>JAGIQG010000012.1:6185094-8585094 GCA_024679065.1 Sphyrna mokarran | reverse complement strand
ATCTTGGTACAAAGCTTTTTCGGAGAAACAGTGTGGACTCAATGGGCCAAATGGCCTCCCTCTGCACTTGAGGGATTCTACAAACTCCTGTCTGCTTCCAGCCTCAGGCCATTGGCTACTGAATCTTTTACTGTGTTGTCACCTTCAGTTGCAATTATTCCAATGATGTCCTCATCCTTGCTTCCATCCTGCACTTATTTAAGCTCAACTCATTTGAGGTGGCACAGCGGTTAGCACTGCTGCCTCACAGCATCAGGGACCTGGGTTCGATTCCCGGCTTGGGTCACTGTCTGTGTGGAATTTGCATATTCTCCTCGTGTCTGCGTGGGTTTCCTCTGGGTGCTCCAATTTCCTCCCACGTCCAAAGATGTGCAGGTTAGGTGGATTGGCCATGCTATATTGTCCCATTCGTGTCCTGGGATGCGTAGGTTAGAGGGATTAGCGGATAAATATGTTGGGGTACAGGGGTAGGGCCTGGTCGGCGCAGACTCAGTGGGCCGAATGGCCTCTTTCTGCACTGTAGCGGTTCTATCCTATTCTAAAGGAGGACTGAAAACCTGTACCAGAACATTGGAGCCAACTCCAGTGCCAAGCATGGTTTCCAAACGAGCCTGCTTGACCAGCATAAAGTGGCCATGCCCAGAGAGAGCCTTTGCTTCAGTGAATTATTTGTTTGATTACACTAAAGCTTGCTCGGGCTACCATCTGCTTTGTTTGGAATTTGGATCGGAGTTTCATTTAACCTCCTGAAGCGACACTTCGGAGAGGACCACAAACAGTGGATTAAAGGATTGAAGTTTATCACCTTCACTAATTCTCCTGTTTCACAAGAATTACTCGAGCATTGGATTCTCTTAGCCTTTGGCCGTTTTATCATATGTATCTGTCATCTTTTTTCCGCGGTTTTGTTTTCTTTATTTATTCACTGTGTCAGGGATGCTACATAGAGATAAGTTGTTGAAAGATCTTTCTTCAATGAATCTTTGAATTCTAATATTTAATCTGATATTTCCTGAAGTCGATGACAGTCTCCTTTGTTTTGTTGACAGTGAGGGAGAGGTTATTTTCATTGTATCAGATTCTCTGTCTCATTCCTTTGCTCTGTCTCGTCATTGTTTGAGATCCAACCCACTACGGCGGTGTTGTCAGCAAGCTTGAAAATCAAAGTAGAGGGAAATTTGGCCGCACGGTCTACAAGGAATATAGTCGGGGCTAAAAACACATCCTTGTGGGGAACCGGTGTTGAGGGTGATCGTGGAGGAGGCATTGTTGTCTATCCTTGTGGTCTGTAGGTTAGGAAGTTCAGAATCCAGTCGCAAAAGTAGGAGCTGAGGCCCAGGCCACAGAGTTTGGAGATGAGTTTTGCAGAATAAAGGTGTTGAATGCTGAGTTGTAGTCAATAAATAGGAGTCTGACATAAGTCTCCTTGTTATCTAGGTGTTCCAGGGTTGAGTGCAGGGCCAGGGAAGTGGCATCTGTTGTGGACCTGTTGCAGTGGTAGGTGAACTGTAGTGGATCCAGGCAATCCAGGAGGCTAGAATTGATTTGTTTAGTATCTGCTGAGGCCGTAGTGCAAGGGCTTGTCTGATATCTTGATTAGATTTATCAAGCTCCGCAAAGAATCTTCATTGTCCTGCACTCTAAGACGTGCATATTATAGAGGAACATAGTCTAGCTCCCTAAGGTTCTGGGAAAAGACAGGTCTAACGTGCAGCTGAAACTAGCATTATGGATGGAAGTTTAAGGCTCCTGTCAAGGTGGGCAAGGTTGGGTTCATGAAATGGGGCGAGCCATTCGAATGTCCATTGGTTTAATTGGTCACATTTGGAATATTGTGCACCATTCTGGGTCATCCCAAGCATCCTGGACATTGTCTCTTCCACCTTCTTCCGTTGGGAAATAGATACAAAAGTCTGAGGTCACGTACCAACCGACTCAACAACAGCTTCTTCCCTGCTGCCATCAGACTTTTGAATGGAGCTACCTTGCACTAAGTTAATCTTTCTCTACACTCTAGCTATGACAGTAATACTACATTCCACACTCTCTCCTTTCCTTCTCTATGAAGGGTATGCTCTGTACAGTGCAAGAAACAACACTTTTTTCACTGTATGCTAATACATGTGACAATAATAGATCAAATCAAATCACACTACCAGAAGGAAATGGAAGCTTTGGAGAGGGTACGGGAAACATTTACCAGGATGTGGCCTGATCTAGAAGGTGTTGGGACTGCATTGTGATGCTGTGGTTAGCACTGATGCCTCGCAGGTTCAATTCCAGATTCCAAGCTCCTGAATCCAGGTTCAATTCCAGAGTTGGGTCACTGGGGAGTTTGCATTTTCTCCTCCATATCTGCATGGTTTTCCTTCAGGTGCTCCGGTTTCCTCCCACAGTCCACAGATGTGCGGGTTAGGTTGATTTGGCCAGGCTAAATTGACCCTTGTGTCAGAGGGATTAGCAGGATACATGTGTGGGGTTACGGGAATAGGGCCTGGATGGAGTTGTAGTCGATAGAGACTTGATGGGCCAAATGGCCGCCTCCTGTTTTGTAGGGATGCTATGATTTTTAGGAGAGATTGGTCAAACTTGTTTTGTTTTCAATTGAATGTGAAAACAAAGGCTGAGGCTGATAGGTTACACATTTCTGGGAGGCATGGATAGTCAGCGTCTTTTTCCCAGGGTAGAAATTTCAATTAGTAAGGAACATAGGTTTAAGGTAAAAGGGGGAAAGTTTAAAGGAAGATGTAAAAGGCAAGTTTTTTTTACACAGAGGGTGGTAAATGCTTGGAACGCAGGTGGTAGAAGCAGATACAACAGCAATGTTTCAGTAGTATCTTGACAGATATGTGACTAAGCAGGGGACAGAGGGGTACGGATCTTGCAGGCAAAAATTTGGAAAGGCGCCAAGTGCCAGCACAGGCTTGGTGGGCCAAAGGGCTTGTTCCTGTGCTGTAGTGTTCTTTGTTTTGTTCCTCCCAATGATTTGGCAGATAGGTGGCACGGCTGATGGCCTCCAATCCCTGCATCTGTCAGAAGTCCCAGAAGGTGCAGCAGTGCCACTCTGCATTTTCCCTGCTGTTTCTTACTTTGGATTTCTCCCCATCAAAAGTTTGGGATAAATTCTCCAACATCCTTTGATAGGAAGACAAGAAAAACAAGCGGGAGTGGATCACTCAGCCCCTCAACCATTCAGTTTGATCATGGCTAAACATGGCCTTCAACTCCATTTTCCCATCCATGCTCCATATCCTCTTAATTCCCTGAGGGACCAAAAGCCTGTCTGTCCCAGCCTTAAATATATTCAACTATGGAGCATCCACACCCTTCTGAGGTAGAGAGTTCCAAAGATTCGCAACATCTGAGCAAAGTTATTTCTTCCCATCTCTGTTCCAAATGAGCAACTCCCTCAATTCTGATACTGTGCCCCCCATGTTTAGAATCCCTGACCAATGGAAAGAAACTCTCCGCATCCACCTGATCTCTTCAGAATTTTGTGGCAGAGTTAGTTTGGCGTAGATATTAGCACACTTTCCTCTAGTCGTGTGAATTATGACCATTTGAAATTTGGTATTCGTGTGGTTGTCCTGATGGGTGCAAGATGAAAAGCTTCAGCAACGTGTGTCCCTTTTCTTTTTTAATTTCATTTGTGGGATATCGGTGTCACTGGCTGGCCACCATTTATTGCCCATCCCTAGTTGCCCTTGTTCAGGTGGCAGCTGTGAGCCAAGCACATTGTTACGAATCTGGAGTCACGTATAGACCAGACCACGTAAGGACAGTAGATTTCCTTCCCTGAAGGACATTAGTGAACCAGATGCACTTTTCTGACAATGGTTTCTTTGGTCATCAGATTTTTTTATTGAATTCATATTCCACCATCTGCCATGGTGAGATTTGAACCATTAGCTGAGCTTCTGGATTAATAATCTCGCAATAATACCACTAGGTCATTGCCTCTCCATAAAGTTACAGTAGAATTGATAATGTGGTAGTCCAGGATTTCAAATCTGAGTAACAATTGTGTAATAGAAATCACAATTTAGTTTTATTTGCCTCTCTTTAAAATTGGTTGCTAGGTCCAGATTTAATTTTGTATTGAATTCAAATTCCTCGGCGGCTTTCGAACCTGGGTCCCCGGATCATTAACTGGTGGATTAATAGCCTAGTGATAATATCAAAAGGCCATCACCTCCCCATTTACTCTGCATTTCTTTCTTTCGAGTATAAAACCTTTTAAAAATACCTTCCCCGAGATTGTAAAATGGCGGTCGTAGTAAGTGACGCTCGACTCTTATTAGTTTCCTGATTATCTCCCTGCGTAGCCACCCACAGCTTAATCCTTCTGCAGAAAATTAAAATGTTCATAGCAATGGACTCACTCGCTGAGCTCCCATTAATGGAGTACTTAAAGCCTTTAGCAGACTATCGAGGCAACACAAACTTTGCCAAGTTGTTTTCCTTACTAATTCCGTATCGTCAGCAATGTGACAAAAAAAAAATCCAGGAGTCAAGACTGCTAGACAAAACACGTAGCCTCTCTCACTAAATGTCGTTTAGGTTTTAAACAATTGTATTTTACTGTGCTTATTGACACTTTAATCAACTGAGCACTGTTCGACTCATGGCAATTTAACTAGATATGAATTAGACCGATAAAAAAACATCCGTGCCTTGTTCACCAGCACATTTGATTCTTGTAGATAATTGAAAATCTCCCCTGTTTGCATATTTAAGTGAACCGCAAAAAAAGGTCAAACTGACTAACATTTCATTACAGTTTCAGTTCAAACTACTGAGAAGGTGATGGTCTAAAGTTTATTTATTAGTGTCACAAGTAGGCTTATATTAACGTTGCAATGAAGTTTCTAAGAGAATCCCCTCATCGCCACACTCTGGGGACTGTTCGGGTACATTGAGGGAGAATTTAGCAATGCCGGTGCACTTAACCAGCATGTCTTTCAGACTGTGGGAGGAAATTGGAGCACCCGGAGGAAACCTTGCTGACACAGGAGAATGTGCAGACTCCGTGTCAGACCCAAGCCGGGAATGAAACCCACATCCCTGGTGCTGTGAGGCGGCCGTACTAACCACTGTGCCACCATGCTATCCAACATGTGTTGCAGTTATAGGGTGTAGAGAAAAATCAACTTAGGGTGAGGTAGGTCCATTCAAAATTCTGATGGCAGCAGGGAAGAAGCTGTTCTTGAGTCGGGTGATAAATGACCTCGGGCTGTTGTATCTTTTTCCTGATGGAAGAGAGAGTGTCCGGGTTCATGGGATCCTGGACTATGCTGGTTGTTTTTCTGAGGCGGGGGGAGGAGTGTAGACAGAGTCAATGGATGGGAGGCTGGTTTGTCTGATGGATAGGACTACGTTCTCAACCCTTTGTAGTTTCTTGCAGTCTTGGTCAGAGCAGGAACCATACCAAGCTATGATGCATCCGGAAAGGATGCTTTCTATAGTGCACCTGTAAAAATTGGTAAGTGTTTTAGTAGACATGCCAAATTTCCTTAGCCTCTTGAGAAAGTAGAGGCATTGGTGAGCTTACTTAATTATAGTGTCTGCACTATCACTGCAGAATCTATTGATTCTGAGGGCACTGAGTTCCATAGACTTATGGCCCTCTATGAGAAGTAGCTTCTCCTTATCTCGTCTTGAACCTCCCCTCTCTTACTCTACAAATATGGCATCTTATCCTAGACTATTCTACAAGGGGAAACATTTGAATAACTTTTTTTTGTCAATCCCATTGAATATTTTACATACCTCAATTGTTTGAGTTATAAGGAGAGGTTGGATAGACTGGGACTTTTTTTTTCTCTGGAGTGTAGAAAATTCTGGGGTGATCTTATAGCGGTTTATAAAGTAATGAGGGACGAAGATCAGACAGAGAGTCAACAACTTTTCCGAAAGGTAGGGGAATCTCAAACTAGAGAGCATGGGTTTAAGGTGAGAGGGGAGAGATACAAAAGGGTCCAGAGGGGGATTATTTTTCACACAGAGGATGGTGAATGTCTGGAACAAATAGTCAGAGGTAGTAGTAGAGGTGGGTATAATTTTATCTTTTTAAAAGCATTTAGACAATTATATGGGTAAGATGGGTATAGTGGGATAAAAGCTAAATCTGGGACTAGCTTAGTGATTAAAAACTAGGCGGCATGGACAAGTTGGGCCAAAAGGCCTGTTTCCAAGCTAAACTTCTATGACTCTATCAAGTCTCCCCTCATTCTCTGGCGAGTGTAAGCCCAAGCTCCTTATCTGACTGCCCCTTCAAACCTGGAATCAATCTAGTGAACCTCTTTTGAACCACCTGGGGTGCCACTGCGTCCCTTCTTAGAAAGGTGAACAAAACTGAACACAGTAGTCCAAGTGTGGTCTCAGCAATGTCTTATACAATTGTAACGACACTTCTTTTATGCTGTAGACCCTTTGCAATAAATGCCAAGATTCACTATTTACCAAGATTTTATTTGCCTTCCTTATAACATTCTACACCCACTTTCTGAGACTCTTGTACACCCTAATTAGTTCCCCATTCATAAAAATTAACACGTGTCAGTGAAATGAATTATAAGCGAAGACTAGGCAAATCTATTCGATCAGGGAACAGACTGTCAAGAACAAACTGAAACACAGTTGATGCAATGAGGTTGTTTGTGTTTGATTTCCTGAAAGGTGCTTAAAGAGATGAGTTTTACCAACTGTTTCAGGAGAGATCCATCTATTTTCTCAATGACTTGATGCTGGCTTATGCACCAACCACAAGGAAATTTCTGCCATCTTATCTGGGTTTTAAAACAAAGCATAGCCCTCTTGTTTACCAGGGAAGAAACAGTCATTAACAAGATAATTAACAAGACTTTTTGTGGTACCCAGGATGCTAAGCAGGCCATCTGATGTTTCCAGGGATATCAGTAGAGGAGGAATTTCCGCAAGAGTTTTTCCAGCTCAGAAAGAAGCCATTCAGCCCATCCTGGTTGTGCTGCCTCTCCAAAGGAGAAGGTGCCTTTCATGAGGGTGTGAGTGACCTTGGAGATGGTCCAGAGAACCTGCGCAAGAATGATCCGAGGAATGAAGGGTTTGTCATTTGAGGATCCTGGATCTGTACTTGATGGAGTTTAGAAGGATAAGGGAGAGAAATCTCATTGAAACTCACTGGATACTGAGAGAGTGGATGTGGAGAGGGTGCTTCCACTAGATGGAGAGATCGGAACTCGAGGGCACAACCTCAGTGAAGGGACACATGCTCCTTTAAGACTGAGAAGAGGGTGAATCTGTGAAATTCTTCTCCACAGAGGGCTATGGAGGCCAGGTCATTGAGTTTAAATTTAAAATTTATTTATTTGCTACAAGAAGGCTTATATTAACACTGCAATGAAGTTAAAATGGCCTAATCACCACACTTCAAGTACACTGAGGGTGAATTTGTCATGGCTAATTCACCATACATTTCTGGACACAGGAAGGAAACCAGAGCACCTGAGGGAAACCCATGCAGACATGGGGAGAACGTGCAAACTCCACATGGACAGTGACTCAAGCCGGGAATCGAACCTGGTTCCCAGGAACTGTGAAGCAGCAGTGCTAACCATCTTTAAGACAGAGGTGGATAGATTCTTGATCAATAAGGGATCAAGGGTTGTGGGGAGATGGCAGGAGAATGAGGATGAGAATCATATCACCCATGATTGAACAGAGGAGCCGACTCAGTAAGCCAAATGGCCTAATTCTGCTCCTATGTTGTCTGGCCTTGTAGCATGGCCAAAATTTGTTGCCCAACCTTAATTGCCATAACAGAAGCCAGTTGAGAGCCAACCACATTGCTGTGGTTCTGGAGTCACATGTAGGCCAGACAGGATAAGGATGGCAGATTTCCTTCCCTAAAGGACATTAGTGAACCAGATGGGTTTTTACAATAATTGATAAATGTTGCATGATCATCATCACAGAGACTAGCTTCATATTCCAGATTTATTAATGAGATTTAAATTCCACCAGCTGCCACGGTCCGATTTGAACCAGTATTCCCAGAGCAGTAAAGTGGATCTCTGATCTACTAGTCCAGTGATCTTCGAATCCCTGCAGTGCAGAAAGAGGTCATTTAGCCCATCGGGTCTGCACTGACTTTCCAAAGAGCATCCTTCCCCAAGCCCCGTCCCCATAACCCCACATGTTTACCCCTCTAATTCCCCCTAACCCACACATCTTTGGACTGTGGGTGGAAACCCATGCAGACATGGGGAGAACTTGCTGACTCCACACAGACAGTGACCCGAGGCCAGAATTGAACTGGATCCTTGGTGCTGAGAGACGATTGTAATATGAGTTCTCTGCCATTATCTCCTAAATAACCTCATGCCACCTTCTCATCGTATATTCTTCCCTTGTGGATAATAACTGAATGCCTGCTTTAAGCCTCGATTGAATCTGCCTCCAACACACTATCAGGCAGCGCGTTCTGGATCCTAACCACTCACTCATTCACACGGCACTGGACCCAGTGGGAACAGTTGGGACCCCTCATGATTTTGAATATCTCTAACCAAATCCCCTTGCAACTTTCTCTTCTCCAAAGGAAAACCATGTCAACTTCCCCAATCTATCCACTGAATTGAAGTTCCTCTCCATGGAGACTATTCCCATGAATTTTCGATCGGATAGTGCAGAAAATCAAAAGCAAACTTCTGCAGAGGCTGGGAATGCAAACAGAAGAAAGCCGGATGTAGTCGGCAAATCTATGGAGGGAGAATTCAGATTTAATGGGCAGGATTTTACGGCCTCATTCACACAGAAACTGCAATATCCCTCCCAAGGTCAACAGACCATCCCTCAACTGCTCCGATTGCTGGGGCAGGCAGGCCGGTAAAATTCCGGCCAATGTTTCAGGTTGGTGACCTTTCCAACAGAATTAGAAAAAGTTAGGGCAGAGACAGGGAAACAGGGCTGGGACACATATGTGCGTTCACTTTAATGTACTTGTGTGTGTCCTTGTGTGCGTGTGTGTGTGTGTGTTTGTGCGTGCTTGCGCACGTGTGCAATGCAAGTTTGCATCTCTGAGTGTGTGTGTGTTGCAAGGGAGGTTGTGATGAGGTGGAAGGCAGGAATGGTTAAATGACTGAAGGGGTAATGGCACAAGCCAAAATGATGGTATTGAGAAGTAAAGTAACGAAGGTTGGGTCTTGGGGAGGTTTGAGAGGCAATTACAAAACCATTACCAGCACTTGCTGTCAAAACAAAAGAGAAGCTGTAGCCACAATCTAAAGTCGAGTCTGAAAGAGATCAAAGTGTCTTATTTCTTAACAGTTACCCAGCAATCTGATCGTGCAAGTGTGATTCTTGGGAATTTAAATCTAACTGCTTGAAATTACAAACCCGTATTCATACTGAGGGACTGTGACTTTTCAAAAGCTTTATTATTGTTTACAATCAGTTGGGTTGACTTGGCTGCCAATAGCATTAATGAGTGTGTAGGCTGGCATGCATCGTAGATTGTTACCAAACCGGTGTAAGGTGTCACAAGAGCCAAGGGTGAGTGTGAAACAATTAATTGGTAAAAGCATCGACTGCACACACACCTTATCAATTAAAAATACATTTCCCCATTGTTGTTTGTTTAGTGGAACTCAGAGTTAACATTGGCCTTTCCCCTCTGAGTTTAAGAATATATTTGATTCCTGTTTAATATTTGCTGAGGGTACAATGGGTAAAAGAAAGATTCTAGAATTGAAACAATAACAGTGCAGAAGGAGGCCATTCAGCCCATTAAAAATGCACAACCACAATCCTACCCAAGCCTTATTCCTATAACTCCTCATATTTACCCTGGTAATCCCCCTGACACAGGGTTAATTTAGCATGCCCAATCCACAAATCTTGGTACTGTGGGGGAGAAATCAGAGGAAACCCACGCAGACACAGGGAGAACATGCAAACTCTGCATAGACAGTGACCCAAACCGTGAATTGAACCTGGGTTCCTGACGCTGTGAGACAGCAACGCTAACCACTACACCACCGTGCTGCCCATTCATGAGTAGATTAACCTCAACTGTGCGACTGAAATGGTTCCTGATGAGCTGATTAAAATCCTGGGAGAGCCAGCTCTCCAAAGTTTGTAGGCAGTTTTGATAACGAAGGTCATATTTGCTGCCAACAAAGTTGTCCTGACATGATGTCATTGCGAGAGGTACATTCTGGGACTCTGCTCAGGGTGATATATATCCTATCCATTTTGGTGGAATGTTATTGCTCTGCCTGCCGCAGGAATTGGAAAGAGCGAGGGGCGGACCACGGAAAGATCCATTAACTTCAGGAGGGACTTTACTCTTTTGAGACAAGTGAGGCTGCAAAATCCCATCCTCTCTCTTTTTGAAGCAAAATTTAAACTCGCAGCAATACTCATGAGAACCAAAATCGACTGCTGCTATATTTTTTTATGTGAAGTCTGATAAGGGGCAGCACTTTCAAACTTTATTAGTGTCAGAAGTAAGCTTTCATTAACACTGCAATGAAGTTACTGTGAAAATCTTCTAATCGCCACACACAGGCACCCGTTCGGGTACACAGAGAAAATTTAGTATGGTCAATGCACCTGACCAGCTTGTCTTTCAGTCTTTGGGAGGAAGCCAGACAAAACCCACGCAGACACTGGGAGAACGTGCAAACTTTGCACAGACAGTGACCCAAGCCAGGAATCGAACCCCGTCCCTGGTGCTGTGAAACAGCAATGATAACCTATCTCCTGTGCCACCTCAGGAGCAAAAAGGGGAACAAATTGAATGAGGAGACTTGTTGGATTAATAGTGTGGCTCTTTTTGAGGCAACAGGATGATTTGGAAAAATGGAGTGAATGGGCAAATACGTGGCAGACACAGTGTAACATGGATAAGGGTGGCACAGTGGTTAGCACTGCTGCCTCACAGTGCTAGGGACTCAGGTTCGATTCCTGACTTGGATCACTGTCTGTGTACAGTCTGCACATTCTCCCCATATCTGTGTGGGTTTCCTCCGGGTGCTGTGGTTTTCTCCCACAATCCAAAGATGTGCGGGTTAGGTTGATTGGCCATGCTAAAATTGACCTTTAGTGTCAGGGGAATTAGCAGGATAAATGTGTGGGGCAATAGGCCTAGGTAGGATTGTGGTTGATACAGACACAATGGGCCGAATGGTCTCCGTCTGCACTGTAGGGGTCCTATGATTCTAAGTGTGAAGTTCCCCACTTTGGTAGGAAAAACAGAATAGCAGAGTATTATTTAAATGGTGGTAGATTGGAAAAATTAAGATCCATGGCATTCCTGCAGTACAGAAGGCCTCGGTCAATCAAGTTTGCACAGACTCTCTGACAGAGAATCTTACCCAGTACCTCGCTCCAATCTATCCCCATAAACTTATACATTTACCATGACCAATCCATCTCGCCTACACATTTTTGGACACTAAGGGGCAATTTACCATAGCCAATCCACCTCACCTACACATCTTTGGAAACCAAGGGGCAATTTACCATGATAAGTTTACCTAACTTACATATTTTTGGATTCTAAGCCACAGTTTAACACAGCCCAATCCATCTATCCTGCACATCTTCAGACTGTGGGATGAAACTGGAGCACCAAGAGGAAAGCGATGTGGGTAGTGACCCAAGAGTCAAATCAAACCCGGGCCCCTGGTGCCGTGAGGCAGCAGTGCTAATCATTGGGCCACTGTGCCATCATAAATTGATGCACAAAAGGGACCTGGATGTCCAAATACACCAGTCACTGAAAGCAATCATGCAAATGCAGCAAACAGTTAGAAAGGCAAACGGTGTGTTGGCCCTCATTGCAAGAGGACTTGAGTACAGGAGCGAGGATGTCTTACTGCCTTCGTACAAGGCCTTGAAGAGACCACACTTGGAATATTGTGTGTAGTTTTGGTCTCCTTAATGAAGAAAAGGTGTATTTCCCACAGAGGGAGCGTAGCAAAGATTCATCCAGACTGATCCGTGGAGTGACAGGGATTGAAGAGAGATTGGGTAAACTAGGCTCGTATTCACTGTAGTTTGGAAGAATGAGAGGGGATCTCGTTGAAACGTAGAACATTCTGACAAAGCTGGACATGCTGGATGCAGAGATGTTGCTTCCTCTGGCTTGGGGGGGGTCGATCTCGAGATGTGCAGTGGACAATTTAGTATTGAGACGGAGAGAAGTTTCTTCGCCAAGTGTGGTGAATCCGTGGAATTTTCTACCACAGAAGGCCAAGTTACTGAATATATTTAGAAAAGAAATAGGTGGTATGGGATGTGTTGAGAGAGAGGATCAGTTATCATCCCATTGAACAGTGGCACAATATTGATGGGCTGATTGGCCTACTGATGCTCCTATTTTCTATGTTTCTAGGCTGTGAGAGGAAAGTATTTTTACCTCACAATGTATCATTGGAAAACCTGTGTGAAAATCTCCAGGTGAGTTCTGGCATTGATCCAAAATGGCAGGACAGCTCCTGGCACTTGGAACGGAAAACGAGGCACTCTGGCCTCCACGTCAATTGCTGTTCATTAATCGCCACGTCACATCCTCTGGCTGTGTTGACGTAGCTCTTGCGTTCTTCAATTCATAGAATCTACAGTGCAGAAGACAGCCATTTGGCCCATCGAGCCTGCACCGACAACAGTCCCACCCAAATCCTGTCCCATCCCCACAATCCCATATATTTATCCTCCTAATCCCTCTGTAATTAAGGGTCAATTTAGCCTGGCCAATCAAGCTAACCTGCACATCTTTGGACTGTGGGAGGAAGCCAGAGCACTCGGAGGAAACCCACACAGTGTGCAAACACCACACAGACAGTGACCCGAGGCCGGGAATTGAACCTGGGTCCCTGGTGCTGTGAGGCAGCTGTGCTAACCCACTGTGCCATCCTTCTAAATATCCAAACTGCAAGCTACCTTCTGGGAGGTGAAGATCTATTTCCATTTTCAGCCTTGGTTTCAGATACTTATCCAGTTTAATGGCGCACCAGGTCAATACTACGCAACGCAGACAGCCTGTGAATCGCTCACACGTAACTGCATTTAGCAAGGTGAAATTGCTGGGAAAAATTTCTCCCCCACAATAAACTTTGCAAAAAGATTTCAAAGCTCAGAAGATCTTGTCCCCCATTTGGGTAACAGATCAGACAGCACTCTCTTGCTCCATCTGCGCCATATCCCCTGTTCACCTCTGAAAACAAGTCACTTGCGTCTGAACCACCTCGACAGCTCCTCATGCGAGAGAGGCTCCATTTCCGCTCTTGCCTGTAAAATTATGCTTCCTTTGCATCGACATCTGGGTGACATGCTGGCGAGTGGTTAGCTCACAGCACCAGGGACCCAGGTTTGATTCCGACCTCAGGTAACTGGATGTGGGAGCTGCCGGCGTTGGCCTGGGGTGGACACAGTAAGGAGTCTCTCATCACCAGGTTAAAGTTCAATAGGTTTATTTGGTAGCACGGACTTTCAGAGCGTTGCCCCTTCATCAGGTCGGTGAAGAGTTTGGTTCACACACAGTGCATATATAGAAACTCAATTCTGAGAAAATGGTTGGAACGTGCTCACGTTGTCAGAGAATGTGATTGGAGAGAGGGTTAAAGAGATGTAAATTGTTTCCAGCCAGTGCAGTTAGTGAGATTTTGAAAGTCATGGGAGTTACAGATAGTGTGACATGAACCCAAGATCCTGGTTGAGGCCGTCTTTACGTGTGTGGAACTTGGCTATCAGTTTCTGTTCGGCAATTCTGTGTTGTCGTGTGTCGTGAAGGCCACCTTGGAGAACACTTACCCGAAGATCAGAGGCTGAATGTCCTTGACTGCTGAAGTGTTCCCCAACAGGAAGGCACCATCCTACCTGGTGATTGTCGAGCTATTCACCCATTATCATAGGTTTACATGGCCTCGCTAATGTACCATGTCTCAGGGTATATTTGTGTGGAGTTTGCACACTTTCTCCTTGCCTGCATAGGTTTCCTTCAGGTGCTCCGGCTTCCTCCCACAGTCCAAAGATTTGCAGTTTAATAGATTTTCCACGATAAATTGCCCCTTAATATCCAAAGACATGACGGTTGGATAGAATAGCCACGTGTGGGATTACAGAGATAGGGCAGGGGAGAGGGACTGGGTTAGATACTCTGTCGGAGAGTTGCTGGTGCAGACCTGATGGGTCCAATGCCTCTTTTGCTCTGTAGGGATTCTGTGATCTCCCTGGATGGCCCAAATTTAAGGATTGCCACATCTGTCCTGGAAGAGGTTGTTGCTGGTGTCTGGCTCAGAACCTTCCCCTCAGTGTTCTCCCCACATTCTTGTGTACCTCATTCTGTAGGATGGGTTTACTCCTAGCACCATCTGTCAGAGTTAGATTAAGAACCTACCCCATTGATATGTGGGTTAGCTATTTGGCCATGCCAAATTGCTCCTTAATGTCAGGGGAATTAGTATGGTAAATACATCAGGTTAAGGGGATAAGGCTTGGGTGGGATTGTTGACGGTGCAGACTCGATGGGCCGAATGGAATCCTATGATTTTGTGATTCTAATTGATTCTCCCCTGGGGAAAAATATTCTGATTATCCACTCTATCCGTGGCGCTCTCAATTTTGTAAACTATCAGATGTCTCCCTGGCCTCTGACCATTGAATGAAAATAAACCAAGTTTGGCCAATTTTTCCTCATAGCTAACGCTCTCCAAACCAGGCTGTTGTGGTAAACCTTCTCGGTAGCCTTTCCAAAACCTCCACATCTTCCCGGTCGTGTGGGGACTAGGACAGATCACCACAAAGAAGGGCACAGGAACAGGCCCTTTGATCCACCAAGCCTGTACTGATCATGTTGTTCTATCTTGACTAACCATCTGTGCTCTCCTAGACCCTGCAAATTCATGTGCCTATCCAGATAAGTCTTAAATATCACTAATGTATCTGCCTCAACCACCTCACTTGGCGGTGCATTCCTGGCCCCACCACGCTCTATGTAAAGAAAAAACTTCTTTGTACTTCTCCATTGAACCTTTCCCCCTTTATCTTGAACTTATGACCCTTTTTCTCATTCATTTATGGGCGTCACTGGCTAGGCCAGCATTTATTGCCCTCCCTCGTTGCCCTTGACAGACATTTGAGGTTCAACCACATTGCTGTGACCCTGGAGTCACATGTAGGCCAGACTGGGTAAGGAAGGCAGATTTCCTTCCTGAAAGGACATTAGTGAACCAGATGGGGTTTTCCAACAATCAAACAACAGTTTCACGGCCATCAGCAGATTCTTAACCCCAGTTTTTTTTTTAGATATTGAATTCAAATTCTACCGTATGTTAGTGGCAGGATTTGTCATTTCTGCCCTGGGAAAAAGTTTCCAACTGTCCATCTCATCTACGCTCCTCATAATTTCATAAACTTCTATCAGGCCGCTCCCTCAGCCTCCCATCTTTCCAGGGAGAGCAATCCCAGTTTATTCAATCTCTCCTCACGGCTGATGCCCTCCATACCAATCAACATCCTGGTATAAAACCTTCCCGTACACTCTCCAAAGTTTCCACGTCCTTCCGGCGCCCAGAGCGGAACACGGTATTGCAAATGTGGCGTTCCATCCCGCAGCAGGCCGTGTGAGGTGAGTTTCGCGGTGACGGGGAACATGTGTTCGATAATGAAGCTGCTCCAATTTGATTTAGGAACAGCTGCTGCAAACCTCAATATTCTGCAGGACTTGGTCTCCAGCAATGCCCTTGTCAGGCAGCCTGTGCGGTTGATCTGTGCTGATGAAGCTAATTGAGCAACAGAGTCAGGATAAGTTGTTAAATAATTAGCTGCATCTGTTCTGTGTCGTACCTTGAAAAACCCTGAGCAAAGAACAACCTGTTTGTTACCAATGAAGAGGAAAGAGAACGGAATGCGGAGCCTGCTTCTCGCATTGAAATAACAATGTGCGCACGTGTACTTAACTGAGGTACGTCGTAGACTCAGAACAGAATCTCTACAGTGCAGGAAGAGGCCATTTGGCCCTTTGAGACTGCACTGACAACAATCCCACCCAGGCCCTATCCCCATTACCCCACTGAAATTCATATTTGGAAAAGATGCCTCATCTTGGGAATACAACTTCCAAGTTATGAATCACACTTGTGTCTCAGTTATTGTCAAGGTTTGTTTTGATTTGATTTATTATTGTCACCGTAATATGGTCCTTGGAGGCAGAAGTTCCTTCACCAAAATCCCTTTATATCCCTGCCTGACAACAGCATACAGAGTGTTTTCCGTTTGCAGTCTCCACTAGGTGTTCCAGAGGAACTGACACGCCTGGTTAAGTACAAAGCAAGAGATTCCCTGATTGGCCCGTCAATTTGACAGGGAGTTCATATTCTAACAGGCCCACCTCAATTATCTGATTAAAGTCATTACTGTTACATGTGTTGGCATGCAGTGAAAAGTATTGTTTCTTGCGCACTATGCAGACAAAGCATACCGTTCATGGAGAAGGAAAGGAGAGAGTGCTGAATGTAGTGTTACAGTCATAGCTATGGTGTAGAGAAAGATCAACTTAATGCAAAGTAGATCCATTCAAAAGTCCGATGGCAGCAGGGAAGAAGCTATTCTTGAGTCGGTCGGCACGCTACCTCAGACTTTTGTATCTTTTTCCTGATGATAGAAGGTGGAAGAGAGAATGTCCAGGGTGATGGGGTCTTTGATTATGCTGGCTGCTCTGCCGAGGCAGTGGGAAGTGTAGATGGAGACAACTGATGGGAGGCTGCTTTGAGTGATGAAATGGGCTATATTCACAATCTTTTGTTGTTTCTTGTGGTCTTGGGCAGAGCAGGAGCCATACCAAACTGTGATACAACCAGAAAGAATGCTTTCTTTGGTGCATCTGTATAAGTTTGGTCGCTTACGAAGAGTTTTATGTGCTTAAACACAACTCACTTATTGTTCACGGACGGCACAGTGGTTAGCACTGCTGACTCACCGTGCAAGGGTTGCAAGTTCAATTCCAGCCTTGGGTGACTCTCTGTGTGGAGTCTGCACTTCTTTCCTGTGTCTGATAAAAGCAAAATACTGTGGAATCTGAAACAAAAACAGATAATGCTGGAAAATCTCAACAGATCTGACAGCATCTGTTGAGAGAGAGAAAATAGAGCCAATGTTTTGAGTCTATACTTCGTCGAATTAAGAATCAGCAGAGATTTATACTATGAGGGTGGTGGGTGCTGGAATTAGACAAAGGGAATGTAAATGAGGATACAGGAGCTCTGGTTTCCTCCCACTGTTTGGAATAACTGCTAGTCAGGGTGCATTAGCCATGCTGAATTTCCCTCAGTGTACCCGAACAGACATCAAGGGGATTTTCACAGTAACTTCATTGCAGTATTAATAGAAGCCTTACTTGTGACGCTAATAATTAAATACAATAAACATGTGGGCCAGACCGGGCAAAGACAGCAGATTTCCTTCCCTGAAAGACTTTAGTGATCTAAATAGCTTCAGGATGCATTATACTTGCACAGTTATCATTGCCGAACTAGCCTTATATCTTAGAATCCCTACAGTGGAAAAGGAGGCCATTCAGCCCATCAAGTCTGCATGGCCAACAATCCCACCCAAGCTCTATACCCATAACCCCATGTATTTACGCTGTTAATCCCCCTGACACTAAGAGACAATTGAGCACAGCCAATCCACTTAACCTAAACATTTTTGGACACTAAGAGGCAATTTATTGTGGCCAATCCATATAGCCTGTACATCTTTGGAGTCTAAGGGGCAATTTAGCATGGCCAATCCCCCTAATCTGCACACCCGTGGAGCGTGGAAGGAAACTGGAGCACCCGGAGGAAACCCACGCAGACACGGGGTGAAAATGCATACTTCACACAGACAGTCGCCTGAGGCCAGAATTATTCTTTCCCTGGAGCTATCTGCACTCTCTCTCGTTTCCTTCTCTCTGAACGGTATGCTTTGTCTGTCTAGGGTGTAGAAACAAATCTTTTAATTGTGTACTAATACACGTGACAGTAATGAATCAAATCGAAATCTAATCACCGTGCCGCCCATATTAATTGAAATGAAATTCCAACAGTTGCCGTGGTGGGATTTGAACCAGAGTCCTGAGAGAATTTGCCTGGGTCTCTGGCGTGACATTACCCACTCACCAACATTTCCCCTGCCCGTGTTGCTGGGAAGCTGTGTCAAACGGGAGTAACTGAAACACTAAATAGGTGTGTTTTGTCACCTATTTTAAATTCTGGCCTCCGCGAGCAACAGGGTTACTTTACAGGATTGTGCGGGGTTAAGTGAGATTGATTTTGGAAAGGGCCAGCACCGAATTAATGGGTCGAATGGCTTCCTTCCGCGCCATCAGGACGAAAATGTAATTTGGACCGATGGTGATTTCTTTCGCTGTTGGCGAGAGGCTGGAAAATTCCATCCTGACCTTTCGCGAAGCCTTTTGCCTCACGTTCCCGCGGAAACGCTTCCAACGTGGAACAGCTTCTCTCACCGCAGCCTCAGTTGGTGCGGAGAGTAGAGCATCATTTGCATTGCATTTGTATGCAGTGCCATTCTACATGGAACTGGCAAACGTGAACAGCAAGTTGATGCAGTCATCAGTCGCTGAATATGAATGTGGAAAAAAGAAAGAAACATCAAACAGCGAAAGTCCTTGTGAATAGATTGGCTTGTTATTAAAGTGTGAGTGGTATTTGTTGAAAATAATTGGCACATGGAAGGCAGTGAAAGAATTAGATAGGGACAACATCGTGGCAGGCTGTGTGCCTTTGTTGGTGTTCATTCTCTGCTTGGGCAGTTGTCCTGATCCTAGAATAGGGAATGCTGGAAAAACTCAGCAGATTTGGCAGCATCCATAGGGAGAAGGGACGGGGTTAATATTTCCAGAACAGATCGAGTTGGGTGGCACGCTGGTTAGCACTGCAGCCTCACAGCGTTAGGGATCCGGGTTCGATTCCGGCCTCAGGTTTATGTAGCGTTTGCATGACTTTCTGCCCCTGTCGGTGTAGGTTTCCTCCGTGTGCTCTGGTTTCCTTCCGCGCTCCAAAAGACGTGTGGGTTGGATTGATTGGCCATTGCCCCTTAGGGGCAAAATTAGGGTAAATGGGTGGGGTTACAGGAATAGGACCTGGGTGGGATTGTCGACTCCACCCAGACTGACCCAAGCTGGGAATCGAACCCGGATCCCTGGTGCTGTGAGGCAGCAGTGCTGATCACTGTGCCACCGTGAGACGTGCAGTTTAGGTGGATTGGCCGTGGTAAATTGCCTTTTAGTTCCCCAAGATGCATAGGTTTGATGGGTTGGCCATAGTCTACGTGTGGGGTTATGGGGATAGGGTGGGGGAAGGTGCCAGGGGAATATCCTCTGTCAGAGAGGTCGAAAGGCCTCTTTCTTCACTGTAGGGATTCTATGATAACGTCAGGATTGTATGAGTTAAAATCCAGCTCTTGCACCTTCCTTATTCCTCTTTTCCTTAACGTAAGAACATAAGGACTAGAGCAGGAGTAGGCCATCTGGCCCCTCAAGCTTGCTCTGCCATTCAATAGCTGATCTTTTCATGGACTCAGCTCCACTTATTCACCCACTTACAAAGCCCTTCCTTCCTTTACAGTTCAAAAATCTATCTTTGCCTTAAAAACATTCAACGAGGTAGCCTCAACTGCTTCAGGAAATTCCATAGATTCACAACCCTTTCCTCCTCAACTAACTATTCTTGTGTCAGTTGCTACGTAATTTAAGACATTTGTATCCTTTTCTCGATGGAAGAAAGTATGTCTGTCTGGCATGGGATCCTTAATTATGCTGGCTGCTTTGCCAAGGCAGCAGGAAGTATAGACAGAGACAATGGATCGACTGGTTTGCGTGATGGATTAGGCTACATTCAGAATTTTTTGTAGTTCCTTGCGATCTTGGGCAGTACTAAATCTGTCCCTCCTTATTATGAGGCTATGCCCCCTAGTTCTAGTTTCACCTGCCAGTGGCAACAACTTCCCTGCTTCTATCTTATCTATTCCCTTCATAATCTTTCATATTTCGATAAGATCTCCTCCCATTCTTCTGAATTCCAGTGAGTTTAGTCCCAGTCTGCTCATTCCCTTCTAACCACTTATCCAATCTACTCAAGAATTGAACTGCTTTCATTGATGTCGTGTATATGTAGCAAAGTGCCGTAGGACTCTTAAGAAGAGCAACATCACTAAAAATAAAACATGTTGACATTTCTTTGACACCAAGTCACGGAATTAGAAAATGAAGTTTGATCCAAGAGGCAAGGTTTTCAGCCCACGTTAAAGATGGTCGGGAAGTGGATAGATTTCGGGAGAGAATTCCAGAGGTTTGACTAGACACCTCCTCCCCCACCCACCCACCCGTGACTAAAATCAGGGGCCCACAGTAAATCTGATTAAGGAGTGGCATGGTGGCAAAGTGATTAGCATTGCTGCCTCACAGCATCAGGGATTTGGGTTCAATTCCCGATTTGAGTTACTGTCTATGCGGAGTCTGCACGTCCTGCCCATGTCAGCGTGGGTTTCCTCCGGCTGCTCCGGTTTCCTCCCATGGTCAGAAAGACGTGCTGGTTAGGTTCATTGACCATAATTTCTCCCTCGGTGTACTCGAACAGGAGTGTGGCAATGAGGGGATTTTCACAATAACTTCTTTGCAGTGTTAACTTAAGCCAACTTGTGATACTAATAAATAAGCTTTAAAGCAGATCATTTCAAAGGCCTGTGGGCTAGAGGAGATTGCAGAGATCAGGACGGCTATGTGGTTTGAAAACAAGGGTGAGAACTTTAAAATCGGGGGGTCTGTCAGGGAGGCTCAGTGAGGGGGTAATGGCTGAATGAATTAAGATGCAGGCAGCAGCACTTTAGATGGGAATTAATTTTATGTAAAGCAGAAGATGGAAGGTTGGTCAAGTGGTCATTGAAAGAGTTGACAGTTAACAAAGTTATCGCGGGAGTAAGTAAGCTGAGAGAAGGTCAAAGTTGAGAAATACCTCAACGGCGGCGGAAGGAGGTGATTGTGCTAATAGTGTGGACGTGTGGCTGGGAATCCAACTCAGTCAAACACAGTGCCAAGGCCTCACTCAGCAGTGGAAACAATGGGCAGGGTGGGAACTTGGAACATGAGGATCTCGGAGTAGGCGGAGGCATCTGGTCCCTCGATTTTCCTGTGCCATTAATAATATCTTGGCTGATCTTTTCATGGACTCAGCTCCACTTACCCACCCACTCACCATAACCCTTGATTTGATTTATTATTGTCACGTGTTAACATGCAGTAAAAAGTATTGTTTCTTGAGCATTATACAGACAAAACATTCCGTTCACAGAGAAGGAAAGGAGAGAGTGCAGAATGTAGTGTTATAGTTAGGCTGTAGAGAAAGATCAACTTAATGCGGGGTAGGTCCATTCAAAAGTCTGATGGCAGCAGGGAAGAAGCTATTCTTGAGCTATGTGATTTAAGACTTTTGTATCCTTTTCTCGATGGAAGATGGAAGAAAGTGTGTCTGTCTGGCATGCATGGGATCCTTAATTGTGCTGGCTACTTTGCCGAGGCAGCAGGAAGTGTAGACAGAGTTAATGGATCAGAGGCTGGTTTGCGTGATAGATTGGACTACATTCACAATTTTTTGTAGTTCCTTGCAATCTTAAGCAGCACAGGAGCCATACCAAGCTGTGATACAACTATGGTGCATCTGTAAAAGTTGGTGAGTGTTGTAGTGGACATGCCAAATTTTCTTTGGGAGGAAACTTGAGCACCCAGAGGAAACCCATGCAGACAGTAGGAGAACGTGCAAAACGCCACGCAGACAGTGACCCAAGCTGGGAATTGAACTCGGGTCCCTGGCACTGTGAGCCAGCAGTGCTAACCACTCTGCCACCGTGATGTGTTTAAGCTGAAGCTAAAGTCTTTTCTTTACACTGGAACGTTGGGTGCGTTCCAAAGTAAAAGCTGATTAGCAAAATCCCAGGAGATGAAAAAGGAGTTTGTACAATAGAAGCTTTCATGGAAGCTCAAGGAGCAATTTGACATCGAGGTGAAGGTTTCTATGGCTGTTGACTGGTCAAGTTTCATTTAGTTTCGGTCCTGAGGGCTGAACTGATGGCCGAATTTTCTGATCTCGCTCACGGCCGAGATTCTCCACTGCAGTAAATGGAGGAACTTCTGTAACATCCCAGAATTTAAGCTGTGCTTCGAATTCACTTATTTTTGAGTGGCTCATACAAACTATCTTTTCCTTGCTTTTCTGGCATCTTGAGGGAGTGGCACAGTGGTTTAGCACTGCTGCCTTACAGCTCCAGGGATCCAGGTTCGATTCCCAGTCTTCGATCACCGTCTGCGCAGAGCCTACAAATTCTTCCTGTATCTGCATGGATTTCCTCTGGCTGCTCGAGTTCCCTCCCACAGTCCAAAGACGTGCTGTTTAGGTGCGTTGGCTGTATTAAATCGCCTTTTTGTGTTCTGGGATGCGTCGATTAGAGGGATTAGTGTGCTAAATATGTGGGATTACAGGGATAAGGCCTAGGTGGGATTGTTGATGGTGCAGGCTTGATGGGCCGAATGGTCCCCTCTGCGCTGTAGAGATTCTGTGACCTTGACCATTCTCAGTCTTTGTGGTCAAAAATGAATTTAAAAATATTAGTGAGCTAGAAGGTAAAATAAAGTTTATTTATTTATTAATCACAAGTAGACTTACATTAACACTGCAATGAAGTTACTGTGAAAATCTCCCAGTCGCCACTCTCCAGTACCTGTTCAGGTACACTGAGGGAGAATGTAATACAGTCAGTTCGCCTAACCTGCATATCTTTGGACTGTGGGAGGAAACCAGAGCGCTCAGAGAAAACCCATGCAGAGACAGGGATAACGTGCAGTCTCCACACAGACAGTGACCCGAGGCTGGAATTGAACCCAGGCCCCTGGAGCTGTGAGACAGCAGTGCTAACCACTGTGCCAAACTCAAATGGAATCAGAGGAATTAATGGGGTGACCACATACCTTAATCTCAGCACATGGCATTGGAAAACAGGTAAAACTATAATACCTCCTTTGACTGTTACTCTTAATATCCCTGGGTGGATTCTTTCCCTTTTGTGAAATTGAGTTGTCTTTCTGTACAGCTCTGCTGTCTGCTCAATCGTAACATGTTTCGGTTTGTCATGGAACAGTTGCCATTTTATCACCCAGAATTTATTTCTCCTTAACTCCATCAGTGGATTAATTACACAACATGCCATCTCTTGATAAATTACTTTCACTCGAGCCTTTTACAAACATTGCAATTAGGAGCGAGAGTAGGCAGTTCAGCCCTTCAACCCCGCTCCGTCATTTTATATGATCATAGCTGATCTCCATCTCATCCGAACTCCATTTCCCTGTCTTTTCTCCATAGCCCTTTGTCCCACTTATAATCAAATATTTATTTCATAAAATCATAGAAATCCTACAATGCAGAAGGAGATCATTTGGCCCATCGAGTCTGCACTGACAAAGATCTCACCTAGATCCTATCCCCATCACTCCACATATTTACTCCACTAACCTACACGTCCTGTGACACTAAGTGACAACTTAGCATGGCCAATCCACCTAATCCACACATCTTTGGACTGTGGCAGGAAACCGGAGCACTCAGAGGAAACTCATGCAGATACAGGGAAAATGTGCAAACTCCACACGGGCAATGACCCAAGGTGGGAATTGAACCCAAATCTCTGGAGCTGTGTGGCAACAGTGCTAATCACTGTGCCAATGCACCGTCCTTATCTATTTCTTTTTGAAGCCATTGATTGATTCTGCACTCTGGGGAGTTACATAGATTCACAACCCTCTATGAGAAGTAGCTTCTCCTTATCTCTATCTTCAACCTCCTGTCCCTCACTCTACAACTGTGACCTCTTGTCCTACACTGTTCTAGAAAGGGGAACACTTGGTTAACATTTACTTTATCAATGCTATTGAGTATTTTTACCTCAATCAAATCCCCCCCTTTCTTCTGTAATCCAGTTAATACAAGCCCAAGATACTCAACTGCTCCCCATCTGATAGTCCCTTCAAACCTGGAATCTCCTTAAGTCTTCTTCACGCTTGGCCTTCTTGTCGACCCTCTTGATTTACTTTTCAATTTTTGCTTCTGTTAAGTTTCATGACAACTTGCAAAGGTCACCTCAGGATTCAGGCCTTAGCTGAAGTCCCCTGCCTATAAGCCTTAGTGCAACATGCACTCATTGCTTTCCTGATTCACATTCAATCTAATTTATTACTCAATCTCCCTCCCTTTGAACAGCTCAAGTGTGAAAATTAAATCTTGGGGAAATTCCAGGATGTCGGCTGTGGTTTCCAGCAATGTGCTTTCAAAAAAAAGTTGGGGCTTCCTCCAAAGTACCACTGACCTCATTGGTTACAATGAGCAATCTAACCGTGCTATTCAGTGAGGGGACACCCCACAGGAAAACAGTCCCTTCTCAAAAGCTATAGTCTTTTTAATTCTAGAATTTATCAATGTATAAATTAACTCTGCAGCTTCATAAATGCAGAATAATAGAGTTGGAATTAAAAGTCCAGTGTTGACTGCAATACCATTTTCAATTGTTGAAAAATCCCATCTGGTTCACTAATATCCATTACGGAAGGAAATCTGCCATCTTTACCGGGTCTGGCCTACATGTGACTCCAGACCCGAAGCATTGTGGTTGATGTAGAAATATAGAAGATAGGAGCAGTGGGAGGCCATTTGGCCCTTCAAGTATGCTCTGCCATTCACTATGATCATGGCTGGTTGTCCAACTCAATCACCTAATCCTGCTTTCTCCCCATAATCTTTGATCCCATTCATGCTATATCCAGCCGCCTCTTGAATACATTCAATATTTTGGCATTAACTACTTCTTGTGATGATTAAATTCCACAGGCTGTTAACTACCCTCTGAAATGGCCTAGGAAGCCAATCAGTTCAAGGGCATTTAAAGATGTTGATCTCACCAATGATGACAGACTAAATTTGACCAAAAAAATTTAACGTGCTGTACAGTTGTTTCGATTTGTCAGGGGTTACACCAAAAGGGGTATTAAAACCAGAGGTGATTTTTTAAAAATGGTTTACAAAGAATCAGTAGCTTAGATAATGATACATTAACAGAATGGGTAGAAGAGACCTGTAAAGGTGAGGACAGTTGACTGCAAATGAGATGAATGCTTGTGTAAGCGGACCTCCACAGCAGAAGGTGGCAATCTTTTAGATCCTACTTAGCCTTGACTTGGACAAATGGTTTGTTGTGACGTCACGATGCTCCCTCCCCTGACCTGTCTCTGTCTCCTCCACCACGCACACGCACACGCACCTTTACCACCATCCTCCTCCTGTCCCTCCCCCATCCATTTCCTCCCACTCTTACACATTACGTAAGCTTTAATCTATAACTGGCTCATTACTACTTGCAACACAAAGACGTGTTCAGGTATTAGTCTGAGAGATTACTTCCACCTCAATAATTTGATTGATTTATTATTGTCACACTATATTAGTATACAGTGAAAAGAAACAATACTTTTCACTGTATACAGCGGGCTATACAAACAAAGCATACCCCTACGTAGAGAAGGAGAGAGTGCAGAATGCAATGTTACAGTCGTAGCTAGAGAAAAATCAACTTAATGAGAGGGAGGTCCTTTCAAATATCTGATGGCAGCAGGGAAGAAGCTGTTCTTGAGTCAGTTGGTCCATGACCTTAGACTTTTGTATCTTTATCCTAATGGAAGAAGGTGGAAGAGAATAAATCCAGGGTCTGTGGGATTCTTGATTATGCTGGCTGCTTTTCCCAGGCAGCAGGAATTGTAGATAGAATTAATGAATGTGAAGCTGCTTTGTGTAATGGACTGGGCTACATTTATGACCTTTTGTGGTTTCTTGCTGTCTTGGGCAGAGCAGGAGCCATACTAAGCTGTGATACAACCAGAAAAAATGTTTTCTATGTCATCTGTAAAAGCTGTTGAGAATTGCAATGGACTTGCCAAATTTTCTCAGTCTTCTGAGAAAGTACAGGTTTTGGTGGGCTTTCTTAACTATAGTTATTATTGGAGGGAGGGGGGAAACTGAGTCTCCGATAGAGTATCCCACCCATGCCCTATTACTGTAACATCTTGTATTCATCCTGCTCATCCCCTAACTCGCATCATGGGACATTAAGGAGCAAGTTACCATGGCCAATCCACCTAGCCTGCACAGTTTTGGATACTAAGGGGCAATTTAGCATGGCCAATCCCCCAAACCTGAACATCTTTGGAATGTGGGAGAAAACTGGAATAACCGGAGGAAGCCCACAAAGACATGGGGAGAACATGCAACCTCCACACCCAAGGTCTGAATTGAATCTGGGTCCCTGGCACTGAGAGACTGTGTATGGTCAAAATTTAAATTTGAATACAAGTCTTATCCTCCCCACCCCGCAAAGCAGCCACTCACTCGCTGTGAGCACCTTTTATTCTTCACCATTTTACGAGTGTACTTTATGAAAGGAGTGATTAGACAGGATGGGGAGTGCTTCCACTTGGGGTAATTCCTCCAGTTTACATGGCAAAGGTTTAAACCAGCAGGCATGCCCTGAGCAACATAACTTCTCTGACCTGAAGCTTTTTTTAACTTATTTGCGGGACATGGGCATTGCTGGCTGGCTAGCACTTATTGCCCATCCCCAGTTGCCCTTGGGATGGTACGGTGGCACAGTGGTTAGCACTGCTGTCTCACAGTGTCAGGAACCCGGGTTCAGTTTCTAGCTTGGGTCACTGTCTGTGTGGAGCCTGCATGTTCTCCCCTTGTCTGTGTGGGTTTCCTCTGCATGTTCCAAAGATGTGCGGGTTAGGTTGATTTGGCCATGCTAAATTGACCCCGGTGCGAGGGGATTAACAGGGTGGGCTTGCATGTGGGCTTGCAGGGATAGGGTCTGGTGGGATTATGGTCAGAACAGACTCAATAGGCTGAATAGCCTCCTTCTGCACTGTAGGGAGTCCGTGAGCATTTCAGAGGGCAGTTGAGAGTCAACCACATTGCTGTGGTTTGGAGTCACATATAGGCCAGACTAGATAAGGATGGCAAATTTCCTTCCCTCCAACTCATTAGTAAACCAGATGGTTTTTTCCAACAATGTTTTCATAGTTATCGGTAGATTTTTAATTCCGGATATTTTTCATTGAGTTCATTTTCCACCATCTGCCATGGCAGGATTCGAACCCGGGTCCCCAGAGCATCAGCTGAGTTTCTGGATTAATAACCCAGCGATAATAACATTGCGCCATCACCTCCCCATAAAGTGACAGTAGAATTGACAATGTGATAGTCCAGGAGCTCAAGATTGAATAACATTTGTGTAATAAAAAATGACAATTTAGTTTTATTTACCTCTCTAAAGTTGGTTGCTAAGCAGACACTTTGCAATTCCAGCCCCAAAGTATGTCTGTACAGCTTTTGATCTTTCGTTTACTGTATCCTGTGAGAAACAGAATTAAATTGCATCTTAAATAGTCTGACTAAAAATCTTACTACCAGACTTCTCTGGCGCTGTACACTGTTTCCCTCTAACAGGTGTGTATGGAAATATTTATCTCCTGCTTTTTGATTTGTCATTGTCAAATGTATTGTGATGTAGTGAAAAACATTGTTTCTTGTGCTCTATATTGATAAAACATACTGTTTATAGTGGAGAAGGAAAGGAGAGGGTGCTGAATGTAATCATAGCTAGGGTGTAGAGAAAGATCAAGAAATATAAGGTGGATCCATTCAAAAATCTGACAGCAGCAGGGGAAGAAGCTGTTTTTGAGTTGGTTGGTAAATGACCTCAAACTTTTTCCTGATGGAAGAGAGAATGTCCGGGGTGCGTGATGTCCTGAATTATACTGCTTTGCCGAGGCAGCAGGAAGTGTAGACAGAGTCAGTGGAGGGGAGATTGGTTTGAGTGATAGTCTTCACTTCATTCACAACCTCATTTTTAGTTTCTTGTTGTCTTTGTGTATTCTTTCTGAGATTTCTGGTTATTCAAAGTCCTCCTCAGCCTTGTAACCTCACTGGTCTGGCAACCATGGTGTCTAAACTTACCATCCTGGAGCTCACAGGATTAAAAACTGCCCTGAGGATTGAAACCGGTGCTGCAGTAATCCTTAAACTCCTGAATGATGCAACTCTCTTCACTGCAGTTACCGATACGTAGAATCCCTACAGAGCAGAAGGAGGCCATTTGGCCCATTGTGTCTGCCCTGACTCTCCAACAGAGTATTTTACCCAGGCCCTATCCTTTCAACCCCACTAATAGACACACCTTTGGATGCTAAGGGGCAATTCAGCATGGCAAACCCGTGCACAGTTTTGGACTGTGGGAGGAGACTAGAGCACTTGGAGGAAACCCACACAGTCAGGGGGAGAATGTGCAAACTCGACACACAGAGTGACTCAAAGCTAAATTACCCCTTCATGTCCAAAGATGGATTAGCCATGGTAAATGAGTGGGTTGCAGGGATAGAGCGAGGCTGGACTGGGCTGAGGCTAAGTGGGTGATCTCTTTGGAGAGTTGGTGCAGACTTCAGAGGCCAAATGGCCTCATTCTGCACTGTAGAGATTCTATAGATTCCAAGATTCTATGTGTGTGTGTGCGTGTGTGTCCATTTGTTTGTGTGTGTTTATGTGTACATATGTGTGTTTGTATGTGTGCAGTTCTGTTTGTATGAATGTGTGTGTTTGTGTATCTGTATTGTATGTGTGCCTGTCTGTGTGTGTGTGTGTGTGTGTAAATCTGGCAAGGTAAGGCTCATGTTTGGATGTGACGTTCCACATACTGGAACATTCCTGCATCATTCCTACTGGTGGGAAGGAGAGACATTGGGACAAGCTAACAGGGAATGGCTGGCATCCAGAAGGTGCTGACTGCCTGCATGGGTCATTGCTTCCGTGGGGAGGCTGCGGCAGATTACATCGAATCCATATTTTAAGCTCGGGCACCAAGTAACGTGTCCCTGCAAAATCCACCTTTCCGGTGATGGAAGGGTTACGGAATCACTGTGCCATGTATTTGCAACAGTTGCCCAAACCATTCAAAAAAGAACATCTTCTTTTCCGATTTCACAGTACATTGTACAGAATTGTCTTGCCCGTGTCACTGCAGAAATGTGAAATACTTCTAATCATGCATGGCTATCTTCACAGAATTTAAGAGCGCTACAATTCCCATTTTCTCAAGGTTAGTGCTGATAGAGTGTGCTTTATGCATTGTTTAAAGGTGGCTTAATCAGCGAGTAGGAAATAAATTTGCAAAATCACTCCACACTGGTAACTATTGATGAAATTCTTATCCCTTGATTACTTGCAAAGCTACATTAAATCACGTAATGATGATGAGAAGCAGTCACTTGATTTTAAATATTTGTGATCAAGAGCTTGTGTATGTGACTGAACCACTTTGAGTTTACAGAACAGAAACCTCACAAGACAGGTAATTTCTGATACGTGAGTGTCCATGCAATCACCCAGTAATGTCATTTGTCGAGATGTGGTGAAGTTTGTCTAAATGTAAATGGGCATGACTCGAGAATGAATCAAATCATCGGACAAGCTCTAGTGTAATTGACAATATTGTCAGGACTGACCTCTTCATAAAAACAGCATTCTTATCACTATTCAGTATGCTATCTGGAGTTTGAAAGATATGTTGTGCCTGTATGAATCGACAGTGAAATAATGTCCCAATTTTTCATTAAGGAATTCAGTATGGTATGGGTTATCAGTGTATGTCTGTGTCTGTATATGTTTATGCATCTGCATGTATCTGTGTTGGTATGTGTGTCTATGCATGTGTCTATGTCTGTATTAGTGGGTGTGTCTCTAGCTATACTTGTTTCTGTGTATGTTTGTATTGGTGGATCTGTCTGTGCCTGTGTGTACTTCTGCGTTTGTCTCTCTGTGCATGTGTCTGTATGTGTCTGTCTGCATATGTCTCTGTGTCTGCTGTGTATGTATTTATATTGGTCAGTGTGTGTGTCTATTTGTGCATATGTCTCTGCATGTCTGTGAATATGACTGCATATATCTCTGTCTGTATTTGTATCGGTGAATATGTCTGTCTGTGTGTCTGCATCTGTCTCTGCGTGTGCTTGTCTGTGCGTGTGCCTGTTTATGTGTCTGTGTGCCTGTCTGTATCTTTATCTGTCTGTGCATGTCTGTTCACATGTGTGTCTGCTTATGTATCTGTGCGCGTGTGTGTGATTATTTGTGTGAGAGCTGGCCTTTTGTTGAATTGCTTGAATTTCTGGAACTTTACAATTTCTTTACTGTAAAGAGTTACACTGTGTGTTAGCGTTGTCCCTGGCCAGTAACCAATATCTGCATTAGGATTGAACTGACTTGTATACATCTGGTCACAGGCTGCATGCTCAATATCAGGTTGAAATATTTTAGATATCATGTTTTCCTAAATGACGCAGCATAAGCATCTTTCTCATGGACAGAGTGTGTACTTTTACAAATGAACACAAGTAAATCTGGCCAGTTGACTCAGAAACATTTCATATTTATGGCACAGTTCTCTCTGATATGCTTCCAAACATGTTCTTATTCCCAGGCTGCAGGAGATTGGTGCATTGCCATGGGAAAGTTGGTGGCTTGCCAATGCATAATTCACCATCCTATTTAAATCTAATTCTCTGACTGTGGTATGTTCATTATGACAAGTGATCTCCCCAAAGCGTTCTCATAAAGCTACCCTGAGACTTCTGCCGTCCTGCCAAACAGATGCATAGGCACTGCCTTCCAGGATTATGGGCAGAGTTTGTTTAAAGTTTAAGTTTTCTTTTCATTTAGTGTCACAAGTAGCCCGACATTAACACTGCAATGAAGTTACTGGAAAAATTGCTCTGGTTGCCATATTCTGGAGTCTATTCAGGTATACTGAGGGAGAATTTATCACGGCCAATGTGCCTAAGCAGCACATCTTTGGAGGAAACCGGAGGAAACCCATGCACACATGGAGAGAAAGTACAATAAGAAGTCTCATAATACCAGGTTAAAGTTCATCAAGTTTATTTGATAGTAAAACCCACCATTGGACTTTAACCTGGTGTTGTGGATCTTACTGTGGACCCATCACCGGCATCTCTACAGTGTGACCACGGAGAGAAAGTGCAGAGTCTACCCAGACAGTGACCCAAGCCGGGAATCGAACCCGGATCCCAGGCAAAGTGAGGCAGCAGTGCTAGCCACGGTGCAGCCAGTATCTAACTACAGTCCATCTTAAACCCATTGGATCTTTATTCCCCTTGAATAAGGCCATACTTTGAGATCTCATCTGAAAGCTGACACTCCATTAGTCTGGTACTTCCTCAAACACATACAGAAGAATCAGCCTAGATTATATATTCAGCTCTCTGGATTGGGACATGAACCCTCGACCTTCTGACTCGAGATAAAAGCCCTCCCGTCCATTGACTGTGTCCAAATTTCCCACTGCCTTGGAAAAGCAGCCAGCATAATTAGGGACCCCACACACCCCAGACATTCCCTCTTCCACTTTCTCCTATTGGAAAAAAGATACAGAAGCCTGAGCTCACGTACCATCCGACTCGAGAACAGCTTCTTCCCTGCTGCCATCAGACTTTTGATGGACTTACCTTGTATCAAATTGATCTTTCTCTGCACCCTAGCTATGACCGTAACACTACGTTCTGCACCACCCCTTTCCTTCTCTATGAATGGTATGCTTTGTCTGTGTAGCACACAAGAAACAATACTTTTCACTATGTATGAATATAAATCAGTCAAATTTTATAAAATTTGTACATCCACAATTACTGTGGATGCTGGAATCTGAAATTGAAAGAGAAAGTGCTGGAAAATCTCAGCAGGTCTGGCAGCATCTGTAAGGAGAGAAATGAGCTGGCGTTTTGAATTGAGGTGACCTTCTGTCCAAGTTAAAAGGCATAGAAAGTGGGAAATATTTATATTGTAAGGTGAGGGAATGAAAGATGTAAAGACTTCAGAGTGTTATGACTAAATCAGACCTGATCCCTTTCAAGGGAATTGCCAATGTGGGCCTCCATTTGACTAAAATATACACTTTATGAAGGCCTCTTCTTTATCTACCCACACCTAGTGATGCACTAAGACAAACTTTAGTCTGTTTCCGTAGTTAGCAATTCCCAGAATGTTGTCAGGAGCTTATAGCTTAATGGAAGCTACTCTGCTTCACGTATGGCTGACCCGGAGTCTCTCCGGCTCTTACCACCAGCCATTGGAAGGATTTGCAGGTTGACTCCCAACCTGTTTGGCAATGCTGTGAATACACTTTCCTTGCCCTTCAATTCCTGTAGTGAACTCGAACCCAGACCTCCTCGATCAGAGTCAGAGACACTAGCCACAAGACTTCTTACGTAGGACTTAGTTTTAGGTTTATTGTACATGCAAAATGCAGTGTGTAAAAATTGACAGGTAGGTCAAGTTATGTTCTCCTGGGGCTGGCTATAGAAACTGAAAACTGACAATGTAGTGCCTTGACATTTTTTTTATTGGTCTATGGGCATTGGCTGGCCTGCATTTATTGCCCATGCTTATTTTTCCCTTAGAGCACTTGAGAGTCAACCACGTTGCAGTGGCTCTGGAGTAGGCCAGGCCAGATAAGGATGGCAGCTTTCCTTCCCTCAAGGACATTAGTGAACCCGATGGTTTTTACTGACAATGATTTCATGGATTCTTAATTCCAAATATCTTTCACTGAATTCCAATTCCACCATCAGCCACGTTGGGATTTGAACCCGGGTTCCTAAGGAAGGTTGTATTTGCCGTAGAGGCCTAATCCTGCTCCTAATTCCTTCTCTAGAGGACATTAGTGAATCAGATGGACTTTTCCCCCAGTGGTTTCATGGGTCATCAGTAGATTCTTAATTCCAGATACTTTTGATCAAATTCAAATTCCAGCACCTGCCACGATGGGATTCAAACCTGGGTTTCTAGAACAATACCTGAAGTCCCCAGATTAATAGTTTGGCAATAATACCACTAAACCATCGACTCCTGCTCTTGGCTTTACCGATCTGATTGGTCTGTCTTGATGGTGTCATATCATTTCAGATCATGTGACTAGCAGTAACCAATTAGTTTGGAACAAAGCCGCCACCCCCCCCAAACACACACACAAGAGACGAATGACTCAAATTTCAAAATGCAGCAGCAGATTTTCCAAACTAATTTCAACCTCAAGAAAATACAAATTTTGTTTGTCCCTTACATTTTCTCTGATAACTACTTACCTGAAAAGAAAACAATAATTTCAGTTCAATGCAATCATTTGGAACGTTCAACCAAAGTTCTGCCAAGATTGATAACAGCTGCAGTATCTAATTTGTAGTCCATCTTAAATCCATTGACATTCCTGTACCATTAGCTGGCAGCTATCCAGAGTCATTCTATATGAACCCACCATCAGAGTGTCTCTCTTATTTTTAGCAAGGTCTGCTTCTTTCTGTGTGCCTCCATATCTTTTTACGATGATGAAATGATCAAATCCCAGTATAAATTGGGACTACTGACTCCACTAAGTACTGGAGTTCAATTTTGAGGTACCCAGGGGCAGCACAGTGCTCAGCACTGCTATCTCACAGCGCCACAGACTCAGGTTCGATTCCCGGTCTTGGGTCACTGTCTGTGTGGAGTCTACATGTTCTCCCCATGTCTGCGTGGGTTTCCTTCCACAGTCCAAAATGTGCCGGTTATGTGCGATGGCCATGCTAAATTCTCCCTCAGTGCACCCGAACAGGAGCCGGAGTGTGACAAGTGGGGGTTTTCGTAGTAACTTCATTGCGATGTTAATGTAAGCCTACTTCTGACACTAGCAAATAAAGTTTAAACTTAGTAAATTCTCCCTCAGCGTGCCCAAGCAGGCAATGGAGTGTGGCAACTGAGGGATTTTCATACTAACTTCATTGCAGTATTAACGTAAGCCTACTTCTGACACTAGAAAATAAACTTTAAACTGCTCTTTGTTTCCAAGATGTACTGAGTTTCTCCTTTAGCGAATGCTCGGTTACAGAAATCACTGCACTCAGAATTTCCACATACCTCAGCCGCTATTGCAATTGCTTTGTGACTGACTTCCTCAAATATCTACCCTGTGAATAAAAACTGTTGTGAGTAAATCCCTCAGGAGAATTTATTTATTTTGTCCTGTACTTGTTTCCCTGTTTCAGAAGTTCTGATCAGAAGCTTTCTCGAGCACAGACAGGCTGGGGTTTTTGTAATATCTGTGATGTTCTCCCGGAACGTTGCCATGCACGTTCTCGCTTTCCTTCCCTGCAGTCTCATTCCAGACTGTTCTTGGCCCGATGCGATATCCATTTTGATTGTCATAAATTTTAACACGCGTTGCTTTTCACGATGGCGGTTTGTGCCAATCTAAGCGAGGGACGGTGGCGGGGAAATGAAATCACGGAATATTTCTGTGCAGAAGAGGCCCTTTGGCCCATCGAGTCTGCACCGATGCACGAACGGCCCTAACCCCACTTGCCAGCATGTAGCCTTGAATGCTATGGTGTGACAAGTACTCATCCAGGTGCTTTTTAAAGGATGTGAGGCATCCCACTTCCACTGCCCTCCCAGGTACTGCATTCCAGACCATCACCTGGAAAGGTTTTTCCTCAAATCCCTCCTAAACTTCCCACCCCTCCATTTTTAATTTGTGTCCTCTGATAACTGACCCTTCAACTAAGCTGCTCCCTGTCCACCCTGCCCATCGCTTCTCATAATCTTTAGCACCTCAATCCGGTCGCACCCTCAGTCTTTTTTGCTCCAGAGAAAACAGTCCAAGCTTATCCAACCTCTCTTTATAATTTAAATGTTCCAACCCAGGCAGCATCCTGGCGAACCTCCTCTGCACCCCTGCCCCAGTGCATTCACATCCTTTATATAATGTAAAGCTCACTTATTAGTCACAAGTAGGCTTACATTAACACTGCTTTGAAGTTGCCATGAAATTCCTCTAGTCACCACAGTCCAGCCAATGCACCTAACCACGCCTTTCAGACTGTGGGAGGAAACCCATGCAAACATGGGGAGAACATGCGAATGCTTCACAGAAAGTGACCCAAGTGGGAATCGAGCCTGGGTCCCTGGCATTGAGAGGCAGCAGTGCCAACCTCTGTGCCACCTGTGATGACCAGAACTGCACACAGTATTACAGCTGTGACTTGCCAAACTTCTACACAACTCCATCATGACCTCTCTGCTTTTGTAATCTATACCCCAATTGTGCCGTGTGCCTTTCTGAAGTTTATTTATTAATGTCACAAGTAGGCTTACACTAACGAAGTTATAGTGACAAATCCCCCGGTTGCCACACTCTGGCATTTGTTCGGGTGCACTGAGGGAGAATTTAGCACCTAACCAGCATGTCTTTCAGACTGTGCGAGGAAACTGGAGCACCCGGAGGAAACCCACGCAGACACAAGGGGAACATACAGACTCCCTCCAGACAGTGACCCAAGCCGGGAATCGAACCTGGGTCATTTATACCTCCTTCAGTGGTTAAGCCTTTATTGTCATTGGAACCAGCTGGCTGGCTAACTTGCTGTTTCTTTTCTTATTTCCTTCTGGGCCTTTGGGTTAGGATTATCTAGCTGGATCTGGACGTGACATCCTCACTCAAATAGTTTAACAAATGTCCACTTCTTTTCACTTTCTCCAACATGTTTGTAAGCAATGAACAAAAGTGTTCAGAGGCAAAGCAAAAACCTTTCTTTTATTAACCTCCACTGCTATTTCTCTTGTGCTGTTGACTGTAGTGCCCAGCGAGATTACTCTAGCGTTATTGGAAAGCCCCCTGTGACGCTGGAGAATTTGCAACTCTGCTTCGGTCAATGCTTTGAGAATGGTTGACCTGTCCGCTTGGGTGCTTGCTTTGAAGTTCCTGTTCTGGACCAACACCAGGAATATTCCCCTGTCCTCTCGATCTTCTCAGACATCAGTCCGACCTACCTTCAGCTGGTATCAGAGGAAGTTTACCTGTAATCGTGACTAATGATGTCTGAACTCATGTTGCACATTTTGGATCTACCGTAAGAGTCACAAAATCTTAAAAATTGTGAGCTATTGTCTTATTGGCAGTAAAATCGCATTAAATTAAGATTCTTTAATCTACTGAATCATAGACTAGCAATCCAGAGGACAGAATGAGAGCTTGAGATTTTAATTTCATATTTAATAAAAAGGCAATCTGAATTTTATTTTTTTAAAGGTTATTTATTAGTTTCACAAGTTGGTGTATATCTGAAATGAAGTTATTGTGAATCATAGAACTTGACAGTGCAGAAGGAGGCCATTTGGCCCATCAAGTTTGCACTAACCACAATCCCACCCAGACTCTATCCCTGGAACCTCACTTATCTACCCTACAAATCTGTCTGACATTAAGAGGCCATTTAGTGTGGCCAGTCAACCTAACCCACAAAAATCCCCTCGTTGCCACACTCCGGCACCTCTTCAGGTACACACTGAGGAAGAATTTTGCATGGCAAACGCACCTAACCAGCATGTCTTTCTGACTGTGGGAGGAAACAGAGCTCCCAGAGAAAACCCACATAGACACGGGGAGAGAACGTGCAAACTCTGCGGAGAGAGGATTGCACATATCGACACAGACATCAAGTTTCTACAGAGATGCAAGAAGGCAGACAGGATCGCATTCTAATCAGCAATCTCTGACTGTCTGTGCTGATGTGTGCTATTGCAGACCAGAACACTGCATTTGCCTGAGGAAGACACAGAGTGTTGAAAGCTCGTGTTTTTACTATCAAATAAATCGGTTGGATTATAAATTGGTGTTGCTAAATTCTTACTGAGTTCTTACCACCCCAATCCAACGCCGGCATCTGTATATCGAGAGTGACCCTAGCCAGGAACTGGTCCCAGATCCCTGACGCTGTAAGGGAATGGTGCTAACCAACTATCATACTGCCCCATGGATGTGCAGAGATGTAACCTACTTTTCTAAAAGTGGCCCAGAACATCAGACCAAAACTTTAATGTTGATATATGTTAAACAAGGTCAGAGTTAATTTCAGCAGTGTTATTCAGAAACATTTCCTTTTAGATCCAAGTATTTTCTCCATGATCATTTCAAATACATTGAAACTATGAAGCCAATATTGTTTTTTTTAAAAAAAGCTATTGGATTGGAGTGTCATGGAAATCCATTTGGTTCATGAATGACCTTTCAGGGTCAGGGACGTATTTTCAGAGTCAATGAATGGGAGCTGGCTCGCATGACAGACAGGGCTACGTTTATGACCCTTTGCCATTTCTTGTGATCTTGGTCGGAGCAGGAGCCATACCAAGCTGTGATACATCTGGAGAGGAAGCTTTCAATGGTGCACCTGTAAAAACTCAGGATTTTCTCCATTTATAACTTAGCCACAATTAACTGACCATCAACAAACCTGGCCAGAACGCGGCAGCTTTGCAAAGTTCGACTGTGAGAAAGTGGTCTTGCTGGTGGATAATTCAGTCACAGGAACACTGCAATTCCCTGGGTTACTATTGAGCTGAATTTTCCAAATTCAATCGGCCTGCAGCTATACACCTCTGTTTTATTCATTGTTATTGTCAGCTGCTCTTAATGGAAAAATAAGAATTTGTTTTATTTAAACGGCCTCCTGTGTATTTTAATTTTAGCATATAGGAGATAGTTACAAGTCAAATTTGCATGAATTAAGCTTATGATGTAATGTATATTAATTTTGTTTGTGGATTACTCTGCAAGCATTAAGATTTAGTTGTTCCATGTGAATCGTTAATTAATTCTTGTATGTTGTGATTGTAATTCATTAGTATCTCAGTTCAGTGCAACCGCCTGGAATACTTTGGAAATATCTTTCATGTGTTGCCATCTGCACTGGGCCAGAGGCTGAACAAGTTGTTCAATTTGAAGACAAGTGCACAACCGCAAACTTGCATTCGTGTAGCGCCTGCAGCAAAAAAAAGGGAACCATTCCCTGAGTGGAAGGGGAAACCCGGTGTAGATTAAGGAAGCAAGAATTGGTCGAGAAATAGAAATGCTTTTCTGCAATCGGAAAGGGCATTGGTGAGGCTATACCTGTGTGCAGTTTTGGTGTCCTTATCTGAGGAAGGATGTCCTTGCTATAGAGGGAGTGAAGTGAAGGTTTACCAGGCTGATTCCTGGGATGGCAGGTCTGTCATATCAGGAGAGACTAAGTTGGTTAGGGTTATATTCACTGGAGTTTAGGTGAGTGAGAAGGGACCACATAGAAACTTATAAAATTCTAACAGGGTTAGACAGAGTAGATTCAGAAAGAATGTTCCCGATGGTGTGGGAGTCCAGATGTGGGGATCATAGTTTGAGGATAACGGGTAAATCTTTTAGGATTGAGGTGAGAAAAAATTTCTTCAGCTACAGAACGGCAAACGTCTGGAATTCACTCCCACAGAATGTAGTTGAAGACAAAACATTGTGTGATTTCAAGAAGAAATTAGATATAGCTCTTGGGGGCAAGGGGATTGAAGGACATGGGGTGAAAGGGGAGGTCAGGATATTGAATTTGATGATCGGCCATGATCAAAATGAATGGCGGAGCAGACTCAAAGGGCCGAATGGCCTACACCTGCTTCTGATTCTATGTTTCTACGCAGCGAGGATATGGGGAGCAGGATTTTTTTTTGAAAGTTTATTTTTGAGTGGAATTTTCTAGTGGAAGCAGGCTGGAAAATGCAGCGAGCTGTTCAAACCCTGGCAGGACTGGAAGATCCTGCTGGCAGGCGGAGCTGTAAAATTCCACCCCTCTGTAACTTTTCTAGTGGTCTGACTATTGTGACAAGTGGAGAATTATTGCCACTCTTGCTTTCCATCACTTTTAAGTTCTAAGCTTCAAAAGAGAAATAAATTCTAACTAAACTCAAGAAGGTTTGGAGCACATCAACCTGCCTCTCTTGCCAGCGCACACAGTCCTGCTTATGGACACCTTGACTTGTCCAGTCCTTTGGCTGAAACACTCTTGCAGTTTAGTGTTCAGAAATATCTCTGAATTATACACTCAACCTGGTGTATCCTTCCAAGCACTGGAGAGCATATTCCTCTGAGGTTTTCCCAACCATCCCAGATTGTCCTACACTCTCCCGGGGTGGGGCATGAATGTCCCAAATGCTGTCTGTGACCAACTTGGGTGAATTATCTCCCCCTTTTCAACTTTTCATCAGATTTTTAAAATTCATTTGTGGGACATGGGCATTGTTGACGGGGCCAGAGTTTATTGCCCATCCCTAGTTGCCCTCAAGAAGGTGGTGGTGAGCTGCCTTCTTGAATCATTGCAGTCCGCATGCTGTGGATTGGCCCACAATTCCGTCAGGTAGGGAATTCCAGGATCTTGACCCAGCGACTGTGAAGGAATGATGATACATTTCCAAGTCAGGATGGTGAGAGGCTTGGAAGAGAATTCGTAGGTAGTGGTGTTCCCATTTATCTGCCCCCACTTGTCGTTTGTAAATGCCATGTTCTCCCCATGTTTGCGTGGGTTTCCTCAGGGTGCTCTGGTTTCATAGAATCCCTACAGTGCAGAAGGAGGAGGACATTCAGCCCATCAAACCTGCACCGACCACAATCCCACCTAGCCGTAACCCCATGCATTTACCCTGCTAATCTCCCTGACACTAAGGGATAATTTAACATGGCCAATCAACCTAACATCTCTGGACTGTGGGAGGAAACCAGAGCACCCAGAGGAAATTTATGCAGACATGGGGACATTGTGCACACAGATAGTGACCCCCGCTGGGAATCGAACCCGGGTCCGTGGCACTGTGGATTTGGAAGGTGCTGTGTAAGAATCTTTGGTGAACTGCTGCAACGGAGCTAGAGATATTCAAAATCTTGATTGAAGGGCAGGGAGGAGGGGTGTCTGCATAAATTAGACAGGGCATACCTGTTCCCATTGATGGACGGGTTTTGACCCAGACAGTTGAAGGCAAAAGGAGAATTAGAAACATGACGAGAAATGTATTCACGCAGCGAGTGGTTAGGATCTACACAAATACTGCAGATGCTGGAATCCGAAACAGCTGATGAAAGGTCATCCTTACTCAAAATGTTGGCTCTGTTCTCTCTCCACAGTTGCTGTCAGATTTGCTGAGATTTTCCAGCATTTTTCTGTGCGAGTGGTAGGATCTGTTCTGTTTAGTTTATTTATTAGTGTCACAAGTCTGCTTATATTAACACTGTGATGAAGTTGCTGTGAAAAAACCCTAGTCACCACACCTTGGTGCCTGTTCGGGTACACTGAGGGAGAATTTAGCGTGGCCAATGCACATCTTTTGGACTGTAGGAAGAAAGTGGTGCACCCAGAGGAAACCCATGCAGACATGGGGAGAACGTGCAGACTCTGCAGAGACAGTGATCCAAGGGGAATCGAACCCAGGATCCCTGACAATGTGAGGCAGCAGTGCTAACCACTGTGCCACCGTGCATTCCAACTGGAATGGGCTATCAGAGATGGTGGTAGAGGCAGGTTTAATTGGAGTGTTCAGACGATTGTTTCTGTTGAACTAATGTGCAGGGGTATAGAAAAAACGCAGGAGAATGACATAATGCTCATTCAAAGAGCTGGTGCAGACACAATGATCCAAAAAAGCCTCCTGCGCCATGCAAACTCTATGATTCTGAGTGTGCGCAGTGCCGATTAGGTGTCGGGTGACTGAAGCTTGGATAGGGTGAGTGAGGGAGGGTGTTATTGGTTCTGGGGTGCAGGCTTTGGGGAATACTTTGGTAGTGGGGCCAGTATTTCATTGCTAGCTGGGGACAGGGACAACAGGGTGAATGGGAATGTCAGTGAGAAAGGAACAACCAGTCAAAGGGTGAACGAGAAATGGAAATTGTTCCATGATAATTGGTAATAGATTGATGAGAATTCTCGCTGATTGTGTCACAGCAGAATGGAGAAGGATTCTTGTACTGTTGGTTATTGGATCATGGGGTATCTCTCAGTAAGAGACAGAGACCATGTAATTTGAAAGGGGATGGGCTAAGTATTTGAGAAAATAATTCTGATAGCTTCTGGGGGAGTTGGGGGGATACCAGCACTGACACTGAGGTCAAATAGCCTCTTCCTGTGCGTCATGCTATTAAAATGCCCAAAAATGAGTCGGAGCTGATATGGAGACTCAGTTGCTGGGCTAAGCTTAGGATGACATTCTCTTGTACAGGCACCATGTAAAGATAATGTCTCTTCAGAATTCCTTCTGTGCCACCAGGTTTTGACTGAGGATCCATATTGCTCTGCTATTGTATCTCCTTCTTGCCTTACATCCCATCCCTCCCATTTCCCTTGTAGTCCTATCCCATGTATGTCCCTGTCCCCTTCAATACCCTCAGGCTCCTCCACTGGTCCTGGGCCCTAGTTCCACCTCTATCTATTTCTGCCCCAGAAACCCACACCCCAGTTCTGCTCTAAGACTCTACTTCTCTTTCTGGCCTGACCCAGAGACCACACCCTGGCCTCCCTCTCTGGCCTGATCCACAGGCCTCAACCAGGACTCCTCTCTCTCTGGCCTGACCCACAGATCCTGTCCTGGCCTCCTCCCTCTCTGGCCTGACCTACAGGCTACAGCCTGGTCTTTTCCCTCTCTGGCCTGACCTACAGGCCTCAGCCTGGCCTCCTCCCTCTCTGGCCTGACCCACAGGCCCTGCCTTGGCCTCCTCCCTCTCTCGCCTGACCCACAGGCCTCAGCCTGGCCTTCTCCCTCTCTGGCCTGACCTACATGCCCTGCCTTGGCCTCCTCCATCTCTGGCCTGACGCACAGGCCCTGCCCTGGACTCCTCCTCCCTGGCTTACCCATAGACCCTGCAATGAGCTCTACCCACTCAGACCCCATCCTGGCCCCCCCCCTCCCCCCTCCCTCTCTGCCCCCTCAGCCATGAGTCCCACTTTGGCCTCCTCCCTCTCTGCCCCTCCCTTCCCCCCTCCCCTGTCCAGCCACCACCACCTCCCCACCTTCCATCCTCCCTCCCCCCTCCAGCCTCCTGCTATGGCCTCCCTTCTGCTTCTCATAACACCTCTCAGCTGCTGGCACCCGACCACAAACTAAAGAAACCTTGACTACAAAGGCTGCCTTTATATGGAAAATGCAGTCGTATTTGCTTTCTGATAAAGTCTCCAGGAATACATCCAACATCCAAAGCTTCTATTTCCCACACATTCAGGCATCGCTTCCAGTTAACACTGACAGCCGATATCCTTCCCCCGCTTTCGGCGCTCGCTGTGAGATGGGTGATACTCCCACAGCGCGGTGTCTCGGCTCAGCCCCCAAGGCTGATTCACGTTCTGATTTTATCTCCATTTCTCATCTCGGAACGGATCCTTTAATCAGCTGCAATTCTTGATTTGGCGATACCAGATTTAACCACTGCCTCTTGGCCCACTCTGCCTCTGCTGAGTAAATGTAAGCCTGCTTGTGACATGAATAAACAAGCTTAAAAACTTTGTCGAAGCACTATTTTTGTCAGCTGTGCCCTGCTGCGTGTCTCACTCGTTCACACGGCCAGCTTTGATGTTACCCTTGGAAACGCTGAGAGTATTCCCAAGCAGCAGAGGCATAAATCTTTTCTGATTCCTCTTGCTCTTAGCTCTGACAAAGGGTCATCCAGACTCGAAACATTGGCTCTATCCTCTCTCCACAGATGCTATCAGACCTGCTGAGATTTTCCAGCATTTCCTGATCCTGTTTTCAGTTTGTTTGTTAGTATCACAAGTAGGCTTACCTTAGCACCGCAATGAAGTTACTGTGAAAATCCCCTAGTCGCCGCACTCCGGTGCCTTTTCGAGTACACGGGGGGAGGGGGGGGGGAGAATTTAGCACGGCCAATGCACCGAGCCAGCACGTCTTTCGGGCTGTGGGATGGCACCCATGCAGACACGGGGGGAACATGCAGACTGTGCACAGACAGTGACCCAAGTTGGAATCGAACCCAGGCTAATGGCGCTGTGAAGCAGCAGTGCTAATCACTGCAGGCTAGGGTTGGTGGGAGGGAGGAATGCAGTGCACAGAGGCAAGGGGAGATGCTAAATGTACTGATTGTTTCCTTTACTCTCTTTCTCTCTCTCTCTTTCTCTGTTTCCTTCTCCCTCTCTTCTTTCTCTTTTTCTCTCTCCGTCTCTCTCTCCTTCTCTCACTATTCCTCTATTTTTCTCTCCCTCTACTTACTTTCTTTCTCTCTTTCTCTCTCCCTCTGTCTTTCTCTTTTTCTTTCTCACTTCTCTCTTTCTCTCTCTCTCTCTCTCTTTATCTCCCTCGTTTCTCCCATTTTCTCTCTTTCTCTCTGTCTGTCAGCCTCTGGTACCTTTGCATTTAGTCTACCAAGTTCCAGGAACATGAAGTCACCTGAATCGTTGAACTTTGTCTTTTCTCTTCAGCCTAGCGAGCTAAGCACACGCGTAAGCAAACTTCAAGAATGTTAAAAAAGCGGCTTGCTGTTCTCCTCACAAAAGGACTTGAACAGCACTTTCTTGCATCAGCTGTCACCCATTTCACCCTCTGAGAACACAGCAAATGCCCCCCGGTGACTATGGCTGAAAAGAGACACGTGCTGCAGAAGTTTTTCACCTTGCACTCCTCAGGACAAACACAAGGAAACCAAAGTTCAAACAACCATCACAATGTATCTGACACGGGGAAAGGGTGCTCATTGGCTGATAAATTGACTCGGATTGGTTGAGGCATTGCCATGGAGAAAGCAAGCAGTTGACTTGCCGACCAATCAGCACCCTTTTCTCCTGAGAGAGGGAAAAAAGGAAACTAAGAGAAAGGAGAAAGAGAGACAGAGAAAGAAAAAGAGAGAAAGACAGAGTGTAAATTGTAGTGATTGTTTGAAATTTGTGTTTGTCCAGATGAATGCAGAAGCGACTTACAAGAATGTTGCCAAGGTTTGAAAATTGCAGCTATGAGCAGAGATTGGATAGGCTGGGGATTGCTTTCCTTAGAACAAAGGAGGCTAAAGTGTGATGTAGAATCATAGATATGGAGATGCTGGCGTTGGACTGGGGTGGGCACAGTAAGAAATCGCACAACACCAGATTAATATCCTATAGGTTTATTTGGATTCATCACCCAATGAGGCAGCAGCACTCCAAAAACTCATGATTCCAAATAAACCCACTGGACTTCAACCTGGTGTTCTGAGAATCGTCGAACATTTAGAGTACAGAAGGAGGCTATTCAGCCCATCAAGCCTGCACTGGTAGCAATGCCACCCATGCCCTTTCCCCATAATGCCATGTATTTACCTTGCTAGCCCTCCCTGACACTCAGGAGCAATTTACCCTGGCTATTCCACCTAACCTGCACATCTTTAGACTCTGAGAGGAAACTGGGCCAGCCAGAGGAAACCCACACAGATGCAAGAAGAACATACAAACTCCACACAGACAAGGCCAGAATCGAACCCCAGGTCCCTGGCGCTGTGAGGCAGCAGTGCCAACCACTGTGCCACCATGCTGCCCTGTATTGTTACCTCAGGACAGGCTTTCTGGTGAATTAGTGGGCATTTTAAGTTCTGCATAAATATAACGACACAGAAAATAGAGTGTTTTCTTTGTCCTAAAAATGCAGAGAAGCGAATATAAATAAATCTATTGAAAAATTAAAAGCTTCACTTAAGGATTCCAGCATTCACGGAGCTTCTCTTAAACTCACTCTGGGGGATAGAGTTTAATGTGCGTGAATGGGAATAAAACATCAGGTGAGATGCAAAACAGGTGACTGATGCTCTATCACAGGTTTTATACCTTCATGTAGCCAGAAGTGCTCTGAAATGTGTAAATGGAACATAACCCTGTACGGGAAGATGAAAAAAAAAATACATGTAGCTTTATTTTAAGAGATTTTAAATATTTAAGTTCTTGGGAATAGTGACAGAGTGGTTGTATGACTTGACTAGTGATATGCCTGCACTAACTGTCCAGGGAGAATCATAAAATGCTTACAATACAGAAGGAGGCCATTTGGCCCACCAAACACTAGCCCAAGAGGCTTGTCAGAAAGCAATTCAGAATGTACAAACCTTGACTAGATTTCCAAGTCATGTCGCACTGATCTCCTCTCAAGCCGAACATTGGAAAATAAAAGTCTTTCACCCCGAGCTCCCATCTGTCTGTTACTGTTTATAGCAAGTGTTCCATTCAGCTCAGAATGACATTAGCTGGCAGCACAGCGTGCAGGAAGTGATCAGTTTTTCGACTCATTTGAGAAAATAATTTGCCCCGGGGTGGGGGGTTGGTGCTGCTCAAAGAATGGAACCGAGTCATCGGCAGATATTTTCCTGGCACGTTCGCCCCAAGGTTTTGTTTTGGCGTGTAGTCATAACTGCACTGCACCAATCAGTAAAATCAGAGCACCCACTGTAAGAGAGAGAACGTGGAACAGTACAGCACAGTATGGGCCCTTCAGTCCTCGGTGTTGTGCCAAACTTAGTCCAAAATCAAGATCAAGCTATCCCCTTCTCCCTATCATTCTGGTGCGCTCCATGTGCCTATCCAATAACTGTTTGAAAGTTCCTAAAGTGTCCGACTCCACTGTCACAGCAGGCAGTCCATTCCACACCCCAACCAATTTCTGAGTAAAGAACCTACCTTGGACATCCCTCCTATATCTCCCATCATGAACTCTATAAGGCCGACATCGTAGCACAGCGGTTAGCACTGCCGCTTCACAGCTCCAGGGGCCTGAGTTCAATTCCTGGCTCAGGTCACTGTCTGCGTGGAGTTTGCACATTCTCCTCGTATCTGCGTGGGTTTCCTCCAGGTGCTTTGGTTTCCTCCAAATATATGTGGATTAGGTTGATTGGCCATGCTAAAATTGCCTTTAGTGTCTTGAGATGTGTAGGTTAGAAGGGCTGGTGGGTAAATAGGGGTATAGAGGTAGGGCCTGGGTGGGACTGTGGTTGGTGCAAACTCAATAGACTGGCCTCTTTCTGTGCTGTAGGGTTTCTATGATTATAGTTATGCCCCCTAGTAACAGCTACATCCACCTGAGAAAATAGTCTTTGAACGTCCACTCTATCTATCCCCCTCATCATCTTATAAATATCTAAGTCGCCTCTCATCCTCCTCTGCTCCCTCAACCTTTCCTCATAAGACCTACCTTCCAAACCAGGCAGCATCCTGGTAAATCTCCTCTGCATTCTCTCCAATGCTTCCACATCTTTCTTATCTTGGGGTAACCGGAACTGTACACAATATTCCAAATGTGGTCTCACCAAGGTCCTGTACAGTTGCAGCATTACCCCACGGCTGTTAAACTCTAACCATATTAATAAACACTAACATACTGTAGGCTTTCTTCATGGCTTTAGCCGCTTGAGTGTCAACCTTCAGAGGTTATGAACCCCAAGATGTGTCCGTTCCTCCACGTTCCTCAGAAAAAGGCAGGATAAGGCATTCTGCAGAGGAGAACTCAACGAGGTCCAGCACGGTGGCGTAGTGGTTAGCAACTGCTGCTTTACAGTGCCAGGGACCCGGGTTCAATTCCCAGCCCTAGGGCTCTGTCTGTGAAGGGAGTCTGCACGTTCTCACCAGCGTTCTTGTGAAAGCTGATTTGGTTTTCAGCCACCATCAAAGGGAGCAGGTAGATAGGAAAGAGAGGAATGGTTGGGAGTGGGGACAGTGGAGTGGGCAATACAGCGATGGATTCTTACATCTGCGTGGGATTCCTCCAGGTGCATCTCTCTAGTTTTCGATTTTGATTTGATTTATTATTGTCACATGTATTGGGTACAGTGAAAAGTGATGTTTCTTATGTGCTATACAGACAAAGCATACTGTTCATAGAGTACAGAGCGGGGAAAGAAAGGAGAGAGTGCAGAATGTCATGTTACAGTCATATTAAGGTTCAGAAGAAGGTCAGCTTAATATATGGTGGGAGCATTCAAAAGTCTGATGGCAGCTGGAAAGAAGCTGTTTGTGAGTCAGTTGGTACCTGACCTCAGACTTGTGTATCGTTTTTCCAGCACAGGAAATTGGAAGAGAGTCAGTCCAGGGTGAGCAAATTCCTTAATGATGCTGGCTGCTTTGCTGAGGCAGTGGGAAGTATAGATAAAGTTAATGGATGGGAGGCTGGTTTGTGTGATGGATTGGGCTCCATTCACAACCCTTTGTGGTTTCTTGAAGTCTTGGGCAGAGCAGGAGCCATACCAAACTGTGATGCAACCAGAAAGAATGCTTTCTATGGTGCATCTGTAAACATTGGTGGGAGTCATAGCTGACGTGCCACATTTCCTTGGCCTCCTGAGAAAGGCCAGGCATTGGTGGGTGTTCTTAACAATTTCCAGTTCTTCTTGCTAGCTGGGCCTTCACTACTGGGTCAGTAGGAGTAAAGATTTTTTTTTGTGTTGCGTGTGGAATCTGATGGCTTGGGGACACTGGAGGGGTGGAGAAAGTTGATGGACAGGTAGAATTGGGTCTCACCGGCATTCTTGTGAAAACTGATTTGGTCTTCAGGCAACATCAAAGGGAGCAGGTAGGTAGGAAAGAGAGGAATGGTTGGGAGTGGGGACGGTGGAATGGGCAATACAGCGATGGATTCTTACAAGTGGTGGGAATTGGAATCCAAAGGGATGAGGGCGGAATATTGGATTGTTGCTGAAGAGGTGTCTATGTGGGTTTCTTCCAATGTTCCAGTTTCCTCCCACAGTCAGAAAGATGTGCTGGTTGGATGCACAGTGGGGGTAATATGGTAGTGCAGTGGGGTGGGGGGGGGGGGGGGGAGGTGGCAGCACGGTGGCAGAGAGGTTAGCACTGCTGCATCACAATGCCATGGAGCCAGGGCAAATGCAATCAATGGGGAGAAAGCATGATTAGGCTATGGAGTGGGACGACCAACCATGACGTGATGATTAGAGGAGCAAGCCTCCTCCTATGTATCGATATAAAAAGTTGTCATTCATTTCGGAGCAAACTATTGGACTCAATCGTAAAGCAAGATGCTGACAGCTTAAAACAAACCATTTGCTGTTCCGCTCAGCTTTCTCTTCCAGCTTTTCTCACGCTGCATTAGCTTTGCTTCTCAACTCAAAGATATCACTTCATGAGGAGGTGTAATTTGCTGTTATGCGTCTGGGTTTTGTAACACTTCAGATCTAATTTATTAAATGTTGCAGGTCCTTTGTAACTATGATAATTGTGTAAAAGCCCAGAAATATCTCTCCACCAGTCTTCCCGGGTTCAATACAAATGCCTCAAATACATCGTTGTGCAGAATAGCATCTCTGTGTAAGCGGTCGGTGAACAACATGCAGCAGCACAGTGGCACAGCAGTGAGCCAGGGACCCAGGTTCGATTCCAGTCTTGGGTGGGTGATTGTCTGTGCAGAGTTTGCACGTTCTCCTCATGTCTGCATGGGTTTCCTCCAGGTGCTCTGACACAATCCAAAAGATATGCTGGTTAGATGCATTGACCATGCTAAATTCTCCTTCTGTGTACCCGAGCAGGCACCAGAGTGTGGTGACTGGGGGATTTTCACAGTAACTTCATTGCAGTGTTAAAGTAAAGCTATTTGATACGCTCATAAAATTAACTGAATAAACTAAACTTCATGGAATGTTCTGTGTGGGTTGCTGGTCTACAATTGATTAATCTTTCATAATGGAACAAATCTGATTAATGCCTTATGATGTACTTTGTGCCTTGGGATTGATTGGAAAGGTTGATATTAGTGTCAATTGGAGTTCATGTTTATCTCATTTATTAGTTGGTCCCAGCAGAAAGCAAAAATTGAGATGATTGACATATTAATCAGTTACCAGATCTGCTCAATTATTAGCCAATCAATTAATATTCAAATTTGCCTCACCCTGACCCTGTCTTGGAAACTCTACACCAGAAATTAATGATTTTCTTTTTGGAGTGGGCCAATTTTTCTGCACATCTTTAAACATGGGAACCGCTCTTAGTGACTGCTTTAAACCCTGCACTCTGGGTCCATTCCCCATTAACAGGACCTCTTCACTAACCATTAACCTTGTTGGAAGGGAAATGCTTGCTATGTTCTGTGCAACATTTCTGCATGGATCCACCCCAAGTAATAATCTCTGGGCACCATCAATAAGTTTGGGATCTTTGTACAAAAGGCAATTATCAGTATGGCACAGGTGGGGCACATTTGTGCCCCAAGTATGGCACCATGGATGTGTTGGTCATTTTCAAGTTTGCTGATGACACCAGTGTGGTGGGCCAGATTTCATACATTGAAAAGGCACAGTGCAGGAAAGAGATGGAGAATCTGGTGCAATCATCTCTCCCCACTGTCGACAAAATGATGGAGATAGTCATCAACTTCAGGAAGTGTAGTGGAGGACATATCCTTGTCTACGTCAACAATGATGAAGTGGAAATGGTTGAGAGCTTTCAAATTTCTAGGTGTCCAGATCACCAAAAATCTGTCCTGGTCACTCCATGCCAACGCTATAGTTAAGAAAGCCCACCAAAGCCTCTACTTTCTCAGGAGGCTAAGTAAGTTTGTCATGTTCACTACGACTCTCACCAACTTTTACAGATGCACCACAGGAAGCATCCTTTCTGGTTGTATCACAGCTTGGTATGGCTCCTACTCTGCCCAAAAAACTGCAAAGGGGTCACGAATGTAGTCCAATCCATGCAAACCAGTCTCCCATCCATTGACTCTGCCTACTCTTCCCGCTGTCTCGGAAAAACAGCCAGCACAATCAAGGACCCCATGCACTCCATATATTCTCTCTTCCACCTTCTTTCATTGGGACAAAGATACAAAATTCTGAGGTCGTCTGGCAACCGATTCAAGAACAGCTTCTTCTTTGCTGCCATCAGACCTTTGAATGGATTATAACATATTAAGCTGTTCTTTCTCTACACCATAGCTATAATGTAACATTCTGCGCCCTCTCCTTTCCTTCTCTGCTTTGTACTTTATGAAATGTGTTTTGTCTGTGTAGCGTGCAAGAAACAATACTTTTTACTGTATTCCAATACGTGACAAAATAAATCAAGTTTTAAAAGAAGCACAGTTAGGATACATTTGTGCCAGTGAGTATCAGGGATCTGTGGGTCATCTTTCTGGAACAGAGGGCAGCAGATGTGGCATACTTGTGTATCACCTGTTGGACAATTGGCACTGATGTAATTGGCTGTCTTGAAGGATGCAGTGAGGAGAAAGAAGACGGGGAGTGATAAATGCCCCAATAGGCCATTGCCCACCAAGAAGTGGCTCGGTGGCACAGTGGTTAGCACTGCTGCCTCACAGTGCCAGGGATCCAGGTTCAATTCCTGGTTCGGATCACTGTCTGTGTAGAGTTTGCACATTCTCCCTGTGACTTCATGGGTTTCCTCCAAGTGCTCTGGTTTCCACCCACAATCCAATGATGTGCGAGTTGGGTCAATTGGCCATGCTAAATTGACACTAGTGTCAGCAGGACTAATAGGGTAAGTATGTGGGATTAGGGTGATAGGGACTGCTATTGGTGCAGGTTTGATGGGCCAAACAGCCTACATCTGCACTGTAGTATCTGGTGTGTGGGAGAACTGTCAGATTCATTGATGATTCTGTGAGCTGCTCCAGAGATGACAGAGAGGTCGGCTGATCATCTGAATTAATAATTTACTAACTTCAGTAACATGACGATGTTCAGGAATTGGTGGCATTCTATCTCCGTGTCTTATCGAACATCTCAGAGAAATGGGGCCTGATTTTATTCAGTCTTTCCTAAAAGCTAATTAGACTGAGACTGATAATTAAGAATATATTTTCGGCATCGTGACCTGATTATCGGTCTGATTTTCCCTCCTATAGTTGCTTTTACTTCCTCGGGTATTACGTTGCCATACCTGTCCAATAACCAAATGAGTGCCACAGAGAGCCGACAGTCACTCGGAGCAGGCCTGTCTACATTGGACAGTCCAAACGCAGAGTGGGTGAGCACTGCACTGAGCAACTTCGGTCTGTCCGCAAGCAGGACCCAGACCTTCCTGTCGCTTCCCACTGCAATACACCTCCCCCCCGCTCTCTTCCCCACATGTCCATCCTTGGTCTGTTCCAGTGAACCCTCACGCAAACTGGAGGAACATCGCCTCATCTTCCATCGGGGCACTGAACATTGAGTTCAACAACTTCAGAGGACGATATCTCCCCTCCACCTTCGCCCCATTTCCATCTACTTTATTTCATTCTGTTTCTTCTTTTTGTCTTTTCCAGTTCTCCATTCCCCATTGCCTTCTTGCCCATCTCTCTCTGCACACCCCGCCTTCCCCCTCTCCCTCCTTCAGGGCAATTACCTTAACAATCGCTACATCCGTTGTGCCATTTACACATTCATTTATTGGACACTTTTAGCATCTCTCTCAGCCGCCTTCATCATCATTTACATTCCCTTTGCCCAATTATAGACCACGTCCATCAAGCTCATTGCATAAATCTTTTCTGATTCCTCTTGCTCTTAGCTCTGACAAAGGGTCATCCAGACTCGAAACATTGGCTCTATCCTCTCTCTACAGATGCTACCAGACCTGCTGAGATTTTCCAGCATTTCCTGATCCTGATAAGTTTGTTTGTTAGTATCACAAGTAGGCTTACGTTAGCACTGCAATGACGTTACTGTAAAAATCCCCTTGTCGCCACTCTCCGGCGCCTGTTCGGGTACACTGAGGGAGAATTTAGCATGGCCAATGTACCTAACCAGTACGTCTTTCAGACTGTGGGAGGAAACCAGAGCACCCGGAGGAAATCCACGCAGTCACAGGGAGAAAATGCAAACTCTACACAGAGTTTACACCCAATCGAACCCGTGTCACTGGCACTATGAGGCAATAATGCTAACTACTGTGCCACCATGCCTGCCCTGTAAGGTGTATTAACAGAACTTGAGGGATAACTCAAATAAAAGTAAAAAACTGCTGGAAATCCAAAACAAAAATGGAAAATGTTGGACAAACTCAGCAGGCCTGTGGAGAGACGAACAAAGAGAATGGCCGTGATTTTAAGATCTTGTTTGGGTGAGGCTTGTAAAATCTTGCCTGAAGCCACTGGAGAATTCTGTCCTGTAAGCCCTACCCACCACAATTCCAAGCAGGCGAGGCGGTAAAATTCCACAAGATGGTGGTCCCGTTGCGCGTATCCCGATGGCATTGCGGCAAAAACAACGGGAAATCCCAGTGACAGTGGTGGGACCAGAAGATCCACCTTTGGCCGACGATGCGCCACCTCCCACCACTGGGAAAAGCTCCACAGGGAGGCCAGAGAATCCCAGCAGTTAACTGTGTCTGTCTCTCCACTGATGTTGTCAAACCTGATGAATTTATCTGGCATTCTGCTATTTTTATTTGATATATAAGCTCCCCTTTGCTTATCGTGCCTTGGAATCTTTCACTGCCCCCCAAGAAGGCAGACTGAACCTTGGTCTCATCTCATCTGATCTAAAGGACGGCACTTGGGACAATGCAGCACTCTCTCCATACTACCTTGGAGTGCCAGCTTTGATCTTTGCATTCGACCCTCCAGCATTGGAGAATCTTCTGTATCACAGCAGAGAGCTGTAAAAGAAGAGAATAAGCACTCTGTTTGACTGTGCCTGGGGCTAAAAAAATTGCCAAACCAATTTACCAAGAGTTAAGAAAATCGTGCCAAAGGCGCAAACAGCAATTTATCAGTAAATTGATAAAGATTGGAGTTGAATCCAGATGTTGCAGTTTAGATTCGGGGGGACATTGACGGTGAACACCCACAGTTTATCATTAAAAAAAAAAAATCCACTGGCATCAACCCATTGGGGGGGACTTACCAACTGTGCTTATCCCAAAATCAGTAAATTGCACCCGAGGTCAATGGACCTTTTATATGGTCCAACTCCACCCCCGTCCGCTACAGTTCCCCTGGCGGGATAGGAAAATCCTCCCTGTTGTTACAAATTCTGGTCAGATTGCTAATTTTTCAATGAAGTAAGGGAGTATTTGACCCACGAATCTCTCCAACTTCAGCTATCCGCCTGCCTGAAGTGAAATTTTATTAGATTTGCAACGGATCTCTTTGAGTGAAATTATGTTAAATGGTTTCAAGAAGGAGATAAGTATATTTCTGATCAAAAACAGGTTAAGGGGATATGGGGAAAAGGTGAGGAGGTGGATCTGAGACCAGGGAGAGATCAGCCATGATGTCAAAGAGCTGAATTTGCCTATATGGAGTCACAGAGGTTTACGGCATGAAAACAGGCCCTTCGACCCAACTTGTCCATACCGGCCTTTTTTTTAACCACTAAGCGAATCCCAATTGCCCGCATTTGGCCCATATCCCTCTATACCCATCTTACCCATGGAACTGTCCAAAAGACCAAATTGTACCCATCTCTACTACTACCTCTGGCAGCTCATTCCAGACACTCAGCACCCTTTTGTGAAAGGAAATACCCCGCTGGCCCCTTTTGTACCTCTCCCGTCTCACCTTAAACCTATACCCTATAGTTTTAGACTCCCCTATCTTTGGGAAAAGATATTAACTATGCAGCTGATTGAAACCCCTCATTATTTTATGGACCTCTGTTAGATCACCCCTAAGCTTCCTCTGCTCCAGGGAATAAAGTCCCAGTCCTTCCAACCTCTCCTTATAACTCAAACATAGTTACCGTAGTGTCTTTGGTCTCATGGCTCCCATGCCTAACAATAATCTATCAATTATTCACTTTTCAAGTTATCTCAGTTGCAGTGAATAAATGCAACAGCCTCAATAATGACCTTTGACAAGGCCTCAAAAAGCAAAATATTTTCCTCACGATTCACTAACTAGTGTTTGGAGGCCTAGGGGAGTTTTAAACAAGGATGTGTATGTAGTTGGTTCAATCACTTCAGTTGACAGTGGCCCTGCTTTAACTCTGGTTATGGTCAGGCCAGATGGTGCGTGGCGTGGGAGAGATGGCAGTGTGGTGAGTTGAACCGCAAGCTCAGGCTTCGCACCAGGAGGTGAATGTGAAAGGTGTCTATACTTCCTGCTGCCTCAGCAAAGCAGCCAGCATAATCAAGGATCCCACCCACCCCAAACATTCCTTCTTCCACCTTCTTCCGTCAGAAGGAAGATACAAAAATCTGAGGTCGCACACCAACCAACTGAAGAATAGTTTCTTCTCTGCTGCCATTAGACTTTTGGATAGACCTACCTTGTACTAAGTTGATCTCTCTCTGCTTCCTAGCTATGACTGTAACACTACATTCTGCACTCTCTTGTTTCCTTCTCTATGAACGGTAGGCTTTGTCTGTATTGCGTGCAAGGAACAATACTTTTCACTGTATGCTAATACATGTGACAATAATAAATCAACTCAAAAGAGATAGTTTGCTGTTTAAAGTTTAGTTAATAGTGTCACAAGTAGCACTGCAATGAAGTTACTATGAGAATCCCCCCGTCGCCATACTCCAGAACCTGTCCGGGTACACTGAGGGAGAATTCACAATGGCCGATGCACCTAACCAGCATGTCTTTTGGACTGTGGGAGGAAACCGGAGCAATTCCACATGGACATGGGGAGAATGTGCAACCTCCACGCAGACAGTGACCCAAGCTGGGAATCGAACCCCGGATACCTGGCGGTTGTAGGCGACAGTGCTAACCACTATGGCAGCATACTGCAGGGTGATGCCGCAGCCTGGACTAATTTCAAACACGTTGGCCGGAATTTTACTCACACACACACACACACACACACACACCCCGCACCCTCGCTGACTCCGGGGCAGGTGACACTCAGAAAGCAGCATTCTCTGTTGACCTCGGGCGGGTTTGTACGAAACTCGGGCAGATTCTACCCGTTGCCTTCGAAATTATCATTTGCGGAGAATTATCTTTCCCGAAACGTGTGTGAGGGCTTCCTGCATGGGAAAACAAGGATGTCCCCTCCTCCCTTTCTCCTTTACGGATGGGGTCACGAGGGGGAGAATGAATGGAAGCAAATCTTTACTTTGTAAAGAAGTGATGGCTCTTATGCTTTGTGTCAACTTCCCTTCAGCACAAAGGCCTCACTGTCTTTCTCACTGCTGAGCTACCATGCGGATAATGGGTTCCCTGTTGTAAGGTTGTTCTGTTAAGAGCACAAGAATAAAGATCAAGACCCCAAAGCAATTTTTCAAAATAGCCGCAACTCCATGAAGGGATTGGGCAGCTCCCATTTGCTTTTCTCTCCCCGAGAAGTTTTCTGCTGTTGATAGTTTGGAGATAATTGGTAACAGGTTAAAAAAAATAGAGGCAACTTTGAAATGCCTGTAATGGCAGGTTGTTATGGCAACAGGAAGACGTTCGAACAGGGCCTGAGCGTATCCCTCAGAAGCATTTCACTAAACTTTGAGATGAAGTGAGCCATGATTGAAGAAACAATTTGATTAAATTAAGCAAACAAAGGATCAAATAAAGACATGAGTTATTGAAGTGGTAAGTCTATTAGGTTGGCTTATCTGGCAGCCATTTTACAAGGCACCAACTTCAGGAATTCATAGAATCAAACTGTCTGATTTTCTGACTCCACTCATCCCAAGGTCAGTAAATCCTGCCCAGGGTCAACGCATCTTTCCATGGTCCTGCCATGGGAATCATATTGAGAAAATTCTGTCCATAGAATCCCCGCAGTGCAGAAGCAGGCCATTTGGCCCATCGAGCCTACACCGACACAACCCCACCAACCCTATCCCCACAACCCCATGTATTTACTCTGCCAATCTCCCTGACACTGAAGGGAAATTTACATTGCCAGTCCACCTAACCCGCACATCTTCGGACTGTGGGAGGAAACTGGAGCACTCAGAGGAAACCCACACAGATAGGGGGAGAATGTACAAACTCCACACAGACAATGACCCTAGGCCGGAATTGAACCTGGATCCCTAGCGCTGTGAGGTAACAGTGCTAACTACTCTTTCACCATATTTTTTGATTTGATTTGATTTATTATTGCGACATGTATTAACATGCAGTGAAAACTATTGCTTCTTGCACGTTCTCCACACAAAGCATACCGTTCTTAGAGAAGGAAATGAGAGAGTGCAGAATGTAGTGTTACAGTCAGAGCTAGGGTCTGGAGAGAGATCAACTTAATGCACGGTAAGTCCAAGCAGAAGTCTGATGACAGCAGGAAAGAAGCTGCTCTTGATTCGGTTGGTACGTGACCTCAGATTTTTGTAACTTTTCCCCGACAGAAGAGGGTGGAAGAGAGAATGTCTGGGTCCCTAATTATGCTGGCTGCTTTGCCAAGGCAGTGGGAAGTGTGGACAGAATCAATGAATGGGAGGCTGGTTTGAGTGATGGACTGGGCTACCTTCATGACCTCTTGGTGGTTCCTTGCAGTCTTGGACAGAGCAGGAGCCATACCAAGCTGTGATACATCCAGAAAGAATGCTTTCTATGATGCATCTGTAAGCGTTGGTGAGAATCGTAGCTGACATGCCAGATTTCCGTAGTCTTCTGAGAAAGTAGAGGCGTTGGTGGGCTTTCTTAACTATAGTGTCAGCGTGGGGGAGGGGGGGGAACCAGGACAGGTTGTTGGTGATCTGGAAACCATTGGACTGAATGGACTTCCCAAAGATGTTTGATAAGGTGCAAAGACAGTGCACTAACCACTGTGCCACCATGCTGCCCTGCCTGTTATTTTTGGCTTGGTGTGCTAAGAGATGTTTTTCATCATGACTCTGGGACAGCCTGCTGTGGACTCAGTTAAGTATTTTGATAGGGGTTGCAAACCTGTGAGTCAGCAGATCGAGATGATGTTGTGACTCCACAAGGGAAGTTGTAAGTTTTGGTTATTTAATACTGACACCTTGTCCCCTCCCGCCCCCACAATTCTCATAGTCACCAGCTAACCTCTCCCAGGTCCCGTTGTTTGAACTGCCCCTTACTTTATTTCACAAGAATCAGTCAACCCTCATTTTGTACACATCAATTTTCCCTTGACGCAATCGATGCACTATTTAATCAGCGTTAGGTGGTTTTACTGAGGGGAGAATATTAGTCAGGACACTACCCAAATTCCTGGCTGTTTGAATAATACCCACGCTATTTAACATAACCCACTTCTTTATTTTTCATTTTATTTTATTTCTTAGTGTCTCAAGTAGGCTTACATTAACACTGCAATGAAGTTACTGTGGAAATCCCCGGGTCACGACACTCCAGTGCCCGTTTGGGTCCACTGAGGGAGAATTTAGCACCTAACCAGTTTCAGACTGTCTGAAGAAGCCAGAGCACCCAGAGGAAGCCCTCACAGACACGGGGAGAATGTGCAAACTCCAGGCAGACAGTGACCCAAGCCCAGGAATCGAACCCACATCCTTGGTGTTATGAGGCAGCATTGCTAACCACTGTGCCACCATGCTGCCCTATTACATACAGTGTTTGTGTCAGCCTACTTGTCACGTAAATAAATAAATTTTCAAATGGTGATTGCTATTATAATTCGCTGTTACTGAGATTAACGTTCTCTTCCAAATTAATTAAGTGAATTTAAATTGCATCGTGCTGGGATTTGAACCAATGTGCCCAGGACATTAAGCTGGACCTCTGGATTGTTAGCCTAGTGATATTAATGTTACACACTGTCTCTCCATGGCATGTTGGTAGCTTTCAGTGGTAGCACAGTGATTAACACTGCTGCCTCACAGTTCCAGAGACCCATGTTCAATTCTGGCTTTGAGTGACTGTCTGCGTGGAGTCTGCATGTGTTTTCTCCGAGGGCTCCGATTTCATCCCACAGTCCAAATATGTGTGGATTAGGTGGATTGACCATGCTAAATTGCCCCTTAGTGTCAGGGGGACTAGCTTAGGTAAATGTATGGGGTTATGGGAATAGGTCCTGGGTGGAATTGTGGTCAGTTCAGACTTGATGGGCTGAATGGCCTCCTTCTGCACTGTAACTTTCTACGATTGGTGTCACGAGTCGGCTTTTACATTAACACTACAATAAAATTACTGTGAAAATCCTCTAGGCGTCACATTGTGGTGCCTGTTCGGGTACAGTGAAGGAGAATTTAGCATGGCCGATGCACTTAACCAGCATGTCTTTCAGACTGTGGGAGGAAACCGGAGCACCCGGAGGAAACCCACGCAGACACTGGGAAAACATGCAGACTCCACATAAACAGTGACCCAAGATGCGAATCGAACCTGGATCCCTGGCACTGTGAGGCAGCAGTGCTAACCACTGTGCCACCTTTTGATTGGAAAGATAATGAGGTGTCCTGGGGAATTATCAACATTATTTGATGGGGTTATGGAAATTGGACCTGGGGTGGGATTGCTGTCAGTGCAGGCTCAATGGGTAGAATAGCCATCTTCTGCACTGTTGAGGTTTCTCGTCACTGACTGAAAAATGCTGGTGAATGATTATCCAATACAATAGACACTGAGTGAGGATTTTTGCAGATGAGAGGTTACTACGATTTACTAATGTCATTGTACCAGCTGAACTGATCACTGAATTCACTTACACTGCCACACTGATAGTATTCTGTAATTCTCATTTGAGTTGCTGAATCAGTACGAGTCACTATGCTGCCCATAGCAACTGGGATGAGTTATTTTTAGTTTATACAAATATAATTTTTTTGACACTCTTTGGATGTTTGTGGTGACATCTTCAGGCAGGACTTTGTACTCGCCAAGTTCGGAAACACTGAGGTAACAAAAGTGCAAATTTTTAATCACTGGTGCTTTTGGTTACCTTTGTGTTCAATCTTTCTGGTGTCACAGTGGAGTTTACAGCTTAGCCCGATTCCTCAATTATGTACTGAATGATCTTTGATTGGATTTGATTTGATTTATTGTTGATGTGGAGATGCTGGCATTGGACGAGGGTGTCTCACAACATCAGGTTAAAGTCCAGGTTTATTTGGAATTACGAGCTTTTGGAGCCTTGCTCCTTCATCAGTTGAGTGGAGAGTTGGGTTCACTAACAGGGCATATATACTCACAAACTCAATTGCAAGCTAATGATTAGAATGCGTTCTTTAACAGGTAATCAAGCCTTTACAGGTATAGATAATGTGAGTGGAGAGAGGGTTAATCACAGGTTAAAGAGGTGTGTGTTGTCTCCAGAAAGGACAGTTAGTGAGATTTTGCAAGTCCCGGCAAGTCATGGAGGGTTACAGATAGTGTGACATGAACCCAAGACCCTGGTTGAGGCTGTCCTCATGTTTGCGGAACTTGGCTATCAGTTTCTGCTCAGTGACTCTGCACTGTCGTGTGTCACGAAGGCCACCTTGGAGAAAACTTACTCGAAGATCAGAAGCCGAATGCTGGTGACTGCTGAAGTGTTCTCTGATAGGAAGGGAACACTCCTGCCTGGTGATTGTCAAGCGATGTCAATTCATCCGTTGTCGTAGCGCCTGCATGGTCTTATTATACATTATTGTCATATGTATTAAGACACAGTGAAAAGTATTGTTTCTTGCACACTATAAAGACAAGGCATACCCTTCATAGAGAAGGAAAGGAGAAATTGCAGAGTATATGCTGTGAGATGCCAGTGTTGGACTGGGTGGGCACATAAGAAGTTTCACAGCACCAGGTTAAAGTCCAACAGGTTTATTTGGAATCACAAGCTTTTGGAACACTACTTGTTCCTCAATGAGGGCCTGAAAGCTCGTGATTCCATATAAACCTGTTGGACTTTAACCTGGTATTGTGAGACTTCTTACTGTGCAGAATGTAGTGTTACAGTCATAGCTAGGGTGTAGAGAAGAATTAACTTAGTGCAAGGTAGGTCCATTCAAAAGTCTGATGGCAGCAGGGAAGAAGCTGTTGTCGAGTCGTTTGGTATGTGACCTCAGACTTCTGTATATTTTTCCCAATACAAGAAGTTGGAAGAGAGTATGTCCAGGATCTGTGGGATTCTTGATTATGCTGGCTGCTGTTTCGATACAGTGGGAAATATAAACAGAGTCAATGTGTGGGAGGTTGGTTTGTGTGAGGGATTGGGTTTCATTCACGACCCTTTGTAGTTTCTTGTGGTCTTGAGCAGAGCAGAAGCCATACCAAGCTGTGATACAAAAAGAAAGAATGCTTTCTATGGTGCATCTGTAAAAGTTGGTGATAGTTGTAGCTGACATGCCAAATTTCCTTAGTCTTCTGAGAAAATAGAGGCATTGGTGGGCTTTCTTAACTATAGTGTCAGCCTTGGGGGACCTGGACAGGTTGTTGATGATCTGGACACCAAAAAACACCAAAAAGTTCTTGACCATTTCTACTTCATCCCAATTGATGTAGACAGGGACGTGTTCTCCACTGCACTTCCTGGAGTTGAAATGCAAAGCGATTAGTGCTTGTTAGGCCTCCATGTCCTTTCCGATAGATGTTGGATATTGTACTCTGCCAGGTAAACAAGCATTTCACCTTTCCCCGAGGGTCCACTGAACAAGCTAACTCTGTCTGTCTGTCCATGCTCAGTGCAATGTCTTTAACCTCTTTGATTGACTTGCCTGTTGGTTTAAACCATTATTTCCCAAATGGTATTCAGCTAAAATCTGCAACATGAATTCATGAATTAGCAAAGATATTTGTACAATCCTTAAAACATTCTTTAAAAGTTTCAAAAGAGCAAGGTTTTGATTGTTTTGATTTCATACAGAATGAAAGGAGAGACTGCAGAATGTAGTGTTACAGTCATAGCTCGGGTGTAGAGAAAGATCAACTTAGCGCAAGGTAGTACATTCAAAAGTCTGATAGCAGCAGGAGAGAAGCTGTTCTTGAGTCGGTTGTATGTAACCTCAGACATTTCTATCTTTTTCCTGATGGAAGAAGGTGGAAGAGAGAATGTCTGGGGTGCGTAGGATCTTTAATTATGCTGGCTGCTTTTCCAAAGCAGCAAGAAATGTAGACAGAGTCAATGGATGGGAGGCTGGTTTGCGTGATGGATTGGGCTACATTCATGAACTTTTATAGCTATCATGTTGTGTGAATAACTTTTTGGCACCTCATTGAAACACTACTCCTGCAACTACTCAAAGTTCACCTGTGTTATTTCTCTTAAAAGAGAAAGTTTGGAATTATGTTTGAATTATGTTTTCACCTCCAGAAACAGGGATAGAGCATCAACAACCATCTCAGGTTGCGAGATGGGGAGTGAGCACAAAATACTCATTTCAACATAGAGATTGAGTGTAATTATAGCATGAGTGAGAAATGGGTCTCAGCGATGGTTTTAGCTAAAACAGGTCCAATATTTTACACAGTTCAAGCTAAGGATGAATGAGTTTGGTGATGCCATGCTGACCAACTGTTGTCTGATTTGGGCAGCATGGTGGCACAATGGTTAGCATTGCTGCCTCATAGTGCCCATAGAACATAGAACATTACAGCACAGAACAGGCCCTTCGGCCTTCAATGTTGCGCCGACCAATATAAAAAGCAATGCCCCTCCAAACTAAACCACTAAACCCAAGGATTCGGGTTCAGTCCTCAGCTTGGGTCACCCTCTGTGTGGAGCCTGCACGCTCTCCCCGTGTCTGTGTAGGTTTCCTCTGAGTGCTCCAGTTTCCTCCTATAGTCCAAAGATGTGCAGGTTAGGTTCATTGGCCAGGCTAAATTGCTCTTTAGTACCCTGGGATGTATGGGTTAGAAGGATTAGTGAGGTTAGATGTGTGAGATTATGGGAATAGGGCCTAGGTGGGATTGTTGTCAGTGCAGACACAATGGGCCGAATGGGCAGTATAGAGATTCTATGATTTCTTAGGATCATGTCCAGAAGGACAAACCTTAGGCACAATGGTTAGTAGTGCTGCCTCACAGTGCCAGGGACCCGGGTTTGATTCCCAGCTTGGGTCACTGTCTGTGTGGAGTCTGTGCATTCTCCCCATTTCTGCGTGGCTTTCCTTCAGATGCTCCAGTTTCCTCCCACAGTCCAAAAGATGTGCTGATTAGATGCTAAGTTCTCCCACTGTGTACCTGAACAGGTGCTGGAATGTGGCAACTAGGGGATTTTCATAGTAACTTCTTTGCAGTGTTAATGTAAGCCTACTTGCGACACTAATAAATAAACTTTAAACTGTAGTATTGTGAATGTACTGGAAGACTGAGTTGTATCTCAGTTGCCTGATGATTGTGACTATATTGCTGTCGCAAGTGAGAATAATACAGAATTAGCTCCATGGGAAGCAGTGTCTGCTGAAGTTCCAGACATTACTTTGAGGGTCAAGGACAGCCAAACTCCCGAATGTTATATACAACTAAAGAGAAATAGATGCCCTTTTGATTGACTTTTTATTGACTGTGTACAATGATTAATGATACATAGGGGAGAAATTTCTTATCCTACCAGCCATCGGAATCATAATGGGTGGAGAGGGGGATGTGTAAAGGTTCATTTCGGGAGGGATTTTCCAATTTTGGGCTGAAAAATCCAACCCATAGGATATTATTGATCTATGTATAACATTGTAGTAGTTTGTTGCCGTGAGCATGCAAGTAAAGAGAGGGAGGGGAGGTTATATATTTAAATGGGTTGCAAGTTGCTTTAAGAGCTAGTCCTTGATTTGATGTTGATGTCATTAGAATGTTTGCAGTTGATGTCTGCTGCTTTACTTTCAGTCTGTACTCTGTGCAGCACAGAAAACATCTAAATGAATCTAGGTGTGCAAACCACACCTTTTTTCTTTTTGTTTAGAACCCACAACCCCTGTCATAGTTTGGAGATTACAGTGAGGTGCAGGCATGCCAGTCATCTTAGAAAGTAATGCTTCAAGTCACAGGACTACTGTGTCAATCTTTCAAAGCTGAACCAGTAAATAATGGTTGTATAAAACGATGCCAATATTGAGGGCAGGTCGCCTTGCGAATGTCAATTTAACCCTGGTGTTCTTCTTTCCTGGTGCCTTTCTGTCATCCCACCAAAGCCCTTATTACAATTATTTTTTGCTGCTCTGCATTGCTATGCCACCCAGTATGTGTGAGAGAGAGAGAAAGAGATAGATGCCTGTTATTACTGAGTGTTCTATTTTAGTCCACTTTGAGAATACAGAAGAATGGCTGCTTTTCTTATGACTCGACTTTGAGTTCAAAGTACTGCAATTGTAGAGACTGTTTTAGCATTGCCTGTTGTCCTCGCCACATGCAGACAATCTTGGGAATGTTTTTGTGACGATTGATGTCAAAACTATGATACTTGTAGTGTCCACGCGTTTTAATAACTTTCTGCAGAGCTAATTTAAGCTTACATGTAATTATTTGGGAATTTCAATATCCCAAGCCCCAGAAAGATATGCAATGAGTGCAGATGGGCTCTGACCATCTCAGAGACACGTTACTTTACCCTCCCACCCCCACTTCGTGCTGCCTCTGACTCCCACAGGTAGAGGCTTAAACTGACACTCAGCTGAGTTAGTCAAAAGTCATTATTTGTGGAGCTGTGTCTGAAACAGCTCCAGGCTGTGAGGAGCGTAGGAGACAAACTCTAATCCACTTATCTCAGTAAATAATGTCAACACAAGTTCTTTTTGGAACAGCACAGATACTGTGGTGCAGTGCCTATGTGAAGTTTTACACTTCAACGGTGGGCATACATGCTATTGAGTGGCACGGCGACACAGTGGTTAGCACTGCTGCCTTACAGCGCCAGCAACTCCGGATTCGATTCCCGGCTTGAGTTCACTGTCTGTGTGGAGTCTGCATGTTCTCCCCGTGTCTGCGTGGGTTTCCACAGGGGTGTCCCGGTTTCCTCCCACATTCCAAAAGGTGTGGGAGATATTTGGGGAAGCGATGCCCAAGTGGTCTTAATGCCAGACTATTAATCTAGAAACTCAGCTGCTGTTCTGGGGACCCGGGTTCGAATCCCATCACGGCAGATGGTGGAATTTGAATTCAATAATAAATATCTGGAATTATAAATAATAAATACCTGGAATAATAAATACTGATGACCGTGAAACCCATTGTCAATTGATGGAAAAACCCATCTGGTTCACTAATGTCCTTTGGAGAAGGAAATCTGCTATCCTTACCCAGCCTGGCCTACGTGTGACTCCAGAGCCATAGCAATGTGGTTAACTCACAGCTGCCCTCCAAGGGTAACTCGCAATGGCAATAAATGCTGGCCAGCCAGTGATACCCATGTTCCATGAATGAATAAAAGAAAATTTGCAGGTTAGGTGGATTGGTCATGCTAATTTGCCCCATAGTGTCCCAAAACGTAGATTACATGGGGTTACAAGGATAGGGCCTGTGTGGGATTGTTGTCAGTATAGACTCGATGGGCTGAATGGCCTCTTTCTGTACTCTACAGATTGCTATGGAGCCATGTTCTTTTACCTCGAGGTGGGACCAGATCAGACACTGCTGACAGGCCATACAATTATAGAATAGAATCCTCACAGAGCAGAAGGAGGCCATTCAGCCCATCAAGTCTGCACCAAATCTCCAACAACAATCCCTCTCATGTCCTATCCCCATAACCCCATGCACTTACCCTACTAATCCACGTAACCTATACACCTTGGGATACTAAAGGGCAATTTAACGTGGCCAATCCACTGAACCTATATATCTTTGGACACTAAGGGGCAGTTTAGCATGGCCAATCTACCTAACCTCTCTATCTTTGGACACTAAGAGGCAACTTAGCATAGCCAGTCCACATAATCTGTGCATCTTTTGTCACTGAGGGGCAATTTAAGCATGGCAAATCAACCTAAACTATACATCTTTGGAAACTCAGGGGCAATTTAGCATGGTCAGTCCACCTGACCTGCACATCTTGAGACTGTGGGAGCAAACCAGACCATCCTGACAAAACTCGCACAGACATGGGGAGAACATAGAAACTGCCCACGGACAGTGATCCAACCCAGGAATCGAACCCAGATCCCTAGTGCTGTGAGGCATCACTGTGCTACCGTGCTGCCCCTTCTGACTGAGTAACCCACTGAGACTCAAGATCGAGTGTATTCAAGACACAGCTGGATATAGACTTGGGGCAAATGGGATCAAAGGTTATGGGGAGAAAGCAAGATTAGGCTATTGAGTTGGATAATCAGCCGTGATCGTGATGAATGGCGGAGCACACCCGAAGGGCCGAATGGCCTCCTCATACTTCTATTTTCTATGTTCCTATGTCTGATCGCAAGGACTGAACACTTGAAACCCTGCAGCCATCCACAACATGAGGATTATGCATCGCTGGATCATTCTGAAGCTTCACCATCAATGCAATTCTGCCTCAGTTACCCATGAGTGGCACAAAGGCAGGGACAAAGGAAAAGCAGATCCTGGAGTGGCAACTCCTTCCTCCGATAGTATTACCTCTTTCTTCCCACCTACCTGCTCTATAAACCCACCACCTCCCACTGCACCTAACCCCCTGTCCCCCTCCACTGGCTGACAAACCCTCCCTGCCCAACACTGTTGACTTTGATTTATTATTGTCACATGTATTAGTATATAGTGAAAAGTATTGTTTCTTGCACACTGCACAGACAAAGCGTACTGTTCATAGAGAAGGGAAGGAGGGAGTGCAGAATGTAGTGTTACAGTCATAGCTAGGGTGTAGAGAAAATTAATGCAAAGTAAGTCCATTCAAAAGTCCGACAGCAGCAAGGAAGAAGCTGTTCTTGAGTTGCTTGGTGCGTGACTTCAGACTTTTGTATCTGTTTCCTGAAGGAAAAAGGTGGAAGAGAGAATGTCCGGGTTGCGTGGGATCCTTAATTATGCTGGCTGTTTTTCTAAGGCAACGGGAACTGTAGATAGAGTCAATGAATGGGAGGTTGGTTTGCGTGATGGATTGGGCTACATTCACGATCTTTTGTAGTTCCTTGTGGTCTTGGGCAGAGCAGGAACCCATACCAAGCTGTGATACAACCAGAAAGAATGCATCTGTAAAAGTTGGTGAGAGTCGTAGCTGACATGCCAAATTTCCTTAGTCTTCTGAGAAAGTAGAGGTATTGGTGGGTTTTCCGAACTATAATATTGGCAGGGACAGCTTGTTGATGATCCGGACACCTAAAAACTTGAATCGCTCGATCCTTGCTACTTCACCGCTCTTCATCCTGTTTTGGGAGCCATAGGACTACTTTTCAGGCCTATTTGCAAGTGTCTGTTTATTGCATCCCCCTCCGCCCCTGCTGGTGGGTTGGCAGCTCCCCAGTGTGGGACCTCTTCTCCATTGAGCATGTAAAGACTGTGTGTGTGGGGAGGGGGGGGAGAGGATGGGGCAGGTTGACATGCAGCGAGCTGGGGGAGGGAGGGTGTGGGGTTGAGGGAGGGGGGAGGCAGCGGCTGTGGGCCCCCTCAGGATTGTGCTTCATTGAACATCGAGGGAATTCGGACAATAAATACCCACCGAGGATTCCTGTTAAGTTCAAACGTCGATAGAATGAATCGATTTAAATGAAAAATCAACTACTTTGGATGCAGCTGGGAGTTAGTACGTGACGATCATCAAATGTGTCCACACCAATAAAACGTTAGAGTGAAATTTACGATCAGGAAGAGGAAGGCAGCTTGCAGATTCAAATAAATGCAGTTGTGTTTACTTTGAGTGTGCAGCAGTAAGCAAACATCTTAAAACCCCCATGAGTGCTTGTCAATCTGAGTTAGTGAGACTTGACCAGTTTGTTTGATGTGTTAGCTGACCGCAAGGTTCCTTCACTTTTGAGGATCGTTCCTTGATCAAGTTTCACTCCATTCGTAGCCATCATCCTTCTCCTCTCCGCTTCCCCCGAGCCCTGTTAGTGGTCAGTTTACAACCACAGCAAAATTAGCGCAGGAAGCTTTCTGAAACTGAGCGAGACCACTTCAAGGAATGTAACAGCTAGCCTGGAACATCAATCACTTGAAGGATACTGTTGAGGGGCACAGTGGTTAGCTCTGCTGCTTTGCAGTGCCAGGGACCTGAGTTCGAGTTCTGGTTTGGGCTCCTCTGGGAGGAGTCTGCACGTTCTCCCAGTGTCTGCGTGGGTTTCCTCCACATGCTCCAGTTTCCTCCCACAGTCTGAAAGACGTGCTGGTTGGATGCTAACTTCTCCCTCCGTGTATCCAAACAAGCGCTGGAGCGTAGCGACTGGAGGATTTTCACAGTCACATCATTACAGTGTTAATATAAACCTACTTGTGTCATAAATAAATAAACTTTAGGGTCCTGAGTGTGTCTGGTTCAGACTATGATGTAAGAAGCCTTGCAAGTCAGGATCTAGAATTGAACAGCATAATTTCTTAATCACATTCATAGAACCAAAGAAAATTACAGCTCAGAAACAGGCCTTTTGGCCCTTCTTGTCTGTGCCGAACAATTTTTTTGCCTACTCCCACTGACCTGCACTTGGACAATATCCCTCCACACCCCTCTCATCCATGAACCCGTCCAAATTTTTCTTAAATGTTAAAAGTGACCCAGCATTCACCACTTTATTCGGCAGCTCATTCCACACTCCCACCACTGTCTGCGTGAAGATTCCCCCCTTAATATTCCCTTTAAGTTTTTCTCCTTTCACTCTTAACCCGTATCCTCTGGTTTTTTTTCTCCCCTAGCCTCAGTGGAAAAAGCATTCACTCTATCAATACCCATCAAAATCTTATACAGTTGATTATATTCAATTTTGATTGTGTTCCCAGGAATATAAGTGGTTAAATGTGGCAGATTTACCACACTTCATTTGGGGAAACTGGATGCAATGTGGTCACACCATGCGATCGATCTCAGCGTGACTTCCGAGTCCAGCTCCTGAGTTAATGCCTGTAACTTTGGTCTTTCTCATTGGCATTATTTATTCAAGGGCTGGGACTGTTCCCATTTCCTTTCTACTCCTTTAGTCACCAAAACTACTTCACAGACATCATGTCTTCATTATTTAACTGTGTTTCCAATCTGAACTCAATGGGATTGGGAGGAGAGGGGAAGGAGAAGTGAATTAACGTTAACAGCACGGCTCAGCGAGCAGAAATCCCATTCATCCATTCAACTCTATAATAACTCCGATCAGGCCACTGAGGTTGGCCTATTGGAATATCAACTCTCTGATTAAGGAATCAATTGAAGGGCTAGTCAGGGAGTCTTTTCTTTGTATTTAACTGGGAGTATCAGACCTTCTGGTACTTTCAAAGGTGGACTGCTGTTAGCACTATCTGTACTGCTGTTGGAATTGTAACTAAAGAGCTTTTTGGTGAAGGGGCTTCTGCCTCCAAAGACTTATTACAGACTCCACAATTGACAAGTGGTGGAAAATTGTTCAGTATTAGGCAGTATGGACACCACAAGGTAGAGGAAAAGATGGCATATCGCAAAGACTTCATATTTTTGGAATAATTTGAAACCTTTTCCAGCTCACCATGGACATCAACATCATCAAGTATGTCCTGTTCTTTCTGCTTTTGTGAGCAAGGCTGGCACCATGGTCAGCATCGCTGCCTCACAGCACCAGGAACCCAGTTTAAATTCCAGCCTCGGGTCACTGTCTGTGTGGAGTTTGCATATTCTCCCTGAGTCTGTGTGGGCTTCCTCTGCATGCTCCAGTTTCCTCCCAAGATGTGCTGGTTAGGTTGATTGGTCATGCTAAATTGCCCCTTAGTGTCCAAAGATGTGCAGATAGAAAGATTGGCCGTGCTAAATTGCACTTTAGTGTCCAATGATGTACAAGTTAGTTGGATTGGATATGCTAAAATGCCCAGTATCTTGCCCAGACCATGTACACCATCATTCCATCCCCGTCCTGTAAACCCCCACTAAACCAATAACTCCTCACATTTCCCATGGGTAACCCATCCAACCTGCACATCTTTGGACACTGTGGGAGAACTTAGCAAGGCCAATCCGCCTAACCTATACATCTTTGGCAGATGGGAGGAAACTGGAGGAAATCCATGCAGACACGGGGAGAACATGCAGACTCAGCACAGACTGTGACCCAAGGCTGGGAATTGAAGCTGGGTCCCTGGAACTGAGAAACAGCAAGGTTAACCATGGTGCCACTGTACCACCCTAGCAATATCATAGCATTGCCTGGCACAGAGAAAGGTCCATGCACCTGTGATGGCTCATTGAGCGCACTAGCCAATTAGTCCCATTGCCATGAACATGCTCCCTTTTCAAGGGATCAATCCAATAGACTCTTGAAATTTTTCACTTGTCGTTCTGGTGTGCCATCACCTACATGTTCCACGGGCCTTTTTTTTTGCCAACCGCTTGAAATCAGCAGAGGCCATCTGGAAATTGAAAATAGTTTGGAGACTTGCTGCAACTGTGAGGTGAGGTCATCAATTCTATTCAGAGTATCATCAGTCTGTGACAATTGCTGTAAGTACATCAGCATTAATATAAGTATGCACTGTATGATCGGATGTCCAGCATCAATCTGATGGCGAGTTAATTCGGGATTCTGTTGGCGGCAGTCCGCAAGTGTCAGAAGACAAGTCTAGAAGGGGTTAGAGTTTGGGGTATTGGAAAGCACAAAGGTTGTGGCCTGTGGTCTCTCAATCCAAACTGAATTATCAATCCTGCATAAATACTGGGCGTGCCTCTTTCAATGGTTGATTGGTTCGTCTGATAAGGTCAGACAAACCTTTCATATCCAGATGGTCCCAGGTTGATTCATTCTGCAGTAAATATTCAAATCCCACATTGTACCTCTTCACCCACAGATCTGGGAACTGGAAGTTGTTAAAAAAAGACATACGCTTGAAATTGGCAAATTACTGCGGATGCTGGAATCGGAAACCAAAAGAGAAAATGCTGGAAAATCTCAGTATTTTTGCCCCTGATGGTTCTCCATGGCCAATCTTCCCACTAAAGTGCGTAAACATCGTGAATAAAATCTACTTTTTTTGTATCCCAGACAGGCTTACATTAACACTGCAATAAAGTTGCTGTGAAAATCACCTGGTTGCCACGTTTTTCAGGGACACTGACGGAGAATTCAGTGTCTCACCCAAATGCATCTAACCTGCAGCTCTTTTGGACTGTGGGGAGAAATCAGGGCACGAGTAGGAAACCCATGTAGACTATGCAAAGATAGGGTGGCACAGCAGAACAGTGGTTAGCCTCAGTGCCAGGACCAGGGTTCAGTTCCAGTCTCGGATCACTATCGGAGTGGAGTTTGCACATTCTCCCCGTGTCAGCATGGGTTTCCTCCAGGTATTTCCTTCCACTGTTCAAAGATGTGGGGGTTAGGTTGATGAGCCATGCTAAATTGACCCCAGTGGATTAGTAGGGTAACTGAAGGTAATGGGAAAAGGGCCTAAATGGGATTTTACCAGTACAGACTCGATAGGACAAATGGCCTCCTTCTGCATTGTAGGGAATCTGAGACAATGACCCAAGCTGGGAACTGAACGCTGTTACCTGGTGCTGTGAGGCAGCAGTGCTAACCGCTGTGCCACCATGCATCAGAGGGATATATCTATGCTCATTTGTGCTAGATATTCCAGTGGCTTTTTTCAAATTCATTCACAGAGATGTGGGTATCCCTGGCGAGGCCAACATTTATTGCCCATCCCTAATTGTCCTTCAGAAAGTGGTAATGAACTGCCTTCTTGAACACACTGCAGTCTGTGTGGTGCAGGTACATCCACAAAGCTTTTCAGGATTGACTTCCAGGGTTTTAACACAGCAACAGCGAAGGAACGATTTGATGTATTGGGGTGTTGTGAGGTTGCTGGGGAACTTGCCCCTATTCATCTGCTGTTCTTGTCCTTGGAGGTTGCAGGTTTGGAAGGCGGTTTCAAAGGAGCCTTGGTGAGTTGCCAGTGTACAATCTGGTAGACAGGACACGCTGCCTCCGATGTGTGTCGGTGGTGGAGGGGGTGAATGTTGAATGTGGTGGGAAGGGGGTGACGTTTAAGCCGGCTGCTTTTTGCTGGATGGTGTTAAGCTTCCTAAGTGTTGGAATTGCACTCGTGAGGAGGATTCTAACTTGTACTTTGTTGACAGTTTTGGTAATCAGAAAGTGAATTCCTTCTCACTGGATTTTGACCTGTTCTTGTAGCCACAGTATTTCATGGTGAGTCCAATTCAGTTTCTAGTCAATGGTAGTTCCGCAGGATGGGGATAGTGGAGGATTCAGCTATGGTAGAGTCATTGGATGTCAAGAGGAGATGGTGAGGTTCTCCGTTATTGAAGAGGATCACTGCCTGGCACTTGTGTGGCATGAATATCACTTGTTATTTCTCAGCCCAAGTCTGAAAGTCTTATCACTATTTATTTCCCGTGTTTACCTGTGAGCCTTTCTTTATAACCCTTTATAATCAAATAATCCCTATAGTGCAGAAGGAGGCCATTTGGCCCTTCAAGCCTGCACTGGCTCTCTGAAAGAATATCTTGCACAGGCCCATTCCTCTGCTCTGTTACCATAACCCCACACATTTACCATGGATGATCTAACCTTGGGACACTAAGAGGTAATGTAGCATGGCCAGTCCACTTAACATATAAATCCTTGGAGGGTGGGAGGAAACCAGAGCATCTGGAGGAACGCAGACATGGGGAGAATGTGCAAACCCCACACAGACAGTCACCTGAGGTCGGAATTGAACCCAGGTCCCTGGCGCTATGAGGCAGCAGTGCCAACCACTGTGGAATTGTACCAGGCAGCACAGTGGCTAGCACTGCTGCCACACAGCAGCAGGGGCCCAAGTTTAATTCCTGGCTTGGGTCACTGTCTGTATGGAGTTTGCACATTCTCCCCATGTCTGCGTGGGTTTCCTCCAGGTGGTCTGGATTCCTTCCACATTCCAAAGATGTGCAGATTAGGTGGCCTGGCTGTGCTAAATTGTCCCTACTGTCAGGGGGACTAGCTAGGGTAAATGCACGTGTTACGAGGATAGGGCCTGGGTAGGGGGAATTGTGATCGGTGCAGGCTCGATGGACTGAATAGCCTCCTTCTGCTCTGTAGGGATTCTATGAAATGCAAGGCACTATATAAATGTAAATATTCCCTTCTATCTTTGCTGGTGTTGGAAGTTACAGCTGGCTGAGTGTATCTTTCAGGTTTCTTATTGCCTTGAGAACGGGGTAAGGACTGAATTTGAGAAGAGAGAGCGTTTGGTTTCTCTCTCTCACGATGAAAATCCCAAAAAGGCGTTTGAAAGCCACGCAAAATAATCAGTGCATGCCCAGGTTGGCACACGCTCCGACTTGTTCCCCGTTCATCACTGTTTCCATGACGATAGATTATTCCACAACAGCGAGGCAAGTGAATGAGCTTCCCGGAGGCAGAGCCCTCAGTTGTGGCAGCATTTAAATTCCCCTAATTGGAGCAAAGGGCAGCAAACCTGTGATTTCCACCTCAGAGGATTGATAAATCCACCGTGATGGGACATGGATGGAATGTGTGATAGGTTTATTGGTTTACAGGAAACTCTGACTCCCCCTCTGTAATCCTTTTCCCCGATTTATGTAAAGATTTAAAAAAAACTCAGCAGCCTCACTGCGAATTGGCTAACGCTTTAAGATTCATCAGCGACGCGGAGAGTTTGGCACTTCCTGCCGTCAATAAACACTCTGGAAATGCACAAACCACCGCAATTAGTGCACCACAAATCATCGGGAAAATTCAACCAAAGGCAGAGTACGTTGCGACATTGCTTTGTTTTATTTGCGAGCAATCCATTAATGAATCAGTATAAAATCCCAGAGTGTGCATTTTTTTTTTTGTCGTCACACTTGTTGATGTTTGTTTTGCACCGATTAACAAATGCACTTAAAACACCCGATGGAAGAATTATATACGAATGTAATAACCACTCATTGCAAATACCAGGGCGAGCAGTTTTAATTTAGTGTGGGGTAATAAAGTGTAACATTAATACTGTCATACATTCAATAAATTTAATGCCCCGGCAAAAAAAAAAAGGCCAGCCGGCTCGAACAGCACCCTCTCATTCCCCTCCACTCCAGTTTTCTTCCTGTGGTAACACGGCCCCTTTAAGGGGGGGGGGGGAGAATGATTCCTCGAGGACCGCACGATTGAGCCAGAGGCTAGGAAATCCGACCCAGTCGGGTGCAAGGATGTGCACCCTGGAATGTGAAAGACCCTCAATTGAAGCCAGGAAGGAGCAGAGAGTAGCCATGTATTGCAACTCTGTCCGATACACAGAGGGACCTGGGTGTGCAAGATCTTTGAAGGTGGCAGCACAGGTGGCAAAGAAGGCATATGGCATGCTTGCCTTTATAGGACGGGGCATAGAGTATAAAAATTGGCGTCTGATATTACAGCTGTACAGAACGTTGGTTAGGCCACATTTGGAGAACTGCATCCAGTTCTGGTCGCCACACTACCAGAAGGATGTGGAGGCTTTGGAGAGAGTACGGAAAAGGTTTACCAGGATGTTCCCTGGTATGGAGGGTCTTACTTATGAGGAGAGATTGGATAAACTGGGGTTGTTCTCCCTGGAAATGAGGGGAAACCTAATAGAGGTGTATAAAATTATGAAGGGCTTAGATAGGGTGAACAGTGGGAAGCTTTTCCCTAGCTCGGAGGTGACGAACACATGGGGTCACAAGTTCAGGGTGGAGGTGAGGTTTAACTCAGATATCAGAGGGACGTATTTTACACAGAGGGTGGTGGGGGCCTGGAATGCACTGCCAAGCAGAGTGGTGGAGGTGGACACGCTGGGATCGTTTAAGACTTATCTATATAGTCGCATGAACAGACTGGGAATGGAGGGATACAAACGAATGGTTTAGTTGGACCAATGAGCGGCGCAGGCCTGGAGAGCCAAAGGGCTTGTTTCCTGTGCTGTATTCTTCTTTGATCCATGGGCGATGTGGTGGTAACAGTTAACACTGCAGCCTCACAGCCCAGGGACCCAGGTTCGATTCTAGCCTCGGGCCACTGTCTATGCGGAGTCTCCACGTTCTCCCTGTGTCTGCATTGGGTTTCCTCCAGGATACTCCAGTTTCCTCCCATTCTCCAAAGATGCAGTAAGAAGTCTCGCAACACCAGGCTAAAGTCCCAACGGGTTTATTTGGTAGAACGAGCCGACAGACCTCATGTTACTAACTAAACCTGTCTCACTTTAACCTGGAGTTGTGAGACTTATTGCTGTGCCTACTTCAGTCCAACGCCAGCATCTCCATATCGTGACTCTGTAGATGTGAAGGTCAGGTAATTGAGCGTGCTAAATTGCCCCTTAGTGTTGGGGGAGTAGCACAGTAAATGCATGGGGTAACAGTGATGGGGGCTGAATGTGCTTGCTATCAGTGCAGGCTCGATGGGCCAATTGGCCTCTTTCTACACTGTATAGATCATGTGATTCTAATGTTGCATTTTGGCAGACTGATTTCTTCCGGGTGCTCCTGTTTCCTCCCATAATCTGAAAGACGTGCTGGTTAGATGATTGGCTGTGCTCAATTCACACAATGTACCCAAACAGGTGCTGGAGTATGAAGATTTTCACAGTAACTTCATTGTAGTGTTAATGTGGAGAAAGAAACAAAGTCAGGATTTCAGCTCCACGGCCATTCATTCTTCAGAGAATAAAGTACCAGCTATTGTTGATGAAGAACATAGAATTTAAAAGCAAAAGGAGGCCATTCAGCCCTTCGAGCCTGCTCTGCCATTCAATCAGATCATAACTGATCTCTCCCTGGTCTTAAATCTATCTCCCCACCTGTTGCCCATATCCTCTTATTCCTTTTTCATTAGAAATATATCTGTCTCCTTCCTAAATGATTCAGGTTCCATTGTGCTATGGGGCAACGCATTCCACAAATACCCCACCCTCTGCGAGAAGTAATCAGAATCATAGAATCCCTCCAGTGCAGAAGGAGGCCATTCGGCCCATTGAGTCTGCACTGACAGCAATCTGACCCAGGCCCTATCCCAATAACCTCACATATTTACCTCACTAATCCCTCCAACCTACACATCCTGGGACACTAAGGGAAAATTTAGCCAATCTACCTAACCCGCACATCTTTGGACTGGGGGGGGAGAAAACTGGAGCACCCAGAGGAAACTCACGCAGACACGGCAGAATGCACAAACTCTCCACAGACAGTTCGTCCTCAACTCAGTTTTAAATTGACCATCTCTCAACCTCATACCTGTGACACCTTGTTCTCGATTGCCCTACAAGGCAAAACATTTGATTTGTATTTACTCTATCAATCCCTTTTGAATATTTTACATACCTTGATCAGATCCCCACTCATCCTTCTAAACTCCAGTAAGTATAAACCCAAACTGTTTAATCTCTCCTCATACGTCAATCCCTTCATCCCCGGAATCGATTTGGTGAACCTTCTCTGAACTGCCTCCGATGTCACCACATCCTTCCTCAAATAAGGAGACCAAAATTCGACACAATAAACTTTACTTTTTCAGGCCTGTTTCCTCAGGGTTAAATCACCTGACCAAAACAACACATGCTTCAAAGGATCATGCTTTTTAATGGCATTTGTGGGACATGGGCATTACTGGCCAGCATTTATTGCCCGTCACAAGCTGCTGTTGAACTGAGTGGGCTTGCTAGGTCATTTCAGAGGGCATTTAAGAGTCATTGTTTTTTTTTTGTACCTTTTGATACTTTGTTCCCAATTCAAAGCCAATTCAAAACAGATCCAAGCTGAGAAGACACCCCACGGTGGCACGATGGCTAGCATTGCTACCTCACAGCACCAGGGACCGAGGTTTGATTCCCGGCTTGTGTGTGTGGAGTTTGCATGTTGTCCCCGTGTCTGCATGGGTTTTCTCCCACACTCCAAAAATGTGCAGATTAGGTGGATTGGCCATGCTAAAATTGCCCCTTAGTGTCAGGGGAACTAGCTATGGTAAAGGCATGAGGTAATGGAGATTGGGCCTGGGTGGGATTGTGGTCAGTGCAGACTTGGTGGGCCGAATGGCCTCCTTCTGAGGATTCTGTCATTCCAATACAGGCCAATTCTCCCATCTTGGGCTCAATCAAACAAGACCCTAGCAGACAGGATAGGCATTGCACCTCCTCCGGGGCTTGGTCTGATGCTTCACCTGTGCCAAAAGGCTTTGAGAAGTTGCTTCAGGTGAAGCCTCTATATCCTCATTGGCCAAGACCAGATTTATGCTTGATTTTAGCCAAAAGGGCGAGAATGGCTCTGGGTCACGTGTAAGCCAGACCAGATAAAGATTTCCTTCCCTAAATGATGTTAGTGAACTAGATGGCTTTTTCCATAGTGTTTTCAAGGTCTTCAGTCGATTCTTAATTCTGGATATTTTTCCTTGAATTCAAATTCCACCATCTGTCATGGAGGGATTCGAACCCAGATCACCAGAACATGAGCTGAATTCGTACCTAGCAATAATACAAATAGACCTTCACCTCCCCAGAGCCAATTCTGAGAGGATGTCCATTATATGCTTTTCTTAGCAGGCATCTAATTCTTAAACGTACTTTCACTTGGAAATGCGAAAAAAACACAACAAAATATTTTGCTTGGCTGTAACTTTGAGGATAAGTTTTTGTGAAGAATGAACAGGCTTTCTCCAAAAGTACAGTTGTGACGTTTTTTTGGTGACTCAAAAGGGATAAGATGCCACCATGCCAGCGGGTAACATGCATCTTAGAAACCCAGCCTTGGAATGCAAAATGTTTAGTGCTGAAAACGTTGTTCTGTTTGGATTCTGATCACAAGGATGTGCGCGAGTTTGCGTTTAATTGACATTCTGATAATTAGGCCACAGTTTGAAGGTGAAATCAAGTTTCTGTCCAATGGCCATTTGACAGCCCGGGGTTGTGACAGTCACCTTTGACCAGGATCTATCCATCTGCCTCAATTGTGAGTTAAGAAGTAACGGGCTTGGCATGTGGCAATCTGTCAGAAGCCTGGTTTAATCGCCGATCCTTTTTTGAAACTGCGTCAGCATCAGGTTTGATGCCCAAGACCAGGATAGGTTTGGCCAGCCCATCTTTCTGGCTTTTCCCTGCGTTTCACTGCAGGCGTAATCTGTAAATGTAACTTTCCAATGTCCAACAATGGAGAAATCGATCACCGCTTGGATTGTCGTGTGGAAACTGGCTAAGGATCAAATGATGTTAATAAAAAGAGTCACCTGGACTCCGTACACAGACATCAGAGACCTTTAGAGTTTCTTTCATACATTGGACTTGCTTTGTAAGGTCAACATTTTTGCGCAGTGAGAAAGATTGTCTGGACTTTTACCGCCTCGATTCTGGGGCGGGTGTGGCCCGTGGAATGGCATTCTCCCTTGGCCTTAGGCAGGATCTTATAAGCCTTAGGCAGGCGAGGTGTTAAACCTCCAATAATTGTCTCTACCCGTTTGTGCATCATCAATATTGAACCTGTGAAGAAAGAGTTTAAATTTGTGTGATTATTTGTCCCACAAAGCATATTTGCCAATTTTATTTCACCTAACTGTACTTTGTGTCCCTGGCTCTTAAAGTTTATTTATTATTTTCACAAGTAGGCTTACGTTAACATAGCAATGAAGTTACTGTGAAAATCCCCCCGTTGCCACACTCCAGCACCTGTTTGGGTACACTGAGGGAGAATTTAGCATGGCCAATCCACCTTCCCAGAATATTTTTCAGACTGTAGGAGGTAACTGGAGCACCCGGGGGAAACCCACACAGAGATGGGGAGAATGTGCAGACTCCGCACAGAAATGATCCAAGCTGGGAATCGAACCCAGGTCCCTGGCGCTGTGTAGCAGCAGTGCCACTGTGCCACTTCAACCCCAGCACCTGTTTCACATCCTGCTACATGGAAGCTCCCAGTTTTTACTTCTGGGTCCTCAGTGTCTTGTGAGGCAAGCATTTCGTAGAAGTTCAAATGTGCTATCAAGCTGAAAAGAACTGGTGCTCATCCAACAGGACTTGCCTGTGGCCCAGACTCTATTTTAACAGCCTGTGGGCAAGATCTCTACTCTTTCCCTCGCCCTCTCCTTCACTAATAGGATTCTTATTTCTTATATTTTTGTGCTTGAAAGAGGTATTGTTATTGAAGAATTTGTGGAGGCAATACTCTGTAAATTGAAAGTGGTTATGTGCTTGTTCAGCGTATGTTGCTGTATTCCCCTCCTGAGGAAATACTTTACTCTGAGAGCTGCAGTTTTTTTTTAAAGAGCTCTCGCTGTCTCCAAGTGCAAATACCAGCAGGCGAACCATCTGTTAGATCTGTTTGCTTAAAAGGAGATACGTAGCCTTCTCGCTGTAACACAGCCTCTATTTCAATGGGGTGGATGGATTGCAAAATATTGCAGTGTTCAGCTCAAATCAGTAAACGGATAGCGATTCGAGATCAGTTCATGCTTCTTCAGTTACATGGTTAAGAGCAGATTGGGTATTTGAATTGAAGGTTCCAGTACATTTGGGGTGTTTGAATTCCTCTCTTAGGAAATATTAGGAACCTGGTAATTTACGTGGAAGTTTTGGGTCAATGGGTTGAATTGATGGGAAGAAAATTTCAATGCACTGTCTTCATATCCCTATTGAAGTTTATTTATTAATGTCACAAGCAGGCTTACTGCAATATGAAGTTATTGTGAAAATCCACGAGTTGCCACACTGTTATTCAGGTACACTGAGGGAGAATTTATCAAGGCCAATCAACCTAACCAACACATTTTTCAGACTGAGAGAGGAAAGTGGAGCACTTGGCGGAAACCCACAGGGGGAGAATTTGCAGACTCCACATAGACTCTGACCTAAGCTGAGAATCAAACCCAGGTTCCTGGTGCTGCGAGGTAGCACTGCTAACCACTGTGCCATCTTGCAAATGGGCAAGTCGTCTCTTATCCCCAACTACTTACACAATCTTAGAGTTATGTTGAAGAATTTAACACTTGTCCGAGTTCCATCAGTGTACCAAATATTAGTAGCAATACTATAAATGTGAGATTATGAGTGGAAGGTACCACAATTAGGTCTCTTTGATGGCCTGACTAATAACCTCCCTTCTAGCCCAACCATAGGAAAGTTACAGCGCAGGAGCAGACCATTTGGCCCATCATATCCATGCCAGCCTGTGGACACCTATATCCCCTTTCTAATCCCACCCTCTTGCACCCAGCCCAGGGCCCTGTTGCTTATAGCATTTAAGATGCAGATTCAGATACTCTGTCTCCTCCATCAACTCAGACACTGAATTCCAGACATCCACCACTCTCTGTGTAAAAACATCCTTCTTCGTGTCCCCACTACACCCATTGTCACTTATCTTGAATCTATGTCCCCTGATTCTCGAATTCTCCACCAATTTTATCCCATCTCTTCCTCTAATAATTTTGTATATCTCTATCAAGTCGCTCCTCAGCTTTCTTTATTCCAAGAAAAATAAACCCATCCTAACCCCAATAATCCCAACCAGTACGGCACGGTGGCTCAGTGGTTAACACTGTTGCCTCATAGCGCCAGGGACCCGGGTTCGACTCCCAGTTTGGATCACTGCCTATGGGGAGTCTGCACATTCTCCCCGTGTCTGCGTGGGTTTCCTCTGGGTCTTCCACTTTTCTCTCTCAGTCTGAAAGATGTACTGGTTCGATGCATTGGCCATGCTAAATTCTCCCTCAGTGAACCCAAACAGGTGCCAAAGTGTGGGAATTTTCACAGTAACATCATTGCAGTGTTAATGTCTGCCTACTTGTGACACAAATTAATAAACTTTAATGAAAAAAACTTTATCCAATCTTTCCTCACAGTGACACCTTTTCTAGCTCTGGCAACATTCTCGTAAACCTTCTCTGTCTGCGCACTCTCCAGAGCAATTAGACCCTTCCTATAATATGAAGACTAAAACCGCACACAATACTCCAGTACACATTCTGAACAAGATATATTGAGGCTACTTGGAGTACTGCACAGGTTTTGATTGACAAGTTCTCCACAGAATGGATTGTACAATCTCTCTACGGGTCAGGCCTATCTGTGCAATCGTTCACCAGGCCTTTGGGAGAACAAATCATCCCGGTTTTGATTCAGTGCTTCCCTTTTCCAATCCCTTCTGACACAAAGTGATAGTTTCGGGGAAAGCTTGGGTTGACAGGAACCTGTGGCAGGTTAGAGATTGGCAGCTATATATTTTTTGTTCCTTTATTTCCCTCGAATGCCAGCACTGTATCCTCCTTTGGCCCATCCACGGCTACCAGGGTAACTTTGCGTTGTGTTGTGTGACTGACCCGCAATCCGGTGGCAGACTGTCCCCAGTGTTTGGTGACAGGGGGTCTGTCTGAAGTCTGTATGCTCTGTCTGTGCTAAGAGGTTCTCAGTGACCTTGGGAAAAATGCTTGTTCTCTGTTAGGGAATGGAAAGGACTGAGAAACAAATGGTTAATTACTATTTTGGTTGCTTTGGTCCAGCTGTCCTTGTGGCTATTTATCCGTTTTGGAATCTTGGTGCACAATGCTGAAGCACTAAGATATTATTTTCAAGGAAGGTCGCATTGCAATTAAAGATGGAGAGCAGGGTTTTCTTCTCTCCCTGTGGTGGCGGGAGGCTAGCAGTGGCATCTCATGCTTCCGCTATTGTCAATGGGGTTTCCCATCGAACCCATCCCTTGCCCCGGGAAACCCCTGCCAGGGGGTGCGCCATCAGCAGAATCATAAAATGGCAGCAAGGTTTTGGCAATAGCAAATAATTCTCCAGCCTCATCCCTGTCGCGAGCGAGAATGGAAAATTTGGTGAATTCTCTTCAGCGTCCTGGCCAATATTCATCCACACAGAGAAAGAGAGACCTATCCGGCCATTGTCTGTCTGTGGGAGCTTGCTGTGTTCAAATCAACCCCATTGGGTTCACCAATGTCCTTTAAGGAAGGAAATCTGCCATCCTTATCCGGTCTGGCCTACATGGAACTCCAGAACCACAGCAATGTGGTTAATTCTTAAACTGCCCTCTGAAATGGCTGAGTGAGCCATTCAGGGCAATTAGGGATGGGCAATGACCTTGCCAGCAACACCCATATCACACAAATGAATTAAAAAAAAAATAGCTGCCTTGTTTTTGATTTGGTTTAGCATGGCCCACCCACCTCATCTACACACCTTTGAGCTAAGGGACAATTTAGCATGGCCAATCCACCTCACCTACACATTTTTGGACACTAAGGGACAATTTAGCATGGCCAACCCACCAAACTTGCATATCTTTGCACATTAAGGGGCAATTTAGCATGGCCAACCCACCCTAACCTACACATCTTTGGTGTGAGGGAGGAAACCAGAGCACCTGCAGAAAACCCATGCAGACATGGGGAAAATACGCAAATTCCACACAGACAGTGACTCAAGCCAGAACCAAACCCAGGTCCCCTTTGTGAGGCAGAAGCGCTAACCACTGTGCCACAGTTCTGGCCCACAAGTTAGATTTATCTTTCTCTCCTACACGAAATAAGGGAGCCATATTTGCGATCCTTGTACCAGTCTGGTATCTGGTTGGGTTGAAAGACTGGAGCTTGCACCTTTATAATGTCTACACTTACTTTCCTTAGCAACCGATGTAAACCATCTAGACTGATTATCTCATTCTCTTTTGGTCTCCGCCATGTTACTTATTTTTACATTGATTGCGATCCTGTCAGCTTCTTCCGTTTTTATCATTGAGCTTTGCCAAAGTGTGTTTGTTGTGCAGAACAATAGTTATAGAATGCTTGTGTGCATCAGGGTCAGGCCAGCTTCTGACCAGTGGAGTTTTCAGATATGTGCTGAAGTGGGCTTTTGAGATAGACTCATAGAGATTTACAGCATGGAAACAGGCCCTTCGGCCCAACTTTCCATGCCCCCCTTTTTTTTTTCAAACCCCTAAGCTAATCCCAATAGCCGGCATTTGGTCCATATCCCTCTACATCCATCTTACCCATGTAACTGTTTAAATGCTTTTTAAAATTGTACCTGCCTCTACTACTACCTCTGGCAGCTTGTTCCAGACACTCACCACTCTTTGTGTGAAAAAAATTACCCTTCTGGACACTTTTTGTGTATCTCCCCTCTTTGTGAAAAAATTAATTCTGTGGCCCCCTAGTTTTAAACTCCCTTAGCTCTGGGGAAAGTTATTGATGACCCAGCTGATCTGGGCCCCTCATTATTTTATAAATCTCTATCAGATCACTCCGTTACAGAGAAAAAAGTTCCAGTCTATCCAGCCTCTCTGTATAACTCAAACCATCAAGTCCCAGTAGCATCCTAGTAAATCTTTCCTGCATTTTTTCTAGTACAAGAATATCCTTTCTATAATGGGGTGTTGAAAGTTTATAATGACCAAGGGCTCTGGGAAAGGGGAATTGTAGTGAAACCTACCTTCATGCCATACAGCGTAGTCCTGTGTTTTCCTGATCATAGTCACTGCCAGGAGCTAACATAACTGGTAACAGTATAAACCACGTGCAGAGAGAAGGACAGGTGTTTAGTTCAGCATCAGCTACCGTTGACACAGCCATAAATCTCCACTGACAGGAGCTATTATTTGGCCTTGCAGGCCCAAACTTTAATTTTCCTTTGAAGGGGGAAGAAAGAGGAGTTTGAACGTCAATAATCCAGCCCCTATTTCTTCCTCCTTCCCCATTACCGTTTGTTCAATCTCCTCCTGGCGTTTTATTTGATCTTTCAAAGCCTTTACGATTGCAGTTAATCTCTGGAAAATCTCTACTGCAAATGTTTTGCCAAGATTGGCATTCGCTGACTTGTCCGTGGTACCTAACTGATTGCTCTCCTGCACGTGGGCTGGTGTTTGATCAGAGCGAGCTTGTGTTTTTAAATTTCTTTTTTATTCATTCATGGGCCATGAGTGTCATTGGGTAGCCAGCATTTATTGCCCATCCCTAGTTGCCCTTAAATGGCATTTGAGAGTCAATCACATTGCGTTGGCTCTGGAATCACATGTAAGCCAGACCAGATAAGGACAGTAGATTTCCTTCCCTAAAGAGCATCACTGAATCTGATGAGTTTTTCCGATAATCTACAATGGTCATCAGCATATTCTTAATTCCAGATTTTTTTGATTGAATTCAGATTCCACCTTCTGCCGTGGCAGGATTCGAATCCGGGTCCCCAGATCATTAGCTGAGCTTCTGGATTAATTGTCTAGCGATAATACCACTAGGCCATTGTCTAACCAGTGCCAATTCTGTGCTTTACTTCCCAGGCATCCCCAGAGCATGACCTGGGTTTCTGGATGAATGGTCTAGCGTTAACACGCTAGACCATTTCCCCGTTTGTTGTTGCATCTTTCTCCAGTACTCTATAAGGGTATTATCTCTTCCATTAGCATTTACACTGCATCATTGGACATATTGGCTTACTATGAGCGTCAGGAGTGCAACTCAGTACGTGACAATGTGCCCACATTCCCGACCTGCCCGTGATTCTGCACGTTAACTCATGCAGGGGGGAATAAGGATAGCTGGTGCAGGGAATAGCAAAATTCCCATCAGCTGCTTCACTCTCCAGTTAGGGTTAAGGGTTTCATAGAATCATAGCGTCTCTGCAGTGCAGAAGGAGGCCATTCGGCCCATCAAGTGTACACCAACCACAATCCCATCCAGGCTCTTATTCCACAACCCCACATATTTACCCTGCTAATCCCCTGACACTAGAGTCAAATTCGCATGACCAGTCAACCTAACCCGCACGTCTTCGGACTGTGAGAGGAAACCGGAGCACCTGGAGGAAACCCGTGCAGGCACGGATGGAATGTGCAAACTCCACACAGACCAGTGACTCGAGGCCAGAATTGAACCCAGTTCCCTGGCGCTATGAGGCAGCAATGCTAGTCACTGTGGGCAGAATCAAAAGCTTGATATGATACCTGGGTGATCAAAACTCTTATTGGGTGGCATGGTAACAAAATGGTTAGCATTGCTGCCTCACAACACCAGGGACCCAGGTTCAATTCCCAATTTAAGTCACTGTCTGTGGAGAGTTTGCACATTCTCCCCATGTCTGCGTGGGTTTCCTCCAGTTTCTTCCCACTGTACAAAAGGCATGCTGGTTAGGTGGATTGGCCATGCTAAATTCTCCCTCAGTGTACCCGAATAGGCACCAGAGTGTGGCAACTAGGGGATTTTCACAGTAACTTCATTGCGCTGTTAATGTAAGTCCATTTGTGACAACATTAAATAAACTTGAAGACTATTTTTAAAACTGGTTTATGGGATGTGGGTGATATTGGGCAGGTCAACTTTTATTGCTCTTCAGTAAGTGGTGGTGAGCTGCCTTCTTAAACCACTACATCCACTGTGCTGTTAGAAAGGGAGTTCCAGGATTTTGACCAAGTGACAGAAGAAACTCCCAATATATCTCCAAGCCAGGATGGTATGTGGTTTGGAGGGGAACCTCCAGGTGGTGGTGTTCCCAGGTATCTGCTGCTTTTGAGCTTCTAGCTGATAGAGACCATGGATTTGGAAAGTGCTGTCTAAGGAGACTTGCTGACTTTCTGCAGTGCATCTTATAAATTGTGCATGTGTCAGTGGTAAATTGAGTGAACGTTTGTGGAAGGAATAGCAATTAGGTGAATTACGTTGTCCTGAATGGTGTTGAACTTCTTGAGTGCTGCTGGAGCATCTAGGCAAGCACCTATCATGCCTAGAACATCATCCATCAGTCTATCACGCAAACCAGCCTCCCATCCATTGACTCTGTCTACACTTCCTGCTGCCTCAGCAAAGCAGCCAGCATAATCAAGGACCACATGTACTCATGACGTTCTCTTTTCCACCTTCTTCCATCGGGAAAAAGATACAGAAGTCTGAGGATGCGTGCCAAACGAGTCAAGAACAGCTTCTTCCCTGCTGCTGTCAGCCTTTTGAATGGACCTATCTCTCCTAAAGCTGATCTTTCCCTAAACCCTAGCGATGATGGTAACACTACATCCTGCATAGTCATAGACAGCAGTGGGAAGTTGTGCGTGGAGCCTGAAGAGATTGGAGAGGCACTGAACAAATATTTCTCTTCAGTATTCACGCAGAGAGATGTAAATGTAGTTGTGGAGAACACTGAGGTACAGGGTTGCAAACTGGAAAGTATTGAAGTAGATAGGGAGGATGTGCTAGACATTCTTGAGGGTTTGAAGTTAGATAAGTCCCCTGGGCCGGACGGGATTTACCCTAGGATTCTCTGGGAGGCAAGAGAGGCGATTGCAGAGCCTCTGGCTCTGATCTTCAGGTCGTCGTTGGTTACGGGTATGGTTCCGGAAGACTGGAGGATAGCGAATGTGGTCCCATTGTTCAAGAAGGGGAAGAGAGACCTTCCAGGGAATTATAGGCCAGTGAGTCTTACTTCTGTTGTGGGCAAAGTATTGGAGAGAATTATTAGGGATAGGATTTATAGTTATTTAGAGAGGAATGAATTGATTGGGGATAGTCAGCATGGTTTTGTGAAGGGTAGGTCGTGCCTTACTAACCTTATTGAGTTTTTTGAAAAAGTGACCAAAGAGGTGGATGGGGGTAAGGCGGTTGATGTGGTATATATGGACTTTAGTAAGGCGTTCGATAAGGTGGCCTATGGAAGGCTTCTACAGAAAATGCAGATGTATGGGATAGAGGGTGATTTAGCTAATTGGATTAGGAATTGGCTAGCAGATAGAAGACAGAGGGTGGTGGTTGATGGGAGATATTCATCGTGGAGTTCGGTGACAAGTGGTGTACCTCAGGGGTCTGTTTTGGGGCCCCTGCTGTTTGTAATTTTTATAAATGATCTGGATGAGGGTATTGAAGGATGGATTAGTAAATTTGCAGATGACACTAAAGTCGGTGGAGTGGTAGATAGTGAAGAGGGGTGTTATAGTTTGCAGAGAGACTTGGACAAGTTGCAGAGCTGGGCCGAGAGGTGGCAAATGAAGTTTAATGTGGAAAAGTGTGAGGTAATGCACTTTGGCAGGAATAATAAATGTGTAGAGTATAGGGCTAATGGTAGGATTCTTAATAGTGTTGATGAACAGAGGGATCTTGGTGTATTTGTGCATAGATCCCTGAAAGTAGGCAGTCAAGTTGATAAGGTTGTCAAGAAGGCATATGGAGTCTTAGCTTTTATTGGTAGGGGGATTGAATTTCGGAGCCGCAACGTCATGTTGCAACTGTACAAAACTCTAGTGCGGCCGCACTTGGAGTATTGTGTGCAGTTCTGGTCCCCACATTATAAGAAAGATGTGGAGGCATTGGAGAGGGTACAGAGGAGGTTTACCAGGATGTTGCCTGGTATGGAGGGCAGGTCTTATGAAGAGAGGCTGAGGGATTTGAGGTTGTTTTCGTTAGAAAGGAGGCGGCTAAGAGGGGACCTTATCGAAACATATAAGATGATTAGAGGTTTAGATAGGGTGGACAGTGATAGCCTTTTTCCTAGGATGGAGAAAGCTAGCACGAGGGGACACAGCTTTAAATTAAGGGGTGATAGTTATAGGACGGATATCAGAGGTAGGTTCTTTACCCAGAGGGTGGTTAGGGAGTGGAATGCCCTGCCTGCGGCAGTTGTAGATGCGCCAAGTTTGGTGGCGTTTAAGAGGTTAGTTGATAAGTTTATGGAAGAGAAGGGAATGGTTTAGTTTGGAGGGTCATTGCTTTTTTTTCATAATTGGTCGGCGCAATATCGAAGGACAAAGGGCCTGTTCTGCGATGTCACGTTCTATGTTCTGTGCACTTTCTCCTTTCCTTCTCTACGCATGATATGCTTTGTCTGTATAATGTGCAAGAAATGATACTTTTTACTGTATCCCGATACACGTGACAATAATAAATTAAAACACTAATTGATAAAAGCAAAATACTGCAGATGCTGGAACCTGAAACAACAGAAAATGCTGGAAAATCTCAGCAGGTTTGACAGCATCTGTGGGGAGAGAATAGAGCCAACGTTTCAAGTCTGGATGACCCTTCATCAGAGCTCTGACAAAGGATCGTCCAGGCTCGAGTAATCGATTCCATGTATAATCCATTTATGCGTGTTCCAATTATTGTTGTATTAAGATCAACTTAATTCGAGGTAGATCCATTCAAAAGAGGGGTAGCAGCAGAGGAGAAGCTGTTCTTGAGTTGGCCGGTACGTGACCTCAGATTTTTGTATCATTTTCCCAATGGAAGATGGTGGAGGAGGGGGTCATTGATTATGCTGGCTGTGAGTTACACACCATCCTGCCCTCCAAGATTTGGATCCAATGATTATGAAGTAGGCATAATTTTTCCGATGCTTTGGTGGCTGTTTTTTTTTTTTTTAACGTAATTTTGTGTTTGAGTATTGTCTCGCCCAGCTGTTGCTATGAAAACTCTGTCAAGTTAATATGGCACCAGGGTCAGCTTTGTGTCAATCATTGTTTTCCTTGCATCTTGCAAATCTTACCTCTCTCAGTCCAAGTTGGCAGATGATATTTGTATAATGAGCGTGACTGGCACTTAATTCCGAGGAAAGGAGAATTTCTGATGGTATCGCTTTTATGTGGCGGAGTTGGTCATGCATTAATATTTCAGATTATCATCACCTTTGCAAATTTGACTTGATGGCAAACCAAATACAAATTATCCCTGGTCTATAAAATCATTTTGACCTGCAGGATGACAGCTAGGAATATTTTTCGCTTAATAGCATAGGTTTCTCCTTCAAAAAGCAAATCTGCAATTAAAGCCAGTCGATTCTCTTGCGTATGTGTGCTTATATTTCGAAGAATTTTTCTAAATGCAGTTGTTATCTGCTGCAAACATATTGTAGAGTTGTTACCCGTTATCTCATCTGTTTGTTAACCTCATTTTTAATATATATGACACACACATGCACATATACACACACACACACACTCCTCTTTCAGGCATACACGGATACACACTTATATATCCAAAGATAGGCCAGTCTAAAACTAGAGGGCATAGGTTTAAGGTGAGAGGGGAGAGATACAAAAGGGTCCAGAGGGATAAGTTTTTCACACAGAGGGTGGTAATAGAACATAGAATATTTCAGCACATTACAGGTCCTTCGACCCTCAATGTTGTGCCAAGCTATGTCCAATCCCAAGATTAAGCTATCCCCTTCCTATCATTCTGGTGTGCTCCATCTGCCAATCCAATAACCGCTTGAAAGTTCCTAAAATATCCGACTCCACTTTCACAGCAGGCAGTCCGTTCCACACTCCAACCACTCTCTGAGTAAAGAATCTACTTCAACATCCTCCCATATCTCCCATCATGAACCTTATAGTTATGACCCCTAGTTACAGCTACATCTACCCTAGGATATAGTCTTTGCACACCCACTCTATCAATCCCTCTCATCATTTTATAAACCTCTAAGTTGCCTCTCATCCTCCTCTGTCCAATGAGAAAAGCCCCAGCTCCCTCAACCTTTTCTCAAAAGATCTACCCTCCAAACCAGGCAACGTCCTGGTAAATCTTCTCTGCACTCTCTCCAATGCTTCCACATCTTTCTTATAGTGAGATGACCAGAACTGAACACAATATTCCAAACGTTGTTTCACCAACATCCGGTATAGTTGCAGCATAACCCCGCGGCTCTTAAACTCAAACCCCTGTTAACAAATGCTAACGTACTATAAGCCTTCTTCACGGCTCTACCCACTTGAGTGGCAACCTTCAGAGGTCTGTGGACATGAACCTTAAGATCTCTCTGTTCCTCCACATTCCTTAGAACCCTGCCGTTGACCCTGTATTCTGCATTCAAGTTTGTCCTAACAAAATGAATGTGGAACAAGCTAACAGAGGCAGTAGTAGAGGCAGATACAATTTTGTCTTTTAAAAAGCATTAAGACAGTTGTGTGGGTAAGATGGGTATAGAGGGATACGGGCCAAATGTGGACAACTGGGACTAGCTTAGTGGCTTAAAAAAAGGACAGAATGGACAAGTTGGGCTGAAGGACCTGTTTCAATGCTGCAAACCTCTATGACTTATATGTACACGCACATATGTAAACACGTACACATAAACATACAGATACACACAAACACATACTTATATGCACATATACATACACACACGGTGGGGGCGGCATGGTGGCACAGTGGTTAGCACTGCGGCCTCACAATATCAGGGATCCAGATTCGATTCCCATCTCTGACCTGTCTGTGTGGAGTCTGCACATTCTCCCCGTGTCTGGATAGGTGTGCTCTAGTTTCCTCCCACAGTCCGAAGGATGTGCTGGTTAGGGGCATTGGCCATGTTAAATTTTCCCTCAGTGTACCAAAGAGATGCCGGAGAGTAGTGACAAGGGGATTTTCACAGTAACTTCATTGCAGTGTCAATGTAAGCCTACTTGTGAGGCTGACAAATAATAAACAGATGCCAGTGGAAAGAATAGGTCATTTCAATGATAATGTGTGGTGCAAAAAGAGCGACTCAGCCTAAAATCCAGCCCTGAAGGTGTGGTATACTCTTTTTGCCTGACTTTGCTGTTCTCAACCATTGAAGCTGAGGCATATTAAATTCCATTAACATGCATAGCAATCCTGTTTGACAGCTCCTCTGTAAACACTCTACAGGGATTACATGCCACTAGTACACAAGTGTGAAAACCAGTTGTTACAACTTTTCAGTTTGCCATAGATATTTTCTCAAGTATTGTAGTGCTGGTCTCTGCCTGAAATAGCCCAAGTGTCTTTCATTCAGTCAAATGCTCGTAACAGGCCAGTGTCTGAATAATACAAGTGTGTAAGCTGCCAATCTAACAGGACACAACCTCTCAAAGAATAGAACTGCTTCTAGAATTGATTTGATTTGATTTATTATTGTCACTTTTATATGGTGAAAAGTATTGTTTCTTGCGCTATAAAGACCATTCATAGAGAAAGGAAGCAGAGGGTACAGAATGTAGTGTTGCAGTCATAGCTAAGTAATCCATTCAAAATCTGATGACAGTAAGGAAGAAGCCGTTCTTGAGTCGGTTGGTACTTTCCTTAGACTTTTGTATCCTTTTCCCCGTGGAAGAAGGTGGAAGAGAGTATGTCTCAAGGTGCATGTGGTCCTTGATTATTTTGGCTGCTTTTCTGAGGCAGCGGGAAGTGTAAACAAAGTCAATGGGTGGGAGGTTGGTTTGCGTGATGGACTGGGCTTCGTTCACAATCCTCTATAGTTCTTTGCAGTCTTGGGACAGAGCAGGAGCCATACCAAGCTGTGATATATCTGGAAAGAGTGCTTTCTATGGGGCATCTGTGAAAGTTGGAGTGGACATGCCAAATTTCCTTAGTCTTCTGAGAAAGTGGAGGCATTGGTAGGGTTTCTTAACTATAGTGTTGGCATGGAGGGAATAAGATAGGTTGTTGGTGATCTGGACACCAAACAATTTGACCATTTCTACTTGGTGCTCCACGCACGAATTTTTCATCCTGTGTCTTGATTCGCTTTTGCAGTCTTCTTGAAGACTGAGTGAAACATTTGGTGAATATGATTCATTAAGTTACACTGTGTTACAGGCAGTGAGTCAACATCAAAGCTAACGTTCTACCCAAATTCCTCACACTTAATTCCATCTCAATTCTGTCCAGACGGGAAAGATAGCAACTCACCTACGTCCTGATATCCATTCGCACATCATCCTTCCTGTACCGTTTCTAACTGCAAAGACTGACTTACAGTATTATATCTTTCTACGGTGAATACCTGCGCTGACATTTTGGCCAGAATTTTACAGTCACTCCAAGCAGGGTCTGAGGTGGGGGGGGGAGGGTGTGTGTGGAGGGAGTGGGGGTGTGTGTATGTGGAGGGAGCGGGGGGAATGTTGGTGGAGGCAGTGGGGGGGAAGGGTATGTGTGGAGGGAGCGGGGGCGTGTGTGGAGGGAGCGGGGAGGACATGTGGAGGGAGCGGGGGGCTGTTGGTGGAGGGAATAGGTGGGGGGTGTGTGGTGTATGGAGGGAGCGGGGGCAGGGAATCATATGAAATTCACAAATAGGATTCCCTCCATGTTCCCATCTGGCCCAAATTTGCAACAATCATGTTCAGATTTCATGTATTCTCTCTTCTACACCTTCACCCCATCTCCATTCATTTCATTTAATTTCTTCTTTTCATCCTATTTGTACATTTTTGTCACTTTTTATTCTCATCGTTCATTTTTCCATTTCTAATACCTCCATCTTGCCTTCCAAACTCAGACCTGGCAAGTTTCTCCAGCATTTTCTGTTTTTATTTGAGGTATTTTTGACAGTTTGCTTGGTGGAAATCTACCACAGAATCATGGAATCACTACAGTGCAGAAGGAGGCCATTCAGCCCATCGAGTCTGTACTGACCACAATCCCACCCAGGCCCTATCCCCATAAGCCCTTACATTTACCCTAGCTAGTACCCCTGACACTAAGGGGAAATTTACCATGGCCAATCCACCTAACCAGACTGTGGGAGGAAACCGGAGTACCCTGAGTCAACCCACACAGACATGAGGAGAACGTGCAACCTCCACGCAGATCGTAACCTGAGCCGGGAATTGAACCCAGATTCCTTGTATAGTAAAGTTTCTTCTGTTTAAAACCATGGGATCCTCTTTAATTTCTTAGTGAAAATTTGGGATTTTGAATTCTGTCTTACTTTACAACAAAATCTCCCAGTCTCAAACAAGATTGTGAAAAACTGCAGATCAAGTCTGGGATTGTGACATAGTTTCTTATCCTTTGACGAGTTTCTCTGTCGTCCATTGATTGAATCTCTCAGCCGCAATTGCAGTTGCCTTTAAAAATAAGAATGAGAGCTTTCCTGAAGTGTTAAATGTTAACCCAAAGCGATAGAGAAACGAGGGAGATGTCAGATTTGATCATTGATCTGTTCGAGTTGGACATTAACAGCTGTGATGGGCAATGGGAGCCTCAGTGTACTTAGACTGGAAGGGAATCTGCCCATGTTCAAACTTGGCCACGCGCTAACGTCAATTTACTGTGAGTGTGAAATTAGCACTGGGGCCAAGGTCTTTTGACATTCATGGAGAATTTGATAACTTATCTGAGGTTATGGAAGGGTTTTGACATCTATGGACTTGGACCTAGGATCAGGCAGCACCTTCCACAATGGAGGGAAGAGGAAGAGTGAAGATGAGAACTTCAAGATTATGTCCATTTCCTGTCATAGAATAAGAGGAATGGCATGGCAGGGGAAACATTTGAATCAAAACAATCTACCAGGCAAGAGACTTAGTCGAAGCCCATTAGACCAATGGCATAGTGTTGAACATTGCTGCCTCACAGCGCCAGGGACCCAGGTTCAATTCCCAATTTTGGACACTGTATGTGTGGAGTTTGCACTTTCTCCCTATGTCTGCTTGGGTTTCCTCCTGAGTGCTCTGGTTTCCTCCCACAGTCCAAAGATGTGCGGATTAAGTGGTTGGGAATGGTGTTAGTGCAGGCTCGATGGGCCAAATGGCCTCTTTTTATTGTGGTGGGTCAGTGACCATTTCAATCTGTCCATTGTAATGGGTCAGTGTCCATTCAGTTACTGTCCATTGTAATGGATCAGTGTTCATTCAGTTACCGTCCATTGTAATGGGTCAGCGTCCATTGTAATGGGTCAGTGTCCTTTCAGTTACAGCCCATTTTAAAGGGTCTATGTTCAGTGGATTACTCCCATAGTGTCTCAAGTAAATCACATACAAATATCAAACTGCAGACATTCCAATTTGTTTTTTTTCATTCTGGCCGCAGGCAAAACTTGATATCAGGATACAGCAGTTTCTTCGTAAATATGGAGCATGGGGAATAGATGCTGTCATTCAGATCTTGATATCATGTGCATTTTGGCAGAAATGTTACATTGAGATGGTCCAAACTTCAAATCCTCTGAAGCTGAATCAAAAAGCAATGATGATTAGAAGTGATTTATTCTCTTGCGTATTCAGAAAATGTATATCTAAGCTTCATGTAGTGTTCGTTGAGAGAGGCCGCACACTTCCTTCAAATCTTTAAACTGGTATGTGTCTGATTGAGAGCAACATTTCATCTCTGGTTCATGCTACCTTGAGTAGCAGAGAAATGAAATACTATTGATTTGGTCATGTATTTTTCATCTATTCATAGCTAAGCGGCCCATCACAGTCTTCCAGCATTATTTTATGTTTGCCGATGATAGTTTTGTTTTTTTTACATTGGTTGCCCAATATAACAATTTGCTGATAACGTTATCAAGGAATTTTCACATTACATCAATCAGTTAGTGCATAATAGCTTCCTTGTTTGATGGAATGTATATGACAACTAATAATGCACTGATTTAATTGTCAACCCCTGATAGATGATTCATGCTAATTCTTTCAGTAGTAATGGTGTACTTTGTAAATACTTTCTTCTCTCTTTCTAATCAGTCATTTAATTGCATTGCGTTGTGATTATTGTGATCAAGTGAGAAGGGGTTAGATGCCTCTTTTCCCTCTCCCCATTTAACTATCAGAAGGTTTTTATGTTTAATAAGAAACATACTTACCAGTTCAATGTACATTTAACTGTTTGCATTCCGCGACCACAAAGTGCACAATCAGACATGTTTTCTTGGGATTGTAGACAAATGTACAATTTAGCAGCAAAAGAAGGCCATTTGGCCCCTCGAATTAGTTCTGCCATTCAGTAAGATTGTGGCTGATCTGACATTATCCTCAAATCCACATTCCACCTATTCCCGATAAAGTTTGACTTCTTTGTGAGTCAAGAATCTGTCTATCTGCAAGAAATTATAAAAGATGGTTAATGTAACCTAATCCATCATGCAAAGCAGCCTCTCATCCATTGACTGTCTACAATTCCCGCTGCCTCAGAAAAACAGCCAGCATAATCAAGTACCCCACGCACCCCAGATATACTCTCTTCCATCTTCTTCCAACTGGAAACACATACAAAGGTCTGAGGTCATGTACCAACTGACTCAAGAACAGCTTCTTCCCTGCTGCCATCAGACTTTTGAATGGACTTATCTAATATTAAGTTAATCTTGCTCTACACCCTCACTATGATTGTAACATTCTGCACCCACTTTTTTCTTCCTTTATGAACAGTATGCTTTATCTATGTAGTGCGCAAGAAACAATACTTTCATGATATTAATACATGTGACAATATTAAATAAAATCAAATCAAAATCTACCTTTGCCTTAAAAAAAAATGTTCTTTGGCCATGTTTGTACTGGTCTCTGGGTAAGAGAATTCCAAAATTCACATCACTCTTAGCGTAAGAATTCCAACTCAACTCCATCTTAAAAATAAGACTCCTTATTTTTAAACTGTGACCCCTAATTCTAGTCTCTCATAGAAAAGGAAACATTTTTTCAGCATCCACCCTTTCAGGATCCCTCAGGAACTTACCCGTTTCAATAAGATCACCTCTTGTTCTTCTAAATGCAATGGATACACATCCCAGTCTATCTAGACTTTCCTTATGAGATAAGATTTATTGCCCATCCCTAGTTGCCCTTGAAATTGAGTGGCTTGCTAGGCCATTCCTGAGGGCAGCTAAGAGTCAATTGCATTGCCGTGGCTCTGGAGTCACATGTGGGCCAGACCAAGTCAGGACAGCAGATTTCCTTCCCCAAAACCCAAAGATGTGTGTGTTAAGTGGATTGGCCATGCTAAATTGCCCCTTCATGCTGGGGAACTAATAAGAGTAAATACATGGGGTTATGGGGCAAGGACCTGAGTGGGATTGTGTGAGTGTAGATTTGATGGGCTAAATGGCCTCCTCCTGTAGGATTTTATGATTAGGTTCTATGATCAGTGAACCAGATGGGTTTTTCCAGCAATCGACAATGCTTTCACAGTTATTGGTAGATCCTTAATTCCAATATTTTTTATTGAATTCAAATTTTCACTACCTGCCATGGCAGGATTCAAACCCGTGTCCTCAGAACATTTAGTGAATTTCTGGATTAATAGTCTAGTGATAATATCATGAGGCTTCCCCTTATCCTCGATCCTTGCTAATATGTTAGCCCCTCCAATGTGAGCTATTATTTTGTTTGGTGATCTTTGATGTGGCACCCTGCCAGATGCCTCTGGAAATCTATGTACAGCACAGGCACTGCTCCCCATTATCTACATTTCTTCCTCAAAGAACACATTAGTCAAACGTTGACTCAGTTGGATTGCTTGATTTTGCTAAATATTGCACTGCAACCTCCTCAATAATAGATCGCAGCAGTATTCACATAACTGACATACACACAAACACATGCACGCAGACGCTCGTAAAAGGAGTATAGAATTCTTGAAGATTGGTAACTCGATTGATGTCAGGCTCAATTTAGTGGTCTTGCTGCTTTTGAGATGTTAAAGATTGAATGACAATTTATCAATTCTTCTCAAAAAACTGTTTATACATTGCAGTGTGTATAACTCTAGTGTGGTGTAACTAATATAGTGTATATTGCAGTGTATATAAAACTGGAGAGTAGTGTATGTTGCAGTGTGTATAAAACTGTAGTACAGTGTATACTGCAATGTGTATAATTGTAGTATAGCGTATACTGCAATGTGTATAACTAGTATAGTGTATATTGCAGTGTGTATAATTTAGTGTTATTGTAGTGTATATAACTGTAGTCTAGTGTATACTGTAGTGTATATAACTGTGGTATAGTGTATACTGTAGTTTGTATAACTGGTGTAGCGTATACTGCAGAGTATATAACTAATACTGTATACTAGAAAGACTACAGAGCAGATTTTCCAGATACCTGATTGTTTGAATATCAGGAGAGGCTAAATAGAACAAAGAACAAAACAGCACGGGAAACAGGCCCTTCAGCCCAACGGGCCCCCACCGCCACCTCAACATTCCTACTTCCACCCATAATCTCTGTCTATGTTTATAGAAATCTGCATTGGAACCAAATTAGTGAGACAATTTAGAGAGAATTTGTTTTGCCAATCAGCCTAAGAGCACATCTTTGGGATGTGGGAGGAAACCTGAGCACCCGGAGAAAACCCATGCAAGCACGGGGAGAATGCACAAACTCCCACAGACACAGGCCCAAATCCATGTATCTGCACAGCACAGCGATAGACTGGGACATTTTTCCCTGCAGCATATAAGGCTCATGGGTGATCTTATAGAGGTCTATAAAATAATGAGGGGCACAGATCAGCTAGATAGTCAACATCTTTTCCCAAAGGGAGGAGTGTCTAAAACTAGAAGGCATGGGTTGAAGGTCAAAGGTGAGAGAGACAAAAGGGCCCAGAAGGGTAATTTTTTTTCACTCAAAGGATGGTAAATGTCCGGAACAAGCTACCAGAGGTCATAGTAGGGGCGGGTACAATTTTGTCTTTTAAAGAGCATTTAGACAGTTACATGAGTAAGATAGGTATAGAGGATATAGGCCAAATGCGGGCAATTGGGTCTAGCTTCATGATAATAAAAGGGCAGCATGGATATGTTGGGTTGAAGGGCCTGTTTCCATGCTTAAATCTCTATGACTCTGACTAAAAAGCACTGGTTGAATTACTCTACAATTCGATATGGCATTTGGATAATCAAAATCAGCAGACAGGGTTCAAAAACTTACAAGTTGGATGGAGAGGCAGTAATAGAAAGAGGTATACAAAGAACTCACTCAGGGTCTTATTCCTTTAGCATCTCAGTTGTTTGTTTCATTCCACAGTGTAAGCAGGTCCTTAAAACATGCAGTGTTATATTTTCATATCTCCCTCCAGCTGTCCATCGATCCTATTTTTTGATTTGATGTATTATTGTCACATGTATTAACATACAATGAGAAGTATTGTTTCTTGCATGCTATACAGACAAACCATACCATTCATAGAGAAGGAGAGAGTGCAGAATGTAGTGTTACAGTCACAGTTAGGATATAGAGAAAGATCAACTTAATGCGCGGTAGGTCCATTCAAAAGTCTGACAGCAGCAGGGAAGTTGTTCCTGAGTTGGAAGGTACGTGATCTCAGACTTTTGTATCTTTTTCTCAATGGGAGAAGGTGGATGACAGAATGTCCGAGGTGTCTGGGGTCCTTAATAATGCTGGCTGCTTTTCCGAGGCACTGGGAAGTGTAGACAGAGTCAATGGACAGGAGGTTAGTTTGTGTGATGGATTGGGCAATGTTCACAACACTTTTCTCGCAATCTTGGTCACAGCAGGAGCCATACCAAGCTGGGATGCATCTGGAAAGAATGCTTTCTATGGTGCATCTGTAAAAGTTGATGAGAGTCGCAGCTGACATGTCAAATTTCCTTAGTCCTCTGAGAATGTCGAGGCATTAGTGGGCCGTCTTAACTATATAATATGGCCAGGGCTCATGTATTCAAGTGTAACTTGATTGGGTCAGGGCAGGGATTTCTTTCATTCAGGGTCCCATTGTCCAAGTGATTATATAATGCTTTGCCTCCACCCAGTTCGCCCCCTAGTGTCTGGGGGATCAGCTCAGGTAAATACCTGGAGTTATGGGGATAGGACTTGGGAGGGATTGTGGTCAGCGCAAACCCAATGGCCTGAATGGCTTCTTTCTGCAGTGTAGGATTGTATGATTCTACACTATATTCTGCAGCCTTTTCTTTCCTTCTCACTTATGTGTTCAATGAACGGGATATTTCATCTGTATAGTGCGCAGGAAACAATACTTTTCACTGTCTCCCAATACATGTGACAATAATAAATCAGATCAAATTGAAAATCTTGTACTGTTTTGCTCTGTTAGAAGTGCAATATAAATGCAAGTTGTTGTTTTGACACACACTTTGACAGGTTGTGGGAGGTATAAAAAAGTGCCTTTCTGTTAACGGTCGAATGAGCTAAGGAAAATATTTTTTCCCCCTTTAATTCTATCAAGTTCATATTGACTTTAACATTCATTGGTGGCATACTGTGTTTAATGAATGATAAATGTTATTTATGCAAAAATATTTCCTCCCAAAGTTGAGTACCATGCTTACAGCTGTGCTTTTGATGCAGCGGCACTTACCATATCTCATGATACTTTACATAAATCATGCATCCCGTGTAATCTTCAAACTGTACAGTCAGTACAGCTAGCTGCTTTCAGCAAAAATGTTTTTCATTCCTCCTTCATTCTTTGTTACCTCGCTCGCCTCTAAGTTGCTACTTTGAACCTACCAAGTATTTGATCATCTGTCCGAATATCTTCTCGTTAAGCTTTGGTGTCAACAATTGCCTGTGAAAACTTGGGGGCCATTTGCTCCATTAAAGATGCCATATAAATGAAATTTGTTGCTCCCGGTCTGAGCGATTCACATGTTTCCATGATGACTTAGCTGCAGATATTCCACATCAGTTATGAACACAAAGGAGCTCCCATTCCTTTCCTCTGAAGGTACTGCCTCTTGTTGTCATGGAGGTTCATGAACCTTGATAACGCTCATAAGGAGGTCATGAAGTTGAGATGCTGACGTTGGACTGGGGTAAACACAGTAAGAAATCTCACAACACCAGCTTAAAGTTCAACAGGTTTATTTAATAGTGAATGCCACCAGCTTTTGGAACACTATTCCTTCGTCAGATGAGTGGAGCCCAGTGACCCTGGCAAAGGAACAGCATTCTGAAAACTAGTGATGTTTACTAATCTGCTGTGAGACTTCTTATAATATTCATAAAATATAGCAGCAGAATTAGGCCACTCAGCCCATCCAGTCTGCTCCGCCATTCAATCATGGCTGATAAGTGTCTCAACCCATTCTCCCGCCTTTTCTGCATAATCTTTGACCTCCTTACAAATCAAGACTCAATCTATCTCTGCCTTAAATACAATCAATGACCTCCACAGCCTTGTGTGGCACAGATTCACCATCCTCTGGCTGGAGAAATTCCCCCTCATCACTGTTTTAGAGTTTTACTCTGAGGTGTGCCCTCAAATCCTAGTCCTTCCTACTGATGGAAGCATCAGTAGGGGCAGCACAGTGGTTAGCACTGCTGCTTCACAGCACCAGGGGCCTGGGTTCGATTCCTGCTTTGGGTGACTATCTGCGTGGAGCTTGCACGTTCTCCCTGTGTCTGCTTGGGTTTCCTCTTGGTGCTCTGGTTTCCTCCCACAATACAAAGATGTGTGGGTTAGGTGGAATGGCTGTGCTAAATTGTCCCTTAGTGTTAGGAAGACTGCCTAGGATAAATGCATGGGGTGATGGAAATAGGAATAGGGTTTGGCTGGGATTGTGGTCAGTGTACACGATGGGCTGAATGGCCAGCTCCTGCACTGTCGGATGATCTTCCCCACATCCACTCTGTGCGGGCCTTTCAGTGTCTTTCAATGAGATTCCCCCCTCATCCTTCTAAACTCCATCGTGTACAGAGTCTTCAAACGCTCTTCATACATCAAGCCTCTCATTCCTGGCATTTTTGTGAACTCTCCTGGACTTTCTCCAAGGCCAGCACATCCTTCCTTAGATACAGGGCCCAAAATTGCTCATAATATTCCAAATGTGGCCTGACCAAAGCCTTATAAAGCCTTAGCAGAACATCTCTGCATTTGTATCCTAGTCATCTCGAAATGAATGTCAACATTGTATTTTAAGTTAAAGTTCATTAGTGCCACAAATAGGCTGACATTAACACTGCAATGAAGTTAGTATGAAAATCTCTAGTTGCCACACTCCGGCCCCTGCTCGGGTTACACTGAGGGAGAGTTTAGCCTTGCCAATGCACCTAAGTACACGTCTCTCAGACAATGGGAGGAAACCCAAAAGAAATACTGGGAAAAACTGCAGACCCCACACAGACGGTAACGAAAGCCAGGAATCGAATCCAGTTCTCTTGTGCTGTGAGGCAGCAGTGCTAACCACTGTGCCACTGTGCCGTCCTAACTACCAAATTAACCTACGAGCTAGCGTTAGGAGAATCCTGAACTAGAACTCTTTAGTTTCTTCGCGCTTCTAAAGCCTAAAAGCAGGGATGAAAATTTGTTGCAATAATCCAGAAGATTGGTGAGAGGACAGTGTACAGTTTTATTTTCCTTGCTTAAAGAAGGGTATTCTCTCTTTGGAAGCAGTTCAGGGAAGGTTAACTGGGCTGATTCCTGGGATGAAGGTCTTGTCTTATGAGGAAGGATTGCACAGTTTGGGCCTATGCTCAGTGGAGCCTAATAGAATGAGAGGTGATCTTCTTGAAACATATCAGATTCTGAGCTGGCTTGACAGGCTCGATGCTGAGAGGGTGGGGGAAAGAGGTGGCATTTTTCGGCTGCACTCGTCCCAGTGGTGGAAAATCCCACCCCAGGTCAACGGACTTTGCATGGTCCATGTCCCACACACTGATTCCCATGATGGGCAGGAATGGGAAAATTTCCATGGCGGTGTGGCACGGTGACACAATGGTTAGCACTGTTGCCTCACAGCTCCAGGGACCCAAGTTCAATTCTTACTTTGGGTCACTGTCAGTGTGGAGTTTGCATGTTCTCCCCATGTTCTCTGGGTGCTTTGGTTTCTTGCCACAATCTAGAGATGTGCAGGTTAGGTGGATTGGCCATGTTAAATTGCCCTTTAGTGTTAGGGGGATTAGCAGGGTAAATATGTGGGATTAGAGGGATAGGGCCTGGGTATGATTGTAGTTGGTACAGACTCAATGGGCTGAATGGCCTCCTTCTGCACTGTAGAATTCTGCTTCAGGAGTCTCGCACTTATGACTGAGGTGAATAGGAATTCCTCCTCTCAGTGGGTCACTAGCCTTTGAAATCTCTTCCACGGAATGTATACAAGGCTGAGTTAGTCAGATTTTTGATTAACAAGTTGGTCAAGGATTATAGGGGGAGGGAGCGGGTGGACAGACAAGAAATTGGGATTAGGGCCACACTCAGATCAGCCACGACCTTATTGAATGGCAGAGCAGAGCTGATGGGCTGAATGGCCTCCCCCTGGTCTTGTTTCTCCCATGATCTTTTCACAGGCTTGCTGCACATTTGTTGTCCAAAATGGTGGGGGAGAGTAGTCATAGAATCATGGAGATATACAGCAGAGAAACAGGCCCTTCGGCCTGTCTTGAACATGCTTTCCCAAACTGAACTAGTCCCATTTTTTTACCTGCATTTGGCCCAAAACCCTCAAAACCTTTCCCATCCAATTACCTGTTCAAATATCTTTTAAATATTGCAATTGTACCCACCTCTACCACCTCCTCTGGCAGCTCATTCCATATACACACCACTCTCTGTGTGGAAAAGTTGCCCTTCAGGTCCCTTTTAAATCTTTCCCCTCTCACCTTAAATCAATGGTGTGATGATGCCGGTGTTGGACTGGGGTGGGCACAGTAAGAAGTCTCACCATGCCAGGTTAAAGTCCAACAGGTTTATTTGGAATCACTAATAAACCTGTTGGAACTTAACTGGTGTTGTGGGACTTCTAATTGTGCCCAATATAAACCAATGCCTTCCAGTTTTAGACTCCCTTTGCTCTGGGGAAAAGATCTTGATTATTTATCTTTATCTATGCCCTTCATGATTTTATAAACGTCTCTAAGGTCACCCCCTATGCTCCAGGGAAAAAAGTCCCAGCTTATCCAGCCTCTCCTTAAACTTCTAACCTTTCAGTCCTGATAACATCCTTGTAAATCTTTTTACTGGGAAACCATCATTACACAGCCTCTCATTTAATTATGAACTGATGTATTACTTCAGCTACCCCAGCCGAGCTAAACTCACGCCTTCATTCAGCATCCGAACAAACCAGCCTCCCATCCATTGACTCTGTCTACACGTCCCCCTGCTTTGGCAAAGCAGCCAGCAGTATACACCCTGGAGATACCCTCTCCCAATTTCTTCCGTCAGGGAAAAAGATACAGAAGTCTGAAATGTCGTACCAATTTGGCTCAAGAACACCTTCTTCCCTGCTGCTGTCAGACTTTTGAATGGACTTACCTGGATCTTTCTCTACACCCCAGCTATGACTGTAACACTACGTTCTGCACTGTCTCCTTTCCTTCTCCATGGATGGTATGCTTTGTATAACATGAAAGAAACAATAGTTTTCACTGTATCCCAATACGTGTGACAATAATAAATCAAATCAAATAATGGACTTTCTGCACTTCTACTGCTAAATTATGCAGTTGTACATTCCTATTAGGGCAGCACAGAGGTTAGCATCACCCAACCAAACAAGACCAGCTTCTTCCCTGCTGCCATCAGACTGTTGAATGGACCTACCTTGTATTAATTTGATCTTTCTCTACACCCTAGCTATGACTGTAGCACTACATTCTGCGCTCTCTTGCTTCCTTCTCTATGAACAGTATGCTTTGTCTGTACGGCGCACAAGAAACAATACTTTTCGCTTTAAAGTAATACATGTGACAACAATAAATCAAATCAAATCTAATCAAATTCTTAAAAAGTGCCATGAAAACATTGGGGTGCCAGACTGGGCTATTGACAAAGGTTGATCCTTTGAGATTGCGAGGAGAACAGGATGAGCAGGGAGGGCAGTGTGGGGCAGAGAGGGGATGGTAATCTCATGGAATTGGGACATGAGTTATCCAAGCGTTGCTGTTAGCAGGCGGGGAGAGTCCTGTAAATTCCTCCTGCCGATGAGGCCCGGGAATTAATGCAGTCTGCATTTGTTTTCCAAGCAACTCAACGTTCAATTGCCCAAAGCCCAGCCAGTGTTAAATTGGAACCTTCATCAGTAAACCTTTGATGCACCTTCAAATGCCAGCAACTAAGGAGGAAGAAATCTCTGAAGCTTCAAAGAGAAACTGTTCTAAGCAGCACAGAGGAAAAGTACGTGACCTCGGGCTGGGAATTTAATTATACCCAGAAGTATTCAATTTTCTTTAACCACAGCATGCCGCATGTCAAAATCAACCTTCAGCTACCGTAGTGAGACAATTTTAAGAAGAATGAGGGAAAATATCAATAATACTTCTTGAAAAAACATTATTTTTTTATTGCAGAAACGAGTAAGACTGAGTGAGAGATTTGATACCTATTGCTAGCAGGAGATTTGTAATATTTTTCACACTTGAAGCACAATAATGGATCTCGATGCTTTGCTAATGGTTCCACATCATGCATACTCTGTAACTCCAGTTCCTGCTATAAGAAAATTGGCCTCTGCTTTAAACATCATTGATCATAATGTTTGTTTCCTTCCCATCAGGCCACCTACCTCTAAAATCGTACAATTCCTACAGTACATGGTGGCACAGCGGTTAGCACTGCTGCCTCTCAGCACCAGGGACTTGGGTTCGATTCCCAGCTTGGGTCAATGTGCGGAGTTTGGACATTCTGCCCATGTTTGCATGGGTTTCTCCCAGTTTCCTCCCACAATCAGAAAGACGGCTAAGGTGCATTAGTTTCTAAATTCTCCCAAACAGGTGCCAGAGTGTGGAGACTAGGGGATTGTCACAGTAACTTCATTGCAGTATTAATGTAAGCCTACTTGCGACACTAATAAATAAACTTTAAACATTTACCCAACTAATCCTATATATAACCTATATATCTTAGGACACAATCCACCTAACCCACATTGTTGGACACAAATGAGCAATTTGCCATGGTCAATCCACCTAGTTGACACTGTTGAACACGAAGGGGCAATTTAGCATGGCCAATTCACCTACCTTCACATCTTTAGAGTATGGGAAGAAACAGGAGGAAACCCACGCAGGCACAAAGAATGTGCGAACTCCACACAGACACTCATCCAGGGCTGGATTTGAACCCGAGTTTCTGATGTGTGAGTGCTAAGGACTGTGCCACTGTGCTGCCATAGATTCACTGCAGATATCTTAGGATAGTTAGAAAGTCATAGTTACACTGTCTATGAATATCATGGAAAAACATGATGAAAGGAAGCTTCTGCCCTCATATATTGATTGGATGATATTTGGTATGACGGCTGACGTTCTCAGTCAAGCAGATGACTTAGATCGTGATTGGCATTGCCTCAGGTGTACTGTATCATTGTGTGTGTGCGTAAGCCTCTTTTATAACTTTGGCCTATGTAATTATGATTGGCAAGTTCCAAAAAAAGAAAACTTGAAGTGGTTTTCATGCATTCTGCTTCCATTTATTAACATCCATCCTGTGCATCCCTTCACAGCTCACTACGATTTAGACATTCAGTACCCGATGTCCATTGAACCCTTTGTCCAAAACATAAACCTTTCCAACGTGTTGAGTTCCAAATGCATTTAAGGGTAGGAGAGGCATGGTTTCTGCAGAAATAGTGGTTGATCAGGCAGCTTTAGCGGAGAGGGAAACTCAGCTAAAGTTTCAAGCCAATGATCTTGTGCCCATGTAATGACTTCAATCAGGCCATTGAAGTTGCTCTATTGGAGTATGAGCTCCTTGATTAAGGATCCAATTGATGAGCCAATCAGGGAGTCTTTGCTTTGTCCTTAACCAGGCACGTCAGTTGCTCTGGCAACCCCAGAAATAGACTGCTGACTGAACTATAGAATCCCTATAGTGCAGAAGGAGGCCATTCGACCCATCGAATCTGCGCCAACTCACTATTTCTGCCATCCCCTCAACCCTACCTATTTATCCTGCTAGTCCCCCTGATGCTAAGGGTCAATTTAGCACAGCCAATCCAACTAATCCGCACATCTTTGGAGTGTAGAAGGAAACCAGAGCACCCAGAGGAAACCCACACAGGGAGAATGTGCAAACTGTGCACAGACAGTGACCTGAGGCCAGAATTGAACCCAGGTCCCCGACATTGTGAGGCAGTCGTGTTAATGCTGTTACAGAGATAAATAAAGGTCTCTTGGCAAAGGGACTTCTGCTTCAGCAGACTTATTATAGTCAGGCCCATTGGTACCTGGTGAGATAACATCGACCTAATTCTCCTCAGATGCTGGCTGGCCAGTGGAGTATTTACTAGAATTTTCTTGTTTTTATTGCTGTGAATTTGTGAGCTGTTTTGTTGCAGATTCGAATGGTAGTGTCAAGAGCAGCTAATGAGGCAATCCATCACTCGCTGTCGTGCAAGTCACTCTGTGGCAGTTAATGTTGCCCTTAGGGAATTCCAGTGAGTGTCTGCAGAACTATCTCTTTGCAATCAAGCTATTGCGATCACAGCACGGTGGCACAGCTGGTTAGCACTGCTGCCTCACAGCGGCAGGGACATGGGTTCAATTCTGGCCTCGGGTCACTGTCTGTGTGGCGTCTACAAGCTATTTCCTCTGGGTGCTCCAGTTTCCCTCCCATACTCCAAAGATGTGCAGGTTAGGTGGTTTAGCCATGCTAAATTGCCCCTTGGTGTCAGGAGGTCTAGCTGAGTAAATACGTGGGGATAGAGAGCCTGGGGGTGGGACTGTTCTCAGTGCTGTCTCTGAGCATGAGGTGAAGCTCAGTGACCATCTCACTGAGATGGGCCGAATGGCCTCCTCCTGTACTACAGCGATTCTATGCCTAGTTATTATAAACTTGCTCCAAATGAAAATCATTTGTTTATTAATGAAAGCAAGTGACTGCAGATACTGGAATCTGAAAATGCTGGAAAATCTCGGAGTAATCCTGACTCAAAACACTGGCTCAATTCCCTCTTCACAGATGTTGCTGCCCCCTTGGAAACCTCCGATTTGTTGCTTAAAACGTAGTTTGTTTTCAATTTCAAAAACAGAAAATGCTGGAAAATCTCAGCAGATCTGACCGTATCAGTGGAGAGAGATTAGAACCAACATTTCGAGTCTGGATGACCCTTCATCAGAGCATCACACATTTTGTCAGACCTGCTGAGATTTTCCAGCATTTTCTGTTTTTGTTTCAGATTCCAGTGTCCGCAGTATTTTGTTTTTATTTATTATTTGTTGCAAGTAGGCTTACATTAACACTGCAATGTGGTTACTGTGAAATCTCCCTCGTCGCTAACTCCAGCATCTGTTCGGGTTACTCTGAGGGAGAATTTAGCCTAGCCAATGCATTGAACCAGCATAGCTTTTGGACTGTGGGAAGAAACTGGAGCACATGGAGGAAACCCATGCAGACACAGGGGGAATGTGTAAACTCCATGCAGATAGTGACTCAAGCCGAGAATCGAACCCGGTTTCCTGGCACTGTAATGCTAACCACTGTGCTGCTGAATCTACAACCATATAATTTTACCAATAGAAGTGCAGAGAGTTTATTATTTGATGATATGATTTATTATTATTATATGATTTATTATTTAATAATTATATAATATTATAATTTAATATTATATGATTTATTGTCACATATTAGTTTTCATTGAAAAGTATTGTTTCTTGCACAGTATTGCAGACAAAGCATACCATTCATGGAGAAGGAAAGAAGAGAGTGCAGAATGTACTGTTACTGTCATAGATAGGGTGTAGAGAAAGATCAACTAAGTGTGAAGTAGGTCCATTCAAAAGTCTGATGGCAGTAGGGATCAAGCTGTTCTTGAGTCAGTTGGTTCGTGACCTCAGACTTGTATGTCTTTCTCTTGATGGCAGAAGAGAGAATGTCCTGGGTGCGTGGGGTCCTTAATTATGTTGGGTTGCTTTGTCACGGCAGCAGGAAGTATAGACAAAGTCAGTGGATGGGAGGTTGGCTTGCGTGGTGAATTGGGCTACATGCATGACCTTTTGTAGTTTGTTGATCAGAGCAGGAGCCATACCAAGCTGTGATACAACCAGCAAGGAAGCTTTCTATGGTGCATCTGTAAAAGTTGGTAAGAGTCGTACCAGACATGTCAAATTTCCTTAGCCTTCTCAGTCTTCCACTCATCAACATTAAACCCAGAAAGAGATTACTGGGTGTATTTAATGGGACTTCTAATTATATTTGGGGTATTATTCTTACTGAATGGAATCCCTTTTTTTTTGAAGAAATAAATTGATAAAATGAAAGCAAACATTCCTATCTGCAACCCTGTGTGGAAAATCTCAGAGCAAATATTGTGCCAACTGGGTACTTTTCCCCGTCGATGAAAGAGTTCAGACTAAGCAAACAACTCCTTTTAACTAAACGTTGGACATATCAGGCAACATTTAAAAGAACCCTGAGGAACAATGCTAACACTGGTCTCACTGCAAGCATTGTTACGAGATGATTTTTAAAACATGCTCAGCTCTGCGACGCGTATGCCCACCTTATTGTATATGGTCAGCACCTACCTAACTTTAGTCCGGTAAAGCGTGGCCCAATTCCAGTGTCCTTGGCTCCTGGCTATTGCTTAATCTCATGTCCTTGCAGCGCAAGGTTAAGCCTCTTGTCCCTTGACCTTTTACAAGCTTGGCAACATCATTTGAGGTATACAGGCATGCTGGCAGGTCAGCTAGCCCAAGGTGGGCATGCTAGCATTATCACAATTAGAACCACAACTAGAAATCCCCCTGGCAACCTCTTCTGGAAGGTTTGACAGTTTGAACACCGTGTACAATTCCAGTCACCACATTACAGGAAGGATGTGACCACACCAGAGAGAAGGTATGGAGGAGATTCATTCATATGCACTGGATGTGGACCATCCTGTTTAGACTATGATGTGGAGATGCCCAGATGCTGCCTCACAGTGCCAGGGACCTGGGTTCGATTCCCGACTTGGATCACCGTCTGTGTGGAGTTTGCACATTCTCCCCTTGTCTGTGTGGGTTACCTCTGGGTGCTCTGGTTTCTTCCCATAGTGCAGGTTAAGTTGACTAACCATGATAAATTGCCCCTTAATGTCTCAAGGATCAGGAGGGTAAACATGTGGGCTACAGGGATATTCAGGATCTGGATGGGATTGTTGTCAATGCAGGCTCGATGAGCTAAAGGTCTTCCTTCTGCACTGTAGATGGTATGATTCTATGTAAATGATGGGGCTACCAGAGCAGGTCAGAGGTGAGTAACTCATCTCGTGACTCCTCAAAGCCTATCTACGATGTACAAGACCTAAGTCAGGAGTGTGATGGAATACTCCTCACTTGCCTGGATGGATGCAATCCAACAACACTTAAGAAGCTCATCCAGGGCAAAGCATCCCACTTGATTGGCACCACATCTACAAACATCCATTCCCCCCCCACCACCAATGCAACATGGCTTCATAAAACTGACAGACCACCTGGAGTTGCACATATGAAAATATACATCTACTTTTACCGCAGGGTGACAATGGCTAACTCTTACCCTCTCACTTTCTTTGTGATGCCAATGTCCCACAATTGAATAAAAATAAAGTGAGTTGCATTTGGTTTTCTCGTTTTGATCTTGCCAGTTGTCCAGTTAATGTGTGCTCCTTCTCAGCAAGAGTTTTCACTGCAAAAATAAAGTTAGATTGTTTTGTCCTCTGTTATAATAACTCCAGCTGTGAAGGAACAAGTGTTTTATTGCACAAAATAAAGTAGACCAAAAACCACAAGCCTGTGGTGAACTCAACAGGTCCTAACTGGGATACAAAATAATGGATCCGTTCAGGGGCCTGCTTTATACAGGAGCTCAGTATATGAGCTCCAACTGGTAAGTTAATTACCAATCTCTAGGGAGCTTGTATTCAATAAGGCTTTATTTAAAGTATTCATTGTGGGACATGGGCATTGCTGGCCTGCCAGCAGTCCAACAATGTGCAGGTCAGGTTGATTTGTGGATGTGAAGGTTAGAGGGATTAGCAGGATAAATGTATGGGCTTGAGGGGACAGGGCCTGGGGTTGGATTGTTGTTGGTGCAGTGTCGATGGACTGGATGGCCTCCTTCTGCACTGTAGAGTTTCTGTAATTATTGCCCATCTCTAATTGTCCTTAGAGGGCAGTTGAGAGTCAACCACATTGCAGTGGCCCTGGAGTCACATGTAAGCCAGACTGGGTAAGAATGGCAGATTTCCTTCCCTAACGGGACGTTAATGAATCAGATGGATTTTTCCGACAGTCAGTTGAAGGTTTCATGTTCATCAGTAGATTCTTGATTCCAGATTTTTTTAATTGAATTCCAAATCCACCCCATCTGCCGTGATGGAATTCAGACTCGGATCTCCGGAGCATTACTGAGTTTCTGGATTAATAGTCAAGTGATAATCCCACGAGTTAATCACCTCCTCACAGAGAGGTCAATCAGTGATTTCCCCATGCAAGTCCTGGGGAGATTACCACATCCATCATACCGTTCTTCCACCCACAACCACCCCTCACACCCCCACCAGCCCCCAAAACCAAGACTATTTATTGACACAGTGGGAGCTTTAAATGTGTTCTAATCAACTTCAGAATTTTGAGGTGGAAACAAAAAAAAATGATGGAAAAAAACAGCAGCGTCTGTGGAGAGAGAAACCGAGTTAATGGCTCGAGTTTGTCTGGGTTTTTCATTGCTGATCTCAACAGTGCTGCTTTTGGTGTTTTCATTTAAGAATTCCGGGACTAAATCAGGGAAAAACCTGGTGGTCAGGAATTCTCACTGAGGTTCTCCACCAGTGGCAGTGTGGAATTAGTATGCATTTGATGGGCTGAGTGGCCTCTTTCTGCACCATAAAGACTTTATAAATAAGACTGGATGAAAACAGAAACTGCTGCAAAGACTCAGCAGGTCAGGCAGCATGTGCTGTGGAAAATCCTTTAAACCTTCGAGGGATTTGAAATAATTCATGCTCGCACTTGCCTGAAATAGCCGCAGGTCAATTCTTTTGAAGTGCCAGGCTGTTTAGTTCTTACCCACGGGTAGTTTTAAATCAAATTGAACAGGTGGAATTCTCCAGTGCTGTTCCAGAAATCGCACATTAAGCCCCATTCAATGGAAAATCTCTGGGATCGCATTTTACTGAATGTCATTTACAACGGAAACTGGAATCATAGAATTCCTGCAGTGCAGAAGGAGGCCATTTGGCCCTTTAGGTCAGCACCAACTCTCTGATAGAGCATCTCACCCAGGCCCAACGCCATCCTCTCCCCACAAACCCACACATTTACTCCACCATCCCCCGTAACACCAGGCGACATTTTAACATGGCCAATCCACCCAAATTGCAAACCTTTGGATTGTGAGAACACCCCGAGGAAACCCACGCGGACAAGGGGAGAATGTGCAGACTTCACACAGACGGTGACCCAAGATTGGCTCCTTGGCACTGTGAGGCAGCAGTGCTAACCACCTGGCTATCCCAAAACAGGGAGTTATGCTCTTTGAAAAAAAAATGCCTTTTAGTGCATTGGTCGTGCTAAATTCTCCCTCAGGGTACCCAAACACGTGCCGGAGTGTGGGCACTAGGGGATTTTCATAGTAGTTTCACTGCAGTGTTAATGTAAGCCGACTAATATAAATGTATCTTTACCTGTCTGTTTACCAAGCTGTGCAAAATTGTGGCAAACTCTCCGTTAAAATGTGCCAATGAGACATCAGTGCGCTGCTCAGCGTACACACGATCACCAGAGCTGGAAGGGTCTTCGGCTGTGTTTTTCTCAGTTACAGCACTGAGGGGTTCCGCTGCATTGCCATTTTTCATTCAGAGTGGAAAGACTTGAAGAAATATACTGACACTTAAAACTGAGAGTTGCTGTGGGTTTAGCTAGTTTAATTTTGCACTCCAGTGATGCACAGAGGTCTCATACTTCACTCAGTCACTTGAGTGAATAAGTTAGAGAGAGACAGAGAGAGGGAGAGAGAGAGACAAATCGCACAACAATCCCTTATTTGGTTATGAAAGTTGTCCTCGATTGTGCCTTTGGCACCACGACACTGGTCAGTTTCTGCGCAACAACAAAAGAACGTGGAGAATTCTGACCACAACCCATCCCCGGGGTGAGATGGGAGGAGGGTATGTGACCAGCGTATTCCTCCACCTGCCCTGCGATGAACAATTTGCACCTCCAAAATTAAACGGGCAACCCCCAATCCCTGCCACCTCCTCCCCCACCACCGCTGAAGCAGTAATATCATTGAATCGTTGAATCCCTATAGCACAGAAGGAGGCCATTTGGCCCATGGGATCTGCACCAAAATCCACATGTTTCTCTTGCTAATCCCCTTGGGTCAATTTAACATGGCCAGTCAACCGCTCAGCTTTGGAGGAAACCGGAACACCCGGAGGTAACCCACACAGATACAGGGAGAGAGTGCAAACTGACTATGACCTAAGGTCATACTCGAACACTAATATAAATTTACCTTTACCTGTCTGTTTGCCAAGCTGTGCAAAATTTTGACAAATTCTCTGTTAAAATATGGCAATGAGACGTCAGCCGGTCCCTGACGCTGTGAGACAGCAGTGCTAAGCAGTGTGCCACCCTGCCATCCTTCCTTGGATGACTTTGCAAAGGCCCTAAGGAAAATGATGGTTGGCATTATTTTTCATAGCAAACACAGAGCTCAGATTCTCAGGCTGTCATTGTCCTGTTTCTTGTCAGTCTGAGCGACTTCAAATCTATCGCACCATTTTCATGTTTATTGGTGTAAATTAATGAGTTCTCAGTGGTACGTGTTCTAGCAGAGCTCAGAATATAAATACACTGAAGTTGATTGGCCTTTCGATGGGGAGGGTCATAATTAAAATGTAAATTTTAATGCGGTTTGCTCAGGAACCATGGAATCCCTGCAGGGTCAAAGGAGGCTATTTGGTCCATCGAGTCTGCGTCAATTTTCTGACAGACCATCCTGTGCAGGTCCTATCCCTATATCCCCATGTATACACGTTGGTTAGCACTGCTGCCTCACAGCACAAGGGAGCTGGGTTCGATTCCTGGCTTCAGTGTCTGTCTATGCAGTCTGCACGTTCTCCCCGTGTCTGCGTGGGTTCCCTCTGCGTGCTCTGGTTTCTTTCCACAGTCCGAAAGACGTGCTGGTTAGGTCCATTGGCCATGCTAAATTCTCCCTCAGTGTACCTGAACAGGCGCCAAAGTGTGGATTTTCACAGTAACTTCGTTACAATGTTAGTGCAAGCCTACTTGTGACACTAATAAAAAAAAGGAGCCATGATTTGCTTGCTTGCTGTCAAAAGGAGATATTCCAGCTCCCGTCAAAACATTAAAATTTACTAGTCACAAGTGAGGCTTACATTAACACTGCAATGAAGTTACTGTGAAATTCCCCCAGTCAGCGCACTCTGGCGCCTGTCCAGGTTAATACACCTAACCAGCACATCTTTTGGGAGGAGACTGGTGGAAATTCCTGCAGGGAGAAAGTGCACACTCTGCACAGACAGCGACCCAAGATGGGAATCGAACCTGGGTCCCTGGCACTGTAAGGTGCCAGTGAATAGAATAGTATTCCTACAGTACAGAAAGAAACCATTCAGCCCAACAAGTCTGCACTGACCACAATCCCACCCAGGCCCTACCCCCATATCTCTACATATTTATCCACTAATCCCTCTAATCTACGCATCTCAGGATACTGAGGCATGGCCAATCAACGTAACCCACACATCTTTGGACTGTGGGAGGAAACCGGAGCACCCGGAGGAAAATCACGCAGACATGAGGAGAATGTGCAAACTCCACACAGACAGTGACCCAAGCAAGGAATTGAACCCGGATCCCTGGCGCTGTGAGGCACCAGTGTTAAACACTGTGCGAATGGGCAAGCAGCCTTCTCTTATCCCCAGTTCTTTTGCACTCCTGCGGCCTCATTCACACACTTACACAACCCTTAGAAAAGAATTTAACTCTGGGCATCAGAACAAACCGGATAGTTGCACTCGTTTGAGTTCCACCATCTCCAGCCTGCGCCTTTGCGACACTTTTCCATGTGCCACACCAGCTGTCCTGAGGCTGATTAAAAATCTGTGCCAAATTTGGCCAAATCTTGTTGCAGCAATTGGTACAAAGCTTTCCAAGCCAATGATCATTCAAAAAGATCTTTGTTTGTTACATTGGGCATGCTGTATTCTTGCAGGTGCCTGTAAAGCAGTCGACAAATGCTTACTTCATGATGCACTAAGAGTACCCTGTTAATTAAGCTGCCTTTTAATTCCATTATTTTGTTATAAACAGCAATCTGCCATAATTATTCTTCACACTTGAACTATTCAGCAGTCTCATTTTTAGCAGTGCAAAGCATTTCCAGAGAATATGAAGCTTGAGTATAATGTTAATTGGATTCAGTTTTAATGTGATTGAAAATAGTTGGTGGAACATTATGTTGGCATCTTTTTCATAATTCAGTTATTCAATGCTTAATCTTCAGTTATTCATTTTGCCCCAACAATATTTCATGTCTTGATATAAAATATGAAATCTAACCTGGAATTGAAAGCTGGTCTCAGTAACCGTGACAACTGTCGCTGACTGTCGATATTGAGCCATCTGGTTCACTCATGCCCCTTTAAGTGAAGGAAATCTGCCATCCTTACCCAGTCTGGCCTACACGTGGCTCCAGCAATGTGGTTGACTCTTAACGGCCCTCTGAAGTGGCCCCGGCAGTTCAAGGGCAAATGTTACCATGCAGAGTTAATTCTCTTTACCTCACTTTGTAACATGGTAAAAGTGTTTGTGAGATTATTGACAATTCTACATTAATGTTTATAGATTCATTAATATAAAGACCTGATTCTCACTTTAGGAGAACAGCTAACAAATTATTTTATTCAACCAACCCAGAACTTTAACTAAACAGGTAATATTTTAATTTAAAAAAAGATTTGACCAAAATGCTCTTCAAATAATGACAAGGATCATTCATTACCAAAACAGTAATAACAGAATTTTAGTCCATCTCAAAACATATAAACAACCAGGTCTGATGGTATTTCGGAAGCTTTGAAGTTTTTTCTGGTGATTTCCCTGTCTGTAAGGTTTTTCTGGTTTGATATCCTGTTATTAGATAGATAGAGAATGTTCTTCAGTGATGTTCGTTAGCTGTCAGGGTGGAGAACTGCTCGAGAGATGACCTTCTATTCTGGCTGACTCTCAATTTAATTCAACTGAACAGAACTGAACTGCAATCAGGCAGTTGAGTTCCTGTTTATACTCCTGATGACCTATGTGTTCTCTGTGATTGGATTGGTCTGAAGTTGGTAACACAGGCAAATTCAAATTTGATAGATTCCTCTTAGCTGAGTGTTTTCTTTAAGCACATAGGCTATCAAAATGCAAAAACCTGTAGAGCCTGTTACCAAGGCAACCCTGATGTTTCAATCTCTGCAACAAATGTTGCCATTTGTATACTCTGTGTACCTGCAGTTTAAGCATCTCAGCATTGAACCCAGCTTTTTAAAGGGACCACTCAACTTTGTTCTCCTAATATTTTACATTATTTACAAATATCTTTACAAATTCGACTTCACAACACAAGGTAGGGATAGGCATCAAATGTTGCCCTTGCCAACAATTCCCACATCCCATGAAAGAAAATAGGCAGTGCCTTGGCGCAGTGGTTAGCACTGCTGCCTCACAGTACCGAGGAGCCAGGTTCAATTCCAACCTCGATTGACTGTCTGTGTGGAGTTTGCACATTCTCCCTGTGTCTGTGTAGGCTTCCTCCATGTGCTCTGGTTTCCTCCCACACTCCAAAGATGTACGTGCAGTTTAGGTTAAGTGGCCATGCTAAATTGCTGTCAGAGGGATTGGCAAGGTAAATACATGGTATTAAGGGGATAGGGCCTGGGGGGATTGTTGTCAGTGGAGGCTCGATGGGCTGGATGGCCTCCTTCTGCACTGTAAGGAATCTATAAAACTTCTCTGAAACAACCACTAAACCCCAAAGTCTGTTGTGTGACCATCTGAAATGAAATGTACATATTGTTTGTCTGTTTGTGTGAAATAGAGGGGAGAATTGGAATATTTGAATTAGAATATTTTCAGAGCATTCAACTGTTGAAGTAATCCTTCCCTTTTCTTTGGTGTTTGGATACTTGTATCATTGGGAAAGAAGGATGAATCACTGGTTAATTTTCCTTGGAGCTGATGTGTACAAATAAGGATGAGAAAATTCAGTCCCATTGCGTGAACAGTTAGCTCATTGCCACTAATGTAGAATCATAGGATCCCTACAGTGCAGAAGAAAGCCATTCAGCCCATTGAGTCTACATTACTCGCCAACTAAACATCTTCCCCAAGTTCTATCCCCTCCACACTATCCTCATAACCCCATTTATCTACTATGGCTATTGCCCCTATCCCACACATCTTGGGACACTAAGGGGCAATTTAGCATCACCAATCCATCTAACCTATACATTTTGGGGCAGTAAGAGACAATTAGATTGCCTAAACCACCCAATCTACACATCTTTGGACAATGGGAGGAAGAACTCAGTAAGAATTTAGCAACACCAATTTTAAATCCAACCGATTTATTTGATAGTAAATTTGCGAGCTTTCGACACTCTGTGTCTTTGTCAGGCAAATGCAGTGGAAAGGGAAACAGAGCAGGCAGTGGAAACCCACACAGACATGGGGAAAATGTGCAAACTCCACATAGACTCCACGCCCAAGGCCAGAATCGGACTCAGATCCCTGATGTTCTGAGGCAGCAGTGTTAGCCATTATAGAGATTTACAGCATGGAAACAGGCCCTTCAGTCTAACTTGTCCATGCTGCCCCATTTTTTACCACTAAGCTAGTCCCAATTGCCCCTGTTTGACCCATATCCCTCTATATCCATTCTGAATGAGACTATCTAAATGCTTTCTAAAAGACAATATTGTATCCACCTCTTCTGCCGCCTCTCGCAGCTTCTTCCAGACACTCACTACCCTCTATGAAAAGCATTGCCCCTTTTGTATCTCTCTCCCCCACCCCCTCACCTTAAAGCTATGCCCTGTAGTTTTAAACTCCCTGACCTCTGGGGACTGCACCACTTCAGAATGATCTAACCTCCTGGAACTGATGATGCAAAATAACTATCTTTGCTTTGTCAAATGAAGCTCATTAAAAGCCCCATCATCACTGCAAAAAAATATCTTCTGGAACCTTTCCAATGTCTGATTTAATGGACCAAAGCGGAAAAGACAAGTGTTGCCAGCCATAAACAGAATCTGGCTGTTAGCTCAGTGACTACCAGAGTCTGACCAAACACGAGCAGTCACTTCTTGACTCACTGGTTCACTGCCTGCCCTTTTAGCGTTTGCTAAAATGTCTACAAAGCAGCAAATAGATGTCCTCTTGCATCATAATTACACACCCTCTGAATTTGTTAAGCTGGTGAGCTCCATAGTTCAAGGCGGCACAATGGTTAACATCGCTGTCTCACAGCTCCAGGGACCCAGGTTCGATTCCCAGCTCGGGTCACTGTCTGTGTGGACCTGCACATTCTCCCCATGACTGTGTGGGTTTCCTCTGGGCGCTCCGGAGTCCGAAAGACATGCTGGTTAGGTGTGTTGGCCATACTGAATTCTCCCTCTGTGTACTTGAACAGGCATGGGTGTGTGGTGACTAGGGGATTTTCACAGTAGCTTCATTGCAGTGTTAATGTAACCTAACTGCAACACTAATAAATAAGCTTTAACTTTAAACCTTACAGACATATGAGGTCAGTGAGTACAGGTCATGTGGAAAATAAACAACAAGGCAGATTGAGTGGGTTGTTGTATTTGTGAATGATTTCTCATTTCTTTGTTTTACTCTCATCCGCCCTACGTATATATATTCCTGGAGCCTCTGGCTGATTGCTGTCAATAGTTGGAGCATTAGTTTGAAGCTAACAAGGTGAATGGTGTAAAGACTGAGATACTCTACATCACTGTTATGTTGTTACTAGCCCACATTTGGTATTTAATCATACAATGGTTAAAGCACAGAAGGGAGGCCATTCAGCCTCCATTTCTGTACTGGCTCTCTACAAGAGCAACTCAGTTTCACAACCTTACCTTTTCCCTGTAATCCTGCAATTTTCTCTTCCTCTTCCATTATTTATCCAACTCTCTTCCAAAAGCTACAATTGAATCTTGCCTCCCACCGCACTCTGAACTAGTGCATCCCAGATCCCAAACACTCAACGCCATTAAAAAAAGTTATTTCCTCGTGTCACCTTTGGCTCTTTTGCATGAATTAGGAGTAGGAGTAGACCACTCAGCCCCTCAATCCTACTGCACCAGTGCACAAGATCAGTGCTGATCTGACAGTAACCCCAATCACACATTCCTGTCCAACTCCCTAATAACCTTTTACCTCCTTGCTTATCAAGAATGCTTTGCCATTCACCTGTCCTGAAGGTTTACCGAGACTGATTCCAGGGATGACAGGCCTATCACATGTGGAGAGATGAATTTGGTTCAGATTACATTCATTGGGTGTGAGAAGAGTGAGAGTGGATCTCATAGAAACACATAAAATATGAACAGGGTTAGACAGGGTGAATTCAGAAAGAATGTTCCCGATGGTGGGGGAGGCCTGAAATTGGGGTCATGGTTTGAGAACGAGGGGTAAACTTTATAAGGTAAAACAACAATTTTAACAGCAGAAGAGACAAGGAGAAATTTCTTCATCCAGAGGGTGGCGAATGTGCAGAATTTGCTACCACAGAATGTAGTTGAGGCCAAAATGTAGTGTGATTTCAAGGTGAAATTGGATATAACCTATCGCACTAAAGGAATCAAGGGATAGGGGAGGAAGGGAGGATATTGGATTCAATGAATAGTATGACCATAATGAATGGTGGAGCAGGTTTGAAGGGCCGAATGGCCTACTCCTGCCTCTAATTTCTACATTTGTATGGCCTCCCATCCTCGACCCGTCTATCAATAGAAAAAGCTTGTCATTTTCTACTCTTTGCAGATCCTTCATCACAATTTTGCTGATGCCTCCTCAATTGTCTTGTCATATCGAGAGGATAGTTCTGACGTTGAAAGACAATGACCTTGCCCTCAATCTTACCTCATCACTTCCATGACTCGAGCAGAAAGTTGTGACAAGGATAAAGGAGACAGAATATTGCAGTTACTTCCAGATTTGGGGCAAAGGAAGAGTTCAGATATCAGTGATGCATACAGGAAGGAGCTTTGCCCTCATTGGTACTTCCAGTGATGCAGCACTTAAAGAGTCCATTCAATCTATTGTTCCTGTGGCTATTTGGAAATATTGTGATCACGTGAAATTTTACAAGCTATTCTCTTCCCTTTCTGCTGTTAAAATCATTCTTGGTTCAAGCAGTGACTAGTTTGTCTGGGAGGCAAATCTTCAGCAGGAAAACTCGTTGACAGCTCTTCTTCCACTTCTACCAGTTGAGGAAAGCACAAAGGGAATTATGAAAGACCCTGGGCCTGAGGCAAGCATGAACGTTTTGTTGACCCCTGCACTCAACAGCAGGGAACTGCTGTAAAAAAACACTAAGTTTTTGATCCTTCTACACAGAGGTATCAGGGAATTATTGATCCACCAGTCCTTCCATCCCCCCAACTCTGGCTTTCGATCATTCAGTTGTCAGGATTCAAGTCAGGTTATTACCAAGCGAATGGATAATAGACACAAGAACTATACTAACAAAACATTCATGAAGCGGTGGAATAATTTCACTGCAGAATGCATGTTCATAGAATCATAGGATCCTTACAATGCAGAAGGAGGCCATTTGGCCCTTCAAGTATGCACCGACTGCAATCCCACCCGAGCCCTATCCTCATAATCCCATATATTTAACCTGTTAATCTCCCTGACACTAAGGGGCAATTTAGCATGGCTAATCAACCTAACCCACACATCTTTGGACTGTGTTTGGCACAGTGACACAATTGTTAGCTCCAGGGACCTTGGTTCAAATTTGGCCTTGGGTCACTGTCTTTGAAGAGTGTGCATTCTTCTCCCTGTGTCTGCATGGGTTTTCTCCGGGTGCTCCGGTTTCCTCCCATAGTCCAAAGATGTGTGTGTTAAGTTAATTGGCCATGATAAGTTGCCCCTTAATGCCAGAGGGATTAGTGGACAAATGTATGGGGTTATGGGATTAGGGCCTGGGTGGGATTGTGGTCAGTGCAGACTTGATGAGCCGAATGGCCTCTTTCTGTACTGTAGGGATTCTATGGTATTCCCGAAACTAGCCGCTTCAGTGGTCTTAGGACATTAAACTTTGAGCTAAGCAATCCATGTGGTGGCCCCATCTTGCTGCCAGCATCATTATGTTCTTAGTTTGAGATGATACCTTGAGTGTGTGACAGGTTCACGATTGAACCACAGTGGGCACTGTGCCCCTAAGCTGGCATTTCTGAGACTCCAATCCATTCCTCCATCTCCCTGTGCTCGCTGACCCACATTGCCTCCCGGTCCAAGTCAAAACTTTGAATTTAACATTCTCTCCAACATGTTCAGCTGTCTCGCTCATACCTCTCCTCATCCCTGTGGCCATTCTAAACGCTCTGCTTTCTTTCAAATCTCATTAACCTCTGATTCTGTTTACTCCCCCGTTGATGGAGGTCAACCTTTTAGCTTGACGCTTTAAGCTCTGGAATTCACCGGTACACTTCTCCCCTTCTTTACCTCCCTGCTTTTAGAACACCCACCAAAAACCTTTAATCAAGAATTGATATGGTTCACGTCACAGACATTGTCTGGTTACAGCTCTGTTTGCACCTTGGTATGTTTGAAGTTTATTTATTAATATCACAAGTAGGCTCACATTAAGAGAGAAAGTCTGGAAAATCTCAGCAGGCCTGGCAGCATCAGTAAGGAGAGAAAAGAGTTGATGTTTCGAGTCCAGATGATCCTTCCAAAGCTTTAACGAAAGGCCATCTGGATTGGAAACGTCAGCTCTTTCCTCTCCTTACAGATGCTGCCAGACCTGCTGAGATTTTCCAGCACTTTCTCTTTCGGTTTCAGATTCCAGCACTGGCAGTAATTTGCTTTTATTCACTTAGGCTTACATTAACACTGCAATGAAGTCACTGTGAAAACCCTCTAGTCGCCACACTCCTGTTCGGGTACACTGAGGGAGAATTTAGCATGGCCAATGCACCTAACCAGCGTGTATTTGAGAGGAAATGCCAAGTAAAGTGGTGGAGGCAGGTACTCTGGAGTTATTTAAGAAATAATTAGATGGGCACATGAACAGAATGGGAATGGAGGGGTATAGAAAACAGATTTAAAATAGGTATCATGAGCCTTGGGAGTCCCTGGGAAGTGTGTAAACAGATGATGATATTGATGTACTTGTTTTTATCCTACAGGTGCTTTGGTCCACCTTGTTGTCTAACGAGAGGCACACACGCAATGGGTCATGAGAGGGCTGCTCTTGGATTTTTTTTCGAGAGTATCCTAGTGCTTCACGTCGTTAGTGTACGCTTGACCTGGACCATTTGATGGGCAACATGACAGCTCAGCGACTATCGCTGTGCTGTGCAGATACATGGATTTGGGCCTGTGTCTGTGAGAGTTTGCGCATTCTCCCCGTGCTTGCGTGTGTTTTCTCTGGGTGCTCCGGTTTCCTCCCACATCCCAAAGATGTACTCTTAGGCTGATTGGCAAAACAAATTCTCCCTAAATTGTCTCAAACTCGGTTTTATTTCATAGATCCATAAACATGGACAGGGATCGCGGGTAGAGGTGGGAACATCAGGGTGGCGGCGCGGGCTCGTTGGGCTGAAGGGCCTGTTTCCCGTGCTGTTTTGTTCTTTGTTCTTTGAAATCGGAGCACCCAGAGGAAACCCACGCAGATATGGGAAGAGTGAGCACAGGGAATCGAACCCGGGTCCCTGGAGCTGTGAGGCAGCAGTGTTAACCGCTCTGCCACCGTGCCACTCTACGAGTGAAGGCTGCATATCAATGCATGTCAATTTTTGCTCAGACGACCAGTCCAATTCTCGCCCACAGTAGACATATAGCTTTGTTAACCTTTGCTTTAGTTCTGTGACAACAACTGTCAGCTTCTGCTGCAGTGGTAGGCGCTGATCTATCCTGAAACCTCGATGTCCAAATCACTGTAAAATCAATGTAATGTCTCTGCACTCACTTGTCATTCTTTCTCTGTGGAAATATTTTTAGTGGCACAATTACTGCGGATGAGTTATTTTTAAGGCACAGTGGAGCCGTCTTATCATCGTGAAACTTGGCATTTGCATGGATGGCACTTGAATAAATGAAGGAATTTATTGGAACAAATGGAATGGAATTCAAATCTCAGGTGAAGGGAAGTCTGTGAAGGTAGACAATGAGGAAACAATTATGCGGCATGTTTAAATTTTAATGAGAATTCTTTCCATGGGATGTGGGCGTTGCTGGCAAGAGGAACACTACATGCACATCCCTAATTGCCTCTTGAGAAGGTAGTGTTGAGCCAGCTTCTTGAAATGCTTGTGAAGCCAGCCGTTAGCGAGATGTTTACTGAAGTTTGAGTCAGCGAGGAGGGACCAGGGCAGGTTGTTGGTGATCTGGACACTGCAAAAACTTGAAACTCTCGACCATTTCGACCTGGTGATATAGAAAGGGGCATGTTTTCCACTAAGCTTCTTGAAGTCGATGGCAATCTCTGCTGTTTCGTTGACATTGAGGGAGAGATTATTGTCGTTGCGCCAGTTCACCAGATTCGCTACCACATTCCTGTACTCTGTCTCATCACTGTTTGAAATCCGACCCACTACGGTGATGTTGTTAGCCAACTTGAAAATTGAATTGGAAGGGAGTTTGGCCATAGATGTGTAATGAGTATAGCAGGGGGCTGAGAACACAGTATTGTGGGACACCGTTGTTAAGGATGATCGTGAAGAAGGTATTGTTGCCTATCCTTGCTGATTGTGGTCTGTGGGTTGGGAAGTTGAGGATCCATTTGCAGAGGGAGGTGCCAAGCCCCAGATTTAGTGATGGTAATGCTATTTAAGGTAAATGGGTTGTGAGTAGATTCTTTCTTGTTGGAGATGAATCTTGCCTGGCACATTTTCAACCTAAGCCTGAAGATTGTCCACGTCTTGTTATGTGGAGGACATGGTCTGTTTCAATATCTGAGGAGTTGAGTCTTGTGAAGGATAGAATTCATCCCAAAAATAGGGGCCGGAATTCTCCCAAAAAATTTCTAAGTGTCAAATTCGCCTGAAAACTGAAGTAAATCACGCTAGCTTTCTTCAGCATGAGTTCTAAAATGAATCTTCCACGCTCTGTGTGCTGCAGAGTGCCTCAGCATGAATCACTTCAGAGTTCAGTAGGTGGGGCCTATCCCTGCCTGGGAAGCTGGCAGCATAGTGCTGAGTGGGCCATTGCGCATGCGCCAATCTGTCGGTGCCGAGATCAGAGCATATGTAGTGTTCCCGCACTGTCGGCCTCCCGATTTGCTGGACAGCTCGATCACTGGCCATTGCTGCAATGCCAGCTCTCCCCCCATCCCCACCCCAATAGCCCGATCACTGGCCCCCTGACCCAGCCTCCAATGCCCACACCCCCCCCCCCCCCCAATCAGCGATCCCTCCATCCCTCTGTCCAGACCAACCCCCCCTCTCAGCATCCCCAGCAGGCTGACCCCACCCAACCCCCACTCTGACCAGCAATCCTGACAAAGTTCCCCCACTCTGGCATCACCAACGCCACACCACCCCTGCCACTCAGCAGGTTGACCTCCCCTCCCCCTGCCCTCACCCAATGCCCAGCTCTGATTGCTGGCCTCCCGACCAATCCCTATGCGGTGGGTCACCCACCAGACCCTGCTCCGTGAGACCCCTCCTTTAGGACCCACCCCACCTCTTGGCTCTGCCCCATGCCCAGTGGGCAATGCAAAAGTGCCCCCCACCCCCAGGCACAGGAACTTTGCCCTTTGGGCAGTGCTGGGGGGCACAGGCTGGCACTGCCAAGGTGCCAATGCCCAGAGAGCACCATCCTCATGATCGCCGATCCTCTGTGGGGCGCCAATTGCCCCCTTTTCATTCCAGCAATTAGTTTCCTGAAAGTTGGAGGGGAAGGGGTGTGCTATGGTATTCTGCGCTGGAATGAAACATTCTACTGGGGGGAGGGAACGGATGATGCCAGCGGGCCCGGAGATTTCAGTCCTGGGGCGTGTTAATCACGATTAAAATGCATGAAAGTGGTAATTACCACAATTTATGTGGCTCCATGCCAATTTCCAATACAGGTCCCAAGCATCCACCACCACTGCTGGAATCTCCCAGTCCGCTGTGTTAATTATTGAGTGCAGCACAATAGGAGAACAGCCCCCCGGGTTGATGTAGTGGGGGTGTTAGTGTGAAAACTGACTAACTCTACGATGCTGTGTAAAGTAGGAAAGATTAGATACGTTCTTGCATTGATTTATGTCAACTGCAGTTGGCTCTGGTCCTTTAAAAAGTGAGATAATCGATGTCATCTATAATGTATGACGACAAATGATAAATGGTGTCTCGGAATAAACAGTGCAGCTATTGATCTTGACGATTGAGAATTAATCTTTCTCTTCGCCCTGGACAGAATTCTTCGGCAGAATTTCCCCGTCCTGCATCAGGGACGAGGGATCGATCATTGACCTCGAGCGGGATTTTCTGGTTTTGAATCGAGGGCGGCTGGAGAATCCCACCCTACATTCTGCACCCCTCCCCTTTCCTTCTCCCGCATGTGGTCTATGAATGGTATGCTTTGCCTTTTATAGCACGCAAGAAACAATGCTTTCCGCTGGATCCCAATGCGTGTGATAATAAATCAAATCAAATGATTTGATTCCTTGGAATCCCGTGAACGTGTGCAGATTGTGAAGTAAAATTACATAACATTTGCATAATGATCCTAATAAGAAGTCTCAACACCAGGTTAAAGCCTAACTAGTTTATTTGATAGTAATCTCACAAGCTTTCGGAAACACTGTTCCTTCATCAGGCGTGTGGAAGGTTCTGATCAGGAAAGGGCATATAAAGGCACACACAGTTTACAGAATACTTCTGCTTTCTTGCATCTTTGTAAAATCTTGATGTCTGTGCTGATATGCTCAATCTTCTTGGAGATCCTCTTTTTATTGTGTTTACACTAGTCCAACGCTGGCATCTCTACATAATGACCCTAGTATCAGTAGCAGTGTAAATGACTGTTAGGGGAATAGGGCCTGGGTGGGATTGTAGTCAGTACAAACCCGATGGGCCAAATGGCCTCCTCCTGTACTGTGGGGATTCTATAATATGTATTTTCCACTGTGTAGAATATTTTTTGCGATTGGCGATAAACTCTTTGAACTGGAGATTTACTTGTATTGTGCTTCAAATTGAACTGTGCTGCGCGTTTTGTGTAAAGAGTACATTATGCGTGATTTTGTTTGGCCGTTTTGTTCACAAGCTCCTGTTTTCTTCTGTGCTGTTTTGTCCACAGGAGACAGACCTGCTGGAAATCAGCCATGTCAAGGATGCTCGCACCGGGAAGTACGCAAGAACTCCCAAGGTAGGCCTTGCTCGGGAACACTCTGAGAAACTGTACCTCTCTCCTGCAGGAAATGTAAAGGCAGTTTGTGGTCAGCATTAGCCCCAATCATTTGCTATTTCAAGAGAAAAAACACACAAGTGGCAAACATCCGCGTGACTATGAAGTGCATTATATATTTTGTGTCATAGAGCTGTGCAGAGATAACATGAGTTTCTACATATGTAACAAGTTTTATTTGTATCCTACAAAATGTCTATTCCATGTTTCAACTCGAGCCATGCCTTCTACAGCTTTACTCAGAATCCACATCCAGACTTAACTAATCAAGCATAGAGTGGGTGGATTTTCCAGTCCCAAAAGTCAGTTGACTTTTGGCCATTCTTCAAATCTTCCTGTCCTGCTGCTGTTGCGCTCAGCGTTGACAATACTGGAAAGTCTAGTTCACGAGTATCAATAGCAAATAGACTCTCATAATCAAACACAGAGCAATGGAGTTAAATTCCTGAGGCAGCAGTGGTGATGATTGGTAATCAGCGGCGGGTTTGCAAAACACTCTCTTGTGACTCTCACTTTGACAGTGGCTGGGTATTGTGTGTCCATAAACTGTTGATTTATCCTTAGTTTGACGATGTCAGGAGATAAATGTTGTAATGTTCCTCAGCTTTGGCAGCTGTCAAAGCAGAGCGTTGCACTCTGAGTGGGTTGTGACTTCAAATCGCAGACTGACTTTACTAAGTGACTGTACCAACCATCGGTGTATCTAACCACTAACTCGGAGCTCAAACAATCACAGCACTGAAACAGAGAATTCTGGAATCCCTGCACTGCAGAATAAGGCCATTCAGTCCATTGAGACTGTACCAACTCTTCAACAGAGTATTCTGCCCCGGCTCTTCCTTTCTCTCCTCTCCTCCCTCTCTCCCCTCCTCTCCTCCCCCCGTTTCCCTCACCATCCCACCTAACCTGCACATCTTAGGAACCACGGGGCGATTTAGCACGGCCAATCCACCTAACCAACAGACACTAAGAGCAATTTAGACACCTAAGGGGCAATTTACCACGGCTAATCCACCTAACCTCCACATGTAGGACACAACTGATGAAGCAACAGCGCTCCGCAAGCTCATGATTCCAGATGAACCTATTGGACTTTAACCTGGTGTTGTGAGACTTCTTACAAAGATCACAATGACAGGGGCACCAAGAAGGGAAAAAAAGACAGACTGGATATTTCCCTCTCACATGCATCTTTTATTCTTGATGCTCTTCCCGCCTCCCCCCCCCCAAACAGTTTAGATGCTTCGGTCTGTCAGTGTCCCTGTTGAATTGTGATCGGAGTGGAACTCATTCCCCTGAACTTGCAATGTCACCCCAGCTATAAGGGAAATGAATATACGCATCGAAACCAGGGAGCAAAAGTGACATTAGTCTACCTGTTTCTTTGGTAACCGGCTGAATTGCACACAACAGAACAAAGTGTACAGGTGAAGTGTTTGATTTCTGAGTTTTCTCTGATTTTAATGTCCTGTTCAGTGGAACAGAATGTCACAGAGCGAGTGATTTGTTCTTTAACTGCCAAGACTGCAACACTTATTATTTTGATAACACCTTATCGATTTCCCACTATTGTTTTCCAAAGCGTGTGATCTGGAAGGAAAGCAACAAGGAAACAGTATTTCCTCCTCATTCCTCGGTACCATGGTCTTTTGCTATAAATCAATCAAAATATTCCATCTTATCCATCAGGTGACATTTCATTTCAAAACAGGGTTGAAAATTCCCAGATTGTGGCTGTGTGTGTGTGTGTGTGTGTATGGGAGTGGTTAACACTGCTACCTCACAGCACCAGGGACCCGGATTCGATTCCCTGCTTGGGTGACTGTCTGTGCAGAGTCGGCACCTACTCCCCGTGTCTGCGTGGGTTTCCTCCTCCAGGCCAAAGATGCGCAGGTTAGGTGGATTGGCCATGCTAAATTGACCCTTAGTCTCAGGGGAACTAGCTCGGGTAAATGCATGGGGTTATGAGGATACAATCTGGGTGGGATTGTGATCTATGCAGACTCGACGGGCTGAATGGCCTCTCCTGCACTGTAGAGATTCTTTAATTCTATGAAAATGTGACACAGAGGTGTGAAACATATCGATTGAATCAATGTTGTATATACGGATAGTTCTTTGCCAGGACATTGCCAGAAGAGGTGTCAGAGTAAGATTGACTTTATAACACAGCATCGTGTTGTATAGTGGTCAATAGTAGTGCTGCAAAGCAAATTGTGCAGTCAAGGTTTTTCACTATAATCAATTCCAATTCATATCAACCCCAACTATCGGTCGATCCCCTGCTTTCATTATGTTGTCCAGTCAGGAAATATAAATATGTCACAGGCAAAATTGACACAGCTGTTGTTGGCAAGTTGATAGAATGGGCAGCACGGTGGGTTAGTACTGCAGCCTCACAGCGCCAGGTACCCGGCTCAATTCTCAGTTTGGGCCACTGTCCGTGTGTAGAGCGTACACATTCTCTTCCCCGTGGGTTTCCTCCAGGTGCTCCGGTTTCTTCCCACGGTCCAGAGAATGTGCAGGTTTAGATTAATTGGCCATGCTAAAGTTGACCCTGATGTCAAGGGGGATTAGCGGGGTAAATGTGTGGCATTACGGGGATAGGGCCTGGGTAGGATTGTGGTCGGTACAGACTCGATGGGCTGAATGGCCCCCTTCTGCACTGTAGGGACTCTATGATTCCATGAAACGGGGACTGCCTTTTTCCAAAGGAGGCCCAAGGGTTGCGGAAGGAATTCTCTGGCCTTGCACCCTCCAGCTGGCACAGAGAATTTGGCGCCCAACCGAATCCCCATTCGCTGCAGCGAGACTGGAGAATCCCGGCTGCGGGCGAGGCCGGAAAATTCCGGCTTGTGTGCCTGATTTATCTCAGCTTTACCTCAACTCCGGCCCTCTCAGTGCAGCTGACTGGAGCCCAGTCCCTCGCTTTGCATCTACTGCCGTAACCTGTCAAAGTATTTGTCTATTTACCGATCGCATCCTGGAGTTGTCGTCAGCCCCAGCGAGCACTTTTCCTGAGGCATTGGTTCAAAATTCTATCTTCAAAACTGCCCCAACTGGACTTGCCAAACCTGGCACGTTATTGTGCCCAGTAATGCCAACTAACAGTATCCTATCATCATATCCATCACTAATAGTGGGCTTGGAATGTTTAATCAACAAAATTTCGAAAGTACGCCACGTTGCAATTAGATTGTGCACAGAATATAAAAGTTGTAGGAGCAGGAATAGGCCACACGGCCAGCGAGCCTGCTCCATTCATTCCGTGACTCAATTTTCCTGCCTGCTCCCCAGATCCCCTCAATTCTTGAGAGACCAAAGCCAGAATACTCCTGGCGCACCCTCTATGGAATCGGAGAGGGCGAGAGGTGAACGATGGAAATGTCCATCGACCTCGGGCAGGACTTTTTGGTCTTGGGTTGACGCAGGCTGTAAAATCCCGCCCCAAATATCCATCCATCTCAGCAATGTATTCAATGATGGAGCATCCAGTGCTCTGGGGGATTTTCCAGCATTTTCTGTTTTCGTTTTAGATTCCCGCATCCGCAGTGTTTCCATTTAACCTCAGTTACACTTCTCTTCATCAGCGTCTTTGATAGAGATTGTAAATCGCTGAAGGCCCAGTACTGTGGCACTCTGCGTGACATGGCCTGCCAACGAGAAAAAACCCTCTTCATGCTCACTCTCTACTTTCTATCCATGAATCATTCCTCTATCCATGGTAATGAACGACTGCCAACTCCATGAGGCCTTATTTTGCTGATTAGTCTTTTGTACCGAGCTGTATTGAATGCCTTTGGCAATGTTGGTATACAGAAAGGAGACTGGCTTCTATTTATCTGCCCTGCTACTTACATCCTCAAAAAACTCTTGATAAATTTTGTCAAACAGGATTTCCCTTCAGTGAAACCATGTCGACTTGTTCTAATTATAGAATTATTTTCTAAGCACATTGTTAAAGATTTCCTTTATAATAGATTCCAGCATTTCCTAAAACTGAAATTAGGCTGACTGGCCTATAATTTGTAGAATCCTAAAATCTGTACAGTGCCTGTGTGGAGTTTGCATATTCTCCCCGTGTCTGTGTGGGTTTCCTCCGAGTTCTTTGGTTTCCTCCCACAGTCCAAAGATGTGCACATTGAGTGGATTAGCCATGCTAAATTGCCCCTTATTGTCCCAGAATGTGCAAGTTAGGTGGATTGGCCATGCTAAATTGCCCCTTAGTATCCAAAGATGCATAGATTAGGTAGATTGGCCATGTTAAATGCCCAGATGTGTAGAATAGGTGAATTGGCCATACTAAGTTACCTCTGAGTGTTTTAAGATGTACAGATGCGTGGATTGACTAAGCTAAATTGCCCCTTAGTGTCTTGGGATGTGTAAGTTAGGTGAATTGGCCATACTTAATTGCCCCTGAGTGTTCTAAGGTGTTTCAGTTAGGTGGATTGGCCATGCTAAATTGCCCCTTAGTGTCTCAGGATGCGGAAGTGAGGTGAATTGGCCATACTTAATTGCCCCTGAGTGTTCTGAGATGTTTCAGTTAGGTGGATTGGCCATGCTAAATTGCCCCTTAGTGTCCCAGGATGTGGAAGTGAGGTGAATTGGCCATACTTAATTGCCCCTGAATGTTCTGAGATGTTTCAGTTAGGTGGATTGGCCATGCTAAATTGCCCCTTAGTGTCCCAGGATGTGGAAGTGAGGTGAATTGGCCATACTTAATTGCCCCTGAATGTTCTGAGATGTTTCAGTTAGGTGGATTGGCCATGCTAAATTGCCCCTTAGTGTCCCAGGATGTGGAAGTGAGGTGAATTGGCCATACTTAATTGCCCCTGAATGTTCTGAGATGTTTCAGTTAGGTGGATTGGCCATGCTAAATTGCCCCTTAGTGTCTCAGGATGTGTAAGTTAGGTGAATTGGCCATATTAATTGCCCCTGAGTGTTCTGAGATGTTTCAGTTAGGTGGATTGGCCATGCTAAATTGCCCCTTAGTGTCTCAGGATGTGTAAGTTAGGTGAATTGGCCATACTTAATTGCCCCTGAATGTTCTGAGATGTTTCAGTTAGGTGGATTGGCCATGCTAAATTGCCCCTTAGTGACCCAGGATGCTTGGGATAGGTGGATTGGCCAAGCTAAATTGATCCTCAGTGTCCCAAGATATGTAGGTTACATAGATTAGCCACGCTACATGTGTGGGGTTACGGTAATAGGGCCTGGATAAGGCCCTCTGTTGTAGAGTCAGAGCAGACTCAATGGCCTCTTCTGCACTGTTGGGAGTCTATGATTCTTCTGTGACTATTGCTTCACTGACCTCTCTTGATATGTGAATCATTGTGGGAATATTTATGCAGATTGATTTCCGACGAAGAACTTTTTGAAGAAGTTTGTATTAATTAGTTGGGTTGTTTTCTGCTCTGACATTTACCCTTCAGCTTCTGGTGTTAGGTTCTTGAGATAATGTTACTTGCATGTGTTGAAATGCCAGAAGTTTGGCATTAAAACATAAATGTAATAATCTGGGCTTCCTGAGTGCTTCTGTGAATCTCAAGTAGCTGAGATTCCAATTCACACTGCCAGTCCCAGGTAACTGTTGAATAAGATCATCACTGCTGCTGTGGGTGTAAAACCCCTGATTTAAGTTTAGCCCTATTTTGCTTCTGAACACCAACTAGTGACACCTACTGGTGAGGCCCCTATGTGCACGCCGATTGTGAACTGAATTAAATGCCCTTCCCTGCCTTTAGTACTTGTACCAAGTTTATTTTTATCAGTGTCATATTAACATTGCAATGAAATTACTATGAAAATCCCCTAGTCGCCACATTCCGGCGCTAATCCGGTACACTGAGGGATAATTTAGCATGGCCAATGCACCTAACCAGCACATCTTTCTGACTATGGGAGGAATCCGGAGCACTGGAATTTGAACTCAATAAAAAATATCTGGAATTAAGGATCTACTTATGACCATGAAACCATTGTTAATTGTGAGAAAATCCCATCTGATTCACTAATGTCCTTTAGGGAAGGAAATCTGCCATTCTTACCTGGGGGGGGCAGGATGGTGGCACAGTGGTTAGCACTGCTGCTTCACAGTGCCAGGGACTTGAGTTCAATTCTGAGCTTGGTCTCCCCGTGTCTAGATGGATTTCCTCCAGGTACTCTGGTTTCCTCCCACATTCAAAAAGACGTGCTGGTTAGGTGTGTTGGCCATGCTAAATTCTCCCTCAGTGTACCCGAACAGATGCCGGAATGTAGTGACTAAAAGATTTTCACAGTAACTTCATTGCAGAGTTAATGTAAGCCTATTTGTGACACTAATAAATAAATAAACAGATCTGACCTAAATGTGACTCCAGAGTCACAGCAATATGGTTGACTCTTAATTGCCCTCCATTGGCAATTAGGGATGGACAATGAATGTTGGTCACCCAGTGGTGCCCATGTCCCACAAATGAATAAAAAAAAATGACAACGCCCAACTTTTTTTTCATTCATTCATTGGACATGGGCACCCCTTACTAGCCAGCTTTTATCCCTGGTTGCCCTTGAGAAGGTAATGGTGAGCTGTCTTCTTGAATCCTTGTCATGCAGGTTTTGTGGGTTGACCCACAATGCCATTAGAGTGGAAATTCCAGGAATTTAACCCAGCGACTAGGAAGGAACGGTGATAGATTTCCAAGCCAGGCTATTGAGTGACTTGGAGGGGAACGTGCACGTGGTGGTGCTCCCCATGTATCTGCTGCCGCCGTCCTTCTCGACGGAAGTGGTTGTGGGTTTGAAAGGTGCTGTCTAAGGATCTTTGGTGAATTGCTGCAGTGTATCTTGTAGACAATATACACTGCTGCTACTGAGCGTTGGTGATGGAGGAATTGAATGTTTGTAGATGTGGTGCCAATCAAGTGGGCTGCTTTGTCCTGCTTGGTGTCGAGCTTCTTGAGTGTTGTTGGAGCTGCACCCATCCAGGCAAGTGGGGGAGTATTTCATCACACTCCTGACTTGTGCCTTGTACTTGATGGGCTTTGAGGAGTCAGGAGGTGAGTCACTCGCTGCAGTATTCCTAGCCTCTGACCTGTTCTTGTAGCCGCTGTATTTATATGGCCAGTCCAATTGAGTTTCTGGTCAATGGTAACTCCAAGGATATTGACAGTGGGGGATTCAGTGATGGCAGCACCATTAAATGCCAACGAGCAATGGTTGGAGTATCTCCTATTGGTGATGGTCATTGTCTGGCATTTGTGTAGTGCGAATGATACTTGCTACTTGTCAGCCCAAGCCTGGATACTGATCAGATCTTGTTGCATTTGACCATGGACTGCTTCAATACCTGAGGAGTCACGAACCATTTAGAACTATCCAAGAAGAAGGTAAAGGTTCTTCTTTACATCTCTCTGTCTCTATCCCTGTCTCTCACTGTGTCTCAATCCATATGTCTTTCTCTCTCTCTGTCTTGCTCGCTCTCTCTCTCTGTCTCTGTCTTGCTCTCTCTCTGTCTCTCTCTCTCTGTCTCCCTTGCTCTGTCTCTCACTGTGTCTCAATCTATGTTTTTATGTGTGCCTTGCTCTCTATGTCTCCCTGTGTCTCAATCTATATGTCTTTTTCTCTTTCTATCTTGCTCTTTCTCTCTGTCTCTAACTGTGTCTCAATTTGTATGTTTGTCTCTCTCTCTGTCTTACTCTGTCTCTCTTGCTCTGTCTCTTACGGTGTCTCAAACTTTGTGTTTCTCTCCCTCTGCTTTACTCTCTCTCTGTCTCTCTTGTCCTGTCTCTGTTGCTCTGTCTCTCATGATGTCTCAAACTGTATGTATTTCTTTCTCTCTCTCTCTCTCTGTCTTGTTCTCTCTCTGTCTCTGTCTCTCTTGATCTGTCTCTCACTGTGTCTCTCTGTATATATGGTCTCTCTGTATATATGTCTCTTTCTCTGTCTCTCTCTCTCTGTCTTTCTTGGAAACCTGTTATGAACCCTTTTTATGTGGCAGCTTGTTGGGTAAACAGTGACACAACTTTGCTATTGCAATACAGAATCAGCACGACGTTGCTTTGAAGTGACATAATCCAGAATTGGCATTCTTCCCCCTCCGCAACGAGAAGGTGTCACTTTAAACAAGACACCTTTGTATGTATGTTCATTACATTCAATGTCACATATTACAGTTTGCTGTTCAGTCACTTCCTGGGGAATTTGCTGGATATTTTGCAATAGATCTTCGTGCATCAAGAACCCTGGCAGTTGCTTAATGTTGTGTTTCTGCAGTCAAGTGGTTTAGTGGCACAGCTGGGTGAAGAAAACCATGGGCTGGTTTTTATTTACTTTTAAGTGGAGAGGAAATAACTTCATTTCAGCTGTTATTTCCTATTTGTCTGGAAATAGGTCTCATCATGTCTGCATAAATGCACATGGACACTGGTACAGTAAGTGCTTTGTCACACATACTTTATCATCAGGTGGACAGAGTGGTGAAGAAGGCATTCGGCATGCTTGGTTTCATTGGTCAGAACACTGAATACAGGACTTGAAATGTCTTGTTAAAATTGTGCCAGACATTATGAAGGCCGCACTTGAAATATTGTGCGCCGTTCTGGTCACCCTATTTTAGAAAGGATATTATTAAACTAGAAAGAGTGCAAAAAAGATATACTAGAATGTTACTGGGTCTTGATGGTTTGAGTTATGAGGAGAGGATTTCTTTCTCTGGAGCGTAGGAGGCTGAGGGGCGATCTTATAGAGGTCTACAAAATAATGGGGGGGGTGTAGATCAGCTAAATAGTTAATATATTTTCCCAAAGATAGGGGAGTCTTAAAACCAGAGGGCATAGGTTTAAGGTGAGAGGGAAGAGATACAAAGGGGTCCAGAAGGGCAATTTTTTCACACAGAGGGTGGTGAGTCTCTGGAACAAGCTGCTATGGTAATGGTAGAGGCAGATACAATTTGGTCTTTTAAAAAAGTGTTCAGACAGTTACATAGGTAAGATGGTTATAGAGGGATATGGACCAAATGCGGACAACTGGAACTAGCTCAGAGATTTAAAAAGAAGAGTGACATGGGCAAGTTGGGCCGAAGGGCCTGTTTCCATGCTGTAAACCTCTATGATTTTATATATGATGGCAAAAATAGGAAGCAAAGTATTTTTGGGAAACAAAGGGACAAGGGCTACATTTAATAAATACTCAAAAAAAAAATTAACACATTTCTTTAGAGGGGAGACAACAGCCTAGTGGCATTTTCACAAGACTATTAATTCAGAAACTCAGCTAAGACTCTGGGGATGCGGGTTCAAATCCCACCAACACAATTTGAATTCAATAAAAAAATATCTGGAATTAAGAATCTACTGATAACTATGAAACCATTGTCAATTGTCAGAAAAAGTCATCTCATTCATTGATGTCCTTTAGGGAAGGAAATCTGCCATCCTTACCTGGTCAGGCCTAGATGTGACTCCAGAGTCACAGCAAATGTGGTTGACTCTCAGCTGCTCTTGGGCGATGAGGGATGGGCGATAAATGTTGGTCAGCCACTGAGGCCCACACCCTACAAAGGAATAAAAGAAAATAAGCTAATCACATTTACATATTTTGATCTCTTAATGGATGCTATTAGCATCATTCCTAGCTTTTATCATCACCATTTATATCCCCTTTGTCTTACTGTCTATGCCAAAGCTAACTCATCCCCCGCCACCCCCACCATCCCCTGCCACCCCCCTCCCCCCCCACCCTTAAACTTGTCCTACTTTCTTTGTCTTCAACTCTGACCAAGGATTACCCTGACTCGAAACGTTGGCTCCATTCTCTCTCCACAGATGCTGTCAGACCTGCTGAGGTTTTCCAGCATTTTGTTTCAATCCACAATATGCAGACTTCACGCACACATTTGGGGGGTCGGGAGGTGCTATGCAAATGAAAGTAGTTGCTCTCTTAAATAAATGTCTTGGAACAGAGTGCCCTTGGAATGCCAAAGAAGCCAGAGGCAACTTGTCTCCTTGCATCCGACTTCTCGGGGGCTGAATTCAAACATGACAATCAGAATTGAGGTCAGCAAATGACAGGAATTATAAACAGTGGTCAGCAAAAGAGGTATTAATAACCAAGCAGGGAATGGAATCACATATAGACTGAGAAACAGCTCCAAACCCTAACAGTTCTGCTTCCGAAAACAAGAAATAAATTAAGCCAGGCAGCTTGGAAGATTTGTTACTGCTTTAGGGCGTACAATGTTCCAGTAACGGGCTTTAATTACGGTTTACAATTTAACCAGTCAGGGGAATCTGTAAATGCCATGCTTAACACGCTATTTTTCTTTGAACGCTGGAGAAACTGCCTCTGCATGGGCAATTAATCTGTCGACGAGACCAAAATAATAGAAACTTGCTTAAAAAGAAGTAGAAACTTCTAATTTCTTTCCCATTTTACAGTCTGCTTAATCTCCATCCTGCACACAGTGGTGTTCTACAAGATGTAATCGTTAGTATGCCACGGGTACAGCCTCGAGTTACTTCACCATGTTTCATTTTTGAAATTAAAGGCTCAGACAATGGTTTTCCTGCTCTCCTGTTCCCCCGTGAAGCTCGTACTTGTGGTACGAGGAGCGCTTGGAGGAGGTTTTAACAAGCAGTCATTTGTTCAAGCGATTAACCATGCTATTAATTAACAAATTCAATAATGAATATCGAATATATTCATTTTCTGAATGGGCTTTCTGTGCATCCCTGTGTGTGGTATGTTAGGCACACAAGGTGCCTACGAGGTTTATCATCGATTGCAGAATCACACAATGCAGAAGAGGCCCTTCAGCCCATCACATCTGCACTGTCATTTGTGAAACATCTAATCTCCCACCTGCTAGCACTTGGCCTGTAGCCTTGAATATTATGATAAGCCAAGCGTTCTTCCAAGTACTTTTTAAAGGATGCGAAGCGTCCCATCTCCACCACCCTCCCAGGGAGCGCATTCCAGATTATCACCACCCTCTTGAATATAATCCATGAATATAATTCAGATGGAGAAGTCAACGGTGATGCATTGAGTGGGGGCGGAGAGGGGAATAGTCGAGCTTAGGGACCCCTTTGTAGCTCCCTTAGAAAATACACACTCCTCAAACAGGTACATGACTCACGCATGACCAGTTCCCACCTGTCGTCACTACGGACGATCCATGTGTGAGGAGTTAAAGGAATTGGGGCTTGCTGCCACACCCACATGACCAGATCGCCTGCCTCTGTTAATATCCAAGACACACATAATGTTTCAAGTCAAAGTTGGCTCTACTCCCTCTCTACAGATGCTGCCAGACCTGCTGAGATCTTCCAGCATTTTCTCTTTCCATTTCAGATTCCAGCATCCACCTTTTTTAATTTATTTTTATACATTGGTGGGACAAGGTTTACTGCATTTATAGCCCATCCCTACTTGCCTGAGGGCAGTCGAGAGTCAGTCACATTGCTGTGGGTCTGGAGTTGCATGTTGGCCTGGACTAGATAAGGATGGGAGGAAACCTGTGCAGACGTGGGGAGAACTTGGAGACTCCGCAAGCTGAGAATTGAACCCAGGGCCCTGGCGCTGTGAGGCAGCAGTGCTAACCATTGAGTTACTATGCTGTCCAGGTAAAAATGGCAGATTTCCGTCCCTAAAAGTGAACCAGATGGGTTTTTCCGACAATGGTTTCATGATCATCGTACATTCTTAATCCCAGATTTTTTTTTTTACTGAATCCAAATTCCATCATCTGTTGCGGTGGGATTCGAACCCAGGTCCCCAGAGCATTCACTGAGTTTCTAGATTAAAAGTCCAGCAATAATACCACTTGGCCTTCATCTCATACAATATGATGGACCACTTGTGCAAGCCATAAGAAGACTAGCGAATGCACAGCCACCTGGAGGAGTAATTCGCCCAATCTTAAAACATAATCGTAGATGCAGACAAATTTTTACAGGTAACCAAATATGGAGCACACACTTTTTTTTCCCCCTCTGCTTTATTTCTGTCAAACCCTGAAGAATATGTGGTTGAACACTGGTGGGATAAAAGCAATAGAAGCCTCATAGAACACTTACAGCACAGGGTTCCACCATTCGGCCCATTGTCTCCATGCTAGCTCTCTGTGCAAGAACCGAGAACATTCTTTTTTTATTCATTCATGGGATGTGGACGTCACTGGATGTGTCAGCATTTGTTGCCCATCCCTGAGGGTATTTAAGAGTCAACCGGATTGCTGTGGATCTGAAGCCACATGTAGGCCAGATCAGGTAAGGAGGGCAGATTTCCTTCGTTAAATGTCATTAGTGGGTTTTTCCAACAATCAACATGGTTTAATGGTCATCAGCAGCTTCATAATTCCAGATTTTTTTTTATTGAATTTAATTTCCACCATTTGCTGTGGCGGAATTTGAACCTGGGTCCCCAGAATGTAAACTGGGTTTCTGGATTAATAGTCTAGCCATAATACAGCAATAGACAATGGTCATCATTAGACTTTTAATATCAAATTTGTTTTTTGAATTCAAATTTTGCCAACTGCCATGGTGGGATTTGAACTCAGGGTCCACAGAATTAACCTGGGTCTCTGGATTACTCATCCAGCGATAATACCACTAATCTACTGTCTCCTCGCAGGGAAGCCATCACCTAGCATAGTCTCAGAGTAGGGAGATGCTCACTTGAGATGAATTGGAGAAAGAATTCCTGCTGTCACAGAGTGAATTAGGAATCTTTTTAGCCGTCCACCGATTCTATCCAGGTATGAAGATTGGAGGGTGGCAAATGTTGTGCCTTTGTTTAAAAAGGGCTGCAGGGAAAAGCCTGTGAACTACAGGCCAGTGAATCTCACATCTGTGGTAGGTAAATTGGTGGAACGTATTTTGAGAGACATTTAGAGATGCAGTTCTGATTAGGGACAGTCAGCATGGCTTTGTGAGTGGAAAATCATGTCTCTCAAATTTGATTGAGTTTTTTGAAGGGGTAACCAAGAAGATAGATGAGGGCAGTGCAGTTGATGTTATCTACATGGACTTTAGCAAGGCCTTTGATAAGTTCCCTCATGGTAAGTTGTTGCATAAGATTAAATCTCACAGGATCCAGGATGAGGTATCCAGGGATGCAAAATTGACTCCTTGACAGAAACCAGAGGGTGGTTGTAGAGAATTATTTTTCATACTGGAGGTCTGTGACCAGCAGTGTGCCTCAGGAATCACTGGACCCGTCAAGGATGGGTCCAATGTTATTTGTTATTTATATTAATGACCTGGATGAGAATATAGGAGGCATTGTTAGTAAGCTTGCAGATGACCCTAAGACATAGTGGACAGTGGAGAAAGTTATCTCTAATTGCAACAGAATCTCGATCAGTTGGGCCAGGGAACTGATGAATGGCAAATGGAGTTTAATTTAGACAAATGCAAAGTGAGGCATTTTGGTAGATTGAACCAGGGCAGGACTAACTCAGTTAATGGTAGGGCACTGGGGAAAGTTACAGAACAAAGGGATCTAGGGGTACATGTTCAAAGCTCCTTGAAAGTAGAGTCACAGCTGGACAGAGTGGTGAAGAAAGCATTCGGCATGCTTGGCTTCATTGGTCAAAATATTGAATACAGGAGTTGAAACTCTTGTTGAAGTTATGCAAGACATTGGTAATGCCACACTTGGAATGCTGTGTGTGATTCTGATTATAGAAAGGATATTTTTAAACTAGAAAAAGTGTAGATAAGATTTACTAGGATGCTACTGAAACTGGATGGATCGAGTCGATTGTGACTTTTTTCTCTGAAGCGTAGGAGGCTGAGGGGTGATCTTATAGAGGTCTATGAAATAATGAGGGGCACAGATCAGCCAGATAGTCAATATCTTTTCCCAAAGGTAGGGGAGTCTAAAATTTAAGGGCATAGGTTTAAGGGGAGAGATACAAAAGTGTGCAGAAGGGCAATTTTTTCACACAGAGGGTGGTGAGTGTCTGGAACAAGATACCAGAGGTAGTAGTAGAGGCTGCTACAATGTTGTCTTTTAAAAAGCATTTAGATAGTTACGTGGGTACGATGGGAATAGAGGAATATAGGCCAAATGCAGGCAATTGGGATTAGCTGAGGGGTTTTAAAAAAAAGGTGGCATGGACAAGTTGGGCCGAAGGGCCTATTTCCATGCTGTAAATCTCTACGACTCTACATCCATTAAAATGAACACCCATCCTCTTGATAAATCTTATTGTATGAAGCGATGGCCTAGTAGTATTACCACCAGATTATTAATCCAGCTAATGTTCTGGGACGTGGGTTCAAATCCTGCCACAGCAGATTTTAGTTCAATAAAAAAAATCCGGGATTAAGACTGATGACCATTTAAACCATTGCCGATTGTTGGAAAAATGTACGGGTTCACTGATCCCGTTAAATTTGCCATCATTACCTGGTCTGGCCCGTATGTGACTCACAGCAATGTGGTTGACTCTCAACTTCCCTCTGGCAACTGGGGATGGGCAATAAATGCTGGCCCAGCCAGCAACACCCTTGTCCCATGAATGAATAAATTAAAAAAAGCCTAAGCAAATAACAGCAGAAGCAATTAGAATCACATGCATCGGGATGGTAAGAGAGGAAAAGCCTGACATTCCATTCTGCTTTGTCATTTTATGTCTATTTTTTAAAAAAGACTGGAACGCACAGTGCCCAGTTATGACTTTGCAATGCCAGTGGGGAAGAAAATCTGCCTGCTCTGGCCTATGTATGAATCCAGATCCAGAGCAATGTGGTTGACTCTCAACTGCCCTCTGATTGGTCATGCTAAGTTGCCACTTAATGTCAGGTGGGCTGGCAGGGACATGCAAGGGGTTATGGGGATAGAAGCTGGGTGGGATTGTAGTCAGTGTAGACTTGATGGGCCAAATGGCCTCCTCCTGCACTGTAGAGATTCTATGAAATGGCTTAGCAAGCCAATTGGTATAAGGACAACTGGGCATGGGTAATAAATGCCAGTGACACCCGTGTCCCACAAACGGATAAAAAAAAAGGCCACAGGCCTGGGGAATAAAGTCTCAGCCATTTAGAACTGAGATAAAAAAAAAGGAATTTCTCCTTCCCCATACTCTCATCCTCGAGCAGAACTGGGAACTTATTTTCCCAAAAATTCATGGACAGTCAGACATCGCACCTCACTGCGATGCCTGACTTTCATACCCTTGTGAATTCGCTACTGTTCTTGGTTAGATTTGTTTCTTCTCTGGGACAGAAAGAAAGCACCCAGTTGAAGTATGCTGGCCTCTTGTTTCGGAAATGGTTTTCCAAATGTGTATTTCTGAATTAGATGATTGCAACTTGGATTTCAACGCGCGAGACTTCCTTCAGATATTCACAGCAGAAATTCGAAAGATGAAGCATTTCCAGTTACTTAGCAACGGGAACGGTGAAGAAATGTATTTCTTTTTCCCCCTCTGCTCAGCTTGCCCATCAAGGCTCGCAATGCCCAATTTTGATTCGAAAATGACTGCAAATTGGATTAATCACTTGTACTAAGCATCATTTTTTAATGATGCTTTGCGCTGTTTCTCGACAGCGGCTGCTGCTTTTTAGCCCATTTATCCTGTCACTGCGGGGGAAATGTGGTCCCGCTAATGTAAGCAGCATTATCTTGTGCGCCTACAGAGTATCTTGCCGTACCAAAACTGCAGACCATAAATATGAGATAAGCAGCGCTATTAATCCATTACAAATGCATCATGTTGCGGCAAGTACTCGGATTAAGATAACGGGAATTCTTCTGATGTTTCAGGGGAGAGAAATGTGTTAATGTCAGAGCTGGGGACATTGGCAATGAGGAGATAGTCAATGGGCTTGATGTGAAAATGAATTTGGCGCACTGATTTGTGGCCATGACTAAATGTATTTGTTCTTCCATGAGCGTAAGATTTGTTTTTAATGTGGCATTATTTAATGAGCAACATCATGAGATCTGGATGTTTCAGCTGTAGCTCAGTTGGTTGCAGTCTCTTGCCCCCTGAGTGAGGGGGGTAAGCCTGGGTATCGGAATTAGGAGTGAGAGTGGGTTATTTAACCACTCAATTCAATGTGATGCCCTTACGGAGAGTCTGTGCCGACTGGATGGATGGAATAGCCTCATGGGAAATGGGCACCGCTGGCAAGGTCAGCATTTGTAACCCTTCCCTAATTGCCCCTAACCCAAATGGGTCGCTTGGCCATTTCAGAGGGCAGTTAACAGTCAATCACTTTGTTCTGAGTCTGGAGTCACATGTAGGCCAGGCCAGGTAAGGACAGCAGATTTCCTTCTCTAAAGGACTTGAGTGGGGTTTTGCGGTAGTTAATGGTTTCACATGGACCACTGTGACTGAGACAAGTTTTGTATTCCAGATTTTATTAATTGAAGTTAAATCCCACCTGCAGCAGTGGAATTAAATGGATTTAGCTGAAATCTGATTGATAAGGGAATTAAGGGTTATGGGGAGCAGGCGGGTAAGTGGAACTGATCCACTTCAGATCAGCCATGATCTTATTGAATGGCGGGGCAGGCTCGAGGGGCTGGATGGCCTACTCCTGCTCCTATTTCTTATGTTCTTATGTTTACTGCCAAGATGAGTCAGATTAGATTCTGGCCCTGATTTTTAATTGAGCAACTCCACTTAAAGATCTTTGAGTGGGGTGGAGTGATCAGTCTCTTCGTAATTTAGAACAAAGAACAGACCAGACTTGTCAGAACATCATTGCTCAGAACACTGAATATAGGAGTTGGGGCAACTTGTTGAAGTTGTACAAGACATTGGTAAGGCCACACTTGAAATACTGTGTACAGTTCTGGTCACCCTATTACAGAAAGTATTATTAAACTCGAAAGACTGCAAAAGAGGTTTACCATGATGCTACGGAGACTTGGTGGGTTGAGTTATAAGGAGAGTCTGAATAGACTGGGGCTTTTTTCTCTAGAGCGTAGGAGGCTGCGTGGTGATCTTATTGAGGCCTATAAAATAATGAGGGGCACGGATCAGCTCGATAGTCAATATCTTTTCCCAAAGACTGGGGAGCCTAAAACTAGACGGCATAGGTTTAAGGTGAGAAGGGTGAGATTCAAAAGTGCCCAGATGGGCAATTTTTTCCACACAGAGGGTGATGAGCGTCTGGAACAAGCTGCCAGAGGTAGTAGCAGAGGTGGGTGCAATTTTGCCTTTTATAAAGCATTTAGACAATTACATGGGCAAGATTGATGTAGAGAGATATGGGCCAAATGGGGGCAATTGGGACTAGCTTAGGGGTTTAAAAACAAGGACAGCATAGTCAAGTTGGGCCGAAGGGCCTGTTTCCAAGCTGTAAACCTTGATGACTCTGTGACGTTTGGAAGTGTTTAAATGATATCTTTTAGTGCCATTGGGCAGGATTTTCTGTGCAATTTGCCACACGTTTTGCAATGGCAGAGATAGCCTGCTACATTGCCATCAAGCAGTCCATTGTAACACTGTGCCATCCATATTGCCACCATGCTGTTTATTGTGCCTTGTGTAACCCATTGTGATACCATGCTGCCCAATCGTGACTAAACATTTGTGATTTATTTTCTGTTGGTCATATCGATTTCAGACAAATTGCAGCAAAAAAACAGTTAGCAGTCAAGTGTAAACTTCAGCCCCGGAATTGGTAGCTGAATGCCAAAGTTTTCCTAAATATAAATTACATGTCAATGAGTTCATTCTCGGCTGATATTTCAGTGCACTATGTTCCTGCTAACCCAAAAATATGCTTATTACTTTTCTCCCCAACAATATCACAATGCCCCTTTTCAGATAGTTTAATCCTAATTAGTTTCATTGTGTAACATTCATTGACTGAACAAGCATGGCTTAATCCCAGTGAAACTGAGACCATGCTAATTCTTAGCAAATTGTCTTCTAAATCAGTGTTGGCATTTAATGCTGTGATTGCCTCCCATCAACACATTGGGGTCACTTAGGCACCTTTCTGGGAATATTCTGCGGAGAAAAAAGTTGGGTAAGAAGTCTGACAACACCAGGTTTAAATCCAACGGATTTATTTGATAGTAAACTCACAAGCTTTCGAGGCTGTCCTCTTTGTGTTAAAGAGATGTGTAACCCGTGCTCAGTGCTCCTTCCACTCACATTGTTAGCCACCTTAAGACTTGAATAGCAGGTTAGGTGTAAAGATTTGCATTCTAATCAGTAACCTGTAAACTGTCTGTGCTGTTATATGTGCTGCCCGAAACCAGAACCTGACAAAGAGGAGAGCCTCGAAAGCTTGTGAGTTTACTATCAAATAAATCGGTTGGATTTAAACCTGGTGTTGTCAGACTTCTTACTGTATTTACCCCAATCCAACACTGGCATTTCTACATCATGGGAAGAAATTGGAACAGAGTTAGGCCACTCAGCCTGTCAAGTCTGCTCTACCATTTAAACATGGCTGATACATTTCTCCCCATAATGCTTTAACCCATTACCTTTTAAAAATCTGTCTAACTCCTCTTCAAATTCACTCACTGTCCCAGCATCCACCAGACTTTGGGGGAGCAAATTCCACAGATTCACAACCCTTCGGGAGAAATAATTTCTCCTCAACTCTGTTTTGAATTTGCTACCCCTTTGAGTTGCTAACTCTTAACTAGGAGTTGCTATGGCTGGAGGCTGTTGCCACTTGAAAGCCACATTATTGATTTTGATTCGAGCCAGATTGAAAAAAAAGATTAGAAGAGAAAGAAATTGAAAGGAGTGTAGTTTTATCATGTTATTGAAGTGGCATGAGTGGGGATTACGCTAGCAAGGGTCAGAAAATAGCTTATCAGCAGCTAAGTGTAGATATACCCCTGGGTGGACTATTAATCATGATTTAATTTGATTTATTATTGTCACATGCATTAGCATACAGTGTTTCTTGCGCGCTATTACAGACAAAGCATACCGTTCATGGAGTACGTAAGGGAAAAGAAAGGACAGAGTGCAGAATGTATAGTTGCAATCACGTTTAGGATGTAGAGAAAAATCAACTTAAACTTTTCTTTGTTCTTTAAAGGAACATGGTCCCTGGAAAGGTAGGGGGTTTTAGTTCAGATGGGCAGCATTGTCAGTGCAAGCTTGGAGCTGAGGTGCGGTGTGGGGAGGAGGAGGCCGGGTAGAAGGACCTGTTCCTGTGCTGTAATTTGCTTTGTCCTTAGTGCGAGGTAGGTCCATTCAAAAGTCGGACGGCAGCATTTGTTCTTAAGTCAGTTGGTACATGTCCTCAGACTTTAGTATCTTTTGCCCAATAGAAGGAGATGGAAGGGAGAATGGCCGGGGTGCGTGGGATCCTTGATTTTGCTGGCTGCTTTTCTGAGGGAAGCGGAGAAAAGTGAAGAAATTATTGGAGCTTGTAATGCATGGCATTGTGATAGTTGTTGTTTGTTTCTCTTCCCACATGTAGTGGTGCACTTTCATCTGTTTCCATAGCTACTAATTCCCAGAACAGTTTGATGCTAGGGGCTTATAACTTAAGAGGCATCGCTGCACATCAAGTGTGGCTGACCCGGAGTCTCTCCTGCTCTTACTGTATTTTGGGAAGGATTTTGCAGGGTGATACTCAACTTGTTTGGCTGCATTGTGAACACACCTTCTTTGGGCATCAAGTCCTGGGATGGCACTCAAACCCTTTGGCTCAGAGCTGGGGATATTGCCCACTGCTCCCCACAAGACCTCAACAGATAATAACTGTTGCAGATTTTAATCTTCTTATTGAATGGATCAATAGAATTGACTGGATCAATCAAAGTGAAAAGAATACTCTGGAAGATGAGTTTTGGAATGCTTTGAATCCAGAGTAGCAGTAGATTCCTTCTTTTCCCCCATATCTCTTGACCCGTTTAGCCCCAAGAGCTCTAACTAATTTCTTCTTGAAACCACACAACATTTTGCCCTCAACAACATTCTATGGTAGTGAATTTTACACATTCACCACCCTCTGGGTCAAGAAATTTCTCCTCACCTCAGTCCTAAAAGGTTTACCCCTTATCTAAACTATGATCCTCTAGTTCTGGACTCCCCCATCATTGGGAACCAACCCTGTTAGAATTGTATAAGTTTCTACGAGATCCCCCCTCCTCTGAACTCCAGTGAATATAATCCTAACCGACTAGTCTCTCCTCGTGTGACAGACCTGCCATTCCGGGAGTCAGCCTGGTAAACCTTTGCTGTACTCTCTGTATAGCAAGGATATCCTTCCTCTGTTAAGGACACAAAAACTGCACACGATACTCCGGATGTGGCCTCACCAACAATTGCAGTAAACCATCCCTATAGCTACAGCCAAATCTTCTCATCCGTATTCCTACAGTCAAATCTTCCCATGATAAAGGCCAGCACAATGAGACACAGATGATTGGGTTCATGCTGTTCATGGGATTTTGCTGTACACACATTGTTTGCTGTCTTCGCTGCAAAACCACCTACACTCCAGAAGTACTGCACTGGCTGCAAAATCCCTCAGGGGCACCGTCTGGCCATGAAAGATGTTATGGCGAATGCAAATTCACCAGGCTTGCTGACAACTTCCTATTCCCAAGAGAAAGCAATGAGTAGAAAGTATGTCAATCTTTCATCTTGCAACCTCGTGTGAAGTGTTTTTTTTACCATGCGTGGGCATCGCTGGCTGGACCAGCATTTGTTGCCCATCCTGAAATGCCCTCCATTTCAGAGGGCATTTAAGAGTCAACTACATTGCTGCGGCTCTGGAGTCCCATGTAGGCCAGGCCAGGTAAGGATGGCAGATTTCCTTCCCTAAAGGACACCAGTGAACCAGATGGGTTTTTCTGACAATTGTTTCATGGTCATTATTAGGCTTTTAATTCCAGATTTTTTTATTGAACTCAAATTTCTGCCATGATGGGATTTGAGCCGTGGTCCCCAGGCCTTGTCTTGGCTCTTTCGATTATTAGTCCAGTAAAAATACCACTGCGCCACAGCCTTCCAGTAAAGACATAGATCATTAGAAGAATGAATCATTTGGTGGTTTTCAATCTATCCATTGCCAAGAGCTATGATTCTAAGCTAATATTACCCTGGAGTTTCTAATGGCAGCTGGTTTATGCATCAGTCAGAGCACCCATGCTCCTAAAGAGAAGACTTGTTGCTAGCACCATTCATTCTCAGTTATTTAAACGGGACATTGTCGTCCAGCATTTGCATTTTGGAATGAGAAATTCCTGCATGCTAACAAGACACAAAGAAAGGCGACTGTGGTCAAGATCTGCCATCAATGATTCCAATTATCACTGACGTCAATTTTGCAAGTGACCTTTGCTAATAATGTGGCAAGCCAGACTTTCCCAAAGACAAAGAGCTCTTTAAGAAATCTGAACGGCATCAGCTATGGTCCTGTCCCTTTAAAGCAGACAGCCTCACAGTCTTTTTTCTCAAAGCTTTAACCTTTCCGCCTTAACCTCACACACAGTTATCACGGCATCAACTCTGGATTCCAGCAGCTTGGACAATTTAACATTTTGAATTGTTTCATTAAATGTTTCTCTACTGGCAAACCTTTTTGGCCTATTTCACCAATCAATCTCAGGCAGCTTCTCATCTTGTACCTTTATAATTGGCTTTGCATAGTATGTCCATTTCAAACTTAATGTGGAATTCAATAATGTTATGATCACTCTTGCCTGAGACCTTTTGTTATGACATTACTAATTAATCTAGCCTTACTGCACAACACTAAGTTTAATTTCTAGTTGGTTCCACAGCATCATTGTTCCAGAAAAGGATGGCTACACAGTGGTCAGTGCTGCTGTCTCACAGCTCCAAGCTGTCCATGTGGAGTTTGCACACTCTTCCTGTCTCTGCACGGGTTTCCTCCGGGTGCTCCAGTTTCCCCCCACACTCCAGAAATGTCCCGGTTGAGTTCACTGGCCATGCTAAATTGCTACTTAGTGTCCAAAGCTGTGCTGGTGGTTAGGTGGATTGGCCATGCTAAATTGCCCCTTAGTGTCCAAAGATGCCAGTGATGTGTAGTTAGGTGGATTGGCCATGGCAAATGCTTACAGATGGAGGGAGGGGAGCTGAGAAAGATGTTCTTTTGGACAGTCAGTGCAGGCTCAATTTGGGGAGGTGGGCGGACTAGGTGGGAGCATGAAGTGTTTCCCGTTGTGGAAATTGCAGGCACATAGGCCAGAGGTCAAAAGTTCCAGCTGCAATCTAATTAATGATGCAACCAGATATTTTGCGCCGTATTCGGTGGCGAGTAAGTTTCTATACTTGTCAAGTGATGAATGTCAGCCCGAGGGTGTGAGTGTTCCAGGAGGGAGGAAAGCTACCAACTCTGCTTTGAAATGGCTGCAAAAGGGACCTTTTGCCTCCAGGTTTGAGTAAGCAGTTGGTCTTCTGTTCAATCAGAAAATGTCACCTCAGAAAATATAGTCCAACAAAACTCCTAAAACTCAAGAAAATCACTCAGCCTTGCACTGCAGAGAGTCACAGCCCGGTCCCTGTTAAACGTAGGGATGTTCAGGGAATATATTTAAGTTGAAGATTATTTATTTGTGTCACAATTAGGCTGACATTAACACTGCAATGAAGTTACTGTGAAAATCCCCCAGTCGCCGCACTCTCTTTGGGTACACTGAGGGAGATTTTAGCATGCCCGATGCACCTAACCGGCACATTTACAGTCGAAGTTGACCCCAAAGGTTCTTGAACCTAAATCTGCAGAGTGGTGACTACACACTGAAGGTACCTGCTCAGGGGTCACAACTCACTCTTTAATTATTTACCTGACCACAAAAACGTAGGTTTGAAATGCTGAGAGAATTAAACTCAATGCCTGCTTGACAGTGCAGTGACACAATGGTTAGTGCTGCTCTCTGACAGTGCCAGGGACCTGGGTTCAATTCCTGGCTTGGGTCGTTGTCTGTGCAGAGTCTGCACATTCTCCCCGTGTCTGCATGGGTTTCCTCTGATTGCTTTGGTTTCCCCCCCCAGTCCGAAAAATGCACCCGTTAGGTTCATCGGGCAGGCTAAATTCTCTCTCTCTCTGTACCCAGAATGTGGCGACTGGGGGATTTTCACTGTAACTTCATTGCAGTGTTAATGTCAACCTAATTGTGACACTAATAAATAATCTTAAACTTAAATACATTCTCTAACATCCCTACATTTAACAGAACCCAGGCTGTGACTCTGTGCAGTGCAAGGCTGAGTGATTTTCCCGAGTTTCAGGAGTTTTGTTGGACTATATTTTCTGAGGTGACATTTTCTGACTGAACAGAAGTCCAGGTGCTTGCTAAAACCTAGAGGTAGAAGGTCCCTTTTGCAGCCATTTCGAAGAAGAGCTGGTAGCTTTCCTCCCTCCCGCCCCCTCCGGGCCAACGTTCATCTCTTTACAAACACAGAAACTGCCTCGCCACCGAATATGGCACAAAACACCTGATTGCATCATTAATTAGGTTGCAGCCCGAATATTTAGCCTGTGGCCTATATTCCGGCTGGTCTCTATAACCAGAAATACTCCGTGCTCTAACCACCGCTCCCCCCCCTCCAACCCCCAGCCCCACTCCAAATGAATCTGCACCAACTGTCTAAGAGCGTACCATGCTCAGCTCTGCCCCCACCGTCTGCAAGCACTTGCCATGACCAATTCACTTAATCTACACATCTTATTGGCTAACGCTGATGCCTCACATCTCCGGGGGTTCGAATCCCAACCTCGGGTCACTGTCTCTGTGGAGTTTGCCTCTGTGTCTGCATGGGTTTCCTCCGGGTGCTCGAGTTTCCCCTCACACTCCAATGGTGAGCAGATTAGGTGGATTGACCATGCTGAATTGCCTTTTTGTTGTCAGGGGGGCTAGCTGGGTTAAATGAATTATGGGGATAGGGTCTGTTCAGTGAGGTTTGATGGGCCAAATGGTCTGCTTCTGCACTGTGGGAATCTATGATTCTGTGAGCATCAAAGAAGAATAAATTAGCCAAGGACAAGAAATATTTTCGTTCAGTTCCCTATCATCTTAAAAGAGTTAAGCTGTATCCCTTGACAGGTTTGCTCTCAACGAAGCAAGCATCCTGACTGATGCATGTTTCTGTGGCAAAGTGTCTTAAAACTGTCATCTGGAAAAGCAGGTAATGACAACCACCAGTCATCATAGCCCTGCATTAAGGAGAAATATCTTCTCCCAAATGCTAACATCCATCATCGGCGACGTGTGCTTGCTATACCTCCAAGAAACTTGGTAAAAACCCCAGTGTTTGTTAATTGAACCAGATTTATTCATGCAATCCTCAACAGAGTTTTATTAGCCATTACAATGTCTTTGCAACTATAGAAAATAACTCAAGTGTTTTTGAGTTACTCCAGAAAGATTTCATGCTTTCATGTGCAAAGCAATTTAATAATCATCTGCATTTCTTGAAAATTTATGCTGGCATTGGCCGCTCCAACTGTCTCCATCCCTGTGGTTTTCCTCTTTATTATGTTTTTCCAATGTTATAAATCTTTTAATTGAGTTTCAAACCAGTGCGATAATCTAGATGTTCATCTTCAGACTGTCTTCGGTGAATTAGAAATCACCTCAGCCAAGAGGCATAGACAGGGTGGGCCAGTTGGCTGTTTCTGAGCCATATGTGCAATGTATAGATACGCAGTGCAGGCTGGTGTGGATAGGACTTTTAAGAAGCCATTCAGCCCATCAAACCAGAGTCACCTCATTGAAAGAGCAATCAAACTCCTCCCAATCTCCCTGCTTTTTCATGGAATCTACAGGCTGAAGGAGGCTATTCGGCCCATCAAGTCTGCACTGACCACAATCCCCACAACTCCATGTATTCACCCTAACCGGACCCCTGAAAGGCAACTTAGCATGACCAACGGAAATATCCGCTGACCTAGAGCAGGAATTTCAGGTCTCACTCGAGTGAGGCCGTAGAATCCTGCCCATTTCATTTACAAAACAAAATCTCCTGAATTCTATCAAATGTTAATGCCAGTTATCTCATGCCTGCTCCCTCTAATTGCTGGCCCTTGTGCTTGTGAGGACACTTTTTTTTCCCTTTCTACTCTATCGACACCACTCCCTTTTCTTGACGTCTTGAGTCTTTGCAGGGCTAAGTCCCCAAAGGGGCAGCCAGGCCACAACATTGTGCATTCTTCTGTGATTGGCTTGAAGTGCTGCGGTAGATTTTAGGAGGCCACATTCATTGGCAATGATTTGGATAAGTGAAATGGCACAGCGGGCTACCCTTGGAATTCTACTTGCGAAGAGAGAGGTGCTGTCCTGGTGAGAGGGGTGCTGATCCTGTTCAGTGACACGAAGAAGCAGTTTAACATGACCACTCAACCTAACTCACACATCTTTGGACACTAAGGGGCAATTTAGCATGGCCAATCCAACTAATCTGCACAAATTTGGACACCAAGGGGCAATTTAGTGTGGCCAATCCAACTAATCTGCACAAATTTGGACACCAAGGGGCAATTTAGTGTGGCCAATCCAACTAATCTGCACAAATTGGGACACCAAGGGGCAATTTAGTGTGGCCAATCCAACTAATCTGCACAAATTTGGACACCAAGGGACAATTTAGTGTGGCCAATCCACCCAACCTGTATATCTTTGGACATTAAGGGACAAATTAGCATGGCCAACTCACCTGACCTGTATATCTTTGGACATTAAGGAACAGTTTAGCATGCCCAATCCATCTAACCCACACACCTTTGGACACTAAGGGGCAATTTAGCATGGCCAATCAACCTAACTGTCACATGTTTGGAACGTGAAGAGAAACCAAAGCACCACCCCCCCCCCCCCCCCCCCCCCCCCCCCCCCCAGGAAATGCATGCAGAACGTGCAGACTCTGCCCAAGGCTGGAATTGAACCCGGGTCCCTAGCACTGTGAGGCAGTGGTGCTAGCCACTGTGCCACCTTGCTGCCCAAGCAAACCATTCAGTTTAAGAGCAATTACGGATGGGCAACAAACGTTGGCCAAGCCAGTGATACCCAATTCCTATGCACAAATAAAACCCTGGAAATTAAAAAAAAACATTGATTTTAACTTTTCTTTTTATCAGTTATAAAAGTATTGAAAATGGGGGGAAAGATAGTCTAGCATCATCCAATTGGGTAATGAGTCTTTTTGCTTTCCAATTGGTGTAGGAAGACAGCATGTCATAAGAATGGATGTGTGTGTGTTGACCAATGGCTGGAGCATGGGAGGGCAAGTCATGTGATCATAAAATCATAGGCTTCTACAGTGGAGAGGGAGAACATTCGGCCCATCAAGTTTGCACTAACCGTAATCTCACCTAGGTCCTATCCCCACAATTGCTTGCGTTTACCCTAGCTCATTCTCCTGACACTAAGGGACAACATAGTATGGCTAACCTGCACATCCTTGGACTGTGGGAGGAAACCCGGGCACCCAGAGGAAGCCCACGCAGACACGGAGAGAATGTGCAGATTCCACGCAGACAGTGATCCAAACCAGAAATCGATCCCCAGTCTCTGGTGCTGTGAGGCATCAGTGCTTGCCACTGTGCGACTCCTGATGAAACCTCCAGGTGTATGTGTGATCACAGTTGGCAACCCTGCTTCTGCAACAAGGGGATTGGAGATGCACTCCTTCAGGCAAAGGCCTGGGAGGGTTTCTTTATAGAAACTCTTAAAACATCAAGACCTGAATAGCTTAGCCCATTGCACAACCTTACTGAGTGATTCTTAGGCCCTGCAAAAGCACGTACCCTGCAGGTTTTGCAGCAGATGATTTCACTGTTGACAAAAGGGAAGCAGGGAACAGAATGTATTGTAACTATTGAGTGATTGTTATTTTTCAGTGTGTGTTCAGGAGACCCTGATGTGTGGTGTTAGCTTGAGCACTTGGCAGCTTTCTTTCGCGAGAGATACACAATGCTTCAACTTCCTGTTGCATACTGATGTACTCTGAATATTCCCCATTTCACATTGATACATGATAAATATTGGGGCCAATGGCTTTGACACAGTAGAGAAAAAATTAGCCAAGAATCGCACTCCTGATAGCTATCCTAGTTGTGGTAGCACAGTGGTTAGCACTGCTGCCTCGCAGCGTTAGGGATCCGGGCTCAATTCCAGCCTCGGGTGATTGCCTGTGCACGTTCTCCCCGTGTCTGTGTGGGGTTTTCTCTGGGTGGTCTGGTTTCGTCCCAGTGGAAAAATGTGAGGGTTAGGTGGATTGGTCATACTAAATTGTCTCTTAGGGGGATTGGCAGAGAAAATATGTGAGGTTACGGGGATGGAGCCTGGGTGGGATTGCGGTTGGTACAGACTTGATGGGCCAAATGGCCTCCTCCTGCAGTGCCGGATTCTATGATCCCTGGGTGATAGGTTTACCCACCTACCAATAAGATGCTGTGTTGAGACATTTCTGTATTGCAGAACATTGTGACAGCTAAACCACAATCCATGCAGCAATTTTTATTCTGTAAATTTGCAGTGAGCACTGGCCTTTATCTTCAGTAACACTTGACCAGAAATATTTTATCACAGAAAATACATTTGAACATTTCATTTTCTTTAAATTGCCTACCTTATTTATTTTCCGAATCGATTCTCGATGGGGATGAAATGGAAATGGTTGAGAGCTTTAAGTTTCTAGCTTCTGGGCCCTCTACGCCATTGCTATTAGTTAAGAAAGCCCACCAAAGTCTCGTCTTTCTCAGAAGACAAAGGAAATTTGGCATGTCCAGTACGACTCTCACCAGCTTTTACAGGGGCACTAAAAAAACATTCTTTCTGGTTGTATCACAGCTTGGTATGGCTCCTGCTCTGCCCAAGACTGCAAGGAATTTCAAAAGGTTGTGAATGTAGCCCAATCCATCACGCAATCCAACCTCCCATTCAGTAACTCCATCTGCATTTTCCACTGCTTGAGAAAACTAGCCAGCATCATTAAGAATCCCACACACCCTGGACATTCTCTCTTCCATCAGGAAAAATATACAAAAGTCCGACGTGACATACCAAGAACCAGTTTCTTCCCTGCTGCCATCGGACTTTTGTACGGACCTACTTCGCACTAAGCTGACCTTAATCTACACCATAGCTATGATGGTAACACTACATTCTACACACTCTCCTTTCCTTCTGTATGAGCTGTATGCTTTGGCTGTATCATGCACAAGAAGCAATACCTTTCACTGTATCCCAATACATATGGCAATAATAAATCGACTCAAATCAAATCAAAACATGCTGGCCTTGTCAGCAATGCCCATATCCCATGAGAGAATAAAGAAAGAAAAAGGCAGGAGTGAGAATTTGATTTGTGGTTGTTGAATAATTCTTTAAACTTTCACTGCCTAGACTCTCATACAAAAAGTACTAATTCAGTTAAATATCATAGAATCCCCACAATGCAGAAGAAGGCCATTCAGCCCATCAAGCTATTTTCAGCACAGAAACAAGGACTTGGCCCAACAAATCTACACTGATGTTTCTGCGCCACATGAGCCATCTTACTTAATTCAACCCATCAACGTATCCTCCCATTGTTTTCCTCTGGTGTACATATCCTGCTTCCTGTGAAATACATGGACACTATTTCCTTCGGTCATTCCACTGGATAGCAAATTCCACATTCTCACCTTTGCTGAAGTGAAGACATTTCTCATGAATGCTTCATGAGATTAATGACCCTCTCTCACATGTATTTTTTTCATTCCATCCTTAAAGTTTACAAAGCCAGTGCTCAGAATGGATAGGGCAAACCTTGCTTGCTCCACAAGCTAAATTCAAATTTCTGTTGAACCCAATTCGAGGTTCCCAAAAGAGAGACGAACAAGGTCCAAGCTGACACTGTAAGATTGAGCGAGATTTTACAGCCTCACTCAGCCCGAAACCGTAAAATGCCACCCGAGGCTAATGGATCTTTCCAAGATTTATCTCTCACCCATTGTACATTTAGAACAAAGAACAAAACAGCACGGGAAACAGGCCCTTCGGCCCAACGAGCCCGCGCTGCCACCCTGATGTTCCCACCTCTACCCGTGATCCCTGTCAATGTTTATACATCTATGGATTAAAAACCAAATTTGAAACAATTTAGGGAGAATTTGTTTTGCCAATGAGCCTAAAATCCTTGGGATGTGGGAAGAAACCGGAGTACCCGGAGAAAACCCACGCAAGCACGGGGAGAATGCGCAAACTCCCACGGACATAGGCCCAAATCCATGTATCTGCACAGCACAGCGATAGTCACTGAGCTGTCGTGTCACCCATCAAATGGTCCAGGTCAAGCGTACACTAATGATATGAAGCACTAGGATAATCTCAAAAAATATCTAAGAGCAGTCCTCTCACGACCCATCGCATGTATGCCCCTTGTTAGACAACAAGGTGGACCAAAGCACCTGGTTAATCCACTTAACCTACACATCTATACATCTTGCTGTTAAAGTTCCTGGAATGGGCAACAGAAAACTGGTCTGTGTGTCAGTTCCTTAACACCTCTTGAGGAAATCTGTATGTGCACCAGTCTGATGTCTTTTTCTCTTCATTCCTGCTCTCCCATCCTCTAATTGGTGTTCTGTTTGTGCACGAAGTGTTCAGCAGTCAATGCAACTGGACCTTGTTTAAACTGGCCAATGATACATCTCTTGCGTTTAACTATCAGTCAGGGCTGCAATTTGAACCATGCGGTCTCAATATCTATATCATGATGAGTTTGTGTGCAATGTCCCACTGATGTTGAGTGACCAATGAGAACAGCAGTGTTGGGTTCTATCTCCAGTGGAAGCAAGTCATATTGGTCCAAATGAGCTGAAAGATTTGCATATTTATCAAAAGGCAGTATTTCTTAAATATTGATAGAATATTGCACATTTGGTTTCTTAGAGAATCTTTACAGCACAAGAGAAGGCTTCAGAATTGCAAACCAGTTGTTCGCTAATCCTAGTGCAATATGTGCAATTTCTAATTTGGGCATTTTGTTTTTTAGTTCAAATGGTAAGATTCCGACCATTGCATCCCATCTTGGGCTTGATCTGATGCTTGCTCTTAGCCAAAAGTCCAGGATTACGGCCCTTAATATTTGATTTAATTTGATTTATTGTCACATGTATTAGTAAACAGTGAAAAGTATTGTTTCTTGCGTGCTGTACAGACAAAGCATACCACTCATTGAGTACATAGGGGAGAAGGAAGGAGACAGTACAGAATGTACTGTTACAGTCGTCGCTAGGGTACAGAGAAAGACCAACTTAATGTGAGATAGGACTCTTCAAAGGTTGGCTAACAGTAGGGTTCTTGAGCTTGTTGGTAGATCTTACGAGCAGGAATGTCCTCTCTACACCTACGGCCTTCAGAACCTTCCATAATCTCTCTTTATTGGAAGAAAGGGTGCCAGTTAAATTTGATACAAGTGTAATTGTAAATATGGCCATGGGGAGAGCTGGTGGGAAGGAATTGCCGTTGGAGGGAGACGGTGTGAGGTTAAGAGTGGCAAAGGAATAAGGAAGAAATGCGGATGGGGTGATGAAGTGATGTGAGGGTTGATGGGGAGATGGGAGTGTGAATGGGATGGGGAAGGGAGTGGGTAGAGTGAGGAGGGGGTGTGGGGGAGGGTGACGAGGGAGTATGGGGGGAGTGAGGAGAGGATGCGGGTTTAGGGTGAGAAGGTGTGCGGGAATAGGGGGTAAGGAGGGGTGCAGGGGTGAGGAGGGGTCAGGGGGCTGAGGAGGTTCAGGGATAGGGTGAGGAGGAGATCCGGAGGTTGGGTGAGGGGGAGATGTTGGGGGGGTGAGGAAGAAGTGCAGAGTTGGGTAAGAGAGAGGTGTAGAGGAATGAGGAGGAGGTTGGGGCTCTGGAAGGAATAATTAGTGTCAGGGCAAACTAATTATAAATTTTTTTTGTAATTTGCTTGTTTTAATATTACCTATAAATTCTGAGGAGCTGTGGATTCACACTCTATCCTGTTACCCACTGAATTTTAATGTGACTCTCCCCTCAGTACGCACATCGACAATATTCCTAAACACTGACAAAAAGCAGCACACTTCGGTGTTGGGGGAGGGTTTGGAGAAAAATGTAAATATATTCTGACGGACAAGTGGAATTGGGTTAAAAATAACTCCGCTGGCCAGGAGAGTATATTAATTGAATGAGGGGATCCAAGTCAGGAAGTGCAGTTGCCTTAATGTCCCATACTTTCAGAGAGTCCCGCAGCATTGGTTGAAAAGCAGCTAATGGGAATTCATTGCAACGAAGGAGAGAACAATTGACAGATCAGATGGAGCAGTTTGGGGCTTGTACTCACAGGACTTGAGAAGGGGATATGATTGAGGTATATAAAATACCAATAGGGATTGATAGACCAAATGTTTCCTCTTGTGGGGCAATCTAGAACAAGAGTTCATAGGTATAGATTGAAAGAGGGTAGATTTAACACTCGGATGAAGAGGAATGACTTTTCACAGAGAGTGGTGAATTTGTGGAATTCAGTGGCACAGTGATTAACACTGCTGCCTCACAGTGCCAGAGGCCAGGGTTCGATTCCCAGCTTGGGTCATTGCCTGTGTGGAGTCTGCATGTTCTCCCTGTGTCTGCGTGGGTTTCCTTTGGGTGTTCCGGTTTCCTCCCACAGTCTTAAGATTAGGTAGATTGGCTATGCTAAATGATCCCTTAGTGTCAGGGGGACTAGCTAGGGTCAAGGCACAGGGTTACGGGATAGGACTTGGGTAAAATTGTAGTTGGCGCAGATTCAACAAGCTGAGTAGGGGGATTCTATGAAAGAAGAGAGTGATGGAGTCTGAATCATTACATGGTTTCAAGAAGGGGATGGATATATTTCTGATCAAAATTGAATTAAAGAGAAGGGAGGCGGTGGATTTGAGAGCAGGGAGAGATCAGCCATGATCAGATTGAATGGCGGAGCATGCTCGAAGGGCTGAATTTGCCTATTACTGCTCCTAATTCTAATGCTCCTACGAATGGCAGAGCGGACACAAGAGGCCAGGTCATCCACCTGTTCCTTATGTTCTGACGCCAGAGTGCAGATAAAGAGATTGGATAAGGGCCATCTTATTTCCCTGACAGAGAAAGGTCGGGGTGAAAGTTCAACGAGCTGAGGAATTTTTATTTTCCTTCCGGAATTCTGTATACCTGGCTCTTAGAGAATGGAATAATTTCCCAGATATCTTGCTATGAAAAGCTCTGGCATTTGGTGTGGAGTGATGGCTTTAACATTGTCATGCCAACAATCTGTAGCTGATAATTTCTCTATTAAAGCACCTTTGTTTTCCGTGACAAAGGCGTTGTTTTGAAAATGTCAACAAACGCAATATGTACTTTGGGATTTGTGGTGAAACAGATTTATTATATGTTGTCTGATGAAGGCCTGCCAACCTCCCAATAAACGTTCCTCAGAATTCCGCAGCACAACAGCAATTCTTGTGTAAAAATGCGCCAAAGAAATAAAAGGAGCATTATGCCCAAGAATTGAAAAAAAAAGCAAGCTGATTTACCACCACAGGGAATCCGAAATGCGATACATTGCAAACAGCCTGCCAACTTGTACCAATACATTCCAATTCTTTTCCCACACTTTGTGGTGCACTAAGGCAAACTTTTGTCCATTTCCATAGCTGGTAATCCCTGGAACACGCCTCCAGTCTGTCGCCAGGGCTTGAGGGGCACCATTCCACATCAAGCATGGGTGATCAGGAGTCTCCCCCTCTCTTACCGCCTCCATTGGTGTCAATGGAAGGATATACACAGCCCGACTAGATGTCCTTTTATTGCTGCTTAAATGGTTCTTGTTTATTTTTAATCTGGGCCTAATGCAGTCTATGGGAGTTTACGACCTGTTTTTTTTTGTGTAGTGACATTAATTGGGGGATAAATATTGGCCAGGTTACCAAGGACAACTCTCCTCATTCTTCTTTGAGAGTGCGGTGGGATCCGATAACAAGAATTGCCACTTATTAGGACGAGCCAGGAAAATTGCCATGTGTTAACTTTAAAAACTCCTTTCTTCTTTTCACTTCTCACTTTTAAGACTCACCTGGATAGTTATTGAGACTTATCTGGATAGTCACATGAGCAGACTGGAAATGGAGGGATACAAACAAATGGTTTAGTTGGACCAACGAGTGGCACAGGCTTGGAGGGCCGAAGGGCCTGTTTCCTGTGCTGTATTGTTCTTTGAATTATTACACTGAGCTGAGGATGTTGGACAAGGCCTCTGTTTTGCACCTCATCCTACAGACCTCCAGCATCCCAAAATGTCAGCCTCAGTCTTTGTGTTCAGATCCTGGGCCAGGATTTGAACCCACAACCTTCTGACTGAAAGTTAACAGTGTTATCCAATGAATCACAGAAGATACTAACACATAGAATTCATCGAAAAAGGTAGGACTGCTTGTTCAGCATCTGCTTGCTGCAAATTCTGCGTACTGACTCCGTGTTCCCAAGAATGCTGAATTAGTGGAGGTACAGTGCCAAAATTATAATGAATTAATATCTGCGTATCTCTCATCTTTCCTCATACATCAACCCTTTCATCCCCAGAATCAATCGGGTGAACTTCCTCTGAACTGCCATCAATATGTCACCACATCCTTCCTCAAAACTAGACACACTGCTCCAGTATTATTACAACATTATTATATATGATTACATTACAATATTCAATCCAATCATAAGTGATCTTATACTTTAATTCCACTTGGCTGATCGTTCCCCATTTCTCTCGGTCCCTGAAGATTTGGATTATATTCATTGACATTCAGAAGAGTGACAGGGGATCTCCTAGAAACTTACAAAATTCTAACAGAGTTAGACAGGGTGGATTTAGAAAGAATGTTTCCGAGGTGGGGAAATCCAGAACTAGGGGAGTCGTAGTTTGACAATAAGGGATAAACCTTTTAGAATTGAGGTGAGAAGAAATTTCTTTACCCAGAGGCTGGTAAATGTGTGGAATTCATTACCACAGTAAGTAGTTGAGACCAAAACATTGTCTAGTTTTGAAGAAGGAATTAGATATAGCTCTTGGGGCTTAAGGGATCAAGGGATATGGGGGAAAGGGAGAATCAGGATATTGAATTTGAGGATCAGCTGTGATCATAATGGCGGAGCAAGCTCAAAGAGCCGAATGGCCTATTCCTGCTTCCAATTTCTGTGTTCCTCTGGGAGAGCAAGAAGTCTTGATTAGATGCAAGGATGGAGCATCTGGGCTAGAGAATTCTAAAGATTAATGAAAAAGCCTCTCCTCCTGGTCCAAAAAATTCGGTCTCTTATTCCAAAACTGTGCCCCTCCCCCTCCATATGTTGCAGATTTCTCAGGAAGTAGTCACAGCCTCTGGGTGTTAGCTCTGTGGAACCCCATCAGAATTTTGAACAATCCCATACCATCACCCATCATCCTTCAAAACTCCAGAGTGAATTGGCTAATTTACTCTCCCATCATCAATAACCTTATCATTCCAGGAAACCAATCTTGTGAATCTTTAGTATGCCACTTATGACGCTACTGTGTCTTTAAGAAATGCATTGCGAGAAATGTAGGAGTGGCAGGTGGCACCGTGTTTAGCACTGCTGCCTCACAATTCCAGGGATCTGGGTTCAATTCCTGGCTTGGGTCATTGTCTGTGTGGAGTCTGCACATTCTCCCCATGTCTGGTGCATTCACCCCAAAAGCTCCTGTTTCCTCCCAAAGTCTGAAAGACATGCTGGTTAGATGCATTGGGCTGTGCTAAATTCTCCCTCAGTGTACCCAAACAGACACCAGAGTGTGGCAACTAAGGGATTTTCACAGAGCGGTGCTAATGTAAGCTGACTTATGATGCTGACAAACTATGAAGTCTTTAAAAAATACTTTAAAACTTTTATTTTTAATCATGTTCTTTGCAGGTCTGAGCAGGCAACAAGCTGCTGATGTAGATGTCCTTTTATTGCTGCTTAAATAATTTAATGGGTTCTTGTTTATTTTTAATCTGGGCCTATTGCACTCACTGGGAGTTTAAGACCTTCTTGAAATTATTGGGGGAGAGAACAATTGACAGATCAGATGGAGCAGTTCTTTCCTCACAAGTGCTCTTTCACTTTCAGCTTTGCTTGCTAGCTAGTTAGAAGGCGTTTGGACTCTAAGCTGGATGCAGTGTGTTGGTCTCCCTCCCTGGTATTAGAAATTCTGCTGGCTAGTTGGAAGCAGTCTCTTTCACTTTTCTGGAAGGACAATTTTCCTGTTGATAGTTTGTGATCTAGAGGCAAGCAGTAGCTCTATCTTTAGCTCGAGAGTTCCAGAATGGAGAAGCCAGAGTTTCAATTCTCCATCCAAAAGAACTAAATCACAGCAAGTGTTGCAGAACATTAACATACTGCATCATGTGAATATTTTTTATTTTCTATGCTAAACCTGGGATTGGGGTATGTTTGTAAGAGTGTTTGTTTGGAACAGAGCATTGGGCTCTTCTGGTTTATAGAATATCTTGGCTGTTTTTTTTCTTCTTGGTAAAGGTTATTGCTAATTTTCTTTCTATGTGTTAATTATATTCTTGAATAAACATTGATAAAAGCTCCCTAGTGGGTTGTTTGTTTCACATCACATTCAAAACTAGAGCGTAGGAGAGAGATATCAAAAGGTCCAGAAGGACAATTTTTCCACTCAGAGAGTGGTGAATGTTTGGAACAAGCTGTAAGAGGCAGTAGTAGAGGTGGATACAATGCTTTTAAGAGGCACATAGGCAGTTATATGGATTAGATGGAAATAGAGGAATGTGGACCAAACGCGAGCAATTAGGACTACCTTGGTGGTTAAAAAAGAAGTGACATGGATAAGTTGGAGCCTGTTTCCATGCTGTAAACCTCTATAATTCTATAACTCTCTTTGGCACTTTTTGAGTGTGGGCTTTACAAGATGCCACTGATGGCAAATGTTGGCAGTAACAAAGCGAATCCAGTAAGTTCTGCTGCGTGACTTGCTAGTGAGCCCATTTTTCAATCCTCCATCTTCAGAGGGTGCTTTGACGATGTCTGCCTTTATACACTATCATGGGATATTCTAAAGAGACCTTCAAGTTCAAAAATGTGCATGTGTGACTCTGACAAATGTGCCATTGTTGAGTCTAACTTGGATATATAAAAAAAACAACGGAAATGAATTAAACAACTTAGTTCCGGTGTAAGGAAGGGTTTCATATCAATTTGATACAAGTGAATTTCTTAACTTCAGTTTCAGTAATTCTACCAGAAATGCCTGGAATTCTAATAAAAGCTTTGTAGCCATTAACCTGTCACCCTTTTTGTTCGAATGCTGATAAATCCACTGTGAAATCCCAGCATTTTCTGTTTTCATTACAATTCCAGTACTTGTAATCTTTGCTTTGTATTTCTTTGGTTTCTTCTAAATGTGAGTAGGTTTGCATTAACACTGCAGTGAAGTTACTGTGAAAATCCCCTAATTGCAACACTCCAGTGCCTGTTTGGGTACCAGAAGGAGCATTTAGCATGGCCAGTGCACCCTAACCAGCACGTATTTCGGACCTTGGAAGGAAATCGAGCACTCGAGGAAACCACCCCTCCACCTCCCCCAGACATGGGAATAATATACAGACTCCGCACAGACTGTAATCCAAGCCAAGAATCGAATCCAGATCCTTAGTGTTGTGAGGCGGTAGTACTAACCATTGTACCACTCTGCCACCCCATTTTTACACTTCAACTGCAAGATTATGTAAGTATTATAATGGAACAAGGCCTCACACTGGATACTTTTGTCACATAAAAACTGACAAGATCTTTAAAATGTGTGAATCTATGTTTGCCTGTGACCCCAGAGCAAAAGAAGCTACTTCACAGTTTCGGGAAAAGTGCACCTCGTTATATCTGAGGAGCCACTAACAATCATTTGGGAAGTGCAAGGCCAGTTTCTCCCACAAGACAAAGCATCCCCTCCGCATCCATCCTTTCAATACACTTTAGGACTCTAAAGGTTTCAATCAAGTCATCTCTTACTCTTCTGAAATGGATATAAACCTAACCTATCAAACCTGTCCTCATAAAACGACCTGCCCATTCTTGGCATTAGTCCAATAAACCTTCTCTGAACCGCTTCTAATACATTTACATCTTGCCCCAAATAAGGTGACCAATACTATACAGAATATTCCAGATGTGGTCTGTACAACTGAAGCTGGACCTCCTATATTGTATTCAAAATCATATTTATGTAAGCAAACATAACAGATTCATAGTAAGATCTCAAAACCAAGAACAGATGAATAACCATTTGAGCATGGCTGAAAAAATGGTTGCTCGTTCAAAACTTTCATATTCCACTCATTAGGATAGAACAAAGAATACCAAATTTCAAAGGGAGCAACAATTTATACTACATGAGGAATGGGATGCTGTTTGGTTGACAAGTTGACTCTGGTCAAGGCATTGTCAAGGAGAATGTACCCGGGAACCACTATCTCTGCATGCTTGTATGTAGAGGATAGATCTTCGCAATGTCTTGAACAACCAATCTGCACCATTTTCTCACTAGATTCATGGAGATATAGGCCAGGATTGACCATCCTGCCTGCCATTGGAATTAGAGTGGGCAAGCGGTGGACCATGCAAAGGTCCATTGACCTCGGGTGGGATTTTATGGCTTTTGGGGTAAGCGAGGCCATAAAATTCCATCCATAGAGTGATAGACATATATAGCACGGGATCAGGCCCTTCGGCCCAACTCTTCCATGTAGACCAAGTTTCCTAAACTGAACTAGTGCCATTTGCCAGCATTTGGCCCATACCCCTCTCAACCTTTTTCATTCATATACCTGTCAAAATATCTTTTAAATGCTGTAATTGTACCTGCCTCTACCACCTCCTCTGGCAGATCCTTCCATACACGCACCACCCCTCTGTGTGAAAAAGTTGCCCCTCAGTTCTCTTTTAAATCTTTCACCTCACATCTCAAACATCTGCCCTCTAGTTTTGGACTCTCCTACCTTGGGGAAAAGACTTTGGCTGATTTTATAAACCTCTGTAAGGTCACCCCTCATCTTCCTACGCTCCAGAGAATAAAGTCCCAGGTTGGCATGGCAGCACAGTGGTTAGCACTGCTGCCTCACAGCACCAAGGACCCGAGTTCATCTTCCAGCTGGGGTCACTTTCTGTGTGGAAGTTTGCACATTCTCCCCATGTCTGTGTGGGTTTCCTCCAGGTGCTCTGGTTTCCTCCCACATCCAAAGATATGCAGGTTAGTTTGGCTATGCTAAATTGACCCTTAGTGTCAGGGGATTAACAGGGTAATTATGTGGATTTACAGAGATAGGGCCTGAGTGGGATTGTGATCAGTGCAGTCTCAATGGGCCAAATGTCCTCCTCCTGCACTGTCGGCATTCTGTAATATTATACCCTCTCGTTTTGGACACCCTTAATATGGGGAAAAGACCTTAGCTCCAAAAGAGAAAATACTTGAAAATCTCGGCAGGTCTGACAGCATCTGGAAGGAGAGAAAAGAGCTGATGTTTCGAGTCCAGATGACCCTTTGTCAAAGCTAACAGACATGGAAAGTGGGAGATAGTTATATGTCAGGTAAGGGATTGAAAGGTGAATCATAGCCACAAAAACAAGGGGAAAGGCTGCTAATGGCAATCTGTAATTAAAGATGTCAGTGGCCAAACGGCAGAGAAACTTTGGCTGTTCACTTTATCTATGTCCCTCTTGATTTTATAAATCTCTATGAGATCACCCCTCATCCTCCAGGGAGAAAAGTCCCAGCCTGACCTGAAGATGGACCAGATTTCCTGGTTTAAGAATGAGGTCCAGAGATATTGATCCACCCAAAAGCCATCTTGCATTCTTATTCTCTGGAGCTCAGTTCGAGCCTCTGCACTTTATCTCCCCCATAGAAACTATAGCAGTGCGGATTCCTGTCTTCAAGCTCTTGACACCTACTGAGCTTGTTGCTCTGTGTGCCACTGAAAGCAAGCTCACACTTAGAAAGCCACACACTTCTATTTGTGTACCTTTCCCTGAACAAAGGCCTCTGCAAAGCTTTCAGATGTCAGACGCGCGGTTTTCTCTTCTGATGCTAATGCTGTGTAATTACACCCTGCCCTCTTTGACTGTGAACTTAATTTTTGCTGCGAGTAACTTGTTTTTTTATTATTTGTTGCTGCGCGTGGTGCTGGCTGACATCTGTGAGCGCTGAAGATGCCCACTGGGCCTTTGTGTCCCTCTCACCAGCGAGCGGTGGGGCTGCCGTTACATAATTACTGCCCTCGAGCCGTTTGCTGGTGAACTTGGCTGGGGAGCGTCATTGTGAATGTTAGAGCTGTCCGAGAGAGTGGAGCTGCGAAGTGGAAAACTGGAATCTCCAGAAATCATATTTATGTTCAAACCCAGAGCGAAAGAGCTGAGGATGATACTTTGTGCGACCGATTTCCTTCAGCTTTCCAATCAAATGTTCCACAAGTGCAATAACATACGCATGTAATATTAACTTCATGAATAGTGAATGTGTTGAACTTGGGTTGAACAATATTTATTTGTTTAGTCATCTTCTGTGGCTTTTTTCCTGCTTATTGACATGTTACACATTACCAGTACTGCTCACCATCACACAGAATAAAACTTGTAAAGAAGCAGAGAGTCCCTGCAGTGCAGAAATGACCTCCATTTGGCTCATTGAACCTGCACTGACAACAAACCGACCCAGGCCCTATCCCCATAACCCCACATATTTACCCTGCTAATCCTCTCTTAACTACTCATCCCGAGAGTCTACGGGGCAATTTTAGCCCAACCAATGCATCTAACCCGCATATCTTTGGACTGTGGGAGGAAATCGGAGCACCCGGAGGAACCCCACGCAGAGATGGGGAGAATGTGCAAACTCCATACAGACCATGATCCAAGCTGGGAATCGAACCCAGGTACCTGGAGTTGTGATATAGCAGTGCTAGACACTGTGCCACCATGCCGCCTACTCTCTTACAAAATTCTATGGTCTCATTCTCATCACAATCTGTGCAGCGCCAGGGATCTGGATTCAATTCTGGCCTCGGGTCACTGTCTGTATGGAGCTTATACAATCCCCCCTGCCATGTCTGTGTGGGTTTCCCTCCGGGTGTCCTGTTTCCTCCACACCCCAAAGATGTACTGGTTATGTTGACCGGCCATGCTAAATTGCCCTTTAGTATCAGGGAGATTAGCAGGGTAAATATGAGGGGAAATGGGAATGGGGCCTGGGTGGGATTGTGGTAGGTACAGCTCGATGGGTCGAATGCCCTTCTTCTACATTTTACGGATTCCATGACACTACTTATCTTGAAAATCAGCCCCAATTTGGAGTTATCTTTCATCAGTCTGGGTTGAACTGAAATTGTGGGATTAAAGGACAATTCCCCAACCTCCGAATGCAAGCCACATCGCGACAAGCTCACCTCAAGAAAGCCTTGCAAAAACATGGATCTCCCTCCAAATCAGGAACAATTAGATGCAGCCAATAAACAAAACTGGGGAAAGTATTAGTCAGTATTATATGGGCCCGGGAGCAAGCCTAGCAATTGTAGCACAACTGAAGTCAATGAGAATCAGGGGGAAAGCCCTCCACAGCTTGGAGTCATACCTAGCATGGAGGAATATGATTGTGGTGTTTGGAAGCCAGTCATCTCAGTCCCAGGACATCACTGCAGGTGTCCCTCGGGGTGGAGTTTTTGGCCCAACCACCTTGACTGTTCCATCAATGACTTTCTCTTCATCATAAGAAGTGGGGATGTTCGCAGATGATTGCACAATGTTCGGCACCTTTCACAACTCCACACCTTCTGAAGCAGTCTGTGTCCAAATGCAGCAAGATCTGGAGAATATCCAGGCTTGGGCTGACTAGTGGCAAATAACATTTGTGCCATACAAGTGCCAGGCAATGGCCATCACCAATAAGAGAGACTCTAACCATCTCCCCATGATATTCAATGGCATTACCATTGCTGAATCCTCCGCTATCACCAACCTGGGTTGCCACTGATCAGAAACTAAACTGGATCAGACACATACAGTAGCTACAAATACAGGTCTGAGTCTCTGTGATCAGTAACTCACCTCCTGACTCCAAATATTGTCCACCATCTACAAGGCACAAGTCAGGAGTGTGATGGCATACTGTCCACTTGCCTGGATAGGTGCAGCTCCAAAAACACTCAAGAAGCTCAACACCAGAACAAAGCAGATCGCTAATTGGTACCCCATTCGCCTCCTTCAACATTCACTATCCCTCCACCACCAGCAATGCACAGTGACAGCAGTGTGTACCATCTACAAGATGCACAGCAGCAAATCATTCTTTTAACAGCATCTTTCAAAGACCCAGACTCTATCGCTTAAAAGGAGGGCAGCCAATATATGGGAGTATCACTATCTGCAAGTTTCACTTCAAACAGAACACCATCCTGACTTGGAACTTTATCGCATTCCTTCACTGTTGCTGGATCAAAATCATGGAACTTCCTCTCTAACAGCACTGTGGGTGCACCTACATCACATGGACTGCCCTGGTTCAAGAAGGCAGCTCAGTGCCACCTTCTCACACATTCCATGAAAGCCATAATAAAAGCATTGGTCACGGGCATCGCTGGTTGAGCCAGCATTTATTGCCCATTTTTAGTTGTCCTTGGAGGGCAGTTGAGAGTCAACCACTTTGCTGTGGCTCTGGGGTCACATATAGACCAGACCAGGTAAGTACTGCAGATTTCCTTCTCTAAAGGACATTAATGAACCAGATGGTTTCTTTCCAACAATAGCTTCATGGTCGTTAGTAGATTCTTAATTCCAGATTGTTTTTTATTGAATTCAAATTTCACCATCTGCTATGGCGGGATTTGAACCTAGGTTCACGGAACTTCTGGATTGATAGTCTAGTGATAATACCACTGCGCCATCGCCTCCCCTATGTATATGACTATTAATATTGAAAGAACAAGTCCATAGGACATTTTATCTATTTGAGTATGTACTAAATTTTTAATTTCATTCTCCAGATAATAAGCGAACTTATAATTATATTCGCAGCTGTTCTTGTGAGTTTTCTGTGGGACATTAGATGCAGTGAAAACTATAAAAACAAATGAGATCTGTTCCAAACATAAAATTAAAAGAAAATTCATGAGGCCACCGGAATTGTGACCATAATCTCCTCTTTAACGACCCAGTGGACCTGAAGAAACTTGCCCAGGAACGAGATAATGTTTCACACATCACTCACGGAGACAGGCTTTAGATTTCTCTAGCTGTGGTTCAGAAGAGGAAGTGAAGAGGTCTGTTTTGTTTTTGTCGCTGACCTTTCGCTCCTTGGCTCGGTCTGTGCCAGCTACAGAGCCAGTAAGGCATGACGATCGAACAATGGGCAGGCCAGAAAGTGTAGAGAGAACGAGTTCCCAGTGACTGGTCTCCCACTAAATTCCAGATGGTTCGGGCCCAATCATCTCGGGAATGTTATTATTTCCACAGGCCTTTCCTGCGAAAATAAAATGCGGAAAAAGGGGAATAATGGAGCACCGCAGAATGAAGGGAAATTGTCTCTTTGTGCAGTTATGTATCTCTATCTGTCTGTGGTTTTCTGTTTACCAGTGATTCTGTCTCTCTGCACATCTGTGAGTCTCTGTCTCTCTCTCTCTCTGTCATCCTGTATATCTCTATCCCCCTGCATAGGGTGGCATGGTGGCACAATGGTAAGTACTGCTGCCTCACAGCACCAGAGACCTAGGTTTGATTCCTGGCTTGGGTCACTGTCTGTGTGGAGTCTGCATGTTCTCCCCGTTTCTGCGTGGAGTTTCCCTGAGCGCTTCAGTTTCCTCCCACAGTTTGAAAGACGTGCTGATTAGGTGGATTGATTGTGCTAAATTCTCCTGGAGTGTGGAGGCAACTAGGGGATTTTCACAGTAGCTTCATTGCGGTGTTAATGTCAGCCTATCGATGAAACTAATAAAGAAATTTAATCATAGAATTTCTACACTGCAGAAGGAGGCCATTCTGTCTGCACAGACAACAATCCCATCCAGACCATATCCTCGTAACCCCACATATTTACCTCGCTAATCCCTCTAACTCATGCCTCCCAGAACACTGAGATGCAATTTAGCATAGCCAATCAATTTTGATTTCATCTCTGTCTTTGTCTTTTAGCCTGTATGTCTATCTGTGCATCTCTCTCTCTCTGCCTTTCAGCCTCTTTGTGTGTCTATCTCTCTGCATTTCCTTGTATCTCTGCCTGTATATACTTGTGGTTTTCTGTCCCTGTGTTGTCTGTGGTTCGCTGTCCCTATGTGTAATGCTGGCTTGTGGTTCTTTATCTATATATTCAGATTTGGCACAATGAGCGAAACTGAAATCAAGCCCAATTAAAGTCCTATTTTGCCCTGAGGCATGGAACGAAATCGAGGCTTTCACAACCCTTCATACCTTTTCTACAAATTGAATTTCTTGGTCTATTTCAAGGCAAACATTCCATGTCCCTTTCAAAGAAGAAACACATTCTTTGAAATCAGATAACTAACCTACAATCCGCCTGTCACATCTCTTGTTCCCTCTGATCTTTTGACTTACTGTATTAATTAAGTCTCAGATTGCGTCTGCTACAATGCATTTGAATCGCTGGCCCTCTCTCTCTCTCTCCTGTTTTGTTGTGTTTGTCTTGTTTCACTTGTTGATGAGATTTATTGGAACTACAGTTGAGCTAGATTAATACACAATGGCGGCAAAAATCGTCTTGACCAGAACCATTCTGTTCATTAGTTGCATTCTGAAACAAGAATCTATTATCTAATGATCATTCATTACCTCCATTGGGTATTTGAACTCTTACTAACAAGCTTTCTTTTAATCATTTAGGAGTCCTATTAAGTCATCTTTTTTATTCTGTTTTTGTGCTTCTGTGGATCCACTGGTGGTAGCTCACATCATTCCACTTGCTTGATAAATAGAATCATAGAATTCCTACACAGCAGAAAAAGGCCATTTGGCCCATGGAGCCTGTAACCAGCAACAATTCTACCTAGTCTCTATGCCTGTAATGCTCCATATTTACCCTGCTGATCCCCCCGACACTAAGGACAGAATTCTACCTGCACGCCAGCCTCGATTCTGGGGCAGGAACAACATTTGCCAGTAGTCTTGGGCAGGATTGTACAAATCTTGAGCGGTAAAATTCCACCCTAAAAGTCAATTTAGCACGGCCAATCCATTTAACCCGGACGTCTTTGGACTGTGGGAGGAAACTGGAGCACCCGGAGGAAACCCACGCAGACATGGGGAGAAGGCGCAAACTCCACACAGACAGTGACCCAAGGCCTGGAATTGAATTTTGCAAATGGAATGGAGTAGGACGCCCCAATAAATGATATCGATAAAGTCACCTGTGACACAGGGGAGATGCTAGGACAGATGATTAAAAGTTTGATCAAAGAGTGGTAGGTTTTAATGAGCAGGTAAAAAGAGGAGAGAGAAAGGTTGAGAGGCAGGCACATTTATGGAGAGCATTCAAGAGCTTTGGGTCCAGGCAGCTTTGTGGTAATGGCAACCACGATGTGGAGATGCCGGTATTGGACGGAGGTGAACAGAGTAAGAAGTCTCACAACATCAGGTTAAAGTCCAACAGGTTTATTTGGTAGTAAACACACGAGCTTTCAGAGCACTGTTCCTTCGTCAGGTAAGTGGTGAGTTCTGATCACAAAACAGGGCATATAAAGGCACACTCAGTTTACAGAATACTGATTAGAATGCGAGTCTTTACAGCCAATCAAGTCTTAAAGATACAGACAATTTGAGTGGAGGGAGCATTAGGCATAGATTTAAAGAGATGTGTATTGTCTCCAGACAGGACAGTAAGTCAGATGTTGCAAGCCCAGGCAAGTCATGGGGGTTACAAATAGTGTGACATGAGCCCAAGATTCCTGTTGAGGCCTTCCTCATCTGTGCAGAACTTGGCTATCAGTTTCTGCTCAGTGACTCTGCGCTGAGAACTCCCTTCTCATCTGACGAAGGAACAGCGGTCCGAAAGCTAGTGGTGTTTAATACCAAATAAACCAGTTGGACTTTAACCTGGTGTTGTGAGACTTTTTACAATGGTAACCACCACAGACCAGTGTTAGTTGTGATATTGCAGCAAAAAAACTGTTGGTTGTAATGTGAGGGAACCGGCACTGTGGGTCAACCCACGGCACGTGGACTGCAGAGATTCAAGAAGGCAGCTCACCACCACCTTCTCGATGGCAACTAGGGATGGGCAATAAATGCTGGCCTAGCCAGCGACACCCATGTCCCATGAATGAATAAAAAAAAATTCACCCGGGCAAGTGGACCTGATTTATGCCGTGTAGGCATTGGGGTGGCGGGAATGGCAGTGCATAGGAAAAGAAAAAAATGGAAGCGCCAGAAATTAATGAATGGATACAGGAAGAGAGGGGAGTAGTCAAACTGGCCGGTCAGCAGAAGAGCAAATAAAGTCAAATAAATACACAGATTAAATAAACCCCAACATATCACAATCAGCTTTTCTTTTCAAAGGAGACAGCAGTCTATGGCACCTGGAACTATGGAGGCTGAAGATCAACAGATCTGCCTGCTCCAATTCCCATGATGGGCAGGATGGAAAAATTCTACCCATTGTTTTTTTTTAATGGGCATCGCTGGCTGGCCGGCATTTATTGCCAATCCTAGTTACCCCTTGGAGAGCAGTTGAGAGTTAACCGCAATTGTGGTGACTCTGCAGTAGGCTAGATAGGGTAAGGGTGGCAGATTTCCTTCCCTAAAGGACATTAGTGAACCGGATGGGTTTTTCCAGCAATCAACAATGGTTCTGTGGTCATCAGTAGATTCTTAATTCCAGATTTTTTTTAAATTGAATTCAAATTCTACCATCTGCCATGGCGGGATTCGAATCCAGGTCCCAAGTACGTTAACTGAGTTTCCAGCTGAATAGTCTAGCAGTAATACTACTAGTTTATTGCTTCCCCGTTAAGAGCAAGGAGTGGACAGGGTGGGAATTCCAGTGAGTAAGTGGCTCTGTCAACAACAGCAATAGGGAGAAGTGGGAAGATGGGATGGCCGCAGTGTGTGTGTGTGGGGTGGGGGTGTGGGGATGAGGTGGGAGACGACGGGGAGGTGGTGGCAATAAGGACATGGCATAAACCGCTGTTTCTAATCAGTAATTTGGAAACTGTGTGTGCCTTTATATGCCCTACTTAGGATCAGAACTCTCCACTCATCTGATGAAGGAACAAGAGTTCCGAAAGCTAGTGGCGTTTACTACCAATTAAACCTGATGGACTTTAACCTGGTGTTGTGAGACTTCTTACTGTGTTCACCCCAGTCCAACGCCGACATCTCCACATCATAAACCCAGAGACACAGAGCAGAAGGGAGTGGGAATGGATGTGTATATTGAATGTAATGGGCTAGGGTCAGGAAGTCAATGGAGGTCAAGCAGAGGGCAGTAATAGATGAGCAGAGCGTAACACAGGGCGGGATATGGATGGTTGCACTTTGAATCATTTGTCACTCATAGAGAAAAAAGAAAGATTTACAGTCATAGAATGCTTTACACAACTGTCCATGTCACAAAGTTCTTTACTAAAGCAATGCCTGATGGTCATTGAGAAGATGTGACCAACTGGTGTCTTGATGTCAGGATTTGAATTGTGAAGCAACAACACAATCAATACTAAGAGGGGTAAAATGGAAATTTGCTCATGCACAGTGGAGCACTGGATAGGAGGTTGGACCTTTACAAGGAATGATTGAATAGTTGGAAGTTTTTTTTTTCCAGAATGGAAGAGTCAATTCAAAGATTATTTATTAGTCACAAGCGGAAATTGTTGTGATGTCAAGAGCGAAGGTAAAGAGATATATCTCAATTCCATCATTATTGATTTGGAAGCTGACTCCCATGGATGTAGATGATATCCCTGAGCTAACATGTTCATGAGGAGAGGAGGGTTCTGAGGGTGGACCTTTGGTAACCTTTGGAGATTATTATTATGTACTCACCAATTTACCGCATGTTTTAAAAATTAGATTTAATGCAGCAGTGGCATTAGTTCCAAATCTGTACAGATTTATTTACTTTAAAATATCTCAGAACTTACAGGATTTTCAAAATACATGGGATAGGTTTTTATGGCTTCACTCGAGCAAAAGTTCCACCTGAGGTCAATGGGCATTTCTGTGGCCTGCTCTAATGCCATCGTAAGTGGGGCAGTAGAATGCCAGTGATGTCACAGCCAGATCCCCAGCATTTTTCTGGAAGTTTCTCTGTTTCTTAGCACTCAGGCTGAACTCACAGGGTTGAACAACCCTGTTCAACAGTACATACAGTTATATAGATCAGGGTCACGACTAACACTATCAAACACAGATGAATTAAATCATTGAACATGACAATAATGCCATGAGAGCGAGGAAATGTGCTAGACCAATGCCTAATTAGAAGAGGTTGTAGTGGAACATAATGGGACAATGCAGGGAGAGTTGCTTGAGAAGAAAATGATGTCTGGCCAAATTATGGTGAGAGATTGAGGAGAATGGGAAGGAATAACGAAAAGAGTCAACTTAAAGTTTATTTATTAATCATGAGTAAGGCTCGCAATAACACTGCAATAAAGTTACCATGAAATTCCACTAGTTGCCGCAATCCAGCACCTGTTCAGATCAACATATCTAACCAGCATGTCTTTAAAAATGTGGGAGGAAACCGGAACCCCCAGATGAAATTCACGCCAACACGGAGAGAACGTGCAAATTCCACACGGACAGTGACCCAAGCCGGGAATCGAACCGGGTCCCTGGAGCTGAGGGGCATGCCGGCCTAGGTTTGGGCATTAATCAGCCATTTTATCCACCAGTTCTCATATTCCCTCCTTCAGTGCTTCCACTTTGCTGCTGTATTCATCTTCCACATCAATCCTTGTGGCCGAGCTTTCCATCATCAATCCTACCCTTTCCGTAGCCGCTAATTGCCCTTGGGGGAAATAGCTTAGAATATTTTCTGGAAGTGACCCTTACATTTCATCCGGGAATCGAATCAATCTCTTACTTTCCTGTACTTTTTCCCATTTCTGTGCGAGCATTCCCAAGTAGCTATCATAGTGGTCACAGAACGGCACATAAATGGGTATGAACATGGAGAGTACCTTGATTCCTACCTAATCAAAAAAAAAACATTGCTTGTTCACCTTTCAATTAGTTGTTTAATTGGATTTTGCCTGTCCCTTCGCTTGCCTGTGGCAAGGCTTAGGCTGCATTGCCTTCTGTACGATAGATAATGGAGTTCAATTATGATGAAGCCGCTGTCAGCAACTGGATGAGAAATCATGAGCAGTCTTCAGCGGCTGTAGTCTGTGCAAACAGGTATGACAGGTCCCCACGGTTACGGGGGAATGGCAGTCTCACTGCTGACTGACTGAGTGTTGGCGCAGACAGATAAGGTGACAGTTGCGATGGTGAAAAATTGTCACTGTTGTCAGCTGCCAGAGCCCAGGACACAGCCAAGACTCAGCCAACGCAGACCTCCTCCAACTCCAGAGTGCTGGGGACTTTCTCTCCTCTTTCAACCCCTCTTGTGGCGTTCCCACGATGAGCGAGACTCTTGTAACCGTGGGCTGTTCGTGTTCCAGAAGGCACGACATTCCGGACGGGTCTGCTACGCAATGATTGGGTAAGTCAAGTAGAGTTATAGTTTGAAGTTATAGTCACAAGTAGGCTCATATTAACACTGCAATGAAGTTACTGTGAAAATCCCCAAGTCGCCACACTCTGCCGCCTGTTTGGGTACACTGATGGACAGTTTAGCACGAGGCCAGGGTTCGATTCCCGGCTTGGGCAACCCTCTGTATGGATCAGCACATTCGCCCTGTGTCTGCGTGGGTTTCCTCCTGCTGCTCTGGTTCCTCCCACAGCCTGAAAGATGTGCTGGTTAGGTGCATTGGCCATGCTAAATTCTCCCTCAGTGCACCCAAACAGGCACTGGAGTGTGGTGACTCAGGGATTTTCACAGTAACTTCATTGCAGTGTTAATGTAAGCCTACTTATGACACAAAAAAACTTAATTAAACTTTAAGATAAAATAAAAAGTTTATTTATTAGTCACAAGTGGTCTTACATTAATACTGCAATGAAGTTACTGTGAAAATCCCCTGGTTGCCACATCCTGGCACCTGTTTGGATACACCGAGAGAGGACTCTGCGTGGCCAATTCATCTAATCTGCACGTTGTTGGACTGTGGAGGAAACTGGAGCATTGTTGTGGTTAATTTGTTGGAAGGTATTTTGAGAGACAGGATCTACGGGCATTTAGACACGCAAGGGCTGGTTCAGAATAGTCAGCATGAATTTGTGAGTGGAAAATCAAGTCTCACAAATTTGAGTTTTTTGAAGGGATAACCGATAAGGTAGATGAGGGCAGCGCAGTTAATGTTATCTACGTGGACTTTAGCAAGGCCTTTGACAAGGTACCACATTGCAGGTTGTTGCATAAGGTTAAATCTAACAGCATCCAGGGTGAAGTATCTAACTGGATAAAAAAATTGGCATCTGTGGTTGTAAAAGATTATTTTTCAAACTGGAGGCTTGTGACCAGCAGTGTGCCTCAGGGATCAGTGCTGGGTCCACTGTCATTTGTCACTTATATTAATGATTTGGATGAGAATATAGGACGCATGGTTAGTAAGTTTGCAGATGACATTAAGACATGGTGGACAGTGAGAAAAGTTATCTCCAATTGCAACAGGATCTTGATCAATTGGGCCAGTGGGCTGACAAACAGCAGATGGAGTTTAATTTAGATAAATGTGAGGTGATGCATTTTGGTAGATTGAACCAGGGCAGGACTTATTCAGTTAATGGTAGGGCATTGGTGAGAATTAAAGAACAAAGGGATCTAGACATACATGTTCATCGCTCCTTGAAAGTGGAGTCACAGGTGGACAGAGTGGTGAAGAAGGCATTCAGCATGCTTGGTTTCATCGGTTAGAACATTGAATACAGGCGTTGGAAGGTCTTGTTGAAGTTGTACAAGATATTGGTAGAGCCACACTTGGAATACTATGTGCAATTCTGGTCACCCTATCATAGAAAGGATATTATTAAAATAGTACAAAAGAGATTTACTAGGATGTATCCAGACTTGTTGGTTTGAGTATAAGGAGAGGCTGGATAGACTGAGACTTTTTTCTCTGGAGCATAGAAGGCTGAGGGATGATGTTATAGAGATCTGTAAAATAATAAGGGGCATAGATCACCTTGACAGTCAATGTCTTTTGACAAAGGTAAGGGAGTCTAAAACTAGAGGGCATAGGTTTAAGGTGAGAGGGGAAAGATACAAAAGGATCCAGAGGGGCATTTTTTTCAGAGGGTGGTGAGTGTATAGAACAAGCTGCCAGAGGTAGTGGTAGAGGCAGATACAATTTTTGTCTTTTAAAAAGCATTTGGACCATTACATGGACAAAATGTATATAGAGTGATATGAGTCAAATGCGGGCAATTGGGATTAGTTTTGGAGCTTAAAGAAAAAGGGTGGACAAGTGGCACCGAAGGATCTGTTTCTATGCTGTGAATTTCTATGAATCTCTGACACCCAGAGGAAACCCATGCAGATACAGGGAGAATGTGCAAACTCCACACAGACAATGACCCGAGCCAGGAATCAAATCCAGGTTCCTGGCGCTGTGAGGCAGCAGTGCTAACCACTGTGTCACTGTGCTGCCCCGTGCGGGTTAAATTGATTGGCCATACTAAATTGCCCCTTCGGGTGAAGAGGATTAATGGTGTGAATAAATGGGATTATAGGGTTAGGACTTGGGTGGGATTGCAGACTCAATGGGCCAAATGGCCTCTCTCTGCACTGTGGGGGTTCCATGATTCTGTGCTTCCTCTTTACACAGCTGCTTTCAAACACAGAGGCCGGTAAAAAAGCACTCTGAAGTTTTCACTCATCGACGAAGAATCAGAATTTGTTCATTTGTCATTGTCACGCCAGCCCCGTTAGATAACACCAGCGACAGTTCCTGTAAATGACAAGATTGCAAATCCATCGCCACTACTTCAACCTTTTTTTTATCTCTGTGAAGCCATCATAAATCTACAGGATGCAATTGCACAGGAGAAGCAAATCGCAGACACACTTAAATCACGCTCTACCTGTGTGCACCAGAGGTGATTATCGGAGCTGGCTTCATCTTTTCCCAGAGAGAGGGTGTGGGGGGAGAAGGACTTATGAAAAGGTATTATTTATTGAAGCAACACAGAACAGGAGCAGACTTCCAATAGATTTTCTTTGTAAATATAGTATTGTCGGTTAAATCTGCTTTTATTCATTCCTCTATCTAATAATTTGACTCCAATCAAAGAATCTACAGCACAGAGACAGGCTCTTCTGCCCACATTGGTCCATGCCAACCAAAAAGGCTCCATTTGCCTGAATTTGGCCCATAACCCTCTAAGCCTTTTCTATCCGTGTATCTGTCCAAATGCCTTTCAGCCGTTGTTCAATGTCTCTGCCTCAACCACTTCCTCCAGCAGCTCATTCCACACGCATACCACCCTCTGTGTGAAAGAAATTGCTCCTCAGGTTCCCGTTAATTCTTCCCCGTCTCAACTTAAACCTACGCCCTCTGGCTCTCAATTCCCTAACCCTGGGAAAAAAGACTGAGTTCATTCATCCTATCCATGCTTTGCATGATCTTACACGTCCCTCGGTCTCTGAAGATCCAAAGAAGAAAGCCCCGGCCTGTCCAGTATTTCCATGTAACTCAGTCCCTTGAGTCCTGACAACATCCTTGGAAATCCTTTCTGCAGTCTCTCCAGTTTGGAATCCCGACAGTGCAGAAGAGGCCATTCGGCCCAGTGGGTCTGCACCAACACCAATCCCACCCACTCCCTATTCCCACAACACCATGCATTTACCCTAGGGGCAATTTTACCCTAAATTCTCCCTACCCTAAGGAACAATTTGGCCAATCCACCTAACCTGCACATTTTTGGACTGCGGGAGGAAACCGGAGCAGTCGGAGGAAACCCACACAGACACAGGGAGAACGTGCAAACTCCACGCAGACAGTGACCCGAGCTGGGGGTCGAACCCAGGTCCCTGGCGCCGTGAGGCAGCAGTGCTAACCACTGTGCCATTGTGCTGCTGCTAACATCATTAACTTCAAATCTAACTTCAACGCTCATCGAATTCAGTTTTCATTAAATGCGCCAGAAATAAGCCATATGATTCATTGTGCCGGTAATAGATTATAACATTAATGACGGACAGTATTAAAGGTTCATTGAAGTAATTAAGTTAAATGAGCGGTTTGTTGTATTAATCATTCTGGGCGCATTTCTGTTCTCATTGACGGAGTGACAGTGCTGAATGATGCAATATTTTTCCTTCTCTGCATTTGGAGCCTGCATCTGTCACTCTCAGATCAAATATAGCTGAATTTGGATACCAAGAGAAACTACACACGGGAGGCAAAGGCCGTGTGGTATTATCGCTGGACTATTAATCCAGAAACTCAGCTAATGTTCTGGGGACCCAAGTTCAAATCTTACCACGGTGGAATTTAAATTCAATGAAAAACATCCGGAATTAAGAATCTATTGATGAAACCATTGTCGATTTTTGGGAAAAAGGAAATCTGCTGTCTTTACCTGGTCTGGCCAACTCCAGAGCAGTCATGATGTGGAGACGCCGACGTTGGACTGGAGTAAGACAGAAAGAAATCCCACAACGCCGGTTTAAAGTCCAAACAAGGGCGTTCAGCCACCTGACGAAGGGACAGGCTGTCCCGAAAGCTTGCGGCACTTGCTACAAATAAACCTGTTTGGACTTTTAAGCTGGTGTTGTGGCATTTCTTTCTGTTTCAACTCCAAAGGCACAGCAGTGTGATTGACTCTCAACTGCCTTGTAGGGAGAGTCTTTGATTCTACGATGGGCTAAATGGTCTCCTTTTGCACTGTGACAATTTTGTGATAGCTTTAGGATACCACCCTCCCTCCCCCCACGGGAATTCATCTCCAAATTCCCTTCACGCCATTTGAGAAACAAATGTGTCCGTGGAAACTGTGGTTTAAAGGGAGATTTGGCCAGATGTGGCCTGCCATTTGCTTCTCCAGTTTTACCAAGCATTTTCCATTCCACTTCCATAGTTTGGTAAGATTCTCTCACCGTTGCAGTGGAAGATTGGAAGATTCCCCCCATCGATTCCTCCTCCTCCTCTCCTCCCCCACCCCCACCACCACCACCATACGTTGCTCTGCCCCAGCAAGCCATTTGCAATGATGTCAAGTTCCAACACCCTTTGTCAATTCTCCCCATTCTCAGCACGGGCAGTCCCCACTGTGCCGCAAAACTCCAGGGTATTGCTCAGTGTTACTAACTCTAAGAATGCTACTATTACTGTAGAGCTGTATCTGCCCCGTTCCACCTTATAGAATCCCTAGAGTGCAGTAGCAGGCCATTCGGCCCATCGAGTCTGCACCGACTCTAGTGTGAAGTGAAAAATATTGTTTCTTGCGCACAATACACACAAAGCATACAATTCACAGAGAAGGAAAGAAGACAGTGCAGAATGTAGTGTTACAGCCATAGCTAGGGTATAGAAAAAGATTAACTTAATGTGAGGTAGGTCCATTCAAGAGTTTGACAGCAGCAGGGAAGAAGCTGATCTTGAGTCGGTTTGTACGTGTCCTCAGACTTTGGTATCTTTCATAATGCCAAATTCCATTTTCCCTTTTCATTCCAGTGAGAAACACGAAGGAAGACAATTATGATACAAGCCCATTACTTATCTGAATCTTTAATTTTCGCTCAGACTGCGCTTCCAGGGATTTAGTCTGCTGGCCTGGAAGAGTTATAAAGCACTTAAATACCAAAGTGGATCGGGATGAAGCGGCAGCTTTATTAGGGGATGAATTAAGGGCTAGTAACAGTGATGTGTTTGAAGTTGTTCTCTCTCAGACAGGCTCTGGTGAAATGTGATGAAATAATCATTTATATAATGTTCAAATATAATGAATTAATTCTATAAAATCACCATTGAATGGTCTCAATTTGTAAAATGATCAATGATTGATTGCACGTTTTGCTAGTTGGTGGAAGGGGTAGCAATGCCTAATTCTGGTTGGGCAAAGATACAGTGGCCTGCATAGAATACTGGCTGGTTGAAATTAACTAGAGAACAATGTATTTCAGCTACTGTAAGGATAGTACTGGGTTCAGTTCTGGGCTTGGCTGACTGTGTGAAGTTTTCACATTGTCCATGTAAGCATACTTGCTTTGTGTACTAAGTTTAGAAAGCAATGTATGTTTGTGGGATGTTGTTAGATTTGGAACATCATAGATAGCGAGCTGTTAAGATGTATCATGTTTGAATCTCAGAATTGGTAAAAGTTATGTTAATTATTTTTATTATATTTTGACTGTGTTCTTAAATAAACTTTGATAAAAGCTCCCTAGTGGGTCACTTGAATCGTACCTGGAGTGAAACACCTTATGCTAACTTTAGAAAACACCTTGGAATTTCTGGCCTGGGTCTTAACACCAGAGATTTGGGTTTGATTCTGGCTCCAGGTGAAGTTTGCCTGTTCTCGCCATGTCCATGTGGGTTTCCTGTGGATGCTCCTGATTACTCCCACGGTCCAAAGGATCTGCGGGTTAGGTGGACTGGTCATGCTAAATTGCCCCTTAGGTGCGATCTTACTGCTGGTCATGCCACTATCCTGCTGCGGCAAGGTTGGAGAATTTATCAGCCAGCCATATTCCAGTTCACTATGACAGGAGCAGGAAGATTCCAACCTCAGTATCCAAAAATATGGAGATCGTCTAGATTGGACATGGTAATTGTGTGGGTTTGCGCGATAGGGTGGCTGTGGCTGTGGGGGTTGGTGTAGAGGGCCTGAGTGAGAGGGTCTTTCAGAGAGTGAGTGCAGACTCCATGGAATATATGGCCTCTCTGCATTGTAGGGACTCTGTGGTTCACACACAACCAGTCTCCCATTCATTGACTCTGTCTAACTTCCCGCTACCTCGCAAAACAGCCAACATAATTAAGGACCCCACGCACCTCGGCCACACTCTCTTCCACCTTCTTCCTTCAGGAAAAAGATACCAAAGTCTGAAGTCACATGCTAACCGACTTAACTTCCCTGTTGCTGTCAGACTTTTGAATGGATCTACCTCACACTAAGTTGATCTTTCTCTACAGCTTAGCTGCGACTGCAACACTACATTCTGCACTCTCTCCTTTCCTTCTCTATGAACAGTATGTTTTGCTTGTGTAGCGCAAGAAACAATACTTCTCACTGTATGTTAATCCATGTGACAATAATGAATCAAATCATAATCAACAGTGAACATGCCACAGAAGCTTTAAGGGATAGCGCAGGAATGTGGAGCTGAGAAAGTAGAAGGATGGAACAGGCTTGAAAGGCTGAATGGCTTGCTTCTGCTCCTATTACAGTCGGAAAAGAAGAGTATAAAAGGACAAACAGATGAAAGCTCAGCAAATTCAAACAAAACCTCCCACGCTCTGCTGCTTACCAGAGGCCTGGACCTAGTAATCCTGACCTTGATTCAATTTATTGTTATTGGAATATTATATGTATGATTGACTCTGCTAATGTTACAATGAAGCCTTGTTACTCAGTGAGGATTGTTAAGCTGAATCATTAACCCAGGAGCAAGTGCTGCCAACACAAGGCGACCCTTTCAAGACCCCCTTACTTATCTCCTCCAGATGATTGGTGCCCGAGGTAAGTCTGGCTCGCAAAGTGCACTGCACCATCCCGAGGATGTAACCGGACATCGGGAATGCAATTTAGTTTTAACTGCAACCGATTACATTTTTAATCTACATTCCTTGTTAGATCCAGCCAGACAACTGGACACGCAGAACAGCACAGAGATTCGCACTACTAACCCACCTCACAGCGCCAGGCATCCCGGTTCGATTGCCACCTTGGGTGACTGCTTGTGCGGAGTCTGCACATTCTCCTCGTGTCTGCGTGGGTTTCCTCCGGGCAGTTCGGTTTCCACCTACTGTCCGAGTAGGCACCAGGACTCAATAATTATGTTTAAATTACCTAATGAATATTGAAGCCAGTTCTGTGCTCTTTATGGGTGAAGCATTTTTGGAATCCATGCCATGGAAAGAAAAGCAAAGACCATCATTGTTATTCTCAGACAATTAAACATTTTGTTTTCACCCACACTATTTACCCCAGCTCCAAGCTCACGTTCTATCTAGTTCAAGTTTAAGCTTATTTACTGTTGTCACAAGTCGGTTTACATTCACACTGCAATGAAGTTTACTGTGAAAATCCCTTAGTCGCCACTCTCCGGCACCTGTTCGGGTGCACCGAGGGAGAATTTAGCCCGGCCAATGTAACTAACCAGCACGTCTTTGAAACTGGGGGAGGAAACCGGAGCACCCAGAGGAAACTCACGCGGACACAGGCATGGGAGAAAGTGCAGACTCCTCACAGACTGTGAGCCAAGCTGAGAATTGCACCTGAGTCCCTGGCACTATGAGGTAGCAGTGTTAACCACTGTGCCACCCCATGCCACCCCAGGAAAACGATGTGAATGCTTAGCAGGTCATACGATATCAATGATGGGTGGGAGTAGGGTGCATGGTGAGGGAAGAAACTTCAGAACTTTAAAGAAACTTAATTCGATGCCGTGTTGGGGAACTGTTACAGGGCATTGAAAGGATAACTTAAGCTGCATTCAGTGGTGTTCCTGGTCGCTCTTGAAGTATGTATATACTGGTAATTGAAATCCTACATTGACGGTTTGTACCCGAGAGCTTAATGGCTGCTGGCGGAAGATAAGATGTCTGCCTTTGGTAGTAATGTTAGAACCCATTCAGGATGGTAATAACATTTCCTGCAGCCTTGCTAGCACCATTGTTGGATGCCAAACTGACCTGATCACATCAAAATCCAAGATAAATGAACTCCCCGATTCCATTTCTCCCATTTGTGCCTTCAAACGTGTCTTTTATTATATGGGTACATGAATGCCTAACACGTTTGTATCACATTCTTTTCTCCGCTGTTTTAGAGGCAGTTGTTGCTGGATTCGTATTAAATAGAGTAATGGCTCTCTATTTAAAAGCACAGACGTAAGCACCTCAAATGTGTTCAGCAATTGTATCCCGATATTTGAAGAATTTAATTTCAATGCATTAATCTTCTCTGGGCGCTTTCTACGTAATTACTCTGAATAGAAGAAAGGTTTCCATTTCTGTACTGCTTTTCCTAACCACAGGACATCCTAAAAGGCTTTGCACAAATACTTTTGAAGAGTTGCCATGGTTACAAAGTAGAAAATTAGCGCGGAAATGGCACCTACAGCTTGGATATAGTTGTGGAGGTGTAGAGATGAGGGCGGCACAGTGGTGAGCTTCTCATCCACTGATTCCATCTACATTTCCCGCTATCTCGGAAAAGTAGCCAACATAATCAAGGACCCCACGCACCCCGGGCAGCACAGTGGTTAATATTGCTGCTTCACAGCACTAGAGACACAGGTTCGATTGCTGGCAGAGTCTGCACGTTCTCCCCATGTCTGCACGGGTTTCATTTGGGTGCCCAGGTTTCCTCCCACAGTACAAACGATGTGTGGATCAGGTGGATTGGCAATACTAAATTACCCCTTAGTGTCGGGAAGATGAGTTAGGGTAAATACATGGGGTTATAGGGACAGGGCCTGGGAGGGATTATAGTTGGTGCAGATTCGATGGGCCAAAATTCCTTCCCTAATGGCACTGTGGGTCAACCCACAGCATGTGGACTGCAGCGATTCAAGAGGGCAGCTCACCACCACCTTCTCAAGGGCAACTAGAGATGGGCAATAAATGCTGGCTAGCCAGCAATGCTCATGTCCCACAAATTAATATAAAAAAAGCCTCCATCTGCACTGTAGAATCTATGATCTGGTTTGATAGAGAACATAGAAACAGGCCTTCAGCCCAAATCGTCCACGCTGAGCAGGCTTCCTGAACTGAACTAAGTCCCAGTTGCCTGTATTTGGCCTATATCCCTCTAAACCTTTCCCATCCATGCACCCATCCAAATGTCTTTTAAATTGTACCAGCTGTAATTGTACCAGCCTCTATCACCCCCTCTGCCAGCTCATTTCATACACACACCACCCTCTGGGTGAAAAAGTTGCCCCTTGGGTCCCCTCTCACTTTAAACCTATGCCATCTGGTTTTGGATTCTGCTATCCTGGGGAAAAGACCATGCCTTATCTGTGTCCCTCATGATTTCATAAACCTCAATAAGGTCACGCTTAGCTTAGAGACTCAGCATCGGGATTGACAATTTCAGATCTTTTAACCTCGTCACCAATTTTTAGTTTTGATTGTTGCTGTTGGTGATTATTCCATCATTGCCATTTACATCTCCTCTACACTAACCTCTTGCCTCTTTGCTTGTCCCTCTCTTTTTGCCTTCCACATTCATTCCTTTGGCTATTTAAACCTCTCCCACCTTCCATCACTGATCTACCCTTTTGTTCTTCTGACCCAATTTCTCCCAGCTGGAACACGGTGGGACAGTGGTTAGCACTGCTGCCTCACGGTGCCAGGGACCCTGATTCAATTCTGGCCTCGGGTGACTGTCTGTGCGGTATCTGCACATTCTGCCTGTGTCTATGTGGGTTTCCTTCGAGTGCTCCAGTTTCCTCCCCTAGTCCAAAGATGTGCAGGTTAGGTTGATTGGCCATCGTAAATTGACCCTAATGTCAGGGGATTAACAGGGTAAATATAATGGGCTATGGGGATAGAGCCTGTGTGTGATTGCCCTCGGCGCAGGCTCAATGGGTCAACTGGCCTCCTTCTGCACCGTAAATTCTATGATTCTCTGGATTACTACTAAAATGACTAGTGGGATTACACTGGGTTACGGGGATAGGGTCTGGGTGGGATTGTTTTTGGGGCAGTCTTGATGGGCTGAATGGCCTCCTCCTGCACTGTAGGGATTTTATGATTCTGCACTATTAGATTGACTTTTTTTTTTTAATTCTTTCATGGGGTGTGGACACTGCAGGCTAGGCCCTCATTTTTATTGCCTTTGGAAGGTGGTAGTGAGCTGTCTTCTTGAACCAGCACTGCTATACGGAGGGAGTTCCAGGATTTTGATGAAGTGACAGCAAAGGAGCAGCCGATATATTTCCGATTCAGGATGATGTGTGGCTTGGAAGGAAACCTGTGGATAGTGGTGCCCCCGTGCATCTTCTGCTTTTGCCTTCCTAGTTGGGAGAGCTCATGGGTTTGGAACGTGCTGTCAAAGGAGATTTGGTGAGCTGCTGGAGTGTTCTTGTAGATGATACACCATGATGCTACTGTGTGCCAGTGGTGGAGAGACTGAGAGTTGAAGGTGGTGGTTGGGTGCCAGTCAAGTGGGCTGCTTTGTCCCAGATGGTGTTAAATGTATAGAACATAGAACACTACAGCACAAACAGGCCCTTCGGCCCACAAGTTGTACCGATCATACCCATACCTACCGGGCCTATCTATAACTCTCAATCCCATTAAATCCTATGTACTCATCCAGAAGTCTCTTAAAAGACCCCAGCGAGTTTGCCTCTACCACCACCGACAGCAGCCAATTCCACTCACTCACCACCGTCTGAGTGAAAAACTTACCCCTGACATCTCCTCTGTATCTACTCCCGAGCACCTTAAATCTGTGTCCTCTCATAGCGACCATTTCAGCCCAGGAAATAGCCACCGAGAATCCACCCTATCTATACCTCTCAACGTTTTATAAACCTCTATCAGTTTGCCTCTCAACCTTTGTCTCTCCAGGGATAAGAGACCTAGCTCCCTCAACTATCTTCATAAGGCATGCCTCCCCATCCAGGCAACATCCTTGTAAATCTCCTCTGCACCCTCTCAATAACTTCCACATCCTTCTTGTCATGAGGCGACCAGAGCTGCGCGCAATACTCCCAAGTTGAAGCTCCAAGTTGAGCTTCTTTAGTGTTGTTAGAGCTGTACGCAGCCAGACAAGTAGAGGGTATTTCAGTATACCTAACTTGTGGTCTGTTGATTTGGCTTTGCAGAGTCAGAATGTGAGTTACTTGCTGCTGAAATCCCCACTTCTGACCTGTTCTTGTAGCCACAGCATTTATATGGTTAGCCCAATGCAGTTACTGGTCAATGGTGACCCCCAGAGAGAAAATGCTGGAAAATCTCAGCAGGTCAGGCAGCATCTGTAAGGAGAGAAAAAAGCTGAAGTTTTGAATCCAGATGACCCTGACAGACGCTGCCAGACCTGCTGAGATTTTCCAGCGTTTTCTCTTTTGCTTTTAGATTCCAACATCTGCAGTAATTGGCACTAATACTTTTGCAGTGGGGTTTGAGGACACAGTTTGAAACGAGTAAAAGCTATGAACCATCACTCAAAAAGGAGTCCCACAAGAATAATGAAAGTCCTGGAAGAGAGAAGAATGTGGAAGAGAGAATATCCAGTGTGCGAGGGGGTCCTTGATTATGCTGGCTGCTTTCCCAAGGCAATGGGAAGTGTAGACAGAGTCAATGGATGGGAGGCTGAGTTGTGTGATGGACTGGGCTACCTTCACAACCCTTTGTAGTCTCTTGCAATCTTGGGCAGAACAGGAGCAATACCCAAGCTGTGATACATCTGGAAAGGATGCTTTCTATAGTGCATGTGTAAAAGTTGGTGAGAGTCATAGCGGACATGTCAGATGCATTAGCAGATTATGCCATTATCATTTCTGATATCTCTGTCGATGTTTTGGTGGTCCCCACCTAGTTTTGCTGCTTTTTGACTTCCCTCTAGCAGTTTGGTACATGCTGGCTTTTCAGCGTCAGCCATGTTGCTGGGGGACTGGAGTCACATATGGGTCAATGAGCGTGGCAGGTTTTCTTCCCAAAGGACACTACTTAATCACTCAATGATAGTTTTATGGCCACGTTACTGGGAACTAGCATTTAATCCCATCTTTTAATCCCAAATTAATATCAGAATCCCAAGGGTTGCACAATGATTAGCACTGCTGCCTCACAGCACCAGGGGCCTGGGTTCAATCCCCGACTTGGGTCGCTCTCTGTGTAGAGTTTGCACGTTCTCCCTGTGTGTGCGTGTGTTTCCTCCGGGTGCTCCGGTTTCCTCCCACAGTCCAAAAATGTGTAGGTTAGGTTGATTGACCGTGCTAAATTGTCCATTAGTGTCAGGGGGTCAGTCGTAGAAATAGATGGGGTGGCAGGGCTAGGGCCTGGGTGGGATTGTGATTGATGCACACTCAATGGGCCAAATGGCCTCTTCCTGTGCTGTAGGATTCTATGATTTATTGATTGAATTCCACCAGCTGCTATGGTGGGATTTGGACCCGTGCCTCTAGAGACTGGGCCCAGTAACTCTGAAACAATAGCCTCTCCCACTTTGCAGGCCTGAAATTGAGGCCTTACTGGAATCATGCCGTTTGAACATTCAGGAAATTACATTTAATATAATTACAGCAAACAAAATTTATCTATTGTATTTCAATTAATAGCTGCTTTTGAAATAACTTCACTGAGTGATTCTCGGACTAATTTAAGCTAGCCTCAGGCCTCATTTCCTGAAACTTTTTGGTATGAACTGGCCTGGTGATTTTCTCATAAAGGTTTTTGTGTGAGTAAAGGGTCGCCCTGTCACAGATAGCTTTCCTCGTTCATACAGTCATAGAATTCCTATAGTACAGAAAGAGGCCATTCAGCCCATCGAGTCTGCACCGACCACAATCCCACCTAGGCCCTATTCCCATAACCCCATGCATTTACCCTAGCTAGTCCTCCTGACACTAAAGGGCAATTTAGCATGGCCAATCTGCCTAATTCACAATAAACTTCCTACCCACATAAATTCCTAAAATACTGATTTTTTTTATTGTTGTCACTAGTAGGATTACATTAACACTGCAATGAAGTTGGTGTGAAAATCTCCTGGTCGCCTGATTGGGACAATTTAGCACGGCCAACACATCTAACCAGCACGTCTTTCGGACCATGGGAGGAAACCCACGCAGACACGGGGAGGAGGTGCCAACTCCACATAGATAGTGACTCAAGCCAGGAACTGAACCCGGGCCTCTGGCGCTGTGAGGCAGCAGTGCTAACCACTACGCCATCGCGAAGCTTCGAGACTCAAACAGCCGAACACAGAGCCACAAACAGACAACCAAATCACAACAGAGAATGTGCAAGAGGCCAGAGTTCGAGGAGCAGTGAGTTCTCAGAAGGGTGTGGGCTGGAAGTGGTTCCAAGCTACAGCCACTGATCTGACATTTTCCTGGTGCATCTCCATGCAAATTTAAATCCCCCTCATCTCCATTTCTCTGCCAGATGCTCCTTACCAAACGAAACTTCAAGGACCTGCGTAAATGAATCAACAACCAACTACAACCCTCCCCTCTTGATCATCTTAATACGTACTCTGCAATGTTTGCAAACTGTGCAAAGGAGGAATATAGGAATTAGGAGCAGAAGTGGCACGGTCGCACAATAGTTAGCACTGCTGCCTCACAGCTCCAGAGACCCGAGTTTGATTCCCGGCTCAGGTCACTGTCTGTGTGGAATCTGTACATTGTCACCACTTTTGCGTGAGTTTCCTCCAGGTGCTCTGATTCCCCTCCGTCCTCCAAAGATGTGCAGACTAGGTTGATTGGACATGTTAAATAACCCTTAGTGTCTTGGGATGTGATAAGGTAGGCAGAGTAGCTAAGTGAGATAGGACCTGGATGGGATTGATGTCGGTGCAGACTCAATGGGTCGAATGGCCTCATTGTACACTGTATAGATTCTACAATTCTAAGTTGGCAATTCAGCTCTTCAAGCCTGTTCTGCCACTTGGTCAAATCATGGCTGATTTCTCCCTGGTCTCAAATCCGTCTCCCTATCTGTCCCCCTTATGCCTTTTTCAAATTAGAAATATATCTACCTCCTTCTCGAAACGATTCAGTAATTCAGACTCCACCGCACTATGGGGCAGCGAGTTCCACAAATTCACCACCCTCTGCAGGAAGTAGTTCCCCCTCATTTCAATTTTTAACCTGCCACTTCTCAGCCTATACCTGTGGCCTCTTGTTCTCAGGAGGAAAATCTGTGAGAAATACATGGACCAGGACCCTCTGACCAAGCCTTTCAGGCGATATAACACCAATGTCCCAGAGAAGGCACGCTTAATTGCATCACAGATGTATTCAATATTCAATCCTTTGGTGAGGTGGGCTTGTCGTAGTAAATGTGCAGGGTTACGGGGATAGGGCAGGAAAGGATGGGATTAATAAGATGCTCTGTCGGGGAGTCAGTGTAGACGTGACGTGCCAAATAGCCTCCCTCAGCATTGCTGGGATTGTACGATTCTTTTGACATAGTTATGATGTGTCATTTCTCTGTGGTGCTTTTGCTCACTGCCATGCTGCCAGCTTCTAAATTATAATTTAATCAAATCATGTAATTGGAGCACAGCGCAAGCCAATGGAGAGACATCATCATCGCCAGTGGCAAGACTGGCGACTGCACAACTCAACAGGTAATTATCTCTCCTCAGTGCTGGCTCTGATAAATCCTCTTATTTATTTACCGCAGAGGTCATGGCAACATAGAGTCATTATTTTTCAATCAGCCGCACTTTGAACCTTACAAAATTTCCTTTATTAATATCGGCACAAGGGAATTAGGAGCAGACGGAGGTAATTCAGCTCTTTGAGCATGGTTTAAGATTCCAAAAAAAAAATCATGAACGTAGCCCAGTCCATTGCACAAGCCAGCCTCCCATCCTTTGACACTTCCCGCTGCCTCAGGAAAGCAGCCGGCATGGTTAAGGACCCCGGACCTCAGGTGTCTCTCAGCGCCAGCGACCCAGGTTCAATTCCCAGCTTGGGTCACTGTCTGAGTGGATTGTGCACACTCTCTCTGTGTCTGCGTGGGTTTCCTCAGGGTGCGCCGGTTTCGTCCCGCAGTCCGAGAGACATGCTGGTTAGGGTGCATTGGCCGTGCTAAATTCTCCCTCAGTGAACCTGAACAGGCACCGGAGTGGGGGATTTTCACAATAACCTCATTGCAGTGTTAATGTAAGCCTATTTGTGACACTAATAAATAAACTTTAAACATACTCTCTTCCATCAGGAAAAAGATACAAAAGGTCACGTACTAACCAACTCGAGAACAGCTTCTTCCCTGCTGCCATGAGGCTTTTGAATGGACCTTCCACATGTTAAGTTGATCTTTCTCTTCACCTGTAGACTGTAACACTACATTCTGACCCCCTCCTTTCTTTCTCTATGAGTGGCATGCTTTGCCTGTATAGCGTGCAAAAACAGTACTTTTCACTGTATGTTAATACATGTGATAATAATAAATCAAATCAAATCAAGAACCTTACAGTGTTTTGCTCCATTATAAGTGTTCCATGAATGCAAGTTGTTTTGACAGACACCCTGACAGTTGGGAATGCCTTGATTTGGAGATGCTGGCGTTGGACTGGGGTGGACACAATAAAGAACCTCACAACACCCAGGTTAATGCTTTAGAGTTCTATACCTTTTAGAGCTTTCAGGGCACTGTTCCTTCATCAGGCGAGTTATCTGATGAAGGAGCAACACCCCGAAAGCTCATGATTCCAAATAAATCTGGTGTTCAGGTTGTAGAAAGGATAAAAGATGTCTTCCTAGTCGAATGGATTGTGTAAAATAACTTTTTTCCCTTAATTCTGTTAATTTTATATTGAGTTTAACATTCATTGATGGCATACTGTGTTTAATGAATGAGAAATGTTATTTATACAAAAATATTTCCTCCCAGGTTCGAGTACCGTGCTTACAGCTTGATTTACTATTGTTACATGTATTAACATACAGTGAAATGTATTGTTTCTTGCGCACTATGTAGACAAAACATACCGTTCATAGAGAAGGAAAGGAGATAGTGTGGAATGTAGTGTTACAGTCATAGTTAGAGTGTAGAGAAAGATCAATTTAATGCAAGGTAAGTCCATTCAAAAGTCTGATGACAGCAGGGAAGAAGTTGTTCTTGAGCCAGTTGGTATGTGATCTCAGACTTTTGTATCTTTTTCCCAACGGAAGAAGGCGGAAGAGAGAGTATCCGGGGTGAGTGGGGTCCTTAATTATGCTGCCTGCTTTGCCGAGGCAGTGGGAGATGTAGACAGAGTCAATGGATGGGAGGTTGGTTTCTGTGATGGACTGGGCTCCATTCACGACCTTTTATAGTTCCTTACAATCTTGGGGAGAACAGGAGCCATACCAAACTGTGATGCAACCAAAAGCAATGCTTTCCAGAGTGCACTTGTAAAAGTTGGCAAGAATTGTAACTGACATGCCAAATTTTCTTAATTCTTCTTTGAAAGTAGATGCGTTGGTGGGTTTTCTTAACTATAGTGTCAGCATGGGGAGGACCAGGACAGGTTGTTGGTGATCTGGGAACTTAAAATCTTGAAGCTCTCGATCCTTTCTACTTTGTCCCACTTGACGTAGACAGGGGCGTTTTCTCCTTTACACTTTCTGAAGTTGATGACAATCTCCTTTGTTTTGTTGACATTGAATGATGATAATGAATCAAATCAAATTAAATCAAGATTAATGCCTGAATAAGTGGCTGGAGAATGGATGTTAGAGATGGAAAGAGTAGATAGTAATGCTGTGGCCTCGCTTGCAACTGAGTAACAGTGCGGCTGTGGTCCATGCCCACCTTGTTAGATGAATATACCACTCGGGACCAGTGTAGATGGGGTCAATGCAAGTTACATATTAATGGGCATCAAGGATCTGTGCATTCAGACTTCCTCTTTGAGATTGGATGTAAACCACCCATTGAGAAACTGCTCCCAAATAAGACCAATATAAATTGCCATCAGTGAGATGGGTTAACACTGTGGGGGTGTACTCTTAAGGTGAGAGGGGGGAAGTTCAAAGGAGATCATACTGTCACGGAACCTTACCGTGTGGAAGGAAGCCATTCAGCCCATCAAGTCTGCACCGACCACCCAGGCCCAAATCATATAACCCCATGCATTTACCTTAGCTAGTTCCCCTGACAGTATGGGTCAATTTAGCATGGTCAATCCACTTAACCAGCATATCTTTGGAGTGTGGGAGAAAACCAGAGCACCTGATAGGAACCCAAACAGAGCATATGCCAACTCCACACAGACAGTGATCCGAGCCAGGAATTGAATCCGGGTCCCTGGTACTGTGAGGCAACAGTGCTAACCATTGTGCCACCGCGCCTCCCAAGATGTGAGGGGCAGTTATTTTTTACACATAGGTAGATGTCTGGAACATCTAGGAGTGGGGTCAGGCATATTTTAAGGGCAATTAAGGGGCAGATAAATATGCAAGAAATAGAGGAATATAGACCAAGGGCAGGTAGAAGGGATTGGTTTAATTTGATATCGTGATCGGCGCGATATGGTGGACCGAAAGCCCTGTTCCTGTGCTGAACTGTTCTATGTGATATGGGCCAGACTGCTTATGTCTTCATTTTGTACCCCTTTTATAGAATCATAGAATCCCTACAGCACAGAAGGAGAACTTTCAGTCCTTCGAGCCTGTACTGACCACAATTCCACCCAGGCTCTATCCCCACTAATCCTCTAACAGTAAGGTGCAATTTAGCATGGCCAATCCACTTAACCTGGACGGCACGGTACAACAGTGGTTAGCAGTGCTGCTTCACAGCTCCGGGGTTCTGGGTTCGATTCCCGGCTCGGGTCACTGTCTGCGTGGAGTTTGCATATTTTCCTCGTGTCTGCGTGGGTTTTCTCGAGGCACTCCGTTTCCTCCTACAGTCCAAAGATGTGAGGGTTAGGTTGATTGGCCATGCTAAGAAATTGTACCTTAATGTTCAGGGATGCGTAGGTTAGAAGGATTGGTGGGGATAATATGTAGGGATATGGGAGTAGGGCCTGAGTGCGATTGTGTTCAGTGCAAACTTGATGGGTCGAAGGGTCTCTTTCTGTATTGTAGGGGTCTATAACCTTTGGAGTATGGGAAAAAACTGGAGCACCCGGAGGAAACCCACGCAGACACAGGGAGAAAATGCAAACTCCACATAGTCACCAGAGGCCAGGAATTGAACCCGGTCCTTGGAGCTGTGAGGGAGCAGTGCTAATGACTATGCAGCCTTACTGCCTGAGATTCTTGTCTTTTCTTTCTCTCTGTCTCTCTTTGGAAGCTATTCTCACTGAACATTTGGACATGCTCAGAATTTGGATGATTGGGTTTCAGCTATATGAACCTCTGTTGTAATTCCAGCTCAGGTATAATATTAGCGTTGATGACTGACAGGACTGTATTTGCTCAAAGCATCAACACATGGAGACCTCTTCCATGCCCTGAATTCCAGGAGAAATGAAAATCCATCAAAATATGACTGTCTCATTTTCCCGTCTTGAAAAATCTCAACTTTTGATGGAATGTAGCTGATACTCTTTCAACCTTTCTTTTCGTTTGAATTGGAAACTACAAAGGGTCGTGAATGTAGCCTAATCCGTCGCACAAACCAGCATCCCATCCATTGACTCTGTCTACACTTCCTGCTGCATTGGAAAACAGCCAGCATAATCAAGGACCTCACGCACCCCAGACATTCTCTCTTCCAACTTCTTCCGTCGGAAAACAGGTATAAAAGTCTGAGGTTACGTGCCAACCAACTCAAGAACAGCTTCTTCGCTGCTGCTGTCAGACTTTCGAATGGACCTACCTCGCGTTAAGTTGATCTTTCTCTACACCCTAGCTGTGACTGTAACACTACATTCTACACCCTCTCCTTTCCTTCTCAATGAACAGATTGTCTGTTTAGCACGCAAGAAACAATACTTTTCACTGTATCCCAATGCATGTGACAATGATAAATCAAATAATACTTTTCACTATTCCAATACATATGACAATAATAAATCTAATCAAATCAACATCAAATCATTGAGGTGTTCTGTCGAAACTTTTAATTAGAATGAGCGAGGGATTTGTCTTTTTTTTGTCCTCATTTGCTTTCAGTGGTAGCGAATTCCACACATTCACCACCCTCTGGGTGACAAAATTTTCCTTCACCTCAGTTCTAATCTCAGCTTGGCCTTGAGGTGGGGGCACAGTGGCACAATGGTTAGCACTGCTGCCTCACGCTGCCAGGGATCTGGGTTCAATTCCTGGCTTGGGCCGCTGCCTGTGCGGAGTCTGAGCGTTCTCCCCGTGTCTGCATAGGTTTCCTCTGGATGCCCTGGTTTCCTCCCACAGTTTGAAAGATGTGCTGGTTAGGTACATTGCCATGCTAAATTCTCCCCCAGTGTACCCAAACAGACGCCATGAAATTTTCACTGTATCTTTACTGCAATGTAAATGTAAAACTACTTGTGAGAATAATAAATAAACTTTATAGAAGTAATCTAAAGAATCAGAGTAATGTTATGGGGACTCGGGTTCAAATCCCGTCATGGCAGATGGTGAAATGTGGCTTCAGTAAAAACCTGGAATTTAAAGACTAATGATTTAAAGACTAATGATTGTTGAAAAAACCTTTCTGGTTCACAGTAGCACGGTGGCACAGTGGCACAGCACTGCTGCCTCACAGCACCAGCAACCCTGGTTCAATTGTGTCACTGCCTCTGCAGAGCCTGCACGTTCTCCCCATGTCTACATGGGTTTCTTCTGCGTGCTCTGCTTTCCTCCCACAGTCTGAAAGATGTGCTGATTAGGTACATTGACCATGGCTAAATTCTCCCTCAGTGTACCCGAACAGGCGTTGGAGTGTAGTGACTAAGGGGATTTTCACAGTAACTTCATTGCGGTGTTAATGCAAGCCTATTTGTGGCTAATAAATAAGCTATAAAACTTTCTCTCTCGGGCTTGTTTGCCATGACCCCTCAGAGGGTCACCTTAACTTGAAAGGCAGGCTCTATTCTCTCTCCGCAGATACAGTCTATTAGTCTGTTACTGTGGTTCACAGGAGCACTGATGTTTAAATGTAGCTATACCAGTGGTGGGATATCATCCGTTTGAAGCTGCTTTATTGCCACTGTTGACTTTGATGGTGTAACTTTTTAACCTTTTGATCCTGGCTGATGATGTTCAGTGCACCTGCCATCTTTTCAATCTCTCTAATATTTATCTCTGCAAGTGGATGATATTGACTCTGGTGTTATGGTTTAGACAATAAGATGCCCTGCATGCTATTCTGTTGTTTTTTTTTCCTCAATCAATTGTTCATTCTGAGGTGTTCCGTAGAAGATTTTATTTAGAATGGGCGAGTGGTTTGTCATTTTTTTTTTAAATGCTGTTGTTACAACCCAGGCCAGAAACTCCAAGGTGTTTTATTTGGTAACCTTGAGTTTTCCCAATTGAATTTGACATGGATGGGCACAGCTCCAGAGTGTGGAAGGAAACCGGAGTGCCCGGAGCAAACCCATGGGGAGAATAGTGGCACGGTGGTTAGCACTGCTCCCTCACAATGCCAGGGATTCAGTTCCCGGCTTGGCTCACTATCTCCTCATGCCCGTGGTGTGTTTGCTCCGGTTGCTCTGGTTTCCTCCCACAGTCTGAAAGACGTGCTGGTTAGGTGCATTGGCCGTGCTAAATTCTCCCTCAGTGTACACAAATAGGCGCCAGAGTGTGGCAACTAGAGGATTTTCACAATAACTTCATTGCATTGTTAATGTAAGCCTACTTGTGACACTAATAAATACATAAACGCGGCCTTGTAGCAGAATTAGAAGCACAAATAGCTATGTTTGGAAGTAGATTGCTTCTATAAAGGATAGCAACTTGAATAGCAAAACCTTCTCATGGATGCTGGACTCTAAGCTGAATGAACATCAGCGGCAGAGGGGTTAAAGATTGTTTGAGATTATTGGGGAAGGCAGTTGCTACGACCACGGAATAGCCATGCTCAAACATATCTGTCTAGTCGAATTGTAAGTAGTTAGATCTTGTTATTTAATGGAAGTTTTAATTGCTTTATCTTTCTGGTGACTGCTCTTGCCAGTGCATAGGCTTATTACTTGTGATGGTCTTCGTTGATATTGATGGTGCTCTTGGAAAAAATGGCCCAAATGCTTATCCTGTTCAGCAAAGATGGAAAACCATCCGGATAATCAATTTCCTGCAAAGGCGCACATGCCTGGAATTCTCCGACTATTCACGCCACACCAATGGTGGCAGTGGGGAACAGAGAATCCTCCCATGCTCCAAAGATGGGCAGGTTAGATGCTAAATTATCCCTTAGTGCCCTAAGATGTGTAAGTTAGATATATTAGTCATGGTAAATGTTGCGGGGATTGAAAGGGGAAGAGGACCTGGATAGGGTGCTTGGTCAGAGAGGCGGTGCAGACTTGATGGGCCAAATGGCCTCAAAGGACAAAGAAAATTACAGCACCGGAGCAGGCCCTTCAGCCCTCAAAACCTGCACCGACCATGCTGCCCAGCTGAACTAAAACCCCTTACCCTTTCAGGAGACCATATCTCTGTTTTCCCATCCTTTGTATGTATTTGTCAAGATGCCCCTTAAAAGTAATTGTTGAATCTACTTCCATTATCTCCCACAGCAGCGAATTCCAGACTCCCAATACTCTCTGTGTTAAAAAAAAAACCTGCCTCGTACATCTCCTTTAAACCTTGCCCCTCGCACCTTAAACCTGTGCCCCCTAGTAATTGACTCTTCCACCCTGGGAAAAATCTCCTGACTATCCACTCTGAAACTTCCGCACTGTAGGCTATTCACGCTGTCCTGTGAATGAAAAATAAAAGTCCCATGATAAGAGAAAAATACTATGGATGCTGGAATCTGAAACAGAAAATGCTGGAAAATCTCGGCAGGTCTGACAACATCTATGGAGCGAGATAATAGAGCCAACGTTTTGAGTCTGGATGACCACACTCCAGCACCTGTTCGGGTACACTGCAGGAGAATTTAGTGTGGTCAATGCACCTAATCAGCACATCTTTCAAACTGTGGGAGGAAACCAGAGCACTCAGAAGAAACCCACATCGACGCAGGGAGAACGTGCAGACTCCGCACAGACAGTGACATAAGCTGGAATCGAACCAGGGTCGCTGGTGCTGTGAGACAGCAGTGCTAACCACTATGCCACCGTGCTGCTGACCTTAGCTCTGTTCCCTTTCCACAGATGCCATCAGAACTGCTGAGCTTTTCCAGCGTTTTTCATTTTTTAATAAAACCCCCATTCTACGCACGGTGAGAACAACACCATTTTACAGAAGTTAAGGCAAACAACTAAATTAAATTACAGTCATTTCTGCTTCAACCTCCACAGAATAACTCTTAAAATTCCTCCATGCAGCAGTTTAACACAGCCCCTAATCTGTTCACTTTAAACAGTTAATGACTGCGTTTAAATAATTCACAAAGGAGTTGTGTGGAAACACACTTTGAGTGGGTCACCACCAAGGAAATTGAACCCTGATGCTCAAGGTTCTGCCAACTCAATTTTGTAATTTGATTTGAAGAAGGGAGAGTTGACACTGGCCAGCATTAAACAGACCAGCGCTATTCAAATTGGCTTGGTTCCTTTCTGAAGCTTTTCATGTGGTTACTGAATTAGCCCTTGAGAGAGGGAGAAAGAGAAGAGGCCAGAGTGATCCTGAGCAGCAGTGCGGCAAATCTGTTCTTCATTCAATGTGCATCTTCTAAACAATGTGAAGTCTATCTCCAGAAAGAAGCAAATTAGCGCGGGTGCTGGATTCTGAAACCAAAAGAGAAAATGCTGGAAAATCTCAGCAGGTCTGGCAGCAGCTGCAAGGAGAAAAAAGAGCTGATATTTCAACTCCTTTGTCAAGGCTTAACTGGACTCGAAACATCAGTTCTTTTGTCTCCCTACAGATGCTACCAGACCCGTTGAGATTTTCCAACATTTTCTCTTTTGGTTGAAGACTACCTCCCCACTCCCTGTTGGCGTGTTAGCCGAAGGGCGACATGGTGGCGCAGTAGTCAGCACTGCTGCCTCACAACGCCAGGGACCCGTATTCAATCCCTGGCTTAGATCACTGTCTGTACAGAGTCTGTGCATTCCCCCCGTGTCCGCGTGGATTTCCTCCTGGTGCTCTGGTTTCCTCTGTCCAGATCTCAAACAATGACAACACAGAGTACAGGAATGAGATAGAGAATCTGGTGAACTGGTGCGATGACAGTAATCTCTCCTTCAAGGTCAACAAGACGAAGAGATTGTCCGGCTCTGGAAGACTTGCTGATTAGGTGCATTGACCGTGCTAAATTCTCCTTCATTGTACCTGAACAAGCGATGGAGTGTGGGGATTTTCACAGTAACTTCATTGCAGTGTTAATGTAAGTCTACTTATTGACACTGATAAATAAACTTTAATTTGCAAGTGTCATATTCAATGGTGCTACATTGAAGCAGTTGCTCTGACACCTTCAAGGCAAGCAGCAGTGGGTCTAACCTGAGGAGTGTCCGATGCCTGGTGGGAAGAGATAAGTTCTTCCAGCTGCCCACAAGCTCCCCTCTGTTGTAGAGTGCCTGATCCTGAACTGAGCACTCACTCACAGGAAAAGTAACTGAAGGTATCTCGACTAGTGTTTTACAATTCGCTCATCCTTTCCTGCCTTTCTTCATGGACCTTGCTCATGGGAACGTTATGACATGACTAATTAGAATGCTGTCTGTCTGCAGGAAAGCTACTCAAACGGAGAAGGCACAGATTGGGCTCCTCTCAACAGCCTTAATAACAGTACTTGGAAATGTAATTTGACAAATAAATCATTTTGACATCCTCTTCCACAATTGTCTACAGTTTTGTTTATTTCCCAGTCCAGGGGTCACTGATTCTCAAAGGAATCAAAGAATCCCCACAATGCAGAAGCAGGCCATTTGGCCCATTGAGTTTGTACCGACTTTCCCAAAGCGCACAGGCTCTTTCCCAAAATCACATACTTACCCCACTAATCCCTCTAACTTATACATCCTGGGACACGAAGGGACAATTTACCATGATGAATCCCACTAATCTATATATCCTGGGACACAAAAGAGCCTTTTACCATGGCCAATCTACCTAACCTACATACCTTGTGACCTTAAGGTTTGATTGATTTTATTTATTATTGTCACATTTGTTAGCATACAGGGCAAAGTATTGTTTATTGCACGGTATACCATTCATAGAGAAGTACAGAGCATAGTGTTACATCATTGTTAGCATGTTGAGAAAGATCAACTTAATGCAAGGTCAGTGCATTCAAAGATCTGATGGCAGCAGGGAGGAAACTTTTTCTTGAGTCAGTTGGTACGTGACCTCAGACTTTTGTATCTTTTTCCAATAGAAAAAGATGGATGAGAAAATGTCCAGAATGTGTGGGGTACTCAATTATGCCGCTGTTTTGCCGAGGCAATGGGAAGTCTAGACAACGGGAGGCTGGTTTGCTTGATGGATTAGACTTTATTCAAGTAGTTTCTTGTGGTCTTGGGCAGCGCAGGAGCCATACCAAGCTGTAATACAACCAGGAAGAAGGCTTTCTATGGTGCATGTGTAGAAGTTGTATAGCTAACATGCCAAATTTCCTGAGTCTTCTGAGAAAGTTAGCGGGCTTTCTTAACTATAATCTGGGCATGGGGGGGATCAGGACAGGTTGTTGGAGATCTGGACACCTAAAGTCTTGAAGCTTCGACTATTTCTACTTCATCCCCATTGAAGTAGACAGGGGCATGTTCTCCCTTACACCTCCTGAAGTCAATGACAGTCTCCTTGGTATTGTTGACATTGAGGAAGGAATCATTGTTGCTGCAAAGGTCACCAGATTCTCTATCCTATTCCTGTGCTCTGCATTGCCATTGTTTGAGATCCGACCCACTACGGTGGTGTCGTCAGCAAATTTGAATGTCAACTTGGATAGTGCTTTGGTATCACTGCCTTTGGACTATTGCGTGCAGTTTGTCCCCAGTGGATGGGATTTTCCATCTCCCGCTGATGTCTGTGTCGGGGCAACAGAGACAACCCACCATTGGCCATGCTGTATTGCTTCTTAGTGTTCCAAGATGTATAGGTTAGAGGGATTAGCCAAACTAAATTGATCTTCGATTAGATCAAATGTTGGGAGGAGGAGGGATTTTCAGTCCAATCAACGAGCAATTTAGTTTGGTTAATCCCTCTAACTTACACATCTTGGGAGGCTAAGAAGCAATTTAGCATTCACCTAACCCGCACATCTTTGGAGGAAAGCACGCAGACATGGGGAGAGCATGCAGACTCCCCACAGACAGATACCCAATGCTGGAATCGAACCCGTGCCCCTCGCGCTGTGAGGCAGCAGTGCCAACCACTATACCACCACACCGTTTCATCCAAGGCAAGTATATTCTTCCTTAAATATAGGCCAAAATTGTCCAGCCATTCCCATCAGTGATGGCATCCCACGCTGTGGGTTCTCTGGCAGCAGATGATGCTAACAAATGGAAACTCCCTTGACAATGGCGGATTAGAAAGCCCCACCATCACCCAATGATGTGCTGCCTCCGTTGCCCCCACACGCACCACAGTGGTGGACGGAAAATCCCACGTCCAATGGATAAATTGCACATAGTATTCTGAAGAGCAGTCCCACCAAAGCACTATCCAATTATAGCAAGATCTCTTGTGGAAACGATTCCATTTGCCTCCCTATCTGTTTGCTCTATCTGAACACTTAACTTTCAATGTTTCCCAGATGAGTGCAACCAAGTCCCTCTGAGTGCCAACATTTAAAAGCTCCGTGTGTTTTCTTATTAAAAGAAACAATCCTGCTTTCCTTCATGTTTGGCATTTCTCTTTGAGCAGATGAATGGCTTTTAAAACTGAGCAAATCTCCCAAGAAGCATGACTAAGAGCAGGGATTCATTAGTCTCATGCTCCTTCGCTACCTTTTGAGGCATTAATTGACAAAATCTGTTGCGCTTTAGTGGATTGTATGTCAACAGTTCCAAATTGTAATGAGGTCACTTCTGTTCGCAGTGCCACAGGGTAAGAGCAAAGCATTACCGGGCTGGTAAGCCAGAAGCCTTGCCTAATGATCGGGAGCTGGGAGTTCAAATCCCACCATAGCAACTAAGGAATTTCAATTCAATTAATTAAACTTTTAAAAAAAATACCTGAAATGAGAGGCTAATCATTGGATAAAATTCATTTATTACGTAAGTTAGGCTTACATTAACACTGCAATGAAGTTACTGTGAAAATCCCCTAGCCGCCACACCCCGGCACCTGTTTGGGAACAATGAGAGAGAATTTAGCCAATCCACCTAACCAGCACATCTTTGGACTGTGGGAGGAAACTGGAGCATCCAGAGGAAATCCATGAAGACACGAGGAGAACATGCAGACTTCACACAGATAGTGACCCAAACCAGGAATCCCTGTAATTCAGAAGGAAGCCATTTGGCCCATCGAGTCTGAACGGATCACGATTCCACCCAGACCCTTTTCCCATAACCCTAGCTAGATCCCCCAACAATTTTAGCATGGCTAATTTAACCTAACCCACACAGCTTTGGACTATGGGAAGAAACCAGAGCTTTCAGAGGAAACCCACACAGACATGGGGAAAATGCGCAAACCCCACACAGACAGTGACCCAAGCCAGGACTCAAACACAAGTTCTTGGAGCTGTGAGGCAGCAGTGCTAACCACTGTGCCACCTGACCACCCACAGTAGTAACAGTAATGGTGACCAGATAACTACAGGGTTGTCATTAAAAAAAAGCTATTTGATTCAATTGTCCTTTTTGGGAGGGAAATCCGCAATCTTTGTAAGTGCCTACATGTAGGGCCTGGGTAGGATTGTCGGTGCAGGTGTGATGGGCTGAATGGCCTCCTTCTGCACTGTAAGATTCTATGGTTTTATGTGACTCCAAACCCTCAGCAACGTGGCTAACTCTTAACAGCAGACTGAATAGGCCTATTTGTACCAAACCATAATATATGGGTCACACAGTCCAAAGATGTGCATGTTTAGTAATTTGGCCACGCTAAATTGCCCCTTAGTGTTCCAATATATGTAAGTTGGGAGGGGTTAGCAGATTAAATACATGAGATAGGGCTTGAATGGGATGCTCCGCTGGAGAGTTGGTGCAGATTCGATGGGCTGAATGGCCTCCTACCCTGTAGGAATTCTATTTATCTTCATCTGCTGTGGTTCCGGAAGATGACTTGGGACTAGCATAGTGGCACAGTGATTAGCGCTGCTGCCTCACAGGGCCCCAGGTTTGATTCACAGCTTGGGTCACTGTCTGTGTGGAGTTTGTATGTTGTCCCCGTGTCTGCGTGGATTTTCCTCTGGGTGCTCCGGTTTCCTCTCATAGTCCAAAGGTGTGCGGGTCCATGTTTGGCCATGTGGATTGGCCGTGTTAAAATTGCCTCTTAATGTTGGGGGACTAGCTAGGGTAAATGCATGGGGTTATGTGGTAGGGGCCTGGCTGGGATTGTGGTCAGTGCAAACCTAATGGGCCAAATGGCCTCCTTCTACACTATAGGAATCTGTGATTTTTGTCAAGGGTATTTAAGGATGGTTTTTCAATGCTTGCCAGTGATGCCCACATCCTGTAAATGAATTTTAAAAAGCCAGCTATTCTATTCTGAATTGAATAGTGGCCATAGACCAAGAGCCCCTTGTGGTGTGCATGCTGAACCGCACAGAACAACAGGATCTCAGAATTGGTTGCTGCTCCCTGCTAAGGTACAATAGTCTTGTACCACTCCTAGTGTCTCTGTACCAGTCCAAAGAAATATTGCCAGTTATTTTCAGTGCTCATTCTGCACAGCTGACTGGATCTGTGCATTGTCGAGTAGGGACTTGGGGATGGCTAATGACCAGATCTTGCCAGTTCTCCAGCGATGTGCTGAAGTCTTGTTCCTGGTAATGTATCCCAGCCTGAGCCAGAGATAGAGAGAGGAGGACAGAGAAAGCTCGGAGGCAGCGGGTGACAGACTTCACTTCTGATTTTTATTTTCAAACCTCTTTCTGACAGCTTCAAAAATAACCTCTTCGTCGAAAGTATGAGTGTTCAGATTCTCCTTTCAAGCCTGCCAGATTAAAATTGCTGCTACCTGTCTGATAATATCTTTAACATCACTCTATCAGCTCCAGTCTCAAGCATCTGAATCTGTCTGTGTGTTTGTGAAAAGAGATCTTGGTTGATAACTCAATCCTTTAAGCAGTAGCTTAGTGAAAAATCCTGAGCGTGTTAGTCATAGAGGTTTACAGAATGGAAACAAGCCCTTCAGCCCAACTTGTCCATGCCGCCTCTTTGTTTTTTACTACTAAGTTAAATCCAATTGTCCATATTTGGCCCATATCCCTCTATACCCATCCTACCCGTTATAACTGTGTAAATGCCTTTAAAAAACAAAATTGTACCCGCTTCTACTACTACCTCCGGCAGCTCGTTCCAGATACTCACCACTCTCAGTGTGGAAAATTTGCCCCTCTGGGCTCTTTTGTATCTCTCCCCCCTCACCTTAAACCTATGCCCTCTAGTTTGAGACTCCTCTACCTTTGGGAAAAGATGTTGGCTATCTGGCTGATATATGCCCCTCATTATTTTACAAACCTCTGTAAGATCATCCTGTGCTCCGGGGGAAAAGTCCCAGGCTTAGTGTTCATAACTACACTAACAAACTACCCGAGATAACCGCATAATGTGTATTATTTGCACTTACTCGAGGCAACATACGTTTTTACACAGAAACACATTCTCAACAACAAAAGTTAATTTTTTAAGCCTATTTTGGATTATGGCTGAGCTTGGAGATACTGTAGTTCCCTGGCACAGTGATTAGCACTGTTGCCTCACAGTGCCGGGGACCCTGGTTCAGTTCCAGCATTGGGTGAATATTTGTGTGAAGTCTGCACCTTCTCCCCATGTCTGCATGGGTTTCCTCTGGGTGCCCCAGCTTCCAACACTCCAAAGATAGAACATAGAACAGTACATCACAGGAACACCTGTGCCAAACATGATGCCTTCAACTAATCCCTTCTGTCTGCCCTTACTCCATATCCCTCTATCCCTTGTATCGCCCTGTGCTTATCTAAAAACTTCTTAAACGCTCCTATGTTACCTACCTCCACTCCTAGCCCTGGCAAGGCAATGCAGAGACCTATCACTCTCTGTGTAAAAAAAAATGTCCCTCACATCTTCTTTGAACTTTCCTTCTCTTACTTTAAGTCCATGCTGCCTTGTATTGGACATTTCAACTCTGGGAAAAAGATTCTAATTGTCAACCCTATCTATGCCCCTCATAATTTCATAGACTTTTATCAGGCCTCCCTTCAGCCTCCACTGCTCCAGTTTTCTCCCACAGTCCAAAGATATGCAGGTTAGGTTGATTGACCATGTTGAATTGACCCTAGTTTCAGGTGGACTAGCAGGGTGAAAATGCGTGGGGTTATGGGAATGGAGCCTGGCTGTGATTGTGCTCGGTACAGACTCAATGGGCCAAACGGCCTCCTCCTGTACTGGAGGGATTCTCTGATTTTATGTGGCACAGGTAATTTCACAAGGAGGTAGCGTCTGAATGAGTAACAGTTGGAGGTGTGATGCTGACAGTAAAAATTTGAATTACTTGCCTTTGAGAAGTAGCGATAGATACAGTTTCATAGGCCGGAACAGATGGACCCAAATACATGGGCTGTGGATCCATCCGACTGCGATGTACTTGTCGAAAGATACTCTTACTGCCATGAGGGATTCATTACACTCGCACAGAGATCAGCATCAAAGCCATCTGCTTCTGACTGGCAATGTACAGCCTCAGAAAAATCAGTCTTTGTCAACAATTGGCTTTCAGAAGCAAAAAGAAAAATGAAATCATTCAGGTGAATGTGAGAAAAGCTCACAAGCACAAATGGCCTGCCTTTATTCTTCAGGTTATCACCTTCAGTGTGATTTGATTTGGTTTATTATTATTGCACACAGGAGGTGATGCCTAGTGGTATTTTCGCTAGACTATTAGTCCAGAAACTCAACTGGGGACCTGAGTTCAAATCCCACCACGGCAGATGAAGGAATTCGAATTCAATAAAAAAAAAAAATCTGGAATTAAAAACCCACTGATGACCATAATGCCATTGTCGATTGTCAGAAAAAGCCATTTGATTCGCAAATGTCCTTTAGGGGAAGAAATCTGCTGTCCTTATCCGGCCTGATCTACATGTGACTCCAGAGCCACAGCAATGTGGTTGACGCTCAACTGCCCTCCAAAGGCAACTAGGGATGGGCAATATATGTTGGCCCATGTCCCATGAATGAACAAAATAAATGTATTAGGATGAAATGAACAGTATAATTTCTTGTGCGCTATACAGACAAAGCGTATCGTTCATGGAGAAAGAAAGGAGAGAGGACAGAATTGTAATGTTACAGTCATAACTAGGGTGTGAAGAAATATCAACTTAGTATGAAATAGGTCCATTCAAAAGTCTGATGGCAGCAGGGAAGAAGTTGTTCTTGAGTCGGTTGGTGCATGAACTCAGACTTTTGTATCTTTTTCCCGACGGAAGAAGGTGAAAGAGAGAATGTCTAGGATGTGTAGGGTCCTTGATTATGCTTTTCCGAGGCAGTGGGAAGTATAGACGGAGTTAATGTGTGGGAGGTTGGTTTGTGTGATGGAGTGCGTTACATTCACAACATCTTGTAGTTGGTTGCAATCTTGGACAGAGCAGAAGCCATACCAAGCTGTGATACAACCAGAAAGAATGCTTTCTATGGTGCATCTATAAATGTTAGTGAGAATCGTCATGGACATATCAAATTTCCTTAGTCTTCTGAGAAAATAGAGGTGTTGGTGGGCTTTCTTAACTATAGCATTGTTGTGGACAGACACCTTCCAGATTGTTGGTGATCTCGACAGCTAGAAAGCTAAGGTTCTCTGTGTGTTGGAATGTGGGGAAGAAGATTCATCTGAAAAAAGGCAAAATGCTGGAGAAACTCAGCGAGTATGACAGCATCTGTGGGGAGAGAATAGAGCCAACATTTTGAGTCAAGATGACCAGCTTTGACCAAGGGTCATCCTGACTCGAAACATTGGCTCCATTCATGTTTTACAAGAAGATTAATCAGTTTGTTTCTCCAGGGTATGCACTTCCTCTGAATTCTGTTGCAAGGTGTGGTTCCTGGAGCTTTGTTGTACTCGCGATTAATAAATGCAGGTGGAAGTTGGGGATGGATGAAATTCGTCCTCTTTCATATTCTTATCGAATGCCATTGATATATAGTCAAACGATATAATTCAAGGTTTTCAGTGTCTGATCTGATGGGAAAAAGGAACAGGGACAACTTGTGTTTATAACACCTTTCACAATCGCAGGATGTCACAAATCACTCAGCAGCTAATAAATAACGTGCACTCGGATTTCGTAACATAGGAAAATCAGACAAATCGACAAACGGCGGCACAATGGTTAGCACTACTGTCTCACAGTGCCAGGAACCCAGGTTCGATTCCCAGCTCGGGTCACTGTCAGTGCAGAGACTGCACATTCTCCCCATGTCTGCGTGGGTTTCCTCCAGGCACTCTGGTTTCCTCCCAGTCTGAAAGACATGCTGGTTAGGGTGCATTGGCCCTTAGCAAATTCTCCCTCAGTGTACCTGAGCAAGTGCCAGAGTGTGTTGACCAGTGTTTTTCACAGTAACTTCATTGCAGTGTTAATGTAAACCTCCTTGTGACACTAATGATAAACAAAACGAATAAATAAGATCTGTGTATAGCAAGATTCCACAAACCAGTCATGGGATGAATGACTAGATATCGTAGCTAAAGGGTAACACATGGCACAGTGGTTAGCACTGCCGCCTCCCAGTGGCAGGCATCCCAGGTTCAGTTCATGGCTTGGGTCACTGTCTGTGCAGATTCTACACATTCTCCCCGTGTCCATGTGGGTTTCTCCAGGTGCTCCTGTTTCCTCCCACAGTCCTCGTTGCACCTACCCCTTGCTCGAAGCCGGTCACACCTCAAACTTTAAGCTGGCACGGTGGTTAGCACTGCTGCCTCACAGCTCCAGGGACCTGGGTTCGTTTCCCAGCTTGGCTCACTGTCTGCGCGGAGTTTGCACATTCTCCCCATGTCTGCTTGGGTGTCTTCCGGGTGCTTCAGTTTCCTCCTGCAGTCCAAAAATGTGAGGGTTAGTTGGATTGACCATGATAAATTGCCCCTTTGTGTCCCTGGATGTCCAGGTTAGAGGAATTAGCAGGGTAAATATGTGGGGTTACAGAGATAGGGCCTGGGTGGGATTGTTGTTGGTGCAGACTCGATGGGCCTTTTTCTGCACTGTAGGGGTTTTATCTTTTTTTTCTCGCGATGAAGATTTGGGGATAAATGTTGGCCAAGACACGTATTCAGCGGAACACGGCACACAATCAGTGAATCAAGCAGGGCGGTGGATGATATCTTTAATTTTAGTTTATGTTGGAAGTATCTGTGAAGAGAGGTTATCAGTAATACGATAGTGTCTTTATGTCCTGGTTCTGTCTTCCGTGCATAGAAATGCTACAACGATATCGTGTCTCTTTAAACTACAAACACATTTCCTCATTGTTGCCTCCAGTTCGTAGTGTGTATTGTTTAAAAGGCGTCATTGTTCTTCCACTCTTTGTGGTCTAAGCTACAGAGGCATGGTTTAACAGAGTCACTGTGCCCAGCGACTGCTTGTTTTGAACTTTTCTCGACAGCTCTGTGCTTCGCAAAGAAACCGGAAAAGCACGGTGGCTCCAAATATTTCATACAGAATCGCAGCGGTTATTTAAGGAGTTACAATTGAACTGTCGACGGCTCTGTTAGATAGCTGTCTGAACTAATGAAACACTTTGATCTGATATATTTGTGAAATAAAAGGAATCTTTCTGGTGCGATTTAATTAGTCAAACAGCCTTCAACCTCATTTTATAATCAGTTTCTTATTAGTTCTGCCTTGTGTTCACTCTTCTTAACTTATGGGGTTTCTGACTTTGAAAGAATCTTAGTGAACTGAACTATAATTTAGTCCGAGGAATGGTCAGTCCCCAAGGCACTATTGAAAGATGCATATTGTCTTTGGAATTTCACCAATCAGTTTGTTGTGATGGTTACTTCAGCCAATTAAATGGATGAGCTGCAGATGGAAGAGGTAAAACATTAGTGATTATTGTTCAATCATCAAAGACATCCACTGTGATTAGTCGAGACATATACCATGGCGCAGTCATCTAACCTATGGTGGCACAGTAATTAGTGCTGCTGCCTCGCAATTAGGGATGATGTGGAGATGCCCGCGTTGGACTGGGGTAAACACAGTAAGAAATCTCTCAACGCCAAGTTAAAGTCCAGCAAGTTAATTTGATAGTAAACCCACAAGCTTTCGGTGGGTTTACTATCAAATAAACTTGTTGGACTTTAACTTGGTGTTGTGACATTTCTCACAGCTAGCGACCCAGGTTGACTTCTCGGCTTGGGCCGCTGTCTATGCAGAGTCTCTCCCCGTGTCAGCGTGGGCTTCTTCCAGTGTTCCAATTTCCTCCCAAAGTCTTTTGGACTTTGTGAGGATAAAGAAAGAGCAGTTGCATTGGCCAGGCTAAATTCTCCCTCAGTGTACCCGAACAGGCACCAGAGTGTGACAATTAGGGGATTTTCACAGTGACTTCATGGCAGTGTTAATGTAAGCTACTTTTACCTAATAAATAAACCTTAAGAAAAAGACACCTTGGGAGACTACGGGACAATTCAGAATGGCCAATCCACCTAACACACACTATGGGAGGAAACTCGAGCATCCAGAAGAAACCTACTCAAACATGGGAGAATGTGCAAACTCCACCCAGATCGTCACCCAAGGGTAGAACCAAATTCTGTTTCCTGGCACTATGAGGCAGCAGTGTTAATCACTGTGCCACCGTGCCACCCACAACCAAACCTCTCACTCAGCCACCTCATAACAAGTTACTCTGAACTTCTACATTGAAGGCTGAGGTCACTTGGGAATATTTTACAATTTTGGCAGGATAATTGTGAAAGGATAGTGTTCCATAAGAAAGACAAAAGTCAAAGATGGTTTTGGGCATTGGAACCCCAAGTAACATAGAGGGGTTTTCAGAAATGACTTTTCCTTCAAGGCCGTTGCGCTCCTCCAAGTCTTGAGCATCCTCCATTTTCACCACTGGCTGAGATGCTTTCGGTGTTAAGGGCCTAAGGTCTGGAATTCCTCTCAAAAGCTTGTCATATTTCTCGCTTTACCTTTGGTGGCATGGCGGCACTGTGGTTAACACAGCAGCCTCACAGTGCCAGGGACCCGGGTCCAATTCCAGCCTTCGGTGACTGTGTGGAGTTTACACATTCACCCCATGTCTGTATGGGTTTTTTCCAGATGCTCCAGTTTCCTCCCACACTCCAGAAATGTGCAGATTAAGTGGATTGGCCATGCTAAATTGCCCCTTAGTGTCTAATGATGTGCTGGTTATGTGGATTGGCCATGCTGAATTGACCCTCAGAATCCCAAGATGTGCAGGTTAGATGGATTGGCTGTACTAAATTGCCTTTGATGTCTAAAGATATGTAGGTTAGGTTGATTGAGCATGCTGATTTGCCTCTTAGTGTCTAAAGATGTGCAGGTTAGGTGGATTGACCATGCTAAATTGCCCTTTAGTGCCCAAAGATGTGCAGGTTAGATGGATTGGCCATGCTAAATTGTTCCTTAGTGTCCAGAGAGGTACAGGTTCAATGGATTGGCTGTAGTGAAAGTGTGGGTTTATGAAGAGAGGGCGGATGGAGAGGACCTGGATCAGATACTCTGTCAGAGAGTCAGAATAGGCTTGATGGGCCGAGTGGCCTCTTTGGCACTGCAGGAAATTCTATGAAGAGCCCAGATTGAGTTTGATTCTCCCTCAATCAGGAAATGGAGGCCTTTTGGTGCACAGTTCTGCTCTGATGTCTCACTGAGGTCAAGCAGCGCCATACAGGGTCAGTGAGATCCCTGGCCTGTGGTTAGTCCACATGCTGTTTACTAGATAAATGTGCCAAGCCATTGGAGGGCTTAATGCCTCTGGAGTATAACTCTCTGTGGGGGTGCGGGGGGAATCAATAAGCTTATTCCCAGCTGGAGCAGGCAAGCATTCTGTTCCAAATTCACTTGCAGCCCAGTTCTGAGCAAGAGTTTCCGGCTTTGGCCGGGTGTGTCTGCTTTCACTCACTGCTTGCGCGGGCCGTGTTTACATTGCTAATTCCCAATCACGGAACACTTTACTGTGACAATAATAAAGGTCAAAGGCCAGGGAAACATCTGGGCAATGAGTAGACACAGTGCTTTGTACGGTTTATCAAGGGACAGTGGAACATTAAAACTCCCGCACACATTAGCTCAGCTCAGCTGCACTTTCACTCTCGTTCACTACCATTTAGATAAAGCTTCGAGATAATTGCAAGGATCAGACTATTGGAGTCAAAAATTGGCAATCCTACGGTGTTATTTAAGTCATGGAATTAAAACATAAACTTACATGACCCGCTGTGAGAAAAAGATCATTTAATTATTGCGAAGCACTGTTCTTTTGTTTTAACGTGCAACTTTTATTGTAAGCTATCATAGCTACATGAGTCTCAAAGGCTGCCGAGGGGACCTCTCGCTGCTTACGATTAAAGAAGACCTTTACTTACACGGAGAGAGAAGATTAAGATTCAAACACTTTGCCCTTCCTTTTCACGGTTAAATATTCAGGGTGATGGGGTGTGGATTGAGATAACAATCATTCGCATCTCATCGAGAGTGTCTTTAAGACACAGACAGATGGATTCTTGGTTAATAAGGGGATCAGGGATTATGGGGAAGAGGCAAGAGAATGGGATGAGAAAAATATCAGCCATGATTGATGGGCCGAGCGACCTAATTCTGCTCCTATATCTTATGGTACAGTACAGGAACAGGCCTTTTGGCCCGCAATGTTGTGCTGAATATGATGCCAAAGTTAACTAATCCCTTTTGCCCGCCCTTGCCCCACATCCCACTATTCCTTGCACATTCATCTGCTTATTAAAAGCCCTTTAAATGCCCCTGTCATATCTACCTCCTCCTCCACCACCACTCCTGGCAGCACATTCCAGACACCTACCAGTTTCTCTGTAAAAAAAAACTTGCCTCCCACATCGCCTTTGAACTTTCCCTCCCTCAGCTGAAGCGCGAGCCCCCCAGCGTTAGACAATTCAACTCTGGGGAGAAAAGATTCTGACTGTCCCTATCTGTGCCTCTCACAATTTTATAGACTTTGATCAGGCCTCCCCTCAGCCTCCGCCATCCGCGGAATCAGTCTGGTAAACCTTCACTGCACTCCCTCGAGAGCAAGAACATCCTTGCTCAGAAAAAAATGTACACCATGTTGTCTTTTAAAAAACGTTTAGACAGTTACATGAGTAAGATGGCTTATGAGGAATACGGGGCGAACGCAAGCATTTAGGACTGGCTTAGTCGTTAAAACAAAGTCCGTCCTGGATAAGTGGGGCTGAAGGGTCTGTTTCCATGCTGTAAATCTCTATGTTTACTTCCCTGTACATGGTGTTATAACACAGCTCTGAGTGCAATACAAGTCCCACATTCCAGACAGAATTGACCTTGCTGTCTTTATTTCCTCTCTGTCACCCACTTCACCTATGCGACACCAAACACACCCAATGTCAATGGCAAGAGATTGAATAAGTCAAGGGCTGTAAAATAATGAGCAAGGAATATTCTGTGTGTTTGACGTGGGAAAACAATCTCTGCTGTATTAGGTAAGCTTCATTTTTGCGCTCTCTGTAGCCAGCAGATCAAACTGAATTGAATTATTGCAGCCTATCAATTATAATTTCAATTTCTTCCTAGTAAAATATACAGGCACAGTCTTCAGGAGGTTAATTCAGTAAGTGAGCACTGTTGGGGTATACCAGACAGCATTACTGACTTAAGACATTGCCTTGGTTTCCCACCTTAGAAAAATAATGGCAAAACGTTACTGTTGTCATTCATCGAACTTGTGCACCCCTTGTAAAGATGAGATTGTTATTTTTATTCACTCGTGGGACATGGGTGCTGGCTGACTGGCCAGCATTTATTGCCCATGCCTGGGTGACCTTGAGAAGCTGGTGGGGAGCTGCTTCATGAATTGCTGGTACAACTGAGTGACTTGCTAGGCCATTTCAGAGGGCAGTTGAGAATCCACCACATTGCTGTGGCTCTGGAGTCACGTATAGGCCAGATTGGGCAAGGAAAGCAGATTTCCTTCCCTAAAGCTCATTAGTGAACCAGATGGGTTTTTTTTCCAACAATTGTCAATGGTTTCACGATCATCAGTGGATTCTTAATTCCAGGTTTTCTTCCAATAGAATTCAATAAATTCTAGGGCGGCAGGGTGGTACAGTGGTTAGCACTGTTGTCTCACCATGCCAGGGACCTGGATTTGATTCCCAGCTTGGGTCACTGTCTGTGTGGAGTTTGTGCATTCTCCTCGTGTCTGTGTGGGTTTCCACTGGGTGCCTCAGTTTCCTCCCACAGTCCACAAGTGTGCAGTTTAGGTGGATTGGCTATGCTAAAATTGTTCCTTAGTGTCAGGAGAACTATCTAGGGTAAATGCATTGGATGATGGGGGATCGGGTCTGGATGGGATTGTGGTCAGTGCCAACTCGATGGGCCGAGTGGCCTTTTTCTGCACTGTAGTATTCTATGAAATTGCGCCACCTACCACGGTGGAATTCAGGTCCACAGAACATTAGCTGAGTTTCTGGATTAATAGTCTGCAGATAATTACACTACGGTCCCCATAATCTGATAGGTCAGACACACCTTATCCAACAACCCAACCCAAATACACAGAGAATAGAAACTCCAAATCAACTAATAGAAAAATGATTTGCTGAGGGATTGAATGTTGTAGATCACAACAATGAGTTGCAGTTCATTTGGAAATAAAATTTGTGGAGAAAATATCAAACAACAGAAGATGGATGAATCATGGTGCTCCATCTACCTTTGCAAGTCTGCTACGAGCAACTAAATGTCGCACAACTCTGAGAAATCCCAGCGGTAGCTCAGAACAAAGTCCATCAGGTGATATTTATTCATGAACCCGGTTATTTATGGACTGGTCCAGGCTCCCTGGGTCATTACTTCTCGATAGTGCTGATCTTCAATGAGGAAGCCTTGACCTTGGGAGGCCAATTATTCCCTGTCTTGATTTCAGTTCCAAGAGAAGTTAAGAAGGGAGTGGTTCACAATGAAATACGTTGCCCATCGCAAATAGGCTTCATAGCCACCCAGCCTGTCTAACAATCCTCTGTGAATCTCAGGGATCCACGTGCATTCTTTCTGCACTGCCTGTGAGTCAGAACAGCACTGTGTTAACGGGACACAGTTGGAGATGTATCGACAGGAACATTACAAAGGTCATGGAGGGAAATTGCTATTAAATTGCCAAGTGGTGAATGATAAAGCTTCTCATCATTCATCAGTGTCGGAAATGTTCACATTGAGGTTGCCAACTTTTCCCAATTCAGGCATCAGGCATTCACAAGTCAGCTATAAATGTTGCCAATTATATAATAGAATAAAACAAAATAGAATCCATACGGTGCACAAGACACCATTTGGCCCATTGAGGCTGCATCAACTCTGACAGTGTGTCCAACCTAGGCCCTCCCTTACATCCATACATTCACTATGATAATTCCCTCAACCTGCACATCTCTGGACTCTAAGGGGCAATTTAGCATAGCCAATTCACCTAACCTGCACATCTTTAGACACTAAGGGGCAATTTAACATGGCCAATGCACCTAATCTGCATATCTTTGGACACTATGGGGCAATTTAGCATGGCCAATCCACCTAACCTGCACAACTTTAGAGACTAAGGGGCAATTTAGCATGGCCAATCCATCTAACCTGCTCATCTTTGGACATTAAGGGGCAATTTAGCATGGCCAATCCACCTAATCCTGCACATCTTTGAAGTGTGGGAGGAAACTGGCGAACCCTGAGGAAACTCACACAGACCTAGGAGAGCATGCAGACTCCTTACAAACTGTCACCCAAGGCTGGAATTGAACCAGGCTTCCTGGCGCTGTGAGGGAGCAGCGCTAACCACTGTGCCACCGTGACCTTTCGCTGTGCCCTCACAATGTGGTTCTGTCCTGAAGGTCATCTCTTGAGTGTGCCATTGAGACGCATTTCCAACTTCCAAGCACCCTCAGAGCTTACTGAGGAGACATTTGGTAATCCAGGCCTGTGCTCATGAAGAATTGTGTTAACTGAGGCAGCTCAAACTCCCTTCACATGAGGCCTTTAGACTGCAGGATCTGTCAAGTCATGCCCAAATCAGAGGTCATGGGTCCAAAGTTCCACTTGCAGCTCTTGGGCACAAAAATCTACAGGCTCACACTCTATGCTGCACTACATGTAGCCCAAAAAAGTCTTTAGCTCAATCCCCTGTCAATTCTGAGACTGGTGTGGTGTTACAGAAGACAGCGTTGCTGTTGGGGGCAAAACTGCACATTTCCTGCTCTGTCACTGTCTGACAAGCCCCACTAGGGATGTGTCACCGAGAAGACAGGCCTGGCTGGGGTGCCTTCCAGTGCTCAAGTAACCTGCCAGTCACACACATGCGATTTGATGCCTTCAGAGGAAACAAAGAGAGGGAGAGAGTGACGGGTAGTCACTCGAGAAATAAGCTGCACAAACACCCAGGGAGATAGGGATCAGCTAAGAAATCAGACCACTGGGAGGTGAGAAACCAAAATCAAAACAGCAAGGCGGCAGCAACAAAGTCAGAGGGAGAGATAATCATGAGTGAACAGCCACTTCACTGTGACTGATACAAGTACAGTGCAAACATTTGTTCTGGTTGTTGTCTGATTCAATGAAACACGGGTGGAGTGACTGAATGTGGCAATATATTCATAGAAATGATAGAATCCCTACAATGCAGAAGGAGGCCAGTTAGCCCATTGAATCTGCAGCGACAATAATCCCCTATCTCTGTAACTCAACATATTTACCCTAGCTACTCTCTCTGATAGCAAGGGGCAATTTAGCAAGGCCAATCCACCTAATCTGCACATCTTTGGACACTAAGGGACAATTTAGCATGGCCAATCCAACCAACCTGCACATCTTTAGACATCAAGGGGCAATTTAGTACGGCCAATCCACCTAACCTCCGCATCTTTGGGCACTAAAGGGCAATTTAGTATGACCAATCCACCTAAAGTGCACATCTTTAGACACTAAGGGGCAATTTAGTACGGCCAATCCACTTAACCTACACATCTTTAGACACTAAGGGACAACTTAGTATGACCAATTCACCTAAACTGCACATCTTTAGACACTAAGGGGCAATTTAGCATGGCCAGTTTCCCTAAACTGCACATCTTTGGGACACCAAAGGGCAATTTAGTATGGCCAATCCACCTAAAGTGTGCATCTTTAGACACTAAGGGGCAATTTAGCATGGCCAGTTTCCCTAAACTGCACATCTTTGGGACATCAAAGGGCAATTTAGTATGGCCAATCCACCTAACCCCCCGCACATCTTTGGACTATGGAAGGAAGCCGGAACACCTGGAGGAAACCTACGCAGACATGGGGAGAACATGCAGAGTCCACACAGACAGTGACCTGAGGCTGGAATTGAAGCCGGATCCCAGACACTTGCCCACATCTCACTGCAGCAAATGGAGATTTGGCTCTGAGCCCAATTCTGCATTCTGGCCTGTGGCGGGCAGGGTGGTGAACAGCTGGAGAATTCCGGCTGCATTTTTTTGACAGCAATCAGCATGGGCCTCTTTGTAGAACACCGCTTCCCATTTACCTGCTGACCCATTCCTTTTCCAATCAATGGGAAACCTGTACCGACCGCAAGAATTGTGAGCACCACAAAATGGCTTTGCGGTGCAAATTATGCCTTCAAGGCAGCTGAACCTGCTGTTGAGAGACTCCAGCAATGTTTGAACAGCGCCAGAAGCTTTGGAAGCAGTATTAAAGAAGTACTTATACAAACAGGCTTGCATCATAAACAGACCATTAGAGAGGCGGTCATGGAAGCTTTATGCTGAAGGATATTTTTATTTCTCTCCCTCTTTCTGCAATAATTGGATTTTCCAATCTTTACATTGAACTGTGAATTCCATAGTGTACCATTTGTCTGCTGTTAACATTGTGCAGGGTCACAATGTGTTGCCTCTGTAGTCTAAGCAGACTGATCTTTTTCCCTGTAGATCCCTTGACAAGAACATGAAAGATCTTTTATCAGAGTTTCATGTTGTTGAACTTTAATACCCTGGTTCGCTTTTGGGCATTGTAGTAACAGATCTGGCTGCACGCAATGCAACACACAGTGCCTGCTTCATTTGAACTCATCATCGAATCCTGAAGGAGGCCATTTGGCCCATCGAGTCTGCACCGACCACAATACCATATCCCCATAACACCATGCATTTACCTTAGCTAGTTCTCCTGACACTAAGGGGCAATTTAGCAATCCACCTAACCTGCCCATATTTGGAGTGCGGGAGGAAACTGGAGCACCCGGAAGAAATCCATGCAGACATGGGAGAATGTGCAAACTCCTCACAGACAGTGTCCCAAGCCAGGAATTGAACCCCAGTCCATGGCGCTACAGAGCAGCAGTGCTAGCCACTGTTTCCCCACTTATTTACCCTGCTAACGCCCTTGACACTAAGGGGCAATTTAACATGGTCAGTCAGCCTAATCGATACATCTTTGGGATGTGGAAGGAACCATCTCATTCCATCTCATTATTTATTTGGCCAGCATGGTGACACGGTATTTAGCACTGCTGCCTCTCAGCACCAGGGTCTCAGGTTCAATTCCCGTCTTGTAGCATTGTCTGTGTGGAGTTTGCACATTCTTCCCCTTGTCTGCGTGGGTTTCCTCCAGATGCTCTGGTTTCCTCCCACAGTCCAAAGATGTGCAGGTTAGGTGGACTGGCCATGCTAAATTGCCCCTAAGAGTCAGGGGGACTAGTTAGGGTAAATGCATGGGGTTATAGGGTACAGAGCTTAGGTGGGATTGTGGTTGGCGCAGACTTGATGGGCTGAATGGCTCCCTTCTGTTGGAGTCTACGATTCTATGAAACCGGAGCATTCCACACAGACACGGGGAGAACGTGCAGACTCCACATAGACAGTGACCCAAGCCGGGAATCAAACCTGGGTCCCTGGCGCTGTGAGGCCGCAGTGCCAACCACTGTGCCATCAATCTAGGCATTCCTTCTATAATGAGCTTTCAGCACATGGATGTCAGGGCAGTGGACACCAAGCTCTTTGCTGCCCCGGTGCTAGCACTGGTCACCCCCATTAGTTACCAGAAGTATTTACAACACAGGATGCGAAAAAGCTGAAATAATGTTTTTCGCCAAGGCTCTGTGGAAATATCACCAGATATCTGAAAGCACAGCACAAGGAAGGAATAAGCAAGGGAGCTTGTCAATTGTTCTTGGCTTTTGATTGTGTTTACGGTCCATGAGTCAGAGAGTTCAAAAGATTCACCTTCAGCCTCATGAACAGCAATTTACACTTAAGGAGGAGAAACGGGAAGGAGAATATCAATTGTCTCACGGTCTGACTACTACTGGATCACTTAATTCAGCGGGGAGCCATTAATTCCCACATTAAAAGAAAAAAGATAGTTTATAAGATGGGGAAATGTGAACAAAAGGCTTTTCGTCACCAGAAACACGATGCTATATTTAGTGCAATTTTGGCTTACTGGAACCAGAGGGACTTAACTTCTGGGAAATATTAATTTGTCTTCATGCCATCCTGTGCACAATCCACCCAACAAGCCAGCCAGTATTGGTACTTTAAATTCTCTCTTCAACGCGGTTTAATTCCAGCCTCGGGTCACTGTCTGTGCAGAGTCTGCACATTCTCCCTGTGGCTGCATGGGATTCCTCCGGGGATGCTCCAGTTTCCTCCCACAGTTGGAAAGATACGTGGATTAAGTGGATTGACCCTGCTAAATTGCCCCTAAGTGTCAGGGTGATAAGCAGGGCAAATATGTGGGGTTATGGGGATAGGCACTGGGTGGGATTGTTGTCAGTGCAGCCTCGATGGGCTGAATGGCCTCCTTCTGCACAATGTGGAGATGCCGGCGTTGGACTGGGGTAAACACAGTAAGAAGTCTCACAACACCAGGTTAAAGTCCAACAGGTTTATTTGTTAGTAAACACCACAAGCTTTTCAGGCTCTGTCCCTTTCGTCAGCTGAGTGGAAAGGTCTGGTCTCAAACAGACCATATAAAGGCATACACGCAGTTTACAGAATACTGACTAGAATGCGAGTCTTTACAGCTAATCAATCCTTAAAGACAATGTGACTGGAGGCAGCATTTAGATAGGTTAAAGAGATGTGTGTTGTCTTCCGACAGTAAGTGAGATGTTGCAAGCCCGGGCAAGTCATGGGGGTTACAGATAGTGTGACGCGAACCCAAGATCCCGGTTGAGGCCTTCCTCATGCGTGCAGAACTTGGCTATCAGTTTCTGCTCAGCAACTCCGTGCTGTGGCATGTCGTGAAGGCCGCCTTGGAAAAGGTTTAACTGAAGATCAGAGGCCGAATGCCCGTGACCACTGAAGTGTTCGCTGACAGGAAGGGAACAGTCTTGCCTGGTGATTGTCGAGCAGTGTTCATTCATCTGCACTGTACTGTCAGGATTATATGATTCTATGTACAAGTAAGATGGATTGGCCATGCTAAATTGTCAGTGTCAGGAGGATTAGCAGGGTAAATATGCGGGGTTGTGGGGATAGAGGCTGGGTGGGATTTTGGTCAGTACAGGCTCAATGGACCAAATGTTCTCCTTCTGTACTGTAAGAATTCAATGAATTCCATGTGCGGGTTAGGTGGATTGGCCATAGTAAATTGCCCCTTAGTGTCAGGGGGATTAGCAGGGTGATTATGCTGGGTTACGGGGATACAGCCTGGGTGGGGTTGTCATCAGTGCAGCCTGAGTCTAGACTGATACCACAGATGAGGGGATTAGCCTATGAAGAGAGATTGAATAGACTGGGTCTATACTAAGGGGGGATCTTATAGAGACATATGAGATAATGAAGGGGCTAGAGAGATACTTCCTGCTTAGAAAGGATAGCAGAACTAGAGGGTATAGCCTTAAAATAAGGGGGGAGGGGCGTGCAATTTAGATCGGAGTTGAGGAGGAACTTCTTCACTGAAAGGGTGGTGAACCTCTGGAATTCTCTGCCCATTGAAGTGGTGGAGGCTACCTCGCTGAGTATACTTAAGTCACGGGTAGATAGGTTTCTGATAGACAAGGGAATTAAGGGTTATGGGGAAAAAGCGGGAAAGTGGAACTGATCCACTTCAGATCAGCCATGATCTTGTTGAATGGCAGGGCAGGCTTGAGGGGATAGATGGCCTACTCCTGCTCCTATTTCTAATGATCAATGGGTCAATGGCCTCATGCTGCACTGTAGGAATTCTATTTTGTTCCAAACCTTCAGATTTTAGCATCTTTGGGCAAATCCACCTTATGTTAATCGCCAATCGACCAGAGTGGAGGTTTGACTTATTGGTTTAACAACTATAAAGCATCTGCTTTCATCCTCCCATCAAAATAACTCACAGGGCATTTATTTCAAAATTTGACAATCTATTGAATGTAAAACATTTAACAGAAGACGTCAAATGAAAAAGACGTTTCCCATATTGAAACTCTTTTTGGAAGCAAATGATGCGCAAATAGTCCTTTGTAAGTGCTAATAGCCCATTACTGAGAAGCTGTAAGTCAAACAGGTGCTTGCTGTCAGATGTGACAAATTGTAATGCAAATTTGAGAATGTCCACTTGCTTCTATTTTTATTAAGTGCTTGGTGTCTGAAAGCATTTGTGAACCCGTTAGGGGTGGTTCCAATACGTTCTAAATTAGCCTCCAAACATGTAGTAATTACTATCATTATTAGCCAGAAATCTCTACTCAGCGAAATAAAATAGGAACAAAGGAAAAGCAGTATATTCTTTCTGCTGCCTTTCCCTGTCTTATATCTGATTTCACATCATTTTTAATCCTCTTGGCTAGTTCCTGGATTGGTTTGATTTGATTTGATTTATTATTGTCACACGTATTAACATGCATTGAAAAGTATTCTTTCTCACGCACTATACAGTCAAAACATACCATTTATAGAGAAGGAAACGCGAGAGTGCAGAATCAAGTGTTACAGTCATAGCTAGGGTATAGAGAAAGATCAACTTAATGCAAGGTAAGTCCATTCATAAATCTGACAGCAACAGGGAAGAAGCTGTTTCTGAGTTAGTTGGTACGTGACCTCCAGACTTTTGTATCTTCTTCCTGAAGGAAGGAGGTGGAACAGAGAATGTCAGAGGTGCATGGGGTCCTTAATTATACCGGCTGCTTTGCCGAGGCAATGCAAAGTGTAGACAGAATCATTAGATAGGAGGTTGTTTTGCGTGATGGACTGGGCTACATTCACGATCTTTTGTAGTTCCTTGCGGTCTTGGGCAAAGCAGAAGCCATACCAAGCTGTGATACAACAGAAAGAATGCTTCTTATGGTGCGTCTGTAAAAGTCGATGAGAATCGTAACTGATATGCCAAATTTCCTTAGTCTTCTGAAAAAGTAGCAGCATTGATAGGCTTCCTTAAGTATTGTGTTGGCATGGAGAGGACTAGACAGGTTGTTGGTGATCTGGACACCTAAAAACTTGAAGCTCTCGACTCTTTCTACTTCGTCCCTGTTGATGTAGACAGGAGCATGTTCTCCTTTACGCTTCCTGAAGTTAATGACAATTTCCTTCATTTTGTTGACATTGAAGGAGAGATTATTGTTGCCGCATCAGTTCACCAGACTCTCTCTCTCTCATTTCTGTATCCCATCTCATCATTGTTTGAGATCCAACCCAGAGCAATGATGTAGTCAGCAAACTTGAAAATCACATTAGAGGGGAATTTGGCCACACGTTGGTTTCTAGCTGCTCCTCGTAGATTAAATTTAAGATCCCACAACATATTTCAAGAGGTCAGTAATGTATTAAGAAACTCCAATGACCAAGAAACTGATAGTCAAACCTATGTGCTTTAGACCGATGCACTGTTGTACCTATTTTCACATTCTACAGCGCTGCAAGTACCCTCGTAATGTTCTGTTGGCAACCGAAAACAAGTGGGAGCTGTTGGCAAATGTAAAGGTGACGAGGCGGTTAGCACAGCTGACCCACAATGTCAAGAATCGGGGTTTGATTCTGGCCTTGGGTGACTGTGCATGGAGTCTGCACATTCTCCCCAGTGTCAGGGTAGGTTTCCTCCAAGTACTCTGGTTTCCTCCCACACTCCAAAGATGTGCAGGTGAGGTGGATTGGCCATGCTTAATTGTCCTTTAGTGTTCAAAGTTAGGTGGATTGGTCAGGCTAAATTGCCCCATAGTGTGCGAAGATGTGTTGGTTAGATAGATTGGCCATGCTAAATTACCCTTTAGTGTTCAAAAATATGTAGGTTGGGGGGGGGCGGTGGGGGGAATGGCCATGCTAAACTGCCCCTTTGTGTCTCAAGATGTGTAAATTAGATGGATTGGCCATGCTAAACTGCCCCTTTGTGTCTCAAGATGTGTAAATTAGATGGATTGGCCATGGTAAATTGCCCCTTAGTGTCCCAAGGTATGTAGGTTAGGTGGATTGGCCATGCTAAATTGACCATGAGTGTTCCAAGGTGTGTAAGTTTGGTGGATGTGCCATGTTAAATTGCCCCTTAGTGTCCAAAGATGTGTAGGTTACGTGGATTGGCCATGTTAAATTGTCCTTTAGTGTCCAAAGATGTGCAGGTTAGGTAGATTAGCAGGATAAATGTGCAGTGTTGTGGAGATAGTGTGGTAGGATGGGCTTTACGGAATGTCAGTGTGAATCCCTACAGCGCACAAGAAGGCAGTATAGTGACAATAATAAGGCAAATCAAATCAAATCAAAATGTCACGAAGAGAGTAACTTTATACTGTCATTGTTGGGAGTTAGAATTCTGTCTCGAACACTGTACATTTACGGTTAAACCTTTTACAGTGGCACAGTGGTTAGCCTTGCAGTACCAGGGACCCAGATTCGATTGCCTGCTTGGGTCACTGCCTGTGTGGAGTTTGCACGTTCTCCCCATGCCTGCGTGGGTTTCTTCCAGGTGCTCCAGTTTCCTCCCACACCACAAAGATGTGTGGGTTAGATGGATTAGCATGATAGATTGCCCCTCAGTGTCAGGGGGATTGGCAGATATATATATATATGGAGCCTGGATGAAATCATTGCAGGCTCGATGAACTAAATGGCCTCCTTCAACACTGTAGAATTCTATGACTCTAAGTGGATATTCTTTTCAACGTATGAGTCAAATTGCAATGATTACAATTCTTTATTTGGAAGGAAAACTACAATTCCCAAGAGTTTGTGTGTGGCAGCAACCGGAATGTTACCAAAACAGGACTCGATGCTGAAGACCAGAAGCTTTGTGAGCAGTAAATCTTTACTTAATTAGCTATGGCGCTGTCCAGTTGGTTCACTGGGAATATCTCGTCTCTTTCCCTTCATGAGAGACCGAAATAGCCTCGATCTAAAATGAAATCTTTTACACATTTGGATAATGGTTTAGCCGCAACAAAATTGTAAAGAATGGACGAGAAGACATACATGCCCTTTCAAGCACAGATCTTGGAGCAGTTCCATCGTTGAGTCTTACAGAATTAGAAGTGTCTTCCCTTGAAATCTGAATGAATGAAGCCTGCAGCGGGAGGTTCGTTGGATTCTTGGGAAATCTGTTTCAGGAAAGCAGTAATGAGAGACATGAACTGCACAGTCTAATAACTCCTGGACTGATCTTGTGTGCTGTCCTGTGCGCTGTTTTTACACTTTAGCCAAATCTGCCTCAAACCCGAGCCTCACACTAGACATCCCTACCTCAGCCTGGCTGCATTGTCATGTTAACTCTGGAGACAGTGCAGAGGAAATGTACAAGAATGTTGCCAGGCCTTGAAAATTGCAGCTACCAGCAGAGATTGGTTGTTTTCTTCAGGGTATCGGTTTGTCAGAAGCTTTTTCCCAGAGTGGAGGAGTCAGTTACTAAGAGGTATTGGTTTAAGAAGCAAGGATTAAAGGAGTATGAGGCAAATTTTTTACACAGAGGGTGGTGGGTGCCTGGAACTCGCTGCCAGGGGAGTAGCAAAAGCAGATACAATAGTGACTTTTAAGGGGTGTCGTCTGGATAAATATATAAAAAGGATGGGAATAGAGGGATATAGTCCTTGGAAAGGTAGGGGGTTTTAGTTAACATGGGCAGTATGGTGAGTGCAGGCTTTGCGGGCTGAAGAGCCTTTTCCTGTGCTGTAATTTCCTTTGTTCTTAAGGCTGAAGGATGATCTAATTGAAGTGTACAAAATGATAAGGAGCCTATACGAGGTCTGCTGGAGAGACCTCTTTCCCTTGTCCGAGGGCACAAGTATCAGGGGACATGGATTTGAGGTGATTAGTATAAGGATTAGAGGGGGCATGAGATAAAACACTTCCATCCAGAGAGTGTGGGAGTCTGGAATTCGCTGCCTGAATTATTGATTGAAGCTAAAATGTTAAACTCATTTCAAACGTACCTGGATCTGTATCTGGAGTGTTGGAACCTGCAAGGTTAGGGACCAGGTGCCGGAAAGTGGGATCAAAATGAATGGCTAGTTTCTTTATTTCCTTCTTATTTTTGGCCAGCTGAGACACGACGGGCTGAATGGCCTCTTTCTGCGCCACAGTCTTTCTCTGGTTCTAATTCCTGGAGAAGTGAAAAGGCCCAGGAGAAATAATTTCAACAACTTATATTTTAAATAGCACCATTTGTGTAATAAAATGTCCCAAAGGTGCACCAGATGTTACAAAACAAAATGTGACACTGACTCACATAGAGAGAGATGAAGGCCTCATGATATTATCACTAAACTATTAATTCAGAAATTCTGGGGACCTAGGTTCGAATCCTGCCATTGGCAGATGGTGGAATTTGAATTCAATAAAAAATATCTGTAGTTAAAAATCTACTGATGACCATGAAATCATTGTCAGAAAAACCCATTTGGTTCACTAATGTCCTTTTGGGAAGGAAATCTACCATCTTTACCTGGTCTGGCCTACACGTGACTCCAGAACCACAACAACGTGATTGACTCAACTGCTCTCCAAGGGCAATTAGGGATGAGCAATAAATGCTGGCTTGGCCAGCAACGCCCATGTCCCACAAATGAATTAAGAGATATTTGGACAGTTGACCAAAGACTTATTGTTCCAAGAAGGTGGGCTTTAAAGAATATCTTAAAGGAGAAAAGCGAGGCAGAGAGGTATAAGAAGGTCATACCAGAGATTTGAGTCAAAGCAGCTGAAGATAGAGCCACAGACGGTGGAGCAATTAAAGTTGAGGCTGCTTGAAAGATCAGTGGTGGATGAGTTCAGGTGGGGCTGGAAGGCGTTACCAGATAGAGCAAAATGTTCCTTTGTTTACAACTGAATAAATAATTGGTAAATAATAATAAATAATTTTGCTCTTTGGTCTTGTTTGCGTCTATAAAATCACGAGAGGCACAGATCAGCTAGATCGTCAAAATCTTTTTCCAAAGATAGGGGAGTCTAGAACTAAAATGGGTATAAAGGGATATGGGTCAAATACAGGCATTGGGATTAGTTTAATAGTTAAAAAAAGATACGGCATGGACAAGTTGGGCCGAAGGGCCTGTTTCTGTGCTGTGAAGCTCAATGGTTCTATCTTTTTCTGACACTTTGAAGTATTTCTTTGAATTATTTAAGCTTTCATTGGAGCTGTAACACTGCTCATCTGTTTCTTTTCAGCTCCAATCCCTCAGTATTTGACCACAAAGGATTAGAATAATTCCAAATTATTTTCTTCCTCCCTGTCAAATGTCTCCGCCCGGCCTCACTCCTCCCTCTCCCTCCTGCAGCCTCCCCTTTCTGTCGCTTGCCTGAAGGAAGACTCATGCCCCCTAATCCTCCTTGAGTGACTCAGGCAAGTTTGGGCATCTTTTTTTCTCAAAGCCCTCGTGCTGCGCCTCCCTGTGCCCTTGTGCCTCACGTTTCCCTCAAGCCAGCGCTCCCACCTCTGCCCGACTGTCCGAGGCAGCTCTCCGATTGCAGTGAACACGGTGCTGTTAATCGTTCAGGCTTCCAGCAAGAAGTGCAAGACTGCAGGAGGGGAGCGAGGCATTGGTAAGATGCGGCAGAGACAAGTGTAAGATTATCTCTGCCCAACTGGCAGCGTGGTGGCACAGTGGTTAGCATTGCTGCTTCACAGTGCCTGGGACCGGAGTCCGATCCCCAGCTTGGATCAGTCTGTGCAGGGTTTTCACATTCTCCCCATGTCTGCGTGGGTTTCCTCGGGGTGCTCTGGTTTCCTCTCACAGTGCCTAAGACATGGTAGTTAAGTGGATTGGCTGTGCTAAATTGCCCCTTAGTGTCGGGGGATGAGCTGGGGTAAATACATAGGGTTACAGAGTTAGGGTCTGGGGTGGGGTTGTTGTTAGTGCAGACTCGAAGGGCCGAATGACCTCTTTCTGGGATTTGATAATTTGATGAACTGCCCCTTGTCATTCTCTCTTCCACCTCCTCGGGAAAAAGATATAAAAATCTGAGGTCATGTACTGAGCGACTAAAGAACAGCTTCTTCCCTGCTGTGTTTAGACTTTTGATTGGACTTATCTCGCATTAAGTTGATCTTTCTCTACACCCTAGCTATGACTGTAAGACCACATGCTCTCTTTTCCTTCTTTATAAGCAGTATGCTTTGTCTGTACAGCGTGCAAGAAACAACACTCTTCACTGGATACATTTGACAATAATAAATCAATTACTTTTTGGAATACTGTAAATTTGTGGCTAACTATGAAAGTATGTAATAAACTTACTCAGAATACTTTGCCCTCAATGGGGTGAACAAAAGTTGTTAAATTTTACCCTATTCAATGCCCATTTTCATTTAAAACTGGAGAACACATTTTGTGTGAAATGGTCTCCCCATGTTTGATGGATTGTTTAATAAAAGTAGATGAATCACAGCCCCAAAATTGTTGTTCATTCTCTTTCCTTTTCCACCAGGCATGAATAATAACATCACAGTCATTTCTTGTTTTGATTAAAGGAGTCAGTGCGCAGAATAACTCAAACTCTTGTCTGTATCAGCGTGTTAAACTTTCTGCTAACAGTAATTTTCTTAGCTGTGAGGAGAGATTGAGTAAATTGGGAGTTGTTCTCCCTGGAAAGGAGGAGAATGAGGGGTGACCTAATAGAGGTGTATAAAAAGGCATAGATAGTAGGAAGCTTTTTCCCAGGTCGGAGGCGACAAACACAAGGGGTCACAAGTTCAAGGTGAGGGGATGAGGTTCAACACAGATGTCACAGATGTCTCTGTATTGTACGCAGAGGGTAGTGGGGGCCTGGAATGCGCTGCCAAGTAAGGTGGTTGAAGCGGACACGCTGGGATCGTTTAAGACTTATCTAGCCACATGAACAGACTGGGAATAGAGGGATACAAATGAATAGTCTAGTGGCACGGGCTTGGAGGGCCAAAGAGCCTGTTCCTGTGCTATATTGTTCTTTGTTCAAAGCTCAAAGTTTCCTCAAATTAAAGAAAGCAATTTTATTAACCTTTAAAACTAGAAAATATAATAAAAACACAAAGTTTTCAGCCATTATACAATCAATCAAATGCACACATAGACACACACATGCGCACACACATATAGATATAGACATGCACATACGGACACGTGCACACACACATGTACAGACACATGCACACGCATATGAGTAAGCACAGACAGACATGCACATGCACACATACATGGATGTACATACATGCATGGAAACACCTGCACACACATACACATACGGTCTCACAACACATGCATGCAAGAAATAAATACACACACGTGCATTCAGACACGCAAACACATGCACACACAGAAACACGCAGGTACACACACACACACACATGCACATTCATGTGAATACATGCATGTACACGTGTACATACACACATGTGGATGAGAATTCTATAAAAGGTGTTACTGAGTGCTGTAAACAGGCTGTGTTTCCTTTTGACAGCAAGGAATGAAAGCTTTGAATGAGGACAGTGAGGAGCATTGTGTTGGGTTAAATAACAAGATCAGCAAAGCTGAGTGAAAAACTTTCTTCAGAAAAGGCCAGTCAATTCAATTCATCCTAAAGAAGTTTGAGAAAGTATTTGTCTGACAAAGATCACAATATATTATCGATGAAGATTATCGAACTTGAGCAGAAGTCAAACCTGAACTCATAGCCCAGGAAGTAAGAATTCGATAAAGTTCTGCTTCAAAAGGCTGTCAGACATGACTTGGCCGAGTGAATCACAATATTCGTTCCAGATCTGATCCACCGGCAGTTGAATTATTTTTCTGTCAGTGTAAAGCTTTCCCGCAAATTAAACGCGCCCTTTTCCCTTCCTGCCTAACTTGTTTCTAATAATGGAGCCTGAGTTTTGTGAGTCATTCTCTGTGCATGCGACAAAACTTCGGGACAACTGCGACGGTTGTCTTAAAGAATCCACGTCCATCTTTCTGTCGGGCCTTAGAAGAAAATCCCACTAGTTCTCATTCCCAATCCGACTCTCTGTCTGCGGTGCCTGCCTTGCCTTTCCTGGAATCTCGTACGCCACCAGCTCTCTTCCTGAAGATGTGGTGATAGCAGAATCTTTGAATAACTGTAAGGTAGAGGTGGATAGATTCTTGATGAGCAAGGTGGGCCATGGTAAATTACTGGGAATCGGCAGGTTGCAGATTTGAAGTGACGATCTGAACAACCACGATCTCGTTCAATGATGGAGCAGGCTTGAGGGGCCGAATGGCCTACTCCTGCTCCTTGGCTTTGGTTCATGCCATGCGTGACTGCCTGTGTGGCGTCTGCACATTCTCCCTGTGTCTGCATGGGTTTTCTCCGGGTGTTCCAGTTTCCTCCCACACTCCAAAGATGGATAGTGTCACAGCTGGCACTGGGCAAAGATTTAAGAGCGGGACGGTGACACAGTGGTTTGCACTGCCTCATGGCACCAGGTTTGATTTCCAGCTTGGGTCACTGTCTGCATGGAGTTTGCACATTCTCCCTGTGTCTGCTTGGGTTTCCTCCGGGTGTTCTAGTTTCTTCTCACATCCCATAGATGTGTGGCAAGGTTGATTGGTCATGATATAATGTCAGGAGGATTAGCAGGGTAAATATGTGGGGTTACGGGGATAGAACTGGGTGGAATTGTTGTCAGTGCATGCTCAATGGGCCAAATGGCCTCCGTCTGCAGCGTAGGAATTCTATGATTGTCCCATTAAAAAGACCTACCCCTGGCACAGTGCAGTTTTCCCTCAATACCACGCTGGAGTGTTCCCGGAATCTCGTACGCCACCAGCTCTCTTCCTGAAGATGTGGTGATAGCACATCTTAATTTTTGTGCTCAAGGCCTGTAGTGGGACTTGAACCCACAAACCCTTTGTCTCAAGGGTGAAAGCACTAACCACTGAACCAGGGCTAATACACAGTTTGTTCTACTGTTTTTACTGAGTCTCTGCCTGCACCATGCAAAGACAAAGATAGATTGGAGATGTTGGGTCTATTTCCCTCACAGAAGGGAAGGCTGGTTTGGTCGAGATGTTCAAAATGATAAATGTTCTGGACAAAGTGAGCAGAGAAAAACTGCATGTAAAGAGCAAAGGAAAGTGTAACACAGGAACAGGCCCTTCAGCCCTCCAAACACATGCTGATCATGATGCCTTAACTAAACAAAACTTTATGCCCTTACTCAGTCCATACCCTCTATTCTCTCCCTTTTCATGTACCCATCCAGATGCCTCATAAATGTTGCTAATGTGCCCGCTTCCACCACCTCCTTTGGCAACGTGTTCCAGGCACCCAGCACTCTCTGTATGGCAAACCTCCACCTGCACATCTCTCTTAAACTTTCCCCTTCCACCTTGGACCTGTCCCCCCTTATAATTGACACTAATTCCCTTTAGTGGAAGAATTGAGAATGAAAGGCACAGACTAAAGTAAGCAAAGAGATTGGGGGTGATGCTTGCAGAGAAATCTTTTCACACAGCAAGTGGTTAGGATCTGGAACACACTGCCTAAGAGTACGGTGTGAGGTAGGTCCAATCGAGGCTTTCGAGAGAGCATTGGTGTATTACCTGAAAAGGAAAAATGTGGCACAGTGGTTAGCACTGCTGCTTAACAGCTCCAGGGATCTGGGTTCGAATCCCGGCTTGGGTCACTGTCTGTGTGGAGTTTGCACATTCTCCCTGTGTCTGCGTGGGTTTCCTCCTGGTTCTCCGGTTTCCTCCCACAGTCCAAAGATGTGCAGGTTAGGTTGATTGGCCGTGCTAAAATTGCTCCTTAGTGTCCTGAGATGTGTAGGCTAGAGGGATTAGTGGGTAAAATATATAGGGTTATGGGGATTGTGGTCAGTGCAGACTCAATGGGCCAAATGGCCTCTTTCTGTACTGTAGGGATTCTATGAAAGTTAGGGAGAGAAGGTAGAGGGACGGTGCCACATGATTTATTCATTTGGAGGGCTGGCACAGTGGTTAGCACTGCTGCCTCTCAGCGCCAGGGACCCAGGCTCGCTTCCCGACTTGAGTCACTATCTGTGTGGACTCTGTACATTCTCCCCATGCCTGTGTGGGTTTCCCCCCACAGTCCGAAAGACGTGCTGGTTAGGTGCTAAATTCTCCCTCAGTGAATCCGAAGAGGCACCGGATTGTGGATTTTCACAATAACTTCACTGCAGCGTTAATGTAAAACTACTCTGGCACAGACATGATGGGCTGAATAGGCTCCTTCTGTGCTGTAACAATTTCCTGATTCTGTGAAGTGAAGCGAAGCTGACTTCAAACACAAGAGCTGCGGATGAAATGCTACTTTGGAGAACAAACGGTGGACAGTTTGAAAGCTCTATTGTTTTCCATCAGCTTGTACAGTCAGAAAATCTTTTCATTTTCTTTGCAAAAAAGCGACTGGTATTATTTTCTATCTCCGGTAGAGATGCAGAGCAGGTGTAACAGGGGTAAAGTGCACCGAATCAATCAATACTCTCTCTGAAACAGCAGTCAGCCCTGAGTGACAGGGAGATTCAGAAAACGCAGCTGTTTGTCTGAATGAACCAATTCAAGTCTAATTGGTAGCAATAAAACCATGGATGTATGATAAGTGGCACAGTGGTTAGCACTGCTTCCTCACAGCGCCAGGGACCAGGGTTCGATTCCCGGTTTGGGTCACTGTCTGTGCGGAGTTTGTACATTCTCCCTGTGTCCGCGTAAGTTTCCTCTGGATGCTCCAGCTTTCTCCCCACACTCCGAAGATGCGCGGGTTAGGTTGATTGGCCATGCTAAATTGCAGGGGATCTAGCTAGGATAAATACATATCCTATGTATTTATAGGATACTGGGCTGGGTAGGATTGTTGTTGGTGTACATTCGGTGGGCCGAGTGGCCTCCTTCTGTACTGTAACGATTCGATGGCCAGAATTTTACTGGGGGCGAGTGAGGCTTGCAGAACAGGATTCTCCGTCAGCCTTGGGTGGGATTTAACGAGCTTCGCCCAAGTGAGGTCATAAAGTTCCAGTGTGTGATTCGATGATGGCGTCTTCCATGGAGGTACAGAATCACAGGGAAAAGCCAAGAATCCCTGGATCGGGGATGGAGGAATTGAGTTTCGGAGCCATGAGATCACATTGCAACTGTACAAAACTCTGGTGCGGCCGCACTTTGGAGTATTGGGTACAGTTCTGGTCGCTGCATTATAAGAAAGATGTGGAAGCATTGGAAAAGGCGCAGAGGACGTTTACCAGGAAGTTGCCTGGTATGGTGGGAAGGTCTTATGAGGGAAGGTTGAGGGACTTGAGTTGTTATCATTAGAGAGAAGAAGGTTAAGAGGTGACTTAATTGAGGCATACAGGATGATCAGAGGTTTAGATGGCTGGACAGTGAGAGCCTTTTTCTTCAGATGGTGATGGTTAACACAAGGGGACATGGCTTTAAATTGAGGGGTAATAAATATAGGGCGGATGTCAGAGGTAGGCTCTTTACTCAGAGGGTAGGAAGGGCGTGGAATGCCCTGCCTGCAGCAGTAGTGGACTCGCCAACATTAAGGACATTCAAATGGGCATTGGACAGACATATGGATAATATTGGAATAGTTTAAGTTAGAGGGTCAATAGATTGGTTCCACTAGTTGACACAACATTGAGGACCAAGGGGCCTGTACTGCGCTGTAATGTTCTCTGTTCTATGAGAGTTACCTACAGGTAGGAAGGGATCATTGCTCAGAATGGATGCCTTACAACTCACAGCTGATGGTATCTTGCTCTGTAAATACCTGTCACCCCTTGAATGGTTTACCATTGGAGTATTTGAACTGTGCAAAAGAGCTTCTCTTATAGAATCCCTACAGTGCGGAAGGGGGCCATTCGGCCCATTGAGCCTGCACCCACAATCCCACCCAGCCCCTATCCCCTTAACCCCATGTATTTACCCAGCGAGCTCCCCAACACTAAGGGGCAATTTAGCACGGCCAATCAACCTACCCTGCACATCTTTGGGAAGACAATGGAGGAAACCCACTCAGACGCGGGGAGAACGTGCAGACTTCACACAGACAGTGACCCGAGGCCGGGAATCGAACCCAGATCCCCGGGCACTGTGAGGCAGCAGTGCTAACCACTTTGCCACCGTGCTGTAGGATAGCAGGCTTCAAAATCAGCCTTGGTGATTTGCAATGCTGCCACCTTGGCGGATACTGCGGTTGCTAATGGTAACAGCTTGCTCTGTTGTGAACGGCGAGATAATTACTAACCCTTTATCCTTCCCAGCACGACACACACGCTGCCTCTTTAAAGCCTCATCATCACTCTCCAATTATTTATTTGTTTGTCAGGTCATTTGAAAATTGGTCTGCTTTGTATAGTGTCCAATGACCAATGTGACGCCGCAAACAATTGCAATAATTTTTGATGGAAAAATGCCCAGGCTGGGTAGTTTTAGTTATATTAGAACAGGTTTTTTTTGTCACTGTAGAGTTCAGAGTTGACCTCCAAAAGGCCTGTGAGGTATTGTTGCTTTAATTAATCTCCTTCCTGCATTTGGACGTAATCATAAATTGCCCTTGTGTTTCAATTATTGTAAATGTTTCTTAGTTAACTGAATATGATTAATCAGAGCAATATGTTTGTTATCTTGTTGTAATTAAACTTTGCTACTCAATACCCTTCATTCCCTTCACTCTTGACAAAAGCTGGCTTCCAATTTTTTGGGGGGTTTTGCCTGCTGCTTTTCTCCAATAGACTTAACTCAGTCGGTTGGCACACGATAGTTTTATCCCTCGTTCTAATTACACTTTTGTGCTTGTTTTGCACAGGTGGCATTGCAATTCTCTCATCCCAACCGCCTCCGGCGTCCTCCATTTTAATCGCTTCAGCTGCCGAGGCCTCAGGCTCCAGAACTCCCTCCCTAAACCTCTCCGCCTCCCCCCATCTCCTCTGACAGGCTCTGTAAAAACACCTGCCCTGTCCTCATATCCCCTTGTGTGACTCTGTCCCAAATTTAGCTGGTTTACACTCTTGTGAAATGGCCCTGGGCCTCCAGGTTCAGGGTGCAACACAGAAGTGGTGGGGGGAGAAAACAGTTCAGGCCAGTAATTATGGGTGGGATTCTCCTCCTCCTTTGTGGCATACATCCCTCGTTAGCAGTGGATCTTCCAGTTTCAACAGGGTTTTCCATTCAATACACCCCTCGCCATTGGGAATGGAGGGGGTGCAGCATCTGCAGCCTGGTGTTAGTGGTACAAGATTTTGGCACTTATTTGTCCATTTTATTGGCGTTCCATTTTAAAGTAGACGAGGCCAGTTCACACCACTCTTCTCAATTCCCTGTTTTTCTGGTGTTCCTTTTTCATAGAGTCCCTACCTTACAGAAGGAGGCCATTCAGCCCATCACGTCTGCACAATCCCAATCCCCGCTTAGCTGCCCTGCCAATCCCTCTAACCTATCACATCCCACAACATGTAGCATGTCCAATCAACCTTCCCTGCACATCTTTGGACTGTGGGAGCAAACCTGAGCATCCAGAGGAAACCCACGCAGACACGAGGAGAACATGCAAACTCCACACAGACAGCGGGCCAAGCCGGGAATCGAACCCGGGTCCCTGGAGCTGTGAGGCAGCAGTGCTAACCACTGTGCCACCGCACCGCCCCATTTTAAAGTATACAAGACCAATTCAGACTAGTGTTCTGATTTCCCAATTTTATTGTTTTTTTTCCCTCCTGGGAATATGCTGTTTGATTTAAACAGTCCGAGTGAGTGATCAGGGATAGAACCGCAAGTAATGCAATGATCAAACGCTTTGGGAGCAAAGAATTGGCACTCAAGCAATGACCCTGGATTTGTGAAGTTCGGGAGACAGGTTACATTGGTGCAAGTGACAGCTTCCCAATTCTCAACCGAATTTATCATGGTTTTAATGCACTTGCTGATGTTGCATCACTAACAAGAACAGCCTGTCAGCTAACAAGCCTGGGTGGTATAATGAAGTAGACACTGCACTTGCAGCCCTGAGTCCTTGATCGAATTGAATTCAATCTGAAGGAATGGAAGCCTCCTCTGTCTGTTGGCAACAAGTGGACTCTTATATTTAAAGTTTATGTATTCATGTCATAAGTGGCTTGCATTAACACTGCAATGAAGTTACTGTGAAAATGCCTGAGTTGCCGCACTGCGGTGCCTGTTTGAGTTACACTGAGGGAGAATTCAGCACCTAACCGGCACCTCTTTTTGGACTGTGGGAGGAAACCGGAACACCCGGAGGAAACCCACACAGACACGGGGAGAACATGCAGAGTCCACACAGACAGTGATTCAAGCAGGGAATCGAACCTATGTCCTCTGGCACTGTGAGCAGTGCTAACCGCTGTGCCACCCCAATCCGTACTGAAGAGGCAGTCGAGCTGGCCCAGGCATTCAGGAGGGCAATAGAGGATTATTTGAATGGAAACAATGTGCAGGGTTACAGGGAAAAGGAAGGGCAATTGCACTGAGCCTTGATGCTTGTTTGGAGAACCAGTACATCCATGATGGGCCTCCTTCTGTGCCACGACAACTTTGTAAGAGGTCATCTTTGATGCTGCCATCTCCCAGTGCAGAGCTAAATACGCATCACTCGTTCACCCCCCTGCAAAGTGATTTGATTTTAATTTGATTTGATTTGATTTATTATTGCTACGTGGATTAACATACAGTGAAAAGTATTGTTTCTTGCGCGCTAGATAGACAAAGCATACTGTTCATAGAGCACATAGGGAAGAAGGAAAGGAGAGGGTGCAGAATGTAGTGCTACGGCTATAGCTAGGGTGCAGAGAAAGATCAACTTAATGCGAGGTAGGTCCATTCAAAAGTCTGATGGCAGCAGGGAAGAAGCTGTCCTTGAATCGGTTGGTACGTGACCTCAGGCTTTTGCATTTATTTCCCGATGGAAGAAGATAAGTGGAAGAGAGAATGTCTGGGGTGCATGGGGTCCTTGATTATGCTGGCTGCTTTGTGGAAATTGTAGGCAGAGTCAATGGATGGGAGGCTGGGTTGTGTGATGAGTTGAGCTACATTCATGACCTTTTGTAGTTTCTTGTGGTCTTGGGCAGTACAGGAGCCCATATCAAGCTGTGATACAAGCAGAAAGAATGCTTTCTGTGGTGCAAAGTGTGCAGCAATGGCATCAGTTCACAGTCTGTCTTATGTTCTTCAGTAAAAGTTTGGCCGTGTGCAATCGCCATCCACTTATCGCGACCTGTGTCTCTGGCGATTTTTTTTTAGCACATTAGAGACAGCAGTAGCTTGTAAACAGATAGATGCCAATATAATGTATGCTGCTCATGATCTGTGATTTTTGATGTTGCCATCACAGAGACCAGAACTTGTTTTATGTTTTTGTTATTTTGTTTTTCTTAAATGTTAAAAGTGAGCCCACATTCACCACTTCATCTGGCAGCTCATTCCACACCCCCACCACTCCCTGTGTGAAGAAGTCCCCCTAATATTTCCTTTAAACATTCCCCCCACTTCATCTTTAACCCATCCCCTCTAGTTTTTTTTCTCCTCTAGCCTCAGTGGAAAAAGTCTGCTTGCATTCACTCTATCTATACCCATCATAATTTTATATACCTCTATCAAATCTCCCCTCATTCTTCTACACTCCAGGGAATAAAGTCCTAACCTATTCAACCTTTCTCTGTAACTCAGCTCCTCAAGTCCTGGCAACATCCTCATGAACCTTCTCTGCACTCTTTCAACCTTATTAATATCCTTCCTGTAACTAGGTGACCAAAACTACATACAATTTATTTATTTTTATTGAATTCAAATTTCACCGTCTACCGTGGCGGGATTCAAACCAGGTACTCAAAACCTCAGCTAAGTTTCTGGATTAATAGTCTGATGATTATCCCACTAGGCCATCGCCTCCCCGGATATAAAGGCCTTTATTCTTCACCTAATTGACTGGGGCTTTTCTCAACAAAAACAGGCATGAAATATTGGCTCTATTCTCTCTCCACAGATGCTGTAATACCTGTTAAGATTTTCCAGCATTTTCTGTTGTTTTTTGTTTCAGTTTTCCAGCATCTGTAGTTTTCTAGGGTGGGGGGGGAGGGAGGTTTAATATTAATGCTGGATGGATAGATTGGGAAAGATTTCATTTCCCAACATTTCTCAAGAGCAAAATTCTTCCTTTCTGAACCAATCTCTGAGTTTCCCAGAAACGGATATAAAAGCAAACATACCAAATAAAAGAGAACGTGTATTTTTAGAAAATAATTTATTTACAATTGAAGCAGTATGTGGATGTTGAGAGAGAAGAATTTTATATCAATGCCAGCTAACTCTAGTTCAGTTACAGCATTTGTGCCCTGTGTCATTAGATTCCAGTTTCGAACTACACTGCAGGTCCTGAGCACAAAAATCAAGGCCAAAATTCCAGTGCAATATTGAGGGAGTGCTGCAGTGTCAGAGGAGCCTGCCCTTCAGATGAGGTGTGTGAAGGTCTTGGGGCATAAGCTGTTACACTTTTCAGCCAGAAACATTTGGGAGTAGAATTGCACGGGCTGTCAAACCTTCATCACCACTTTCCAACAGACTCCCTGTGCTGGTACATGTGTGTATGGTAGCCCCAAGTGGACAAAGTGCGCAGTGCAATTTTTCAAACGCCACAAGAGGTTAAACGGAGGCATCAGTCATTTCCTTGCGTCCTAGGAAGAGGAAGTTGAGTTATCACTGGTGGTCTGGCCAATATTTATCCTTCAAATTATTTGTATAGAGGGATATGGGCAAATGCGGGCAATTGGGATTAACTTAGGGGGTTTAAAAAAAAGGGTGACATGGACAAGTTGGGCCGAAGGGCCTCTTTCCATGCTGTAAACCTCTATGCTCTAACCTCACAAAACTGGACTTTCTGGTCCTTATTACATTGCTGCTTGCAGAAGTTTTCTATATGCGAATTGGTACCTACGTTACAACAGTATCCACACTTATTTAGATGACTGTAAGGTGCTTAGAGAGACCCAGTGTTGATGAATAGCACTGTATGATGCTAGTGTTTTTTAACTGTCCCATCTTGACACTTCTGAATACGTTTATGCCTTATGGAATGAATTGGGGTTGATTTTTGTCTTGTCACTGAAACCCTTTAAAATAGAACAAAGAGATCAAGCGATGCAGTTTCATAGCTTCTTGAAAGTGGAGTCACAGGTGGACAGAGTGGTGAAGAAGGCATTTAGCATTCTTGGTTTCATTGGTCAGAACATTGAATGCAGGAGTGGGGACGTCTTGTTGAAGTTGTACAAGAAATTGGTAAGCCACACTTGGAATACTGTGTACAGTTCTGGTCACCCTATTATAGAAAGGATATTATTAAACTAGAAAGAGTGCAGAAAAGATTTATTAGGATGCCACCGGGACTTGATGGATTGAGTTATAAAGAGAGGCTGGATAGACTGGGACTTTTGTCTCTGTAACATAGGAGACTGAGGGGTGATCTTATCGTAAATAAAATAATGAGGAGCATAGATCAGATAGATAGTCAACATCTTTTCCCAAAGGTAGGGGAGTCTAAAACTAGAGGGAATAGATTTAAGGTGGGAGGGGAGAGATACATAAGGGTCCAGAGAGTCAATTTTTTCACACAGAGAGTGGTGAGTGTCTAGAACAAACTGCCAGATGTAGTAATTGAGGCAGGTACAATTTTGTCTTTTAAAAAGCATTCAGTTACATGGGTAAGACGGGTATAGAGGGATATGGGTCAAACATATAGAATTCGTTTACTAATAAAAACTGGTTGGCATGGACAAGTGGGGCTGAAGGATCTGTTTCCATGCTGTTAACCTCTATGACCCTAGGATTAACAGAGTGTGGCTTTGCTTCGTTCTTTATTCACAGTCCATCTGGCTGTGGAAATTTGCAAATTGCATTTGCACGTTGGCTACCCTAGAACTCATTGAGATAACAACGGCCTTCTATACAGCACATTTTAATTCCCCATCCTTCCCAGTTCATACAGATAATCCTCTCCCTGACTATCTCCAACTGAACTCGGAATCCTCCTCCTCCTTCTAAACCCTTGGGTCAGATTGCATTTTTTTTTTTACTGAAGAATGCCTTATTCTTATAAGTATGTATCTATCACTTTTTCTCTCACCTTCACTTCTGCTTCCCCCCCTTTCAGTTACCTGTCCTGGCCCCCTCATGCCAACATTATAGTTAAGAAAGCCCACCAACACCTCCACTTTCTCAGAAGCCTAAGGAAATTAGGCATATCCACTACGACTCTCACCAACTTTTACAGATGCAGAATAGAAAGCATTCTTTCTGGTTATCTCACAGCTTGGTTTGCCTCCTGTTCTGCCCAACACCGCAAGCAACTACAAAATGTTGTGAATGTAGCCCAATCCAACACACAAACCAGCCTCCCATCTATTGACTCTATCTACAGTTCCCACTGCCTCGGCAAAGCAGCCAGTATAATTAAGCACCCCATGCCCCCAGGCATTCTCTTTTTACCTTTGGGAAAAAGATACAAAAGTCTGAGGTCACGTACCAACCAACTCAAGAACAGCTTCTTCCGTGTTGCTGTCAGACTTTTGAATGGATCTACCTCGCATTAAGTTGATCTTTCTCTATAGTCTAGATATGACTGTAACAATACATTCTGCAGTCTCTCCTTTCCTTCTCTATGAATGGTATGCTTTCTCTGTATAGTGGGCAAGAAACAATATTTTTCACTGTATACTAATGCATGTGACAATAATAAATCAGATCAAATCAAATCATCAATCCTTAAGTCCTCAACATCTTAATTGCCACTTTTTACCACCAGTTCCACCTATTTACCACACCAAAGTTCCACCAATTTTCCATAATCCAGTTCTACTTATTGACCACAATCCAATTCCATCTACTTGATTTGATTTGATTTATTATTGACGTATGTATTTAGTATACAGTGAAAAGTATTGTTTCTTGCACACTATACAAAGCATAACATACACGGAGAAGGAAAGGAGAGAGTGCAGAACGTAGTGTTGCCGTCATAGCTAGGGTGTAGAGAAAGATCAACTTAATGTGAGGTAGGTCCATTCAAAAGTCTGATGGCAGCAGGGAAGAAGCTGTTCTTAAGTCAATTAGTACGTGACCTCAGACTTCTGCATCTTTTCCCTAAAATAATAAGGTGGAAGAGAGAGTGTCCAGGGTGATGGCTTGCTTAATTATGCTATTTAACATAACCTATTAACCTATTTGCCCAATCTTGTTCCTATCTGGATTTCTCTGAGCATTGTTTAAAGCTGACATATATCTTAATTCTACATCAGGTGGGATCACAGCTTTGAAAGTGAGCATTCATTAATAAAATTGAGAGAACCCCATCTAAGCCAACAGGAAAGAAAGAACTTGGGTTCTTTGGAGACCTTTGCCTGACCTCACTCTGAACCTAATTGCTTGACAGCCAATTAAGTACATTTTGAAGTGCAGTAAACCAATTTTTCACAATAAATGTACTGATTTGCTCTTTTTGGTGTGGCTTGGTGGCACAGTGGTTAGCATTGATGCTTCACAGTGCCAGGGACCCAGGTTCAATTCCCAGCTTGGGTCACTGTCTGTGCAGACATTGCACTTTCTCCCTGTGTCTGTGAGGGTTTCCTCCGGATGGTCTGGTTTCCTCCTACTGTCCAAAGATATGCTTGTTAGGTTGATTAGCTGTGCTATATTGCCGCTTAGTGTCAGGGGATGACCAGGGTAAATATGCGGGGCTACAGGGATAGGGCTTGGGCTGGATTGTTGTCAGTGCAGGTGGGCTGAATGGCCTCCTTCTCTACTGTAGAGATTCTATGATTGTTTCCACTCCTGATTGCTTTTAAAAAAAGGCCCAGTAAAATAAATATCCTAAAATTTTAAATTATTGACGCCTTTTTTATTAAGTCATGGGACATGAGCATTGCTGTTTGGCCAGCATTTATTGCCCATCATTAGGTGCACAAGTGCAGTTAAGAGGCAGTGACATTGCTGTGGCTCTGGAATCACATGTAGGCCAGACCAGGTAAGGATGGCAGATTTCCTTCCCTAAAGGACATCAGTGAACCAGATGGGTTTTTCCAACAATGGCTTCATGGTAGATTTTTAATTCCAGATTTTTTTTATATATTGAATTCAAATTCCACCATCTGTCATGGTGGGATTCGAACCTGGGACTCCAGAACGTGAGTTGAGCTTCTGGGTTAATAATCTAATGATAATACCACTAGGCTATCCCCTACCCAATGGCAGTTGACATAGAGCACAGGGTATGCGAGATGAAGGAGACTGTGTGCTATTTGTGATCTTTATGAGGTAATAAAACTAATAATAGTTTTCCAGCTGTAATTGGTGAGCATTCTCAATCCAGTTTGGATAAGTGAGTTGTATCAATTTCAAGTATTTATCATTTCAATATTTAAAGGTAATCAATATTTGATAACCTCCAGTATTTGTCAGGAAGGCATACAGTATGTTTGCCTTCATCAGCCAGAGCATTAAATTTAAAAGTTGGCAAGTCATGTTGCAGCTTTATAGAACCTTAGTTAAGCCGCACTTGGAATACAGTGTCCAATTCTAGTCATATACCACGCCCTGTATAAAGCAAGACCCTGAGTGTGTCCATTGGTTTATTGTCCTAGTTGGGACCTGTTTTTGTTCAGCACAGGCTTGTGAATTTTGCTTTACTTTACTTTGCACAATAAAACACTATTCCTTCACAACCAACTCCTGGGCTAATTATGATTTGCATATTCTGTTAGAAATTATTGCCAATGTAAACCATGTGTTTGCAACAAAGCGCATGTTTTTTTTTAATTCAAAAAGTGCATTGGTTTCTCAGGGCTACGGTAAGAGACATAATGCAGGCTTGTAAAATCTCACCCAAGGCCAACAGAGAATTCTATTCTACGAGCCCTTCCCATCCCGATTCCGGAGCAAGCGAGGCAGTAAAATCCCAGTCATTGGTTCTATTCTCTCTCCGCAGATGCTGTCAGCCCTGCTGAGATTTTCCAGCATTTTCTGTTTTTGTCTCAGATTCCAGCATCAGAAGCAGGAGAAAGGCTAGGAAAGGAATGGGTGTTCAAAACTAGTGGGATACCAAGAGCATATCAAAAAGTGGAAACAAAATAAAGGACAAAATGAATGAACTGTTTACACACACACAAGCAGAAAATGCTGGAAAATCTCAGCAGGTCTGACGGCATCTAGATGACTCTTTTTCAGAGTTGAAGCCAAAGAAAATCAGACAAAATTTCTCACTGAAGGTGGACAGAGTTAGAGAGACAAACAAAACATTTTGTTGGAGAGACTGTAGCACAGCAGCATACACAAGGACTTCTTGTCATTTTTGTTACTGTGAGTTGCAGTTTTAAAAGAAGTCCTAATCGAATGCTTTCTGAGCAGTGACAAACAAGCAAATTGACCCAGGAAAGGGGCAGTAAATGGGGGAATTCCACTGAAATACCAACAGCTGTGAACCCAAATGGAGACACACAAGTATTGCAGAAACTGCTGGCCACATGGACAAAGGCATGTCAAAGGACTTTCGCTCTGCACTGAACTGATCTGGGGGTTTTCTTAACACAGACAGATTTCAGACGTTGGTCAGTGTTTTACAACTTCGCTTGGGTCAGGCTTGTAAAATCCCGCCCAAGGCCAACAGAGAATTCCATTTTGTGAGCCTTGCCCACCCTGTTTCCACAGCAGGCAAGGAAGTAAAATCCCAGCCATTGGTTCTATTCTCTCTCCACAGATGCTGTCAGCCCTGCTGAGATTTTCCAGCATTTTCCGTTTCTGTCTCAGATTCCAGCATCCACAGTATTTTGCTTTGAGCTAGTTACAGAGCTGCACGCAAAGAATTGAGTGAGAATGGGAGTTGGGGGAGACTAGCCACAATGAAAAATGTTCTTTAGTGAATTCAGTCTGATTTCCTTTCCAATGAAGCTCACAGAACAATGGTCCAACTCTTCCCTCGAACACATCTCCTCCTCTGACTGTTGCTGAAATAAAGGTCTTGGTGATATTATCCACGTCAGTAAAAAATAAAACCTGCGGCAGGGAAAAATTAATTGCTGATATGCCACAAGTGCTTTCTGCAGTTTCACCTTCATTAATAGACCAGGACAGAGGTCCCTAGAATGGAAAAACAGTAACAATGAGGGAATAAGAATACTGGATCAAATTAGTCTTGTATACTTCAGAACACCATGAAAACCGTGAAATAAGAATGCTCACCCAGGCTGATCTTGTACACCTTGAAATGGAACACCAGCAAAACAGAGAAATAAGAATATTGGTCGGGGCTGGTCTTATATATTTTGACATGAGAACCAAAAAAAAACTGGGAAATAAGAATACTGGTCCAAAATTTTGTTCCCTCTTGGGGAAGACCTGTAAGGTGAAAAGGGAATTTGGTAACTTTTTTTTTTACGTTTTTTTGAATTTGGTGACGTTTTTGAATTTTGTAATATTTATTACTGTTTTTGAATTTGTTAACATTTATTTTAAATTTAATAATATTTGTTACATTTTTTGAATTGTTTTTTTTTTCAAATTTGATAACATTTGTTATACTTTAACTTTTTTGAATTTTATAACATCTGTTACATTTTTGAATTTGGTAACTTTTTTGCATTTGATAAAATTTATCACTTCTTTGAATTTGGTAACTTTTATTCTGAATTTGATAAAATTTGTTGTTTTTTTGAATTTGGTAACTTTTTTGAATTTGATTTTAAGAAGTTACTTTTTTGAATTTGATAACTTTTATTTTGAAATTGATAAAAATTTGTTACTTTTTTGAATTTGATAATATTTTTCAAATTTGATAGCATTTGTTACATTTTTTGAATTTGGTAACTTTTTTGCATTTGATAAAATTTATTACTTTGAATTTGGTAACTTTTATTCTGAATTTGATAAAATTTGTTGTTTTTTTGAATTTGATAACTTTTTTGAATTTGATTTTAAAAAGTTACTTTTTTTGAGTTTGACTACTTTTATTTTGAAATTGATAAAATTTGTTACTTTTTTGAATTTGATAATATTTTTCAAATTTGATAGCATTTGTTACATTTTTTGAATTTGGTAACTTTTTGTATTTGATAAAATTTGTTACTTTTATGAATTTGGTAACATCTGTTTTTTTTTGAATTTGATAATATTTTTCAAATTTGATAACATTTGTTTTTTGTTTAAATTTGGTAACTTTTCTGAATTTGATAACATTTGTTACTTTTTTGAATTTGTTACTTTTTTTGAAGTTCTTACTTTTTTGAATGTGGTGACATTTGTTTACAAGGGTAAGAGTTGTGGCGATTGAGATGTAATAACGTGACCAGCAGAATCTGATACATTCCTTCTCTCTTTTCACTGCAATTTGCATAATCTTATATTCTCTTGTCCAAAACCTCATTTGTAATATCCCCAGCTCACATTTGGCTTTATCTATGCAGCATGTTTTTAATTATCTGTACTGGCTGGTGGATTTCCCTTCTCTTCACCTTTCTGATAGAGAGAAAGATTGCATGTTTTAAAAAGAAATCGACAGACCAAAGAGATGAATTGAACACGGAGGATTTAATCAACTAATTTATAACAGGAATAAAAGTGTATCATTATTTAAGTACTGGTTGGTGGGCGCAGAGAATGAATAATTTATCTTAGCTTGATAATTAGAGACATTCCTTTAGATGCACAGTCTGCGAGGAATGGAATAGTGTGAATCGATTAAATGTGGAAGATGTTCTGAATTAGTTTGTTCCAAATGTTGAATACTTTATTATTTAACATTTGGATAGTAAATGGATGAAAAAATGTCATTGAGTTTTTTGTAGTGCTAAAGAATATTAAAAATTCAGATTACAAGCTCACAAAACAGGAAAATAGATAAAAACATCTCATAGAAAATAAAATTAGTTTAAAAATAAAAATTGGCAGCTACATTTCTCTTGAAGAAAGTTAAACAGGCAAAAGTAAAGGGATCATAAATGTAATTAATAAGTGATGATCATTAGGCAAGCATTATGAAGGGGCACTTCTCTCTATCCAAAAGGCTTGATTAGTTTATTAATTAGTGTCACAGGTAGGTATACATTAACATTGCAATGAAGTTACTGTGAAAATCTCCTAGTACCCAATCTCCCTGTTTGGGTACACTGACGGAGAACTTAACATGGCCAATGCAACTAACCAGCACGTCTTTGGGAGGAAACCGGAACACCTGAGGAAACCCATGCAGATATGAGGAGAATGTGCAGACTTTGCACAGACAGTGACCCAAGCTGGGAATCGAGCCAGGCCCCTGACGCTGTGAGACAGCAGTGCTAACCACTGAGTCACCATGTCACCCATGATTGGCACCAGTCCACAATTAGGGAAGGGGAAAGGTCTCCATAAACCGTAGCACGTGTAGAGATTGAACCCATCCTGTTGCCATTATCTGCATCAACCGAGCCCTCACTAGTGAACTCTTTGGTTAGTTTGTTGGCTAGATGGCTAAAGTGTGATGCAGAATGATGGCAATAGTGCAGTTTCACAGGGCAGCATGGTGGTACAGTGGTTACCACTGTTGCATCATGGCACCAAGGACCCAGGATCAATTCCAGCCTTGGGTTGTGCAGACTTTGCACATTCTCCCCGTGTCTGCGTGAGTTTCAGTCAGATGCTCTGGTTTCCTCCTGCACTCCAAAGATGTGCAGGTTAGATGGATTGGCCATGAATGTGTGGGGTTATGGGGATAGAGTGGGGGAGAGGACCTGGGTAAGATACCTTGTCAGAGAGTTGGTGTAGAAGCAGTGGGCTGAATGGCCTCTTCTGCACTGGACGGAATCTATGATTCAGTTCCTGTACTAGCTGGGCTAGTTTATAGAGACCTGTGTCCCTGCCTTGACCCTCTAGCAATATGTAACCACTGTCTCTAATGGAGAGAGATGCTTGTAGGTTTCGGCTAATTACCATTTACAATGCATCCAGAATTGATTACATATTGATTCCCAGCCACATCACAGATCATTCAGCGAATGGGGAAGGTAGAGTGTTATTGGAGACGGGGGTCAGGAGGAAGGTCAAACGCAGGGATTCAGAGCTGGAATAGGCCAATCAAGAGTTAGATGTGTTCCTGAGATTGTCTTGGACCAGAGGAGGGGAGCTGAAGTGGAGAGGAAGGGGTCACGCTATTGTGACCGGTGGCAGAGTAAAGCCTAGATTTTGCTCCTGGGAGAATTTCAGGCTCTATGAACATGACCTAGAAAAATGGCCGCTGGCGGTCGGGATTTCCACTGCCACAGGGGATGGGCTGGCTTTGAAGCTGTGCCTGCCATCTCTGGAAGGAGTGCAGAGGACCAGAGGCAGGATGGATAAAAGCAAATTAATGCAGAGGCTGGAATCTGAAACCTAAAGACAAAATGTTGGAAAATCTCAGCAGGTCTGGCAGCAGCTGTAAGGAGAGAAAAGAGCTGACGTTTCGAGTCCAGATGACCCTTTGTGACATGGATAAAGGCTAGCATTTATTACCCATCCTTAACTGCCCTGAGAAGGTGGTAATTCTGAGCTGCCTTCTTTAACTGTGCAATCCATAGGGATGGCACGGTGGCACAGTGGTTAGCACTGCTGCCTCCCAGCATCAGGGACTGGGTTCAATTCCCGGCTTGGGTCACTGTCAGTGTGGAGTTTGCACCTTCTACCCATGTCTGCGTGTGTTTCCTCCGGGTGCTCCAGTTTCCTCCCGCACTCCAAAGATGTGCAGGTTAGGTGGATTGTCCACACTAAATTGACCCTAGTGTCGTGGGAATTAGCAGGATAGACATGTGGAGTTACGGGAAAGGGCCTGGGTGGGATTGTAGTCAATACAGACTCAATGGGCTGAATGGCCTCCTTCTATTCTGTAGAGATTCTATGACTCTATGCATCTGCTATCCCTGTACTTCCAGGTGGTAGATGTGGCATCTTTGGAAGGTGCTGTTTAAGGAATCTCGGTGAGTTGTTGTGGTGTCTTGAAGATATTTGATTTGATTTATTATTGTCACATGGATTACCATACGGTGAAAAGTATTGCCTCTTGAATGCTATATAGGCGAAACATTCCATTTGTAAAGAAGGAAAGGAGAGAGTGCAGAATGTAGTCATAGCTAGGGTGTGGAGAAAAATCAACTTAATGCAAGGTAGGTCCATTCAGAAGTCTGACAGCAGCAGGGAACAAGCTATTCTTGAGTTGGTTGGTATGTGACCTCACACTTTTATATCTTCTTCCCGATGGAAGAAGGTGGAAGAGAGAATGTTCAGGGTGCATGGGGTCCTTAATTACGTTGGCTGCTTTTCCGAGACAGCGGGAAGTATAGACAGAGGCAATGGATAGGAAACTGGTTTGCATGATGGATTGGGTTACATTCATGACCTTTTGTAGTTTCTTACAGTCTTGGGCAGAGCAGGAGCCATACCAAGCTGTGATACCATCAGAAAGGATGCTTTGTATGGTGCATCTGTAAAAGTTGATGACAGTCATAGCTGACATGTCAAATTTCCTTAATCTTCTGAGAAAGTAGCGGCGTTGGTGGGGTTTCTTAACTATAGTATCGACGTGGAGGGACCAGGACAGGTTGTTGGTGATCTGAACACCTAAAAACATGATGAGGCTATAAATTGATTGAAACCTGTACAGAAGTGGCAAAGGAGAATGGAAGGTGTTGTGGAGGGCAGGAGGCTGAAGATTGAAGTGCTGTGGTTGTCACGATGGAATGGAGCTCAAGGCAATTTTGGACAATGATACTTTCAAGGGAGAATAAGAGGTTGAAAACTAATGACAAAAGTTGCAAAAGTGCTGAGGTACTTGCTTGTACATTTCCAAATTCTAGCACTGCATAGACTTAAACATAGCTTTTTAACAATTTTACATTGGAAAAATCCAACATGGCAGAGAGATTCAGAGCTGGGAAGAATATAAAATGCTCCACACTGTCACCCAGTGGACAGAACCTGAACTGTATCCAGTTCTTTGTCAATCTTCCAGCTTTATTGACTATCACACCACAGTGAGGGACTTCACTCTGAAAAAAGTGACAAATGGTGCAGAAGAAAAGTTCCGTGCAAAACAAACGCTGACAAATTTAAAGTCAGGAAGCTCACCAAGTATTCGTTTACTCAGAGTTTCCGATACGGAAGCAGGATGAACTTATTGATTTTAACTATATATCATGAGATTATTTCTTAGCCTCCTATCTGTAAGTATGTCCCATGTTGTTCCGCATTGTAATACTTGCATCTCATCTTTAGGGGCAGCATGGTGGCACAGAGGTTAGTATTGCTGCCTCACAGCACCACGAACCCAGGTTCGATCCCTGGCTTGGGTCGTTGTGTGCAAAGTTTGCACATTCTCCCCGTGTCTGCGTGGGTTTCCTCCGGGTGTTCAGGTTTCCTGCTACAGTCCGAAGATGTGCACATTAGGTGGATTGGTCATGCTAAATTGTCCATTTGCCTCCCAAAGTGTGTAAATTAGGAAGATTAACCATGTTGAATTGCCCCTTGTGTTCAAAGATGTGCAGATTAGGGGGATTGGCCATGTTAAATTGCCTCTTAGTATCCAAAAAATATGCAGGTTAAATAAATCAGCATGCTAAATTGTCCCTTGGTCTCCCAAGATATACAGGTTAGGTGGATTGGCCATTCTAAATTACCCCTTATTTTCCCAAATGTGTAGGTTAGGAAAATTAGCAGGGTAAATATACAGGGTTACAGGGATAGAGCCTAGGTGGGATGCTGCTGGAAAGTTGGCACAGACTTGATGAGCTGAATGACCTCCGTTTGCACTGTATGGATTGGTTACTTGTTCAAAATCATACAGCCTCACTTTAAGTTCCCAGCTTAGATGTCCAATTAAGAAAGATATCATTGACAAAACATCTTCGCCATTTTTGATGCCTCGTTTTGCCTACATGTTTGACCTTTCTCCTCCGTCAAAGCAAGCACTTAGTCGTGGCAAACGTATCTTAATTCACGTGTTTCAAAGTCACAATCCCAGAGTGATTCAAGCTTTATTAATTATGATGAAAAATGGACTTGACTCCTGTCATAATAATACAAATAGGCGTTAATCTTAGTTCTTTACTTGAGGGCATTATTTCCACTGAAGGTGTGACAGGCTAACTAACTGAGTGGAGATAATCAATAACTTACTCAAACTTTTCAAGCAAGGCAATATTCTATCAATCTCTTGTTCTGTACTATGCACAGTTGTCATTTGCTTCCTCGCTGCTGCTACTTAATGCACTTGAGCCTGCAGAGTAGGCAAGTAGACCAGAAAGTGGATGTCAGTGATAAATCATCTCTTTATACATTTTCATAGAAATTCTGTGGAGATGCCGGCGTTGGACTGGGCTGGGCACAGTTACAAGTCTCATCACGTCAGGTTAAGGTCCAACAGAGAAAATGCTGGAAAATCTCAGCAGGTCTGGCAGCATCTATAAGGAGAGGTAAAAGCTGACCCTTTGTCAAAGCTAAAAAAAGGCATAGGAATTGGGAGATTGTTATACTGCAGGGCCAGGGAATGAAAAATAAATCATAGCCACAGAAATCAGAAGAAAATAGCTGTTCACAGAGAGAATAAAGGGTATGAATGGCCAAACAGCAGAGATACTATAAAATGCGACAGATAAAGATGTTGGGGGGGAGGGAGGGGGAAATGGGGCAGAGATAAAATGTAGAAAAGGGGAAGTGGGGAAAGAGTAAAGGTAGGGGAAGGGAGATGAAGTGGGGGGCAAGAATGGAAGGGAAGAAAGTCAATAAAGCAATAAGAGATAGAGAACAATAAATAATTAAATAAAATAGAATGAAAGCAAAGAGGACCAAGGTGGGGTGTGCCTTTTAGCTCTGACTCAAAATGTCAGCAATTTTCTCTCCTAACAGATGCTACCAGACCTGCTGAGATTTTCTCTTTTGGTTTCAGATTGTAGCATCTGCAGTAATTTGCTTTTATTAAAGTCCAACAGGTTTATTTGGAATCATGAGCTTTCGGAATGCTGCTCCTTCATCACCTGAGAAAGATATGTAAGTTAGGCAGGTTGGCAATGATAAATTGCCCCGTTAGTGTCCAAAGATGTGCAGATTAGGTGTGCTGGCCATGTTAAAGAATCTGCACTGACCACAATCCCACCCAGACCCTATTCCCAAAACCCCATGCATTTACCCTAGCTACTCTCCCTGATACTAAGGGACAATTTAGCGTGGCCAATCCACCTAATCCACACACCTTGGGCCATGGGAGGAAACCAGAGCACCCGGAGGAAGCCCACACAGGCACGGGGAGAATGTGCAGACTCCACACAGACAGTGATCAAAGCCGGGAATCGAACCGGAGTCCCTGGCACTGTGAGGTAGCAGTGCTAACCACTGTGCTCTCTAAGGTTGCAAGGTGTCCTGTGCTACAGAAGTTGGATAAGACCGTGAGCACATACTGACATTTGTGTTCAGGGTGGTGCCAGTCAAGAAAATACCCCGCTCCCTCCTGCAGGAATTCCTACTCAAAGATTGATCTTATCACTAAAACTTCCAAATTTGGTTTTGTTTTGATTTTTTTTTAATTAGTGTCACAAGTAGACTTACATTGACACTGCAATGAAGTTATTTTAAAAAAACCCCAATTACAACATTTCAGCACTGGTTTGAGTACACTGAGGGGCAATTTAACTTGGCCAATCAACCTAACCAATATATTTTTGGACAGTGGGGAGGAAACCAGAGCACCCAGAGGAAACCCACGCAGACAACGTATAGACTCCACTCAGACAGTGATCCAAGCTGGGAATCACACCCGGGCCCCTAGCACTGTGAGGCAGCAGTGCCACCATGCCACCCGTAGTTCCAGTCTGTTGAAAGTCTTGGCACATTTAAATGTAGCCAAAGTCAAAAATTGCTAATTAGAAAAATTATCAGAGACACAAGCAATTGCAAAGAAAGGTCATTGATAGCAGGATTGGGGGGATTGGCAGTGGGAGGGTGGCTGGTTAGAATGCTGTTTCAGAGAGTTGTGGCAGATTTGATGGGCTGAAAGGCCTCTTTCTACGGATTCTATGATATTCTCTGACCTCACCCGCCGTTGCACGTTCTCCAGTCCCAGTGCGCTGAATGGACATTCGGCTGAGAGCCAAATGTTCCATTCTCACTGATAGGGGTTGGCATCGGAGAATCCCAGTCCTTGTTCAATCTTTAGCTTCATCGTTGCTGTGGAAAAAGAAGCCAGCAAATCAAATTCCATTGAGTTTTTTTTTGCTCAGCGAAATGAAAGAGAACTTATTTGCATTGGTAGCAGTTTTCATGACCTTAGGAGATCCCAAAGCACTTTACAGCCAATGAAGCAGTTTTGAAAGGGAGAGCAAAGTCCCGCAAAAAAATGGTGAAATAATGACCTGATCACGTAACCGATGTCGATTGAGAGATAATCATTGTCCAGGAGACTGGGAGAGCAACGGCATGGTGGCACAGTGGTTAGCACTGCTGCCTCACAGTGCCAGGGACCCGGGTTCAATTCCAGTCTTGGGTGAATTTCTTCCAGGCCGGTTTCATCCCACAGCCCAAATATGTGCAGGTTGGGTAGATTGGCCATCCTAAATTGAATCTTAGTGTCCAAAGATGTGCAGGTTAGGTGGATTGGCCATGCTAAATTATCCCTTAGTGTCCAGAGATGTGCAGGTTAGGGGGAATGGCTGTGCTAAGTTGCCCCTTGGTGTCCAAAGATGCACAGGTTAGGTGGATTGGCCATGCTGAATTGCCCCTTAGTGTCCAGAGATGTGCATGTTAGGTGCATTGACCATTGTAAATTGCCTCTTAGTGTCCAACAATGTGTAGGTTAGGAGGATTACCAGAATAAATATATGGGGTCATGGGGATGGGGTCTGAGTGCGATGCTCTATTGGAATGTGGTGTAGGCTGAATGGGCTCCTTCTGCCCTGTATGGATTCTATAACTTCTCTACTCTTTTTCAAAATAGTGTGGTGTGATCTGAGTGGATGTTAGTTTAAAGTGTCATCCAAATGTTGGCACTCCCGGTAGTGCAGCTCTCCCTCAGCACTGCAATGTCAGCCTCATTCTTTTACTTGGGACTCTGGGAAAGAACATAAACATAATGATTAACTTTGAGTCAGCAGTTAGGAAGGAAAATACAATGTTAGCGTTCATGTCGAGAGGGCTAGAATACAAGAGCAGGGATGTACTATTGAGGCTTTATACGGCTCTGGTCAGATCCCGTTTGGAATATTGTGAGCAGTTTTGGGCCCCGTATCTAAGGAAGGATGTACGGGCCTTGGAAAGGGTCCAGAGGAGGGTGACCAGAATGATCCTTGGAATGAAGAGCTTCTCCCATGAGGAACAGTTGAGGACTCTATGTCTGTACTCAGACTTTAGACGGATGACGGAGAATCTTATTGAAACTCACAGGATACCGCGAGGCCTGGATAGAATGAAAGTGGAAAGGAAGTTTCCACTGATGGGAGAAGCTAGAACCAGAGGGCCCAATCTCAGATTAAAGGAACGATCCTTTAAAACAGAGATGAAGAGAAATTTCTTCAGCCAGAGAGTGGTGAATCTGTGGAACAGTTTGCTGCAGAAGGTTGTGGAGATCAGGTCATTGAGTGTCTTTAAGGCAGAGATAGATAGGTTCTTATTAATCAGGGGATCAGGGAGAAAGGCAGGAGAATGGGGATGAGAAAAATATCAGCCATGATTGAATGGCAGAGCAGACTCGAAGGGCCGAGTGGCCTAATTCTGTTCCAATGTCTTTTGGTTTTATAATCTTTGAATCCATAACCTCAAAGGTGTGAGTGCCACTTCTGACAATTTGCATTGGGAAGAGCTAGTAACCCACGTGCACAATATAAACTGTGTGCCTAATATTACGTGACATTTATAACATTACAACAGCTGATTACACCTCTGGTTACAGATATAACAGAGAATTGGGCTCTGAAACTGGATTTCTTAGTGAGACTTTGAAACAAGAGATTTGGAATGGAATGTGGTGTCGACAGGTGTTAATACGTAGTAAATGCCCATTTATCGATGAAAACACTCCTTTGTATTTTTGTATGGTGGTAGAATTAGAGTTTGTTCATTGAATTTTGGAAGAATCTATTAGATAAATCACCATGCGGCACGGTGGCACAGTGGTTCGCATTGCTGCCTCACGGAGTCAGGGCTTCAGGTTCAATTCTAGGCCTCGAGTCATTGTCTCTGTGAAGTTTGCACATTCTCCCCATATCTGTGTGGGTTTTCTCCGGGTGCTCCAGTTTCCTCCCACAATACAACAATGTGTGGATTAGATGTGTTGGCCATGGTAAATTGTCCTCCATATCAGGGAGATTGGCAGAGTAAATCTTTCAGCTAACCCCATCAACATTTCCCCTCATGTGCTGACACATCTTTCCTTTGAAAGGCATTAATCCTAACCCCCTGTGATAGTGAGTTCCACTGACCCTCTCCCTGGGTAACACAGTTCTCCCGAAATGCCCCATTAGGGACCACCTTATCTTTCTGGCTTCGAGAACCATAAAATCCCAGCAGTGCAGAAAGAGGCCATTGAGCCCATCGAACCTGCACCAATGACAGCTCCAGCAGCCCCTATCCCACATATTTACCCTGCTAATCCCTATAACACTAAGGAGCATAGCCAACCCACACATCTTTGGGAGTGTGCGAAAAAACCGGAGCACCTGGAGGAAACCCACGCAGGCATGGGGAGAATGTGCAAACTCCACACAGACAGTGACGCAAGCTGGAAATCAAACCGGGTCCCTGGCGCTGCGAAGTAGCAGTGCTAACCACTGTGCCGCCCTGAAAATTGCACTGTCTGCCGTGGCGGGATTCGAATCCGGGTCCCCAGAAGGTGAGCTGAGTTTTCTGGATCAACAGTCTAGCGATGATCACACAAAGCCTCACCAAAAAAGAGAATTCCAGCGGTTTAATCCAATGCTTTCAAACTCTGAAGGAAGGCCTGGCTAGCTGATATATATGTTGGCTGTGTGCGCTGATGAGTACAAAAGGGAAGTGAGCCATCAGTGGGATGGGCAACACTGAGTGGGTAACTGTGGGGCACCGATCAGAGGGGAAGAAGGAGATTGAGTAGACAGCCACAGGGTTTGAAGAAGGAAAATGAAACAATCAATGGACAATCTGAATAGAAAGTGGAAAAATAACCACGCAGCCACAGGTTATAGATAGCAAGATGCAGTGGCCTGGGATTGATCACAGTTCTCGTTGATAAATCCCCTTATCCTCATTCTAGCTAACAGCAATCCTTTAGAAACAAGATTCAGAAGCTGATGCTGCAGCATCCTTATGTTCATTTCCACTTCATTCTGTTTTTTTTTATTTCCCCATGCCTTTTATCGATCTTGTTTTGCTTTTGCTCCTGAGTGGATCGTCCACGGCAGGAAAGGCAATTTGCTGATGACAGGCAAGGCCGCGAGGAGGCGTCAGCCGTTCTTTGAAGAAAATGAAATGTTGAATGAGGAATCGTTAGCCGGTGTGGGGAGGTGCTGCTTCTCGAAAAGTTGGGCGGAAAGCGGGGGCGGCACGGTGACACAGTGGTTGGCGTTGCTGCCTCACAGTGCCACACACCGGGATTTAATACTCGGCCTCTTGTCACTGTTTGAATGCATTTTGCACATTCTCACTGTGTCTGTGTGGGTTTTCTTCTGGTGCTCCAGTTTCCTCCCACTGTACAAAGGGTTACGTGGACTGGCCATGCCAAATTGCCACTTAAGGTGAAGAGGACTAGCTAGGGTAAAGGCATTGAGATAGGGTTTCGGGGGAATTGTGTTTGGTGCAGACTTGATGGGCTGAATGGCCTCTTTCTGTACTGTAGGAATTCTATGATTTTATAATGCGGGTGGGGGGGGGGGTGTGCACAGTGGTTAGCGCTGCTGCCTCACAACTCCACAGACCCAGCTTCCATTCCTGGCCTTGGGTCACCGTCTGTGTGGAGTTTGCACATTCTCCCCATGTCTGCGTGGGTTTCCTCTGGTGCCTCGGTTTCCCCCCACAGTCCAAAAGACATGCGCATTAGGGGCATTGGCTGTGCTGAATTCTCCCTCAGTATACCCGAACAATGTGATTAGGGGATTTTCACAGTAACTTCATTGCAGTGTTAATGTAAGCCTTATTTGTGACTAATAAAATAAGTAGACTTTACAAAATAGTGCGCAACTTCTGCGAAGAAGTTGCACTGTTATTTGTTGTCTGTGGATAAGACACCCTTTTCTCATGCCATACTGTTCTTATGCGTTCCTTGCCATGGAGGCAGCATGGGAAGACTAACAAGGCAAGGGGAAAGCACAAGGTAGGACACTAGCAAGTATGAAGGGCCAGAAGGACATCGATGTGCAAGTTCAATTATCCCAGAAGAGAGTGGGACAGGTAGATAAGATGGTATCAGAGTCCACATCTGATGTTATCTGCGAGGATTTTCCACCTACATTATTTCAAATACAACAATAGTACCCATGGTCTATCAATACAATAAGTCAAATAAAGCTGGAATCAAGAGTTAGGATCAGTGGCAGTCATTAGGAAACCGCTGAGTTTGGTTCGTAGATGTCTTGCAGGGAAGTAAAGTTGCCCTGATCCTGTTTGGCCTATATATGACTCCAGTCCCACATGGGATTGACTGTTAACCACTCTCTGAAATAGCCGAGCAAGCCACTTAGTTGCACTGAAGCAGACAGCTCACAAGTTCTTCTCAAGGGTGACTTGGGTCAGTATGGCGGCACAATGGTTAGCACTGCTGCCTCAGAGTGCCAGGGAGCCGGGTTCAATTCCCGGCTTGGGTGATTCTGTGGAGTCCTGCACATTCTCCCTGAGTCTGCATGGACCTCTTCTGGTTTCCTACCACAGTCCGAAAGACGTGCTGGTTAGGTGCTAAACTCTCCCTCAATTTACCCAGATAGGAATGTGGCAATGAGGGGATTTTCACAGTAACTTCATTGCAGTGTGAATGTAAGCCTACTTGTGAAATAATAAATAGGAGTGAGCAGTGAATTCTGGTTACATCCACGCTAGAATCATTGAATCCCTGCAGTGCAGAAAGAGGCCATTTAGCCCATCAAGTCTTTATCAGTCACAATTCCACCCAGACCCTATTCCTGTAACTCCACTCACTAACTCTTCTAATCCCCCTAACACTAGGGTCAATTTAGCATGGCCAATCAACCTAACCCGCATGTCTTTGGACAGTGAGAGGAAACTGGAGCATCTGGAGGAAACCCACACAGACATGGGGAGAATGTGCAAACTCCACACAGACAGTGACTCAAGGCCAGAATTGAACCCGAGTTCCTGGTGCTGTGAGGCAGCAGTGCTAACCTCATGAAAAAAAATCTAATCAGTGACACTGGGAAGTATTCTAATTTGTCATCAAGCAAGTACCAGCCATACTTCTTATCATAAAAACAGATTAAGATTTAGTGGAAAAAACGGGCAGCATTTCTTCACTGGAATACCAATATCACCGTGCCTTGTAAAACAATGGCAATGACTTGCTAATGTCTCCAGGGAGGATTATTACAATATTGATTGGTAGCGAAGCAAGTCAGTATTTTCGTGTGGAGTTTATTTGCGGCTTTCCAAGCTCCAGATGTTTAAACTGAGAAACTGATGTTGGGATAGATTCTGTTTTAATTGGAAATGATGAAACCCAGCACCTCATTAGAGGTTAACGTTCCTGCTTAATCGAATGCTTTTTGGTGAAATCTGAAGCCACCTAATATTCACAGTTCCCAGCCTATTTCACTCACAGAGTGGGGAGGGAGGTAGCAGATTGATTGGGTGCAGGAGGGAGGAAGGTATGGGATCCTGCCTCTTTTCCACCTCCAGTCAAGCTCAATTGTTGACAGGTGTCCTCTCCTCCCAGCGGCTAATTGAGACTCTTGAGTGGTTATTCTGGATGGAGGGATCAGGCATTGGAACAGGGAGGAACCTGCCGATAACCTCTCCCCTATTTTTTGAATATGTACTTACCCCACCCCAGCCCCTGCCCTCATCAGTGATCCCCCATCCGACAAACCCATCCCACAACCCCAATTCTACAACCCTTATCCCACAAACCCATCTGCAACCCCAATTCTATAATCCTTGTCCCACAAACCCATCCTGCAATCCCAATTCTACAACCCTTATCCCACAAACCCGTCTGCAACCCCAATTCTATAACCCTTGTCCCACAAACCCATCCTGCAACTCCAATTCTACAACCCTTAACCCACAAACCCATCCCACAACCCCAATTCTACAACCTTAACCAACAAACCCATCCCACAACCCCAATTCGACAACCCTTAACCTGCAAACCCATCCCACAACCCCAATTCTATAACCCTTATCCCACAAACCCATCGCGCAACCCCAAATCTCTTACCCTTGTCCCGCAAACCCATCCTGCAACCCCAATTCTACAACCCTTAACCCACAAACCCATCCTGCAACCCCAATTCTACAACCCTTAACCCGCAAACCTATCCTCCAATCCCAATTCTATAACCCTTATCCCACAAACCCATCCCAGAAGCCAAATTCTACAACCCTTCATGCACAAACCCATCCCACAACCCCAGTTTTACAATCCTATCCCGCACACCCATCCTGCAATCCCCATTCCTAATCCCATCCCACATTCTACAACCCCCATCCTCAATTCCATAGCCCTCATCCCATCCTGGAATGCATTGTGAATAGAGAAAGTAGAGACGTTGGTGGGCTTTCTTAACTATAGTGTCGGTGTGGAGGGACCAGGATAGGTTGTTGATGGTCTGGACACCTAAAAACCTAAAGCTTTCGACCTTCTCTACTTCGCCCTCGTTGATGTAGACAGGGGCATGTTCTCCTTTACACTTCCTGAGGTCAATGACTATCTCCTTCATTTTGTTCACATTGAGGGAGCGATTAATTGAAATGTCAGTGACTTTTGCAATGTCTTTATTATTTCAGGACTTGCATTGTTTGGGTTAATGAGAGTGCTATTGGCATAGATCTGGCCTTGGTTTCAAGTGATTTACCATCGTGGCATTAGTTTGAGTAGGCAGAGCTATTGAGTCCCCTTATCGAGTGCAATTTTCCTACTCAACAAGGTATTGATATGATGTATAATGAGTGGATGAAAGAATCTGCATTGAGCTTTGTAAGAATTTGTTAATGATCCCTGTTGTATTTGGTGACCATGGATGCTGCGATGCATGCGTGTGCATGATTTGCAAAGCTGGTTCTTGATGGATTATTAGAACAGGCGGACAAAGTAAGGTAGTGTTAGCGGCAGAATTTGATCACATTCTTCAATACATTCTGACATCACTTCACTGCTTTGAACAGTGTCCTCGCATTTCCGCTGGGTATATATGGGTAGAGGAGGGGAAGTAGAGATGAGACAGGAGAATGGCCATGGTCTTATTGAACAGTGAAGCAGGCCTCAAGGCTGACTATCTCAGATATTCTTTTGTTACCTTGCCAGTATAGATTGTTTCTCATCACATGTTAGAATATAACTGGTGACAACTCAATATTAGATGTGATGTAACCAATGGGAACAAGATGTCAGGGTCAGCTGACCCAATAAATCATAGAACCAATTACAGAATGATTTAATAGTCAGGTGACCAGCTGATTCACTATAAATAAGAAACTATGTAGAATTGTGGAGAGTTTGGAGTGGCCCAGGGCGAGGCCCCAAGTTTGGAGTAATGAAGTTTTATTATTAAATCCTTTCTTTGATTTATAAGTTGGAGTAAGTATTGTTATGTTTTCATTAATTGCACTTTTGCAACATGCACTTTCTCTATGATTCTAGTGTGGACCCAACCCACTGCTCACTCCTATTTATTATTTATTAGTGTCACAAGTAGGCTTACATTAACACTGCAATGAAGTTACTGTGAAAATCCCCTCTCTCCGGCGCCTATCCAGGTAAATTGAGTGAGAATTTAGCATGGCCAGTGCTCCTAACCAGCACATCTTTTGGATTTGGGAGGAAACCAGAGCGCACAGAGAAACCCATGTAGACATGGGGACAGTGTGCAGACTCCACGCAGTCACCCAACCCGGGAATCGAACCCGTGTCCCTGGGGCTGTGAGGGCTGTGTAACACGCGTCAGTGCAGATGAACTGGTTAGCATATTTCAGGGGTTAATCAGGACTACACATCCCCAAACTTTGCATTTGTAACAGACCTACTGTAGCCTGACTTCAGAAACAAGAGAGAGTCCCTGTGTCTTCTTCCCGACTGAGCAAGCTTAGCTTTGTTGCAGTTGATGGATATCAGCGAGGATTGAGACCCTTTGAGGATTTTCGTAGATAACGCATCAAACTCTGAGAATTCTGTGGAACTGGAATTGAATTCGTGCACACAGTGTTGTCTTGTCTGCTATTCTGTGGGAAGATCACCCTTTAGAAAAGTGTTTTGAACTTTTTTCCCACTCTTCACCAAAAAAAAATTTTTTTGCAAACTCAGAAAATGCTGGAAAAGCTCAACAGGTCTGGCAGCAGCTGCGGGGAAACAGCGTCCCTACATCTACCCTGTCTAGTCCTGTTAGAATTTTATAAGTCTCTATGAGATCCCCCTTCATTTGTCTGAACTCCAGCGAAAACAATCCCAACCTAATCAATCTCTCCTTAGGATAGAGACAGAAAATGCTGGAGAAACTCAGCAGGTCTGACAGCATCTGTGGAGAGAGAAAAGGGGCAACATTTCAAGTCTGGATGACTCTTTGTCAGGCAAAGAAAATCAGACAAGATTTATCACTAAAGGCAGCACAATGGCAAATAGTTAATGTTGCCGCCTCATAGCACCAAGGACCCGGGTTCAATTCCCAACCTTGAGTGAAGGTCTGTATGGAGTTTGCATGTTCTCTCCATGTCTGCATGGGTTTGCTCTGGGTGCTCCAGTTTCCTCTCACAGTTGAAAGATGTGCAGGTTAGGTTAATTGGCCATGCTAAATTGCCCCTCAACGTCAGGGAGACTACCATGGTAAATATGTGAGGTTACAGAAATACTGCCTGGGTGGGATTGTTGTCAGTGCAGGCTTGATGGGCCTAATGGCTCCTTCTGCACTGGAGGGATTGTATGATTCTGTGAAGGTGGACAGGGGAAAAGAGATGGAAATTTATGTCAAAGAGGAAAGTGGGAGGGGAGGCGATGGCCTAGTAGTATTGCTGCTAGACTATTAATCCAGAAACTTAGCTAATGTTCTGGGAACTCTGGTTCAACTCCTGTCGTAGCAGATGGTGGAACTTGAATTCAATAAAAATATCTGGAATTAAGAATCTACTGATGACCATGAAACCATTGTCGGAAAAACCCATCTGGATCACTATTGTCCTTTAGGGAAGGAAATCTGTCACCTTTACCAGCCTGGCCTACATATGACTCCAGAGCTACAGCAATGTGGTTGACACTCAACTGCCCTCAGACAACTAGAGATGGGCAATAAATGCTGGCTAGCCAGTGATGCCCATGAGTGCCGTGGGTTTTCTCCGAGTGCTCCAGTTTCCTCCCACATCTGTGTTCTATGTTCTACATCCCAAAGATGTGCTCTTAGGCTGATTGGCAGAACAAATTCTCTCGAAATTGTCTCAAATTTGGTTCCAATGCATAGATCTATAAACATAGACAGGAATCACAGGTAGAAGTGGGAACATCGGGGTTGCAGCGCGGGCTTGTTGGGCCGAAGGGCCTGTTTCCCATGCTGTTTTGTTCTTTGTTCTTTGAAATAAAGACTTCTTCATTGAAAAACCTTGCCTGATTTTTTTTGCTCTGATGGAGGGTAGCCAAACTTGACGATCAGCTCTGTTCTCTCCCAACAAGTGTTGAGTTTTTCCAGCATTTTCTTTTGTTGTTTCCATAGTATTTTGCCTTGAAAGAACCACGAGCAACCCCCCCCCCCCCCAACTCAAGAGAGACTGGAGGTGGAATTTTACCTCCCACCACGGGAAGCATAGCGGGTGGGGTACGGAGAATGCAAAGGTCCGATGACCTTGGGCAGGATTTTCCAGTCTTGCAGTGAGTGCGCCCCGAAACATCCTGCCCCCCGGTCTCAAACTGGAGGTTTCTTGGCTGGTTACATTACAGCACACGGTAATGCATTTGCCAATCAAAAATAAAATGATCAAGTAGACACCAGTTAATTATCCTTGCTTACTTCCTCAAATTGTCACAAATACAGATCGGGCACTCTTTGTGGGAACAGCAACATTCTGATCCTACAGCCTGTCAGTTCAGATGTGACAAGTTTTATTTTAGTTAAGACTGAAGAGTACATTAATCACGCGAGGGAGTTAGGACTGTATCTTGCGTGGAAGCTGCATACAAATAGCCTGATTAAAGCATTTAGCAGGGTGAGCTGTTAATCAGGAGGAAGAAGGCAGCTTACTCTTAACGGGATTATTTATCAGTTGGTGCACGTAATGAGGTGCTTTGTTTTTGTCTGCAGGCTTTACTTTCTTAGGATTTGTTTGAAAGCCCCAGTGTTTTGTCTAACAGCGATGAAGGAAGGGTTCAAGAAGCTTGTTAGAACATTTACCAGGGCTATTGAAGCACATAAAGCATTACACAGCATAGACGGCCCAGTGGTATTGTCGCTGGTCTGTTAATCCAGGAACTCAGCGAATGTTCTGGCGACCCTGGTTCGAATCCTGCCATGACGGAATTTGAATTCCAACAAAAAAAAATCCGGAATTAAGAATCCACTGATTACAGTGAAACCCATTGTCAGAAAAACCTATCTGATTCATTGATATTCTGTAGGGAAGGAAATCCCACAGCAATGTGGCTGATTCTCAACTGCCCTCAGGCAATTAGGGATGGGCAATAAATGCTGGCCAGCCAGCGATACCATTACCCACAAATGAATATATGATAACCCACGTGATCTGCATGGGAAATCACTAACTTACCTCCCAATTGGGCTCATTGAGTATGTGAGCCTGAGGATTTATAATTAGTCAACCAGTTGGAGCTTTTCTAACAAGATCTGTATAAAACAAGACCCTGAGAGGGTCCATTAACCTTTCAGTCCCGAATGGGGCCTGTTGTGTTCACCACAGGCTTGTGGTTATTGGTTATTCTCATTCTGTGCAATAAAAGCATGGTTTCTTCACAGCCGACTGTTGGATATTCCGATCCCATCCTTGTCGCCATTATAATTGGCTCATGTTCAACGAGCCTGACCAGGAGGTCAGTTTGTGATTCCCCATAAATCATGGGGATTTAATCACAGAATAATAAGCAGGATAGAATGAACAAGATTATTATTTTCACAGCATTTCACAACAGACACTCCATATATAATGAAAGAAAACCTGCATATGTATAGTTAGTGCTCTTCATTATAAGCAGATGTCTCAAAGTGAACCAATGAAATACATTTTTAGGTCTGGTCACTGTTATAATGTAGAGAAGACACTTCAGCATGGTAGCACAGTGGTTAGCCCTGCTGCCTCACAGCGCCAAGCACCCAGGTTCATTCCAGTTTTAGGCCACTGTCCATGTGGAGTTTGCAAATTCTCCCCGTACCTATGTGGGTTTCCTCCGGGTGCTCCAGTTTCCCCCCACCGCCCAAAGATGTATGGGTTAGGTTGATTGGCCGTGCTAAGTTGTCACTTAGTGCCAGGGGAGTAGCTGGGGTAAATGTGTGGGATTGTGGTCAGTATAGACTCAATGGGCTGAATAGCTTCCTTCTGCACTCAAGGAATCTATGAAAGCACACAAGCAGCAATGTGAGAAAGGCAATACTGTATGAAAAGTTTTTGTGCTGTTGATTGAGGATGAAATATGGACAGGAAGCAACCACTCCCCCTCCATCCTCCCTTGCTCTTTGAAATAGTGTCATTTGTGCCATCATTCACATCCACGCCATGGGCCTCAGCTCAACATTGCATCAAAAAGATGACATCCTGCAGCAGTCCCTCGGTACCGCACTGGAGGGACATCTTTGACTTTTTATATCCAGGACCAACACTTGGATTTGAACTCAGAACCTTGTGACTCAGTGGGAAGCACAACCAACTGGTAAACGTTCTAACAAGCTTAGAACATGCATCAGGATAACATCTGTACCCAAAATGATAAGCATTTTGCATAATCCTTCAAACAAGAAATAAAACCATCTAGTAATGAGTAGATTCCATAATGGAGGAATTTGTATGCAAGAGATGGGCTTCTGGAGAGCCAAATAGTTATTCCTATGTTGTTATGAACCCTCCCTCAGACTAGTGTACATCATTGTATGGACTGCCAAACCTACATTTGTTGGGTTCAGTCATGATTATGGGAACTCTCATGTTACATTCTGATCCAAGTGAGAAATATATTTGTATTTCATCCATATGTTCCATTCAGAACAACTAAAATTGGTAAGACAAAATTTATTTTCATACAGTCATAAAATCCTACAGTGCAGCAGGAGGCCATTCAGCCCATTGAGTCTGCACCAACCACAATCCCATCCAAGTCCTATCCCTATGCATTTACCCCGACTAGTCCCCCTTACACTAGAATCAATTTAGCATGGCCAATCCATCTAACCTGCACATCTTCTTGGGCTGTGGGAGGAAAGCAGAGTACCCAAAGGAAACTTACACAGACACTGGGAGAATGTATAAACTCCACACAGCTCCAACCCAGGAATTGAACCTGGGTCCCTGGCATCAACTTGCTATTAAAACACAGTAACATTGTCATAAAAAGTAAAAATTGAAGTTTATTTATTAGTCACAAGTAAGGCTTACATTAACACTGCAATGAATTACTGTGAAATTTCCCTAGTCGCCATACTCTCGCACCTGTTTGGGTCAATCCACCTAACCAGCATGTCTTTAAAACTGTGGGAGGAAACCGGGCCACCCGGAGGAAACCCAGGCAGACATGGGGAGAATGTGCAAACTCCACATAGACAGTGACCCAAGTTGGGGAATTGAACCCAGGTCCCTGATGCTGGGAGGCAGCAGCGCTTGCCACTGTGCCGCCCCTGAAGCTAAGTTTAATTCTAGCACATTTTCTATTGATGGGGGCAAGTTTCTCTGGCGTCATGTTAATCTGTAATGCCCTTCTGATAAAATATGATACAGAAGCTGGGATTTCAGGAGTGGGAAAACCAGAAAATCCTGCTCAAGGTCAATGGACCTTTGCATGGGCTGCCCCTTGCCCGCTCCAATTCCGTGGTGTGTAGGGCAGGAAAATTTGCCCCCCTTGCTGCTGTGCGAAATGACAATAATTTGTTTCCACAAACACTGTCAGTCTTGTAAATACACTGTATTAAAAAAAGTAGACTGCATTTGGATACCTTTGAACTTGTATAATGTTTGAAATGATACTTGAAACTTGTGCACCTGATGTGCTAAGTGTAATTTTACAAAATGTAAATAGATCATCAGGAATGAGTTGGAAATTGTTGCATTTTATAACAATAATGGTGTGTGATGTGGTCTGGGTTCAATTCCCCAACTTGGGTCACTGTCTATGTGGAGTTTGCGCATTCTCCCCATGTCTTTAGGGGTTTCTTCCTGGTGCCCAGGTTTCCTCCCACAGTTTGAAAGACCTGCTGGATGGGCATATCGGCAACAGCAATGCCATCTCAGTAGATCACTCCATCAGCCCCATCGCGCCAGGAAACCACCATCTTTGTGTGTCGTGGGATTTCACCCACAGCTGTAATGACATTGGGAGACCTCCATCTCCGGTTCCCCAGTACCCCCAACTAGGCTAGTGCCCCATTCATTCAACACCATTGGGTCAAGGGATCCCGGAATTCCCCATCTTGTCCCTTTTCGAGTTGTTGCCATCACCACAAGGACTGCCACAGTGCCGCAATTCAAAGAGATGGCCCACCATCGCCTTCCTGAGGCAAGGAATACAGCTTTAATACCATCACCATGGGCACGGTCACCTATCACTGCATGCCAAAGGGGATCCTCTGGTCCTGTTGATGGCACACTGCCACCATGTGTTTCCCGGCAGAGTTGCAGCGTAGTCAATCCCATTAGCGGTACAGGTCAAGTGGGAATGGGGAGCATACTTATGAGATCTCGCTGTGGCTATGGGATTGGCTATGATTCACTGGTATCGGATGGGGATTCTGAAGGATAGTACTACAGCAGATGGCAAAGGGAATATGATAGAATTAGAGGAGTTGGAACGTGTTGTTGTGGTAGGTTCTGATATAGAATGGGTTAATGTGGGACTGAGTACAGTTGTATGCATGCGCGCGCGCACACACACAGACACCCAACAGAGAGAAAGAGAGACACACACACACACACATAGTGGGTGGAACTGTAGGTGCTGGAATCCAAAACCAAAAGAGAAAATGCTGGAAAATCTCAGCAGGTCTGGCAGCATCTGTAAGGAGAGAAAAGAGCTGACCCCAAAGGGTCATCTGGCTATTTGACCAAAGAATAAAGAACAATACAGCATAGGAACAGGCCCTTTGGCCCTCCAAGCCTGTGCTGCTCATGCTTCCAACTAGACTATTCGTTTGTATCCCTCCATTCCCAGTCTGTTCATGTTGCTATCCAAATAAATCTTAAATGATCCCAGTATGTCCACCTCTACCACCTTGCTTGGCAGTGCATTCCAGCCCCCACCACCCTCTGTGTAAAATACGTCCCTCTGACATCTGTGTTGAACCTTGCCCCCCCTCATTTTGAACCCATAACCCCTTGTGTTCGTCTCCTCCGGCTTGGGAAAAAGTTTCCCACTGTTCACCCTATCTATGCCCTTCATAATTTTATACACCTCTGTTAGGTCACCCCTCATCCTCCATCTTTCCAGGGAGAACAACCCCAGTTTATCCAATCTCTCCTCATAGCTAAGACCCTCCGTACCAGGGAACATCCTGGTAAACCTTTTCTGTACTCTTTCCAAAGCCTCCACTTCCACCTGGTAGTGTGGTGACCAGAACTGGATGCAGTATTCCAAATCTGGCCTAACCAACGTTCTATACAGCTGTAACATGACATGCAACTTTTATACTCTATGCCTGTGCTATAAAGGCAAGCTTGCCATATGCCTTCTTTATCACCCTCTCCATCTGTGCTGCTACCTTTAAGGATCTGTGGATTTGCACACCCAGGTCCCTCTGTGTGTCTATACTCCTGATGGTTCTGCCATTTATTGTATAGCTCCCCGCTATTCCCCGCTAATAAGTGGAGCTTATTCAAGGAGCAGCTACTGCGAGTCCTTGATAAGTATATCCCTGTCAGGCAAGGAGGAAATGGTCGAGTAAGGGAACCTTGGTGTACGAAAAAAGTTAATTTGCTGGTTAAAAGGAAAAAGGAGGCTTATGTCAGGATGAGGCTTGAAGGCTCGGTTAGTGCAATGGATAGCTATAGATTAGCCAGGAGGGAGCTAAAGAGTGAGTTGAGGAGAGCTAAGAGGGGACACGAGAAGACTTTGGCTGATAGGATTAAGGAGAATCCTAAAGCTTTCTTTAGATATGTTAAGAATAGAAGATTGGTTAGGGCAAGATTAGGGCCAGTCAGAGACAGCAGTGGGAAGTTGTGCGTGGAGCCTGAAGAGATTGGAGAGGCACTGAACAAATATTTCTCTTCGGTATTCACGCAGGGAGATGTAAATGTAGTTGTGGAGAACACTGGGATACAGGGTTGCAAACTGGAAAGTATTGAAGTAGATAAGGAGGATGTGCTAGATATTCTTGAGGGTTTGAAGTTAGATAAGTCCCCTGGGCCGGACGGGATTTACCCTAGGATTCTCTGGGAGGCAAGAGAGGCGATTGCAGAGCCTCTGGCTCTGATCTTCAGGTCGTCGTTGGTTATGGGTATAGTTCCGGAAGACTGGAGGATAGCGAATGTGGTCCCATTGTTCAAGAAGGGGAAGAGAGACCTTCCAGGGAATTATAGGCCAGTGAGTCTTACTTCTGTTGTGGGCAAAGTATTGGAGAGAATTATTAGGGATAGGATTTATAGTTATTTAGAGAGAAATGAATTGATTGGGGATAGTCAGCATGGTTTTGTGAAGGGTAGGTCGTGCCTTACTAACCTTATTGAGTTTTTTGAAAAAGTGACCAAAGAGGTGGATGGGGGTAAGGCGGTTGATGTGGTATATATGGACTTTAGTAAGGCGTTTGATAAGGTGGCCCATGGAAGACTTCTGCAGAAAATGCAGATGTATGGGATAGAGGGTGATTTAGCTAATTGGGTTAGGAATTGGCTAGCAGATAGAAGACAGAGGGTGGTGGTTGATGGGAGATATTCATCGTGGAGTTCGGTTACAAGTGGTGTACCTCAGGGGTCTGTTTTGGGGCCCCTGCTGTTTGTAATTTTTATAAATGATCTGGATGAGGTTATTGAAGGATGGATTAGTAAGTTTGCGGATGACACTAAAGTCAGTGGAGTGGTAGATAGTGAAGAGGGGCGTTATAGTTTGCAGAGAGACTTGGACAAGTTGCAGAGCTGGGCCGAGAGGTGGCAAATGGAGTTTAATGTGGAAAAGTGTGAGGTAATGCACTTTGGCAGGAATAATAAATGTGTAGAGTATAGGGCTAATGGTAGGATTCTTAATAGTGTTGATGAACAGAGGGATCTTGGTGTATTTGTGCATAGATCCCTGAAAGTAGGTAGTCAAGTCGATAAGGTGGTTAAGAAGGCATATGGAGTCTTAGCTTTTATTGGTAGGGGGATTGAATTTCGGAGCCGCAACGTCATGTTGCAACTGTACAAAACTCTAGTACGGCCGCACTTGGAGTATTGTGTGCAGTTCTGGTCCTCACATTATAAGAAAGATGTGGAGGCATTGGAGAGGGTACAGAGGAGGTTTACCAGGATGTTGCCTGGTATGGAGGGCAGGTCTTATGAGGAGAGGCTGAGGGATTTGAGGTTGTTTTCGTTAGAAAGGAGGCGGCTAAGAGGGGACCTGATCGAAACATATAAGATGATTAGAGGTTTAGATAGGGTGGACAGTGATAGCCTTTTTTCTAGGATGGAGAAAGCTAGCACGAGGGGACACAGCTTTAAATTAAGGGGTGAGAGTTATAGGACGGATATCAGAGGTAGGTTCTTTATTCAGAGGGTGGTTAGGGAGTGGAATGCCCTGCCTGCGGCAGTTTTAGATGCGCCAAGTTTGATGGCGTTTAAGAGGTTAGTTGATAAGTTTATGGAAGAGAAGGGAATGGTTTAGTTTGGAGGGTCATTGCTTTTTTCACAATTGGTCGGCGCAACATCGAAGGCCGAAGGGCCTGTTCTGCGCTGTAATGTTCTATGTTCTATGTTCTATTCTACCAAAATGCATCATTTTGCATTTAATTCTAAATTCTGGGCAGACTCGAAACTGGGAGTTTTTCAGATCTGACTTTTAGACCCATTCTCAGACATCCCCATACACACTGTGTCTGGAAAAATAGCAGCAATTCTGAATTGAGCTACAGCAGCCTGTGAGTGGGGTTTATCACTGCCAACACACTGCACTTCCAATCGGCACCTCCAACTGCACATGCCAACTGCTCACCCCCTCATTACCCTGACCGATCACGGCTTCCTGCCCCCTTCCCCTCACCAAGCGCACGGAGAGTGACAGTGGACCCCCACTTCCCTCCTCCCACCAGAGAATTATCTGACTCCACCGGAGAGTTATCTGACCCGCCTCCCTCCCCCTGCCAGAGAGCCATCTGACCCACCCCCTGGCACCAGAGAGATATCTATCAGCTCTACCCCTCCCATGGAAGGGCTTTCTGACCCCCTCTCCTGCGCCTCCCACCTCCCCACCACCATGATCTGAAGCAGAGAGTTGCCAGAAGGTAGGGACATATCCCCTCAGAAGCTGGAGCACCCATATTGAACCTTTGCAGACCCCCAGGTCTGTTTTGTGTCGAATCTGGACGGGCAAATGCGGTGGTAAAGAGGGAAGTACCGGTAAATATGGGCGTCCACCTCATTAAGTCAATTTAAATGCATTTAACGCACCCAAACAGGCGAGGTCCCAACACCAGCCATTTTTGGCCATTGGTAAAGGGGAAGCTGGCACGGAGGTGAACGCGGATCGCATTACTGGCCTCATGCCCGACTTTACCAAGTTTTCAAGCCTGAAAACAGACGCAACATGATGATAAAACTGTCTAATATGTCAGCTCTTTTCTCTCCAGACCTGTCCCAGAGTTTCCAGCATTTTCTCTTTTGGTTACTGCATTTTGGATTTGTGGGGTTTTTAAAACCTCATTGGCAGGTCTTTTGAAATGCCAGGTCTCATTCACACATTTAGAGCCCGATAAATTGTATCTGTTCTCCTGGACGAAGGGTCGGTCTGTGCTCAGTAATACTCAGTGCATTTTGCACCTTATCAAATGCTCCCTTCAGACTATTAAATACAGACTCCTACAGGTTAAAGTATTTATTTACTAATCAATAGAACGCTGAAGCAGAAAAATATTCCGTGCACGGTAGCAAGGCGAAATATCGAACCTGCATGTAATAGATTATTAAGCATCAAGTGTAATGGGTAAATTGCATTTGGTGATTTCCCCTTTACAAAATACAATCGTAGTTAAATTGCACGACTGCTTATCTTCAAACGTTCAGCCACTTCTCATTGCAGATTGAATTTGAATTATGTTATACGCAATAAATGCTTCAGGTTAAGAAATCCATTGACCTATTTTAATTGGGTGCAGGGCAATTACTGAGGCCCCACGGTGCGTAACACCTGAGAGATTGGAACTCCTGGGTGTCACTGTCTTATCACTTACATTGTCACGGTCCAATGGCAATCATTTTGTTAAATGGCGATTAGGTTTATAGAATCGTACAGTGCAGAAGCGCCCTTTGGCCCATGGAGTCTGCATCTGACTTTCCACCTAATCCCATTTACCAGCCCTTGGTGCATAGCTTTGAATCATAGAGGTTTACAGCATGGAAACAGGGCCTTTGGCCCAACTTGTCCATGCCACCCTTTTTTTCAAAACCCCCAAGCTAGTTGACTGCATTTGGCCCATATCCCTCTATACCCATCTTACTCATGTAATTATCTAAATGTTTTTTAAAGACAAAATTGTACCGCCTCTACTACTGCCTCTGGCAACTTGTTCCAGACACTCACCACCCGCTATGTGAAAAATTGCCCCTATGGACACTTTTGTATTTCTCACCTTAAATATATGTCCTCTAGTTTAGACTCCCCTACCGTTAGGAAAAGATATTGACTAACTAGCTAACCTATAGCCCTCATTATTTTATAGACCTCTATAATATCACCCCTCAGCCTCCTACACTCCAGACAGAAAAGTCGCAGTCTATCCAGCCTCTCCTTATAACTCAATCCATCAAGTCTTGGTAGCATCCTTGTAAATTTTTGTGCATTCTTTCTAGTTTAATAGTATCCTTTCTATAATAGGGTGACCAGAATTGCACCCTGTATTCCAAGTATGGCCTTACCAATGTCTTGTACAACTTCACAAAGATGCCCCAATCCCTGTATTCAATGTTCTGAGCAATGAAATCAAGCATTCTGAAAGACTTCTTCTCCATTCTATCCACCTGTGACTCCACTTTCAAGGAGCTATGAAACTGTATCCTAAGATCTTTTTGTTCTAAGAACATAAGAACTCGGAGCAGGAGTAGGCTACCTGGCCCTCAAGCCTGCTCTGCCATTCAATAAGATCTGGCTGAACTTTTTGTGGACTCAACTCCACTTACTCGCCAGCTCACCACAACCCTTAATTCCTTTACTGTTCAAAAAATTTAACTATCCTTGCCTTAAAAACATTGAATGAGGGAGCCTCAACTGCTTCACTGGGCAGGGAATTCCACAGATTCACAACCCTTTGGGTGAAGAAGTTCCTCCTCAACTCAGTCCTAAATATGGTCCCCCTTATTTTGAGGTCATGCTCCCTAGTTCTAGTTTCACCTGCCAGTGGAAACAATCTCCCTGCTTCTATCTTATCTATTTCCTTCATAATCTTACATGTTTCTATAAAAGCTCCCCCCATTCCTCTGAATTCCAATGAGTATAGGCCCAATCTACTCAGTCTCCCCTCATGATATGCCAAGAGTTCATCCAGGTACTTTTTAAAGGATATGAGGTAACCTGCCTCTACCATCCTTCCAGACAGCACATTCCAGACTGTCACCACCCTCTGGGAAAAAGTTTTTCCTCACATCCCCCCTCCCTAAACCTTCTACCTCTCACATTGAACCTCTGTCCTCTCGTAACTGACCCTTCAACTAAGGGGAACAGCTTCTCCTTATCCATTCTGTCCATGCCTCTCATAATCTTGAACACCTCAATTAGATCGCCCCTCAGCCTCCTCTATTCTAATGAAAACAACCCAAGCCTAACCAACCTCTCTTCACAACTTAAATGTTCCATCCCAGGCAGCATCCTGGTGAATCTCGTCTGCAACCCCCCCTCCAATGCAATCACATCCTTGCTCTAATATGGTGACCAAAACTGCACATGGTGCTCCAACTGTGGCCTCACTGAGCTTCTATACAACTCCAACATGACCTCCCTGCTTTTGTAATCTATGCCTCGATTGATAAAGGCATGTGTCCTGTTTGTCTTTTTCATCACCTTACTAACATGCCCTTCCACTGTCAGAGATCTGTGAACGAACATGCCGTGGTCCCTTTGTTGCATAGAACTTCTTAGTGTCATGCCTGAATATTTTTCAAACAATTGCATTGTTAAACAGGGTAATGCAATCCCCCTTGCCCATTATCACCCCCGTTAATCACCTTTTGATTTAATCTTTTAAGTTTCCTTTTTGTTTGATGGCAGTATTCATTTTAAGGGACCGCTCTCAAGATTTATCACTTAGTTCGTTCAACTTAGTTGAACTGGTTATACTCAAAAGATCACCGACAACCTGTCCTGGTCTCCCCATGCCGACACTATAGTTAAGAAAGCTCACCAACGCCTCTACTTTCTCAATAGACTAAGGAAATTTGACATGTCAGCTATAACTCTTACCAACTTTCACGGATGCACTACACTAAGCATTCTTTCCAGTGGTATCAAAGCTTGGTATGGCCCCTGCTCTGCCCAAGACCACAAGCATCTACAAAGGGTTGTGAATGTAGCCCAATCCATCACGCAAACCAGCCTCCCATCTATTGACTTTATCTATGTTTCTTGCTGTCTCAGCAAAGCAGCCAGCATAATTAAGGACCCCACGCAACCTAGGCATTCTTTCTTCCACCTTCTTCCTTCAGGAAAAAGATACAAAAGTCTGAGATCATGCACCAACCAACTCAAGAGCAGCTTCATCCCTGCTGCTGTCAGACTTTTGAATAGAACTTCCTTGCATTAAGTTGATCTTTCTCTATACCCTAACTATGACAGGAACACTGCATTCTGCACTGTCTCATTTCCTTCCCTGTGAACGGTATGCTCTCGTCTGTATAGCACAAGAAACAATACTTTCCACTGTATGTTAATACATGTGGCAATAATAAATCAAATCAAATTGAAGAGTATGGCTGGTATTCTCCAATGTCTCCTGCAGCCAGCGAGAACGGAGCATTTGGTGCTCACAGGGCCAGAAAATCCTGGCCACAGGCAAGACAGGAGAATCCCCAGCCCCACAGATGGGGACAGCTGGAACACAGAAGTGAAGAGGAACTTGGAAAGCCCCAATCTTTGCATTATTGCCTTAGAAATACTTGTTGAAGGTCCAGGCTAACTTTGGAATCATCCTCCCCCAACACATTATTTTTGTAATTCGTACTCGTCTGCTGGTACGGTGGTGGCACAGTGGCTTGACAGCATGGTGGCACAGTGGTTGGCACTGCTGCTTCAGAGCGCCAAGGACCCAGGTTCGATTCCCAGCTTAGGTCACTGTCTGTGTGGAGTTTGCACGTCCTTGCTGTGTCTGCATAGATTTCCCCTGGGTACACCAGTTTCCTCCCACAGTCCAAAGATGTGTGGGTTAGGTAGATTGGCTACATTAAATTGCCCCATAGTGTCAGGGGGATTAGCAGGGTAAATATGCAGGGTTACGTGGATAGTTCCTGGGTGGTCTCGATGGGCTGAATGTCCCCCTTCTGTACTGTTAAGGACTCTATGATGAATTTCCTATAACCTGACAGCTAGAAAGGCAGCCAGCAGGAGTGATGTGTGAACACAGAGCTGGGGTAGACACCCCCATTTCATGGTCACACCCAAGCCTCCTCTCTGAGGATGCTGAGTTTGACATCGGAGTGTGTGAGTTCAGCCGCACCTCAGAATTCCAGGATCAGTTGCTCAATCACAAACCTTTAGCCATGATTCGACCAATCGAGCTGGAAAATTTCCAACACTTCCATTCTGGCCTTGAGCAAATTATGATTTGTACAATCCCGTTAGCACATGAGATTGCTTTTAGATGAGTTGAATGAGTAGCCAGACAATAGGGTGCATCACTGAAGTTACACTTGCAAAATACCAGCAAACTTACAAGATTCAATTAAACACAGCATGCTCCAGAATCCCAAGACCCCGATTTGTGAATTAACAGACAAAAAGAATGGGTGAACTTTTATCTCACTAAGACTTTGTGAAAGTATCGGAACTACTTGAATTTTTCTTTGATGTGAATCTGATGTCAGTACTAATGTTTTCCCCATCCTTTCCTTAAGCCACCAGTAGATGCAATTTCCCCTTAGCCAAGAGAAGGTGGTGGTGTAGTGGTATTGTCACTCAGCTGGATTTCCCAGGTAAACTTTGGGGGACCCGGATTCGAATCCCAACATGATAGACAGTGAACTTTGAGTTGGATTTTAATAATCTAGCTGAATGATGATCATGAATCCATTACCAATTTGTAAAAAAAAACATCTGGTTCACGAATGCCCTTTAGAGAGGGAAATCTGCCTTCCTTACCCAGTCTGGCCTACATGTGACTCCAGAGTCACAGCAGTGTCATAAAGTCAGAGAAATTTACACATGGGAACAGGCCCTTCGGCCCAACTTGTCCATGCTGTCCTTTTTATTAAACACCGAAGCTGGCCCCAGTTGCCAGTATTTGGCCCATATCCCTCCATACCCATATAAAAATCTAAATACTTCTTAAAAGACAAAATTGTACCTGCCTCTACTGCTACCTCTGGCAGTGTCTGTTGTTCCAGACACTCACCATCCTCTGTGTAAAAAAATTGTTCCTTATGTATCTCTCCCCCCTCACCTGAGAGCTATGCCCTCTAGTTTTAGACTCCCCTGCCTTTGGGAAAAGATATTGACTATCTGGTTGATCTATGCCCCTCGTTATTTAAGAGATGCCAAAAAGATCATCCCTCAATCTTCTGTGTTCCAGAGAAAAAAGTCCCAGTCTCTCCTTATAATTCAAACCATCAAGTCCCAGGAGCATACCAGTAAATCTTTTCTGTACTCTTTCTCTTTTAATAATATCCTTGCTATAATAGGGTGACCAGAACTGTACACAGTATTACCAATGTCTTGTGGTTGACTCTCAAGTGTAATGACATCTTTGGTCCCATCCCCAATGAGCCATTTCAGTTAGGAACAAGTCAGGATCTCCTGTAAGAGAGCAGGAATATTTGGTCTCTTCAGGGGGCTTTGAGGACATGTCTGAAACATGTACTCCAGGGCGCTTCTTGTCCCAATCAGAGGGGTTAGCATTGCTACGTCACTGCACCAATGACCTGCGTTTGATTCCCAGCTTGAATCACTGCCTATGGGGAGTCTGCACATTCTCCCTGTGTCTGCGTGGGTTTCCTCCAGGTACTCTGGTTTCCTCCCACACTCTAAAAGATGCGTGGGTTAGGTTGATTGGCCATGCCAAATTGCCCCTTAGTGTTCTGGGATGCGTAGGTTAGAGGGAGTGGCAGGGTAAATATATGGGGTTGTGTGGATAAGGCCTGGGTGGGATTGTTGTTAGTGCAAAGTCAATGGGCTGAATGGCTTCTTTCTGGACTTTAAGGATTCTATTGATAATAACATCCTGACTACTCCCAGTTGTAATCAAAGAACGCAGGGACCATTGTGTTTTGGGGGTGACACATGTTCTTGATAACAATATTGCCATTCCTATCGGTGCCTACGTTCATGCAAGGTCGTGCAGTAAACCTGTTTCATTCATTCAATGTGGTGGCATCAAGAGAAGGGGGTAAGGGAGCCAAGAAATGACTATGGCACGGGTTAATTTTCTGTGTCAGTGCAGGAGGATGCAAATATTTTATCCCTCTTTTCTGAATATTATTATTAAAAATCTTCTGCCCTCTCCTCCTCCACTCCCATTGGTGAAGACTTTTTCTTCTAGGCGATATAAACGTCACTAGCATCATTTATTGCCCATCCCTAATTACATCATGAGAAGGCGTTGCTGAGCCCACCTTCTTGAACCTGCTGTAATCCACCTGGTATGGGGACACCCACTGTGCTGTTGGGGGTGTGGGGGAAGGGTGGGAGCAGATGGTTGGCGTTCTGGGATTTTGACCCAGCAACAGTGAAGGAGCGTCAACATATTTTCAAGTCAGGATGGTGACTGGTTTGGAGGGGAACTTCCAAGTGGTGGTGTAGCCCACTATCTGTGGCCCTTGTCCTTCTAGGTGGTGAAGGTCGTGGGTTTAGAAGGTGCAATCAGTGGAGCCTTGTCGAACTGCTGCAGTGAACTTGTAGATACTACACAATGCTGCCAATTTGTGTAGGTTGTGGAGGGAGTAAATGTTGACGGTTGGTATATGGGATTCTGAGCAAGTGGATGATTCTTTGCACCTTGTTCTTTGTATCTTGCTCAAGTGACCATTCTTGGTGTGAATAATAGTATCCTACAGTGCAGAAGAAGGTCATTCGGTCCATCGAGTTTGCACTGAATCTCTAACAGAATATCTTACGCAAGCCCTATCTTCATAACCCCGCACATTTACCGAACTAATGTGCCTGATGTTAAGGAACATTGTAACATAGCCAACCAACCTAACCTGCACATCTTTGGACAGTATTGGACAATTTTGCATGGCCAATCCACTTAAAAAGCACACCTTTGGACTGTGGGAGCACCGGGAGGACACCCACGCAGACATGGGGAGAATGTGCAAACTCCACACAGATAGTCACCCAAGGCAGCAATCAACCCTGGGTTCTGGCACTGTGAGGCAGCAGTGCTAACCACTGCGCCACCAAATGCTGGCTGATGGTTCACCCGCAGTGACTCGAGGACAGAGTCAAACCTGCCCTCACCCCTTGGCTGCGAATACTGGCAGGTAATGAGCCATTGGCAGTACGAATTTCTTCTCCTCCCTTGTGCAGGCTAATTTCAATGATCAACTGAGTAAGCTGTGTACATGCAGTGATAGGAATCTAGGATCTGTTGCTTTTTACAATGGGATCTTGTAAGGTGGAACACGTTCAGTGTAATAAGTCTTTGGAGGCAGCAATCCTTTCACCAAATTCCCTTTATTTACAAACTCTAACAGCAGTACACAGAGCGCTATCAGTCAGCAGTCTAATTTCAGGGGTGTCAGAGGAATTGATAGTCCCAGTTAAAGACTGCACGGTTAGCCCATCCATTGTGTCTTCAATCAGGGAGCTCATACTCCAATAGGCTAACTGGATTGAAGTCATTACATTTAGCCACCCAGCCACGTGGGGCCATCTTCTCCTCACGCAATCTGGAGGAGGGAATATTTTGAGCCCAGAAAGCCAGAGGAAGGGCTGAGTGTAGAGGCATCCATCACTCCAGGCTGCTGTGTTGGATGAGGTTGTCCGTGAAGTCATTTGTTATCGTGAGCGTTCGAAAGCAGAGCGCGTCTTGTCAAATTATAACGATCTCCAAAGGGCACGCCGAGACACTGGCTGACATTCATACTGGGAATTGCGATGCCTTTTGTTTTAAAAAAAAATAGCAGGGCGACGCACAGAAATAACAACTGGCTTTGTGTTTGCTGTTTATCTCTGGAAGGGAAATGAAGAATTGAATGGGACCCGTCGCTGCTGCAAAGGATGTTTTTTTCTTTGCTCCTTCAAGAGCTCGTTAATCTGTGCCTCGGTCTTTAATGACATTTCTCATTAAACAAGTCCCTTTCTGCTAACGTGCTACTGGATGCTAACGTGCTACAGGCACAACAGCCAGGCTCACAGTGCACAGACATCCACTGCAGATTTCACCCCATTTAAAAACAGATCATGTTTAGTGCCTTGTTGCTAGGGAGCTGGCTGGCCAAGTGTAGTTTCCAAGCTCGCAATTCATGCTTTGCACATTTAAATGTAACCCCCGTGAGGTGTTACATTGATTTTACCCAAGCAAGCTCCAGCACTTCTTTTGCATGTTTCCATTTTTAGTAGCCAAAGATATGAATGACCCTTTGCCTGTGCAACATGGCTTGAAGTATAGGCTTTCTGCCATGCCTGGGAGAAGTACAGTCATAAACGTTGAAGGTGTGGAAGGTGATTAATAGGCAACAAACTTCTTGGTCAATTGTACGTAGAAGCATATATTTCATCCACCGAAAGGTTTTTTGTTACAAAATGAAATCTCCCTTCCCGACTGTCCAACTTAGCACTGATGTTGACGGTTGGTGTATGGGATCCTGAGCAAGTGGAGATCCTTTGTACCTTGTTCTTTGTATCTTGCGTAAGTGATCAGTCCTGGTCTGTGATCATACAATAATAGAATCCTACAGTGCAGGAGGAGACCATTCGGCCCAACAAGTTTGCACCGCTCTCTGATAGAATATCTTACGCAGGCCCTATCCTTGTTGGCCAACCAACATAACCTGTATATCTTTGGACAGTACGGGACAATTTTGCATGGTCAATCCACTTAAAAAGCACACCTTTGGATTGTGGGAGGAAACTGGAGCATCCGGAGGAAACCCACGCAGGCATGGAGAGAATGTGCAAATTCCACACAGATAGTCACCCAAGGCCACAATCAAACCTGGATTCTGGTGCTGTGAGGCCCCAGTGCTAACCAATGCACTACCAAATGCTGGCAAGTGATCCCCCGCAATGACTCAAGAACAGAGTCAAACCTGCCCTCACCTCTTGGCTGTGATTATTGACAGATAATGAGCCATTGGCAATATGAATCTCTTCTCCTCCCTCATGCAGGCTAATTTCAATGACCAACTGAGTAAGCTGCACTCTGCTTCCATCAGCTCCTGTTTTGGACACTCTACCCACGCACTGGATACAGTGTCCGAATCATAAAATCCTACACTGCAGAAGGAGGCCATTTGGCCCATCGAGTCTGCATTGACCACAATCCCACCTTCCCAACCTTGCAACCCCGTGTATTTACCCTAGCTAGAATCCCTGACACTAAGGGGAAATTTGGCATGGCCAATCCACCTAATCCGCACATCTTTCGGACTGTGGGAGGAAACTGGAACGCACGGAGGAAACCCATGGAGGCATGGAGAGAACGTGAAAAATCCACGCAGATGGTGACCCAAGCTGGGGATCGAACCCGGGTCCCTGGCATTGTGAGGCAGCAGTGCCAACCACTCCACAGTTGAAAACTGAAGTTTTTATGTTTATTTGTTATTATCACAAGTGGACTTGCAATAACACTGCAATGAAGTTGCTGTGAACATCACCACAATCTGACACCAATTAGGAACACCGAAGGAGAACGTAATACCTAATGACCATGTCTTTTGGAAGGAAACTCATGCAGATATGGGGGGAGCATAGAGATTTCACACAAGCAGTGACCCAAGCCAGGAATCGAACCCAGGCCCCTGGTGCTGTGATAAAGGAGGATGTTGCGCTGAATCCCATTAACCTGTCCCTGTCAGCCCCAGGGCGTGGATACAGTGTCCAAAACAGGATGGAAGCAGAGTACATCAGTTACTTTACAAAAGCTCCTTTGGAAAGAAAAGTCTCTTAATGCTTGATTTTCACTTGGGAATTGAAAAGTTGCAGTTTAATCTACTGAGATTATAAAATGAAAATAGTGAATAGTTTGCTTTTCCTTTGTGAATTATCAATAATAAGAACTTGCAGTATGGAAGGGGCAAGCCACTTTTCTCTTTAAAGACATTCTGTTGTTGCTGTGGAGAGTTTTGTGTGAGGCTTTGTCGCATTTATTGTTGTTTGGAAGATGACATCAGTGAGCTTTCTGTAAAACCCATTGAATATGAAAAATGATTGTACAGAGGCCCAGACTGCAATCAACCTTGAAAGAGGTCCATTAGTTAGGTAGGTGATTCTGCACAAAAGTTATGAAGAGTTCATCTTACAACAATCCGCTAAATGTCCTTTGAGTCATCATTTGTCATAATATAACTGGTGATACTTTTGTATTGGATATAATGTGACCAATGATAACAAGCTGTAAGGGTCAGCTGACCCAATAAACCATGGAACCAATTACAGGGTGATGTGATGGTCAGCTGACTCACGATAAATAAGAACCTGTTAGGAATTGTGGAAAGCTTGGAGTGGCCCAGGGCGAGGCCCCAAGTTTGGGAGTAATGAAGTTTCTTTAGTAAACCCTTTCTTTGATTTGTAAGTTGGAATAAATTTTACTAGATATTTATTGTCTGCGTTTGAAGACTTCCTTCTGAAAAAACATCACACGCAGACAAAGAGGATGAGAAATGTTTGGGAAGTCGGAGGGTTTGCAGGGAGAGCATTAAAAATGGAACCACTTCTTGCTTACCTTCTGCCACAATCCCCCTGTCCAAAATCCACACGGGCATGAAGTCGGGAACCGATTCCAACAGGGCACAGAGAAAAGGACGTTGCTGTAATTTTGCCACTAAGAATAAGACAGCTTGAAAGATCCGGAATTCCGCTTGCCTGAGGGATATTGTGTGAAAGCAGAGGTTGAAAAGTAACTGGTACACCACTTCCACCAGTTCCTGCTTCAAGCATTGTACCCACACACATTGGAGCTGACCAGAGTGGGTAAATATGATTCAGCACAACATCTCCCTTTCTGTTCCCTGGAGCAATGCCAGGGAAAGGAGAAACAATCTCTCTGACTTCATGCAGACTTGATTTAATTTGATGGTTTCTTCACATCAGGCTAGAAACCAGCTGTGGATGAGTAAAGGGCAGAAAGGAAGAAAATAATTTCACAAATAAAAGCTGCAGGCTTTGAACTAATGTGGTGCAACGCTCTCAAAAATCCCTTTCTCATCAGAGACCAGAGAACCATAGAATCCCTACGGTGCAGAAGGAGGCCATTTGGCCCATCGAGTTTCCACCCACCTGCACTCCAAAACAGCATCTTTCTCAGACCTATCCTCCCACCCAATCCTTGTAGCCATTTATCATGGCTAATCCATTTAACCGACACATCTTTGGACACTAAGGGAAATTTAACACAGCCAATCTAACTAACCTGCACACCTTTGGACACTAGGGAATAACTTAACATAGCCAATCCACCTAACCTGTACAACTTTGGACACTAAGGCAATTTAATATGGCCAATTTACCGAACCGGCACATCTTTGGACACTAAGGGACAATTTACCGTAGCCTAGCTACCTAACCTGCACATCATTGAACACTGAGGGGCAATTTAACATGGCCAATCCACCTAACCCTGTAAATCTTTGGACATAAGGGACAATTTAACATGGCCAATCTACCTAATCTGCATATCTTTGGAAACTAAGGGACAATTTAGCATGGCCAATCTACCTAACTTACATATCTTTGGAAACTAAGGAGCAATTTAGATGATCAATCAACGTAACTTGAACATCTTTGAACACTGAGAGGCGAGTTATTATGGCCAATCCTCCTCACCTGCACATCTTTGAACAGTAAGAGGCAATTTAGCGTGGCCAATCCACCTAACATGCGTATAATTGGAAACTAATGGACAATATAGCATGCAATCCACTTGACCTACAGATCTTTAGACCATGGGAGAAAAACCAGAAGAAACCCTCGTAGGCACAGGGAGAACATGCAAACTCCATACAGACAGTGACCCAAGGCCAGAATCGGAATCCGGGTACCTGACCCCGTGTGACAATAGTGCTGACCCCTGTGCCACCCATTTGGACAACTTTTTTTTTGAAATAGATTAATATTTCTGCTAAAATAGTGGAATGCAAGAAGCAGCAAGTCTTCACATCAGTTATCCACTGCACAGCATGAATAACCATCCATCTCTCCGATCCAAAATGCCATCCGCAGTATGAGTGAGCTCCATAGCGAGAGGCCATGAGAATGTCACATTTACAGACACTGCGCATTGCTGATTTACACAAAGCAAATCTCACGCAATTGAAGAATGTAGGTTTGGAACATTTATCATCGGGACATGAATCGGGCCAGTCACCTCAGTTGATTTACAGCGCCATTCCTGCTTCTGCTGCTTCTTCAAGATCAACTCGTTGGTGCATGACGAGGAAGATTGCTTTTGAAGTGAGTGATAGCTACTTGAGTTGTTTTAATGTGATTTCCCTCCATTACAGTTTGCTGGCTTATCAATCAAAGAGCGGGTTGCAGAATGAGTGCGCTTTCTACCAGATGAACAGGTCAACGTTCAGAGTTAGGCCCTGGCATCTAAACAGTCCTAAATAATACTGCACTGAAGAGTGGAGATAATGTGGAGACGCTGGCGTTGGTCAGGAGCGGGCACAGTAAGAAGTCTCAACACCAGGTTAAAGTCCAACAGGTTGGACTTTAGACTTTAACCTGGTGTATTGAGACTTCTTACTGAAGAGCAGAGAGTAGATATTTTCTCTCATTCATAGAATAGAATCCCCACAGTGCAAAAGGAGGCCATTTGGCCCATTGAGTCTGCACCGACCACAATCCCACCCAGGCCCTATCCCATTTGCTAGCCTCCAAGACACTAAGGGACAATTTAGCATGGCCCAATCCACCTAATCCATACATCTTTGGAACATGGGAGGAAACTGGAGGAAACCCACACAGACATGGGGAAAATGTGCAAACTCCACACAGACTCTGACCCAAGCTGGGAATTGAACCTGGGTCCCTGATGTTGTGAGGCAGCAATGCTAACCACTGTGCCACCCATTGATGGTGAAGGGTGAGATATAGAGGCTAAGTAATGAGTGAGCGCAAAGTCATTGATTCATTCTGGCCAGTTATGCGCGTGGTGAAGTGAAATGTGTGAATGAACGCTATTTTGGGGACAAAAGACTGATCTAACAGTTGGTTAAGTGGATAAGTTTAGTACCTTGGCATGCACTGACCTGTACAGGCCTAAAGGACCCACAATCGGCCACAGGCCAGACAGAATTTGCAACTCTTTGCAAGCAAGTTAAGAGGAAGACTGTGAGGCAGAGTCTTGTGCTCTCCGCCATGGTGGGTTTAGTGGTTTAGTAGACGCTTCCCATGTTTGCGTGTATTTCCTCTGAGTGCTCCAGTTTCTCCCCACAGTCTAATGATGGGCTGATTATATGCCTTGGCCATGCTAAATTCTCCCTTAGTGCCCCAAGATGGGCGGCACAGTGGCACAATGGATAGCATTGCTGCCTCACCATGCGAGGGACACTGGTTTGACTCCTGGCTTGAATCACTGTCTGTGTGGAGTCTGCACATTCTCCCCATGTCTGCATGAGTTTCTTCCAGTGCTCTGATTTCCTCCCACAGTCCAATAGATATGCTGGGTAGGGTGCATTAGCCATGCTAAATTCTCCCTCAGTGTACCTAAAGAGGCATCGGAGCGTGGGGACTTGGGGATTTTCAGTAACTTCATTGCAGTGTTAATGTAAGTCTACTCATGACACTAATAAACAAACTTAAAGCTTCAACTTAAAGAAGGAAGGGAATTTAATTAGGAATGAGGGTGGTGGGTGCGCATTCCTCTACCTCCCTGCCTACAGCCCATTTAATCCAAAGTAAGAAGACCCATGGACTGTCTTCCTGCCATTTGAGGTTCCCAAATGAACAATCAATGCCCACTTAAAGGCCCTATCTTGGGATTAACCCAATGGCAGACAGGGGAAGGGCACCCCCACTGGGGGCATGTCAAGCAAATCTATTGCCTGCAGATTCCTGGGGCAGGATCACCTGTTCGAAGGCACTTGGTGCCTGATTAAGTGGCCCGACTTTGGATAGGTGGCCCACTGAGAGCCAACTCTGCATTTGCTGTGTGCCCTCCTCCACATCCTTCCCCTGAAGCTCCCACGTCCCACCATCGCTCAGTTGTAGCCTCTCATCCTGAGCCTTGGGTAGTTGCAGTACCGGCAGCAGCCACTACCTCCCCGGCGGAGCTGTCTTTCAATAGAGCTTCTGGTTTTTGCTCATGGTGGAGGTGAGGTTTTTGCCCTCTGTGTCCTTGGTCCCAGTGAAGGTCCAACACTGACTTGTCAAGATTTCCCAAATGGTGGTAATGCCGGACCCTGTCCTGGCCAATATTCATCCCTCACTCAGCATCAGAAAGTCAGAGTATCTGGTATCAGTATCAGAAGTTTTCTCTGTGTAAAGAGGCTGTCACATCTTATGCATTACAACAGTGACTACACTTAAGTAAGTTCAGTTTATTTATTAGTGTTAGAAGTTGGCTTACAGTAACAATGCAATGAAATTACAATTCCGGTGCACTGAGGGACAATTCAGCATGACCACCTAACTTTAGTTAGTTTTTTTTAATTAGTGCCACAAGTAAGCTTACATTAACACTGCAATGAAGTTATCATGGAAATCCTCTAGTCACCACACTCCGGCACCTCTTCGGATACACTGAGGGAGAACTTAGCATCTAACCAGCACTTCTTTTGGACTGTGGGAGGAAACCCAGAGGAAATCCATGCAGACAAGGGGAGAATGTGCAGATTCCGCACAAACAGTGACCCAAGCTAGGAATCGAACCCGGGTCCCTGAGGCAGCAGTGCTATTTACTGTGCCGCTGTGCTACTCCTGTGACAGAACAGTGATATATTTCCAGGATGCTGGTGACTCAGAGAGAAACCTGTTGGTGAAACATTTATATATTTATGTGTATAAAAGAGAAAATAAAATTTGTCTTATCAACTTTGGTTGTTCTGAATGGAACATATGGATGAAACAAAAATATATTTCTCACTTGGATCTGAATGGCACATGAGAGTTCTCATAATCATGACTGAACCCAACAAATGTTGGTTTGGCAGTCCATATAATGATGTACACTAGCCTGAGGGAGGGTTCATTACAACATAGGAATAGCTATTTGGCTCTTTCGAAGCCCATCTTTTGCATACACTAATTCCCCCATTAGGGAATCTATTCATTACGAGATGATTTTATTTCTCACTTAAAGGATTATTCCAAATGTTTATCATTCGGGGTACAGATGTTATCCTGATGCAGATTCGAAAGCTGTGGCTCAGTTGGTCGTGCTTCCCACTGAGTCACAAGGTTCTGAGTTCAAATCCAATCATCGGTCCTGAGTATAAAAGGTCAAGGGTATCTCTCCAGTGCGGTTACAAAAACTTTTCATGTAGTATTGCCTTTCTCACATCACTGCTTGGAGATTTTCATAGAATCCTACAGCGCAAAAGGAGACTATTCAGCCTATCAATTCTACACTGACCACAATCCCACTCAGACCCTATCCGCATACATTTAGTAATCCCCCTGACACTGAGGGTCAATTGGCCAATTCACCAAACCTGCACATCTTTGGACTGTGGGAGGAAACCAGAGGAAACCCATGCAGACATGGGGAGAATGTACAAACCCCAGCTGTTTCTTGTGGTGGTAAGTTCTCTCATAACTCCATGAGTGAAGAAGCAGGATAACGAAACGGCAGATGACCCCTGATTCCTCTCCTGGCTCTCAGGAGGAGAGATTGTTTGATTAAGCCACCAGTTAAATGGAGCACTTTCAATGCGATACCTTGGCCCCTCGCTGTGGGAGTCACAGCAATAACACTGTTGGTGCAGCACCCCCAGCTGTGCGCCTTTCATTGAGTTTGCCGACTTCTCCAGAATGTGTTGGATATGTTCCCAATATCTTGAACCGATAACTGCTTTGTCTGGTGTTCTCTCTGATGATCCTAATCAACATCCTGTAAACCAATATGTTACAGGGAGTTAACTACTTGTGAACTAAATGTAACGGCAAAACAACAACATAGATTTGATTTAATTTATTGCAACGTTTTGGGGTATAATGAAAAGTATTGTGTCTAGCGCGCTGTACAGACAAAGCATACCATTCATAGAGTATAAAGGGGAAAAGGAAAGGAGGGGCTGCAGAATGTGGTGCTACAGTCATAGCCAAGGTGCAGAGAAAGATCAACTTAATCCAAGAACAGACCATTCAAAACTGGTTAGCACTGCTGCCTCAGCATCAGGGACCCAGGTTCGATTCCCAGCTTGGGTCACTGTCTGTGCGTAGTCTGCACATTCTCCCCATGTCTGTGTGGGTTTCCTCCAGGTGCTATGGTTTCCTCCCACTGTCCAAAAATGTACGGGTTAGGTTGATTAGCTGTGCTAAATTGCCCCTCAGTGTCAGGGGGATTAGCAAGGTAAATAGGTGGGGTTACAGGGATAGGGCCTGGCTGGGATTGTGGTCAGTGTTGACTCAATGGGCTGAATGGCCCCCTTCCGCATTGTGGATTGAGCACTTGAGCAAGACACAAAGAACAAGGCGCGAAAGATCATCCACTTGCTCAGGATCCCATACACCAACTGTCAACAATCGCTCCCTTCACAACCTACTGAAAATGATAGCATTGTGTAGCATCTACAAGATGCAGTGCAGCAACTCGATGAAGGTCCACTGACTGCACCTTCTAAACCCATAACCTTTACCACCTAGAAAGACTAGGGCTGTAGGCATTGGGGTACACCACCATTTGGGCCTGGATGGAATTGTGGTCATTGCAGGTTTGATGGGCAGAATGGCCCTCCTTCTGCACTGTAGAGATTCTCTGATAAAAAGAGGTCACTATTGCGGACACGCTGAATGCAATTTTCACCATTGTGCATCAGTGAGGGAAAACCACAATTTCAACACGTTACAGCACATGTACATTCTTACTCATGAGAAGCTGCCTGTCACTTGCTCCTGGTGCCCAACAACTCTGCCAAATGTGAAATAAGCAGGATATGTTTGACAATGTGTGCTTCAACTGGACTATTAATCCAGAGGCCCAGCACTCTGGGTTCCAATCTTGTCACAGAAGTTGGTGGAATTTAAATTCAACACAGAAAAGGTTGACCAGGATGCTTCCTGGTATAGAACATAGAACATTACAGCACAGAACAGGCCCTTCGGCCTTCGATGTTGCGCCGACCAATATAAAAAGCAATGCCCCTCCAAACTAAACCATTCCCTTCTCTTCCATATACTTATCAACTAACCTCTTAAACGCCACCAAACTTGGCGCATCTACAACTGCTGCAGGCAGGGCATTCCACTCCCGAACCACCCTTTGGGTAAAGAACCTACCTCTGATATCCGTCCTATAACTATCACCCCTTAATTTAAAGCTGTGTCCCCTCGTGCTAGCTTTCTCCATCCTAGGAAAAAGGCTATCACTGTCCACCCTATCTAAACCTCTAATCATCTTATATGTTTCGATAAGGTCCCCTCTTAGCCGCCTCCTTTCTAACGAAAACAACCTCAAATCCCTCAGCCTCTCTTCATAAGACCTGCCCTCCATACCAGGCAACATCCTGGTAAACCTCCTCTGTACCCTCTCCAATGCCTCCACATCTTTCTTATAATGTGGGGACCAGAACTGCACACAATACTCCAAGTGTGGCCGCACTAGAGTTTTGTACAGTTGCAACATGACGTTGCGGCTCCGAAGTTCAATCCCCCTACCAATAAAAGCTAAGACTCCATATGCCTTCTTAACAACCTTATCAACTTGACTGCCTATGGCATGGTATGCTATTGTATGGAGGGCATTAGCTACAAGGAGAGGTTGGAGAAACTCGGTCTGTTCTTACTGGAATGACAAAGGGGAGACCTGATCGAAGTCTACAAGATTATGGGGGGCTTTTTCCCAGGGTGGAAAATCAATTACTAAGGGACATAGGTTTAAGGTGTGAGGGGCAAAGTTTAAGGAAGACGTACGAAGCAAGTCTTTTTACACGGAGGATAGTGGGTGCCTAAAGCTCACTGCCAGGGGAGGAAGCAAATACTTTTAAGGGGCATTAGGACAAATACATGAATAGGATGGGCATAGCTGGATATGGTCCCCAGAAGGATAGGAGGTTTTAGTTCAGAAGGGCAGCAAGGCTAGTGCAGGCTTGAAGGGCCGAAGGGCCTGTTGCTGCGCTGTAATTTTCTTTGTTCTTTGTTCTAACAAACCTGGCAATTATGAAGTTAGTCTCAGTAATGGTGACTATCATTGCTTGTTGCAAAAACCCTTCGGGCTGTGCTTGTGAACTTAGTTTGACCTCAAAAAGCCAGAAGACTCTCGTTGTCTGCACTCACACATGAAGTGTCGCCAAGTTGACAGTGTGCTACAAGGAACCATATCCACTGGGATTCAGTCCCCTCCAGAAAGGCTCAAGGCCAAACCAGAACAATTGCATTGTTTTTTAAAGTTTTACTCATTAGTGTCACAAGTTGGCTTACATTAACACTGCAATGACGTTACTGTGAAAATCCCCGAGTCGCCACACCCCAGCAACTGTTTGGGTACACTGAGGGAGAATTTAGCACAGCCAATGCACCTAATCAGCACGTCTTTCAGACTGTGGGAGGAAATCCACGCAGACACGGGGAGAACGTGCGGACTCTGTACAGACAGTGATCCAAGCCGGGAATTGAACCCCAGTCCCTCACGTTGTGAGGCAGCAGTGCTAACCACTGTGCCACCCACAGTGTAGAAAGTAGAAGGTGTCTTCTAATCATCCAAGCTATGTGTTGGCGCAACTCTCTTTCGGGGATCTCACCAAAAAGGGTAAACAGACCTCTTTGAGTTCACCAAGGAGTGGGTACCTAGTCACACTTAAAACTGACTGTTGGAGCTTCAGCCAATGGGATCATTTTTTTGGTATTCTTTCTTGGGATGTAGGCATCGCTGGCTGGGCCAGCGTTTGTTGCCCATCCCTAATTGCCCCTTGAACTGAGTAGCTTACTTGGCCATCTGAGAAGATTGTTCAGAGTCAACCACATTGCTTTGGCTCTGGAGTCACACATAGGCCAGACCAGGTAGGGATGGCAGATTTCCTTCCCCAAAGTGAACCAAGTGGGTTTTTACATCAATGATCGATGTCACGGACACCGTTAGTGAGACTAGCATCATAATTTCCAAATTTGTTAATTGAATTTAAATTCCACCAACTTCCATGATGGGATTGGAATCCAGAGACCTGAGCCTTTGGATTAATAGTCCAATGATATTAAAACTGCATCACCATCGTAGGTGGCACAATGATTAACACTGCTGCCTCACCTGATGAAGGAGTAGCACTCCAAAAGCTTGTACTACCAAATAAACATGTTGGACTTTAATCTGGTGTTATGAGACTTCTTAATGTGCCTCACAGCAGCAGGGACCCTCAGTTTGATTCCAACCTCGGCTCACTGGCTGTGTGGAGTATGCACATTCTGCCTGTGTCTGTGTGGGTTTCTTCCGGGTGCTCTAGTTTCCTCCCACACTCCAAAGATGTGCAGGTTAGACTGGTTGGCCATGCTAAATTGCCTCTTAATATTGGGGGAAGGGGTGCCGGTAGGGTGAGTATGTGGCATTACGGGGAAGGGGCCTGGGTGGGATTGTTCTTGGTGCCAGTTTTGAAGGCCTCCTTCTGCACTATAAGGATTCTATGATTCTATATCCACCACTAACGAATACCCATCATACCCCCATCACCTCTGTGAAATTCACTCTCTGCACACTGAAGTAATTCCTGATTATATGAGGTCACCTAATCCCAGCAAGTTGCAAATTTCGTAATATATATAAATAACATACGTTACTCCACTGAGTATTTTAAAGATATTGATTGATGCTGTGGCCTAGAGTTCATTCTGACATAACAAAGTGTGATGTGGAGATGCCGGTGTCGGACTAGGGTGGGCACAGTAAGAAGTCTCACAGCACCAGGTTAAAGTCCAACAGGTTTATTTGGAATCACGAGCTTTCAGAGTGCTGCTCCTTCATCAGGTGAGCGGTGAGGTAGGTTTCACAAACACGGCATATATAGACACAGACACAATTGCAAGATGATTACTGATTGGAATGTGAAGAATGTTTGGAATGCGAGTCTTTACAGGTAATCACGTTTTTTTTTCCCAGTTATGAACAGTGCGATTGGAGAGAGGGGGTACTGACAGGTTAAAGGGGTGTGAATTATCTCAAGCCAGGACAGTTAGAAGGATTTTGCAAATCCAGGCAGTATGGTGACGTTAGGAATAGTGTGACATGAACCCCAAGATCCTGGTTGAAGTTGTTCTCATGGGTGGAGAACTTGGCTATCTGCTCAGCGACTCTGCGTTGTTCACAAAGTATACAGTTTCTGGAGAGATTAGCCTGATGTAATGGATTGAATAAGGGTGGCTCAGTGGTTAGCACTGCTGCCTCTCAGCACCGGGGATCCAGATTCAATTCCTGATTCGTGTACTGTCTGTGTGGAGGTTGCACATTCTCCCCGTATCTGCGTGGGTTTCCTCCAGGTGCTCTAGTTTTTTCCCACAGCCAAAGATGTGCGGGTTAGGTGGATTAGCCATGCTAAATTGCCCCGTAGAGTCAGGGGTTCTAGCTAGGGTAAATGCATGGGGATAGGATATGGGTGGGATTGTGATCAGTGCAGACGTAATGGGCCAAATGGCCTCCTTCTGCACTGTAGGGGTTCTACGAATATTTTGGAGTTGAGATGAATATTGTTGTGTTGTGATTGCCAATGGAGACTGGAATCAATAGCTTTAACACGGTGTAAATGAAATATATGTTCAGCAGAGGGGTCTGTTTGCCTAATCGTTTTACCCAAGGCTTGAAGGTACCCCCAAACTGGACGCTTATCAGCATTTCTGGCCTGATTTTGTTTTGCCGATTTGGCAGACAGTCCAACATCTACAGGAATCGTGACTGAACTCGGCCTCAGAACTTTATGGGTTCCAGTGATGAAGCAGGTGGGGGGTTTGGCCTTCTTGGGGATGGCAACCAGTTCCCAGATTGGAAAGCCCAATCAGAGAGCTGTCAGCCCAGCAGCGCTGCGAGTGGGTCCAGGGGCCACTGCTGAGGCCAGCAGGGGGTCTGCAGCCTACAAAAGGTGCTTCGGAAGAATCCCCGGGTCAAAGTGATTCAGGAAAACCCTGCCGGGAATATCGTTGGAACTGGGGCTGCTCCTTTCCCTGCCTGCAGTCATTTGGCTGTTGATTCAGTGCCAGCTGGGGGGAAACAAAGGACTATCCCAACCCAATCCCCCTATCCAGCACTTGGTAAGCAAGCCCTGGAGGCCACAGTACTTCTGGTGCCATTGGAAATGCAGCAAGAGTTTCCCAATCACTCCAACTCTGAGGTCAAAGTGCTGGGTTAGAAAAGTGACAGGCCAAATGGTCTCCTAATTCACTCCGAGTTACCACAGTCATAGGATCATAGAATTCCTATAGCGCAGAAGGAGGCCATTTGGCCCATCAAGTCTGTACTGACCACAATCCCACCCAGGCCCTATCCCCTCAACCCACCTATTTCCCCTGCTAGTACCCCTGACACTAAGGGACAATTTAGCGTGGCCAATCCACCTAACTAGCACATCGTTCAGACTGTGGGAGGAAGCTAGTGCTCCTGGAGAAGACCCACGCTGACATGGGGAGAACATGCAAACGCCACACAGACGGTGACCCAAAGCCAGGAATCGAACCTGGGTCCCTGACACTGTGAGGCAGCAGTGCTAACCACCGTGCTACTGTGTGGGCTCCTTCTTGGGTCAGTGTCTTCCTCAGACTGCTGCCAAACAGAGAGATCTACGCTGTATGGAATTGTAGGTTAAAGTTTATTTATTAGTCACCAGTAAGCTTACATTCATGATGCAATGAAGTTACTGTGAAAATACCCGCCAGTCGCCACTCTCCAGCGCCTGTTCGGGTACACTGAGGGAGAATTTAGCACAGCCAATGCACCCCAACCAGCACGTCTTTTAAGAAGCATCTGGACAAGTACAGGAATGGGATGGGAATAAAGTAGAGAGATAAGATACCAGAAAGGGTAGAAGGTTTTAGATCAATGGACTGCATGGTTAATGCAGGCTTGAAGAGCTTGTTCCTGTCTGTAATGTTCTTTGTCTTTTGGACTATGGGAGGAAACCAGAGCACCCAGAGAAAACCCATGCAGAGACAGGGAGAATGTGCAAACTCCATACAGACAATGACCCAAGTTAGGGATCAAGCTCAGGTCCCTGGCACTGTGAGGTGGCAATGCCAGCCACTATGCCACCCCTGGAAAACGCTACAGATGACAAATCACAAAACACAGAGTTTAAAGAAGTTATTCAGTCTTGAGGAAGCTGCAACTTCACTGCTGCAACTCTTGACATCACCAGAACTGCCCAATTAGATTACTGCCTTGCTAGTCACTGTCTGCAATCTATTATCCCACAGCTATTTTGGTTAAATTACAGTTCCTGGGCACCGAACACAAATGACAAGTGTGGCTCAATTTGATACAAACTACTCCTGTCTGGTAGAAGGTAATTGGACTTTAAGTAATTGAATGCATAGATGGGAGCTATCAGTCCCAATGCACTTCCTATCAAAGGGTTGTTACTTGGCAATTTTTAGGCATTCGGGATAGACTTGTTTACTTTAATGAGCTACACAATTCCTTTCTGATTTCTACATGAAAAGCTGGTGGGCATGATAGTGATAGATGGTTGCACAATCTCGATGAACACATAATCATTCCACACTATTTAAATATAGCCGTACTGGGAGTACGTCAAAACTGGCGTGGGTTATTTAGCAAGTTACGCCCAGCAACTGGGTATTAGTGCATTGATTTATTTCCATTAACATCTCCAGCTGCACTGTACCTCTGGTGCCCATAGAAGTGAGTAATCTGCGAGTTCAGAGAACATGGGAGCTAGTATCCATCATCTCTGAATCATAGAATCCCCACAGTACCGAAGGAGGCCATTCAGCCCATTGAGTCTGCACAGACTTTCTGACAAAGTATCTTCCTCAGGATGTCTCTCACCACTGTATTCCCATAGCCGCACACCTTTAGATGGCTAATCCATCTAACCTACACATCTTTGGACACTGAGGGGTAATTTAGCACGACGAATCCACCTAACCTGTACATCTTTGGATACTAAGGGGCAACGTAGCATGGTCAATCCATCTAACCTGCCCATCTTTGAATACTAAGGAATAATTTAGCATGGCCAATCTATCTAACCTACATATTTCAGGACAGTAAGGAATAATTTAGCATGGCTAATCCACTTAACCTACACATCCTTTGATACTGAAGGACAATATAGCATGGTCAATTTATCAAGCCAACACATCTTTGGACACAAATGGGTAATTTAGCACGGCCAATCTATCTATCCTACACATCTTTGGATACTAAGGGGCAAGTTAGCATGGCCAATCCACCTAACCTACACATATGCAGGAGGAAACTGGGGTACCCGGAGGAAGCCTGCGCAAAAAAAAGGAAAACGTGCAGACCCCACACAGTCACCTGAGGCCGGAATTGAACCCAGGACCCTGGTATTGTGAAGCCACGGTGCCAATCACTGTGCCACCCATATTTATGTTCATGAAAGATGAGTGGGAATTAAACCTTCCGGAAGATTTTTTTTCTCCCTCAGTACATTCTGTAAAGTTCAGATAGCCCTTGTAACATGATGAGTGTTGGTCATGTCTGTCCCTGGGTCCAAAAAATACCATGTTGGCATCAAAGCTGCCTTCATACTGTAAGCACCAGGGAACATTGATCCATATGGAGTTAACAATGTCATTATTGTTCATTTCTGCTGACCCATGCAACGTGATTGAACCAGATAAGTTGACTGAAATTGATAATGTTAAGGTACAGATCAGAAACCCCGAGGGAAGCAATGATCCAATGGTATTATCATTAGACTATTAATCCAGAAACTCAGCTAACGTCCTGGGGACCTGGGTTCAAATCCCACCTTGGCAGATGGTGGAATTTGAATTCAATAAAAGATATTTGAAATTAAGAATCTACTGATGACCATGAAGCCATTGTTATTGTATAGCGAGTTGATGAGACCAGTATTGTGTGCAGTTTTGGCCTCCTTATTCGAAGTAGGATGTGGCAGCACTGGAGACATTTCAGAGAACGTTCACCAGGTTGATTCCAGGGATGAAAAGGTTGGCGTATGAGGAGAGATTAAACAGTTTGGGTTTATACTTACTGGAGTTTAGAAGGATGATAGGGGATCTGGTGGAGGTATATAAAATACTAATAAGGATTGATAAAGTAAATGTAGACCAAATGCTTCGCCTTCTGGGGCAATCTAGAACAAGCGATCATAGGTATAGATTGAGAGGCAGTAGTTGTAAAACTGAAATGAGGAGGAACTACTTCTAGCAGAGGGTGGAGAATTTGTGGAACTCACTGCCCCAAAGCGTGGTGGAGTCTGAATCATTGAATGGTTTCAAGTGGGAGATACATATATTTCTGATAAAAAGATGGGTCAAAAGGCTATGGGGAATAGATGGGGTATGGATTTGAGACCAAGGAGAGGTCAGCCATGATCTGATTGAATGGCGGAGCAGGCCCGAAGGGTTGAATTTGCCTACTTCTGTTCCTAATTCCTTTGTTAAAATGTCAATTGTCAGAAAAACCATCTGGTTCACTAATATCCTTTTGGGAAGGAAATCTGCAGTCCTTACCGGGCCTAACCAACATGTGACTCCAAGGCAATGTGGTTGACTCTTAACTGTGTTCAGGCAACTAGGGATGGGCAATAAATGCTGGCCAGCCAGCGATATCCATGTCCCACAAATTAATAAAATATGTTGGGAAGCCTGACAAGGCCCATTAAACATAGCTTCTATTCCAATTCCACAAAAACTCCAGACATCCCAAGTTCTCTCCAAGCCTGCATGTTAGCCAATATTATTAACTGTTCCTTCTCTTCAAGCGTTCTCTCTCTCTCTCTCTCTCCTTTAAATCCATAGTCCTCACCCTTCTTCTCAAAAGAACAAACTCATGACTCCTTCCACCGTCTTTGAACATGTTCCAAGTCCAACCTCTCTCTCCCTTCCAGCTATGTGGTTCAGCCAGAGGGAACAGTGCATGGCTTCAATCTCTCAAGGGACTGAGACTCTTGGACTTAAGAAAGTTGTTATGAGGGCCATACTGGGGAAATGGCCAATGTGGGAAGAGTGTAATGGTTTTTATGTGGACCAAAGTTTGAGATTTGCATTTGAGAAAATCACTGAAGGTTTATTGTTATTCGTTCATGGGACATGGGTGTTGCTGGCTGGGCCAACAATTATCATGTATTCTTCACTGCCCGGCATTTCAGAAGGCAGTTAAGAGTCAACCACATTGCTGTGGATCTGGAGTCACATGTAGGACAGACCAGGTAGGGATGATAGATTTCCTTCCCTAGAGGAAATTAGTGAACTAGATGGGTTTTTCCACAATCGACAATGGTTTCACGGTCCATCACTGGATATTTAATTCCAGATATTTTGTTGAATTCAAAGTTCGCCATCTGCCACAGTTAGGTTTGAACCCAGGTAGATCGTGCCCTGAGTCTCTGGATTATGAGTCCAGTGACAATATCACTACACCAGCACCAACTGTTGTGAATAGACAGCTAACTAGAAAACTGGCTTTAATGGCTAACATTCTAACACTATGACCCATACCATACTGATACTTCCAGTGGCATTGTGGTTCATGCTTTGATTTGACGGCTGGAATTGTCCAGCCATTTACGTCACAAAGATTCCCCAATCCCACCGATGGCACACCCTTTGCCGCATGTTTCCTGATGGTGTGGGGTGGTTTCAATGGGAATTCCTGTCGACAGTCTAGGCATCATCAAACGGTGCACCACTTCCCCCCACCGAGAAAACAGCTGAGGGAAGGTCAGAGAATCTCATCCTATGTGATTGGATGCTTTTGATTTTGATTTGATTTATTATTGTCACACATATGAGTATACAATGAAAAATGTTGTTTCTTGCGCACTATACAGACAAAGCATGCCGTCCATAACGAAGGAAAGGACAGAGTGCAGAATGTAGTGTTACAGTCATAGCTAGGGTGAAGAGAAAGATCAATTTAATGTGAGATAAGTCCATTCAAAAGCCTGATGGCAGCAGGGAAGAAGCTGTTCTTGAGTCTATTGGTACGTGACCTCAGATTTTCGTATCCTTTTCCCAACGGAAGAAGGTGGAAGATAGAATGCCCGAGGTGCATGCGGTCCTTGATTACGCTGACTGCTTTTCCAAAGCAACAAGAAGTGTAGACAGAGTCAGTGGATGGGAGGCTGGTTTGTGTGATGGACAGGGCTACATTCTTGACCCATTGTAATATCTTGTAGTCTTGGGCAGAGCAGGAGCCATACCAAGCTGTGATACAACCAGAAAGTATGCTTTCTATGATGCATCAGTAAAAGTTGATGAGAGTCATAGCTGACATGCCAGATTTCCTTAGGCTACTGAGAAAGTAGAGGCATTTGTGGGTTTTCTCAACTATATTGGCATGGGGGGGGGGGGCAAGTGATCTGGACGCCTAAAAACTTGAAGCTCTCAACCATTTCTACTTCATAGAAGTAGAAATTGACATAGACAGGGCATGTTCTCCACTATGCTTGCTGAAGCCGCAGACTACCTCCTTTATTCTGTTGACATTGAGGGAGAGATTATTGTTACCGCACCAGTTCACCAGATTCCGTATCTCATTACTGTACTCCATCTCATCATTGTTTGAGATCCAACCCACTACGGTGGTGTATACTGCAGTATTGACTCATCATTCTAAAAAAGTATAAATACTATTATTGTGACAAGTTTGTTTGTGAACTTTACATTAAAAACTGTCTTTTAAATGAAAGCTGGAATTTTTTGGCTATGCTCTAGCGAGACCCTTCCTCTTGGCAGATATAGTGAGCGTTGCAAACGTCCATTGACTTTTTCAGGGCTGGAATATTCACCTTGGGAAAATTTCAGTCAAAGTCTTAAAAATACACAGAAGGAGCGATTGAATCTTCATCCCCTTTCGGAATAGCATCTGCTGTGCTCTCACTTTCTTAAGCCTGTTTCCATAGCTGCTTACAGTGCCTTTGATAAAAATATCCATTTCCAGTCAGAAATAATTGGAAAATGGAAACATTCATTTAAATGGAAAATGCTTCTGATATTATCTCCTGAGTTGAAAAGAAATACAGTCAGGGTCAGTTCCTCTTTATCATAAAATGATAGGAAATTTTACAGAGATAATGTTACTTGATTGATAATGCCCAGGCTCAGGTTGGTGCCTTGGGGACATGGGTTCAAATCCCACTATCACAACGGATGGAATTTAAATTCATTCTATTAATCCAGAATTAGCCTCAGTAAAGACAACATCATCATAGTCCCAGCTGACCATAGGCTGATTTACCCTGGGGATCCGCCACACTTCAGGCAGGAGGCAGGACATTCATGAAGTAATGGTGACAAGCACTAATTGTTGTAAAAACCCCATTGGATTCATTCATTCTTCTTTGGAGAAAGAAATTTGCCATCCTGACCCCAGTCTGGTCTCAGTGTGACTCCAGATCTGCAGATATGTGGCCAACTCTTAATTGCCCTCTGAACTGACCCATTCAGCTCAAGAGCAATTATCAAAGAAATTTTGCTGGTTAGGTGCATTGGCTATGCTAAATTCTCCCTCAGTGTATCCGAACAAGCACCAGAGTATGGTGACTAGGGGGTTTTCACAGTAAATTTATTGCAGTGTTAATGTATGCCTACTTGAAACTAATAAATAAACTTTAACATTAATCATAGAATCCCTACAGTGCAGAAGAAGGCCATTCAGCCCATCACATTTGCACCAACTACAATCCCACCTAGGCCCTATCCCCATAAGCACACGCATTCACCTTGCTATTCCCTCTGACACTTGGGTCAATTTAGCAAGACCAATCAACCTAACTCAACATCTTTGGACTGGCAGGAGGAAATCAGAGCACCCGGAGGAAACCCATGCAGACACAGGGAGAATGTGCAGACTCTGCAACGACAGTCACACCTAGGCCAGAATTAAACCCGGGTCCATGGCATTGTAGGCAGCAGTGCTAACCACTGTGCCACCAATTAGGGATGACAATATATGATGCCCACAGCCAATGAAGGAATAAACAAAATACAATACTGTATGGTGCAGAAGATCCCAGTGTTTCTGTGCTAGCTCTTTGTAAGAGGTACTGAATTATCCTCACAAGCCTGCTCTTTCCCCATCACTTTGTAAATGTTAAATAGTTATCCAATTCCCTTTTCAGTAACGAGGGTCATGCATCAGTCAGATGGTCAACATCTTTTCTCAAAGGTGGGGGAGTCTAAAACCAGAGTGCATAGGTTGAAGTTGGGACAGGAGGGTCCAGAGGAGCATTTTGTTTACACAGAAGGTGGTGAGTGTCACGAACAAGCTGCCAGAGGTTGTAGTAGAGGCAGATACAAATTTGCCTTTCAAAAAGCATTTAGGAAGTTTCAAGGGTTTTTTTTATTCAAAGGTGGGATGTGGGTGTTCCTGGCCGGTCAGCATTTATTGCCCATCTCTAGTTGTCCTTGAACTGAGTGGATTGCTAAACCAACTCGGGCGGGCAATTGAGAGTCGAGCACATTGCTGTGGCTCTGGAGTCACATGTAGGCCAGACTAAAGTAAGGATGGCAGATTTCCTTCCCTGAAGGAACCAGACAGGTTATTCCGAACAATGGTTTTACGGTCATCAGTAGATCTTAATTCCGGATATTTTTATTGAATTCAAATTCCACCATCTGCCGTGACGGGATTCGAACCCGGGTCCCAAGAACATTAGCTCAGTTTCTGGATTAACAATCTAGGCGAAAAAAAACCACTAAGTCTTCACCTCCCCATGAGATAGATATAAAAGGATATGGGCCCAACACGGGCAACTAGGACGAGATTAGTGGTTATAAAAGAGGGCAGTATGGACAAGTTGGGCTGAAGGGCCTATTTCCACGTCATAAACCTCTATGACTCTAATTTGATACCAAATTTACTTCCGCTGCCCTTTCAGGCTGTGCATTCCAGATTGCCCCAGTGACCACGTGTCTGCCTTTCACCTCATCGCATCCGGTTTGATCTCATACCTTTGGATTCCCAGTTTCCTCCTGGTTCCTCCCTCACACAGCCTCTAAGTGATGTACTGCAGTGTGTGCGTTTGTCTACATAGATTTTCGAGAACCTTGGACATCTTCATTAGAGTGGAAACCAGATTAGTCTGGATAAGATCGTTAAATTTAATGATGTCCATGGTGCTTTGCAAACAAAGCTTCCAGGAAACGCATTGCCTTATTGTTTAAAGATAATGCACTCAAGTGCATTGAAAAATTGAACATCCTTATTTATTTACTTTCCCTAAATAATAATCCTGTCTGAATTTGATTGATCTTTTTAAACAACGTTTCGCTCTTCACTCCAATCTATTTGTTTCTCCTCTGCCTTTTGTTACTCTTTAGCATTTTATTGCAATGCTGAACATTTATCAGTGAAGCACATCCTTCAGTCAGTATTAGAAACCCTACAGAGCAGAAAGGAGGCTTCTTGCCTCATTGGATCTGCACCAATTCTCCAACTCAATATCATATCCAAACCCACCCCCTGCCCTACCCTCGTAACCCCACGTATTTGCCTCCCTAATCCCTCTAATCTATAAATCTTGAGACATTAAGAAGCAATTTACCATTGAACTGATAAGGCAGCATAGTGGCGCCGTGATTAGCACTGTTGTCTTACAATGCCAGGGACCCAGGTTCAGTTCCAGCCTCAGGACACTGTTGGTGTGGAATTGTTCCCGTGTCTGCAGGAGTTCCCTCCATGTTCTTCCCACAGTCCGAAAGACATGCTGGTTAGGTGCATTGGCCATGCTAAATTGCTGCTTTGTGTTGGAGGATTAGCAGTGTAAATACCTGAGGTTGCGGAGATAAAGCCTGGGAGTCAGGCTCGATGGGTCGAATGGCCCCATTCTGCTCTATAGATATTCTATAATTGGCAATGCTAAATTGCCCCGGGAGGTGTAGGGTAGAGAGATTAGCGGGGTAATTATGTGCGATTACAGGGAAGGGGCCAAGATGGGATTGTTGTTGGTGCAGACTCGATGGGCTGAATGGCCTCCTTCTGTACTGTAGCATTTCCGTGATTGTATCCTCACGTATTTACCCTCCACTCCCTGACATCTCCCTGGCATTAAGGATCAATTTAGCATGGCCAATCAACCTAACCCGCACATTTTGGGACTGTGGGAGGAAACCGGAGCACCCGGAGGAATCCCACACAGATACAAGGAGAATGTGCAAACTTCATACAGACTGTGACCATTTGGGAATCGAACCCATGTCTCTGGCACCATGAGGCAGCAGCGTTAACCACTGTGCCACCATACTCTAGGACAATTACCACACAGGCATTTTGTGCTACAAGCAAACTATGACTTATATTACCTAAATAATCTTGGGTGAATTTTGTAATGGACAGATGTTCCTGTCCAACTAAACCCGAGTAACATGTCCAGGTTATCTGCTGAGAATAATGATAACATGTTATGAAAAATCTGCTGACTGAAGGAATAGTATAAATGACTTTGGTTATCATGGAATCGTAGAATCATAGACTCCCTACAGTACAGAAAGAAGCCACTCAGCCCATCATGTCTGAACCAGCAACAATCCCACCCAGGTCCAACTTTGTGACCCCACGTATTTACCCTGCTGATCCCCCTGACACCAATGGACAATCATTATCATGGCCAATGCATCTAGTTTGCACATCCCTGAATTGTGAGAGAAAACCGGAGCACCCAGAGGAAACCCACGGAGATACGGGGAGAATGTGCAAACTCCTCACAGACAGTGACCCGAGCTGGAATCTAATTTGGATTTAGAGGGAAGGGGAATGGGAAAGAAGAAACAAATGTGGATGGGCAGTTGCAAAAGTAACTTTCTGCCTTCTTTTTACTTACCTTGCAATCTGAACACAAGACCGCAAGGCCTGTACAGGTCATAACATACGTAGGTTAGGTGGATTAATATGTGGGGTGAATGGTAAATGTGTGGGGTTACAGGGATAGGATGGGAGGACCAGATGGGTGGGATGCTCTGTCAGAGTTGATGCAGGCGTGATGGGCTGAATGGCCTCTTCTGTACTGTAGGGATTCTACAATTCTATTCTATGATTCTATCAACAGCCAAAGACTTGCATAGAACTTATAGCATCGAAACAGCTCATTCTGTCCATCTGATTGGTGTTTATGTTTTGCCTACTTTATCTCATTTGAGAGTCAGTTTAGCCCAGTTGGCTCACGAGTTGGTTCGTGCTGCTGAGACAGGGCCAACTATGTGGGTTCAATTCCCATCCCGGCTGAGGTCTTCTCAGTCATATCCCTTGTTTTAGGCGTGCTAATCCTGATGTTAAATTCACCACCAATCACTGTCTGTGCAGAGTCTGCACATTCTCCCCGTGTCTGAGTGGGTTTCCTTCCACATCCAAAGATGTGCGGGTTAGGTGAATTAGTCATGCTAAGTTGGCCCTGTGATGCGTAGTTTAAAGGGATTGATGAGATAAATATGTGGGGCTACAGGGATAAAGCTTGGGTGGGATTGTCATTAGTGCAGATTCGATGGGCCAAATGGCCTCCTCCTGTACTGTAGGGGTTCTATAACGCTTGACCTGGCCACACACTTTCTGTAAATTTGCACTGTTCACACAGGAATAAAATCATGGCCCTGGATTGTACAGTAGTTCGGGGCTTATCCATTCCGTTAACCAATTATGTTTAGAAGCATTAATCCAACTCAACACCAACTCAACAAAATTAAGAGAAGTGCTGTGTGATTTCCAGCAATTAAGTAATTTGGCAAATGTAAATTGTAAGGTTGCATAAGGAGCTTGGATTCTCTCAATGTTGTTTGCGCATACATACCCACAGATAGCACAAATCTAACATTGATGTTCTGAGTGCTTAAGTATTTAAGGATATGATTGTAGCCATTAACTGAAGCATCATTGAATTATTTAAGGAATTTGTGAACAACACTCCACTAGATTGAGCACAGCACTTTTTTTTCCGCGTGTGGGATTTCCACCCCCATCTTGTTTTCAAGAATATTGACATTTAGGGGGTTAGCATTGAACAGCAACTGTACCTGACTATCGCATAAATACTATAGCTACAAGAGTAAATTAGACAGTAGGAACTCTGCGTAGAGTAACCCTCCTCCTGACTCTCCAAAACCTATCCACTATCTGTAAGATGGGATGGAATACACTCCATATGTCTGGGTAAGTTCAATTCCAACAACACTGAAGAAGCTCGACACTTCATTGCTAAAGGGATGGAGTTTAAAAACAGGGAGGTTATGTTGCAGCTGTATAAGGTGCTGGTGGGGCCACACAAACAAAGAACAAAGAACAGCACAGGAAACAGACCCTTCGGCCCTACAAGCCCACGCCACCCATTTTAACACACTCTCTGAGTGCCTTATTCAAGTCTTATGTCACTCATCGACATTTTTGTCTAGGAAATTATATGTACGCCAGATTAAAGAAGATCCAATTAAGGGACAATTTATTGACAACAATCAGTCTAAAATATCTGGAATATTATGTCCAGGTTGGGTCTCCTTACTTGAGAAAGGATATACTGACACCGGAGGGGGTGGAGAGGAGATTCACTTGGTTGATTCCAGATTTGAGAGGTTGGTACCTACTTATACCTGTTCAGGACCAAATCAGAAACTCCAAGGTGTATTGTGAACTTAGCCTAAACCCTAACTTTTTTTGATTTTGGCATTAGTGTGAGCATTAGATGTTTCACTCCAGGTGTGATTGTGTTGACCCACTAGGAAGCTTTTATTAAAACAAACTTTATTTAACAACACAGTTCATATAAAACAAAAAGAATCAGCATAACTTTTACCAGTTGAGATATTTGAACATGGCAAGGTATAATTCTTAATTGCTAACTGTATTAGTTCCAATGTAAGCAATATTCCCATTGGCATTATCTCCTCTTTAGAATCAGTTAGCAAGATACACAGGCAGACATGGATTGCTTGTCCAAACCAGAGATATAGAGCTTCTCAAACAGCAGAACTCCAGAGAGAGAAAAAAATCTCTTTCCTTTTGCAGACCTCTCAAGAGAGGTCTATTTTCTAGCAGGTCCTGGACTTCCATTTTTAGAAAGAGAGCGAGAGAGTAAAAAAGCTACTGCTGTTTTTAAAATTCAAACTGCAACTGCCTGCTTTTTCTCTCTCTGTAAGCTGAGTTCCACCACTCTTGAGTGTCTTCTTGTCAGTCAACCTCGCCAAACCTTACTCTGAAACCTCAGGGAACAACTCTAAGCATAATAATAATGCATCAGCCCAGATAAAAACAAACAGTCCAATAGTTCAGAACAATCAACCTTCTTCATGCTCAGCATGTGACCTGGCTGTACTGTGATCAGAGTTGAAGTATAAATACAACCCTCACCTTAATGTAAAATATATTTTTTGGAAGGCACAATATCGTCACATATTTCAGGATCTGCAGTGATTCAGGAAGGTAGCTCACCACTATCTTCTCAAGGGCAATTAGGGATGGGCAATAAATGCTGGCTTAGCCAGTAATGCCCACATCCTGTAAATGAATTTTAAAAATATAAAGAAATTTAGTAAGCAACCATTAGGGGTCTTCTGTTTCTGGTTCTGTCTCAAATCTGTACAAACACAAAGAAATGCCAAAAATATAGCTGAAATGATTAAGCCTACCATGTTTTTTGAAAGTAACGTCATGACTAAAGAAGTTGATAAGGAAGCGGGGCACGGTGGCACAGTAAATAACACTGCCTCCTCACAGGGCCAGGGATCCGGGTTTGATTCCCAGTTTGGATCACTGTGCAGAGTCTGCACATTCTCCCCATATCTGCATGGGTTTCCTCCAGTTTCCTCCCACATTCCGAAAGAGGTGCTGGTTAGGTAATATTAAATTTTCCCTCAGTGTACCCAAACAGGCGATGGGGTGTGACGACTGGGAGATTATCACAGTAACTTCATTGCCGTGTGAACGTAAGCCTACTTGTGACACTAATAAATAAATAAACATTAAAAAAAGTTAAACCGCTTAAACTGTGAATAAGTTGAAAGGTTATTATGATCACCTTTGGTTTGTATCTGGCAAAGCAAAACTATTATTTGCTAAATGTTGCGCGTAGCTTGTCTGGATTATTTAGAGATTAGGTTGAAGCCATGATAATTTACATTTTGTTCCCTTACATGACTTGTGAATCACTCTGTAATGATCACATTTATTCATATAGTCATTTTGACATGTTTTTTTAGAAGTGAGTTCTGAGGAAAAAGGTTTCAGGGCTGGGAAAACGAAGTATTTTCTTTGACTTTATTTTTCACATACAGCCTTGGGTCATTCCCAAGTCAGGATGGATTAAGTTTATTTATTAGTGTCACAAAGAGCGCAGTTGGTTTTTGCAATCTCAGTGGGCCTCCCTGAGTGTGGTGAATGGTGATGTCATTGGAGGGACCTTCACAGAAGTGGGCAGGATTCTCTGAGGGGGAAGGAGCTTCAACATTTGAATGCATGCTCCTGATCTGTGCCACTACATTATCAATAAGACATGACCATGCATGCGTGCTTACTTGGTGAAATGGGCAAGTTAGGAATTCAGACAAGCCTGTTGACAAGGTGAAGAGATGTCAGAACAAGAAGCAGACCTCTACAGAAAAGGACTCCCATTGAGACTGAGCCTTTCACAACCTCAGGATGTTTTCTTTCTCCCTGCCAAGAGATGAAACTCAACATCCCCTATGACATGGGCTAAACCCCACCCCTCCTGTTTTTATACACACCTTATTGGACACAAGTAGAGATGTGCAAGGGCACCCTCTCAGTAATACAACTCCAAAACACAAGTATGTCTGTAACTTGCCTTCACTTAGATCACACCTGGTACTAATAGTCTTCTTTACCGTCACTTAAAGGGTCACAACTGGGCAGTATGGTGGCACAGTGGTTAGCACTGTTGCCTCACAGCACCAGGGACCTGGGATCGATTCCCAGCTTGGGTCACTGTCCGTGCAGAGTCTGCACATTCTCCCTGTGTCTGCATGGGTTTCCTCTGGTTTTCTCCCACAGTCCGAAAGATGTGCTGGTTAGTTGCATTGGTCATTCCAAATTCTCCCTCAGTGCACCCAAACAGATGACGGAGTGTAACAATTTCACAGTAACTTCATTGCAGTATTAATGGAAGCCTACTTGCGATGCGAATATGTAAATAAAATATAAAATTGACACAAAGTGCAAGCTGCCTCAATGGGTGCCAACCGGAATGGCTAAAATGTGGCCCCAATTTTGAGTTGGCATCTAGCTTCTGCCAGGCACCGTGTATCAACGAACCACTCTTCTTCCCAAAAGAAGAGCCAAAGTCAATTTCCAAGCCTGGACTGTACACACTCTGATTTCAGGCATGCTTCTGTGTGTGTGCAAGCGTGCATGAGTGTAGGTATGTCCAACATCAGAACTTTGGGGTGGCACAGTAATTAGCATTGCTGGCTCACAGCTCCAGAGACCTGGATTCGATTCCCGGTTTGGGTCACTCTGTGTGAAGTTTGCATGTTCTCCCTGTTTCTGGGTGGATTTCCTCTGGGTGCCCTGGTTTCCTCCCATGTTGTAGAAATGCCGGCGTTGGACTGGGGTAAACACGGTAAGAAGTCTGACAACACCAGGTTTAATTCCAACCGATTTATTTGATAGTAAACTCACAAGCTTTCGACCCATGGTCTTTGTCAGGTGAATGAGGTGTTCTGGTCTCCAACAGCACACATACCAGCACAGACTGTTTACAGATTACTGATTAGAATGTGAATCGGCCACTTTAAGACTTGAATAGCAGGTTAGGTGTAAAGATTTGCATTCTAATCAGTAATCTGTAAACAGTCTGTGCTGGTATGTGTGCTGTTGGAGACCAGAACACCTCATTCACCTGGCAAAGACCACAGGTCAAAAACTTGTGAGTTTACTATCAAATAAATCGGTTGGATTTAAACTTGGCGTTGTCAGACTTCTTACTGTGTTCCTCCCATGTCCCCTGAAAGACATGCTGGCTCGGTGCATTGACCTGAAATGTGGTGACTAGGGGAATATTGCAGTAACTTCATTGCAGTGTTAATATAAGCCTTACATGTGCCTAATAAATAAACTATACTTCGACTGTAAAATGAAATAAAGAGCAGATTACGAAAGTTCATTGCCAACCTCATTGTTCTCTCCAACCTCAGTGCACCATTCCGTCTTGTAAAGCTTCTTGAAACTTTGGGAACCAAGCTAACTTTTTGTCTTCAATAAAATCTTTGGCCTTGCTTATGATTAAGGTCACCCACGTACAATTCCTTTCCTTTACTCCAGGATTAATTCATTTTCTTTTCTCTGAATCCGCTCCCCCTCCAATTTGACAGATAGGATGGCATAATAAATATTATCTTCCAGATTTGTCGAAGAAGTGTATCCTGCTTACACAGTCATGATACTTAATAGATAATTAATTTAGAATGCATCTTTCCCCATTGTCTATTAGTTCAGAATGTCTCTGAATCTATAAACATTCGGTGACTCATACATTCCATTACTCAGGGATAAATTACAGGAGGAAGAATTTGGAAAGCCTATATTCCCTTTGTGACACATGCGAATTGATTCATTTTAATTCCATAGGTTTTATCGAGCCTCAGATGATCTCTTAGGCCTGAAAGTATAAGTATAGTATTTGTCAATTGATGTACAGTCCCAGAGCTCCATTTTAAAAACCGTGTTTGGAGTGTTTGTGTCCATTTCAAAACCTAATGTTCTTTTATTAGTTCACAAGTAGACTTGCACTAACACTGCAATGAAGTTACTGTGAAAATCCCCTAGTCGCCACACTCCAATGCCTGTTCGGGTGCATGAGGAAGAATTTAGTCTGGCCAATGCACCTGACCAGCTCATCTTTCTGTGCTGTGTGAACAGGAGGAAACCCATGAAGACACAGGGAGAACATGCAAACTCCACACAGACAGTGGCCCAAGGCCGGAATTGAACCTGGGTCCCTGGTGTTGTGAGGCAGCTGTGCTAAGCACTATGCCACCGTGCCACTGCAATCTTGTTATGTCAGGGTTGGAACGCCAATGAAATATCCCATTAAAAAAAAATCAATAGGTAGCTAATGCAAAAAAGTTCCTAACAACTTCATAAGTAACATCGAAATACCCTGCGATTGTCCTGTCTTTAATGGTTTTTGTAAGTGAGTCAATAGTCGCAATTTGATTTCGTTTCGCATCTGAGAGAAAGAAAGACTTGCATTTATACAGCAGTTTTCACAACCATTGAAAGGTTTTACAACCAATGAAACGTTCTGAGACTAGTCAGTTGTGTATGTGGTGCCTCTTTAAGACAGTACGGCAATAGAGAGTTACCTGATTTGAGGGACCAATGATTTGATTTGATTTATTGTGTCACATGTATTAGTATACAGTGAAAAGTATTGTCTCTTGCATGCTATACAATGCATACTGCTCATAGAGTACATAGTGGAGTAGGAAAGGAATGGTGCAGAATATCGTGTTGCAGTCACAGATAAGGTGTAGGCAAAGATATGAGAGGACCATTCAAAAGTCTGATGGCAGCAGGGAAGAAGCAGTTCTTGAGTCAATTAGCACATGTTCTCAGACTATCATTTCCCAACGGAAGTAGGTGGAAGAGAGTATGTCTGGGGTGTGTGGGGTCCTTAATTATGCCGGCTGCTTTCTCAAAATTGATTTGATTTGATTTATTATTGTCACATGTATTAACAGAAGTGAAAAGTATTGTTTCTTAAACACTATACAGGTAAAGTATGCCATTCATAGAGAAGGAAATGAGAGAGTGCAGAATGTAGTGTCACAGTCGTAGCAAGGCTGTAGAGAAAGATGAACTTAATGCAGGGTAGGTCCATTCAAAAGATTCTCAGCAGCAGGGAAGAAGCTGTCTTGAGTCAGTTGGAACGTGACCTCAGACTTTTGTATCTTTTTCCTGATGGAAGAGAGAAAGTCTGGTGTGTGTGTGTGTGTGTGTGTGTGTGTGTGTGTGTGTGTGTGTGTGTGTGTGTGTGTGTGTGTGTGTGTGTGTGTGTGTGTGTGTACTGGCTGCTCTTCTGAGGCAGCGGGAAATGTAGACAGAATAAATAAATGGGAGGCTGGTTTGCGTGATGGATTGGGCTACATTCATGACCTTTTGTAATTCCTTGCGTTCTTGGGCAGAGCAGGAGCCATGCCCAGTACTGATACAACCAGCAAGAATGTTTTCTACGGTGCATCTGTAAAAATTGGTAAGAGTCTTTGCTGACATGCCAGGCAGTGTAGACTTGATAAACGATGCTATGTTGCCAAATTGGTATGCACTCAACTGTGTATAGCTCAGTGTAAGAATCTAGCCAGCTAGATTCCTTGTGTTAACAATAAGGAGTTGGTTTTATTACTGAAACACAGTCAGATAAAAATAAAGATATTCTTAACAAAAAGGTTTAAAAAGTACAAATTCTCACTTAAGGAAACCACATTGCATTCTATTTCATCAGGCAAGCGCAAATAGGAATCAAACTTGACAGAGTATTTACCAGATGTTAAAACTAGACAAGATAACAAAAGTCAGAAACATCATTCAGAGGTTGTCTGAATTCTTGTTCACAGCAAGAAAGGCGCGTTCTACAGTAGTTGCTGGTACTTTGATTCCTCAACTGCCATTTGCAATTGATTGATTCCCTTTTCTTTGGAAGACAGCAGTGTTGAATTGGAACCCTCTTTTAAAAGCTCTGAGTTTGCAGCAATGAGGTTTTCTGGTGGGTTTTCAAATTGCAAATAGTGCTCAGCTTTGTTGAGAGAGTTTTCATTGAGAAAGAGAGGCCAAAGCTGTAGCCCCTACTGTTTCCTTACCTAGTATTTCAAATCCAGTACATCCTACCCTTGAGGGATGGGTCACCTGGTCTCTATCTGGATTCAATCAGGGTCTTATTTTAGCCATTTGTTACTGAGAGCTGGCGAAAGTCTATCATCTCGCCCGCAGCAGGAATCATAGTGGGCGAGACATAAAATTCAGAAGATTATTTAAAGAGCGCGGGCGGAAATTTCCGGTCTTGGGGCATGTGCGGCCAGAGAATCCTGTCCTCTGTGAGTCCATGTAATGGCTTGCAGCCTTCATAAATGCAACTTTCTAGCTTCTGTAAGTCAGTATACTTTGTTTAGCACAAAATCTTCTTCTCAAGAAAAGTTCAGTTTTAAGTGTTTTTATTGGTGTCACAGGTAGGTTTACATTAACACTGCAATGAAGTCACTGTAATAGTTTCCCAGTCGCCACATCCTGGCACCTGTTTGCGCACACTGAGGGAGAATTTAGCATGGCCAATTTAACAGCTAACCAGCACATCTTTCGGACTGTGGGATTAAACCAGAGAACCCAGAGGAAAGCTGTGCAGACACAGGGAGAACACGTAGACTCCGCACAGATAGTGACCCCAAGGGCAGCATGGTAGCACAGTGGTTAGCACTGCTACTTCACAGCTCCAGGGTCCCGGGTTCAATTCCTGGCTCGGATCACTGTCTGTGTGGTGTTTGCACATTCTCCTCGTGTCTGCGTGGGTTTCCTCCGGGTACTCCGGTTTCCTCCCACAGTCCAAGGGTGTGCAAGTTAGGTTGATTGGCCATGCTAAGAAATTGTCCCTTAGTGTCCAGGGATGTGTAAGTTAGAGGGGATAAGTGGGTATAATATGTAAGGATACGGGGTAAAGCCCTGGTGGGATTGTGTTCGGTGCAGACTCGATGGGCTGAAGGGCCTCTTTCTGCACTATAGGGTTGTATGACCCTAAGCCAGGAATCGAATCCAGGTCCCTGGCACACTGAGGCAGCAGTTCAATGCATATTTCCCATGATATAGCTTTACAAATTTATATTCTACATCGCACACCATAGGATTCAGTACAGAAGGAGCCACAAAGCAAGCCTTTCAAGTGGACCATAGCAGGTTAATTTCACAGAGTCATTTTTCTTCCCAGTTCAATGCCAGTCCATTTGAACTGGTTCCATTAATTAAGGGCCATGGTAAATCACCCATATTACAAGAAACAAAACTCATTAAGATGGCAAGAACTTATTGACACTTGCGAACAAGTCACATTCACTTTTTGCTCAGTAATTCTCCAGGGATTGGTCTGGATGTGCTGCACATTGCAATATAGTCTTGCTTCTGGCCATGTGTCACTTCAGTCTCTGTTATCTTTAGCCCTCACGGGCATGTATTACTCCAGAGCAACAGATCACGAAATGACAACTTTTAAGATTTGTTTAGCTTCCCTCCATTCCCCCTTCACAATTTTAATGATTTAGTTTGACAGCGTTTATTTTAAATGTATTTGCTCATCCTATTGCTCTCCTGGGAGCGATAAGTACAATCTCTGTTGTTTACCATCTTAGTCAGTCAGGCGTTAAACTGCTAGTTGCCTGTTTAATGAGGAAGGAGCTGTATTATTGAAGAGCGTTTGAGTCATAGAGGTTTAGAGCATGGAAACAGGCCCTTCGGCACAACTTGTCCGTGCCGCCCTCTGTTTTAAACCCCTAAGCTAATCCCAATTGCCTGCATTTGGCCATATCCCGCTATACCCATCGTACCCATGTAACTATCTAAATGCTTTTTGAAGGATAAAATTGATAATTTTATCTTTTTAAAATTGATAAAATCTACTACTACCACTGGCAGCTTGTTCCACACACTCACCGCCCTTTGTGTGAAAAAAATTACCCCTCTGGACATTTTCGAATCTCTCCCCTCTCACCTTAAATCTATGCCATCTGGTTTTAGATCCTCTACCTTTGGGAAAAGATATTGACTATCTCTCTTTTCTATGCTCCTCATTATTTTATAGACCTCTGTAAGGTCACCCTTCAGCCTCCTATGCTCCAGGGCAAAAAGATCCCAGTCTATTCAGCCCCTCTCCTCATAACTTTATCCATCAAGTGCAGTAGCATCCTAGTAAATCTTCTCTGCATTCTTTCTAGTTTAATAATACCCTTTTTATGAGGTGACCAGAATTGCACACAGTATTCCAAGTGTAGCCTTACCAATGTCTTGTACAACTTTAAGAAGACATCCCAAATAAGCAGCATGCGCTATATAGAACATAGAACATAGAATACTACAGCACAAACAGACCCTTCGGCCCACAAGTTGTGCCGATCATATCTATACCTACCAAGCCATAGAACTATCTGTAACTCCCAATCCCATTAAATCCCATGAACTCATTCAGAAGTCTCTTAAAAGACCCCAGTGAGTTCGCCTCTACCACCACTGACAGCAACTGATTGCATTCACTCACCACCCTCTGAGTGAAAAACTTACCTCTAACATCTCCTCTGTACTTGCCCCCCAGCACCTTAAACCTGTGTCCTCTCATAGTGACCATTTCAGCCCTGGGAAATAGCATCCGAGAATCCACCCTATCTATTCCTCTCAACATCTTATAAACCCCAATCAGTTCGCCCCTCAACCTTCATCTCTTCAGGGAGAAGAGACCTAACTCTCTCAAACCTATCTTCATAATCCAGGCAATATCCTTGTAAATCTCCTCTGCACCCTCTCAATAGCTTCCACATCCTTCCTGTAGTGAGGCGACCAGAACTGCGCACAATACTCCAAGTGGGGTCTGACAAGGGTCTTATAAAGTTGCAGCATTACCTCCCGACTCCTAAACTCAATTCCTCGATTAATGAAGGCCAGTACACCATATGCCTGACCACATCCTCCACTTGTGGGGCAGATTTAAGAGTCCTATGGACCCGGACCCCAAGATCCTCCTGCTCCTCAACGCTGCCAAGACTCCTTCCCTTGATATTATACTGCTTCATCCCATTGGTCCTGCAAAAATGGACCACCACACATTTATCCATATTGAAATCCAAAATGTTGTTATATGTTGTTAATATTCAAACTTGTCACTTTGCAAACATTGCTTTACTGACCCCGTGAGATGCTCCTTATGGAGAGTCTGATATAAAGTAAACTTTACTTATTAATGTCACAAGTAAGGTTTACATTAACGCTTCAATGAAGTTACTGTGAAATTCCTCTAGTTGCCACACTCCGGTGCCTGTTTGGGTAACACTGAAGGAGAGTTAGCACGGCCAATCCATCTAACCAGCACATTAAGTTTTATTTATTAGTCACAAGTAAGGCTTACATTAACACTGCAATTAAGTTATTCTGAAAACCCCATAGTCACCACACTCAGGCGCCTGGATTGGCCGTGCTAAATTCTTCCTCAGGGTACTTGAACAGGTGCCGGAGTGTAGCAAATGGGTGATTTTCAAAGTAATTTCATTGCGTTGTTAATGTAAGCCTACTTGTGGCAAATAAATAAACTTAATCTATTCTGACGTGGGAATGACCCAAGGCTATATGTGAAAAATAAGTCAAAGAAAATACTTCGTTTTCCCAGCCCTGCAACCCTTTTCCTCAGAATTCACTTCTGAAAAAACATGTCAAAATGACTATATGAATAAATGTGATCATTACAGAGTGATTCACAAGTCATGTAAGGGAACAAAATGTAAATTATCACGGCTTCAACCTAATCGCTAAATAATCCAGACAAGCTACGTGCAACTGCACTGTTAATCTAAGCCTCTTTATGACTTAAATAAATAAACTTGATAAACTTCATGTATCTCCAGAGACACAGCAACATGGTTGATTCTTAAATGCCCTTAGGGATGGGCAATAATTGCTGGCCCTACCAGCTACGCCCACATCCCATGAATGAAGAAAAAGCATCTGATTGAACAAGAAGAAAAGAATCCATGCAAACAGTAATATTAGGGTTGACTCCATTCCATCTCCTCAGCAACAGAGATTAAACCAGTCTGTTGCACCTTGGCTCTGAAAGAAGTTTCTTATTTAGTTCAGGCTACCCATTTCCACCTCCATGACAGGGCCCAACTTTGTACGTGGGTGGGATTTTTCATCTGTGCTCACGCCGAAACTGGAAAATTCCACCAGCTCAAATGGTAAGGTTATGTCAAGCGAGACATAGTGGGACCAATGTCCACATTCTTCACTTTGATTTTCAGGGTGGCACCGTGACACAGCGGTCACCACTGCTGCCTCATAGTGCCAGGGACCCGGGTGCAATACCCAGCTTGGGGCACTGTCTGTGTGGAGATTCTCCCCATGTCTGCATGGGTTGCGCCCAGGTGTTCCGGTTTCCACCCAGAGTCCAAAGAGTTAAACGGATTGGCCGTGCTAACTTGCCCTTAGTATCTGGGGGACTAGCTGGGTAAATGCATGGCATTGTGGGGATAGGGCATGGATTGCAATCGGTGCAGACTCGATGGGCCAAATGGCCTCCTTCTGCACTGTAGGGTTCTATGATTCTAGGTGTATGGACCTTTCCATGGTTCACCCCTGCCCCATCCTTCACGGGCATTCCCATGGAATGGGAACAGAGGAAAAAAAAACAGAAAAGTTAAAAAAACTGACATCTTTAAAAAAAAATCAATATCAGAGATTGCAACCCACACCTATAGTTTTCAGTGCCAGAGGGGTTGATTGTGGGTAATTAACACTTCTGACATTGTTAAAGCAGTGTTTACACTTCTAACGATGCAACTCATCATTTTGTGCCAGATTTAATGGGAATTAATGAATAAGTGCGGCAAGCTCCTAAAAAATAATGGGGAGGTGGAGGGTGTCATGCCCTTTTCATGAAGTTAAGGAGAAAAGTATGCATAATGCGAAAGCAAGTGACAGCGGACAGCGAAACAAAAACAGGAAAATTCTCAGCAGGTCCGAGAGCACCTGTGGAGAGAGAATAGAGCCTGAACAGCTGGAATTTCACCTTCCCGCCTGCAACGTGAATCGCAGCGGCCGAGGGACGGACACTGGAAAAGCCTGTTGACCTCAAATGGGGTTTTACGGTTTCGGGGATGAGCGAGGCCGTAAAAATCCTGCCCGAGGTTCCGGGTGACTCATTGTGATGAGATGAGACAACTTGGAGAGACTTTTTTTTTAATCCATTTGGTTAGTGGGTGTCACTGGTGAGGTTGGCATCCTTAATTGCCCCTTGAGAAAGTGTTGATGCCTTCATGAACCGCTTGAGGCATTGGCACACCCATTAGGTGCCATTAGGGAGACAGTTCCAGGAATTTACATTGGTTTATGTTCCAGGATGCACTGGCATAGTGGTATTGCCACTGAAGGAGCAATTCAGAGACCCAGGGGGAATGCTCTGTGGACTCAAGTTCCAATCCCATTGTGGCAGATGGTAAAATTTGAATAAAAATTTGGAATTTAAAATGGAATCATGACCATAAAACCATTGTCAATTGTTGTAAAAATCCATCTGGTTCACTAATGTCCTTTAGGGAAGGAAATCGACCATCCTTATCTGGTCTAGCTTACATTTGACTCCAGATCAACAGCAATGTGGTTGACTCTCAAATGTTCTCTGAAATAAGCTAGCCATTAAAAGTTTTTTTTTTTATTGGTGTCACAAATAGGCTTGCATTCACACTGCAATGAAATTACTGTGGAAATCCCCTGGTCACCGCACTCCGGTGCCTGTTCGGGTACACTGAGAGAGAATTTACCTAACTCGTATTTCGGACTATGGGAGGAAACTGGAGCACCCGGAGGAAACCCACGCAGACATGTGGAGGATGTGCAGACTCCACATGGACAGTGACCCAAGCTGGGGATTGAACCCAGGTCCCTGGCGCTGTGAGGCAGCAGTGCTAACCACTGTGCTGCCCAGGACAATTAGGGATGGGCAATAAATGCCCACATCCCACAAATTAATTTTAAAAAATAGCCTCGTCTGCAGATCATTTACCTGTACAAAACAGTGAATGTCAATAGCCTTGTTGGCGCTTTGACTGCCAATTCAGGCGAGATATATTCAGAACATTTAGTTAATTAATTCAGAGGAAAATGTTTCATGAAAAAAGCTTAGTTCAGTACTTTTTAATCCAAGCGCTAACAGATACATTGCAAATGCTGGTCAAATTAGTTTTTGAATGTGTTTGCTGGGGCATTAGCCAGGATTACTGCTAGCAATGTTTTACAATTCTCGGACTTTGTCTCAATGCCTTCCCCTGACTCAGCTCCAGGGATCCAGGTTCAATTCCCAGCTTGGGTCACTGTCTGTGTGGAGTTTGCACGTTCTTCCCGTGCCTGCGTTGGGTTTCCTCTGGGTGCTCTGGTTTCCTCCCACAGTCTGAAAAGTGTGCTGGTTAGGGTGCGTTGACCCGAACAGGTGCCGGAGTATGTGGCGACTCGGGGAATTTCACCGTAACTTCATTGTAGTGTTAACATCAGCCTTACTTGTGACTAAAATATAAACTTTAAGATATACCTGAAATCCAATCATTTTGTAAATGTGTATATACTTACTATCATGTAGCGAGTATAAATATACTTTAATTCCACACATTACATTGTAGGTGGCTGAATGATTGAAAAACCATCCAGTTATATAATGCCAGAATGTATGAGCTTTCTGAAGTGTGTGGTAAATTACAATATGCTTGATGTTTTTCATCATTATGCCTGGTACTCTACTGCCTATTGCTTGCATTCTTGCGTGTATTTGAGGTGTCAATCTCGACAGCTACGAGAGGTAAGGCAGCAGAAACATGGGAGTGCCACCATTGGAATGTTGTCCTCCAATTAACAGACCATCCTGCTTTGGAAGTTCTTATGTGTATCATTATTACTTTGTTCTCAGCAGGCTAAAATCCTCAGACTCCTTCCCTAACAGCACCATAGGTATACCTGCACCATGTCAATCTTACCACAGAATCCCTACAGTATAGATGGAGGCCATTCAGCCCATCGAATCAACATCGACTCTCCTAAAGAGCACTTTACTGAGCCCAATACATCTGGCCTATCCCAATAACCCCACTCATTTACATTGGGCTAATCCATGCATCTTTGGACACTAAGAGGCAACTTAGCATGGTCCATCCACCAAAACTACGCATATTGGGACACTAAGAGACAATTTAGCACAGCCAATCCATCTAACTTGCACATTTTGGACACTCGGGGGCAATTTAGCATGGCTGATCCACCTAACCTGCACATTTTGGACACTCAGGAGCAATTTACTATGGCCAGTCCATCTAACCTGCACATTTTGAACACTCAGGGGCAATTTAGCATAGCCAATCCACCTAAACTACAATTGGATACTAAGGGGCAATTTAGCATGGTCAATCCACCTAACCTGCACGTCTTTGGACTGTGGGAGGAACACTTGGAGGGAACCCATGCAGACATGGGGAGAATGTGCAAGCTCCATGCAGGCAGACACCCAAAGCTGGAATTGAAACTGATTCTGTAACGCAGGAGTGTTAGCCACTGTGCCATCCTTGTGGCTCCGCCCTCAGTTGTCCAAGTAGATAGCTGAGCATTGCTGTCTCAAGGTTAATTAGGGATGGGCAAGAAATGGAGTCATACAGTATAGAAGAGGCCCTTTGACCCATCAAATCTGCACTATCAAAGCTATGGTTATGCCAGAAATCTCCGACCTTGCCCATGGCTGGGGTTCTGCGGACTCATTGTCAAAGGTAGGGTGTAAAGCAGCAGTGAATCCCACCCTTATGCTTTATTGGAGAAAGCTCTTGGAATAAGTAGAATGACAATGTCTCCCTGTCATGGTCGGAGAGGGTGGCAGGGGGAGGTGGGAAGTTGTGTGGACAGGAGGTAGGGTGGCAATCCTTTACACATTGAGATGTCTGCAATGCAATCAGTTTGTTGTTTTGAACCACAATTACACATTTTCCACTCCTCTCACTATTCCTATGCGGGGAAACAAGGTTTATTCACCTTACAGATAGTAACGGTGCAACACTTACACCATGCAATAATTGACTGTTAATCTGACACGCAGCCAGGAATGCCTAGCCGTTCACAGTCAGCAACACCTCCCAAAAAAGAATACATCTGCTGCCTTTCACCCTGTGCAGGCCCCACTGCCCCTTTTATTCTGTAAGAGAACCTTCATCATGGTGGCACGGTGGCACAGTGGTTAGCACTGCTGCCTCACAGTGCTAGGGACTCGGGTTCGATTCCTGGTCTGGGTCACTGGGTGTGTGGAGTTTGCACATTCTTTCCATGTCTCTGTGGGTTTCCTTCGGGTGCCCCGGTTTCCTCCCACACTCCAAAGATGTGCGGCTTAGGTGGATTGGCCATGCCAAATAGATCAGGGGGGGAATCATGTCAGGGGGACCAAATGTATTGGGTTAAGGGGATAGGGCCTGAGTGGGATGGTGGTCAATAAAGATTCAATGGGCTGAATGGCCTCCTTCTGCACTGTAGGATTCTACAGACGCAGATTCAATTCCTGGCTTGGGTGACCATCTGTGCAAAGAAAAACTTCATGTTTTCTCTCTGTCTGCATGGGTTTCCTCTGGGTGTTCGCCCGAGGAAATCGAGGCTCCCAAAGGAAACACACACAGATACAAGGAGAATGTGCAAACTCCACATAGACAGTGACCCGAGGCCGGGAATTGAACCGGGGTCCCTGGCGCTGTGAGGCAGCAGTGCTAAGCGCTGTGAGGCAGCAGTGCCACCCCATCGGGAACATTCTTTCTGAACCTATCCTGTCTAACTTTGTTAGAATTTTAGAGATTTCTATTAGATCCCTTTTTTACTTTTCCAAACCCCAGTGAATACAATCCTAACCGATACTCTCTCCTGGTAGCGGTACGGTGGCACAGTGGTTAGCACTGCTGCCTCACAGCGTCAGGGACTCGGGTTCGATTTCTGGCTTGGGTTGCTGTTTGTGAGTTTGCATGTTTTCCCCGTGTCTGCGTGGGTTTTCTCTCTGTCCTCTGGTTTCCCCCAACAGGCCAAAGATATGACGTTAGGTGAATTGGTCTTGATAAATTCTCCCTCAGTATACCCTCAGTAAACAGGTGCTGGAGTGTGGCGACTTGGGGATTTTCACAGTAACTTCATTAAAAGAGTGAATGTAAGCCTATTTGTGACTAATAAATAAAAAAAACTTTATAAAAAAATCCTCGTATGACAGACCTACCATCCCAGGAATCAGCCTGGTAAAACTTCGCTCTGCTCTCTCTGTAGCAAGGACATCCTTTCTCAGATACGGTCACCAAAACTGCACACAGTACTCCAGGAGATGAGGGACTGCCAGTGCATTGTTGGATTGGAGGCATTTAGGTGCTTTGGAGTGACAAGGAATGAAAGGTGATGCTTTGCAGAGAATCGATATGTCCTGACAAGGAGGGAGGGCCTCCCTTCAAAACACCAAAGGCGCTTCCTGCCAGATAATTACTAAGCAGGCGGATACAGGTTGCTTGCCAGACTACTTCAAGTAGTTCGGAAATTACAGGGGCGTAAAGAACATACAATAAAAGAATAAATGAAAGTGTGAAAGAAAAACAACATGGAGAACGATATCACTTCGCAGTCATTCCAGAAAGAATTTACACTGTAGCATTTGTGTTTCCAATGTTAGTGGACAGTGATATTTTTGGATATCCTCTCTGCGTGTAAGTCACCCATTATAGACCCTATGCACCTCATCCAAACTGCTGCTATGTTGAATATATTTTGTACCTGCTTATTGCATTTTGAAAACTTTGGATTGAATGGGAAGAGACAGGGTTATAGGGCAATAATTCGCAGGGGTTTGTAAGTGTGTTTGATCCTTTATGTTCAGAGTTAATAATCATTAAAGAATCATAGAATTCTTGCAGTGCAGAAGGAGGTCATTCAGCCCTGCAGTTACAACATCCCCACCCAGGCCTTATCATTATTAACCCCACAAATTTACCCTGCCAATCTACCTGACAAGAAGGGCAATTTAGCACAGCCAATGAACTTAATCTACACATCTTTGGGGTGGCACAGCGGTTTGCACTGCTGCCTCACAGTGCTGGGGACCTGGTTCATTCCCAGCTTGGGTCACTGCCTGTGTTGAGTTTGCACATTCTCCACGTGCCTGCATGGGTTTCTTCCAGGTGATCCGGTTTTCTGCTGCAGTCCAATGATGTGTGGGTTAGGTGGATTGGCCATGCTGAATCGTCCCTTAGTGTCAGGGGAATTAGCAGGATAAATAAATGGGGTTGCGGGAATAGGACTTGGGTCGGAATGTTGTCAGTGCAGGCTCGATGGGCCGAGTGGCCTCCTTCTGCACTCTAAGGATTCTATGATCTTTGGATTATGGGAGGAAACGAGAGCACCCAGAAGGAGTCACAGTTGCTAATGGTGTCGCAATTAAAATAGGAGATGCTAAAGTAACCAGAATTAGAGGAGTGCAGATATTTTGGAGGGCTTTAGAGCTAAAGGAAATGAATGAGATAAGGAGGAGTGAGCTTATGGAGGAAACAAGGATGAGAAATTCAAAGTCAAGATGTTGCTTTACTGGGAGCCAATGTAGGTCAACAAGCAGAGGAGCAAAAGGGGAGTGGGACTGACAATGAATTAAGACAGAGGCAGCAGAACTTTGAATGGCTTCAAGTTTGGAGAAAGTGAAGGTGCAATGGTAGAACATGAGTTGACTCTGAATCAACCAATTAGGAACCTTTTCTCTCATTATTAATGGTGATTGTTTGAAATTTGACCTGATGAGTACATGATGAAAAACTTCAACAATGCACCTTTCTTTTCAGCAAGTTCTGTGCTGCCAAGCAGAATGTTGTCTAAAATTTTTCCTTCCTCCAATAAAACTATTTTACTCTATGAATAGCATCTTCAACAGGGCATGAAACGTTTATAGATTCCAAACCATACTCAAGGAATCAATGTTGATTAATTTAACCTGGTGTTGTGAGACTTCTTACTGTGTTTACCCCAGTCCAATGCTGGCATCTCCACATTATGACTAATTTCAACTTCGGATTTTATAACTTTCTCACTCCAGCTCTTCCTTTGAATGCATGTAGAAAAGAATCACTGGAGTGCAAAAGCATTCCATTTGGTCCATCAAATCTGCATCTACTCTCCAACAGAGCAGCTTATCCAGAGCACATCCCTCTGCCCTATTCCTGTAACCTCCCCACCCCCCCAAAATATTTAGCCAGCTATTTGCCCTAACCTACACATCTTTGGAATACCAAGGGACAATTCAGCATGGCCATCTCACCTAACCTGCGTATCTTTGAACACTAAGGGGCAATTTAGCATGGCCAATCCACATAACCTGCACATATTTGGACACTAAGCGGCAATTTAGCATGGCTAATCTGCATAACCTGCACATATTTGGACACTGAGGGGCAATTTACCATGGCCAATCCACCTAACTGCACATATTTGGACACTAAGCAACAATTTAGCATGGCCAATCCACCTAATCTACACATCTTTGAACACTAAGGGGCAATTTAGCATGGCTAATCTACTTAACCTACACATCTTTGGATACTAAGGGGCAACTTAATATGGTGAATCCACATAACCTGCACATATTTGGACATTGAGGAGCAACTTAGCATAGCCAATCCACCTAATTGCACATATTTGGACACTAAGCGGCAATTTAGCATGGCCAACCTACCTAATTGTACATCTTTGGATACTAATGGGCAATTTAGCATGGCCAATCCACCTAACCTACACATCTTTGGGGTGTGGTAGGAAACTGAAGCACCTGGAGGAAACCCACACAGACATGGGGAGAATGTGCAAACTCCACACAGAAGGTGACCCAAAGCTGGAATCAAACCTGGGTCCCTGGCACTGTGAAGCAGCAGTGCTAACCACTGTGCCACCCCAAGATACACGTGAAGATTCAAAGCTCAGGATTAGTTCCGTTCAGTCCGTGCTCCATTTTTTTTGGTCTGACGGGATAGGGAAGCAGTGTTCCGAGAATTTGTTGCCCTTTCCCTTTTTCCATGATCCCTTCTTGGGCACTTTCTTCCGAAGCAGGAGTTCTGTGCTTCTCTTGTCTACAAATATTCCACACTTGACATCCTCTAGCACACTCGCTGTTTTCACAATCATCTCGGTTGCTCCTTCTTCCAGTGCACGTCATTCTATTTTTTTTTTGTTCCTTAGTCGTCTTTATTTTTCACCTCCAGAGAAGCAAAAAGTAATAAAAACAATATTGTGTGAAGCAAGTCTTAAAATGGAAGCATTTTACAGCTCCATGTTTTACAGCCTTATAATTAAGCTTTATAATTAAGTAAAAACTACTCAACCGCTTCTTAGAGGAATAGGACATTAACAGACAACATAAATGGTGCTTGTAAGCTAAATACAGTATTGGAAAAAGAATCTGCCTTCATTCAACTCAAAGAGAAATGGCATTCCAGCATTTTATTTTCCTTATTCATTCACAGGACGTGCATTGCTGGCAAGGCCAATACTTATTGCTCATTCCTAATCACCCTTGAACTTTGCGGAGGTAGTGGTCTTGTAGTATTATCGCTGGACTATCAATCCAGAAGCTCAGCTCCATGGTCCAGGGAACCCGGGTTCGAATCCCACCACGGCAGGTGATGGAATTTGAATTCAATAAAGGGAATTGAGAATCTACTAATGACTATTAAACCATTGTGCCGATTGTCAGGAAAAATCCATCTGATTCACTAATGGGAAGGGAATCTGCCCTCCCTTCCCGCTCTGGCCTACACGTGACTTCAGAACCACAGCAATGTTGTTGACTCTGAACTGCCCTCTGAAGTGGCCAAGCAAGCCACTGTGTTCAAAGGAAGTTTGGGATGGGTAATGCTGGCCCAGCCAGTGATGGCATGATCTGGGGAGGAGGGAGGGGGAGGGGAAGAGAGGTTGTGTCGGTCATGACAGGAGCAATGGTGAGGAAAAGAAAAGACCTTTTCACAATGAGGAAATCTATCTGAAGCACAGAAAAAGGTCATTCAGTCCATTTCCTTGTATTTGTACTCTTGGTTAACTCCATAAGTTCATCCACCAACCTTGGTGCCGTTACCATCAATACCATCAAACACCTAAGAAACTTTTGAATGAATTTACCTTGTATTAAGTTGATCTTTCTCTACACGCTAGCTATGACTGTAACACTATATTCTGCACTCTCTCATTTCCTTCTCTATGAATGATATGCTTTGTCTGTAAAGCGAGCAAGAAGCAGTACTTTTCACTGTGTGTTAATACATGTGACAATAATAAATCAAATCGAATAAAAAAACCTATCAATCACTTAACTGGTTTGCTTACACTATATTATTCAGAATTTTGCATTTTCATTTCTGACATTGTTCTCAGGTTAATCCTTTGCTCCTGTTAGTATTGGAATCACTTCCAACTTTCTCACTAATTACCTTTCCATTGTTTGGTATCTTATTGAGTATTTGCTTAATGGAAAATCTGTCAGGAGACTGTTCTACCTGAGTGTGTGCTGGTTGACATCATATTCTAACTGTCTCCTTCAACATATTCTGACAATCCGGAGGAAGGAAATTACTTTTATATAATTTTTTTTTATTCATTCATGGAACAAGGGCTGGCTGGCCAACATTTATTGCCCATTCCCAGTTGCTCTTGGAGGGCAGTTGAGAGTCAACCACATTCTGAGCTTGGGTCACTGTCTGTGCGGAGTCTGCACATTCTCTCCGTGTCTGTGTGGGTTTCCTTCAGTTTCTTGCCACAGTCCAAAGATGTGCAGGTTGGGTGGATTGGCCAGACTAAATTCTCCCTTAGTGTCAGGGGGACTGGTCAGGATGAGTGCACGGCGTTATAAGGATAGGACTTGGATGGGATTGTGGTCGGTGCGGGCTTGATGGGCTGAATGGCCTCCTTCTGCACTGTAGGATTATATGATTCTATGAAAAGTTTGATGGCAGCAGGGAAGAAGCAGTTCTTGAGTTGGCCGGTACATCTCCCTGTTTGCCTCTTTTGATGCATCAATGTGTCAGCTCTTATTCTGCAACCACTTCTCCTTCTACTTGTTTTCCAAAATCTCAGTGTGTTTGTGTTTTGACTCTTCTAGACTGTGAAAGAATTCCAATTTCAATTCAAAGATGTCACTGATCTGATATTGCAGAGGTTATTGATGCAGTTATTGTTTTGGATGTAGATTAGCCATCCGTGAAGACATCGACACAGAAGTGTTGAAATTACGACTTCTTTATCAGATTATCACTGAACAGCTTTCTTTAAAACAACTGGATTATATCTGTGTGGATAATGCGTCACCGTGACATCTCACATTAATCACTCACACACCTCTCAACACCTTGCAATTCAATGGCAGCTTTACAAAATCAAGGCATAGAATTGTATAACCCTGAAACTTTCTCCTTTTTAATTCCAAGGTGTATAAACCAATCCAAAGTTTATTTATTAGTATCACAAGTAGGCTTACATTAACAATGCAATGAAGTTACTGTGAAAATCCCCTAGGCTGTCTGTTCTGGTACACTGAGGGAGAATTTAGCACGGCCAATGCACCAAACCAGCATGTCTTTTGGTCTGTGTGAGGAAACCGGAGCACTCGGAGAAAACCCACGTCGACATGGGGAGAATGTGCAAACCCCACACAGAAAGTGACCCAAGCTGGGAATCGAACCCAGGTCCATGGCGCTGTGAGGCAGCAATGCTAACCATTGTACCACTGTGCCACCAGTGCTGCAATACTGATAAATAGAAGTAGTTTCTGTTCTGTGTGGCATTGGAGAGCGGTGAACAGGTTGTTGTTACTTACATCTGCGAGTCGCAAGACCATTGTTCATCTGGAGCTCGCAGTTCAAGGACAGAAAGAAGGCACTTGCATTTATAAAGCACACTCAGGCTACCTGAAAGAACTTTTGAAGTATAGCTTTCATCGTGACATAGGAAATGCGCCAGTCAAATTGTACACAGCAAGCTGCCACAATCCGCACTTTGATAACAACCAGATAATCACTTTTTTTAATGATGTTTCTCCAGGGAATTGGTGTTGGCCAGGTCAGCAGGAGGAACTCCCGACTTCAAATAATGCACCATAATGCCACTGTCTACCAGAATGGGGCATTGGTTTAAGGGCGTTGTTTAGGATGGCACAGTGGTGCAGTAGTTAGCACCGCTGCCTCACACCCGGGTTCAGTTCCGGTGACTGTCTATGTGGAGTGTTACAATCATAACTCGGGTGTAGAGAAAGATCAACTTAATGCGAGGTAGGTCCATTCAAAAGCCTGACAGCAGTGGGGAAGAAGCTGTTCTTGAATCAATTGGTACGTGACCTCAAACTTTTGTATCTTTGTCTCGAAGGAAGAAGGTGGAAGAAAGAATGTTTGAGATGCTTGGGGTCCTTAATTATGCTGGCTACTTTTCCAAGGAAGTGAGAAGTGTAGACAGAGTCAATGGATGGGAGGTTGGTTTGCATGATGGATTGGGCTACATTCACAACCCTCTGTAGTTTTTTTTTGCGGTCTTGGGCAGAACAGGAGACATTCCAGGCTGTGATTCAACCAGAACGAATGCTTTCTGTACTGCATCTGGAAAAATTGGTGAGAGTCATAGCTGACATGCCACATTTCCTTAGCCTTCTGAGAAAATAATGGCGTTAGTGGGATTTCTTAACTACAGTGTCGGCATGGGTTGACCTGGACAGGTTGTTGGTGACTTGGACATTAAAAACTTGAAGCTTTTGACCATTTCCACTTCGTCCCCATTGATGTAGACAAGAGCATGTTCTCCTTCGTGCTTCTTGAAGTCGATGACAATCCCCTTTGTTTTGTTAACATTGAGGAAGAGATTAATGTTGCCGCACCAGTTTAGCTGATTCTCTATCTCATTACTCTGTCTCACCCTTGTTTGAGATCCAACCCACTACGGTGGTGTTGTCAGCAAACTTGAAAATCAAGTTGGAAGGGAATTTGTCCATGCAGTCATAGGTATGTAATGAGTACAGTAGGGGATTAAGAACAGAGCCTTGTGGGGCACACACGGAGGATGGTCGTGGAGGAGATGTTGTTGCCTATCCTTATTGATTTCAGTCTATGATTTGATTTGCTTTACTAGTGTCACGTGTTAACGTGCAGTGAAAAGTGTTATTTCTTGCACGCTGTACAGACAAAGCATACCGTTCATAGAGAAGGAAACGAGAGGGGGCAGAATGTGGCGTTACAGTCATAGCTACGCTGTAGAGGAAGGTCAACTTAATGCGGGTTAGGTCCATTCAAAAGTCTGACAGCAGCAGGGAAGAAGCTGTTCTTGAGTCAGTCGGTACGTGACCTCCGACTTTTGTGTCTTTTTCGCGATGGTAGAAAGTGGAAGAGAAAATGTCTGGGATGAGTGGGGTCCTTCATTATGTTTGCTGCTTTGCCAAGGCAATGGGAAGTGTAGACAGAATCGATGGTTGGGAGGCTGGGTGAGTTGGGAAGTTTAGGATCCTGTCAAAGAGGGAGGAGCTGAGACCCAGTTTGGAGATGAGTTTGGTAGAAATAATGATGTTGAAGGCTGAAAATGATGCTTGCTCAAGCACTAACTGTCAGGAAATGTACCTTAAAAGGTTTTGCTTTATTAACTTGAAGCTATTTCAACATTGAGATTGCTATAATTAGCTTTCTTCAAAAGAAATTACTACTTGTAAGGTTTGGATTATGATTTAAACTTCAAGTCCTTAACCTTGCTTTTAGTTATTCTCTCTCAGGACGTGGGCATCGCTGGGCTAGGCTAGCATTTATTGTCCATCCCTAACCACCCTTCTGAAGGCAGCACAGTGGCACAGTGGTTAGCACTGCTGCCCCACAGCCCCCGAAACCCAGATTCAATTTGGTCTGAGGTCACCTTCTGTCCACAGTCTGCACATTCTCTCCATGTCTCCCCCGGGTTTTTTCCAGGTGCTCCGATTTCCTCCCACAGTCCAAAGATGTGCAGGTTAGGTGGATTGGCCATGCTAAATTGAGCCTAGAGTCAGTGGAATTAGCAGGGTAAATATGTGCGGTTACAGGAATGGGGCTTGCGTGGGATTGTGGTCAGCAGAAACTCGATTGACCAAATGGCCTCCTTCTGTAGAGATTCTATGATTCTGTGATTCCTCTGAGTCTAAAGATGTGCAGGTTAGGTGGATTGGATATGTTAAATTGCCCCTTAGTTTCTCAAGATGTGTCAGTTAGGGGGAGGAGCAGGGTAAATATAGTGGGTCACAGGACCTATACGCAGGCATAGTTCTTGTTGCAGACTTGGTGCGGACTTGATGGGCTGAATGGCCTCCTTCTGCACTGTAGGGACACTATGAGGTTGATGCCTTCCATGTGGTGTAGGCACACCCCATAGTGCTGTTCAGGAGGAAATTCCAGATGTTGACCCAGCAACAGTGAAGAAACAATGGTATATTTCCAAGTCAGGATGGTGGGTGGTTTGGTGGGGAACTCTCTACTGGAGGTGTTCCCATCCCCCTTGTCCTTCTAGGTGGCAGGCGACACAGCATTGGAAGGTATCCCTGTTTGCACCCTCCCCACCTTCAGTTCTGAGTCTTCATTTGCTCTGTCTAGCTGACTATCAGTGACCGAGCTTTAGTACGGCTGAGCCCCACACTCCCTCAAACTGTAACTCTGAACTCAGTAAAGTTTTGCAACACCAATTTTAAATCCAACCAATTTATTTGATAGTAAATCCGCGAGCTTTCGACACTATGTTTGCCTTCGTCAGGCAAATGCAGTGTTCTGATCTGCAGAGGCACTCATATCCACACAGACAGTTACAGATTGCTGATTAGAATGCGAATCCTTACATCTAACCTGCTATTCAAGTGTTAAAGTGGCTAACAATGTGTGTGAAGGGAATCCTGAGCATTGGTTAGAGAATTGTGTATTTTCTCCAGACAGCACAGTAAGTGAGGTTAATTAATACATTGTAACTCTGAACCCCAGTGTTTGCAGTATCCCACCCCACCTTCCTGTACCTCTGAACCCCAGTGTTTGCGGTATCCCACCCCACCTTCCTGTACCTCTGAACCCCAGTGTTTGTGACATCCCACCCCATCTTTGATCCTGCCTTCATCCATCTCCTGTCATCTCCCTTGTCTTGCTGCTCAGTTTCCTCAGCCGACACTTCAGTGCAGCACTGATGAAGTGCAGCACTGTCAGAGGTACTGTCTTTCCAATGTAAAATTAGGATCATAGAATCCTTGCAATACAGAAAGAGGCCATTCAGCCCATCGATCCTGCACTGACAACAATCCCACCCAGGCCTGATTCCCATAATCCAGTGTATTTACCCTGCTAACCCCCTGACATTCAGGGACAATCCACCTAACCTGCACATCTTTAAAGTGTGGGAGGAAATCTGAAGAAAATCCACGCAGACATGCGGAGCACAGTGGTGAGCACTATGTCCTCACAGCTCCAGGGACCCAGATTCGATTCCAGCCCTACTTGCTGTTTGGGTGGGGTTTGCACGTTCTCCCCGCGTCTGTGTCAGTTTCCTCCGGGTGCTCCGATCTCCTTCCGCACTCCAAAGATGTGCAAGTTAGGTGGATTGGCTATGCTAAAATTGACACAAGTGTCAAAAGGATTAGCAGGATAAATGCATGGGGTTACAGGAATGGATGGGATTGTGGTCGGTACAGATTCAATGGGCTGAGTGGCCTCCTTCTGTACTGTAGGGATTCTATGATTCTATGAACAGGGACAGTCAAGGCCGGTATCCTGCTAACCACACCCCCCCTGGCCCCGCTGACACTCGGGGACAATTTAATATGGCCAATGCACCTTGCCAGCACATCTTTTGGGGTGTGAGAGGAAACTGGAGGCACTGGAGGAAACCGACACTGACAAAGGGAGAACATGCAAACAACAATGTGCAATGGGGGAACATGGTAATGCAGTGGTTAGCACTGCTGTCTCACAGATTCGATTGCAAGACCGAAATCAAACCCAGGTCCCTGGCACTGTGCCACTGTGCTGCCTATTTAGAAGTGGAGGAATGTGTGCATGGGGTCCAGTACCTCACACATGCTAAACAAGTTCTCTACCGTTGGAGCTAATTTCCAATAACCTTTCAAAAGCAGATGATTGACTGTACAGCTCTTTGGGGCACTTTGGGGTCGTGCAAGTTGCTCTACCAATACACATCTTTCTCTTGAACATTGGGCCACGAATTAGCTTGGGTTTGCTGAACCCAGGAATTGTAGATATAAGCAAGAGGCTGCTGTCTTTGATTGCAAGGGAAACACTTCAGAACTTGCTCAGCATAGATAAGGATTCTGGTTTTGCCATTCAGGCAGCGTCTTCTTTCAAACCCATCCAATTCACATTGGCGAACCGGACTAGTGCACATAAGAAGCCCGAATAATGAGTCACAAGATTTTTATTGGGGCTGTTAAGGTTAAGTAGAATGGTTCTTTAAATAATTAGATGCCGCTTTTCAGTACAAGCTCAATTGCCTTCAGTTTGGAAGCAATGCGGTCAGATCCTTCCCGTTAGAAAAGCATAGAATCTCTACAGTGCAGAAAGAGGCCATTCTGCCATCAAGTCTGCACTGACCACAATCCCACTCAGGCCCTATTCTATGAACAGGGACAGTCAAGGCCGGTATCCTGCTAATCACCATTCCCCCCCCCCCCCCGTGACACTCAGGGACAATTTAGTATGCACCTTACCAGCACATCTTTTGGAGTGTGCCTCACTGAGGAAGCCCACGCTACACAGGGAGAACGTGCAAACAACAATGTGCAAGAGTGACATGGTGACACAGTGATTAGCACTGCTGTCTCACAGCGCCAGAGAGTCAAATTCGATTCCAAGACCAGAATCCCTCAATCCCACAATCTACCTAACCTGTACATCTTTGGAAACTAAGAGGCAAGTTAGCATGACCAATCCATCTAACCTGCACATCTTTGGACTGTGGGAGGAAACATGAGGAGAGTGTGCAGACTCTGCACAGACAGTGACCCTAGGCCTGGAAACCCATGCAGACATGAGGAGAATGTGCGGACTCTGCACAGACAGTGACCCTAGGCCTGGAAACCCATGCAGACACTAGGAGAATGTGCGGACTCTGCACAGACAGTGGCCTTAGGCCTGGAAACCCATGCAGACACGAGGAAAATGTGCAGACTCTGCATAGACAGCGATCCTAAGCCCGGAATCAAACTGGGTCCCTGGCGCTGTGAGGCAGCAGCGCTAATCACTGCGGCACCATGCCATCCTTCCCGAAGGATATTTGAAAGTGAAGTTTGCTGCGCCTTATTTGGAAGGAATTAAATATTAGTTGAAACCCTGACGTCTGAACTTTGCGAGGCAAGAGGTTCACTAATGCAGGCTGACACGGAGGAAGCACTGAAGTGAAATTAATTATTATCCAAAACGTAATTGTACATTATTATTGTTACGCTTCCCTGTATTTCTTATGGCAGTGCAGGGTTCTGATCTGTGTCCAATTTGGAACACTTAATGTATCAGTATTTGAAAAATTGCCCAAAAGAATTAGTAAGGCAGTGCTTGGAAGTCTGAATATATCATCACAAATTGGTTCATGGCTACAAGTATTAGAAAGTGTCTACATCTCTGTGTGGAAAAAGCTGCAGACTACACACATATTATGATGACTCGTACAGTATCCTTTATAGTTGCTGCTTCCTTCAGATTAATACATCCGCTGTAATAACTTCCATCTGTTGAATCTTTCTTTCTTGAGAAGTAAATTAGCAAGGACTTAAAATCAACTCTGAAAACCATTGGACTTAGAATCACTATGGCGCAGAAGGAGGCCATTCAGCCTATTGAGCCTGCACTGACCATAATCCCACCCAGGCCCTATACTCCCCGTCACCCCATGTATTTACCTTGTTAAACCCCCCGATACCAGTGTCAATTTAGTACGGCAAGTCAACCTAACACACATATCTTTGGACTGTGGGAGGAAATCGGAGCACCCGGAGGAAACCCATGCAGACACGGGGAGAATGTGCAAACTTGGCGCAGACGGACCTAACAGTGCAGGGATGTAGTTTAAAAACATACTGTATTGAAAACTCACTAAAATTACTTAAAGGTTTCCGAATGATTAAATTCAGCACAGGGTGTGTTAATGAACCATGAATTCAGGCTCTCTCCCACCTTCCTTTCAGGACGGTTATTATCCTTGAAATGCAGAAGGACTGCTTTTTTTTATTCATTCATAGGACATGGGTGTCGCTGGTAGCCAGCATTTACTGCCCATTATTGGTTGCGGCACAGTGCTAACTGCTGCCTCACAGCACAAGGGACCTGGTTCAATTCTCAGCTTGGGTCGCTGTCTGTGTGGAGTCCGCATGTTCTCCCTGTGCCTGCCCAGGTTTCTTCCGGGTGCTCTGCTTTCCTCTGTCAGCCTAAAAGACATGCTGGTCAGGTGCATTGGTCGTGCTAAATTCTCCCTCCGTGCACCCGAACAGGCACTGGCGACTAAGAGATTTTCACAGTAACTTCATCGCAGTGTTAACGTAAGTCTACTTATGGCTAATAAATAAACTTTGCCTTTGGAGGGCACTTAAGAGTCAACCACATTGCCTCTGGAGTCACATGTAGGCCAGACTAGGTAAGGATGGTAGATTTCCTTCCCTCGAAGGCATTAGTGAACCAGATGGGTTTGTCCTGACAATGGTTTCACAGTCATCAGTAGATTTTTAATTCCAGATATTTTTTATTCAATTCAATTTCAACATCTGCCATGGTGGGATTCAAACCGGGATCCCCAGAACATGAGCTGAATTTCTGGAGTAATAGTCTAGCGATAATACCACTAGGCCATCATCTCTCAATCCTTGCTCAGTATCATCTATTGGAGAGTGAATGAGGAGTTGGTTATGATGTGGAGATGCTGGCGGTGGACTGGGGAGGGCACACTAAGTATTCTCACAACACCGGGTTAAAGTCCAACAGGTTTATTTAGAATCATGAGCTTTCAGAGTGCTGCTCCTTCATCATTTATTTTCTTATTTTTCTATTGAATTGACGTAAGCCTAGTAGATATGGATATCTTTGGCACAACTGTAGGCGGAAGATCCTGTTTGTGCTGTAGTTTTTTTCTATGTTCTATGCTCTATGTTCTCCATCAAAACCCACCAAGATTTTATATGCCTCTATCAGATCTGTCACAAACCTTCCCTGCTTAAAGTTTATTTTATTAGTGTCACAAGTTGTTAACATTGCAATGAAGTTACGGTGAAAATTCCCTCCACGCTCTGCCGCCTGTGCACCTAACCAGCATGTCTTTCAGACTGTGGAAGCAAAACTGGAGCGTACAGAGGAAACCCATGCAGACATGGGGAGAATATGCTGACTCCACACAGCCAGTGAGCCAAGCCAACCTGGGTCCCTGGCGCTGTGAGGCAGCAGTGCTAACCACTGTGCAGTTCAATGCAAACCAACTCAACGTGCACCCTTCTTTAATGTTCAAATTTTTAAAAAAACTTGCTATGGAAGGGCTTTAAAGTGGAGAAAATTCAATTGTAGTGGCATTGTAAGTAGGTGCATGCAGAGGGGTGAAGAACAGCTATCTTGCGATTCTATCCTCCTCTCTCGCTATTCAATGACCCAAGGCTGGAATTGAACCCAGGACCCCGGCGCTGTGAGGCAGCAATGGTAACCATTGTACCACCACTTCATTTCTAACAACAATCACGCCACATTAGTGCTGGACATCAGAACCGATCTCATTAGATTCTGCAGCTCTCATTACATTAGGCAGAACTTTACTCTTTCCTCTGCAGCATAGGAAGGGATTGTGTATCACTGATGCACAGTCTATTAATCTTGCAGCAACGCAGAAGAGGTTTAGCAGCCTTGCCAGTTTTGAGTCCGTTTGTCAGCAGTATTGGATCCAGAGCGTTGGCAACACCCACTCTCATTCATTGATGGTTATTTTTTTTGCAGGAGCGAATGTAATTAAGTCCTGCACACAGACAGGGAATAATGTGTGATTCCTTCCATTCGGATGTTGGTACTGTCATTTCTAAGTAACAAACTTTCGAGATAAGCAGCAATTTTACTGGCATCAGTTTGCATCAGAGATGTCAACAAAGCAAAAATTAGAGAAAAAAGACATTAAATCAGTGACCTGTTCTCAGCTATTTCTCAGGAAGAGTGACTAATTGATAAAACACAACTTTTTTGCATTTAACTGATTATTTACCCCAGCATAAGGAGTAGCTGCCATGATGGCGCAGTGGTTAACGTTGCTACCTCACAGCACTGAGGACCTGGGTTCGATTCCCAGTTTTCCTCATTGTCTGTGAGGACTCTGCATGTTCTCCCCGTATCTGTGTGGGTTTCCCCTCTGAGAGCTATGCTAGTTAGCTGCATTGGCCATGCTAAATTCTCCCTCAGTGTATCGGAAATGGCGTTGGAGTGTGGCGACTTGAGGATTTTCACAGTAACTTCATTGCAGTGTTAATGTAAGCCTCACTTGTGACTAATAAATAAAGTTAAAACTTATCTCCGAGAATATCTCTCCCTTTAGCTTAGATTCTTCTTAAATTTGATGCTGATTGGGGACAAGGGAAAAGCTTTAAGGGCATTCTCAATGCCTCCCTAAGAGGTCAAATATACCTCAATGCCTCATGGGAGATTCTGGCTTCCAACCAACCAAAATGGAGAAGGCAAATTGCAGAGCAATAATTGGTGGGGTGAAACTGGAAGAAGTTGAAATGCTTCTGGAACTTTGCAAATGTCTTTGAAAGTTTGGAAAAGTTAGTGAATCAATTGCTTAGATCTGGGGGAGTGTGTGCGTGTGCGTATGTGCGTGTGCGTGCGCGTGTGTGTGTACTGTGTGAAGATCGAGGGGGCTTGCAGACAAGTGACTCTGACAGGAATGGGCAGCACAGTGCTTACCACTGCTGCCTCATAGTGCCAGTGATCTGGGTTCGATTCCAGCCTTGGGCACTGTCTGTCTGTCAATGTGGACTTGGCGCGTTCTCCCTATGTCTGCATGGGTCCCCTCCGGGTGCTCCGCTTTCCTCCCACAGTCGAAAATAGGTGGATTGGCCATGCTAGCTTGCTTCTTAGTACATGTTAAATAGATTGGCTATGATAAATTGTCCCTTAGTGTCCAAAGATGTGCAGATTAGGTGGATCAAACATGGTAAGCGGGCAGAGTTAGGGCAGGAAGTGGTGTGTTTGGGTCAGAGAGTGTTTGTGGGCACAGTGGTTAGCATTGCTGTCTTACAGCACCGGGGCTCCAAGTTCAATTAGGTGACTGTGTGGAGTTTGCACGTTCTGTGTGGGTTTCCTCCGGGTGCTCCGGTTTCCTCCCACAGTCCAAAGATGTGCGGGTTAGGTGGATTGGCCTCAGTATCAGGGTAAATATGTGGGGTTACGGGGATAGGGCCTGGGTTGAATTATTTTCGGCGTAAGATTCAATGGGTCATATGGCCTCCTTCTGCACTATATAATTCTACGATTCTAAGATGTTCATTCGGAGAGTCAGTGCAAATGTAATGGGCCGAATGACCTCCTTCTGCACTGTAGGGATTCTGTGAGGAAGTCAAGGCCTCGGACTGAGCACACAAACTTCCAAACAAGCCAACCCCCACAAGCACCAGCTAACCTGTCTGAGGCAGAGTTTGCGAATGATGTATTGGGCTTATGGGGTACTCATCGCAAAGAAGTAGCGAGTCAACCTCGAACCCAATGTTCTGACTAATGAAGAAGGAGAAGATGTACTGAATTCAGTTGCCATGGAAACTGGCCTGTGCCTCTATAATTAACACTCAGTTACGGGAACTCAGACTGCAATACGAGAAAGTAGGCAGGACAAATACTCAGCAGGGATGCCAAATGTTGTGAGAAGAAACATTCTTGAAGACAAAAAGCTTTGCCAACGTGTGTCTCTCTCTCTTTCCAGCAATACTCAAACTCTGTCGTACCTGGAGACAATGAAACATTCATTCGCGTAGCAACAGATAGTGAACTTGGTGGTGAGATCTCGGATGTTTTTCCAGCCGTATATTACAGGAAGTGTTTAGTCTGCAGTGTGTAGCTCCACAGAACTCAGACAGAGGCAAGTCACAGGAACTGAGAGGGGCTTATCAATGAACTGTTCTCTTTGCAATCTACCCCTTCACTGCCTGAAAGGGTGGATTCCCCACTAGGTCACCCATTACCCCAAATCACCTGACCCATCCTCTTAAAAGGCCACGCCCTGCGTACGTAATAAAGTGTGGCTCCAAGGATCAAGGCCCATCCTGAATTTTGGCCCCAGCTTGAGCCAAAGTAACCAGTGTGACCATGAGATTATGGGAGTTTCCCTGAAGTGAACTAGTGATCAGTTAATGGTAGGGCATTGGGATGAGTTGTAGAACAAAGAAATCTAGAGGTACAGGTTCATAGCTCCTTGAAACTGGAGTCACAGGTGGACAGAGTGGTGAAGAAGACATTCAGCATGCTTGGTTTCATTGGTCAGAGCATTGAGTACAGAACTACCAAAGGTCATGAATGTAGCCCAATTCTTCATGCAAACCAGCCTCCCATCCATTGACTCTACCACACTTCCCGCTGCCTCGGCAAAGCAGCCAAAGATCCTACACACCCCGGAATTGTCACTTACACCTTCTTCCATCGGAAAAAAGGTGCAGAAGCCTGGGGTCACTCACGTACCAACTGACTCAAGAATGGCTTCTTCTCTGTTGCTGTCAGACATTTAAATGGACTTACCTTGCATTAAGTTAATCTTTCTTTACATCTTAGGCTGAATTTTTTTTTCCCTGGAGCACAGGAGTGATCCTGTAGAGGTTTATAAATTAATGAGGGGCACAGATCAGCTAGATGGTCATTTTGTTTTCCCCAAAGTTGGGGGGTCTAAAACTAGAGGACATAGGTTTAAGGTGAGGGGGGGGGGGGAGAGATTCAAAAGTGTTCAGAGGGGCAATTTGTTGACTGAAAGGGTGGTGAGTGTCTGGAATGAGCTGCCAGAGGCAGTAGTAGAAGCAGGTACAATTTTGTCTTTTAAAAAGCATTTGGACTGTTACATGGGAATGATGGATATGGAGTGATATGGGCCAACTGCAGACAATTGAGTTTAATTTAGAAGTAAAAGAACAGGGCAGCATGGACAAGTTGGGCTGAAGGGTCTATTTCCCGGTGACATGGTGGCACAGTGGTTAGCACTGCTGCCTCACAGCACCAGGAGTCCAGGTTCAATTCCTGGCTTGGTTCATTATCTATGCAAAATTTGCACATTCTGCCTCTGAATGAATGGGTTTCCTTCGGGTCCTCCCACAGTCCAAAGGTGTGCGGTTAGGATGACTGCCATACTAAATTACTACTTAGTGTCAGAGGGATTAGCAGGGTAAATATGTGGGGCTACACGGAATAGGATCTGGGTCAGTGCAGACTCGATGGGTTGAGTAGTCTCCTTCAGCACTTATAGGGATTCTATGATCTATGATTCCATGTATAAATCTCGATGACTATCCCGTGTGAAATATAAACGTGACTGACATTTTGTACACGGTACATTCAATTTCAGATATTAAGATCCAGATGTTGCTTCAGGCTTCTTAATGTCCATCTGAATCACCAGAACAAGCTGATTTAGCATCTCACCCAGAAGAAGGAGCCTGTGACAATGCAGCATTCCTGCACCGTTGCATTGGAATGATAGCATTCCATTTTGAAATGGGCGGCACAGTGACACAGTGATTAGCACTGCTGCCCCACAGTGCCAGTTTCGATTCCCAACTGGGATCGCTGTCTGTGTGGAGTTTGCACATTCTCCCTGTGTCTGCGTGGGTTTCCTCCGTTTGCTCCTTCCACAGTCCGAAAGCCCTGAGAGCTTCAGTGGCCGTGCTAAATTCTCCCTCTGTGTGCCTGAAAAGGTGCCGGAGTGTGACGACTAGGGGATTTTTCACAGTGACTTCATTGCAGTGTTAATGTAAGGCTACTTATAACACTAATCAATAAACTTTAAATGGGCCTAAGGCCTTGCAGCTTCAGACTTCTGAACATGATGATTTCTACTTGTATGCTTTAAGAACATAAGAAATAGGAGCAGGAATCAGCCATCCAGCCCCTCAAGCCTGCCCCGCTATTCAATAAGATCATGGCTGATCTGAAGTGGATCGGTTCCACTTACCTGCCCGCTCCCCTTAACCCTAATTCCCTTGTCTATCAGAAATCTATCTACCCGTGACTTATTCAACAAGGTAGTCTTCACCACTTCAATGGCAGAGAATTTCAGAGACTCACCACCCTCCGAAAGAAGGAATTCCTCCTCAACTCTGTTCTTAATTGCCCCCCCCTCCTTATTTTGAGGCTGTACCCCCTCGTTCTGGTTTCCTTTCTAAGTAGAAAGAATCTCTCTATCTCTACCCTATCTAGACCCCTCATTATCTTATATGTGTCTCTTTAAGATCCCCCCTCAGCCTTCTAAACTCCAACAAGTACAGGCGCAATCTACTCAATTTCTCCTCATAAGCTAACCCCCTCATCTCCGGTATCAGCCCGGTGAACCTTCTCTGTACTCCCTCCAAGGCCAATATATCCTTTCGTTAAGGTATGTTTATCATTCAGGAAGCAGGCTATTGCACAATCCCAACATCAAATTGCTTTGGACAGCTAACTTGATACACTGTCATGTTCAGGTTGGCTGTGGCATCTGCAAATTACTGAAGTTTCTTGACTGATTTGCCCCTCAAGATTTCTGCTCAATCAGTAAATTTGTTTTGTATCGATTTTGTGACGGCGATTGTAAGCTATCACGCTTGCAACTTAATAGTACCTTGACCTAGTCTCTTTGATTGAGTGTATAATCTGGATGCAGCTCAGCACATTATAGTCGTGAAAAACAAAGCATAAACGTACCAACCTCATTTCTACTCAACACTGGTCTTGTTAGCAATATTAGGCTCTTTTATGCGACTGTGAATCTTCTCCAGTGTCAATATGTCACTGCATTAGACAACCTCTGTTAGCTGTTACCAGTCTTTGGACAAAGAACAAAGAGCAATACAGCACACAAACAGGCCCTCCAGCCCTCCAAGCCTGCACCAAAGATTATGCAGTAGTTTCTTGTCACTTGACTGGAAAAGGTTTGGGGGCAGCACAGTGATTAGCAATGCTGCCTCACAGTGCCAGGGACCTAGGTTCAATTCCCAGTCTGTGCGGAGCCTGTATGTTCTCCCCATGTCTGCGTGGGTTTCCTCCAGGTGCTCCATTTCCTCCCACTGTCTGAAGAAAACGTGCTAGTTAAGTGGATTGGTCATGCTAAATTTTCCCTCAGCATACCCAAACAGGCACCCGGCTGTGGATTTTCACAGTAGCTTCACTGCTGTGTTAATGTAAGCCTACTTGTGAAACTAATAAATAAACTTTAAACTGTCTGTGTGGAGTTTTTGCACCTCCTTCCCATGTCTGCATGGGTTTGGTCCAGATGCTTTGGTTTTCTCCCACAATCCAAAGATGTAACAGTTAGGTAGGTTAGCCGTGCTGAATTGCCCCTTAGTGTCCCAAGATATGTAGGTGAAATGGATTAGTCATGGTAAATGTTTGGGGTTATGGGGATTGGTGGGGGAAGAGGGTCTGGGTAAGATATACTGTCAATGAGTCAGTGCAGACTAGATGGGACAAGTGGCCTCCTTCTGCACTACAGAGATTCTGCGATCTTTTGTGACTTCTAGATAAAAAGACAAAACTGACACCAATAATTACCATCAAGACATTCGCCACAACCCTGTGGGATTAAACCACAAAGTTACATGCCAACCACATTTTTGAAATTCACAGAATCTCTATACTACAGAAGGAGGCCATCTGGCCCATCAAGTTTGTACTGACCACAAGCCCAACCTTGTCCTATTGCCATAACTCCATGCATTTACCCGGTTAAACCCCCTCACACTATGGTCAATTTAGTGTGGACAATCAACCTAACCTGCACATTTTTAGACTGAGGGAGGAAACCGGAGCACCCGGAAGAAACTCCCGCAGAGAATGTGCAGACTCCACGCAGACTGTGACCCGAGGCCAGAATTGAACCTGGGATCCTGGCACTGTGAGGCAGCAGTGCTAACAAAATCCAACTTTAATCCTTTTCTTTTCTGTCTAAATGATTCCAATATATACCAACCCTATTTCTGTCCTGTGATGGATTTGGGGCTGTGCGTGTTAAGCTTATTGGAAATCAAAGCCTCTGGAGCTGATTAAAATAAGTCACAGCATGTTGACATTACATTGTCAGATTCTCTCTGACTAAGTACCAATGCTTCAGACAACGTAACAGGCCAGTTTATCAGCAATACTCTTGGCTATCTCCTTCCATTCCCAGCATCTCTGATTGCTTGGGAACTGTAAATCAACATCTCCTTTTCCAGTCATTAAAATGCTCAGCAAATTCCTCCTTCCTGCTGTAAACAGATGAACCAAATAGCAGTGAGCTTGCTGGGAGGACTTGACAAGAAAAGGCATTTTGAATTAGATGCTTACTTTGTTTTACAGTGTTCCAACAAGAAAAGCTTTGATTCCCAATAAGATTTCCAGCAAGAAAAGCCCAATCCATCCCAAAAACCAGCCTTGCATCCATAGAGGTGTAGCTCTGTCTACACCTCCCATTGTCTCAACAAAGCAGCCCTGGACATTCTCGCTTCTACCATCTTCCATCAGGAAAAAAGATGTAAAAGTCTGAGGTCACGTGCCAACCGACTCAAGGACAGCTTCTTCCCTGCTGCTATCAGACTTTTGAATGGATTTATTTTGCATTAAGTTGATCATTCTCTACACCCTAGCTATAACTGTAGCACTATATTCTGTACTCTCTCATTTCCTTCTCTATGAGTGGTATGTTTTGTCTGTATACTGCGCAAGAAACAATACTTTTCACTGTGTGGTGGTATGTGTGACAATAATAAATCAAATCAAATCAAGTAAGTGTGCATGGAAAACAGGGCTTCTCCTCAGGCAGTGAGACAATTTCTTTCATCCTGTGTGTTCCCATATCCTTCATAAAGTATCCATGTAATATTGTCCCACATGGGACATGATTGAGGTGAATTAAATTGTGAGGGATATAGAATCATAGAATCTTACATTGCAGATGGAGAACATTCAGCCCATCAAGTCTGCACTGAACACAATCTCACCCAGGCCCTATCCCCATAGCCCCATGCATTTACCCTAGCTAGTCCCCCTGACACTAAGGGGCAATTTAGCAAGGCCTATGCACATAACCCACACATCTACAAGATTATGAGGGGCATGGACAGAATGGATAGTCAGAAGCTTTTTCCCAGGGTGGGGGAAGAGTCAATTTCTAAGGGGGCACAGGTTTAAGTTGCGAGAGGCAAGGTTTAAAGGAGATGTACGAGGCAAATTTTTAATTCAGAGGGTGGTGGGTTCCTGGAACTCTCTGCTGGGGGAGATAGGGGAACAGATACAATAGTAATTTTTTAAGGGGCGTCTGGACAAATAATGAAGAGGATGGGAATAGTGGGATATGATCCCCGGAAGCGTAGGGGGTTTTAGTTCACTCTGTCAGTGCAGGTTTGGAAGGCTGAAGGGCCTGTCCCTGCGCTGTAATTTTCTTTGTTCTTTGTATCTTTGGATTGTGGGAGGAAAGTGGAGGAAACCCACACAGACAATGACCCAAGCCGGGAATGGAACCCAGGTGCCTGCGCTGTGAGGTAGCAGTGCTAACCACTGTGCCGCCCACAGAGAGGGCGAATAGGAAACAGCCGGTCTCCTTGGGGGTTGAAGAGTTAATCATAAGGGGGCATAAGCTTCGGGTAAAAGGCAGGAGATTGAGACGGGATTTGAGAAAAACTTCTTCATTCAGAGGGTGGTGGAAATCTGGGATGCACCACCTGGGAAGGGAGCGGAGGCCAGAAACCTTACACCCTTTCAAAAATATTGGGATGAGCCCATGAAATATCATAGCATTCAAGAATATGAAGCAAGTGCTGAGAAATGGGATTAGTGCACCTTTAGTGGTAGGCATTGTCGGTGCAGAGTTAATGGACTAAAGGACCTTTTCTGTGCTGTACGACTGTGTGTCTCTGTGTGATTCAATGTCTAGTCATGTCTCATGACATGCAGATGGTATTCCAACGAACCACATTCCGGTACTATGAGAGCAATATCCCTGAGAGCAATTATGTTGCCCACTGGGCTGGCATCAAAGCAATAGCCATCTCGTACATTTACGGCAGAATTGCTGAAACATCCCTGTGTGCAATCATCCCATATTAGGATGGCGTTAGCACAGCATGCCTGCCTGTGTGTAACCATGTCCTAATCTGGTAATGCATCTATCTTCTAAAGAGGAAATATCTCTGTTATCTACTGAATTAACTCCTCCCAAGGTAATTGACCTTATGTGATGTGACTTACTGTCATAAACCGTCTTTCTGATTAATAAAGTGAAGGTGATTAGATGTCGATTTGCAGTGATTTGAGATGAATGCCAGAATGTCAGTGGGGGGCGGATAAAGTGAACCTTCCTTCTGCCGCATAGGATCGTAAGAGAATGAGGCCACTCAGCCCATCGAATCTGCTCTGCCATTCAATCATGGCTGATCTTTATCTCATTCCCATTCCTTTTTCCCATAACCTCTGATCCCTTTATTGATCAAGAACCTATCTATCTCTGTCTTAAAGACACTCGATGACCTGGCCTCCACAGAATTCTGCGGCAAAGCATTTCACAAATTCTCTAGTTGAAGAAATCCCTCCTCATCTCTATTATAAAGGATTGTCCCTTTAGCCTGAATTTGTGCCTTCTGGTTCTAGTTTTTCTTATTAGTGGAAACATCCCCTCCACATCCACTCTATCCAGACCTCGCCGTATCCTTTAAGTTTCAATAAGATCCCCTCCTCATCCTTCTAAATTCCAACAGACCCAGAGTCCTCAACCGTTCTTCATACATCAAGCTCTTCATTCCAGAGGTCATTCTTGTCAATTGAATACGCAATGGTCTGACCATAATTCTGTCATGTGTCACCATGGAGCAGGCAAGGTAAGAGAAGGTAAAGGCCTCTAAATTTAACATGGGAAGCAACCAAAGGAGAGTCCTAAAACCCACTGTTGTTTTTTTGTTGTAATGGGATTTGCTGTATATAAGTTGAGCTTGTATCACAGCTTGGTATGGCTCCTGCTCTGTTCAAGGCAGCAAGAAACTACAAAAGATTGTGAATGTAGCCCAATCCATCACTCAAACAAGCCTCCCATCTATTGACACTGTCTACACTTCCCTCTGCCTCAGAAAAGCAGCCAAAATAATCAAGGACCCCATGCACCCTGGGCGTAGAATCTCTCCAGTACATAAGGAGCCTGTACCTGTTATCTCACATATTTACCTACTAATCCTTCTGAAGGTAGGCTGAGTATAGCATGGCCGATAAATCTAATCCACTCATCTTTGGACTATGGGGGGGTAACCGGAGCACCCAGAGATACAGGGAGAATTTAGCAATTCCACACAGACAGTGATTTGAGACAGAAAGCAAATCCGGTCCCTGATACAGTGAGGCTGGAAAAGCAGCCAGCATAATCTAGGATCTCACACACTCCGGACATTCTCTCTTCCACCTTCTTCCATCGGGAAAAAGATACAAATGACTAAGATCATGCACCAACTCACTCAAGAACAGCTTCTTCCTTGCTGACATCAGACTTTTCCAAAGATGTGCAGGTTAGCTTGATTGACCATGCTGAAAATTGTCCTTAGTGTCCTGAGATGTGTAGGTTTGAGGGATTAGTGCGTAAGTATGTGGGGATACGGGGGTAGGGTCTAGATGGGATTGTGGTCGGTGCAGATTCGATGGGCTGAATGGCCTATCTCTGTACTGTAGGGTTTCTATGATCTATGACTTTTGAATGGACCTCCCTCGCATTAAGTTGACCTTTCTCTGTACCCTAGCTATGACTATAACACTACAGTCTGCACCCTCTCCTTTCCTTCTCTATGAACGGTATGTTGTGTCCGTATAGCGTGCAAGAAACAATATTTTTCACTGTGAACTAATGCACGCGACAATAATAAATCAAATCAAATCAAAACACGCACCTTCCTTACATGTTTGTGTTTCTAAAAATTCACCCAGCATCTACGTGTAGGATCTTGTCCCAGAATTAATCACCCTTTACAACCAAAAAAGAGACCAAGGAAAGCAATTTATAAAACCAAACAGGGAAGAAACAGGGCAGGAATTTCTGCATCCCCCTCCCCTCCACAGACCCCCTCCCGTTGTGTACATTCTGGTGAAGAAGGCTGTTATACATCTCCTTTCACAGCAACTTCATCGCAGTGTCAATGTAAGCCTACTCATGACACTAATAAATAAACTTATTTAGCAAAGTCTTATGCAAGAAGAGCCATGAACTGGGCGGTACAGTGGCACAGTGGTTAGCATTGCTGCCTCACCAGGTTCGATGCTCGGGTCCTTGTCTGTGCGGAGTCTACACATTCTCCCTGCATCTGCGTGGGTTTCTTCTGGGTGCTCCAGTTTCATCCTACAACCTGAAAGACGTGCTGGTTAGGTGCATTAACTCTGCTAAATTCTCCCTCAGTGTACCCAAGCAGGTGCCGGAGCGTGGTGACTAGGCGGTTTTCACAGTGACTTCATTGCAGTGTTAATGTAGGTGTATTTGCAACACCAAAAAATAAACTTTAAAACTTAACATAGGTCTTGTGGACTTAAACTCTTTATGTCTGCTTGGGTTTTCTTTGCGTCCTCCGATTTCCTCCCACAGTCCAAAGATGGCTGGTTAGGTGGATTGGCCATGCTAAATTGCCCCTTAGTGTCCCGAGATATGTAGGTTAGTGAAATTAGCGGGATAGATGTGTGGAGTTGTGGGAATAGGGCCTGGGGTGGGATTGTTGTTGGTGCAGACTTGATGGGCTGAATGGCCTCCTTCTACACTGTAGGGTTTCTATAATAGTGTGCACTGTCCCATAGTCAAATCCTCAACTTCTTAACCAAGTTCCACACTGGGAGATGTGAAGCACCCCACCCCGCTCAGGGGATTACATGACCCGCACTCTTAAAGGGGCAGTATGCACCTCAAACCCCCAATGTATCACCATTGGCCGCCAGTGAGATCTTTCAGTCCTGCTGATACCTATGGCATCTTACAGGGTTTGCTTGTCCAGGAAATCTACCGTGGAGGGTGTCATCTTTGGCGGACATAAAGGAATGGGCTGCGGGAAGGGCCAGAAGATTCCACCCCACGAATTCCCCATGATTGACAGGGCATGTAGAAAGAAACAAACCCATTATTAAACTTCCTCCCAGTTCTTGCTGGACTTACAATAGCCCCCTGACATCCGACATGTTCTTTGGCAATGAAACACCTTTTGAATGTTCAAAGGGAGTGTCACTTTATTGATCTGGGAAGTCGATTTCTGAGATTGGTAATTTTGATTGATTCGTATTCCCAGCTAGTCAACAAAGAGATGGTAACTATTTTTACATGACCTATTGTTCATTTTGATGTCAGACGTAAAAAGCTTCAAGGAAGAAATGTCAATTATGAGGGGGACATAGGTTTAAAGTAAAAGAGGGGAAGTTTAAAGGAGTTCATAGAATTCTACAGTGCTGAAAGAGGCCATTCAGCCCATCAAGCCTGCCCCTTGATCCCACCCAGGCCCTATCCCCATAACCCTATATGTTTACCTTCCTAATGCCCCTGACACTAATGGACAATTTATCATGATCAATCTACTTAACTCACACATCTTTGGACTGTGAGAGGAGTACTCGGAGGAAACCCACACAGACACAGGGAGAATGCGTAGATTCCACACAGACAGTGGCCCAAGCCAGGAATCGAAGCTGGGTCTCTGGTGCTAACCACTGTATCACCATGCCCCACCCATAAACTTGTATAGAACCTTGGTAAGGCCATAGCTGGAGTACTGTGTGCAGTTCTGGTTCACCACATTATCGGAAGGATGTGATTGCACTGGAGCGGGTGCAGAGGAGATTCACCAGGATGCCGCCTGGGATGGAATATTTAAGTTATGAAGAGAGTTTGGGTTGGCTTGGGTTGTCTTTGCTGGAGCAGAGAAGCCTGAGAGTGTGACCTGATCGAGGTGTTCAAGATTATGAGGGAGATGGAGAAAGCGGATAGGGAGCAACTGTCCCCCGTAGTGAAGGGTCAGTCACGAGAGGGCAAAGGTTCAAGTGACAGGCAGGAGGGTTAGGGGGGGATGTGAGGAAAAACTTTTTTACACAGAGGTGGTGATGGTCTGGAATGCGCTGCCAGAAGAGGTGATAGAAGCAGGTTCAATAGCAATGTTTAAGAGGTGTCTTAACAGATAAAGTTTATTTATTAGTCACAAGTAAGGCTTACATTAACACAGCAATGAAGTTACTGTGAAAATTGCCTAGTTGCCACTGTTCGGCCCCTATTCGAGTACACTGAGGGGGAAATTCGCATGGCCAATGCACCTAAACTAGACACCTTTCAGCCTGTGGGAGGAAACTGGAGCAAACCCATGCAGACATGGGGAGAATGTGCAGACTCCACACAGACAGTGACCCAAGCCGGGGAATTGAACCTGGGTCCCTGGCACAGTGAGGCGGCAGTGCTAACCACTGTGCCACCCCACATGAATAGGCAGGGACTGGAGAGATATGGACCACATAGAGACAAAATGTCTTATGATTAGTAAGGGGATCGGGGTTATGGGGAAAAGGCAGGAGAATGGGGATGAGAAAAATATCAGCCATGATCGAATGGAGGAGCGGACTCGATGGGCCGAGTGGCCTAATTCTGCTCCTGTGTCTGATGGCCTTTAGTTGAGAAAGATGTCCGTGTTGGCGCAAGTTGGGTGGGCCAAAGGGCTTGTTCCTGTGCTGTATTGATCTTTAGGCTGGTTGATGTTGAATAGTCTACTGTAATATGCGGGAGGTGTTGGAACATGAGACAGTGCAATGTGCCTGTGTTGAATAGTCTATCGTAATACATTTGTATGTTGTGTTAGAGTGTTGCAGCCACTCATGGGAGTGTACATCAGTGTGATAAAGCATCTTCAGAGGAGGAGGAGGAAAATTTCAGTAGAAAATCAAATTGAATAATTTATTATTTTTACTTTCGTTAAGAGTCCACGTTTGGCCAGATCCATTTGAGGTTCTGTTTCGGTACTAAAATTGATACTGTTTTTCCATTCAAAGCCCTTTAACACGGACATTAATACAACAGCAAAATTCCAATGATGCTGGAGATCTGAAATAAAAACAGAAAACGCTGGAAATATTTAACGAATCAGGCAGCTTCTGTGGAGAGAGAAAAACAGAATTAATGGCTGGAATTTTGCTGCACCCTCTCAACACCCTCCATAGGTTATCCTGTGGTGTGGTTGGTGAGCCACTGAAATATCCATTCACATCACCAGGATCTGAAGATTGTGAAGGGCTGGAAAATTCTGGCTTGTGTTCCAACTTGAGGATCCTTGCATCGCATTAGGATCCGATCTCTGCAACTCCCTCCCAAAACATCTCTCGCTCTTCCTTTAAGATGCTTTGTCTTTGACCAAATTTTTGGTCACCCATCCTCATATCTACTCAAGTGGCTTGGTACCAAATTTAGTTTGATTACACTCCATTACTGCACCACGGGATGCTGGCATAGTGGTTAGCATTGCTCCCTCACAGTGCCAGGGAGCCAGGTTCAGCTTTGGCCTTGGGTGGAGTTTGCATGTTCTCCCCCTGTGTGTGTGGGTTTCCTCTAGGTGTACCGGTTTCCTCCCACAGTTCAAAGATGTGCAGGTTAGGTAGATTGGCCATGCTAAATTGCCTCTGTTGTTCCAGGGTGTGTGGGTTAGGTGGACTGGCCATGCTAAATTGCTCCTTAGTGTTCAAAGATGTGCAGGTTAGGTGGATTGGCCATGCTAAATTGCCTCTTAGTGTTCCAAGATGTGCAAGTTAGGCGGATTGGCTGTGCTAAATTGCCCCTTAGTGTTCAAAGATGTTCAGGTTAAGTGGATTGACTATGCTAAATTGTCCCTTAGTGCCCAAAGGTGTGCAGGTAAGGTGGATTAGCCGTGCTAAATTGCCCCTTAGCGTCCAAAGATGTGCAGGTAAGATGGATTGGCCATGCTAAATTGTTCCTTAGTGTCCAAAGGTGTGCAGGTTAGATGGATTAGCCATGCTAAATTGCCCCTTAGTGTCCAAAGATGTGTAGGTTAGGTGGATTGGCAACGCTAAAATGCCTCTTAGTGTCCAAAGATATGCTAGTTAGGTGGATTGACCATGCTAAATAGTCCCATAGTCTCCAAAAGATGCGTAGGGTAGATGGAGTGGTTAAGTGCTGAGTTAAGTGAATAGGGCAGAGGGGAGGGCCAGTGTAGGAGGCTCTTTTGGACAGTCTGTGCAGACTCAAAGGGCTGAATGGTCTCTTTCTTCACTGTAGGGATTCTGCGAATATTCTGTGTTAAACATGCTATGTAAATGCAAGTGCTGTTGAATCTTCAACTTGAAGCGGTAGGCTTCCCTTGCCTCCATCACCCTCATTCCTCACGCACCTCTCCATCCCCTGCAATCCAACTCACTTGTAGCTTATTAGCTGCAAAGCAGTTGGAGGATCCCAAGGGAAAAGGTACACATGTTTATTAACACAAAACATTAACTTAGTTTCTCCGTCCACAGATGCTGCCAGACCTGCTGAGTGTTTCCTGGTTTTTTCCTATTTCGATTTCACTCCGGACCTCCCCTGTGTTGTACAGCACTCATAATCTTCACATTTGGCATTTAATTTGCGTTGCCTAGAAACGACTACCCAAAGCAGTAACGTTCAAAAGCGATTATGCATAAATACGTCAGTGGGAAAATATTTGTGGGGTTGTGAGGGTAAAGCAGGGGAGTCGGACTAATCGCAACAAGAACAGAAAATGCTGGAAAATCTCAGCAAGTCTGGCAGCATATGTGGAGAGAGAATAGAACCAACATTTTGAATCTGGATGACACTTGTTCAGAATACGCGAAGGGTCACCCAGACTCAAAACACTGGGTTCTATTCTCTCTCCACAGATGCTGTCAGACCTGCTGAGATTTTCCAGTACTTTCTGTTTCTGTTTCAGATTCCAGCATCTGCGGTATTTTGCCTTTATTACAGTAGGCTAATTGATTGGCTCTAGTAAAAGATTGGCACAGGAACAATGGGCTGAATGGCCTACCCCGTTGTTTTCTGAGTCTATGACTTTGCAAGGCATTTTGATGACAATGCACAGTCCATTCTCACTTTCTTACCCTTTTAATTCTGTCAATCTCAGAACGATCGCTCTTTTGAATGGAATATATTGCAGTGACACGCTTTGTACCTGTCATGGAATTATAATGTACTTCTCTGCGCTATTTCTCGCAAGTCTCGTTCACACATCAAGCTTATTTCACCTGGAGCTGATTAAACAGTGTGGGGCCTGTCTGATTTTGAAGCAATGCAGTCAGTACCCTGTTAGGCACCTCGTTGTACATCTCCTGCAATTGGTGATAGCCTGCAATCTGCTCAGCCTTGTGTTAAAAGCCATGGAAAGTTTCAGTGATTGTGCAATGTGTTACGTCTCACATGCTTTTGGAGAAAACCTCCAGGAGTCATTATTTTTACAATGAAATCCCCTTCATCCTTTTAGATCGTGATGAAGATGCTTCTGTTTTTTTAAAATATTCTTCAATGACATTGATTTTCTTTCTGTCAACTCCTGATTTCCATGATTGGATTCGATTTATTATTGTCATATGTATTGGGATACAGTAAAAAGTATTGTTTCTAGCACGCTATACAGACAGAACATGCCATTCATATGGGGAAAAGGAAAAGAGAAAGTGCAGAATGTTGTGTTGCAGTTATAGCTAGGGTGTAGAGAACCATCAATTTAACGTATACTAGGTCCATTCAAAAGTCTAATGGCAACAGAGAAGAAGCTGTTCTTGAACCGGTACATACATGATCTGTCTTTTGTATCTTTTTCAATGTTAATTGTTTTTAATGTGTGCAATGGTGATTGACGCAAGATTCATTTGTCCACTGTGAACAGATTGGCACCAGAGGAAACCCACACAGATATAGGGAGAACGTGCAAACTCTACACAGACAGTAACCCAAGGTCAGAATTAAAACTGGGCCTTTGGTACTGTGAGGCAGCAGTGCTAACCATTGTGTCGCTGCTGGTGGAGCAAAACAGCTGTTTTGTATTATTTCACCTGACACAATTTGCCAAATGGTACCATAATAATAAAAGTTATCACGTCTTTCTTCAATAAGTAGGTCTGGGAGATCCAAAAATGTGTCGATTGGGTTGACTGGCTATGTTGAATTGCCTATTAGTGACTCAAGGTGTATAGGTTGGGTTGATTGGCCATATTAAATTGCCCATTAGTGTCCCAAGATGTGCGGGTTAGGTGGATTGGCTATACTGAATGCCCCTTAGTGTTAGGGGAATTAGCAGGGTAAATAACAAGGATAGGGCTTGGGTGGAATTGTTGTTGATGCAGACTCGAGGGGCCAAATGGCCTCCTTCTGCACTGTCGGGATTCTACGATTCTTTAGCTCCCCTCGGAAATAATGTAAAGATATTTTGCTACAAGCAAATACCTCAGAATTCCACAAAAGCAATTTCAATTTAAACTCAATTCTTCTCCTGATCAAAGTTTTGTTTCTCCCTCTGTTCCATCTTCCCAGTGACTCAATGTGGTTATTGCTGTTGTAAAGTGTTTGATGAGCCCTGAGTTCTAGAAAAAAAATTTCAAAGCCTTTATAATCTTGGTGACCTGCATCAAATCATCCCCTTAATCTTCACAGCTTTAGTGAACAAAGCCCTAATTACTCAAGTCTCTCTTTGTAACTGTAAGGCAGTGCGATAACATCATCAAATAACATGTTTACAACATCACCAGTTCGCAACCAGTGCAGTTGTTCCAATGCCCTCCCTCATTTTCTTCTTTATATTTATCTCTTTAATGTCTTCCATTCAGTCTCTTCATTCAGTCCCCCTCTAACCTTCCTGTCATTGCTCCCTTTCCAACACTTTTCTTCCCACTGTTCATTGTGTAGTGTGTGGTGCTCACGTTGGCACCAAGTGCAATTTTTGTATCTTGCACCATCACCTTGTCACTTACACAATCCCATCATCTTGCATGGCGGCACGGTGGTTAGCAGTGCTGTCCCACAGCACCAGGGACCCTGGTTCTATTCCTGCGCTTGGGTCATTGTTTGCACATTCTCTGTGTGGTGGTCTAGTTTTCTCCCACCATCCAAAAGATGTGCTGGTTAGGTGCATTGACCATGCTGAATTCTCCTATAGTGTACACAAATGGGGACCAGAGTCTTGGAAACTAGGGGATTTTCATGGTAACTTAATTGCAGTGTTAATCCTGTGCAAAATGCCTTTTGTACTGAGGGTTCTCATTATCATCATCCGCTACCCTCTAATTATATCTTACTCAGCAACTGAACCACAACACAGAAGTGTTGTGAGACCTCTTACTGTGCCCACCAGGCATTAGACTAAGGTGAACACAGTAAGGAGTCTCACAACACTAGGTTAACATCCAACAGGTTTATTTGGAATCATGAGCTTTTGGAGCGTTGCTCCTTCCTGAGGTGAGTGGAGTTCCTCCACAAACCCCAGGAGGCCAAAAGTGAATCCAGTGAGACAACCAATGAACAGAAACAGCCGACAGAGAGATCCACAGTGCAGTAACCAAAAAGGGAAAGAAAAAGTTTTTTTTACAAGCCACTCACCTGATGAAGGAGCAGCACCCTGAAAGCTTGTGATTCCAAATAAACCTGTTGGACTTTAAGCTGGTGTTGTGAGACTTCTTACTGTGACCTCCATACAACAGATTTCTATGAGTGTACAAACAGTTGGAATTGGAGGGCACCTACCAAGAAGCAGCCAGAGCAGATTATTAAGTAACACCAGTGTGATGACTTCAATCAGACTAATGAGGTTGGCTTGCTAGAGGATGAACTACCTGATGAGTCTTTTATTCAGAAGAGATACCTTGAATGTAATTTAGTTTGTTTGGTTGGTGTTCAAAAGAGATACCTGATGATTCCTATGTTTTAAATTTCCTTTGTTCTTTGATTTTTTGTTCAGGCTGTTCCCCCCTCCTTTTGGGAAGCTGTCCCTTTTAATTTGTCCCTCAGTTAATTTGAGTTTGTTTATTTGGCTGGTGTCAAAAAGAGAACCTAACAAGGGGCAAACACGCGATGGGTTGTGAGAGGGCTGTTCTTGGATTTTTTTTTTCACGAGTATCCTAGTGCTTCACGTCATTAGTGTACGCTTGACCTGGACCATTTGATGGGCAACACGACAGCTCAGTGACTATCGCTGTGCTGTGCAGATCCATGGACTTGGGCCTGTGTCTGTGCATTCTCCCCGTGCTTGCGTGGGTTTTCTCTGGGTGCTCCGGTTTCCTCCCACATCCCAAAGATGTGCGCTTAGGCTGATTGGCAGAACAAATTCTCCCTAAATTGTCTCAAATTTGGTTTCAATCCACACATCTATTAACATGGACAGGGACCGCGGGTAGAAGTGGGAACATCAAGGTGGCGGCGCGGGCTCGTTGGGCTGAAGGGCCTGTTTCCCGTGCTGTTTTGTTCTTTGTTTTATGTCAGGTTCCCAGCCTGCCTTCAGCAGGGAGCAACTGGACAGTTGGCTGTGTGCAGATGTATGGTGTAAATAAAGTAACTTGGTGATGGGACTTCCACCTCCGTAAAGTTATTACAATCAGAGGCACCAGAAGCAGAGGCTGTGTCTTGCCTTGACGTTGACATCTCAGTGTCACGGGTTTCTGATACATATCTGAACAGTTTGATTCTCGGCTCACAGGTCATTGGACACGCAGAGCAGAATGACACCCTACAAGGCAGATTCTGGAGTGCAGTGATAATTTCCCTTTCTTCCTTTCTCCACCTCTCACTGCCCTGCCTCATCATTAAGACTAAAATTGGTCAGCCTGCTAATGTAATCTTCACAGCATTAGTGAACAACGCTTTTAAAACTCTCTTTATAACTACAAGCCCATGCACCATCATAAAATAACATACAGGCTTATGGACAAGTTGCTGCCATTTTGAACAGTCATTTAGAGTATTTATTGATGTCACAAGTCAGCTTACATTAACACTGCAATGAAGTTACTTGTTTCCCCTGGTCGCCACACTCCGGCGCCTGGTTGGGTACACTGAGGGAGAATTTAGTCTGGCCAATGCATCTAACCAGCACGTCTTTCGGACTGCGAGAGGAAACCGGAGCACCCGGAGGAAACCCACACAGACGTGAGTGAGAGAACACGCACACTGCTCGGACAGTGACCCAAACCGGGAATTGAACCTGAGTCCCTGGCGCTGTGAGGCAGCGGTACTAACACACCAGACATCTGGGCTTCAGGGAGAGTCTTTCAAAGTGTTTTCCTTGTCCTTCCATGGAACACTGGCCAATTGAGAATTGAGAAAACAGGATGTGGCAAGGAGGATCAGGCTCACAAAATCCCACGCGAGGCAAACAGAGCATTCTGTTCTGTGAGCCATGCCTCGCTCGGATTCTAGGGAGGAGGCGGGGTGACGGGAGGGTAGGGGGGCAGTAAAATTCCAGTTATGGCATGGAAGTTAATTCTGCATGGATTTTATCTGAATGCCAGTGAACCTGGCTTCCAGAATGACATTGATGTTTGTTCAGGGATCCTCCTAATGAATCTGCTTGATGCCACAAGAACCATTGCAGGTGGAATGTCTCGAGCATTTTTGACTATCATTGATCCACAGTCCAGGGTTCGCTACAGTGCAGGAATGTGTTGATAACATCTGCTCTGTGCATTTGGACTTCTTGCTGTTGGCTTGTTGAGGTCCCTTGTTGACATAAACCCACAGTTATGCTTTGTAGAGACTGAACTTACACAACTGATATCATGTTCCATCTCCTCAACATTGTCTTGAGTGAGAGACCCAAAACAACCATCTTCAAGTTACAAACTGTGGGCAAGTGAGGCATCCATCCCATTTATAATCTACCTGACATTGATTATTTATCTTAATGAAGATCAGTTGCCCTCCTGCGTCAATATTAAATAGCACCCAAATGGGAAACTCTTTAACCTCAGCTGCCTCCCTACCAAAATTAAACTGACCACTATAGACATACATGATCTACAAGTTTGCAGTTGACTGTGTTGGCTTGCCAGCTACTCTTGATCTCTTCAATCCTGCAATGAAGAAACTCAACCTCAAAGTATCATAGAAGGTCCTACAGTGCAAAAGATGGCCATTCGGCCCATTGAATTGACATTGATTCTCTGATAGAGCATCTTACCCAGACCTGTCCCTTCCCTATCTCCAAACGCCAAGTATTTAGCTCACTAATCCCCTGATCCTACACATCTTTGGACACTAAGGTATAATTTAGCATGGGCAATCCACCTAACCCTCGCATCTTAGGGCACTAGGGATGATTTAGCATGGCCAATCTACTGAACCTGCACATCTTTGGGGTGACCTCAACAAACCAATAGCAAAGAGTCCAAATGCACAGAGCAGATGTCATCAACACATTCCTGCACTGTAGCAAACCCCCGGACTGTGGATCAATGAGACCGGAGTACCCAGAGGAAACCCACGCAGACGCAGGGAGAAAGTGCAAACTTCACACATTCAGTCAGATGAGGCCGGAGTTGGATCTCGTTCTCTGGTGCTTGAGGCAGCAGTGCGAACCACTGTGCCTCCCTCCCCACATCCCAACGCTCCAAACTTGAACTCCCACACCATACCCCGCTCTTGAATATTGCCAAAGCAGAAGTGAAACGTCTACCAAAACTTGGTCAAATATTTCACCTCCATCACACATTTCAAATACTTTTCTTTAAAAATGTAGTCAACGAAACAGTAAAAGTAGTTAAGATTTAATTTGATATACTATTGTCACATGTATTACTTTTCAGTGAAAAATATCGTTTCTTGCGTGCTAGACAGGCCAAGCATACCGTTCATAGAGAAGGAAAGGAGAGGGTGCAGAATGTAGTGTTACACTATAGCTAGGGTATAGAGAAAGATCAACATAATGTGATCTAGGTCCATTCAAAAGTCTGATGGCAGCAGGGAAGAAGCTGTTCTTGAGTCAGTTGGTACTTTTTCAAACTTTTGTATCTTTTTCCCGACAGAAGATGGTGGAAGAGAGAATGTCCGGGATGTGTGGGGTCCTTGATTATGCTGGCTGCTTATCCAAGATAGTGGGAAGTGTGGACAGAGTGTGTAGATGAGAGGCTGGTTTGTGTAATGGATTGTACTACATTCACCACCTTTTATAGTTCCTTGCGGTCTTGGGCAGAGCAGGAGCCATACCAAGCTGTGATACAACCAGAAAGAATGCATTCTATGGTGCATCAGTAAAAGTTGATGAGAGTTGTAACTGACTTGCCAAATTTCTTTTATCTTCTTAAGTAGAGGCGTTGGTGGGCTTTCTTAACTATAGTGTCGGCATGGGGAGGATCAGGACAAGTTGGTGGTAATCTGTACACTGCAAAAACTTGAAGCTCTTGACCCTTCCAATTCAGTGAAGGCAGGGACATGTTCTCCATTATGCTTCCTGAAGACAATGACAATCTCCTTCGTTTTGTTGACATTGAGGGAGAGATTATTGTTGTTGCACCAATTCATCGGATTCTCTATCTCTTCCCGTACTCTCTCTCATCATTGTTTGAGATCTGACCCACTACACTGGTGTCATCAGCAAACTTGAAAATCGAAAAAAAAATGTAATGACCCTTGAAAATGAGGGTACGTGTTCAAGTTGAGGATTCAAAAAAAAAGAGATGGGAGCTGGAGTAACTCAAATGGGGCTGGATTTACTCAAACTGGGAAAGCGATGACCCCATGGCATCCAAGTCAGCACTTGACTGACTGGGAGTATCATGACTGCTGGCTGCGAAAGAGTCCAAAGATGTGTAGGTTAGGTGGATTGGCCTTGCTAAATTGCCCCTTAATATCAGGGGGATTAGCTTAGGGTACATGCATGGGGTTGTGGAGATAGTGCCCGGGTGGGATTGTGGTCAGTGCAGACTCAATGGATCTCCTTCTGTATTGTAGGGATTCTAAGAGAGCTCCCAGAGAGCTTTGGCATTAGCAAATGTTGTCCTTAAAATTGAGGGTGCCAAATCGATCTATCGCTGATCCAGTTTTGTATTGCGCATCCCATTGATGTCTCAGAATGAGTGCATTTCAAGTCTAAGTTCCCCCTCTAATGGAGAAAAACTCTACTGCAGAGACTGGGGCGGGAGTGCACACAGTGGGAAACACATTAACATACAAAGTGTTCTAAAGTGATGCTTTAAGTGCACTCCTCCATCAACAGGGACTCCTGAAAAGTCCAAATCACCACACCAGACAGCCCATTATTACAGATAATGTATCATTGACTACGAGGCAGCACCATCACCATAAGGAACATAATGAACAACTTGAGTACCTGATACCAGCAGCTTAATAATATGTTTTAATTGTCATTGTTTGAAGCTCTGAATATATTACTCTTCCCAGTAAATCTGTACACAGATTTTGCGTTCAAAAGTACAGTAAGCAAGCCAGCCAGCAAACAAACCAGGAAAGCGATGGCCCCGTGACATCCTCAAAAAGCTTTCCATGTTCAATATTTCAGCAAGGCAGACTCACTACGGTACAGTGCAGAAGGAGGCCATTGAGCCCATCAAGTCTGGGGAGGCAATGACCCAGTGGTAATATCACTCCTCTATTCATCTGGAAACTCAACTAATGTCCTGGGGACCCGGTTCAAATCCTGCCAGGGCAGGTGGTGGAATTTGAGTTCAATTAAATAAAATTATTTGGATAGAAAATGCTGGAAAATCTCAACAGATCTGACAGTGGGGAGAGAATAGAGCCAACGTTTCCTGTCTAGATGACCCTGCATCAGAGCTAAGAGCAAAGAGAATCAGCAGAGATTAATATTATGAGATGGGGTGGTGGGTTTGGGGAGTTTTAATTTCGGATTCTGTTCTTACTCAGTCTGGCCTACATGTGACTCCAGAGCCACATGTGGGTGACTCTCAACTACCCTCAGGCAACTAAGAATGGGCAATAAATGCTGGCCAGCCAGCAACGCCCATGTCCCAGGAATGAATTTAAGAAGTGTTTTGTTTTGTGTAGTTTTAAGTTTTCTGAGAATACAGCTACACATTTTACAGCTCCAAAGAAGCATTTAAGAAAGGCCTTTGCAGCTTAAGAAAAAGAACAAAGAAAATTACAGCATAGGAATTGGCCCTGTAGCCCTCCAAGCCTGCATGGACCATGCTGCTCGACTGAATTAAAACCCTTCTGGGTAACATGTCCCTCTATTCCCATCCTATTCACTTATTTGTCAAGACACCCCTTAAAAGTCACTATTGTATCTGCTTCCACTACCTCCCCTGGCAGTGAGTTCCGGGCATCCACCACACTCTGGGTAAAGCATTTGCCACATACATGTCCTTTACATCTTGCCCCTCGCACCTTAAATCTATGCCCCCCAGTAATTAACTCTTCCAACTTGGGAATAAGCTTCTGACTAACAATAAGTCACCTGGCTTAGTGTTTCACTATGTGTCAAAAACATTTGAAATTTACTAGGTGTCTCTCACTTGCTAGTCGCAATAATATGTTATCAGGGAATATTATCACTGCTAGTGCATGTGCACACAGCACACTCTATACTAGTGTCATTTGGCAATCATGTGAAGTGCCCACAACTATCTACCACTGTGCTGATCAGGATTGACAGGCTGAATCTGCAACGGGTTCCAACTGAATCCCAAGTGCTGGGATTCCTTCTATCTGTTAACGTATGTGGAAATATGTCCTGTAAGAGCTGCTTTGACTTCAGGCAGGCGCTTTCGGTCTTTGTCCAGATGTCACATGAGATTTATAAATGTTGCAACATCAGTCATCCATGTATTTTTAGTGCTGATATCAGATAGATCATTTCAGCATCCCTGTATATGAATTCTGATGGATTCATTCCCGTAAACACACTTATCTGATAGCAATGGGGCAAGTGATTTTTTTTTCCACAACAAATCCCTGAAATTTCTGAACTTGTCGTGTGTAGCATCTTCTGCTGCCCGACTGTTGTCAATTTTGCATTAAGAGGACTTGAAAACAAGCAGCAATGGTAGCTTGTCAGAGATGAGCAATATGTGGGTGGGTGCAAGAATCATTTGCCAAAACTATCAGGATAAAATCCCGACAGTGCATCCGGCCCATCGAACCCGCACTGACAACAATCCAACTCAGTTTCAATCCCTGTAACTCCATGTCTTTACCCTGTGAGCCCCCATTTACCATGGCCAATCCACATCTTTGGAGTGTAGGAGGAAACCAGAGCACGCAGAGGAAACCTACGCAGACATGGGGAGAATGTGAAAACTCCACAGAATCCCTACTTTTACGGGTGCATCGTACAGAGCATTCTTTCTGGTTGTATCACAGCTTGGTAATGGCTCCTGCTTTGCCCAAGACCACAAGAAACTACAAAAAGTGGTGAATGTAGCCCAATCCATCACGCAAACCAGTCTCCCATCCATTGACTCTGTCTACACTTCCCACTCCCTTGACAAAGAAAAAGATACAAAAGTCTGAGATCACATACCAACCAACTCAAGAACAGCTTCTTTTCTGTAGCCATCAGACTTTTGAATGGACTTACCTCGCATTAAATTGATCTTTCTCTATCCCTTAGCTATGACTGTAACACTACACCCTGCACTCTCTCATTTCCTTCTCTACTGTATGCTTTGTTTGCAGAATGCACAAGAAAGAACACTTTTCACTGTATGTTAATTCGTGTGGCAATAATAAGTCAAATCAAATCAATGCAGAAGGCCATTCAGCCCATTGAGCCTGCACCAACAGCAATCCCTTCCAGTCCAATCACTGTAACTCTATGTCTTTATCCTGCTAGCCTCCCTGACAGTAAGTAGCAATTTAGCATGGACAATCCACTTAACCCACACATCTTTGGGCTGTGAGAAGAAATGGAGCACTCAGAGGAAACCCATGCAGACATGAGGAGAATGTGCATGTGCCACGCAGACAGTCACCTGAGGCTGGAATTGAACCCGAGTCTCTGTTGCTGTGAGGCAGCAGTGCTAACCTCTGTGCCACCATGCCATCTCTCTACAATTCAATTCAATTCAAGTCAACCTTGTTGTCATTGTCTTGTGAACAAATACAAATACAAGAAAAAGTGAGCTTGTAGGTTCACAGGGTACAAAGAAAAATGCAAATGCAAGTAGTCATTACCAAATAATGTCAATAATGATTAAATCAGCCTTATTTGTATATCCAGACTTCTATTTACAGGCTTTGCATGAACAAAGGGCCAGTATGCCAAGTTATCTTTGATTTTGATTTGATTTGATCTATTATTATTGTGATATGTATTAACACACAGTGAAAAGTACTGTTTCTTGCATGCTATACAGACAAAGCATACCATTCATAGAGAAGGAAAGGAGGGAGTGGAGAATGTAGTGTTACAGTCATAGCTCGGGTGTAGTGAAAGATCAACTTAATTTAGCATAGGTCCATTCAAAAGTCTGATAGCAACAGGAAGGAGGTGTTCTTGAGTCAGTTGGTATATGACCTCAGACTTTTATATTTTTCTCCCAATAGAAGAAGGTGGAATAGAGAATGTCCAGGATACATGGGGTCCTTAATTATGCTGGCCGCTTTTTCAAGGCAGCGGGAAGTGTCAACAGAGTCAATGAACGAGAGGCTGATTTGCGTGATGGATTGGGCTACAGTCGTGACCTTTGTGGTTTCTTGCGGTCTTGGGCAGAGCAGGAGCCATACCTAGCTGTGACACAACCAGAAAGAACGCTTTCTAAAGCGCACCTGTAAAAGTTGGTGAGAGTCATAGTCGAGATGCCAAATTTTCTTTGTCTCTTGAGGAAGTAGAGGCGTCAATGGGCTTTCTTAACTATAGTCATGGGGGTACCAGGACGGGTTGTTGGTGATCTGTTGGCAATCCAAAAATGTGAAGCTCTCAACCTTTTCTACTTCACCCCCGTTGATATGGATAGGTTATCCAGTAGTGTACCAAATTTCCTTTTATCTGCACAAGACTTTCACTACAATATGTTAGTGTTCAACATTTCACCAAGCATCAAGATTTGAAGGCTATTTATTCATACAGAACGACATCCTCTTGAGTGAATCCTTTAAAATGCTTCGCATTTTAACTTAATGACACAACTTGTCACATTCACGAGAACGTCTGAAGTAAGGGTCAGGAATTATGCTTAATTCAAGTATGATCTAATCCACAGGATGCTACAAGCAAAGCATTTGCGTTACCCTTGTCCTTGAACAATTCTTCCAGCGTCAAGTCAGTTGTCTGTGTTAGACCAAGTTGCAGTCATTCTTGCTAATCTTTTTGGCCAGAAGCAAGAATACGTAAGTGAACAAACACGAGGCTTTCTTCTTGAAATGAAGACATATTTTATTCAGTGGGTCTGAGAAATTTAGATATTAAACACAGTTTCTGATGAAACTCACATAGCTTAAACGTTTCAGTGTCAGCTTACATTGTCAGATTCTAACTCATCCATTTGCATTGGCGAATTAGTTATGATGCATTTATACACTTTTTTCCTATTTCATTTAATTTTGGTGGCATGGTGCCACATTGGTGGTCACACAGCACCAGGGATCCAGGTTCAATTCTGGCCTCAGAGTCACTGCCTGTGAGGAGTCTGCATGTTCTCCCCAAGTCTGCGTGGGTTTCCTCCTGGTGCTCCAGTTTCCTCCCACAGTCCAAAGATGTGCGGGTTAGTTTGATTGGCCATAGTAAATTGCCCCTTAATGTCAAGGAGATTAGGAGGAATAATAAGTGGGTTTACAGGGATAGGACAGGGCTAGGGTGGAATAGTGGTCAGTACAGAATGATGAGCCAAATGACCTCCTTCTGTGCTGTAGATTCTGTGATTCTATGATTGGAGAACCCAGTTTCAATTCTGGCCGGATGACTGTCAGGCTGAAGTTTGCACGTTCTTCCCATGTCTGCGTGGGTTTCCTCTGGGTGCTCTGGTTTCCTCCCACAGATGCACAGGTTAGAGGGATTGGCCATGCTAAATTGCCCTTTAGTAGCCAAAGACGTGCAGATTAGGTGGATTGGCCACGGTAAATTACCCCTTGATGTCCTGAGGACTAGCAGGTCTAATACATGGAGAGTCACAGGGATAGGGCTGAATAGGGCCTGAGTAAGATTGTTGTCAATACAGGCTCAATGGGCCAAATTGTCTCATTCTGCACTGTACGGATTCTATGATTTAATTGTTATAATATATTGCTTAATGACTTTGCCAGTAAATATTTCTTGTAATCAGTATTATGCAATTTTATGAAAGAATTTGCCATTACATTAAAGGCATTGATGAACCCACTGGCCACACAGTAAGGGTCTCTTGTAGATAGCACTGAACAATAGGAGTTTTCCTTTCCTTCCCCAGCTCTTCCTTAATAACAGCCTTGCCCTGGGTGAGTTTGGTAACCTCAGCACTGAAGAATGGTAAAACCTGGAATCCTTCCAACGTGGAGTCCATCAGCAGCTCAGTCTTTCTTTGAAAAGAAAAATGATTAGATTAATCCCTTGTTAGTGCATTTACAACAATGTTCTAATTCTACTGTCCTTGTATAATTGTTACTTTGTCAGTTGTTATCTTCTGAATTTATACTTCAGTTTGTCTGCTACGATATGGGCATAGTGCTCACAATGTGCGGCACGGTGGCACAGTGGTTAGCACTTCTGCCTCACAGCTCCAAGGACCTGGGTTCAATTCCAGCCTTGGGTGACTGAGTGTGTGAAGTTTGCACATTCTCCCCATGTCTGCATGAGTTTCTTCCAGGTGCTCTGGTTTCCTCCCACAGACCAAAGATGTGCAGGTTAATTGGAATGGTCGTGCTAAGTTACCCCTTAATGACCCAAGAGTGCGAATTAGGTGGATTGGCCATGCTAAATGCCCCTTCGTGTCGAAATATGTGCAGATTGGGTGGATTGGCTATGCTAAATTGCCCCTTAGTGTCCGAAGATGTGCAGGTTTGGGGGATTAGCAGGATAAATGTACGGAGCTGTGGAAATCGGGCAACTGCGGATTTGGGTAGGATGCTCTGTCAAAGATTATCTTTTATTCATTCATCGGGACATGGACGTCGCTGGCTGGCCAGCATTTGTTGCCCATTCCTAATTGCTCTTGCTCAGAGTTGTGCTTTTTTTTTAAATTGAATTCAAATTCTACCATCTGCCATGGCAGGATTCGAACCCAGAACATTAGCTGAGTTTCTGAATTAATAGTCTAGTGATAAACCACGAGGCCATTGCTTCCACAGACTTGATAGGCTGAATGGCCTCCTTTTGTATTGTAGTGTAGTGATTCTATATCTGAAATGCTGAACTTGAAAATACCACTCATAAATTTCTTTCAAAAGTAACAAACCCACCAAGCTTTATACTGCTCTTTCAGGTTTGCCTGTATTCAAAGTATACTTTAAGTTTTCCTCTCTTTAAAGATCAGAACATTTCTTCCATTAATAATCATGGACCTGACTCTTTGCCTGTTAGATTTGCCCTCATGGCGCAGTGGGTAGTGTCCCTGTCTAGAAGCTCTGGATAAAAGCAAATTACTGCGGATGCTGGAATCTGAAACCCCAACAGAGAAAATGCTGGAAAATCTCAGCAGGTCTGGCGGTATCTGTAAAGAGAGAAAAGAGCTGATGTTTGTCAAAGCTAAAAGGCATAGGAAGTGGGAGTTTTTTTTTCTGCAGGGGGAGGGAATAAAAGATGAGTCATAACTCCAGAAACCAGGGGAAAGGCTGCTAATGGCAGTGCGAAGAGAGAATATAATGGCCAAACAGCAGAGAAGCTGAAATGAAGATGTTGGGGCAGTTGTTGGGGGGGGGGGGGGGAGGAAAATGAACAGGACAGAGGTAAGATTTAGGAAAGTGGGAGAAAAGGTAAGGGAAAGAGTGTAAAGTAAGGGAACAGAGATGAGGGGAAGGAAAATGAAGAAAGACAATAAAGAAATAAAAGACAGAGAACAGTAAAAATGGAATAAAATAGAATGAAAGCAAAAGGTTTGAGATGAGGCAGAGCTAATTATCTCTGGATTCAATTCGTACTCCAGGACCTGTTGACCATGGAAGATGCTTTGGTAAGGCAGCCAAAAACAGAGTGAATATCAACAATATTCTTTCAATTCACCAAGGTGCTTTGACTAGATGATCCTGTTTATCTAATAAATGGGTCTGTAATATCAATGTCAGCTCAACTCAAAGCCATTATCCCTATACTCAATCCGGTATCAGTAAACAGATTAATTTTTCAACTAACCATCCTGTCGACTTAAATTGCATTGTGCAAAGCTTGGCAGCGAGCCTTCTGACAGCACATCAGAGGAAATAATGCAAGCCTCAGTCAAGTAATGGTACCACTCTATAAGAAGCAGAATTGACAACATGTAAGTTAAAGCTTATTTTCTTCAACATTGTCCTGCGCTTAGAGATTATAGAAGCACGCATTACTTCCAACTCTGAGATCACAGGATGTCAAACACAGTCTTTGTTCGTAGAGTGTGCAGGCTGGCGAAGCAGCGTTCATGTTTGGCTCTGCAGTGGGTAGGCGTTTGAGACAAATACTGCCCACTGTCGGGTGGAAAACCTTCACTGCCATTGTCTAGGAATTCGACCAGTTCTCGGTGATTTGAGCACCGCGATAATGACTTCATTCCACACACAACACATTTAGTCTGCTTCATACCACCTGCCTCTTTGTGCTGTTGTGTACCACATCCTTGGGGTTACCATTGACCAGAAGCTCAACGAGACTTGCCACATAAACATAGCAGCCAGAAGAGTAGGTCAGAAGCTAGGAATACTGCGGTGAGTAACTCACGTCCTGATTCCCCAAATCGGTCTACCGTCTGCAAGGAACATGATGGAATACTCTCCATTTGCCTGGATGAGTGCAACTCCAACAACGCTCAACATCATCCAGAACAAAGCAATCCACTTGATTGACACCTCATCCACAAACATCCACTCCTTCCACCATCAACACTCAGTCGCAGCGATGTGTACTACATCCAATATAGAAACGTAGAAAAATAGAAAACTAAAAGGAGGCGGAGGAGGCCATTCAGCCCTTCGCACCTGCTCCGCCATCCATTATCATCATGGCTGATCATCCAACTCAATAACCTAACCCTGCCTTCTCCCCATAACCTTTGATCCCATTCTCCCAAAGGGCTATATCCAGCCATCTCTTGAATACATTCATTGTTTTGGCATCAACTATTTTCTGTGGTAATGAATTCCACAGACCCAACACTCTTTGGGTAAAGAAATGTCTTCTCCCCTCTATCTAAATAGTCTAACCTGAATCCTCAGACTGTGACCCCTGGTTCTAGACTCCCCCAGCATCAGGAATATCCTCCCTACAAGATGCACTGCAACACATCAAAGGTCCTTTGACAGAACCTTCCAAAACTCATAATCACTTCCATCTAGAAGGCCAAGGGCAACAGATACATAATAACACTACCACCTGCAAGTTCCCCTCCAAGCCACTCATCATGCGGACTTGAAAATATATTGGCTGTTTCTTTGCAATCGCTGGGTCAATATCCTGGAATTGCCTTCCTAATGACATTGTGAGTCATCCCACAGCACAGAGATTGCAGCGATTCAAGAAGGTGGCTCACTACTATCTTCTCAAGGGCAACTAAGAAAAAGTGTTGGCCATAAATAAATAAAAAGCAAAATTAGGAAGACCAGTTTAACTCTGGGTCTTTGGCTTGTGTTAATATCACCAATATTCTGCATAGCTCTTCAACCTCATTCACTGTAACACTGGCTAAGATTCATGTTAATGCTACCAGAGTAATTTTTTGATATGGAAACCAGTATAGACAAGTCCAGGCCAGATGATAGGCTGAACTGATTTGATCAGTTATGAGTTGGGAGTTAGGTTACATATCAGAAACCTCAAAGTATGTTACGATGCCCAATTAGACCCCAACCATTTTTCTTTCTGGTATTAGCATAATGATACGTTATTTCACTCCAGCTGTGACTCTATTGACCCACTAGGAATATTTTATCAAAACAAATTTTAAGAGTACAGTTTAGCTATAACAAATGAATTAGCTTATCTTTTACCAATTGATGACAAGATACAATCCTTAACTGCTAATCTGTCTCTAATGGTTCCAATTCAAGCAATATGCCTCTAATAGACTTAAACTCCTCTTCAAAATCAGTTAGCAACACTCAGGGTTACGTGCTTGTCAGTCCTCGAGTTCCAGAACATCATTGGAGAGAGAGAGAGAGGGACAGCACAAGAGATCTATTTCTCCTTGCAGGTCCCAAACAGCAGCCTCCAAAGCGAAAGAGAGAGAAAGAAAGAGACACTTCTTCCCTCTTTTCCTTGTAAGCCTGCTCCTCTCCTTAAGCACATGATTTTGTCAATCATAAGACAGCATAAGAGATTGGAGCAGAATTAGCTCACTCAGCTCAACGAGTCCACTCAACCCAATCAACCTATTACTCTGAAATCATTAATCGAAACATTACTCTGAAATCCCACGGGGAGAAAATAACAAATAAACAAGCATGTATTCACTCAGATTAAAACAAACACATCCTGAAATAAAATCACTCATTAGCCTGCATTCTCAACATGCGAGCTGCCTGGCTTGCAGACAAATTGGCACCATGTAAAACAGAACTGATTTTTAAACATACCCCTTTCAAGAAACATGGTATAAAAACATTTCTTAAACTCACAGTATCATCACAAGGTAAAGAGAGCCAATCTTAGGGGACGTATAACTGAGTCTAACTTGCACATTTTTACACATAACAGAGCATGACAAGGACAGACAGTCACAAGACCAGGTTGGTCTATTGCACTTTGGATATACTGATGTCTGCAATGACCCCAAATATGGGATACGTGACTGGTAGGGACAGGAACACTGGTTAGTTCTAGGTCAATTGTTGATCCCCTAACTGGGATAACTAAATCATTCATAATGAATGATTTAACTGCAACCATTTTAGTCAGGGCCACGCTGGGGCAATAAAGTTTATTTGTCAGTCACAAGTCGGCTTTCATTCACATTGTAATGAAGATATTGTGAAAATCCTCTAGTTACCACACTCCAGTGCCTGTTCGGGTACACTGAGGGAGAATTTAACACAGCCAATGTACCTAACCAGCACGTCTTTGGACTGTGGGAGGAAACCGGAGCAAACCCACCCAGACAGAGGAAGAACATGCAGACTCCGTACAAATAGCTAAGAATTGAACCTGGGTCCCTAGTGCTGTGAGACAGCAGTGTCACTATGTCGGGTTAGGTGGATTGGCCGTGCTAAATTGCCCTTAGTGGCAGGGAGGCTAGCTGGGGTAAATGTATGGGGTTAAAGGGATAGGGCCTGGGTGGAATTGTGATTGATGCAGACTTGATGGGCCGAATGGCCTCCTTCTGCACTGTAGGATTCTATGATTCTATAGCAAGGGACAAGAGTGGATGAATAATAAACGTTTCTTGCTGTGAGAGTGAGCGGCACATTGAGTTCTTGCTGTGTGTGTTGACGGGAATAAGGGGGAACACATTTATATATTGCCTCCACACTGAGTTATTTCTACTTCCAGTATGTCTTCCTGAACACTGCCTACGGAATGCTATTAAATATGACAGACCTTTTTTATTATGGCATTGGATGTTTTTCAAGGTATCATTCCTGTTTTAGATATTATATTCAGCTCCCTCGTGATTGGAAAATGGGAAAGCTCTTCCCAACTTTGAAATTGAGCTTTGACGCAGTGAATGAAGCTCCAACAGTCACCTGAGGTCGGAATCGAACCCGGGTCCCTGGCACTGTGAGACAGTAGTGCTCACCACTTTGCCACCGTGCCGCTGTATAGGTTAGGTGGATTGGCCATGTCAAATTGCTTCTTAGGATGGGATTATCTGGCTACACTTGCCTCAAAGCCAGAACGTTCCACCCAAGGTCAACAGACCTTTGAATAATCCATGTTCCACCCACTATGATTGCTGTGGCAGGCAGGACAGAGAAATTTTGACCTAAGTGTCAAAAGGTGTGTAGGTTCAATGGATTGGCCATGGTAAATGTGTAGGGTGAGGGGATGGGCCTGAAGTGGGGCGGGGGAGCTAATAACCAACGTATAACTGATTGAACAAAGGCGGGCCATTCAGGTCCTCAGATCCATGTTGGCTCTTTGTAAGAACAGTTGTGTTTATTCCTACCGCAACATCTTCTCCGCACCCTCTTCCTCACCCTATCGCATAACCATACACATTTACTATGGCCAATCCACCAAACCTGAACATCTTTTTGACATTAAAGGCAAAATTTTCTCGGTCCGCCACGGGAATTGTAGCAAATTGCACAGATCCACTGACCCCGGACAGGTTTTGGGGCAAGCACAGCTGGAAAATCCTGCCTGAAGAGGCAACTTGACATGGCCAATCCACCTAATCTGCACATTGACATGCTGGCACAGTGCTTAGCACTGCTGCCTCGCAACGCAAGGGACCCAGGTTTAATTCCAATCTCAGGTGACTGTCTGTGCAGAGTTTGCACATTCTCCCCATGTCTGCGTGGGTTTCTTCCCACAGTCTGAAGATGTGCAGGCTAGATGGATTGGCCGTGGGAAATGTGTGAGGTTGTGGGAATAGGGTAGGGGTGAGTTGGTGCTGATTCGATGGGCCAAAAGGCCGCATTCTAATTTCATTGATCTTTTTTTGAGGCGATGACAAAAATTATTGATGAGGGGAGAGTTGTGGAAGTTGTCTGCATGGACTTTACTAAAGCATTTGACAAGGTGTCATAGGCTGGTGCAAAAGATTAAACCAAACAGGATTAGGGGTGAACTAGCTCGATGGATTTAGAATTGATTTGGCCATAGGAGACAGAGGGTGGAAGGGTGTTTTTCTGAATGGAAGTCTGTAACGAATGGTGTTCCACAGGGATCAGTGCGATTACAAGGGGGCACAAGTTCAAGACAAGGGAGGAAGGGTTCGGTGGAGATAGAACCATAGAACGTTACAGTACAGAAACAGGCCTTTTGGCCCTTCTTGGCTGTGCCGAACCATTTTTCTGCCGAGTCCCACTGACCTGCACCTGGACCATATCCTTCCACACCCCTCATCCATGTATCCGTCTAAGTTTTTCTTAAATGATAAAAGTGAGCCCGCATTTACCACTTCATCTGGCAGCTCATTCCACGCTCTCTGTGTGAAGAACCCCACCCTCCCCTTAATATTCCCTATAAACTTTCCCCAGGGGAAGTTTTTTACACAGAGGACGGGGGTGGGGTGGGGGTTGCTAGAATGCATTGCCAACTGAGGAAGCAATGTTAGCCACATTTAAGACTTATCTTGATGGATATATGAACAAATGGGGAATAGAGGGGTATGAGCAATTGACTTAGATAGGCAAACGTGATTGGCACAGGCTTAGAGAGATGAAGGGCCTTATTCCTGTGCTGTACTGTTCTTTGTTCTTTCATTTTTCTGCATGTAGGGATTCTATGACGCATATAAACTCTGAGGAAGTAAATCTTTGGAGTGTGGGAGTAAACTGGAGCGCTCAGAGTAAAACCCACACAGACATAGGGAGAGCATGCAGACTCCACGCAGACAGTGACCCAAGCCAGGAATCGAACCCGCGTCCCTGGCACTGTGAGGCAGCAGCTCTAACCACTGTGCCACCTTGCTGCCCCAGACGCTGCAAGCACTGAGAGCGAGATTGCACTTTATTATTTTTACAGTCCTGGCGAATGAGTTGGCATCACCCTCTCGCACGCGATGTTTAACAAAGCCAGTCTATATCCAAGAACCACTGCACAGGAGTCACATAAATAGAAACTGCAATCCCAGGATTATTCTCCTTCTGTTTACCAATCTAAGTGACACTGAGTGTCCTGTTATAATGTCACTGGTTTTCACTTTAAGGCAATCTTGTGGGGTTCATTAGCAGCGATGTCACTGACTGTACATACATCTGACTTTGCTGATTTAAACTCGCTGGAGCATTTATTGAAAAGCACTTGGATCTCAAATTAAAGGAACCACAAAGTAAATGAGGTTGACATATACCTTGTCAATCGAGCAGGCCATTTTATTTCCTGGAATGAAGCCTGATTCTCTATATAATGTACGGCTGACCCGATGATTAATGATTGATTCTCAATACACTTCCTCTGATTATGATGCATCTGTTTCTCATCAGTGAGTTGACTTATCCTGCATCAGGGACGTGGAGCACAGTGTTCTGATAGTGTGTTAGGTGTTGACGGTGAAACATTGCTAATGCATTCTCTCTGTCAGGCTTTTAGCTGTCGTGGAGATTTTTCTTCAATTGTTCCACTGATGGAGTGTTTTTTTTTTAATTTTATATTTGGAGATTAGGCGATTGATTGTAGAATCCTATAGCATAGAAGGAGGCCATTCGGCCCATCAAGTCTACACCAACCACAATCCCCCATCTCCATAACCCCGTGCATAGTAAGGGGCAATTTAGCAATCACCTAACCTGCATGTCTTTGGACTGTGGGAGGAAATCTAGACAGACATAGGGAGACCGTGCAAACTCCTCACAGACGGTGACCCAAGCCGGGAATCGAACCCGGGTCCCTGTCATTATGAGGCAACAGCCCTAACCCACTGTGCCGCTCTGCTGCAAGTTGGACAATCAGCTACAATAGTGGTGAATGATGGAGCAGGCTCGAAGAGCCAAACGGCCTCCTCCTGCTCCTATCGTCTACATTTCTATGATCGTATAAATCAGGGAAATGCTACTTTATTTGGAAGGTGGAGGCAGTAGCATAGAATCATAGAACCCTACAGTGCAAAAAGAGGCCCTTCGGCCCATTGAGTCTGCATTGAACACAATCCCACCCAGGCCCTATCCCTTCATATTATACCTGCTAATCCCTCTAACCTACACATCTCTGGACACTAAGGGGCAATTTCTTAGCATGGCCAATCTACCTACCCGCACATTTTTGGACTGTGGGAGGAAACCGGGATACCCAGAGGAAGCCCACATCGACACAAGGAGACTGTGCAAACTTCACATACACAGTGACCCGAGATGGGAATTGAACCCAGGACCCTGGAGCTATGAAGCAACAGTGCCAACCACTGTGCTACCGTGCAGTCTATGGTGGTATTGTCATTGGACAAGTAACCCTGAAATCAGGGATAATATTCTAGGAGCCTGAGTTAGAACCCTACCACGGATTTGAACCCAATAAAATCTGGAATTGAAAGTCTGATGATGACTGTGAAACCTTTGTTAATTATCACTAAAACCCATCTGATTCATGAATGTCTCCTCCGTGAATGTAGCCCAGTCCATCACACAAATTAGCCTCCTATCCGTTGACTCTGTCTACACTTACTGCTGCCTTGGAAAAACAGCCAGCATAATTAATGACTCCATGTACTCCAGACATTCTCTCTTCCACCTTCTTCCGTAGGGAAAAAGAAACAAAAGTCTGAGGTCACATACCAACTGATTCAAGAACAGTTTCTTCCCTGCTGCTGTCATCGGACTTTTGAATGGGTCTAACTCGCACTGAGTTGATCTTTCTCTATACCCTAGCTATGACTGTAACACTATATTCTGCACTATCTCATTTCCTTCTCTATGAACCATAATGCTTTTTCTGTATAGCGTGCAAGAAACAACACTTTTTATTGTATACTAATACATGTGAAAATAATAAATCAAATCAAATAAAATTTAAGAAAATTTGCCATCCTTACTGTGGACTACACATCCAGAGCAATAAGGTTGATTTTCAACTGCCCCCTGAAACTGGGTGACACAGTGATTAACACTGCTGATTTACAGTGCTAAGGGACCAGGGTTCAATTCCCTGTTTGGGTCACCGTCTATACAGTGACTGTATATTCTCCCCATGTCTGTGTGGGTTTCTTCCTATAGTTTGAAACTCATGCTGTTTAGATGCATTGGCCATGCTAGATTCTCCCTCAATGTATGTGAGTAGGTGCCAGAATGTGGTATCTAGGTGATTTTGGCAGTAACTTCATTGCAGTGTTAGTACAAGCCGATTTGTGACACTAATAAATAAACCTTTAAAAATTCTGAGAAAACCTCAAGAGAAATTAGGAACAGTAATAAATCCCCGCCAGCCAACGACACCCAGGTCCAACGTATTAAAAAAAGTTGGCACTATATATTGTATGCTGCTAGCGTCATAACAAGTAAGTCTGGGGAAATCATTCAGTTCATTTCACCAGCTCATTGAGAAAGAATAGAATGCATCTAGAGAGAAACACTTTTCTTCCAACAGTTCTGACTAGGAATCATCCAATTTGAAGGGAACACATTGAATAGCAATGCTGCCTCACAACGCCAGGGATCCAGGTTCAATCCCGGCTTGGGTCACTATCTGGTGGGTGGCGGCGGGGGGAGGTTTGCACGTTCTCCCCATATCTGCATGTGTTTTCTCCAGGTGCTCTGGTTTCCTTCTACACTCCAAAAGACGTGCTGGTCAGGGTGCATTGGCCATGCTAAATTCTCCCTCAGTGTACCCAAACAGGCACCGGAGTATGGCAACTGGGGGATTTTCACAGTAGCTTAATTACAGTATTAATGTAAGCCTAATCAATAAATAAACTTTATATTAATTTTGAGAAAGTTACAGCAGGAAAAGAGGCCGTTCAGCCCATCTTGACCATGTCACCCCAAGGACCATGCCCTTTCTAATGCCACCTTTCTGTGCCTAGACATGAAAAAGCTTTTTTTTTTGTTATTTTTCTTTTAGAAGATTATAAATGTGTTGTTTGGCTGCTAGTGAGGCAGCATCCAATTGGATAATGAGTCTTTTTGATTTGATTTTGCAGCTAATTCCGATGTTCCTTTGTATTCAATGCTGCATTTTAAAAATGATTGTGCGCTGTGTGTTGGAGTTGAAATCAGAAGTGCCAAGTTAGATATGACTCGCTAAAGTAAAGAATGAACACTGCCTCTCAATGTTCAAAACATTGATTACCTGTTGAGACTTTCAAAGGCTGAATTTATCAAATTCTGATGCTCAATTTCAAAATGTCCACTTTTGTCCTTTTCTAAGTCACCTCTGAGTTGAAGATGTATATTCAATTTCTAACTACTTTGCTTCTCTGACTTGGGGGCAAATTTATTCATGCCTGGATAATATCAAATGTATTGTGAGAATTAGAAAGGCAAATGGCAACGTTGTGACTCGGGTGGAATTGAAAGTGACTTGGATGTGGATCCTGCTTCACGCAATACAAAATGCTTCAATCGGAATGGTGGCACAGTGGTTAACAGTGCTGCCTCTCCGCACCAGGGACCCCGGGTTTGATTCCTGGTTTGGGTCATTGTCCGTGCAGAGTCTGCACATTCTCCTCGCATTTGTGTGGGTTTTCTCCGCGTGCTCCGGTTTCCTCCCACAGTCCAAAAAGAGTGCTGTGCATCGGCCATGCTAAATTCTCCCTCAGCGTACCCGAACAGGCGCCCTAGTATGACGACCAGGGGATTTTCATGTTGACTTCATAGTGATGTTAATGTAAGCCTACTTGTGACACTAATAAATAAACACATTTTAAACTTAGCTTATACAAGTTGGATGCTCTCCACAGCATGCCAAACCCCAGTTTGCAATTTATATGATTTTAGAATCAGAGAATCATGGAATTCCTACAGTGCAGAAAAGGCCATTTGGCCCATTGAGTCTGCATTGAATCTCTGACAGAGTCTCTTACCCAGGCTCTCTCCCTGACTCTATCCCTGTAACCCCAAACGTTTACCATGCCTAATCCATGTAACCTACACATCTTGAGATTCTAAGGGGTAATTTAGCATAGTCAATCCACCTAACCTGCACATCTTTGGACTGTGACAGAAGGAAACTTGAGCACCCAAAGGAAATCCACACAGACATGGGGAGAACGTGCAGACTTTGCATCAACAGTGTCTCAAAGCTAGAATTGAACCTGGGTCCCTGGCGCTGTTAGGCAGCAGTGCAAATCACTGTGCCACCGTGCCACCCAATTTCAGAGGGCAGTTTATTTTCACCTTAAATTATTCAATCATCCAGATGATACTCTGCGAGATTGACAATCTAACCACTGCTCATTGACATTCAATGGTGTCACCATCACTGAATCCCTCACTGTCAACATCCTTGGGGGTTATCATTAATCAGAAACTCAACTGGAATCACTACACAAACACAGTGGAGCAGCTCAGAGGCTAGGAATACTGTGGCGAGTAACTCACCTCCTGATTTCCAAAGCCTAGCCACCATCTCTAAGGCACAAGTCAGGAATGTGATGGAATACTCCTCACTTGTCTGAATGGGTGCAGGTCCAACAACACTCAGGAAGCTCAATACCATCCAAGATAAAACAGCTCGCTTGATTTGCACCAGAACCACAAACATCCGTTCCCTCCACCACCATGCTCAGTTGCAGCAGTGTGTACCATCTACAAGATGCACTATAGCAATTCTTTAGACAGCACTTTCCAAACCCACAACCACTTCCATCTAGAAGGACAAGGGCAGAAGGTACATGGGGAATACCACCATGTGCAAGTTCTCCCTCCAAGCCATTCACAATCCTGACTTGGAAAGATACATTTCATTTAATGTAAAGTTAACAATGCCTTGTGAACATGGAAGATCATTCTTGAAGAACAATTGAGATATCTTCACTGTGGCTTTGTTGCTGATGTCTTGGCTTCTGAGTGAAGAATAGTCACTGGGGTGAAATTCTAGGGTACTGATGGCACTGGCAAACGCTACCTTAGCACAAGTCAGTGCTGTCAGGTGAAGAAGGAAGAAATTGAAGTTTAATTTTATTTGTTTGTGTCACAAGTAGGCTTAGAAGAGCAAGAGGGACACCGCAATGAAATTAGTGTGAAAGTCCCCAAGCTGCCACACTCCGGTGGCTGTTCAGGTACACTGGGGGGAGAATTTAGCACCTAACCAGCATTCTTTCAGAATGTGGGAGGAAACCCACACAGACATGGGGAGAACGTACATACCGTGCACAGACAGTGATCGAAGCTGGGAATCAAAACTGGGTCCTTGGCATTGTGAGGCAGCAGTGCTAACCACTGTGCCAATTAAAGTTTACTTATTAGTCACAGGTAGGCTTACATTAACACCGCAATGGAGTTACTGTGAAAATCCCCCAGTCGCCACACTCTGGCACCTGTTCGGGTACACTGAGGGAGATTTTAGCACCTAACAAGCATGTCTTTCAGACTGTGGGAGGAAACCGGAGCACCCCAAGGAAACCCGCACAGACACAGGGAGAATGTGCAGACTCTGCACACACAGTGACCAAGCTGGCAATCGAACCCGGTTCCCCAGCACTGTGAGGCTGCAGTGCTAACCACTGTGCCAATTGGAATAAGAGTTAAGAAGTGCAGGGTTAACAAGTCAAATAATATGAACCAGCGCCTGTCTCTGATTGGCATGGCTGCGCAGTACATTAATATACATGTTCGCTTCTCGAGTAATGGGATGTGATTGTAATAAATTTCACGCCAGCGTTATAATCCGATTCTGAATCAGGCAGCAGCAACCCGGTGAATTTAATACTTTAGTTCTGCTTAGCAGATTTTCCCGATGGCATCAGCCAACATTGCTGAGGTGAAGAGCAGCTCAATTGGCCTAATGGGAATTGTTAAGAGTGCCCTACATGCCTGCTGGAGTACTCATTAAAGTGAATTACAAAGGGAAAGGCGAGTAAAAATAATGGCCTGAGAAATGGTATTTCCGTCCGCTTGAGTGTTTGACTAATCCACGGTGATGTGGACGTGTGGAATCAGGGCTTTGTTTTCAAGACTAAATGATAGTTTGTATTCCGATCAAGTCTCTTGGAAGGAAAAAATTGACGAGCAGACATGGAGGGTTTAACGTTCGGAGATTTGGTGAAGATTAGAAATGCGAAAGCTCCACTCACTCTGCCCGTCTGTTTTACATTCTCATTTGAGACTTTTTTTCCTGCCTCCAATCTCAAAGCCTTCCCACTTTCTTCCACATCAGGTATCTGCCCTTTGATTATTTCTACTGACCCGTAGAACCATAGAATCCCAACACTGCAGAAGGAGACCATTTGGCTCATTGAGTCTTCACCGACACTCCATGAAAGAACATGGGGTGGCACTGTGGTTAGCACTGCTGCCTCACAGTGCCAGTGACACAGGTTCGATTCCCGGCTTGGGTCAATGTCTGTGCAGATTCTGCGTGCTCTTCCCGTGTCTGCATGGGTTTCTTCCGGGTGCTCCAATTTTCTCCCACAGTCTGAAAGGTGTGCGGATCTGTTTGATTGGCCATGTTAAATTGCCCCTTAGTGGCCAAAGATGTGTTAGTTAGGAGTGGGATCTCAGGGATAAGATGGGGACGAGGACCTGTATAAGAGAGTCAGAGAGTCGGCGCAGGGTCAATGGAATAAATTTAAGGAGCAGTGAGACAGATTTTTAATTAGTAATGTGTTGAAAGGTTATGGGGAGAAGGCAGGAAAATGGGGATGAAGAGCATATCAGCCATGATCGAATGGAGGAGCGGATCAGATGGGCTGAATGGCCTAATTCTATTCCTAATTCTTATGAACTTATGAACTCAATGGGATGAATGGCCTTCTTCTGCACTATACGGGTTCTATAACATCCCACTCTCACCCTCCCCTCTGCTCCATTCCCATAGCCCCGCACATTTGCCAATCCACCTAACCTACACATCTTTGAGCTATGGGATGAAACTGGAGCACCCAGAGGAAACCCACACAGACACAGGGAGAACATGCAAACTCCCACAATCACCCAAGGCCAGAATTGAACCCTGGTCTCTGGCACTATGAAATAGCATGCTAAACATTGTGCCATCATGTTGCCCATGGTGGTATTTTTGTTCAGTTTCTGGATCAGTAACGTATCTATTACAATAAAACCCTCTCAACAGTTACCCCCATCAATCTACATGTAAACAAAACATATCATTTGGAGAACTAGGTGGACTTTCTCTGGTAGTAAAGGTTATTTTGGGACATCTTTCTCTTTAGGATATAATTTCTTTGTTCTTGGATTATGCAAAAACAAACATAAAGATAATGAATAGATTTCTGAGGAACATGTTTACTTTCCCTTAAATGCCTGGATTATGAATGATAGCAACCTCCAATCCGTCCATACTTCCCACTGCCTCGGAAAAGCAGCCATCGTAAGCAAGACCCTACGCACCTCGGACATTCTCTCTTCCACCTTCTTCCATCAGGAGTGAGATACAAAAGTCTGAAGTCATGAGCAAAGGAAAATAAGAACATAAGAACTCGGAGCAGGAGTAGCTCATTTAGCCCCTCAAGCCTGCTTCGCCATTCAATAAGATCATGGCTGATCTTTTTGTGGACTCAGCTCCACTTACCTGCACCTCCATCCATAGCCCTTAATTCCTTTACTGTTCAAAAATCTATCTATCCTTTCCTTAAAAACATTCAATGTTTTTGATAGCCTCAACTGCTACACTTGGCAGGAATTCCACAGATTTACAACCTTTTATATGAAGAAGTTCCTCCTCAACTCAGTCCTAAATCTGCTCCCCCTTATTTTGAGTTCTAGTTTTACCCACCAGTGGCAACAACTTCCCTGCTTCTATCTTATCTATTCCCTTCATTATCTTACATGTTTCTATAAGATTGCCACTCATTCTTCTGAATTCCAATGAGTATAACCCCAGTCTACTCAGTCTGTCCTCATAAGCCAACCCTCTCAACTCCAGAATCAACCTAGTTAATCTCTTCTGCATCCCCTCCAGTGCCAGTATATCCTTTCTCAAGTAAGGAGACCAAAACTGTACACAGGACTCCAGGTGTGGCCTCACCAGTAGCTACCCACCAAAGATCAGCTCTTCGCTGCTGCCGTCAGACTTTTGAACGGACCTACCTTATGTTTAAGTTGATCTTTCTCTGCATTCTAGCTATGACTGTAACATTACACTCCACACTCTCTCCTTCCCTTCTCCTTTATGTACTCTATGAGCGGTATGCGTTGTCTCTCCACTGCACAAGAAATAATACTTTTCACTGTGTTCCAATATATGTGACAATAATAAATCAAATCAAATCAAATCAAATACATTGTAGAAAAATGACATCTTCCTAACCTGGGTTCAGTGTTATTTTAATGCCACTCCGAAATGTGGAGGTTAGTTATCATTTGACTTTGCCGCAGAGGGAGTTATCAAGACAAAATGCTCCATAAAATGGTACTGCTGTCCTGATGAGGGTAAGAACCCAACTGGCTGCATTGAAAAATAAGACCTGACTGTTATTGGGTTATTTGTGAAGCAGACAGTATGAATTCAGATAGGCTCGGTGTCTGTTTTGTAACCTCAAGCTTATAACAGAATATCCTTTCGAATCAGATAGTTTGCAGGGTACTTGAATGTGACAGCCCGTGTAAATCAGGAGGTCAACGTTATTAGATTCGAATGTTGGTCATTCAGTCACAAACAATGATGCAAAACCCAAGAGAACAGTGCAGTAAGTCTCTTCCAAACGTGGCGGGGGGCACTACAAACAAGCACAGGCTCTCGACAATTTCAATTATTCTGTCGGAGATTCAATTACGACAAAGTATGAAGAGTTGTTGCTACTTGAGAGAAAATAATACTTTCCATTCAAAACAAGACAGATATATCGAAGACACCTACATTCATTTCACGATTCAACAAATAAAACATTTGCTTAACATGGAGCGGTGATAACAGTATTGTCACCAGATTATTGATCCAGAAACTCAGCCAAATTTCTGGGGTCTTGGGTTCGAATCCCACCATAGCAAATAGCGGAGTTTGAATTAAATAAAAAATCATCTGGCATTATTAATCATCATAGAATCCCACACTGCACAAAGAGGCCCTTCGGCCCATTGAGTCTGTACCAAACACAATCCTACTCAAGCCCTAGCCCCATATCCCACTCACTAATCCCTCTAACTTACACATCCCTGGACAGTAAGGGGCAATTTCTTAGCACGGCCAATTAACCTAACTCGCACATGTTTGGACTGTGAAAGGAAACCAGAGTACCTGGATCAAACCCATGCAGACACGAGGAGAATGTGCAAACTCCACACTGATAGTGACCCAAGCTGGGAATTGAGCCCAGGACCCTGGAGCTGTGAAGCAGCAGTGCTAACCACTGTGCCACCGTGCTGCCCAAAAATCTGTTAAGAATCCATGAAACCAAAAACCCATCTGGTTCAATAATGTCCCATTTGAGAAGGAAATCTGCCATCTTTACCTGGTCTGGCCTACGTGTGACTCCAGAGCTACAGCAACGTGGTTGACTCTCAACTGCCCTCTGAAATGGCTTGGCAAGCCACTCAGTTGTATTAATCGCTCAAGAAGGCAGCTCAATACTATCTTCTCTAGGAATGGACAATAAATGTTGGCCAGCCAGCGACACCCATGTCCCATTAATGAATAAAAAGAAGTCACGGCAATTGCTGGAATTTGAATTCAATAAAGAAAAATCTGGAATTAAACATCTACTGATGACCATGAAACCATTGTCAGAAAAATCCATCTGGTTCACCAATGTCCTTTAGGGAAGGAAATCTGCCATCCTTACCCAGCCTGGCCTACATGTGACTCCAGAGCCACAGCAATGTGGTTGACTCTCAACTGTCCTTGGGTGACCTCAGGTGGGCAATAAATGCTGGGCCAGCCAGCAACACCCGTGGGCCATGAACAAATAAAAATAATTAACTCCTCCACCTTAGCTGTGGGGCCCCCATTCGTGCTGAATGACCCAGGGCTAAAATTGGAAGCAGCATCCTCTCTGGATTTGTCTAAGGGAACAACTTTTGGATTCCTTTCTCCCGAATTCTTATCTCCTTGCTGCAGGTGCCCACTAGTGGTCTATAATAAGATGGGAACCTCACCTTTACAAACTTGCACGGATTTAAGTGGAAGGAACACCAAACTCTCTAAATATTATTGACAGTTCAATTAATCAGAATTCCCTCAAGCTAATAAATGGAACGGCAAGCCTTAAACTGAATCATAATAATGTCTCATTTTACCCTGCTATCAATCTCAGAGGTAGAAGCTGGAGGTGGAATCTCTTCCCAGCGCTATTTTTAGTGCATTAGTTGACAGGCGATTGTAAAGTTTCAACCTGTGCCATTCTAAATGTAGCTGAACTATTTCATTTAAATGGCTTAAGGCTTCCTTTAGGACAATGTGGACAGAATTTAACCTGAGCACATTAGCCCAGCTACTGAAAATAATGGAGAGAGTAAATCGTACTGCTTAGTATTTGAGTCCAAGCTTTATAAATGGAATATGAAACTAATTTTTGCTAAAAAGCCTTTCGATTTAAGCTGCAAAGAATTGAAAGAAGAATCCAAATAATCCTTTCATTATTTTTGCTCACAGATTAAGCCTGATGGAGTTCTGGTGACTGAGTAATTTTGCTAAAGCTTTTCTTTCCTCGGTGTGTACTTCGGATCTAATTTGCCATTTACAATCAGTCCTCCTCTCTCTCCCGACCCCCACTGATAAAACGCCCACCCCTGCCAAACAGTGACCCTCAGCAACTAAAAGAGAAAGTGCTGGAAAATCTCAGCAGATCTGAGATTTGTCAAAGCTGTAAGGCATAGAAAGTGGGAGATATTTATACTGCAGGGGGAGGGAATGAAAGATGAGGCATAGCCACAGAAGCAAGGGTTTAATAGCAGTACATAGAGAGAATAGAGGGTGTGAATGCGCACACACCCTCCAATTCAGAACATGCGCACACATTCCAATTCAGAACACGCGCACACATTCCAATTCAGAACACGCACACGCACTCCAATTCAGAACACGCATACGCACTCCAATTCAGAACGTGCGCACATACTCCAATTCAGAGCATAAATGGCAGAGAAGCTGAGATCAGAGGGTAAACTGTGACAGATGAAGATGTTAGGGAAGGAGTTAGGCAAATAATGGTGAGCTGCCATCTTGAACCGCTGCACACCATGTTGTGTAGGTACATGCACGGTGCTATTAGGGAAGGACTACGGATTTGACCCAGTGACAGTGAGGAGACATTTGCAAGTCGTAGAGTCAAGTGGCTTGGAGGGGAACTTTCATGTAACTTCTGCCCTTGTCCTTCTAGCTGGTAGCAGTGGTGGATTTGGAAGGTGCTGCCTAATGAGTCCTGATGAATTCCTACAGTGTGTCTTGTAGGCTGCCATTGTGCATCAGTCATGCAGGGAGTGAGTGTTTGTGGATGGAGTGCCAATAAAGCAGGCAGCTTTGTCCTGGGTGGTGTTGAGCTTATTGAGTGTTGTTGGAGCTGCACCCATCCAGGCAAGCGGGGATTATTCCATCACAGTCGTAACTTGTGTCTTGTAAATGGTGGACAACCTTTCGGGGAATCAGGAGGTGGGTTACTCACCACAGGATTCCGCAATCTCTAATCTGCTCTTGTGCCCACATTATTTCTGTGGCTATTCCAATTCTGATGTGAAATTGCCAGCATTGGACTTGAGCAGACAAAATAAGTAGTCTCACAATACCAGGTTAAAGCCCAATAGATTTATTTGCTAGCACGAGCTTTTGGAGCACTGCTTCTGAAGGATCAGCGCTCCGAAAGCTCGTACTACCAAATCAACCTGTTGGACTTTAACCTGCTGTTGTGAGACTAATTAATATTCCAGTTCAGTTTCTGGTCAATGATAATCCCTAAGATATCGATAGTGGGGGATTCAGTGATGGTAAACCATTGAATATCAAGAGGCAATGTTTAGATCCTTTCTTGTTGGAGATGGTCAATGCCTGGAACTTGTGTGCTGTGAATATTCCTTGCCACTTTTCGACCCAAGCCTGGATACCATTGGACACAGACTGCTTCAGTATCTGAGCAGTCATGGCTATTAGAATCATGGGCAAACATCCCCACGTCTGACCTTATGATGGAAAGAGGGTCATTGATGAAGCAGTTGAAGATGGTTGGGTCTAGGACACCATCCAGAGAAACTCCTGCAGGGACTGAGAAGCTAGCAGATCCCAAACTGAGCATCGGTGAGCGGATTGTTGCTAAGCAAGTGCCACTTGGCAGCATTGTTGATGGCCCCTTCTGTCACTTTATGGATGATTGGAGAATGATTGGGCAATAATTGGACCAGGTTGGATTTATCCAGCTTTTTGTATAGGATTTAGCTGAGTAATTTTGCTGGGTAGATGCCAGTGTTGTAGTTGGACTGGAGCAGCTTGGCTGGGAGTAAGGCATGTTCTGGAGTCTTTGGTACTATTACTGGAACATTGTTCGGACCCATTGTCTTTGCAATATCCAGTGCCTTCAACTGTTTCCTGATGTCACATGAAGTGAACCAAATTGGCAGGAGACTGGTATCTGTAATGTTGGAGTTCTCTGCAGGGGTGGAGATGTATCATCCACTTGCCACTTCTGGCTGAAGATTGCTACGAATGTTTCAGCCTTGTCTTTTGCACTGATGCGCTGGAGGCCTCCAACATTGAGGATGGGGATATTTGTGGAGCTTCCTCCTCCGGTGAGTTGTCCATCACCATTCGCGACTGGTATGCTGTAGAACCTAGCTGTGGAATTGCTTAGCTCTGCGTATCAGTGGCGTGATTGCTATTTGGCATGCGAGTGGTGTTATAACTTCACCAGGTTGACACTTCATTTTCAGGTATGTCTGCCCAGCTAGGGAATGGTGGGATTTGAAGTCAAGTCCCCAGAGCATTGCCTTGAGCAGCAGTCCGCTGGCAATACCACCGGGCCTTCTGCTGAGCATTTCCAGCAATTTTTGTTCCTGTTGGGAGTCTCTGAAATGTTGTCCCTGGCCGCTTGCATCAGATTAGGGTTTGTTTAACGTGGGGTTATTTCAGTGGGGCGACATCAAAATGAAGGTTACAGCAAAAGCTGGAGTAAGAGGGGTTTTCTGATCGAAAATATTTCCAAAGTTTTGATTAAATAATTTCCCTCTTCCAAATCCATTATCTGGCGTAACAAACCTTCTCTCCCTCCCGCTCCCTCCCCTAGAATCATAGAATCCCTTCAAAAGAAGCCGTTTGTCCCAATAAGCCTGCAGAGACAGCAATCCATCTGATCCTATACCCATAAGCCTATTATTTACCTTCCATGCCCTCCTGAAACGCAGGCGGCACGGTAGCACAGTGGTTGGCACTGCTGCCTCACAGCGCCAGGGTTCCAATTTCGATTCCTGGCTTTTTTCTGGATGCTGCGGTTTCCTCCCACGTTCTGAAAGACGCGCTGGTCAGGTGCATTGACCTGAGCAGGTGCCAGACTGTGGCGACTAGGGGAATTTCATAGTAACTTCATTGCATGTTAATGTTAGCCTTACTTGTGGCTCATAAATAAAAAATATTTAAAAGCTCAAACCTTAAAAAAAACTAAGGGGCAATTTAGCTTGGTCAATCCACCTGACCCACACATCTTTGGAGTGTGGGAGGGAACCGGAGCACCCGGAGGAAACCCACGCAGACAAGAAGAGAAACCCCACACAGGCAGTCATCCAAGGCCCAATTTGAACCCAGATTCTGGCGCTGTGAGGCAGCAGTGCTAACCACTGTGCCACCATGCCGTGTTCCAATATCCTTCACTGATTAAAAAAAACAATTAAAAATAAGAAAGGATCGAAAGTTCTTGGTTTGTGCATGATTAACTTTACCAAACCTGGCATGATTCCCGCTGCTATAATTAATGTATTTGTCAACGCAGGATTTCTATATTGTGCTGCAGAATGCAGTTTTCCTCGGTGCGTTCCTGCGTTCTGCCCTGCTGCATAGTCTTGAACAACAATGGTCTTGATATAATTTATACCGTACTCTCGGGAATAGGGAAAACAGTTGGTTGACTCGAATCATAGAAACTCTACAGAGCAGAAAGAGGCCATTTGACCTTTCTCTGTACTGATCACGATCCCACCCAGGCCCTATCCCCGTAACCCTACATATTTATCCCGCTAATCCTTTTAACCTACACATCCCAGGATAGGTCAAAACACTTGCCAACTTCACAGCATAGGCCCTTTTTAATGTGGAAATCATAGAATTTACAATGCAGAAGCAGGCCATTTGGCCTATCACATTTGCACTGAACACAATCCCAACCAGACCCTATCCCATGCATTTACCCTACCTAGTTTCCCTGACACTAATTTAACATGGCCAATCACCCTAACCCGCACATCTTTCGACTGTGGGAGGAAACCGGAGTGCCCAGGGAAACAACAAGGAAATAGGGGGAGGCGATGGCCGACTGGTATTATCGCGAGACTATTAATCCAGAAGCTCAGTTAATCTTCTGGGGACCTGAGTTCGAATCTCGCCATGGCAGCTGATAGAATTTGAATTCAATAAAAAAAAACCTGGAATTAAGAATCTATTGTTGACCGTGAAACCATTGTCGATTGTTGGAAAAACGCATCTGGTTCATTAATGCTCTTTAGAGAAGGAAATCTGCCATTCTTATCTGGTCTGGCCAACATGTAACTCCAGAGCCACAGCAATGTGGTTAACTCTCAATTGTCCTCTGAACAATGGCAACTAGGGATGGGCAATAAATGTTGGCCAGCCAGCAACACCCAAGTCCCATGAATGAATAAAAAAGATTTTTTTTTAAAAAACCATGCAGATATGGGGAGAATGTGCAAACTCCACACAAACTTCGATTGGGAATCAAACTTGGGTCCATGGCGCTGTGAGGCAGCAGTGCTAACCACTGTGCCACCCTGCCACCAGTTGTTATATTTTTAATGTTTTCTGCCATTCTCTGGATTGACTGCTGCTGGACTCTCTCTGCACGAAGATGGTTGGAGTATTCTACCTCTGTTTCTCAATAGACAATGGCAAACATCCCTATTCATTGCGCTCGGTGAGTTTTTGAAGGTAGAGACTGATCCATTCACTGGCCAGTGCTCAATGACTCAGGGTATAGACATACTTCCTCTGGGAACAAGCAGAGATGAGAACCAGGAGGCCTTGGTTTTGCCAGTAGCTTCTCAATCAGGGGTTGGTAGCGGGGAGGGGTGTTTATGTGGTTACAATATGGAGTACCGTAAAAGGGCTTAAATCGGACCTGCTTGAAATAGGATGGCTCAGAAGCGTTATTCTTCACTATCTAAATGATCCCTGCTGCATTTGCAAATTTGGCACACAGCAGCCAAAATTTCTGGTTAAGTGCTTCCTATTCACCATCATTCATTCACCTTCACATTAAAAGATTTACGGAGTTGGCAATTTGCAATTGCTGACTTTATTTTTCAATGTCTATTATAGAAACGGCCGTTTAGCCCATCAATGCTGTGCCAGCTCTTGCGTAGGCCAGTCCAATCCCAGATCTTTCCCCAGAACCTCTGCAATTTTTTTCCCCAAGTATTGACACCGCTGTCTCACAGCACCAGGGACCTAGGTTCGATTCTGGCCTCAGGTAAACTGTCTGGTATGGAGTTTGCACATTCTCCCCATGTCTGCATGGATTTCCTCCAGTTTCCTCTTGCAGTCCAAAGATGTGCAGGTTCGGTTGATTGGCCATGATTAAATTGCCCCTTAGTGCCAGAGAGACAAGATAGGGTAAATGCATTGGGTTGTGAGGATAGGACCTGGTTGGGATTGTGGTCAGTGCATACTCGATGGGCCAAATGGCCTCCTTCTGCAATGTAGGATTCTGTGACGTGCAGGTTAGGTGGATTGGCCATGGTAAATGTGCAGGGTTATGGGAAAGGATGTGGGCATTTGGGAGGGAGCGATATGTGGTGGAGCTGTGTAAGAAGACTCGATGGGCCAAATAGCCTCCTTTTCTGTGATTCTATGATCCAGCAAGTGTCCAGCAAGATAGGAGATAGAAGATCTTTGGATCCAATAGTAATGAACAGAATGAAATAACCATTTTGTTCCAGACTGCACGTCTGAGGCACTTTCAGACAGAATCCTTGGCATCATCTATTTTTAGAAAATATTGCTCTTTGAAGTTTGTCCAGTTAATGTTGATCTCTGAAAGTCAACAGTACAAACTTAGAATAGAGTATGGGCAATTATTGAAAATATATTTTTTCACAATGATATTTTAGAAGTAGTTCTGGCTTTAATGAAATGGATTGTCCAGTAGACACATTGGCTGAATCCATAAACCATCTGAAATTCCACTGGAATTAGATTTTGAGTGTGTTATTTGGTAGTATAAATAGAAGTTATTTACTGCATTGATTTATTCTGAGCATTTCTGAAACTCATCTCATTTTTGTTGATTGGATCTTGCTGTTAACTGTTCTCTCTTGTCTCTATTGGGAACGGCGCAGTAAACACAATTTATTCCCCTCTGCTCATTCCTTCCCAGAGTCTGTGAGACATGCCACAAAGAGATACAGCTTGTGAAGGTGATGTCCCCACCTCCCCATCCATGGGTCATCCTTAAACTGGGCAGGGTGCACCGTGTGACTGGGGAAGTGGCAGGTCAACCACTAGCCGGGGCCCAATCGAGCCGCTCAAATGGTCAACTAACGCCGTCTCTTTGTCCATCTGGGGAGGAAGAACCCACCAGCCAAACTCTGTGGCCTCCCAGCGGACTCCAGAGGTGCAGGGGCACTCCACAGCCTGTGTAAGAGCCACCTCGCAGCAAAAATGCCCATGGTCCCCAGCCACGCTTCGGCTTCACCCATTGAGATGCTCTGTCCATGTAGCTGCAGCACTCAGCCACCAGCAGTGGCGCTGTTGAGCATTGATTTGATTTGTTACTGTTCCATGCATTAACATACAGTGAAAAGTATTGTTTCTTGCGCGTTACACAGACAAAGCATACTGTTCATAGAGAAGAAAGGAGAGAGTGCGGGATGTAGTCTTACCCTTATAGCTAGGGTGTAGAGAAAGATCAATTTAATGCAAGGTAGGTCCATTTAAAAGTCTGACGGCCGCAGGGAAGAAGCTGTTCTTGAGTCGGCCAGTTTGTGACCTCAGACTTTTGTATCTTTTTCCCGATGGAAGAAGGTGGAAGAAAGAATTTCTGGGGTGTGTGTGTGTGTGTGTGTGTGTGTGTGTGTGTGTGTGTGTGTGTGTGTGTGTGTGTGTGTGTGTGTGTGGTCCTTAATTATGCTGACTGCGATTCTTGGCTTGAGTGACTGAGGAGTTTGCACATCCTCCCCATGTCTGCGTGGGTTTCCCCCAAGTGCTCCAGTTTCCTCCCACAATCCATAGATATGCAGGTTAGATTGACCATGATAAATTTCCACTTCAGTGACAGGGGATTAGCAGGGTAAATACTTGGGGTTACAGGAATAGAGCCTGGGTGGGATTGTATTTGATGCAGTCTCGATGGGCCAAATGGCACTGTAGAGATTCTAAAACGTACTGGCATCAATAAATATATCAAGTGCATGCAATTTTTATATTGGTAACACAATCAAAGCCACCAAAACTGAACCATCTCTACGAAGTTCTTACAATGTATTGCCCTCCCTGTGTCTGCATAGGTTTCCTCCGGGTGCTTCAGTTTCCTTCCACAGTCCAAAAGACATGCTGGTTAGCTACACTGGCGGTGCTAAATCCTCCCTCAAACAGCCGCCAGAGTGTGATGTCTAGTGGATTTTCACAGTAACTTCATTGCAGCGTTAATATACATCTAGTTGCGACACTAATCAATAAAAGTAAAAAACTGCGCCAACTGTAAGGGCGGAATGTTAACATTAAATAACTGTCGTGTGCGGATCGGGTTGGGTGGGGCAGTTAATTTCTCAGAAATCGATTTCCCAACTCAACTGCACAATTCCAGCTCTAACCTGCTCCTGTTAAACACAATCCTACACATAAGAATACACGTCATCGCCAAGCCTGTGTTATACATGGGCCCATTCAGAATCCTTCTGTAAATCAGACATCACCTGCCTCAGCAAAGCAGTTCATTTTGCCAAACTAATCATTGCTTGTTGACAATAATTGATTACACTGAGCGTGCTGTTAGTTTCGGAAAAGAAAGTGGCCACCCAGATTTTACTGGCCTGTAATTAAAGGCGTTATGTCAATGCAAGTTATTGTTCTGCAGTGGCACAAGTGACAACTTACTGATCAGCTTAATAGTCACAGACACACCAAGGAATGATCAATATTTGCTTAGTTGGCTGAACAATTGGCTAGGGATGCAGAGCAACGTCAACAGTGTGGGTTCAATTCCTACTCCGTTGAGGTTATTCATGAAGACCCCACCCTCTCACTTAAGTTTGAATTGATTCATTTATTGGCATCACAAGTCAGCTCAACATTAACACTGCAATGAAGTTACTGTGAAAACCCCCGAGTTGCCACACTCCACTGTTTATATGGGTAGTCTGAAGGAGAATTTAGCACAAGCGCTGCACCTAACCAATACGTCTTTCAGACTGCAGGAGGAAACCGGAGCACCTGGAGGAAACCCACGCAGACACTGCTGACTCAGTGTGCCAAAGACCTTAGTTCAACTGCCAGCAGTATAGGAGCACAGTGGTTAGCACTGCTGCCCCACAGCACCAGGGATCTGGGTTTGATTCCCGGTTTGGGTCACCGTCTGTATGGAGTCTGCACGTTCTCCCCGTGTCTGCGTGGGTTTCCTCCCAGTGTTCAGGTTTCCCCCCACAGTCTGAAAGACGTGCTGGTTGGCCATGCTAAATTCTCCGAACAGCCGCCAGAGTGTGGTGACTGGGGGGATTTCACAGTAACTTCACTGTAGTGTTAATGAAAGCCTACTTGCGACTAATAAATAAACTTTAAGCTAAATTTCAATTCTACTGGCTGTGTGATGGGATTTGAATATTAAAGGTGCTATATAAACGCAAATTATTGCTCCTCCCAATTAAAGTGCATCACAGCATAATATACAAAAGCAGGATTCATTATGTGCTCATTCTCCCTGTGTCTGCGTGGGTTTCCTCCGGGTGCTTCGGTTTCCTCCCACAGTCCAAAAAGCATGCTGGTTAGGGTGCATTGGCCCTGCTAAATTCTCTCTCGGTGTACCCGAACAGGTGTCAGAGTGCGACGACTGGGGGATTTTCACAGTAACTTCATTGCAGCGTTAATGTCAGCTTACTTGTGACACTGAAAAAACAAACTTAGACAAGTTCAGGGAGAACGTGCAGACTCCTCACAGATAGTGACCCAAGCCGGGTATCATACCCAGATCCCTGGCACTGTGAGGCAGCAGTACCAACCACTGTACTGCTCAACCTTGCCTCTTACCTGAGAAGTGATGATGGCTAGGGTTACAATCACCACTCTCAATAAAGGGAGACGGCAGCCTGTGGTCATTTGATTTGATTTATTATTGTCACATATATTAGCGTGTAGTGAAAAGTATTGTTTCTTGCGCGCCGTAGAGACAAAGCATACCGTTCGTAGAGAAGGAAAGGAGAGGGTGCAGAATGTAGTGCTACAGTTATAGCTAAGGTGTGGAGAAAGATCAACTCAATGTGAGGTAGGTCCATTCAAAGGTCTGACGGCAGCAGGGGAAAAGCTGTTCTCGAGACGGTTGGTACGTGACCTCAGGCTTTTGGGTGATGGCGAATTTACATTATTTGAAACATCAACAGGTTAGTGTCCGCTGAGTGCTGAATGTGTTCAATGATTTGTATCGGTGACTGATTCCCACGGATTTGGCCGGTATAAAATTTTGCGAGATGTGTGATCATGCCGGAAGTTGCACTGCAGCAGTTGGTTTTAAAGTAAGACAAGAATCAACAAGAATTGCGACGATCCTTAAAATTCTGCTGCACCTTCTGTCCGAGGTTAAGGGAATGTTCTGACTTGCGTTGATTTGGTCAGTGAATCCTTCACGAAGCCAAGTGACAAGAAGATGAAAGACAAACAATCCGTCATGTGTTGGCAGCTTGAGCGACGAAGGCGGGGGTGGGTGGGGGAGGGAGCTTTAGCCTTTTTATCTCCACCTTTTAATTCCATCAACTCAATTTGCGAGATGTCTTGCGCTGTTGGCACGGAGGCTTTATTGGACGATAAGCTGCGGATGCTTTTGACTCGTCAGCTTAATGGAAAAGGGCAAAAAAAAAGGCCAACCCGCACAGTGGATGAGGTGAACTGAAAATGACAGATAAATTGGAAAAATTAGATCTCGGTGCAAGCCACTGCTTTATGAGATGAATACGGAATTGCGGGGGACTCAACAGAGCGGTGACGCGTGCAGAATTTTTCCTGGCTCCAAAGAAAGATCGCAATTTAATCTTCAATTAAGAGTTGTAAGGGAGGAATTCGTCACGGCTTGGTCAGTAAGCTGTGGATGTCATGTCACGGGCAGCTGGGGGGAATAAGAAATGGCAGGGGTGCATTGGTGGGAGGATGGGGGGGGGGGGGGGGGGGGTTCTGTTCTAGCCAAGTTTGCATGTGAGGTGTTTGCAGAGTGCCATGCTCATTCTGAAGCACCCCCCCCCCACCCCAATCCATTGACTCTGTCTACACTTCCCTCTGCCTTGGCAAAGCAGCCAGTATAATCAAGGATTTCACGCTCCCTAGACATTCTCCCTTCCACCTTCTTCCACCAGGAAAATGATACAAAAGTCTGAGGTCACGTACCAACCGACTCAAGAACGGCTTCTTCCCTGCTGCCGTCAGCCTTTTAAATGGGCCGAACTCGCATTCAGTTGACCTTTCTCTACATCTTAGCTATGACTCTAACATTACATTCTGTACTCTCTCCTCTCTTTCTCCCCTTTGTACTCTGGAATGGTTTGCTTTGGCTGTATAGTGCACAAGAAACAATGCTTTTCACTGTATCCCAGCACACATGAAAATAATACGTCAAATCAAAAGAAGTTGTCCCTTTGCTTGGGAACGAATCACTATTTCTCATCAGGTTCACAATCATTGACAATGGGTGTAGTGCTTTCATTTCAACCGAGACTTGCTTTGCCCTCAGATCGCACCCATCAGAACGATGTTGTTATTCAGTATTCATATGTCTGCTGCCAACTGTCCAACAGAAGAAGTCAATTTGGGTGGCGTGGTGGCTCAGTGGTTAGCACTGCTGCCTCACAGCACCAGGATCCAATGTTCACTTTGAGCCTCAGGTCACTGTCTGTGTAGAGTTTGCACATTCTCCCTGTGTCTATGTGGGTTTCCTCCGTGTTCTCCGTTTTCCTCTCATTGTCCGAAAGACGTGCTGGTTAGGTGCATTGGCCATGCTAAATTCTCCCTCAGTGTACCCAAACAGGCACGGGAGTGTGGCGACTTGGGAATTTTCACAGTAACTTCATTGCAGTGTTAATGTAAGCCGATTAATAATTGCTAGTAAATAAACGTTAGACTTTATTTCAGTTGCAGCAGCTGCTCTGGTGAGATTTGAATGTTAAAGATGCTTTATAAATGCAAATTATTGCCACTGATGCTTAGATGCTGTGTCAGCACCTCCCACTTAAAGCACATCGCAGCACAAAGTACAAAAGGAGCATTCACGATCCAGTGTTTCACTGTGCTGCCTTTGTGTCATTAAAACCTGCCGTTGGTTAACAGTACCCACCCAGGGCTGAATAAAACAAAAGTCGTCTGCGTAATTACTGAGACACAAAGGCTTGTGTGTGAGTCTATAGAGACCAGGGTTTCACCACATTGAATCCTGGTCTCGTCAAACAATATCAAACCATTCTCACTCCAAACTCCAAGTCGAAAGCTGTGTAGATAAACCTGAGAACCTTGTCTCACCTGAAATAATCCCCCACAAATCCAGTTCAAGGACAAAAAAACCAAGGAAATTTCTGTAATTTAAGTAACTGCTCAGTCGGCAAAGGTGTCTGAGCACGTGTAAAACTCTATACTGAAGGAGGAGGTGGGATAAACAGATCATGAGATGAATGGGGTCACTGTGTATCATGGGGTGGCACGGCGGCACAGTGGTTAGCACCGCTGTCTCACAGCACCAAGGACCTTGGTTCGATTCCCGGCTTGGGTCATTGTCTGCGTGGAGTCTGCGTGTTCTCCCGTGTCTGTGTGCGGATGCTCCGGTTTCCTCCCACAGTCCAAAGATGTGCTGTTTGGATGGTTTGGTCATGCTTAAATTGTCCCTTAGTTTCAAGGAGGGGTTATGGGGATATGAATGGGATTGTGGTTAGTCCAGGCTCAACGGGCTGAATGACTTCCTTCTGCACAGTAGGGTTCTACGGTTCAATGATGCGATGAAATGTCACATACCAGAGTCCTGTTGTGTCACCATGGCGATGAGGTTTTAAGTCTGACTATAACTGATAGAATAGAGCATTGCTCAGTCTGCTAGCTGTAAGAACCCTTTAATAAAAGGATTTGAGATTTGAAAAATCCCAGTCCTATTGCCAGAAATCCTTGGTGCACAATGCTAAGCTGCCCACAGTTCTGACATAAGTTGGTGCCAAGTTGACAACTCATTGAAAAAGGCCTCATAGGTGGGCACTGCACAGTTCAACAATGCTTAGATATGTGCTAGGAAGTGTTCTTACTGTTGTCGGGACACAGACATGCTGTTACGAAGAATAGAACTTGCTTTATTGTGTGCTTGATACAAGGAGGACATCATACTCACACCAGAATCAGAATCACCTCCCAGGACTGGCATCTCTAAACATGATAGTGGGGGGTGGGTGCTGGAATAAATTTTCTTTTCAGGAGAGAACATATATGAACCTCAATAACTATGAGTTCCAATGAGTTGAATCTCTTAGAAAAACATAACGGACAAGATTTTCCAGCTGCATTTGCCCCAAGGCTGGAAAATCCTACCCGAGGCCAACAAACATTTGCACGCTCTGTATCCGCTCGCTACAATTCCTGTGGCGGGCACATCAGGAAAATTTCACTCAACAGTATTGATTACATCTGCTTGCTGTTGAATAAGGATTCAGTAGCAAGGATTTGCAGGTTAGGTGGATTGGCCATTTTAAATTGCCCCTTATGTCCAATGATTTGCAAGTTAGAGGGATTGGCTGTGCTAAATTGCCCCTTAGTGTCCAAGGATGGGTAGGTTAGGTGGATTGGCCATGCTAAACTGCCCCTTAGTGTCCCAAGATATAGATTACAGGGATTGGCCATGCTAAACTGTCCCTGAATGTCTAAGGATGTGCAGGTTAGTGGATTACAATGCTAAATTCTCCCTTCATGTCCAAAGATCTGCAGATTTGAGGGATTGGCCATGTTAAATTGCCCCAAAGTGTCCAAAGATGTGCATGTTAAATGGATTGGCCCCTTAGTGTAAGAGGGATTAGCAGGGTAAAACACACGGGATGATGGGGATAGGGCCTGGATAGGATTGTTGTCGGTGCAGATTCGATGGTCCGAATGGCCTCCTTCTGCAGGGATTCCTACAATTCCATAAATAATCATTTTGTTAAACTGCACAATCACCCACTCTCTCTCCGTTTCTTTTCTTTTTGACCAGGATGCCAAGCTTCGGGAGCTGCTGGACGTTGGAAATCAAGGAAATCGCCTGGACAACAGGATGGTCACGGTGGTTTATGGCCCGGACTTGGTCAACATTTCCTATCTCAACTTCATGGCCTTCCAAGAAGATGTAGCAAAGGTACCTGCGCGTTCCGAAAATTCCCATGTTCCGCCGCAGTCAGCCATGTTTGCAATGATGGCATTATGTTTCCAGTGAGATTCACCTCATGTCTTTCTGCTAACCCCTGGACACATCCAGTTGCTATTACCCCTGTTGCCATGAGGTGAATTGGAATATAGCTTGGCTGAGCACCAAGCCTTTCATACCTCACATCTCCAGGCATGCAGCAACAATCATGTGATCAAACATGTGGTAAGTGGCCAATCACAATGAGTTACTCACACAGACAGCAAACCAGCAAGTTAAAAGCATTGAATCCTCCACTTTCAATCTCAATGTTCGGAGAATTAAAATAATGATTTATTATTTATTGATAATTTATTATTTCTAAACTTGATGATGGTGGTGGCGGGGGGATGTGGAATAAGGGAATTTTCTGGCAATTCGCACCTACGTGAAGATGGAGAATTTGGCACTCAGCCAAACATCCGTTCACTGTGGCGGGATCGGAGAATCCCGTTGGCGTGAATGATTGGAAAATTCCAGCCAAGTTTTCTTTCAAGGACAATACGTCTGCAAATCACAAGAAGTATGCACACATAATGAGTTAAATCTCTTTGAAAAATGTAATAATATTAATTATGTCTCCCTGCTGTCAAACAACCATTCTGTTAAACTGGAGCTGATGAGACACATTGTGCAATCACTCACTTCTCTCGCTCATTGTTGCTGCAAGATTTGTCCAAATTTGAAGTGCCTTGCTTTTTTAAAAAGAAATCACCATAAATGATTTCCTATTCTAATTTTCTGTCCTTATTTCCCTGTTTTGATTGGATAGGATATTTTGCCACCATCTAAAATCCGCTGTCTGAAAAATGAAATGAACTGTCCCATGGTAACATAGTTTAAAGTTTATTTATCAGTGTCACAAGTAAGGTAACATTAGCACTGCAATGAAGTTACTGTGAAAATTCCCGAATTGCCACACTCCACCACACTGAGGCAGAATTCAGCACGGCCAATGCACCTAACCAGCATGTCTTTCGGACTGTGAGAGGAAACTGGAGCACCCAGAGGAAACGCGTGCAGATATGGGGAGAATGTGCAAACTTCACGCAGACAGTGACCCAAGGCTGGAATTGAACCCTGGCGCTGTGAAGCAGTAGTGCTAACCACTGTACAACTGTGACGTCCCAGGATTAAACTGTTAACTATCACTGGACCCGGGTTTGATTCCTGGCTTGGGAATCTGTGCGGAGCCTGCTCATTCTCCCTGTGCCTGCCTGGGTTTCCTCTGACTGCTCTGGTTTCCTCCCACAGTCCAAAAGACGTATTGGTTAGGTGCATTGGCCATGCTAAATAGTCCCTTAGTGCACCCAAACAGGCGCCTGAGTGTGGCGACTAGGGGATTTTCACAGTAATTTCATTGTAGCATTAACGTAAGCCTACTTGTGATTAATAAATAAACATTTTATGTTGTACCATCATAGTTATTGGTCAACACTGACATTGACCCTGGAAAGCAAATCCTTTCATTATAAGATAATTTTGAAAGAAACACTATATTTTCAAGTTTTTAAATGATATTTCAGCTTATATCATAATCTAATTGAAATTAATTAATTATTATGTTCTTCTCTGAAAACTTACATTAAAAATGCAGGATTCAACTTCCTGGTTTGCTGTCTGTGTGAATAGTTCAATGTGATTGGCTGCTTGCCTGTTTGATGACATCACAGTTGGAGATCTCCCTGACTGAGTATCAAAAGTAAACTGCCGCTGGGAATGGAGAAAATCAGGCCACAGACATCACTAGATCTTTGCGGGCTTTCTTTAAGGTCCAGTAGGAAGTCTCACATACAAGGTTAAAACCGAATAGGTTTATTTGGTAGCATGAGCTTTCAAAATACTGCTCCTTCATCAGGTGAATGCAGAATTTGGCTCACAAACAGGGTATATATTGCTACAAACTCAATTCCAAGATAATGGTTGGAATGCGACTCTTAACAGGTAATCAAGTCTTAAAGGTACAGATAATATGAGTGGAGAGAGGCCTGAGCATAGTTTTAAGAGGTGTGAATTGAATCCAGCCAGGATAGTTAGTGAGATTTTGCAAGTCCAAGCAAGTCTTGGGGGTTACATGAACCCAACATCCCAGTTGAAGTCATCCTCATGCACACGGAACTTGGCTATCAGTTTCTGCTCAGCAGTTCCGTCATGTGTCTCGAAGATCACTTTGGAGAATGCTTACCCGAAGATCAGAGATTGAATGTCCGTGACTGCTGAAGTGTTCCCCGACAGGCAGGGATCACTTACATTAAAAATGTAAGGGATCACTCCTACCTGGTGATTGTCGAACAGTGTCTATTCATTCATTGTCACAGCGTCTGTATGAGATCCCCAATGTACCATGCCTTGGGACATCCTTTCCTACAGCATATCAGATAGAAAATATTGATCGATAAGGTCAACAGCTAAATCATTACCAATTCCAGACCATTAATAATGTTCGCAAGGGAATTGAACAAGAGCAAAGATCAAAGAAAATTACAGCACAGGAACAGGCCCTTCGGCCCTCTTAGCCTGCACCGACCATGCTGCCTGACTGAACTAAAATCTCCTATCCTTTCGAGGACCATATTCCCATTCTGTTCATGTATTTGCCAACACTAAAAATCACTATTGTATCTGCTTCCACTACCTCCCCCGGCAGCAAGTTCCAGGCACCCATCATCCTTTATGTAAAAAACTTGCCTTTATATCTCCTTTAAACCTTGCCTCTCACACCTTAACCCTATGCTCCCTAGTAATTGACTCTTTCACCCTGGGAAAAAGCTTCCGACTATCCACTCTGTCCATGCCCCTCATAATCTTGTAGATTTCTATCAGGCTGTCCCTCAACCTTCATGCTTCCAATGAGAACAAACCAAGTTTCTCCAATCTCTCCTTATAGCTAATGCCTTCCATAACACGCAACATCCTGATAAATCTTTTCTGTACTCTCTCCAAAGCCTCCACATCCTTCTAATAGTGTGGCGACCAGTTGAATAAATAAATGTTGAGATATAATGTGCGGAGGAAACCCCCATACTTTTACCCATTTTTATTCACATGCTTATCCAGTTCCCAAGCGAACATTCCTGCTGTAACCACTAATTCTATTCACAAGAGGTCACAGGAAAAATCCACAGAGCCAATACTCCAATTTAATAGAACAAATTTAAACTTAATGAGTAGGCGATGGGCTAGAGGTATTATCATTAGGTTAAATCCAGAAACTCAGCTAATGTTCTGGGGACCTGGGTTCAAATCCCACCATGGTAGAATTCAATAAAAAAATTCTGGGATTAAGAATCTAGTGATGACCATGAAACCATCGTCGAACGTTGGAAAAACCCATCTGGTTTATTAATGTCCTTTAGAGAAGGAAATCTGCCATCCTTACTTGGTCTGGCCTATATGTGACTGCAGAGCCACAGCAATGTGGTTGACTCTCAACTGCCCTCAAGCAACTAGGGATGGCCAATAAATGCTGGCCAATCAGCCACACCCATGTCCCATGTATGAATAAAAAACAAAATTAAACTGCCCCTTGCAAGGGAGAGAGAAAACAAATAATGGGAATCTGAAATAAAAACAGATTATGTTACAAGATCAGGTAATATCTGTGGAGAAAAAAGATCATAGAATGAATTCCAAAGAGCTGGCACGGGTATGATGGGCTGAATGGTCTCTTTCTGTGCTAAAGAGGAGGCTATAAATACACACTATCAATAGAAAGAAATATTAAAATGCTAAAATAGTACACACAATTCATGGAATCCCTACTACGCAGAAGGCCATTCGGCTCACTGAGTCTGGACTGGCTCTCTGACAGAATATTTTAGAACATAGAACATAGAACAATACAGCGCAGAACAGGCCCTTCGGCCTTCGATGTTGCGCCGACCAATTCTGAAAAAAGCAATGACCCTCCAAACTAAACCATTCCCTTCTCTTCCATAAACTTATCAACTAACCTCTTAAACGCCACCAAACTTGGCGCATTTACAACTGCCGCAGGCAGGGCATTCCACTCCCTAACCACCCTCTGGGTAAAGAACCTACCTCTGATATCCATCCTATAACTATCACCACTTAATTTAAAGCTGTGTCCCCTCGTGGTAGCTTTCTCCATCCTAGGAAAAAGACTATCACTGTCCACCCTATCTAAACCTCTAATCATCTTATATGTTTCGATAAGGTCTCCTCTTAGCCAGGCCCTCTCCCTCACTCTACCCCTGCAATCCCACACATTTACTACGACTAACCCACCTAACGTGTACATCTCTGGTCACTAAAAGGCAAATTACCTTAGCCAATCCACCCAACCTGCACATCTCTGGACACTAAGGGGTAATTTAATATGGCTAAGCCACCTAACCTACACATCTTTGGACTGTGGGAGGAAGCTAGAGCACCTGAAGGAAACCTTCCCAGACTCAGGGGGAAAGTGCAGACAAGACAGTCACCTAAGGCCGGAATCGAGCCCGGGTCCCTGACGCTGTGAGGCAGCAGTGCTAACCATTGTGCCAGGATGTGGAGAAGCAGGCATTGGTTTGGGGTGGCTTGCAAAATCCTACCAACTGCCCTGTCTTGAGATAATTCATATCTCTTTAACCTGTGATTAATCCTTTTTCCATTTGCACTGTCTGTACCTGTAAAAACTCGATTACCTGCAAAGACTCACATTCCAGCCATTATCTTGCAACCTGTGAACGTAGGCCGTGTTGTGAACCCATCTCTCCATCACCTGGTGAAGGAGCAGCACTCCAAAAGCTCATGATTCCGAATAACCATTGTCCCACCGTGCCGCCCGAGTTGATACGGTCTTACGATTAATTTTCTGCAAACCACAAGCGTCAGTTAAAAATTTTACAATATTAATCTTGAAAATTTGGCCTGGTTGATATATTAAAATGTACAATTTACAGAGTGACCTGTTTTAGTTTTTGGGATGGAAGAAAAACATCTATTATCTTTTCAGGTTGAGGGTGTTAGTTAAAATTGGCTCCCAGTACGTGATAGAAAACTGGACGCACATCTGATTTATTTTAGTCCCCATGTTTGTGACATTTGTTGTCAAAGTAAACACAGTTGAATTTTGCCTTGTCCTGACCTGATGTTGTCTGGTGCCTGACAGCCCATGCAATAAGTGAGAGAATTGTGCTTTTTTATCTGTATCAGAGGAATAAAAATAGACAACGCCAGAAGCGTCTAACCGATCGGGCAACATATTTGGAGAGAGAAACAAAGTTGGCGTTACACAGTCAATGCCATTCTGATCTCTCTTTCTCTCCTGACCCGATGCTACTGACCCGACCAGTGTTTTCAACGTTATCTGTTTTTTCCATTATTTGGCCTCTCTCCATTGTGGGGGGACGGGGTGGGGCAGTTTAAATTCATTTGTATTAAATCGAAGAAATTACCTCCGTGGATTTTCCCTGTGACCTCTTGTGGACAGAATTAGTAGTTTCAGCAGGAATGTTTGCTTGAGAAGTGTATACACACAAAGCCCCGCGGCAAATAATCCCTTTGAAAGAAGCACTTTAGCTCATTTTCCAGTGATTTATGTTAATCACGGGTCTTTTTAATCTCTGCTCACACTGGTTTCAACAAAATGCAAATTATTGCAGTGCAAATGATCTAATTTAATGAATCTCTTTTGAAATCTCCAAAAAAGTCATCTCTTTTATCAATACTGTCAACTTTCTCAGTTAAGTACTTTGAAACCTAACAGCTGCTATTGTGGTAACTGCTGTATGGAGTGTTCTGAAACCACAAGATGTAGGAGCAGAATTTGTCCTGCTATTCATAGCATCATAGAATTCCTACAGCAGAGAAGGAGGTCATTCGGCCCATCAAGTCTGCACTGACCATCATCCCACCCAGGTTCTATTTTTCTAACCTCTCATATTTACCCTGGCTAATCTCCCTGATACGAAGATTAATTTAGCATGGCCAATCACATATTTGGTCACGGTTAATATGTTTCTCAATTCTCTTATCCCGCCTTTTCCTGTAACCTTTGATCCCCTTACCAATCAAGAATTTATCTATCTCTGTCTTAAATGCACTCAATGGCCTAGCCTCCACAGCCTTCTATGGCAATGAATTCTACAGATTTACCATCCTCTGGCTGAAGAAATTCCTCCTTATCTCAGTTCTAAAGGATTGTTTCTTTACTCTGAGGCTGTGCTCTTGGATCCTAGTCTCTTCTATTAATGGAAACACCTTCTTCACATCCATTCTATCCAGGCCTCTCAGTAATATGTACATTTCAATGAAATCCCCCCTCATCCTTCTAAACTCCATCCAGTACAGACCCAGAGTCCCCAAATGCTCCTTATACGTCAAGCCTTTCATTCGTGGGATCATTCTCATGAACCTCCTCTGGACCCTTTCCAAGGCTAACACATCATTCCTTAGATAAAGGCCTATAATTGCTGACAATATTCCAACTGCGATCTGACCAGAGCCTTATAAAGCCTCAGCAGTACTTCCCTGCTTTTTGTGTTCTCTCAAAATGAACGCTAACATTGCATTTGCCTTCTTAACTACCAACTCAACCTTCAAGTTGATAAAGACTATGAACAGTGGCATTTTGATTTTCCTGTCATGAATACAATAATAGAACATGATTACGTTGATATAGCACCTTGGGATGACCTCTTTTCATCTGTTTATAAAGCTAAAGATCCACAATTTTTTAAACAGCTTTATCAATTTGGTCCTGCCACCTTTAATATTTCTTGATGAGGTCCCTGGGGTCTTGCTGCTCTTAACCTGCTGATACAGTTTAGTTTGTACAGCCTTTTTCCAGCCAAACTGTATCACTCTTCCACAAACTGTTTTTGAGCGGTGATTGTCCCTTTAAGGGCAGCACAAGGCCATGTGACCCTTGTTATGCCCTTTAAGGAACACATTAAGGGCAACACAGCAAAGTAAGGGTCGCATGGTCTTGTGTTTGGCATAAAGGGACAATTTACCAAGTGCCTCCCCATTTTACCCGTCTGGTTATACCTTCTCGAAATCTGTTGCTACTCTCCCCACTGCCATCTCCTCACAACCATCTGTTTTTAGCTTTTGGGTTCATCGGTAACTGTTGGCTGAATAATGGAAATGGCTCCCCCGTTTCCCTGCGTATATCATGGGACAGCATAAATCCACCTGACCACAAATAAATCTGAAGTCCCATTCGGAAGACAGCACCTCCAACAGCGCGGAACTCCTTCAAATGCTACACAGAAGTGTGAATCTTGGTGATGTGCAAACATCTTGGGTGTGGGACTTGAACCCACAACCTTCTGACACCAAGGTGGAAATGCAACCTACTGCTGACATTGTAAGCCCACCTCCTGCTACACCCTGCTGAACGGTGGGGCATTGTACAGCTGAATCATCCAGAGAATGGGAAGATTGAACAACACTCTCACCAAGGGATTGGATGGGCACATTAACGGTTCACTAGATTAATGAGAAATGGCTCATGCATTGACATTACAAAGCTTTAACTGTATGTTCATTATGCTTAATTGGGAGTAGGTAAGCATTAAATACCTCTAAAAATAACATTGACTTGAATAATGGTTTCTGGATGAAGAGGTCATGCTGATAAATTGTAGGCAAGGACTAGCTCCAGTTATATCACACAAATGTTCAAAATAGGAGCAGGAGCAATAATTTGTGGAAACAGAGGTCAGGAGTGTTTCTAATGCCAGCAATGAAGACTCTGGCCACCAACAGGCCTAAAGACTCTTGTGGGGCCTGCAAGTGATCCCAAGAGACCCCCATGAGTTACAAATTCATCCAAACTCTGTCCAGAATCCCTACAATGCAGAAGGAAGCCAATTTGGCCTATTGAGTCTGTACTGACTCTCTGAAGGAGAATTTTACCCAGGGCCTTTGTTCCATCTGATACCCTCAACCATGCACATATCCTTTGGCTAATCCATGTAATCTGCGCATCTTTGGACACTTAGGAACAATTTAGCATGTCCAATATACCAAACCTGCACATATTTGGACAGCAAGGGGCAATTTAGCATGGCCAATCCACCTAACCTGGGCATGTTTGGACAGTAAGGGACAATTTAGCATGGCCAATCCATCTAACCTGTGCATGTTTGAACAGTAAGGGGCAATTTAGCATGGCCAATCCACCTAACCTGTGCATATTTGAACAGTAAGGGGCAATTTAGCGTGTCCAATCCACCTAACCTGCTCATCTTTGGAGTGTGGGAGGTAAACAGAGCACCCAGAGGAAACCTACTGAGACACAGGGAAAAGGTGAGAACTTCACAAAGACAGCTACCCAAGGCCGAGATCGAACCTGGGTTTCTGGCAGTGTGAGGCAGCAGTGCTAACTACTGTTGTTATAAAACTTTCTCCAGATATTTTAAGTGCTATATTGAACGTAATTTTATGAGTGGTACTAAAGGCAAAATTGGCAGGACGTCAATATATAGTTGAACCATTTAAAGATTGGAAATTGAAGGTAGCCAATGCACAAAATGAAAGCTTGACTTCAATATTGTATGTCGAAGTGGCTAATTAAGCAATTGCCCGAAATACAAAGCTTTATAATCCCGTGTTCAGTGCACTGCATTAGTTTATTACAAAGCTACTCAACAGATTAAGTGCTAACAGTTAGCATTATACAATCACTCATTTAATCTTGTATTTATTTAATGTTTCAGGAGCAAGTCACAGAATGTAGGGAGAGTTTTGAGATCAGCTGCATGGTGACCAATTTGACAGTCGTTCAACATTCTGAACTCATTAATATTTTTGTTAAGTATCATTTGAATTATTTTTGTCTCCCCAATTTTTCCTGCTGCTCATCTCGAAGCCCTTGCTTAGATAGAGCTAGTAGGTGCTGGCCGCTATTCCTCCTATCTGCAGTAAGCACAGAGCCCCAGCATATTATTCAAGTGGCAGCAAATTCAGAGTTGAGACTGACTCTGCCCTGATGTGATATCCACATGTATTCCTTGTCCATCAGAAGTCACTAAGGGGATGCGCTGGCCTAGTGGTATTATCGCCTGCTCGTAATCCACAAAACTCAGCTCATATTCTGGGGACCAAGGTTCGAATCCCACCACAGCAGACGGTGGGGGAATTGGAATTCAATAAAGAAGATATCTGGAATTAAGAATCTACCGATGACCATTGGAAAAACCCATCTCATTCACTAATGCCCTTTAAAGAAGGAAATCTGCTGTCCTTGCCTGGCCTGGCTTACGTGTGACTCCGTAGCCACAGCAATGTGGTTGACTCCCAACTGCCCTGGGGTAACTAGGGATGGGCAATAAATGCTGGCCAGCCAGCGATGCCGATGTATCAGAAATAAATTAAAAAAGAACTAACGGAAAGAGTAATAAATTCTAGAGTTTTGCTGCCATGCCTGCCCCAGAATCAGAATCGCAGAGTGGAATTCTGTGTTGGCCTCCGGCAGGATTTTATGAGCCTCATCCAAGCAAGGTTGTAAAATACCAGCCAAAATCTTTAATTTCTCCTCAAGAGTTGCTGCTTTTATAGGCTGTGGCCCCATTAGTGCTGAGATGAGCTGGTTTAAATTTATTTATTAGTGCCACAAGTCAGTTTACATTAACACTGCAATGAAGTTATTGTGAAAATCCCCGAGTCGCCACACACCGGTGCCTGTTCAAGTACACTGAGGGAGAATTTAACATGGCCAATGCACCTAACCAGCATGTCTTTTGGGCCGTGGGAGGAAACCGGAGCACCCAGAGGAAACCCACGCAGACACGGGGAAGAAAGTGCAGACTCCGCGCAGATAGTAACCCAAAGCTGGGAATTGAGGCTGGGCTCCTGGCGCTGTGAGGCCAAGGTTAACACCGGTTGTCATGATGTTCACCGTGAGCTGCTAATCTACCGATTGTGACACTGAAGGAGCTGGTGAAGTGCAGTGTTGGAAGTTGGGAAAGGCTCCAGACGTGTGGCACAGTTGGTACATGTTCTGCCAGTACGGATAACAGGCCTACACAGTCCCTCAGATAATCTGACTTGCTTTAAATTTCCTGATCTTGACTGGATCTCCAGCCGAGAAGTTTTTATCAGCCTCGGCACTTCCAGTGATGGCAAAACAAGGAAAAGCTATCCGTCAGCATTCCAGTGACCCCTGCTGGAAATTAAGATATTGTACAAGCACTGTGACATTTTCCAGGGATATTTCACAGCTGCCAAGGCCAGCGTTGCCCGCTCTTGAGAAGGGGTTGCTGAGCCATCTTCTAGAACTCCTGCACCCCAGCACAGTGGTTAGCACTGCTGCCTCACAGTGCCAGGAATGTGGGTTCAATTCCCACTTTGGGTCACTGTCTGTGTAGAGTTCGCCCCATGTCTGTGTGGGTTTCCTCCGGGTGCTCTGGTTTCCTCCCACAGTCTGGTGGTTAGGTGCACTGGCCGTGCTAAATTCTCCCTCAGTTGTACCCAAACAGGTGCCGGAGTGTGACAACTCGGGAATTTTCACAAGCAACTTCACGGCAGCGTTAATGTAAGCCTACTTGTGACATTAATACATAAACTTTTAAAACTTTAAACATCGAGGAAGGAGTTCCAGGCTTAACTCAGCGACAGTGAAGGAGCCGTAAGTCAGAATGGTGGCTTGAAGGGGAAATTATATGTGATTGTTTTCCCATGCATTTACTGATCTGTGTCCCTTGCAATGGTAGAGGGTAGCAGGTTTCAAAGGAGCCTTGGTGAGTTGCTGCAGTGCATTTCATTAATGGTACACACTGCTTTTACTGTGCATCTCTGCTGGAGGGAATGAATGTTTAAGGTAATGAATGAGGTGACCAATCAAGCAATACTGCTTTGTACTGGATGGTTTTTAGTTTATTTTAATTACTTACTGGTGTCACAAGTAGGCTTGCATCAACACTGCAATGAAGTTACTATGAAAATCCCTTAGTCGCCACACTCAGGGAAAATTTAGCAGGGCCGATGCACCTAACCAGCACGTCTTTCAGACTATGGCAGGAAACCGGAGCACCCGGAGAAAACCCAAGCAGATATGGGGAGATGTGTGGACTCCGCACAGACAGTGACCCAAGCCGAGATTCAAACCCTGGTCCCGTGAGGCAGCAGTGCTAATCACCACCCCAGTGCGGAGCGTCTTGAGTATTGTTGGAGCCACATTCATCCAGGCGAGTGGGGAGCATTCCATCACACTCCTGACTTGTGCCTTGCAGATGGTGTTCAGGCTTTAGGGAATCAAGAGATGAGTTACTCGCCATAGAATTCCCAGCCTCCGATCTATTCTTATACATGGCTGGTCTGTTTCGCTTTCTGATCAATGATAACCCCCCCTCCCTCCCTCCAAGACTTTGCTGCTGTTACAATCAACTGCTTCAAGTGATGAGGGGAGAAAATTAGTTGGAACAGACCATTTCAAACTGATACAACGTTCATTAAAGACTATGATTCCTTTCAGGGTTAGTTCTTGATCGCAATAAGACTTCTGGGGGGAGACAAGAGAGAGGGAGATCTCCAAGTAGCCAAAACTTTCTCCAGATAAGATATAGTATTACTTCGAAATGGAGAGACTGCATAGCTATTCTAATTGGAAAGAGAAAAATAACAGATTACTCGAGTTACTTAAACTTTAGAAAGGCCATCAACCTCCGAGGAGCAATGCCCTTCCTTATGGTATGTGAATCCAAACAAAATCCCTACAAACATTCAGCGGGCCAGGCAGTGTCAGAGAGAAAACAGATAATGTTTCACATGTAGAGACTTCTTCCGAACTGGGCAGTGCTACTGATGAACAGAAAGAAGAGAGAAGATATAAGGAGAATAAAGGGGAGGAAAGGGACACACGCACCCAGGCGCACACATACCTGTGAAGTATGTTAATGGGAGGTTGGAGAGAATTAAATAGTTCAGGTTATATTAATATGAGCGGTATCATGCAACAGTCTCTTATTTTCCTTTTAAACACACTTTAGCACCCGAACTTCAAATACTAGCCAGAATTCTAGAGGCACGGTGGTGCAGTGGTTAGCACTGCTGCCCCAAAGCGCCAGGGACCCAGGTTCAATTCTTGGCTTGGGTCACTATCTGTGCAGAGTCCGCACGTTCTTCCTGTATCTGCATGGGTTTCCTCTGGGGACTCTGGTTTCCTCCCATAATCTAAAGATGCAGAGATTTGGTGGATTGACCATGTTAGACTTTCCCATAGTGTATTCAAACAGGCACAGGAGTATGGCAACTAGGGAACTTTCACAGTGACTTCACTGTTCCTGTATCCCACTTAAGCACCTACGGCATTGCAAACTAAAAGACCTAGCCCACCTCCTTTGATGTGCTTCCTGAAGACACTCAAACCCCTTAGTTCATCACTGGGGATTAATAATACCTCTCAACTCCCAGAAGTCATGGTTGAGTGGTTAAGACTTGAAGTTCAGTGCAGTTTCTCCATCTAGGTTCAAATCCTGCTCACTCTATTTCTTATTTAGTTTCAAAGTTTCACTGAGTATCTTTGGTCTAAATCATGTCTTATGCAGAAAAAGAATACCCCACACTTGTAGCTATGAAATCTGTGATCTTGTTCGCAACATCTCTAGCATTCCTGTTAACGAATCTTTGATAGGTTGCTCCTAACTTTTGCCACACTCCTCCTGGTCTTTGATCTTGTAGCTATCAACTTATTTTCTTTCTGATCATATCGTGTTTGACCCTGACTAGTCCCACATCACATAAAGATATACTTCTGAGCTTGAGATACCTCTACTGCAATTGACATCATTCCTCCAGTGCCCTGTGCAAAACTTGTCAAAGTGCAATTGAATTCAGATAAGCTAGCTCGAAAATACAGCATGGAAACTGGCCATTTGACCCATCCAATTCATCACAGCATTTGTACATGAATCAAACATGCCAGAATCATTCCCTCACTCCATGCGTATTGCTTGGTGCATCCAGTGTTGAATCAATTCTGCCACATTGAGAAATGTATACATTGTAGAAAAGAGTTAGTAGGATGCTACCGGGACATAAATGGTTTGAGTTATAAGGAGTAGCTTTAGAGACTGGGACTTTTCTTTTTCTTGGGCCGTAGAAGGTTTAGGGGTGATCTTACAGAGGTCTATAAAATAATGAGGGATATAGATCAGCGAGAGAGTCAACATCTTTTCCCAAAGGTAGGGGAATCATAAACCAGAAAGACTGTGGGAAAGATTTACTAGGACACTACAAGGGCTTGATGCTTTGAGTTATAAGGAGAAGCTGGACAGACCAAGACATTTTTCCATGGAGTGTTGGAGGCTTAGGGATGTTCTGATAGAGGTCTATAAAATAATGAGGGGCATACATCAGTTAGATAGTCAACATCTTTTCCCAAGGTAAGGGAATCATAAACTAGAAAGAATGCAAGAAAGATTTACTGGGATGCTACCCGGACTTGATGGTTTGAGATATAAGGAGAGGCTGGATAGAATGGGATTTTTTTCCCTGGAGCGTAGGAGGCTGAGAGATGATCTTATAGAGGTTGATCAAATAATGGGAGGCATGAATCAGCTAGATAGTCAACATCTTTTCGCAAAAGTAGGGGAGTCTAAAACTAGAGGCCATAGACTTAAAATGAGGGAGGAGAGATACAAAAGGGTCTGGAGGGGCAGTTTTTTCACATAGAGGGTGATGAGGGAATGAACTGCCAGAGATGGTAGTAGAAGCGGTTACAATTTTGTCTTTTAAATAGCATTTGGACAGTCACATGAGGAAGATGGGTTAAGAGGGATGTATGCCAAATGCAGGCATTTAGTGGCAAAAACTGGGTGGCATGGACAAATTGTGCCAAAGGATCTGTTTCCTTACTATAACCTTCTATGACTTTTACAGATATTACACCCTGGCCTACATGATGGTGTAGTGGTGGAAATGTGTGGCAATTCCAAGTCTTCTAAACTGGAACTAACACTTGGAAACCTTCTTTGTCTCTGCAGGAATGGACTGATGCACTATTCGGCTTAGCAACAAACCTGCTGGCACAGAACAGGTCGAGGGACACACTATTGCACAAAGTGTAAGTTTGGTCACCGTGCTTTTTACTTATTTCACTGATTTCAGCATTTTCTAAAACACTGCTACATGCATCGCGACCTTTAAAGATTTGTTATCTTTATTCCTACAATGTCTTGTGAGTGCAGTGTGTAACGTCCCTGCCCTGAGTCCCAAGCTGTGGATTCGAGTCCCAAGCCAGTTCTTGATGATCAAAGAGGGTGTGTTCATAATACAGCCAAACATAATGGGCAAGATTTTCTTTTTCTTCAGAAGGAACTCTTCAAACGCCATTCAATAAACATACAACAAAACTTACTCAAAGTAAGTTTGGAGTAAGTTACAAATCAAAGAAAGGGTTTAATAAAGAAACTTCATTACTCCAGACTTGGGGCCTCACCCTGGGCCATTCCCACAATTCCCAACAGGTTCTTACGTATAGTGAATCAGCTGACCATCACATTATTCTATAATTGTTTCCATGGTTCATTGGGTCAGCTGACCCTTACAGCTTGTTACCATACCGTCAGGGCCTGGGTTCGATTCCCAGCTTAGGTCACTGGCTCTGTGGATTTGCACATTCTCCCTGTGCCTGCATGGGTTTCCTCTGGGTGCTCTGGATTCTTCCCAGAGTTTAAAGATGTGCAGGTTAGGTGGATTGGCCATAATAAATTGCCCTTAGTGTCAAGGGGGCTAAATGCAATGAGTTATGGGGATAGGATTTGGTTGGGATTGTTGTTGGTGCAGACTCAATGGGCAGAATGGCCTACTTCTGCACTGTAGGGATTCTAAAGCTCTTGCCCACCCTTGATAACCTTGTATTTAGGTTGAATTAAGTCTTGATGTCCAACATAGAGAAAAATGATTCATACAGGTTATTGGTATGAAAGGTTACATTGTGACCGACTCGAGTAAAGTCAGCAATCACACAAATGTAGGACATGCAACTAGAGTGGAAACTGTCAATCCAATTTCAGAGCATTTTTTGACACATTCATCTGATATAAGCATTACTGGCTGGCCAGCATTTATTACCATCCCTAGTTGCCCTTGAAACTTGAGCAGCTTGCTCTGCCATTTCAGAGAGTTGTTGAGAGTCAACCATTGCAGTAGCTCTGGAATCATATATAAGCCAGACCAGGTAAGAATGGCAGACTTCCTTCCCTAAAGGACATTAGTGAACCAGATGGGTTTTACCCGACAATGGTTTCATGGTCATCAGTAGATTCTTAATTCCAGATGTGTTTTTGTTGAATTCAGATTCCCCCATCTTCCGTGATGGGATTCTAACCCAGATCCCCAGAACATTGGCTGAGTTTCTGGATTAATAGTCTAGAGATAATACCACTAGGCCATTGCCTGATCAGGACTTAAAGGGATGGAGGTAGCAGAACATTGTGGCACAAGCAAGAATGTTAAGAGACTCATCATGTATTTACAATCACCAGAGAGCATATAAGGAACATTTTACTCGATTATATCTCCTCTCTGTTTATTGCCAAGCTCTGAAGTGGCTGGCCGTTCAATTTATGACTACACATTAAACTGCTGCTCTCAAATTGTGTACGGCTTAATGGAAATGTATCCTGTATCCAAAAATGATCATTGTTACACCACAACAAAAAATAAAACAACATCAGAAAGTCAATTGCACATTGTTAAACCTTAGTCATGTCTGTTACGATCTGGTTAGGGACCGCTAACATTTAAATAGAGATCCAAACACTGTGTTTTAACCAATAAAGTTCATTGATTAGTGTTATATGTAGGCTTTTATTTATACTGCAATGAAGTTACTGTGAAAATGTCCTAGTTGCCACATTCCAACTGCATTGAGGGAGAATTTAGCATGGTCAATGACCTAGCCAACAAGTCTTTCAGACTGTAAGGAAATGGTGAACAGCATGGTGACACGATGGCTAGCACTGCTGCCTCACAGCTCCAAGGACCTGGGTTCAATTCCTGGCCTGGGTCGCTGTCTCTGTGTGGAGTTCGCACATTCTCCCTGTGTCTGTGTGGATTTTCTCCAGGTGCTCTGGTTTCCTCCTACATTCCAAAGGGCATACTAGTTAGGTGCATTGACCTGAACAGATGCCAGAGTGCGGCAACTAGGGGGATTTCGCAGTAACTTCATTGCACTGTTAATGTATGCCGTGTGACTAATAAATTAACTTTAAACTGGAGCAATTTATGCAGACACAAGAGAATGTGCAGACTCTGCACAGACAGAATTAAACCCAGATTCCTGGCAGTGTGACGCAACAGTACTACCAGACCACAATCCATTTATGCAACCAAACCACAAGATTTCATCTTTTCTCAAACAAAACACAATTTTTTTTTGTTTATAAATTATATTATGATTAGGGTGACAACATTTTAAAGTTATTTACATCTGTTGGGACCACCTGTTACAGTCCTCAAGAGACCATTTTAATTCTCCTCAGCTCCAGCAATCTCAGAGATAAACCTTGAATTTGTAATCCTTTGACTTTGAGTGATGCAGTTTCTTGTTCTGGTATTTTTTTTCCCAATACTTGCAAGCTAGTTTGCCAGTTGATTTATTTGCCACAAGATTTTATGAGGACCACTGTAGGTGCTTTCACTCATTTCAAACTAAACAACCTTCAAGCTCTTGTACACTCACACAATTCAAAGTGAGATTATGCCTCAGTTGCATAGCATGTGGTGAATGATGTGCGGAAGTTAAAATGCTCCGATTTTTAAAAATCATGCCTTCTCTGTAACAGCTTGTGGGAATGTTGCAAACCTCCAATGGGGTCTGCCTGCTTTCAGGCTAATCTTCATTCGCATTGACCTCGTAACATTCTGCTTCACCAAACGGTGAGCAAGACCGGATATTTCCATTCCAAATATTAAAAGCGAGATATGGGGGTACGCTATACAAATGAAGGATTAGCAAACGTCAAATTTTTATCGAATGAGAAAGGACAAAAAGCCAGGATTTAATTGACAAATAGCTATGCAAATGAAGGATGTGAACAAAATGCTTGTTCCTGATTTGCTGTATTGAATATAACTGCTAAGTTGTTTTCTGTAACATCAGAACCATTCCAGGATGGAGGAGAGGAGTTCTCCTTGTGCACAAGTAATTAAAGACCTTGCATTGGATGTATAGCATCCAGCACTATTTGTATTAAGAGTTGTCTAAGAGTGCCTAAGGTTGCTGGTACGCAGGATCTCTGATAGATGAAGTCAATTTTTTTCTCTGCTTACAGTGCAGATCTATCAAATTATCATGCGCTTTGGCTGTTTTCTCTCAGTGAATTGCAAGCTGAACACATCAATTCCCAGCTGGAACTTATGCTTAGATAGTTCAGTGTTACTTTTTGAAACCGTAACCAATTTCAATCTTCTCCGCAATTTGGTTTCCAAAACATAGGTACAGTTTTATTTCCTTTCCATGTTTAGCTTTTTGATTTCCATTTTCAGTTTCTGTTTCTGGTCAGATCATGCTTTGTCTAAGTTTCTCTACCATTGTTTAATGCCTCTATTCCAGTCTCCTAAGTGTGATAACCTCCTAATTTATTTACATTGCATTGACCCCGTTCTCTGCATTTAAAACTTTAATTCTTAAAACTACAGTTTATATCCCAAAATACATAAACCATAAACTAGATATTGATAATATAAATAAATTATAGCATTTTTGATGAGAGTTAATATTTGCTATCTTAGGCAATGGCCTAATGGTATTATCACTATTAATCCAAAAACTCAGCTAATGTTCTGGGGACCCAGGTTCGAATCCCACCACGGCAGATGGTGAAATTTGAATTCAATAAAAAATATTTGGAATTAAAAATAGACTGATGACCATGAAACCATTGTCAATTGTTGTAAAACTCGTTCGCTAATGCCCTTTAGAACATAGAACATAGAACATTACAGCACAGAACAGGCCCTTCGGCCCCCGATGTTGCGCCGACCAATATAAAAAGCAATGCCCCTCCAAACTAAACCATTCCCTTCTCTTCCATATACTTATCAACTAACCTCTTAAACGCCACCAAACTTGGCGCATCTACAACTGCTGCAGGCAGGGCATTCCACTCCCGAACCACCCTTTGGGTAAAGAACCTACCTCTGATATCCGTCCTATAACTATCACCCCTTAATTTAAAGCTGTGTCCCCTCGTGCTAGCTTTTTCCATCCTAGGAAAAAGGCTATCACTGTCCACCCTATCTAAACCTCTAATCATCTTATATGTTTCGATCAGGTCCCCTCTTAGCCTCCTCCTTTCTAACGAAAACAACCTCAAATCCCTCAGCCTCTCCTCATAAGACCTGCCCTCCATACCAGGCAACATCCTGGTAAACCTCCTCTGTACCCTCTCCAATGCCTCCACATCTTTCTTATAATGTGGGGACCAGAACTGCACACAATACTCCAAGTGCGGCCGCACTAGAGTTTTGTACAGTTGCAACATGACGTTGCGGCTCCGAAATTCAATCCCTCTACCAATAAAAGCCAAGACTCCATATGCCTTCCTAACAACCTTCTCGACCTGACTGCCTACTTTCAGGGATCTATGCACATACACACCAAGATCCCTCTGTTCATCTAGACTACTAAGAATCCTACCATTTGCCCTATACTCTACACATTTATTATTTCTGCCATAGTGCATTACCTCACACTTTTCCACATTAAACTCCATTTGCCACCTCTCGGCCCAGCTCTGCAACTGGAAGGAAGGAAGGAAGGAAATCTGCCATCCTTAGCCAGTCTGGCCAATATATGACTCCAGATTCTCAGCAATGTAGTCGATTCTCAATTGCCCTAGGGACGGGCAATAAATGCTGGCCAGCCACACCCATGTACTGTAAAATGAATAATTTTTACTGCTCCACCCGCCACGGGAATTGGAGCAGGCAGGGTTAGGCAACTGTTGACCTCAAGCGAGATTTTGCAGTCTTAGGAGCGAGCGAGGCAGTAAAATCATTTGCAAAGTGAATAAAAATAAATGTACCCCCTTCTCCCGACTAGTTTGGGAGAGTTTCCAACGCCAGCTTTTATTGTCATCTTTAGCAGCCAGCTATTTTGCAGGAGAACCGTGGCCTTAAAGCTCACTGATTTAATATTACAAGCCCGTCAGAGGTTTGAGATGCTGATTAATAAATTTATTCCTGACAACTTGCATGCCAATTGACATTGACAGATACAATTAGCCCCGTTTTAAGCTGCTATGATAACGCTTGATTATAATTTGAAATAAAAGTAACTGGAATGAAAATATTGTGGGACAGATGTCACACAATCTCTTTGTGTTTTTGTGACTGCTGTGGTGAAACAGTGATTGTAGATTCAGCACTTAAGTTATATTTTAGTCATCTCATCTGGCACCATTGAATTTGCAAATCATTTCGCTCCAAATTTAGCCAGCCATGTTCTTAATACTGCATCAACTTGGAGCGTATTTTCCCAGAAGTTGGTTCCCATTTATTTTTGCCGGCTGCTTCCGACCCTCTTAAGTGTCCCAATTGGCCCAGTCACCTCCTCCACTATTAAAACAACTCGATCTGTGGTTCCTCCTTCACTTTGCAGTCAGTGTGCCTGCTGGCATTATCTATTCCCATGCAACCCACAATTACATTCCCGCACGCTGATAAATAATTTTCTCTGCCATAACAACCGCTGTTGCAACCTTTTATCCACCACATTTTTAAACCGAAGGGGAGATTGGGGATATCGTTCAAAGTTACAGTAAGATGCGAGACATTTTTCAGGCCTCCGAGCGCTGTAATGGAGTTAGCTGAATCCATTATTATTAGAAATCTACGTACATTGCATGGTGAGACGCAGTCTCAAATACCTAGATACCAACAACATTAGGCAACATTGGAGTACTCAGACTTCCAAGTTTTAATTACAAGTGAGAACATAATGCAGCACAAAGCATTGCAGAATGCTCTGTCGTTTCATACAGAAATATGTAACAACTACAGTTCACCATATCTTGTTTCTTGGAAATTCATTATTTCCATCCTGTAGCCAAGGCTGGTGATAGTGTTCGTGGGACTAACACAAGGTTTAGATTAGTCGCTTACCCGCAATATGTTAGCACTGGCCTCACTTGTTTGGATAATAATTATTTTCCATTACTTAACAGAATTGTTTGTCACAATTTAATTCCCACCATTGTTGTAACTTAACTTATAGCACCTGCATTTTTTTTAAAACTGCTTTTAACTATATTTCCACGAGATATATTGTTTTATTTGAAGGGAGCATCCTGAATTTTACAGAAGAAAGTGAATTAAATATTTGACCATAGATGGAATTATGATGTAATTTCCACAAGACACTAAATGTAGCCAATGCGTTTGGGGTGCTGGGGGAGAGGAGTTGTAGAGTTATCGGACTTTTCATGCTAAACCAAAGAATACGTTAAAGGCAAAGTGCTGCAGAAGCTGGAATCTGAAACAGAAGCAGAAATGCTGGAAAATCTCACAGGCCTGAGAGCATCTGTGGATGGAGAGTAGAGCTAGTATTTCGAGTCTGGATGATTCTTCATCAGAGCTGGAGAAAGGATAAGTTAATTTGATACCGACCCAGATTATCATCAAACCCCTACAGTGAAGAAGGAGGCCATTCAGCCCATCGAGTCTGCAGCGACAACAATCCCACCCAGGCCCTATTCCTGCAACCCCACATACTTACCCCACTAATCTCTACACCTATGCACCCTGGAGCACCAAGGGACAATTTATCATGGCTAATGCATCTAACCCACACATCTTTGGAGTGTGGGAGGAAACTGGAGCAGCTGGAGGAAACCCATGCAGACACAGGGAGAATGTGCAAATCCGCGCAGACCGACAAAGAGCCATCTGGATTCAGAATGTCCTTACAGATGCTGCCAGATCTGCTGAGATTTTCCTGCGTTTTCTCTTTTGGTTTCAGATTCCAGCATCTGCAGTATTTTGCTTTGATCCACATGGACAGCAACCCAAGCCAGGAATTGAACCCAGGTCCCTGGAGCTGTGAGGCAGCAGTGCTAACCACTGTGGCACCGTGCCATCCCAATTGTTGATGGTAACAAAGGAACAGTGCTCCCCATTCGCTTCACTGTCAGTTGTCCATAAGCTTAAGTGGAACGTTGTCTCAGATTGCTATCTTGCCTTTAGCTGCAGTTACAGACACTCGCCTCATTGCAGATCTGCTGGAGACCTTTGGCATATTGAAAATGCAATTGTGTTCACGTTTATCTGGTTGGAGACTGTGCCAACTGCGGTTGGCAGGGTGTAACTCGTGCAGGGCTCAAGCCTCAGCTATTTACAGTCTATACTAATGATTTAAATGAAGTGGCAGAGAGTAATGTATCTAAGTTTGCTCACTGAGTGAAAAGAATGCAAGCTATGAGGAGGACACAAAGAGACTGCAAATAGGGTTGATAGATTCAAAAAGAATATTCCCAGTGATGGGGGAATCCAGAATTAGGGGGTCAGACTTGAAGATAAGGGGTAAACCTTTTAGAACTGAGGTGAGGAGAATTTTTTTCACTCAGAGGATGGTGAATGTGCGGAACTCACTACCATAGAATATAATTGAGGCCAATACGTTGTCTGATTCCAAGAAGTAACTCTTGGGGCTAAAGGGATCAAGGAATATGGGGGGAGTGGGATCGGGATCAGGTCCCTGGAATGGTGAGCCAGCAGTGCTGACTATTGTGCTACATTAAGATCTACCATGAAACCATTGTCGATTGTCAGAAAAACCTATCTGGTTCACTAATGTAACTTAAGAGAAGGAAATCTACTGTCCTTACCTGGTCTGACCTACATGTGACTCCAGAGCCACAGCAACATGGTTGACTCTCAACCACCCAACTAGGGATAGACATCAAATGCTGGCCAGCCAGCAACATCTATGTCCCATAAATAAATAAAAAAAAATTCCCAATTTTAACACAACAGGAAAACCTGAATAGAGAAAATCAAAATTGATGAGCTTTACAGTTTGCGAAGAAATTTAGAAGGGAGTTCAAGTCTGTTATATTCGTGTGATTTTTTTTTGAAACATTTCAGCTGCATCTTTTGACCTCCTAAACATTTATGCTGTGACAGAACCTCATTATTCGTCTCTGACTGTTATGTTCTGGGTAATGCATACTCCTGTGTAAACCATACAGCAAAGCGAATTGCTAGGTGAAGCAGCTAGTTCCGATATTAATTCAATAAAGACCCATCCGGTGCACAGACTGTGCAAATGCCTTTCTCCATTTATTTAAACAGCAGCTGTAACTCCAAGAGGGGGAAAACTGTGAGTAAAGTCAGCACTGATTATGCCGCAGGGATTCTTATTGTAAATGAGGATCTTTGTAACAAGGTCAGGTTATATTTAATTTATCAGAACAATAAAGGTAAAAGCTACTCCCTAACAGCAATAATCCAAATAAGTCATGTGTGTGTTTCAATGAATAATATATACACACATACACTGCAAGCTTGACTTTGTGTGTGACATTACGTTAAAGTTTATTTATTCGTGTCACATTGCATTAACGCTGCAATGAAGTTACTGATAAAATCCCTCAGTCGCCATATTCAGCGAAGGTACACCAAGGGAGAATTTAGCATGACCAATGCATATAATCCCCATGCTATTATAAATTCAATGTAAGTTTGTATAGGAAAATAAAGTTTCATTTGTTAGTGTCACAAGTAGGCTTACATTAACACTGCAATGAAGTCACTGTGAAAATTCCCCAGTTGCCACATTCTGGAATCTGTTCGGGCACACTGAGGGAGAATTCAGCGCAGCCAATGTACCTAACCAGCATGTCTTTCAGACTGTGGGAGGAAACCAGAGCACCCGCAGGAAACTCACACAGACTCGGGGAGAATGTGCAAACTCCACACAGACAGTGACCCAAGCCGGGAATTGAACTCTTGTCCCTTGCGCTGTGAGGCAGCAATGCTAACCACTGTGCCATCCGTGCCCCCCTCAATGTTCCCAAGAGTCCTTTTTATAAATTATAGTGATGATAATCCTCATGAGTTCCATGGGGGAATCATTAATTGATCGCCCTAGGTGGGTGGAGGGGGGGGAGTGGGGGGGCAAGTCGCCAAATTCTAGTTCCCTTGGTAACTGTAAAAGGCCTGGCCAGGTAGAGCTCATCTCCTGAGCCTGAGTCTGAAAGACGTACTGGTTAGGTACATTGGCCATGCTAAATTCTCCCTCAGTGCACCGGAACAGGTGCCGGAGTGTGGCGACTAGGGGATTTTCACAGTAACTTCATTGCAGTGTTAATGTAAGCTAACTAGTAAATAAACTTTATAAGGCAATCACTGGGAAGGCTTTTCAGAATTTCTATCCCAGCTGGGAATTGTGTATGTGTGCCACAGAGCAGTTGCTTTATTTATGTTTAACAATAAGACCATAAGACATAGCAACAAAATTTGGCCACTCGACCCATCAAGTCTGTTTTGCCATTCAATCGTGGCCGATATTTTTCTCATCTCCATTCTCCTGCCTTTTCCCCAAAACCCCTGATCCACTTATTAATCAATGAATACTGTTTCTTTCCAACACAACATCTTTGATGAAGAACCATCCAGACTCGAAACATTGGCTCTATTCTCTTTTTCCACAGGTCTGTCAGACCTGCTGAGATTTTCCAGCATTTTCAGTTTTTGTTTCCGATTCCAGTATCCAGAGTGTTTTGTCTTTACCTGATCCTTTATCTGAGGGTGGCACGGTAGCACGGTGGTTAGCACTGCTGCTTCACAGCTCCAGGCTCCTGGGTTCGATTCCCAGTTTGGATCACTGTCTGTCTGGAGTTTGCACATTCTCCTCATGTCTGCTTGGGTTTCCTCTGGTTGCTCCGTTTTTCTCTCACAGTCCAAAGATGTGTGGGTTACGTTAATTGGCCACACTAAGAAATTGCCCCTTAGTGTCCAGGAATGTGTAGTTAGATGGATTAGTGGGTATAATATGTAGGGATATGAGGGTAGGGCCTGGGTGGAATTGTATTCTGTGCAGACTCAATGGGCCTCTTTCTGCACTGTAGGATTCTATGATTCTTTCCGGTTAGGCATCCTGAGTCATTATAATGATTTGATTTATTATTGTCACATGTATTATTTAGTGCAAAAAGTATTGTTTCTTGTGTGCTCTACAGACAAAGCATGCCATTCATGGAGGAAGATAGGAGACTGTGCAATATGTCATGTTGCAGTCATAGCTAGGGTGTAGAGAAAGATCAACTTAGTGTGAGGTAGGTCCATTCAAAAGTCTGACGGCAGCAGGGAAGAAGCTGTTCTTGATTCGGTTGGTACGAGGCCTCAGACTTTTGCATCGTTTTTGGCAGAAGAAGATGGAAGAGAGAATGTCCAAGGTGCAAGTGGTCCATAATTATGGTGACTGCTTTGTCGAGGCAGCGGGAAATAGTAGACAGAGAATTATTTGCATAGACAACTGAAAGAAGAGGCAAATGCCCCATTGCTTTATTCCATATTGTTTTTGGAACTGCACTGAGGATATGTTACAAAGAAACATTTAGCATGAATTTTCATCAAGAACTGCATCCGTTATGTTGATTAAATATTGTCCTGTTTTTTAGGTACACCAAGCTCAAACTTCAGATGAATCAAGATGCCCGGATCCCCGTGAAAAAGTAAGTGCTCTCTCTCTCTCACGTTACCATCAAATGGTGGCACAGTGGTTAGCACTGCTGCCTCACAGTGCCAGGGACCTGGGTTCAATTCCCTGCTTGGGTCACTGTCTGTGCAGAATCTGCACATTCTCCCAGTGTCTGTGTGGGTTTCCTCCAGGTGCTCCGGTTTCCTCCCATAGTCCGAAAGACATGCTGGTTAGGTGCGTTGGCCATGCTAAATTCTCCCTCAGTGTACCCAAACAGGCACCGGAGTGTGGCGACTAGGGGATTTTCACAGTAACTTCATTGCATTGTTAATGTAAATCTACCTGTGACATTAGTCAGTAAAAAACCTGAACTGTTTCCAGATCAGCTGATCTCTATTTATCTATCCTATTAAAATATTTCATGGTTTCTGCCAATGGAGCATTTGTTCAGTGTTGAATTTGAGCCAGGGATCCTGTAAGATCCAGAACGGACCAGATTCCTGCATATGGTTCTGACTATGTCACAGGAAGGACACCTGAGAGGATACAGAGTAGATTCACAGAGATGTCACTTGGAATGGAATGGTTTAGGAATGTTTGGATTGGTGCAATTGCTCTCTCCGGAACAGATGGGGAGATTTGATTCAGGTTTTTTTTTCACTCATTCATGGAACACTGGCATTGCTGGCTGGTCAGCATTTATTGCCTATTCCGAGTTGCCTCAGGCCTTTTAAGAGTCAACAACATTGCTTTGGATTTGGCGCCACGTGTAGGCCAGACCGGGTAAGGATGGCAGAGTTCCTTCCCTAACGGGCATTAGTGAACCAGATGGGTCTTTCTCAACAAGAATTTAGCAACACCAATTTTTAATCCAACCGATTTATTTGATAGTAAAATTGCGAGCTTTCAACACTCTGTGTCTTCCTCAGGCAATTGCAGTGTTCTGGTCTGCAATAGCACACATCAGCACAGACAGTCAGAGATTGCTGATTAGAATGCGAATCCTTACATCTAACCTGCTATTCAAGTGGCTAACAATGTGTGTGAAGGGGATCCTGAGCATTGTTATAGAATTGTGTATTTTCTCCAGACAGCACAGTAAGTGAGGTTTTTTGCTAACCCAGGCAAGTTACAGGGGTTATAGATAGTGTGTCATGAAGCCAAGATCCCTGTTAAGACCGTCCTCGTGTGCGGAGCTTGGCTATCAGTCTCTGCTCAGCGACTCTGCGCTGTCGTGTATCACGAAAGCACCCTTGAAGAACATTTACCCGCAGGTCGGAGGCCGAATGCCCATGACTGCTGAAGTGTTCGCCCACAGGAAGGGAACTGTTTTGCCTGGTGATTGTTGAGCGATGCTCATTCATCCGCTGTCATAGTGTCTGCATGGTCTCCCCAATATACCATGCTTCGGGACATCCTTTCTTGCAACGTATTAGGTAGACACCGTTGGCCGAGTTGCAAGAGTATGTACCGTGCACCTGGTGAATGGTATCCTCACGTTTGATGATGTCGTCCATGTCTATGATCTGGCATGTCTTGCAGAGTTTGCTGTGGCAGGGTTGTGTGGTATTGTGGTCACTGTTCTCCTGAAGGTTGGGTAGTTTGCTGCGAACAATGATCTGTTTGAGGTTGTGCGGTTGTCTGAAAGCAAGAAGTGGGGGGGTGGGGATGGCCACCCATCTCAACAGCCAGCGATAAAACAGATTTGACAAAGCAGTAGTTTGTCTTTGGGGATTGGGTCATAAAGCATTTTCTTCTTCTCTCTTCTTTTCCGGTTTAAAATGCATCATTAACACCTTTAAATTTTGGCATCACCGATCTTGTTTTGTTTTTGTTTTTCTATGCAGTATTTTCCGGATGTTTTCTGCTGACAGGAAGCGTGTGGAGGTTGCGTTGGACGCCTGTGGACTTCCTACGGGTCGGGTAAGCACCGTCAAGTTCAGCGACATTTTGAAGGCACCTGTTGACCTATTTATTTCTTGCGGCCAATGACTATTTAACATCTTCATTGTATCTTTCCTTCAAATTGGAGGTGTCTGTTTTCAGTGGAAACTTCTTTGTAATCCAGAACTGAATTTTACCACAGGCTTTGGGACCCCAAAATTGCACCAGAAAGTTGGATCCCTCCGGTATTTGTCAATGGCAGGATTGGCGTAGCCATTTGCCAACTAGTCTGCCATCCAATTAAGAGCAGCAGGCGGGGATCATTGTAGCCCCCTTCTTTGTGCCGTTGAAGCTTTGGCTCTCTGGGCCATCTTGTAAACCACTGCCACGCGGCTGGCAGTCCTCCACGTGGTGTGAGGCTGGTGGGGGGGGGGGGGGCGCCAGGGCCTTGGCAAACTGTCAGTAGCAACCCACCCCCATAAAATGGCCCCTAAATGAGGCCATAATTGAGCATCGTCCATCGTCATGCAGCGGTTGTTAATTCCCTTCACGGTCCTCCGCTGGGAAATTTCCTGCTTCCGTTCCTGGCCTGCTTAAATTCAGCCCCTTGTCTGCAGTAGCAGACCATCACCACGGAGTATCTTTGATGTCTATAGAGTTACCAAAAAAATTACCTCATTAAGCTATCATTGCTAATAAATAGGTTTTAAAAAATAACTCTCAGCTTTCATTAAAATTGAATTCCACTTAAATGAGGAGATCTCTGAGGCATACATGGCAATATTTTTTCGTATTGCTGAACGCAGAGACACTTTTGTCAAAGTTTTTCACCTTGCACCCATCAGGACAATGACAAGAATAACAATACCAGCAGGATTCTCCCAAAGAGATTCCAAGTGTCGATTTTATGTAAAAGCTGGAGTAAATCCCACTGTTCTTTTCTCAGTGAGATTTTCAGAATGAATCTCTCTGTGCATCACAAAGAGACTGAGTGTGAATCACACTCAAAATCGGTAGGCAGAGCCTATTGGAGAGTGGAGAGTGGAGAGGCCTGCAGCGTAGTGCTGAGTGGGCCACTGCGCATGTGCCAATCTGTCGGTGCCATGCACAGTAGCCCTGCACTGCCAACCCCTGCAATGTCTGCTGTGTGATCCTCACATACCCCGATCACTGGCCTCTCGGACATGTCTGGGCCAGTCCCGACCCTTCTCAGTCCCCAAACTACCTCGATCCCTCCCCCAATCTCAATCCCCCCGATTCCCCAAGAGGCCAATGCCCTCCACCCCGATTGCCTTCGCTGGCCTTCCTCCTTCTGCCTGTGATCCCAAATCTAGAGTAGCAGCAGGACACACCCCCCCCCACCCCCATCGACATCCTACCCCTATAGGCCCCATCCCCCCTCTGGTCCTGCCCCCTTGGCACTGCCCAAGTGGGCATCGTCACTTTGTCTCTTGGGCAGTGCCAGTGGGCTAGATTAGCAATGCCTGGGGGAGTACCCCCCCTCCCTTACCACCTGGAGGGACTTCCATGCTGTCCTTTCACTCCAGAGGGGATCAGGCCACCAGCCTCCCCTCCCCCAACAAGTAAACCCCGCTGGTGTGAACCACTCCTGGTGGGGGATGGTGAGAGACTAAGCAGGTGTGAAGATTTCAGTCCTAGGTCCACTAATATTTAAAATGTATTTAAATTACTGGTTCCATAATTTCCTCAGCTCCATGCTGATTTCCGATGATGGTGCCGGAAATCCGGTGGCCAGAGATGTGGGGAGGCCTTAGCGCCCAGCAGGAAGCCCCCTACACCCCCTCCGCTGGTGCCTCCCAGCCCACTGCGGGCTGTCCAGAACTTTCCCTGCCCCACAATTCACTTGAAGAAAGAACAGCACTCCGAAAGCTCGTGATTCCAAACAACCTTGTTGGACCTTAACTCAATGTTGTGAGACTTCTTAAAGTTTGTTTACTAGTGTCACAAGTAGGCTAACATTAACGCTGCAATGAAGTTACTATTCTAGGTGCCTAGTCGCCACACTCTGGCACCTATGAGGGAGAATTTAGCACCTGACCAGCGTGTCTTTCAGACTGCGGGAGGTAATCAGAGTATCAGGGGATAGCCCACGCAGACACAGGGAGAATGTGCGAACTCCACATAGACAGTGACCCAGGCTGGGAATCGAACCTGGGTTCCTGGCATTTTGAGACAGCAACGCTAACCACTGTGCTGTCGTGCTGCTCCGAATGGAGAATCTACATACCAACTTTTATTGAAATTTGTTCATTAATTATTTAGATATGTTGAAGTATATTGTTTATGAACAGACTGTCAAAACAGAGGATGAAAATTATCTTCACCATTGTTCAGTGATGGAGGTAAAAAAATCAAAGAAATGTGTGGTTTTCTCCTTCCTATTTTGTCTAACGTCTTATTTTGCGTTGGGAGATGTGGTTTGGAATGATTATCATACTCAGTGCGCTTAAGAGATTTGAATTCATGGGCACTGCTGCCTCACTTAAGCATCATTGAGTTTAACTCGCTGAATATCAGACGTCATAAAGTCTACTGACTGTACACGGAAGCCTAGTCATTTTGTCGGAATCATTAGAGTGGGAACTAACTTTGAATAGATGGGAATGCATTAAAGCCTAGAGCTGGTATTAACGTCTGCATTTCTTCTTCATCACTTGGTTCCAGGAACCTTAATGAGTTAATAAGTCTCCATTGCAGTCGTTTTATTGCATTCGAAACCACTGTCAACAAACAGGCAAAGTAGACAGTGCTCGAAAGATGCGGGGAAAGATTTCAAAGGTAGTAAAGTGAAGGTCCACGATCCTCCCATCCTGCTGTGCTAATCTTTTATCACAGTGGGAGAATGGGGCATTGGTCGATTTGTGGAGTTTGCGTGAGCATTGGCGCCTCATTTGTGTCTCCCAGGCCCGGATTTCTGCAGACACATCCAGAAATCAGCTGGGAGGCGGGCCTAGCGTTTAAATAGTATTTTACGTGCTATTTAAATGTTACTAGTGGGCCCGGGACTGAATTCTCTGGGCCTGCTTACCTCTTCCACCAGGAGTGTTTCACTCCCATGGGGATTGCACTAACTCCCCACTTTCGGGGAACTAGCAGCCCCGACCCCCACTGGATTGAAGAATCGGGGCCTCTCAGGGGTGCTCTGATTACCTCCCGCAGTCTGAAAGACACGCTGGTCAGGTGCTAAATTCTCCCTCATAGGTGTCAGAGTGTGGCCACTAGAGGATTTTCATAGTAACTTCATTGCATGGTGCTCAACGGGCAAAGTGGCAATGCCAGGGGGGCACCTTGGCACTGTCCATCAGAGCTTCCTCTACCAGGATCTTCTGGTAAAGAAGGAACATTAGGGCAATAGAACTTGGGAGGTTTAATTCTTCGATGGTAAGGTTCATGGATTTAAAAAAGAATGAATGCTTGGGATGTTTAAGTCTCTGACAGGACTGATATTTGTTGTCCATATCTTGTTGCCCTAAGATCACGGTGAAACTATTTGAACTGCTGCAGTCCCTGTGATGAATGTTCTCCCTCAAGGGTCAGTCAGTCCTGTTAAGATTTTGACCCAGTGATATTGGAGGACATGCGATACTCATTACGATTGGGATAGGCCTTGACTTTGAGGAGAATTGGGTAATGGTGTTGATCGCTCCTGCCTGATGTCATTGCCTTTCTGGCTGGAGTTGGCCACAGATGTCTCGGTGTTCTGTTTGGGTAGATACGGCAATCAGGCATGCTACTAGTGGAGTGGGTGAATGTTTAGGGAGGTACTTGTGAAGCAATAGTACTAACCACTGTTACACCGAATATTTAGGCAAGAGGATGTTGATTAAGTGTGCTGCTTTGTTATGGATTGGAACAAGTCTCTTGAGTTTTGTCATGGGATATCATAGAATCCCCACAGTACAGAAGGAGGCCATTCGGCCCAATGAGTCTGCACCGATCACAATCCCTCCCAGGTCCTATTCTCATTACTCCATGCATTTATTCTACTAGTCCCCCTGACACTAAGAAGCAACTTAGCATGGCCAATCCACCTAACCCACACATCTTTGGAGTGTAGGAAGAAACCGGAGCACCTGGAGGAAACTCATACAGACATGGGGAGAACATGCAAACTCCACATAGACAGTGACCCAAGTCAGAAATCAAACCCGGGTCCCCGGCACTGGGAGGCAGCTGTGCTAACCACTGCTCACTATGCTGAATAAGTGACAGCTATTGCCGTACAGATGCCTTCTCAGCGATGGTGAGGATTTGGGGAGTTAGGAGGAGGGGGTGTCCCCACTTGCAGCAGAAGATCCAGCCTCTGATATCTTTTCATAAAGTTTAAGTTTATTTATAAGTCCCAAGTCGGGTGAATCAACATTACAATGAAGTTACTGTGAAAATCCCCTATTCACCACACTCTGGTACCTGTTCGTGTACACTGAGGGAAAATTTAGCATGGCCAATGCACCTAACCAGCATGTTTTCAGCTTGTGGGAGAAAACCAGAGCACCCAGTCAAAATCCACGTGGACATGGGGAGAATGTGCAAACTCCACGGACAGTGACCTGAGCCAGGAATCGATCCCAGGTCCCTAGAGCTGCGAGGCAGCACTGTGCCACCCATAATTAATTAAATGGGCCCTGAAGTGAACAAATAAACTAAATTAATAAATGAATTAATACATAAATGGACAAATTAATAAATAAGTTAATAAACAATGTGATTGTTCGGTTAAAGCTACTGATTTCTCTCAAGGTGTTGCCAGTTTGATGTTTAGTGATAGTGATACCATTGAATGTTAAGGGGGTGTTGGTTAAGCCTTCTCTTGTTGAAAATGGTCATTATGCTCATGTTCACTAGATTATTAGTCCAGGCTAGTAACCAACCATTTTAGCTGCCACTTGATGTATGACTAAATGCCACCCAGCCAAACCTCACGGAGGAACCATGCTGAAGTGAGCTGGTACCTTACCAGGGTCTGAGGAGAGACCGGTAAGAAACAGCTGGGCAACATCTGGAAACAAAAAAGGACCACTTCATTAAACTGCTCCGATGCTGAGTGCTGTCAGAAACCAACTGGATATTCCAAGCATGTCCGCCAGTGAATGGTTGACTGGTGAATCGAGGAGATGGCAGATGCTCACTTGGTTTTCCAACACCTCCCCCCCCACCACCCCTGACATGTGCCAACATCCGTCAAGTAGAACACTGGCACAGAACCCCAGCTGGAGAGGCAAACTCAGTGTTCGAAGGTATGTATCGTCCCCAAGGACAAAGAGGTTAGTGAACGCAAGCATATCAACCGTGACGTGTCTGCAAACAATCCTGTCCCTTTTGCCAGCAGAAGGGAGATTGTGCCTCCCCTGATGTTCAGTTGGCATGAAGCCACCAGAAAAACAAAGTCTGCCAACCGACACCTGCTTTTGCAGACGGAAACCCACGATGCAAACATCAAGATGATTGAAGAGTTCAACTAACCATTCCTTAGAAAAGACAGCATTTGAATGAGTGGCAGTGATCTGGAGTGCACATCGTGACAGAGTGTTTATATAAGCAGGTTCAATAATAACTATAGAATCTCCTATGGTGCAGAAAGAGGCAATTTGGCCCATCACACCAATACTGATAACAATCCGACCCAGGCCCTTTCCCCATCACGCCAACTTATTAAACCCCCTGCCACTAAGGGGCAATTTAACATGACCAATCCACCTAACCTGCACATCTTTGGACTGTGGGAGGAAACCAGAGCACCCGGAGGAAACCCACGCAGACTCGGGAAGAATGTGCAGACCCCATTCAGTCAGTGACCCAAGCTGGGAATTGAACCCGGATCCCTGGCGCAGTGAGGTGGCAATGACAACACTGTGCCACCGTGCCATCCCTTCTGGGAATTCTTCCCCAGGTTTCAGTATCCCTTCTCGCGGCTGTTTTAGCATCTCTGAAATATCTTCATTTCCTTCACCACTGGCAACTTATGGCTAAACTGAGGTTCAGAATGCTCTCGTTCAAAGTATTTGGGTGAGCGTAAAAGACACCTTCATAACCTTGAACAGAAATTTCTACCAAGGTAAGATAATTGGCCCTCAAACTGATGTATAGGAATATAATCTTCTTCAATCTGTAGACTTTAAATACTTAACCTTGGGGAGGTCAACTAATCATTTCATTGTGATCCACCTTATCTATTCCTTTTATTTCTTCTCTGCTCGTGACATTTTGAACGATAAGGAATAAGCTCTCGACTGAGACAGGAGAAGCTGTCAGGAGACATTCGTTCAAAAGCAAATTAGATCTGTGGAGGTGATGGCTTAGTGACATTATCCTGATACTATTAATCCAGAAACGCAGCTGATGTTCTGGGGGACCCTGGTTCGAATCCCGCCACGGCTAATAGTGGAATCTGAATTCAATAAAAAATGGTCAGGAATTAAGAATCTACTGATGATCATGAAACCACTGTCAGAAAAACTCATTTGATTCACTCGAGGGGAGGAAATCTGCCATCCTTACTTGGTCTGGCCTACATTTGACTTCTGAGCCACAGCAATGTGGTTGACTCTCAACTGCCCCATTAAATGGCCTGTTAAGCTTCTCAGTTCAAGGTCAACTAGGGATGGACAGTCAATGATGGCCACTCAGTGACACCCACATCCCACGCAGGAATTAAAAAAAAGTAGTAAAAGCTACTATGAGATACATGATGGGATTAATGTGGGACATGAAATTGGACAAGTGTTAATATTGCCTGGAGAAAACAGTGGGCTTTATGCCAATTGTTTCCTAAGCTCATCATCATTGGAATTTTCCTCAAGACGTGAAAAAGAAAGACTTGCATTTATATAGCGTGGGAGAAAGGGGGGATTGGGATATTGTGTTGGATGATCAGTCATGGTCATGATGAATGGCAGAACATGCTGGAAGGGCCAAATGGCCTCCTCTGGCTCCCATTTTCTCTGTTTTCTACGTTTCACTCCTCAAGATGTCCCAAAGCACTCTCCAGCCAAAGAAGTACTTTTGAAGTGGAATTATTGTGGCAACAGTGGTTAACACTGCTGTCTCACAGCGTCATGGACCCAGGTTCGATTCCCAACTTGGGTCACTGTTTTTGTGGAGTTTGCACATTCTCCCCGCGTCTGCATGGGTTTCCTGCGGGTATTCCACTTTCCTCCCACAGTCCAGAGATGTACAGGTTAGGTGGATTGGCTATGCTAAATTGCCGCTTAGTATCATGGAGACTAGCTGGGGTAAATGTATGGGATTGTGGGAGTAGGCCTGGGTGGGATTGTAGTTGGTGCAGACTCAATGGGCCAAATGGCCTCCTTTTGCACTGTAGGATTCTATAATTCTAATGTACGAGATGCACATCACACACTCAAGACCAGCAACGTGATAATGATGAGACTGTCCATTTTTTAGTAATTTTCGGTTGAGGATGAAGACAATAGGAAAATCTCTTGGCGCTTTTCTTCATAATAGTGTCCTGTATGGTGGGACCTTCTCCATCCATCTGAGAAGGCAGATGTTGACTGACCATTATCAGTAATGAACTGGCTTTTCTAAACTATTATTGTTGTATCATTTGACTACCAGAACCAGGAAAGGCTAATCCAACGGAAATTGGTCTTTCTTCTTAATTCTTATTCCCATTGCCCTAGAGGCTTCAGTTTTCACCCTAAAACCCCTAAAATATGTGATCATGACCTATTAAAGGCTTTAAGGAAATGAAAAATCCATCCCAGTCCAATTTGAACTGGGAAAACCTTGTAATTAGTTTATATCAATCAAACTCTACACTTCTTTTGATTTGATTTGATTTATTATTGTCAGAAATATTAATGTACAGTGAAAAGTATTGCTTCTTGTGCACTGTACAGACAAAGCATACCATTCATAGAGTATATAGGAAGAAAGAAAGGAGATAGTGCAGAGTATAGTGTTACAATTAGCAGTAGGGTGTATAGAGAGAGATCAGCTTAGTATATGGTAGATCCATTCAAGTCTGATCGTAGCAGAGAAGAAACTGTTCTTTAAGTTTATTTATTAGTGTCACAAGTAGGCTTACATCAGTAGTGCAATGAAGTTACTGTGAACATCCCCTAGTCGCCACACTCCTGCACCTGTTTGGGTACACTGAAGGAGAATTTAGCACAATGTATTTGAATCAGTTGGTGCACGACCTCACAATACTTGTATCTTTTTCCTAACAGAAGAAGGTGGAAGAGAAAATGTCCGGGGTGCATAAAGTCCTTGATTAATGGCTGCTTTTCCAAGGCAGCGGGAAATGCCGGCTGAGTCAATGGATGTGAGGCTGGTTTGAGTGATGGATTGGGCTACATTCACAACCCTTTGTAGTTTCTTGCTGTCTTGGACAGAGCAGAAGCCATACCAAGCTGTGATACATCCGGAAAGACTGCTTTCTATGGTGCATCTGTAAAAATTGGCGAAAGTTATAATGGACTTGTCGAATTAATAACTCTCCAGTGGCCGGTGTCTCTTCACCAGATTCTCTTTATTTACAAATTCTATTCCACTCCTACGAGCGCTTCAGATAGTCAGAATCTGGTCTGTCAGTAGCCCTGACATTCTTCAATATACATAACAGGTGAGGTTCCCTGATTGGGCAGGCAATCTGCTCTGATCAAGACCGCAAGAAACTACAAAGGATTGTGAACGTAGCCTAGTCCATAACTCAAACCAGCCCCCCACCCATTGACTCAACCTGTACTTCCTGCTGCCTCAGAAGAAAACAGCTTGTATAATCAAGGACCCCACATACCCCAAACATTCTCTCTTCCACCAAACACAAAGCCTGAGGTAATATACCTCAATCAGGGAGCTCATACTCATGGGCCTCTTTGCAGTTGTTACACCTCTCCCTCCCCTCACCCCACATCTGAGGAATTTTGGCGGTGCACCCACCTCACGGATCCCATTGAGGCCATTCCAATTTCCCTCAGGAATTGAGAGTTTCACTTGTGCTTCTAGCTGCTGTTAATTCATTCCAGTCTCATCCAGTTTCTGATGCTCTGTTTCCCAAGTTCCAATTATACATTTCTCTCACACAAATGGCAGATAAAGGACTGCACCACCGAAAAGTGAATGCACCACTTATGCCACTCTGATCGACAGAGAGGTCTTTATTTACAAAACCTTTACACGGCCATCTCACACCAAACACAATGAGAGTGGCTCAGAAACAGGTGCTTAAAAGTCAGCATTTTCACACAATTTTAAGTAAACGATGGCACACATTTTAAATGTGTCTTCTTCAAGATTTGGAGCTTAAAAGAGCCAAGGGTGATGATACCGTGGATGGACCCAAGCAGAATATAAAATGGGAAGGTTCAAATAAGCCATTTTGGTAACCAATTGCCAATTAGTGTTTGCGAAGGAAAGGTTGGCAATAATCTGTCATCGACAATAAAATGTAAAGTTTAAACTTTATTTATTCCTTAGTGTCATAAGTAGGCTTACATTAACACTGCAATGAAGTTACTGTGAAATTCCCCGAGTCGCCACGCTCTGGGGCCTATTTGGGAAGTAGAAGCAGGCCATTCAGCCCTTCAAGCCCGCCCCGTCTTTCATTTTGATCTTGTCTGATCATCAAATTCAATGGTCCCTGATCTTGTCTCCCTCCCCACACCCCCAGTCGCTTGTATCCCTTGATCCTGTTCCTGTGCTGTACCTTGCTTCGTTCTTTGGGGTCTTAAAAGCAAATTGTGAGTTCCAGAAGGAATTCGCAGAAAGGGTTAAGAGGAAGGAAACAGAACTTGAAAGTGAAAAAACTGAAAAGGAGTAAAAAAATATATTTTCAGAGTCTGCTTCAGGGTCTGTAAGAGACAGGAATGTGTCACTTCCTCCAAGATGTTGAGTTTAATGCAGATTTCACTTGGATTAATGACAGGAGTTCAAGATGAATGAACATTGTGAAGGAATAAAATTCCTTTGTCGCTATTAGCACAATTCCACCAAAATACTAAGGCCGGGATTTCCCACACCTGCCGCAGAAACTTCCCGCCATGGTCAGGGCTGGAAAATTTGACAGATCAGCCTGAGATCCATTAACTCCAGTCCTGCAGTGGGAGGGATCAGAATATCGTGGCCTAAGGTTTGCAAAGCAGAACGAATGTAAAAAACCGTCTCAACCACCCAGTGTCTAGAGCTAGTTACCAAAGGGGATCTTGCAAAAAGACCAGGAGCAGGAGACTGATGCAACTGAAACTTTCTCTACGCTTTAATTGATCTTTCTCTACACCCTAACTAAGACTGTAACACTACAATCTGCACTCTCTTCTTTCCTTCTCGACGAACGGTATGCTTTGTCTGTATAGCGGTCAAGAAACAATACTTTTCACTGTACGTTAATACATGTGACAATAATAAATCAAATCAAATCCTTTAGTATCAGCCCGCCATGAGGGATCTTGTCAAAAGCCTTCCTAAAGTTCATGTAGACAACATTCACCACTCTGTCCCCATCAATCATAGAGTCATAGAGGTTTACAGCATGGAAAAAGGCCCTTCAGCCCAACTTGAGGAACAGCTCCCTCAAATAGATCATAAGACCATATGACATAGGAACAGAATTAGGCCACTCAGCCCATTGAGTTTGCTCCGCCATTCAATCATGGCTGATATTTTTCTCATCCCCATTTTCCTGCCTTTTCCCATAACCCCTTGATCCTGATGAATCCCCTTATTCATCAAGAACTGATCGATCTATTTAAATAGGGAAACAGGAGTTCCAACCTCGGCACTACCCAAGGAACACAGGCTCCCTCCCAGGCCCTGAATTGGCTTCACCTATGGTTGTACAGAAGTGCAGCACGCAATGCTGCCCCCCCCCGCCCCACCACCACCACCACCACCACCACCACCCCCCCACCAAAGCTAGTTTATTACTTATGGAAAACAGGAAGACTCCCACATTGTCCCTTTATTGAGCAAATAATTACATTACCAAACTGACAGCCCTGTAAAAGGAAATTGGAACAAAAAACAGTCCTTTAAAGGAAACTTATTCAATTTTGGGGGGAAATAATTAAGATATTTGAAATAAATTTCACCAGATACCATGGTGGAATTTGAATCTACTCTTCATCCTTAACCCTACGGTCTCTGGATTGCTAGAATCATAAAATCAGAAGGAAGCCATTCGACCCATCGACAGGATTTTCCATTCTCGCCCGCCATGGGAATCGTAGCAGATGGGACTCGGATCACGCAAAACTCCTTTGACCTCCGGCAGGATTTTCCTGTCTAGGGGTGAGTGCGGCAGGAAAATCCTGACCATCATGTCTGCACCAACCTCCTGACAGAACATCCCACTCAGGCCGTATCCTCATAACCCCACACATTTACCCCACTGACTCCCCCCCCAACTGACGCATCTTGGGACACTTAGGACAATTTGGCATGGCCGATCCACTTAACTTGCACATCTTTGGACTGTGGGAGGAAACCAGAGCACCTGGAGGAAACCCATGCAGAGATGGGGAGAATGAGCAAACTTCACAACAGACAATAACCAAGCCAAGAATTGAATCTGGGTCCCTGGCGCTAGTAAGAAAGTCCACCAATGCCTCTATTTTCTCCGAAAACAATGGCAATTTGGCACAGCAGCTACGACTCTCACCAACTTTTACAGATGCACCATAAAAAGCATTCTTTCTGGTTGTATCACAGCTTGGTATGGGCTCCTGCTCTATCCAAGATCACAATGAACTACAAAAGATCGTGAATGTAGCCCAATCCATCACGCAAACCAACCTCCCATCCACTGACTCTGTCTTCACTTCCCACTACGTTAGCAAAGCATCAGCATAACTAAAGACCCCACACACTCTGGGCATATTCTCTTCCACCTTGGGAAAAATGATAAAAAAGTCTGAGGTCAAGTACCAACTCAAAGTTTCTTCTCTGCTGCCATCAGACTTCTGAGTGGACTTACCTGCACTAAATTGATTTTTCTCTTTTACCCTAGCTATGACTGTAACACTCTCTCATTTGGCACTCTCTCGTTTCCTTCTCTATAAACGGTATGCTTTATCTATGTAGTGCACAAGAAGCAATACTTTTCACTGTATTTTAATAGATGTGACAATAATAAATCAGATCAAATCAAAGTCTGTGCTAATCACTGTGCCACCATGCCACACTAACCCAGTAACATAACTACCATGCTACCATATCCCAAATTCTGTCCCTTTTTAATACGCTTATTTTGAATTCCAAATAAAACAACTAACTCAATGAGCACATAATCAGCCCCTTAATTTGTTTTAATTCTTGTCACAAGTTGGCTTGTATTAACACTGCAATGAAGTTACTATGAAAATCCCCTAGTCACCACAGTCCAGCTCCTGTTCGGGTTACACTGAGGGAGAATTTAGCCTGGCCAATGCACCCTAGCCAGCACATCTTCCGGACTGTAGGAGGAAACCAGAGCACCCAGAGGAAACCGGTAGTGCTGACTATTGTGGCACCGTGCTGTCCAAAAAGGCAAAACTTTAAAAGGAAGTTTATCAAATTAAAGGAACATTTTGGGGGTTCCAACCCTTGCAGTGCCCATCAAGCACAGAAGCTTTCAAGCGTACCAGCAGACTGTGCATGCTCCCTCTCCAAGGGCAGCCACAGGTACACATGTAGTCCATTTTTATGTTCTTTTGAGTAAACCAATGGAACAAAAATAAACAAACTGACAAATGAGCTCATTAAGTTGACAGTCCCTTAAAGGCAGTAAGAAGTCTCACCACAACCAAGTTAAAGTCCAACGAATTTGTGTGAGTTTGCTATCAAATAAATTTGTTGGACTTTAACCCTGGTGTTATGAGACTTCTTACTGTGTTTACCCCAGTCCAACGTCAGCATCTCTACATCATGACTACCATCACTCCCTTAAAGGGACAGTGTAATGGAAGACAAACTCTGCTTGAGGCACTGAATCAATCAATTGTCCCCCTCTCCTCCTCTTTATTCTTCACGTTAACAATACAAATTGAAAAAAAACATTATGCCCGTTAGAGAGATTAATAAGGTTCTAACACCCATGCAAAGCCTCACCAGAAATTGATAGAGGGCAGAAATTAGATAGGAACCTGAGCGAGTTGATTGCAGCAAATCAAACTTGAAGACAGTCCATGATCTTATTATAAATAAAGGGTGTGCACCTCATTGTAATTGAAGCACAGTGCTATTGTACTGTGGAGTTATCAGCAAGAGCTGTCAGGGAATTTCAGTAGTCCTTCTGAGCTCCTTATCACTTTGCAATTAAATCCTCCCCCATTTCCACTCCCCAACACACAACTCAGTCAACCACAACAACCATCAGCTCTGTGTTAATTGTCAGTGATGTGGAGATGCCGGTGTTGGACTGGGGTAAAACAGAAAGAAATCCCACAACACCAGTTTAAAGCCCAAACAGGCTTATTTGTAGCAAAAGCCACAAGCTTTCAGGACAGCCTGTCTCTTCGTCGCTGAAGGGACAAAGGGACAGGCTGTCCTGCAAGCTTGCGGCTTTTGCTACAAATAAGCCTGTTTGGGCTTTAAACTGGTGTTGTGGGATTTCTTTCTGTTTAATCATCAGTGGCAACCATCAATGAAATAAAACATTAGCGAACCAGTTTTACAACAATTGACAATGGTTTCAAGGTCATCAATCTATTTTTAATTCCAAATATTTTTTATTGAATTCAAGTTCCACCATCAGCCGTGGTGGGATTCGAACCCAGGTCCCCAGAACATTAGCTGAGTTTATGGATTAATAGTCTAGCAATAATACCACTGGGCCATCGGCTTAATTCTTCTGAAGATGCCTCTGTCTGTCAAACATAATAAATAATTGCGCAAAATAGTTCTTGAAAGTATTGTCATTTAAAACAAAGATTAAGACACCATATTTTGAAATGAGCGTCTGATATTTTGGGAAGATCAGTGTGAATAGCGCAATGGCTAACATTTGGCTGCTTCAGTGCACACCCGTGCGATCAACCCAAAGACATACCCATTAACAAACCCGTTGTAACAAAATGTTCAGACATACCAGATTGCAAGTGACAGGATGCAAAAGTTCCTGTATGTGGAGGACAATCTGTTCCCATCCAAGGCACTGAACTAATTATGTTAATTCCAAACGGAATGTCTGTGCCCTTTGAAGTCAGAGAGAGAGAAAAGAAACAAACATTCTTCCGATTTGCTTTGAAGAGAGGAAAGGAATAATCAACTTCAGTTGGTGGCTTCTGGAGGTGTAATCGAGCAGTGCAGTGACATGGGTCTGGGGCTGTGTGTCAATAGTGTCTGACTGGGTTGGTGTTCGCCTGGGTTATTGGTAACGAGGGAGAGCTGACCATGGATCTAAGAGAGTGTTACATTTGTTGGTGAAGTGGAGAATGGAGGTTTGTGGTCCAAAAATGTGTAAGTTAGAGGGATTGGCCATAATAAATTGACTCTTAGTGTCCAAACGTGTATAGGTTAGGGGAATTGGCTGTGCTAAATTGCCCCTAAATTGTGAACAATTTAGCAATTGTGCTAAATTGTTCATAGGGGATTCTATGAACACCACTTCTCCATAGGGACCTTTCTCGGGCTGCGTTACCCTTTGATCTCCTTCAACCAGAAGAGAACATATTTTACTTGCTGCTCATTTACCATCTTTCCCAGCAGTAACAAATTAATGACCAGTTGTTTCAGAGTCATTCCAAAGCTCTGCAAGAGCCCTTCTCCTTAAACTTAAATGGGTTAGCACAGCCCCGCTCTGACACTGTCACATCCATTGGGAGAAGCATTCGGCTTCATAGAAACACTTCAGTATAAATTGGCCCAGGTCTCACTTCAAATGGACCTACCTTCTTTCTGCCCTTGCATTAGTTGAATGCGATTACTCTTATCATTAATAGGCAATCCCTAAAAACACAAGAGAACCATTTAGTCCAATGAGTATTGTCAGAAAAGCTCACAACTTGGATGATGCCATTGGATAAATCCTCAGCTGATACTGAGGAAAAGCAACAGGACATTAATATCGAACATAAGCCCTGCAAGGCACATCAAACCTTGCAAAAGGAAGGAGAGTTGACAGAACATTAAAGAAATGGCCTTGGATCGGCGAGACTTTGGAGAATGCTTCTCCTTGGGTCTTGCTAAATTTGAAGCGTGGAACCTAATTCATTTTGAAAGGCTGCTCATTACATTGTGACTGGACCCAACGGGAGAATAACTTTACCATAAATAAGTCAGAGGATGGCTGTCAAAGATGCTCACTGGTTGACAGTTGAGCTGAGAGCGTGTTTGAAGAAAATGAGAATCATCGCAATCATGTCTAAGACTTTGAGCGGAGAAAGGAGATCGAAAAATTAACCAACGAGACTTGTTCTGCTGTTTACACATTCCGATCCTTAATGGCTGCCGTGCGCACCACTCCCAGCTTTTATAGTGATTGGCTCTGCTGCCTTACAGCGCTAGGGAGCCAGGTTCAAATCCAGTCTCGGGTGACTGTGCACAGTCTGCACATTTTCCCCATGTCCGTGTGGGTTTCCTCCAGTTGCTCTGATTTTCTCCCACAATCCAAAGATGTACAGGTTAGGTGGATTGGCCATGCTAAATTGCCCCTTTGCACCAGGGGGATTAGTAGGGTAAACTTATGATGATTAGGGGTTAGGATCTGGGTGGGATTGTTGTCGATGTAGACTCGATTGGCTGAATGGTCTCTTTCTGCACTGTAGAGATGCTCGGATTCAATGACTTAGAATCGTAGAAACATAGAACCCTACAGTGCACAAGGAGGCCATTCAGCCCTTTGAGTCAGCACCGACCATAATCCCATCCAGGTTCTATCCCTACAACCCCATGCATTTACCTTAGCTAGATCCCCTGGCATGAGGGGCAATTTAGTATGGCCAATTAGTGTAACCCATTCATCTTCGGACTGTGGAAGGAAACAGGAAGCACCCGGAGGAAACCCACAGAGACACGGGGAGAGTGTGCAGACTCCACACAAACAGTGACCCAAGCCGGGAGTTGAACCCAGGTCCCTGGCAGTGAGGCAACAGTGCTAACCACTGTGCCACCGTGCCACTCAAAAAAAAAGTCTGCGTTATGGGATGAGCCTCTGGCATTCTGAGAAGATGAATGTACCCAGCCCAGTAGCTAATATTTGATGGTTACAATCCCTTTATCTGTGACATCTTCACAAATATACACTCCATCCCCGATTTTCTTTGCCTTTAACTCTGAGGAAGTGGCATCCAGATTCGAAATATTGGTTCTTGAGTCAGTTGGTGCGTGACCTCAGACTTTTGTATCTTTTTCCCGATGGAAGAAGGTGGAAGAGAGAATGTCTCGGGTACATGGGGCCCTTAATTATGCTGGCTGCTTTTCCGAGGCAGCAGGAAGTATAGATGGAGTTAATGGATGGTTTGAGTGATGGACTGGGCTTCATTCAAGATCCTTTGTAGTTTATTACGGTCTTGGACAGAGAAGGAGCTATGCCAAGCTGTGATACAACCTACAGATGCATAAACCACAGATAGACCTATACACTTCCCCCATACAGCTCAACTATAGACATCACGCATACACCTCACCTATACACCTCACCCATAGACAATACCTGTACACCTCACCATAGACATCAGATGTACACCTCATCGACATACCTCATCTAAACACTTCATCTCTGCACCTTAACAAAATGAAGGAGATGGTCATCAACTTCAGGAAGCATAGTGGAGAACATGCCCTGTCTACATCAACAGGGACAAAGTATAAATGGTTGAGAGCTTCAAGTTCTGAGGTTTCCAGATCACCAACATCCTGTCCTGGTCCCTCCATATGGATGCTCTAGTTAGAAAAGCCCACCATTGCCTCTACTTTCTCAGGAGACTTTGAAAAGTTGGCACGTCTGCTACAACTCTCACCAACTTCTACAGATGCACCATTAAAAGCATTCTTTCCAGTTGTGTCACTGCTTGGTATGGTTCCTGCTCTGTCCAAAAAAAACAATAAACTCTCAAGGGTCCTGAACAAAACCCAGTCTATCACTTAAACCATCCATTGACTCTGTCTACACTTCGCACTGCCTCGGAAAAGCAGCCAACATTATCAAGGGCCCCACCCACCCCCAACATTATCAAGGGCCCCACCCACCCCAAACATACTCTCTTTCACCTTCTTCCATTAGGAAAAAAATAACATTTTCACAGTAACTTTATTGCAACGCTAATATAGGTCTACTTGCGACACTAATAAATAAACTTTTAAACTTTAAAAAATGTTTGAGGACACCTACCAACCAACTCAGAAACAGTTTCTTCCTTGCTGCCATCAGATTTTTGAATGGACCTCCCCTATATTAAGTTGATCTTTCTCTACACTCCAGCTATGACTGTAACACTACATTCTGCACTCTGTTCTTTCCTTCTCCATGAACAGTATGCTTTGTCTATATAGCAGGCAAGAAACAATACTTTTCACTGTATATTAATATATGTGATAACAATAAATCAAATCAAATCTATATATCTCTATATACCTTGCCTGTATATCTGTGCACCTCACCTGTGCATCTTATGCCTGTACAGCTTCCCTCTGCATCTATACACCGCACGTCTGTACAACTCTATCTCACCTCACCTATACACCTCACCTGTGTGTCCTTTCCGTATACATCATCAGCAAGCTGTGCACACCTGTATAGCAATACATTTTTACAATTTTACTTTGATATTTCAGCCTTACATCCGTGGACACCTGTACATATTTGAATATCATTCTGAGTTGGATGCGATGAACTGGGCCTTTGTTGTTCATAGTTGTCTCGTGAATAGAGGGTAGAAGCATCGCTGCAATCTTGTTTATTTTGTTGCCAGTTTATCGTGAGCGAGCTTTGAGAAGTGACATTGCAGGGACAGGGGTGTGTAATAGGCTCATAATCAGTAACTGCACGTGACTCTCAAAATCTTTTCAATTGACTTCAATCTCGTCCTTTTGTCTGCTTACCTATTATCCATCTTTCTCTCTGAAGCTTTTCATGTGCTTTATGAAGTACGGAAACACGATGATAAAGTTCTGTTGCACAGTAGGTATTGACAATATATTGGAGTGAGAAACAGATCAGAGTCTTCAGAGTAATCACGAAACAGATGCACTTGTAAGCCATCCAGTCTTTGTTAGCTGGCCTTCAAAATGTTCTGTTGCACAGACACACTCAAATGTTGAGGAATAGGACAAGTAAGTTCATTTATGGACAATGGGTTGTCAGCCATTGTCTGTACAATATTTTCTGTTGCGCAGTTGAATAGTGAGCAAGTGTGAGGGCTAGTGACAGAATATCTTCCCGTACTTCAGGGAACATATCACCAATTGTCACGGACTCACTGACCCTGAATGAAATCAAACTGCTTCAAGGTGTTTAGCGGGTCAAGCTTTGTGGTTAGTGTAGTCAGAGAAATTGAACCCAGAATGTTACTATGAATTGCGCTGCTTCACATCAAATCCTAAAATTACCTGCTACCAATTTGAAACTATGCCCCCAAATTCAGTTCAAAGAAATATTCTGTGTTCAATATCTCTGTAACTGAATCAACAGTCATCACCACTGATATTATTAAAGTTTGTTTATTAGTGTCACAAGTATATTAACATAGCAATGAAGTTACTGTGAAAATGCCCTAGTCGCTACACTCTGGCATCTGTTCGGGTACACTGAGGGAGAATCTAGCATGGCTAATCCACCTCACCTGCACAGTCCAAAGATGTGCGGGTTAGGTTGATTGGCCATGCTAAATTGATCCTAGTGTCGGGCGATTAACAAGGTAAATACATGGGGTTATAAGTATAGGGCCTTCGTTGGTCTTTGCAGACTCGCTGGGCCAAATGGCCTCCTTCTGCACTCCAAAATTCTCTGGATCTATTCTATGATCGTTGGACTGTGGGAGCAGACTGGAAAACCCAAAGAAAATCCGAGCAGATATAGGGAGAATGTGCAGTGTGCGCACAGGCAGTGACCCAAACCGGGAATCGAACCCGGGTCCGTGGCTCTGTGAGGCGGCAGTGCTAATCACAGTGCCACCATGCCAAAGCCCAGGATTCTCTCCTTGGACCTGTTGTAGAGTGAACATTGTCCTCTACTCCTTCCTCCAGAGACCTCTTTGTGCTGTAATACTTTATTGTTATGTAACCCAGAAACATTTTATCCAAAGACATTGGCATATAATTATCACCTATTGCAGAAGTAATTTGGGTCTTGGGAATAAAAGCAATGTTTTTTTTTGTTGGCAGGATTTTATTACAGTCTGCATGATGCCTGTGGTAACCCCCAGGACTTGCACAGGGGAGTCACTAATTGAGTTCCTAGTTGGACTCATTGAATATAAGCTCCCCAACGGTTGGTAATTAACCAACCAAGCAGAGCTCACATACTGAGCCCTGTATAAAGCAAGACCCTGAGAGAGTCCATTGTTGCATTGTCCCAGTTGCCTTCACCACAGGCTTGTGGCTTAAGCTTTGCTTTATTTTGTGCAGTAAAGACACAGTTCTTTCACAGCTGATTCCTGGAGTTATTATAAATTAACATTCCACAGGACACTTGTGCACCACAAGAAATGCACGGGGACTTTTCTTGGCTAGGGTTCCAGACCCATCAATGGGTTGCTTCATCTGCATGAGCCATAGGTACATGCATTAATCTTGTTAAAGTGCAGGAGACGCCACATTAACATGATTGATGGAAGATTGGCAGTGACGCATTAATGCAGAGACTTTGGAACTGCACAGAATGTCATTGACTTGCCAAGATACAGGATTGCTTCGTTGTAAACAACTGAAACCCCGGAGCAAAATAAATAAATGTGCAAAAAGCAGAAGCTGAACAGATCCTGGCATCAAATGCAATGGCATCTGACTCATTCCCATTGTCCGCACGGCAAAACAATGAATGCAAGGTCACAGCGAAGATTTGGTATATTGTAGGGACAAAACATATCAACTCAAATGATCTATTGAAACAACGTCCCTTAAAACTTGGTGTTTTATTTTATTCACTCATGGGACATGGGTGTCGCTGGCTGGGCCAGCATTTACTGTCTATTCCTAGTTGCCCTTAGAGGGTAGTGAAAGTCAACCACATTGTTGTGGCTCTGGAGTCACATGTAGACCAGACCAGATAAGTACAGCAGATTTCCTTCCCTAAATGGCATTTGTGAAACAGATGGACTTTTCTGACAAACGACAGATGGATTCTTAATTCCAGATTTTTTCTTAATTGAATTCAAATTCCACCGCTGTCATGGCAGAATTCGAATCTGGATTCCCCAGAACATTTTTGGGGAGCGCGGTGGCACATTGGTTAGCACTGCTGCCTCACAGTACCAGGGACCCGGATTTGATTCTGGCCTCAAGTCACTCTCTGTGTGGAGTTTGCACACATTATCCCGGTGTCTGTGTGGGTTTCCTCCGGTGTTCCAGTTTCCTCCCACAGTCCGAAGATGTGTGGGTTAGGCTGACTGGCCATGCTAAATTGACTCCAGTGTCAGGGGGACTGGCAGGACTGGGTGTTGGGAAGTGGGCCTGGCTGAGGTTGTTGCTGATGCAGGCTTGAGAGGCATTTTGCACAATCATGATTCTATGATTCTAACATTATCACAGAATCATAGAATCTCTACATGCAGAAGGAGGCCATTGGGCCCATCGATCCTGCACCAATGACAATCCCAGGTCTTAACCATCTGCCCACCCAACATATTTACACCTGCTAATTCCCCTGGCACCAAGGGAGAGTTTTGCATGGGCAATCCACCTAAGACATATTTGGAGTGTGGGAGGAAACTGAGGCACTTCGAGGAAACCCATGCAAGCACAGGGAAAACGTGCAAACAGACAGTGAAGCCAAGAATCGAACCTGGGTCCCTGGTGCTACCTGCTGCGCCACTGTGCTGCCCTGGCTGAGCTTCTGGATCAATAGTCTCGCAATAATGCAACAGGCCATCTTCTCATTTGGTGCTGTGAATAACAAAATAATTGAGACTTGAGCAGAAATCAAGCTATTTTTCTTCTTATTCTCTGCTTTCTAGATTAATAGTCTAGCAATAATACGACTAGATTGCCTCCCCATCTTATTGAAACATTTCCGTGGGGGCTTGTCAGGGTAGATAATGGGTCCTTGTACACAAGTCACAGAAAATTAACATGCAAATACTCCAAGGGATTAGGAAGTTATATGGAACGTTGGCTTTTATCGCAAGTGTTATGGTTCACATCAGAAATTCAAAGTATTTCACGAAGCTTGCTTGAATTGTAAGTTTTTTATGCTGAATTTGGCTAGGATAAGAATGATATGTTTCACTTCAGGTGTGATCCAAATGATCCACTAGGGACCTTTTACCAAACAAAGAATATTTAAGAATATAGTTTATGTCTATAGTAAGAAAATTTGCAAAAACTGATATCAGTTACAAATTAAAAACAAATCAACCACTATAATGCATGTCTCTTAACCACTATACATCAGATGTTCCAATCAAAACCAAAATCCTTTAAACAAAATCCTTTAAACAGATTGATCACTGCACAGGCTGAAGCTCACATGATACTGGAATTCTAGATTGAATGCTGATTTCAAATGATCTTGAAAACTCAGAGCAGTTTGTAGCCAGATCAGCTCCACAAAACACCAAAGCACCAAAACACATAGACTCTTCACTGAAGCATGGCAACAAGCATTTCTTTCAGCTAACTGGTAAAATTTTCAAAAATAGAAACAGCGAGAGACCAAGACTTCTTTTTCAGCTTACTTCTAAGACTACAGCCCAGAACGGAAATTAAAACAAGCCTTGTCACCTGACCTTCGCTGTTTTCTTTTCTCATCCAACAATGATATCACCTAAGGCTTTGCCCATGACTTAAAAAAAAGCCCTCTTAAGAGGACATTAAAATCATACAAGGGGGATAGATTATAAAGGGAGGGATACCTTCCTACTGCTGTTATCCGCTCATGATATGAGGTGTTTCTGATGGTGTGTACCATTGTTGCAACTGTTAACAGAATACTGAGAGGCCTCGATAGAGTGGATTTGGAGAAGGTGTTTCCATTAGGAGGAGAGGCTAGGATAGGAGATCACAGCCTTAGAATAAAGGGACGACCCTTTAGAACTGAGATGAGAAGGAATTTCTTCAGTCAGAGGGAGAAGAATCTGTGGAATTCATTGCCACAGAAGGCTGTGGAGGCCAGATATATTTAAGACAGAGATAGATAAATTCTTGATCAAAGCTTATGGGGAAAAAGCGGGAGAATGAGGTTGAGAAACTTGTCGGCCATGATTGAATGGCAGAGCAGACTCAATGGGCTGAATGGCCTCAGACTCTGGAGAGAGTGCAGAGGAGGTTTACCAGGATGCTGCCTGGTATGGAAGGTCTGAGTTACGAGGAGAGGTTAGGCAAATTGGGACTGTTTTCTTTAGAAAGGTGTAGACTTAGAGGAGATCTAATACAGATGTACATGATTATGAGGGGTATAGATAGAGTAAACAGGGTTAAGCTTTTTCCTAGGATGGTCAAGAATAGCACGAGGGGTCACGGCTTAGGGTGAGGGGGGTAAGGTATAATTTGGATGCTAGAGGGAGTTTTTTCACACAGGGTGGTGGAGGTATGGAATGCACTGCCAAGTGGTGGAGGCAGGTACTCTGGAGTTATTTAAGAAATACTTAGATGGGCCCATGAACAGAATGGGAATGGAGGGGTATAGAAAACTGATTTAAAATAGGGATCATGAGCCTTGGGAGTCCCTGGGAAGTGTGTAAATAGATGATGATATTGATGTACTTGTTTTTATCCTACAGGTCCACCTTGTTGTCTAACGAGGGGCGTACACACGCGATAGGTCATGAGAGGACTGCTCTTCTCCCCGTGCTTGCGTGGGTTTTCTCCGGGTGCTCCGGTTTCCTCCCACATCCCAAAGATGTGCTCTTAGGCTAATTAGCAAAACAAATTCTCCCTAAATGGTCTCAAATTTGGTTTTTAATCCATAGATCTATAAACATGGACAGGGATCGCGGGTAGAGGTGGGAGCATCGGGGTGGCGGCGCGGGCTCGTTGGGCCGAAGGGCCTGTTTCCCGTGCTGTTTTGTTCTTTGTTCTTTATATCTTGAGGTCTTAATTGTTTATTATTCATTATTACTGCAATCCATTTGGGTATCAGTATATCCATACTCTGCAACAACACTTTGAATAACATTGTAACTAAGTTAGCACTGTGATCGTAACATGTATTTTGCATTTTTGCTTATAGAATGACTCAATTCCACAAGAAAATTTCACAGCTGAAGTATTCCAAGCTTTCTTGAATAACATCTGCCCTCGGCCTGAGATTGACGTCATCTTTGCAGAATAGTAAGAAATCTCTTTTCTTGTTTGATTCAATGTCGGACAATGTGTGACCTTGCATTTGGTTTCAGAGCTCCACTGTTGGCTGCAGTATCGATGACCTCTAAATAATTCCTCCCTCTTATCTGGCACTGCATTGTGCTTGTGCTCGTATTAGGCCAGACTCCATCGTGGACAGTGTGGCTTCTGGAGCGATGAAGATTGCTGCGCTAAATGGTCCCTTTCTGTTGTTCAGTGCACTTGTGTCATCTGATTACCTTCATTTCCATATGTGAAGTCACACAACCCTCACTTTCTGCCCTCGCTAAGAACAGTGCAACAAACACTAAACAGTCATTACTAACCAGTCTCCTAAGCGTGTCACGATAAAAAAGATTTTAAGTTTGGCACAGTTGTTACCTCTGCTGACTCTTGGCACCAGGGACCCGCGTTCGCTGTCTGTGCGGAGTTTGCGCATTCTCCCTGTTTCCTCCGGGTGCTTCAGTTTCCTCCCACACTCCAAAGGTGTGCAGATTTGGTTGGTTGGCTGTGTTAAATTGCCCCTTAGTGTCTGGGGGGACTAGGAGAGTAAATACATGGAGTTAAGGAATTAGGGTCTGTGTAAGATTATTGTCAGTGTAGGTTTGATGGGCTAAACGCTGTCCTTCTGCACTGTAGGATTCTATGAAAATTCATGGAATTAAACTAACCTTCGTCTTCAGCTCTGTGGTCGACACCTTAAAGTTTTAAAATTGTTAGTGTCACAAGTAGGCTTACATTAATCCTGCAGTGAAGTTACTGTGAAAATCCCCTAGCCACCACACTCCAGCACCTGTTTGGGTACACTGAGGGAGAATTTAGCCTGGCCAAAGCAGCTATGAATGTAGAAATCAGTTGGATCGATTGGACTTAAACCTTGGTGTTGTTAGACTTCTTACAAAGCAACTAACCAGCACGTCTTTCGTACTGTGGGAGGAAACCAGAGCATCTGGAGGAAACCCACGCAAACACAGTGAAAATGTACAGACTCTGCACCAACAGTGACCCAAGCCAGGAATCAAACCTGAGTCTCTGGCACTGTGAGGCAGCAGTGCTAACCATTGTGCCATCGTATTGCCCACATTGGCTGTGCTAAATTCTCCCTCAGTGTACCCGAACTGGCGCCAAAGTGTGGCAACTCGGGGATCTTCACAGTAACTTCATTGCAATGTCAATGAATGCCTGCTTGTGACACTAATAAATGAAACTTTTAGAGACAGGGAGAGGTTAAACAAAAAAATACAGGCAGGAGGACAGGGGAATGTCCCCGGTAAGGAATAAAGACAGAGAAAGTGGGAAGTGTGGCTCCAGGTCTGATTAGCTGCTGAGGGTGGGACTGCCTCCTCTTTGACAGCTGGTAACCTCCCTCAGTCCCCATTCAGCCCACCCACATGGCATTACGTCTCTGGGGGTAGGCTAGCGTAGAGCAATAGAACTTTGCTTTGATAGGGAGATGCAGAGAGCGAGGCGGGGTGGTGGGGAGGGGTTTGCTGCTTAGGAGGTGGACGGTGAGGAGTGGGGGAACTATCTACAATCCTTCCATTCCCCCCCCCAATAATATTTAGTCTCTGGTGTCGTAATGGAGAAAGTTTTCGATAAAAAAAAACTCTTCCTCCGGGGCAGGCTGAACCAATGAGTCAGAAAGCTGTCTCCTGTTTTCCAAGTTCAAAATGTTACTTCCTCCCTCGTTCGACCCGTCTCCACATTCTGTCACAGTCAGAGTGGTCTCCCGTTGTGATGATTACAGGAATCGTCTCAAATGATGTGCAATTTCCATCACTCAGCCCTCATTACAATGAGCTGCACTTTTGCACCCTGCTCTCGCAGCAAGCGAGCTTCTGGTCCTTAAAAATATCACAGGCAGATCCCAGAAATACAATCCCTTGGGGCACATTCAGCGCCGTTCTGCTGCGTATGGTAGAACAGTGACTCCAGCCAACGCAAGATGGCCGACCATTGACTGTGCTTCTGAGCGTGTGCACTTCTGAGAGCAGAGTCCAATGGGAGCAGGAGACAGAAATCCTCAAACTTTTAATAATGAATCTTATTTCATAGGAACATCGGAATTGGGAGCAGAAAGTGTCAGTTCAGCCCTTCAGGCCTGCTCTGCCATTCAATCTGATCATGGCTGATCTCTCTCTGTTCTCAAATCCACTTCCCCACCTGTTCCTCGTATCCCATAGAAACCCTACAGTGCTGAAGGAGGACATTCAGCACTGTCAAGTTTGCACAGACCACAATCCCACCCAGGTCTTATCCCCATAATCATAGAAATCATAGAAACCCTATAGCATAGAAAGAGGCAGTTCGGCCCATTGAGTCTGCACCATTCACAATCCTACATAGGCCGTACCCCCATATCCCTACATATTTACCCACAAATCCCTATAACCTATGCATCTCAGGTCACTAAGAGCAATTTTGTGTGACCAATCCATCTCACCCGTACATCCTTGGAATGTGGGAGGGAACTGGAGCACCCGGTCGAAATCCACACAGACACGGGGAGGACATGTAGACTGCACCCAGACAGTAACCCAAGATGGGAATTGAACTCGGGTCCTTGGCGCTGTGAGGCAGCAGTGCTAACCACAGTGCCACTGTGCCACCCAATCAAATATCCCTTGACACTAAGGGGCAACTTAGCATCCCTTCTAATATCCCCTCAATTTTTTTTTATTAGGAATATATCTATTTCTATCTTGAAACCATTCAATGACTCAGACTCCACCGTGCCACAGGGCAGCGAATTCCACAAATTCACCACCCACTGCAAAAATTAGCTCCTCCTGATCTCAGCTTTAAACCTACTGCCTCTCACCCTATACCTGTGCCCTCTTCTTCTAGATTGCCCCACAAGGGGAAACATTTGGTCTATGTTTACTTTATCAATCCTTTTGAACATTTTATACACCTCGATCTGATCCACCTAAACTCCGGCAAGTACAAGTCCAAACTGTTTAATCTCTCCTCATCCGTCAATCCCTTCACCCTGGAATCAATCCAATGAACCTCCTATGTGCTGCTTCCAATGTCACCACATCCTTCCTCAAATAAGGAGACCAAAACTGGACACAATACTCCAGATGTGCTGCCACCAACACCCTATACAATTGCAACAACGCTTTGTTACTTCTATTTAATTGCCCATGTATCCCCAGAATGGTTTCATGCCACAGACTCATCAGGGAAAGAGAGAGAAGGGGGCAAGCCCACCTGAAATTAGTGTAAAGTGGCAGAGAGATTAGATCAATACCCAGAGAGTTTTAAAGTCAGAGTTTTCTGATGTTTCTGCACAGTGTGATGAAACATGAATGTGTGTGTATTTTCCCATGTGTCCTGGCAAGAATGGGCAGCACAGTAGTTAGCACTGCTGCCTTACAGTGCCAAAGATCTAGATTCGACTCCTGGATTGGATCACCGTCTGTGGTTACATGTTCTCCCCGTGTCTGCATTGGTTTCCTCCAGATGCTCTGGTTTCCTCCCACAGTCCAAAGATGCAGAAGTTAGGTGGATTAGCCATGCTAAATTGCTCCTTAGTATCCAACAATGTGCGTGTTAGGCGGGTTGGCCATGTTAAATTGCCTTTAGTGTTCAAAGTTGCATAAGTTAGGTGGATTGGCCACGCTATGTTGCCCTTAGTGTCCAAAGATGTGCAGGTTAGGTGGATTGGCCATGCTAAATTGCCCCTTCATATCCAAAGATGTGCAGGTTAGGTAGATTGGCCATGCTAAGTTGTTCTTTAGTGTCCAAAGGTGTGTAAATTAGACAGATTGGCTATGCTAAATTGCCCCTTAGTGTCCAAAGATGTGCAGGTTAGGTGGTTTGGCCATGCTAAATTGCTTCTTAGTGTCCCATAAACCACTTCCCAATGTGGATTGCTAAATTCAGTTAGATGAACCAGAGCTAGTTGACTGCAATCTCTGGTGAATTTTAACCAGGTCTTGAGACACCAACTGGTCAACTATTAAAAGGACTTGAAAAGTTGTTCCAGGACTTGATGAAAACTTGCTTTTTGTGGACCCGGAGTGGATCTCCTGGTACAAAGAAAAATAATCATGGAACTCAGTTAGCCCATAACCTCTTCCCCTGGGGTGGTGAGCCATAGAACCATATAATCCCAACCATGCAGAAAGAGGCAATTCAGCTCATTGAGTCTGCACCAACTCTCCGGAAGAGCATCCCACCCAGACCCACTCCTCCTCCCTATCCCTTAAAGCCCATACATTTACCATGGCCAATTCATCTAAACTGTACATCTTTCTACTCTAAGGAGCAATTTAGCAAGACAAATCCCCTCACCTGAACATCTTTGTGTACTAAGTGGCATATACCATGGCCATTCCACCTAACCGATACATCTTTGGACACTAAGGAGCAATTTAGCATGGCCAGTCACCCCAAACTTGCATATCTTTGGACTGTGGGAGGAAACTGGAGCATTCGGACGAAACCTACACAAGCAGTTACCCAAGACCGGAATTGAACGCAGATAACTGGCACTGTGAACTCAGTTGGAGTGCACTTAGCATGCCAATTATCCAAGGGCCAACGTAAGATGGATCTTGGGCCTGCCTGCTATTGTCCGTAGGCACTAACAATAGGCCTATTGGACACTATTCAACTTTCTACCCTTTCAGGGGAAGTGATGGCTGAGTGGTATTATCACTAGACTGTTAATCCAGAAACTCAGCTAATATTCTGAGGATCTGGGTTCGAACCCCACCACGGGAGCCTGTGGAATTTGAATTCAGTAAACAATATCAGGAATTAAGAATCTACTGATGACCATTGTCGATTGTCGGAAAAATCTAACTGATTCATTAATGTTCTTTAGGGAAGGAAATTGTCATCCTCACCTGGTCAGGCCTACATGTGACTCCAGAGCCACAGCAAGGTGGTTGATTCTTAACTGCCCCTCGAGCAATTGGGGATGGGCAATAACTACTGGCCCAGCCAGCGACGCCCATGTCCCATGAATAAAATAAGAGTCAAAGATGGGGCTGTGTATCAGGCAAGGATTAAGTGGGAACTTGACACACTTGACAGTGATACTCTCAAATGATATTTGAACCACTGATATAGTTTAAAAACAGAGGAAACTACAACATAGCCCGTTCAACTTTCACAGTTTGCACTATCACCCTGAATCTCTGGAGAGAGGTAAATAATTAAAAATAAAGCTTTCAAAAGAACGCTTTGATATTTCCCTCCGAATGCCAAATCTAATTTAATAAAACCCCAGGATTCGAATCTAATATTCTGGACTTCAGTGATCTTCCAAACCTGAGAACATTTCCACAGCTAAAACATTGAAAAGAACCACTGCATTCTGCAGAACATTTGACCATCTTTGTTTGCATTTAATCTAACAACCGTCTGTCTCGTCCCTAAACACATATTTACTTAAATTACTTTTTTTTTAATGGAAACACAAGCTACAAGCATTCCACGTGTCCCCAGTTAAGCATTTGAATTTCTGCTCACACTTGAAGCCTGTTAATTTTGTATCCATGTCCTCGATTCTCTGACCAGAGGTTAAATTAAATAACAGTGACTTGCATTTATATAGCGCACTGAAGGGAGTAAAAGGTCCCAAAGCCTTTCGCTGGAGCCTTATTTGATGCTAAGCCCCATAAAGTGATATTAGGATCATAAGATTGAACAAGAGACAGAGGTTTAAGAGCATCTTAGAGGTTCGATTTGATTTAATTTGATTTATTATTGTCACATGTATTAGTATAGAATGAAAAGCATTGTTTCTTGCGTGTTATACAGACAAAGCATACCGTTCATAGAGCGTATATAGGTGTCCCAGTGGCACGGTGGTTAGCACTGCTGACTGACAGCGCTGAGGACCCAAATTCAAATCTCAATCTCTAGTCGCTGTCTGTGCAGTCTGCATGTTCTCCCCGTATCTGCATGGGTTTAATCCAGGTGCTCCATTTCCTTCCACAGTCCGAAAGACATACATTGGCCATGCTAAATTCTCCCTCAGTGTACCCAAACAGGCACTGGATTGTAGCAACTATAGGATCTTCACAGTAACTTCATTGCAGTGTTAATGTCAGCCTACTTTGTGACACTAATAAACAAATATTAAAACACAGGGAAGAGGGAAAGGAGAGAGTGCAGAATGTAGTGTTACAGTCATAGCTGAGATGTAGAGAAAGATCAACTTAGTGCGAGTTACATCCATTCAAAAGTCTGATGGTAGCAGGGAAGAATCTATTCTTGAGTCAGTTGGTACATGATCTCAGACTTTTGTATTTTTTTCCTGATGGAAGAAGATGGAAGAGAGAATGTCTCGGGTGCGTGAGGTTCTTAATTATGCTGGCAGCTTTTCTGTAACAGTGGGGAGTGTAGACAGTGTCAATGAATGGGAGGCTGTTTTGCATGATGGACTGGGTTACGTTCACAACCCTTCATAGTTTTTTTGAGGTCTTGGTCAGAGCATGAACAATAATAGAGAGAGTTAAAGGGACAGAGATGTTCCATCATGGAATTCAGAATGTGTGACTTCAGCGCGGTCCATGAGATGGATCTCTTGGAGTATGAGCTCCCTGATTTAGGGAATGATGGCTTGCCCAATCAGTCCCACCTATGTATTTAATGAGGAGTGTCAGGTCCATTGGCATTCCAGATTCTGACTGTGTAACTGAAGCACATTGAGGAGTGGGATTAAATTTGTAAATGAAAGGAATCTGGGAAAGGGACGCTGGCCTCTAAGAAATTACTTCACAAACTTAGGCAGTTGAAGTTAGACAGCCATTTCATTGGTGAAGAGATGAAAATTGGGGATGCACAATAGGCCGGTGTTGATGGAGAGGCAGAGACCTTGAAGGACTAGAGGAAGTTGCAGCAGTAGGGAGGTAATAACCTTGGCCAAAACTGACGATGCGTTTTCCCATGATGGAGACCACTGACTGCCAGCAGGATCTTGAAGTCCCAACAAAGTCTGCAGCATTCTGCATGTAGCAGCCTTGACTAAACGTGTGAAGAGGAGAGGGAGGAATGAATTCACTTTGCATGCAAACGCATGAAGCATGATTTGTAAGACTGGGAACTGGATTGTTGGAATCCAATTATTCAGCACACAATTAAAGCCATCTTCATTGCCTGTGGAATAAACGTGGCGCACAGAGAAATCTATCACTGAGTACATGAAAGGCTGTTGAAAGCCTATGGACCTTGATATGATTTATTAAAAGTGCTTAAAAATTAACTGTATATAAAGTTAAAATTGAGACCCCTAGAAATTTCTGGATTCATTCCCTCTATATTGAAGACTTTATCTTTGTAGAATCATGGAATCCCTATAGTGCATAAGGAGGCCATTTGGCCCATCGAGTCTGCACCGACTAAAATCTCACCAAGCCCTATCTCCATAACCCCATGCATTTACCCTAGTTAGTCCTCCTGACACGAAGGGGTAATTTAACGGCAAAGCCACCTAACCCACACATTTTTGGACTGTGGGAGGAAACCCACGCAGACATGCGTGGGAGAACGTGCAGACTCTGCACAGACGGTGACCCAACCCGGGATCGAACCCGGGTGCCTGGTGCTGTGAGGCAGCAGTGCTAACCACTGTGCCATTGTGCCACTAAGTGATGCTTAGGTGCGTCATTGTACACTTGCTGCAGATTGCTGGTCTTGGTGCACTCAATGGCGCTGTGAGGCAACTGTTTTCCTCTCACACTCTCAAAGACATGCATTGGCTCACTGAACCTGAACAGGCATTGGAATGTGATAACAAGGGAATTTTCACTTCATTGCAATATTAATGTAGCCTACTTGTGACACTAATAAATAAACTTTAATCCAAGATGAATGATTTCATCGAAGCCTATAGTGCAGAAGGAGGCCATTCGGCCCATCAAACAACAATCCCATCCCAGGCCCTATCCCCATAACCCCATGCATTTACCCTAGCTAGTCCTCCTGATACCAAGGAGCAATTGGCATGGCCAATGACCTAACCTGCACATCTTTGGATTGTGTGAGGAAACCGGAGCACCTAGAAGAAACTCACATAGACACGGGGACAATGTGCAAACTCCACACAGACAGTGACCCAAGCCAGAAATCAAACCTGGATCCCTGGCGCTGCTAGATAATAGTGTTAACCAGTGTATCAGTCTGCACTTTATTTCAAAATGTAGGATGTTGTTCCATTGTAATTGAAATTTCTTTTCCTTCACCTATTTCAGTGGTGCGAAGACTAAGCCATATCTAACTGTGGACCAGATGACAGAATTCATCAATTCTAAACAGAGAGATCCACGCTTGAACGAGATTCTCTACCCTCCAGTGAAACCCGAACAAGTTCAACAACTCATCGAGAAATATGAACCGAATAGTACCCTCGCCAAGAGAGGTTGGTTTATTTTTTGATTTGATTCGATTTATTATTGTCACGTGTATTAATATACAGTGAAAAGTATTGTTTCTTGTGCGCTATACAGACAAAGCATAAATAAAGAAAGGAGAGAGTACAGAATGTAGTGTTACATCATAGCTAGGGTGTAGGGAAAGATCAACTTACTGTGAGGTTGGCCCATTCAAAAGCAGCAGGAAAAAAGCTGCTTTTGAGTCAGTTGGTGCGTGACTTCAGGCTTTTGTGTCTTTTTCTCAACAGAAGAAGGTGGAAAAGAATATTTCCAGGGTGTGTGGGGTCCTTAATTATGCTGGCTGCTTTTCTAAGGCAGAGGGAAGTGTGGACAGAGTCAACGGGTGGGAGGCTGGTTTGTGCGATCAACTGGGCAACGTTCACTATCCTTTGTACTTTCTTGCCATCTTGGGCAGGGCAGGAGCCATACCAAGCTGCGATACAATCAGAAAAGAATGTTTTCTATGGTGCATCAGTAAAAATTGCATAGAATCATAGTAGGCATACCAAATTTCGTTACTCTTCTGAGAAAGTAGAGGTGTTGGTGAGCTTTCTTAAGGTTGGCATGGGGGGACCAGGACAGATTGTTGATGATCTGGACACCTAAAAACATGAAGCTCTCAACCATTTCCACTTCATCCCCATTGATGTAAACAGGGGTATGTTCTCCAGTATGCTTCCTGAAATTAATGATTATCTTTCATTTTGTTGACATTGAGGAGATTTGGGAGTTTATTCAGCTGATTTAAGATGGTAGTATTCAACAAACATAAGATGATATTTGAATGGGGTTACCATACTAATAATTGTTGAAGTAGTTTGGAAATGACATTCTTGTGTATTTATGGATAACAATGTATCGCTTGCAATACGTAATTGCAATTAGGAGGGATGTGATGGCCTAGTGGTATTATCATTAGACTTTTAACATCGAAACTCAGCTAATGTTCTGAGAAGTCAGGTTCGAATCCCGCCACGACAGGCAGTAGAATTTGAATTTAATAAAAAATATCTGGAATTAAGAATCTGCTAATGACAAGAAAACCATTGTCAGAAAAACCTATCTGGATCACTGATGTCCTTTGGGGAAGGAAATCTGCCATCCTTACCTGATCTACTCTATGTATGGCTCCTGGGCTACAGTTGACTCTCCAAGGACAACTTGGAATGGGCAATAAATGCTGGCCAGTCCCACGAATAAATTTAAAGAAAATACACAACAAGCTAATAACATACCAAATGACTCTGATAATATCACAAATCATGAATGCTATGCCTAGTTCAGTTATTAACATCTCTGCGCTCGATGATATATTGTGCCCTCAAGCACATTTCCACTTGCCATTCAGCAGAACATACGCATGGAAAATTACAGCAATATCACAAGAAGTTTCCCAAAACACTGGTGACAGTAATGAAATCTATGGTCATGACCGTACATGGTGGACTGGGGTTTGTAGAGCTACATGGATAATTACGCAGGATGTTATTCTCCCAAGTGGTAACACACCAAAGGTTGGAGGTGACACCATGAACCATTGTTGTGCCTCAGGCCAAGACTTTCCAATCATTGCGATTCTCAGCATCCAAGATATCCGCCTAAGGTCAAGGGACATATTGTCTGTCCATCGAATTCTCTACCCTGCCCGTGACAGTTCCCATGATGGGAGAGACGAGAAGATTTCCATGTCAGTATCACGTCTAACATTTCCCATGTACACTCCGCACAGTGTTGCATTATATAACACACAGAAGCGGATGTGAGTGAGGTTATTGCTTCCGGTAATCGTGTGGGCTGTTATGTTCCCAAGTGATGACATATGGAAGAATGGAAGTGGCAGTGTTATAGCTGTGGTGAATGTCTTGATGATTAATGTAACCATTACTATGGAAACATGACCCAAACTGGATCATGACACTCGGTGATCGATGGGTAAATGGGGATCTAAACCTATCGTAGCCAGACAGCATGTTGGGACATTCCCGAGGCCTGGAATTTGGCACGGGCACTCGATGGGGCCAGTGTTACACATTCCCAGCTGTTGTCGGTCGGATCACACTGGCTGGCCAATAAACAACCATCCAACGTCAAACACTCAGTGGTAGGCTGAATGGAGAAGATGGGAGGAGGGGGGAGAGGGCAGGAAGAGGACAGGTGGAGGGAAGAGGGTGAGGAGAGGGTGGAGGGGAGGGCGGGGAGAGGCTGGGGAATGGGTGAGTAGAAGTGGAGAGAAGGTGGGGAAGGGACAGGGAGAGGATGGAGAGATGGTGGACGCCGAGAACATGAAGGGTATGGTGTAGTGTTTTGGCACAGTGGTTAGCATTGCTGCCTCACGGTGCCATGGGTTCAATTCCCAGCTTGGGTCACTGTCGATGCGGAGTTTGTACATTCTCCCCATGTCTGCATGGGTTTCCTCCGGTGCTCCAGTTTCGTCCCACAATCCAAAGATGTGCGGGTTAGGTGGATTGGCCATGCTAAATTGTCCCTTAGTATCAAGGGGGTCCAGGTAGCCTAAATACATGTGCATACGGCAATAAGGCTGGGTAGGATTGTGGTCTATGAAGGCTCGATGAACTGAATGACCTCCTTCTGCACTGTAGGGATTGTATGAGTCTATGAATGTGCTCCCTCGAGGCGGACAGTCACTGAGGGTGTCTCAGGAGATGTTTACCCATGAAAGATAAAGGCCGATGTTAAAATATCCCCGAGTGTCTGTACAGCACAACTGGATCTCAGCTCCAAACACATTGGGTAACTGGATTTTGACCCACACACTTCATTCCACTCTGGATCCAGGATGCAGCTGAAAGGTAAAGCATGACCTGGCCAATTAACCCATCCACCAACAGCAGGAACAGACAGGCCACATCCAATGGCATCTAATCAGCCCCTGAATGGACAAAACTGCCTCTTGATTGTCAGTGGGCACATTTCTGACTAGCAATTGCCATCTGCTGAAATCATAGAATCCGACAATGCAGAAGGAGGCCATTCAGCCCAGAGTCTGCACCAACCACAATCCCACCCAGACCTATCCCTGTAACCCCATGTACATTTATCCTGCTAATCCCCCGACATGAAGGGTCAATTTAGAATGGCCAGTCTACCTAAACCATGCATCTTTGGAGTGTGGGAGGAAACTGGAGCACCCAGAGACACGGGGAGAACGTGCAAACTCTATTCCCGACAGTGACCCGAGGCCGGAATTGAACCGAGGCCCCTGGCACTGTGAGGCAGCCATGCTAACCACTGTGCTGCCCCGTTGCGCGAGTTCGCAGCTCGCTGCGAGTGTCTGCATGAGTGTTGCATGAATGCGCGCCTACACGAGGGACGCGCCCCATCTCCTTCTCACATCATTTCACGGGCTCCTGAGTCAAGAACATGGCCACCCCAGCAACACAAAGACCTGACCCACGGGTATTTGGAATTATGGCCTTTGATAATACAGTTTATCCGGCAATTCCTTTGTGGACAGGGACTTCAGAGAATATTGAGAGCAGGGACCCCAAATGACTCACTGAGGATCCAAGCAAAGTAATTACTGACAGCCTCAAGACTTTCAATGAAGAAATAAAATCATTATTAGCATGAATCTAAAGAGAAATCCCATCTTACAGCTTTTAGGGCTGGTTTTCATAGGTGGAAGTGCACTAATGGTGATCCTCTTGAATGCATTGGTGATTGAACATTGTAATTATTAGGCCAAATGTTTACACAGGCCAGTGTAAGGGTGGCTTGTTCATCATTTTCCCCAATCTCTGATTATGAATATGATTACTTTTAATGGCGAAGGGGTGTTACTGTTGAAGTGATTGGAGTGTTTACCTTTGATCTCTCCGCCAGGGTGAATACCCAAAGAACAAATAACAAGAGATGGCTTAAGTGCATGTCCATCGATCTTTGAACGAACCATTTGCTGTAATGCTCCTTCGAAGCTATAAATCCTGCAGCCAGCCATCCAACTACAAACACAGAGTTCCTGCCTTACTCACACACATTCATCTCACTCAACCCAATCTCAAACAAAAGCAACTATTTGATGCCTCTCAACTCATTGTCTTGGTACATATTCTTTGGGCAGCATGGTGGCACAGTGGTTGGCACCGCTGCCCCGCAGCACCAGCGACCAGGCTTCAATTCCCAGCTGCCTGTGCGGAGTCTGCACATTTTCCTCATGTCTACATAGATTTCCTCATTCCATCCCCACTCCCAGCCGTTCCCCACGTCACAATCTAGATGCCCTGTTTTAACGTGTTGCTGTTGTTCCTTGACTAACGTAACATGAATTAATGAATTGCAAACAAATCCATCACAGGTAGCATTTTGATAGTCCAGATAGAACTGCCTCAATGGGCTAAATGGCCCAATTCTGCTCCTGTATCTCATGGACTCCCAGCTTCATCTATTTTAATGGTATCTAGTCTTGATATCTGGTGGCATGATGGCTCAGTGGTTAGCACTGCTGCCTCACAGCACTAGGGACCGGGTCCCGATTCCTGGCTTGAGTCACTGTCTGTGTGGAGTCTGCACGTTCTTCCTGTGTCTGCGTGGGTTTTCTCCAGGTGCTCTGGTTTCCTCCCACAGTCCAAAAGACATGTTGGTTAGTGCATTGGCCATGCTAAATTCTTCCTCAGTGTACCCGAACAGATGTCGGAATGTGGCAACTAGGGGATTTTCACAGTACTTGGACTCGAAACATCAGGTGTATTCTCACCTTGCAGATGATTCCAGATCTGCTGAGATTTCCCAGTATTTTCTCTTTTGGGCTCCCTCACTATGTCCGCACAGATAGCTACTGCCAACCTTGCTTCCCAGCCCTGAACTTCTGGAGAAAAATCTCTCATAGCTCTTCACAGCAACGTAAAATGGGATATTGAACCAAAGAAGAATTGACTTCCCTCATTAATGTCATCAAGTAATTCTATCGGAGGTTTATTCCACATTCATTGTTTGAAGTAGAATTTAGGAATATAGAATCCCCACAGTGCAGCAGAGACCATTCGACCTACCAAGTCTGCACCAACAATAATCTCAGCCTGGCTCTATCCCTGTATCCCCAATTATTTACCCTGCTAACCTGCCTGACACTAAGAGGCAATTTAGCATGACCAATCAACATAACCTGTACATCTTTGGATACTAAGGGGCAATTTAGCATGGCTGATGATTCAATTTGATTTGATTTATTATTGTCATATGTATTAGTATGCAATGAAAAGTATTGTTTCTTGTGCACTTCACAGAAAAAGCATACCATTCACAGAGAAGGAAAGGAGAAAGTGCAGAATGTAGTCTTACAGTCATAGCAAGGGTGTAGAGAAAGATCAACTTAATGTGAGGTAGCTCCATTCAAAAGTTTGATGCAGCAGGGAATAACCAGCGGATAGAAATCATAGAAATCCTATAGTGCAGAAAGAGGCCATTTGGCCCATCAAGTCTGCACCAACCACAATCCCACCCAGGTCCTATCCCCATATCCCCACATATTTATCTGCTACTTCTTCTAACCTATGCATCCTCGGACTCTAAAGGGCAATTTACCATGGCTAATTAACCTAACCTGCACATCTTTGGACTATGGGAGGAAACTGGGGCACCCGGAGGAAATCTATTCAGAAACAGGGAGAACATGCAGATCCCACACACACAGTAACCCGAGCCAGGAATCGAGCCCAGGTTCCTGGAGCTGTGAAGCAGCAGTGCTAACCACTGTGCTATCCTGCCACCCTTCTTTGGAGTGTGGGAGGAAACCGGAGCACTGAAAGAAATCCCACATGAACACGGAGAAAGTGCAGACTCCGCACAGTCACCTGAGGTTGGAATTGAACCCAGGTTCTTGGCACTGTGAGGCAGCAGTGCTACCACTGTGCCACCGTGCTGCCCGATGTACGCATACAATCTATTAGTACCTTAGGTATTCGTTCTCTTTGTTCATGTTATTTCATTGCTCCTGATAGAAAGATCAGGATCAAAGGCAAAGTAAGCAAGGTATGAATGTTGATATTCCAGGAGAATGTGATGAAAATAAAGCATATTGTCTCTAGTGAATTTCTATATTCTCTAGCATTGAAATAGATGCTCTTAAAACAACAAGGAGCCTGGAGACTCTGCCACTCATTGAGTCAATATACATATCTCCAGAGAAACCAAGAAACTCTATATTTGAATGTTACAACCTTGTTCCTGTTTATTGAGTTCTGAAGTCAGTTGGCAAACAAAAGGATAACAAGAACACAGAACTGATAATCAGATGGGATGTACTTTTGCTTGATCTCTAAGATGTGTTAAGAGAACAGCAGGGGTCTTAATTTTGGCAACTGTCATGGTTTTATTCAGAATGTTTGCTTTCGTTGATCTGAAGATGAATACGAAGATAGTCTTCGACACTTGAAGAGGAATTTTGCACCCACAGAGTGCACCTTATGACCTCAAGTAGTCCCAAAACATTTCACAGCCAATTAAGTATAGTGTAGGAAATACAGCAGCCAATTTACACACAGCAAGCTCAATCCCACAAAAATCAAGGTGATAATTACTAAGTACTCCGATTTTAGTGATGAAAGATGAATGTCCGGAATTGTGATGACTTCAGCCAGGCTAATAGGTTTGCTCGTTAGACTATAAACTACCTGATGAGCCTGTTGCACACTGCAGTACTATACAACCGTGGATTCTGTGGACCATGTCTACGTTTTGTGTCTGAAGTTGCACACCCTTTTTGTTGACCTCAAATATCTTTTATTGATTTTTTGTTTGCACTTCAGCCCCACATTCCTGATCTATGGGTACCTGGTGCGGAGAGGAGCGGGTCAGGATGGATATCTCTTCGTGAACCTGTTCCTGGGCTTGGCGAGGCAGGCAGTCAACAGGTCCAGGCAGCGCCTTATCTATCCTGACTGCCTGCCCCTCTATTGCGGCTACGCTTGTGGCCAAGTGTCCCTGGAGAGGGAACGTGCGGTGTCCGCGGGTGCAGTTGGCGCCTCCCACACTTACCAGTCACCGCAGAGGCTGGGGTGCATTATCGACCCTACAATCACATTTTGATTTAATGTTTTAAGTTTCCTTTGTACTTTTTGTTTTTTCCTTCGTGCTGTTCCCCCTCCTTTTGGGAAACTGCCCCAGTTAATTTGAGTTTGTTTATTTGGTTGGTGTTGAAAAAAGATAGCTGATGAGCCCTAATTAATGGTTGAATCAGGGAGCCTCATGCTCCCTGTTTAAAGCAGGTGTGATGTAAAGATTCCGGCGTTGGACTGGGGTGGTCTGTCTGTGCTGATGTATGCTATTGCAGACCAGAACACTACAATTGCCTGACGAAGACACAAGAGTGTTGAAAGCTCGCAATTTTACTATCAAATAAATCGGTTGGATTTAAAATTGGTGTCGCTAAATTCTTACTAAAGCAGGTGTGTCAGACTCCCAGCCTGCATTCAGCAGGAAGTAACTGGAAAGCTGGCTGTGTACAGATGTATGGTGTAAATAGAGTAACTTGGTGAGAGGACTTTCACCTCCATGGAGTTATTACAGGAGCACAGGAATTAGGAGCAGAAGTAGGTAAATTCAGCCCTTCGAGCCTGCACCATCATTCAATCAGATCGTGGCTGATCTCTCCCTGGTCTCAAATCCACCTCCCCATCTGTTGTGTTTGTTCCTTTTTTTATAGAAATATATCTATCTCCTTCCTGAAACCATTCAGTGATTCAGGCTCCATGCACTATGGGGTAGCGAGTTCCACAAATTCATCACCCTCTGTGAGAAGTAGTCCTCCCTCATCTCACAACACGTAGCTGTGACCTCTTGTTCTAGATTGCCCCACATTTGGGGAAACGTTTGGTCTATATTTTATCAATCCCTTGCACTATTTTGTATACCTCAATCACAGCCCCCCTTATCATTTGAATCACTAACAAGTACAAGCCCAAACTGTTTAATCTCTCTTCCTACATCAAACTTTTCATCCCCGGAATCAATGTGGTGAATTTCCTCTGAACCGCCTCCAATATCACCACACACTTCCTCAAGTGAAGTAGCCAAGAATGGACGCAGTTTTCCAGATGTGGTCTCATCAACACCCTATACAATTGTTGGGCCCAGAACAAAACAGGTTAACTCACCCTGTTACATGGATTTGAACACCAGCACCTCCGACAATGCAGCACTCCCTCAGTCCCACACTAGAGAGCCAGCCCACCCTAGACCTTTCGTGCTTAACGTCTGTGAGTGGGATTTAAACCCACGACCTCTGATTCACAGATACGAGCGCTGTCAAGTGAGCCATAACCTACAATGAGGCTTTGTCAGCAAAGTTGGCATTTTTGGTTACTCTTTCATGGGTGGCCAGCATTTACTGCCCATCCCCAGTTGCTGTGTCTCTGGAGTCACATGTAGGCCAGCCCAGGTAGGTCTGATTTCCTTCCCTAAAGGAAGTACTGTGGTACAATGATTAGGACTGCTGCCTCACAGCGCCAGGGACTTGGGTTCGATTCCTGGCTTGGGTCACTGTCTGTGCAGAGCTTACACGTTGTCTGTGTAGGTTTCCTCTGGATGCTCCGGTTTCCTCCCACAGTCCACGGATTGTGTTGGTTAGGTGAATTGGTCATGCTGAATTGACCCATCATGTCAGGGGGTCCTAGCTAGGATAAATGCATGCAGTTACAGGGAAAGAATTTGTATGGGATTAAGGTTGGTGCAGACTCAATGGGCTGAATGGCCTCATTCTGCACTGTAGGGATTCTATATATTAATTTTTGATCTGATTTTCCTGACAATGGTTTCATGCTCATCAGTAGCTTTTTAATTCCAGATATTTCCAGGGGTGGCACAGTAGCACAGTGGTTAGCACTGCTGCTTCGCAGCTCCAGGGACCTGGGTTCAATTCCTGGCTCGGTTCACTGTCTGTGTGGAGTTTGCACATTCTCCCCGTGTCTGTGTGGGTTTGCTCCGGTTTCCTCCCACAGTCCAAAGATGTGCAGATAAGGTTGATTGGCCATAATAAATTGCCCTTAGTATCCTGAGATGTGTAGATTAGCGGGATTAGTGTGTAAAATATGGTGATTGGGCCTGGGTGGGATTGTGGTTGGTGCAGACTTGATGGGCCAAAGGGCCTCTTTCTGCTCTGTAGGGTTCTATGAATCTATACTTATCTTCTGTTGAATTCAAATTCCATCAGCTGCCAATGCAGGATTGGAACCCAGCTTTCCCAGAACATCAGTTGCTTTTCTGGATTAAGAGTCCAGCGATAATATCACTTGGCTATTCCTTCCCCTGTTGAGACTGGCCCAGAATCTAAAGCATTAGGAGTCTGGCGAGGATTAACTTTGAATAGAGGCGGAGAAGGAAAGGAAACAAAGCCATGTCTCTGAATCCCCAAGTTCCCAAAGATCTGGTGACCAAGAATCCACTGACTTAGTCACATGAAGACCCATATCAGAAACCTTCGTCCCTGAGTAAACGTCATAGAGATACGGACAATGGTGATTAATCTGAAATGAATTGAGAAGAGGGGCATTGATTTTTCTGTGCGGTTCTATTTCTACTTTGAATGAACTTGCTTTTGAGTTTAAAGCCTAAGTACATATTCTGACAAAGCTTCAACTGTTCCATTCTCCAAATCCTCAGAGGGCAACCGAGTTCTTGTGCGTAAATTCGGGCTGTGATTACAGTTGCAAGGATTCTTCAACTCTTAGGGTGCTGATCCATCTTCTGACACTGTGCATCTGAAGTCACACTGTGGTTGCTAGAGAGGGAAGGCTGAGTTATGAGTGTGGCCTTTGTCACTGAACACAAGAGAACATTTCTTAAACATCTAGAAATGTAACACTGCTTTCACTGAATCATATAACCAGACAATACCCTACTTGATCTCCCGAACCCGGCTCTCGGCCAATTTTATAATGCGTTGGCCATTTAGATGGCACCCCACAGAACTCTGTTTGCCCTGGTTCATAGCCAGGGCATGAACTGAGCGCAAATCTGAACTTTTAAACGCTCCTAAGAGACCCTCTGTAGACCATCACCAGCCGGGAGGACATTTCTGACTCCCCGGGGTAAATTTTCCACTTCTGCGCGCCACAGGAATCGTAAAGGGCAAGGGGTGGACGACAGAAAGGTCCATTGACCTCAGGTGGGATTTTCCAGTTTCGGGGTGAATGCAGCTGGAAAATCTCACCCGTCCTTGTCCATTCTCATTGGCAACAGGGCTAACAATCTCTGGCAAACAGAGCAAGAGGCCACAAAGAGCTAAAAACAAATCCATTGCACCTGATTTTAAGTCTTTTCTCCTGCTACTTTCTTTTGACTTGAGAACTATAGGAGCCAGCCTTTGCTTTCTGAATCGGTGTTTCCAATGCCTTCTTGTGCTTTGCATTTATCAGTAAAGGCCGAGCACTTTCTGGGGTATAAGGCCCTCATCATTTAGAATCCCTACAGTGTGGAAGGAGGCCATTCAGCCCATTAAGCCTGCACCTACAACAAACAAAGCCAGGCTTTATCCCCTTAACCCCATGTACTTATCCTACCAGTTCTCTACATTGCTACCATGTTACACTCTTTTTTTTGCTGTAAGCAGAACAATCATACGACAAGGAATGGCAAAACAGTATGGGCTCCTTATCGCAGATAAGATGAAGTATATTTTTGATTTGATTTGATTTATTATTGTCAGTGAAAAGTATTGTTTCTTGCGCGCTGTACAGACAAAGCATATATTCGTAGAGAAGGAAAGGAGAGAGTGCAGAATGTAGTGTTACATAGCTAGGATGCTATGTAGGAAGATCAACTTAATACGAGGTAGGTTCATTCAAAAGTCTGACGGCAGCAGGGAAGAAGCTGTTCCTGAGTCGGCTGGTACGTGATTCGGACTTTTGTATCTTTCTCCCTACGGAAGAAGGTGGAAGAGAGAATGTCCGGGGTGTGTGGGGTCCCTAATTGTACTGGCTGCTTTTCCGAGGCAGAGGAAGTGTAGACACAGTCGATGGATGGGAGGTTTGCGTAATGGATCGAGCTACATTGACCTTTTTGTAGTGCCTTTTGTTCTTGGGCAGAGCAGGAGCCATACCAAGCTGTGGTACAACCAGAAAGAATGGTTTCTATGGTGCACCTGTAAAAACTGGTGAGAGTCATGGCTGATATGCCAAATTTCCTTAGTCTCCTGAGAAAATATGTACAATGGTAATCAGGCTTATGCCTTGGATGTTTGCTGCTGTATGCTAAGTACAGAGACATGGGACTACGATATCAAATCCTGTCTCAGCGATAACAATTGAGACCAATTTATGATATGCCGGCTTGAAGGTATATAACATATATGTATCCTATCACAATACATGAGAAGTCCCAGAGTCCAGGACCATTTTATTTCAGGGATTATCACAGAAGTTTAAGTTTGTTTATTAGTAGACTTAGATTAACACTCCAATGAAGTTACTGTGAAAATCCCTGAGTTGCCACACTCTGGCGCCTGTTCGGGTACATTGAGGGAGAATTTAGCATTGCCAATGCACCTAGTCAGCATGTCTTTCAGATTATGGGAGGAAACTGGTGCACCAAGGAAACCCGCGCAGGCACGGGGAGAATGAGCAGGGTCCGCAGACTTAAGCCGGGAATGGAACCCGGGTCCCTCGTGCTATGAGGCAGCAGTGCTAATCACTGTGTTACTGAATATCAAGAACAGATACCACTAAAGTAGATGAATATAAAAGTCAGTATGATATAGGAGTAGAATTAGGCCATTCAGCCCTTTGAAGCTGTTCTGCCTGGACTATCAAAGTGCCATCTGTGACAAATTTGTTTGTTAACCACCAACTCACGTTTCGACCACCAATTCACGTTTCGATAATCAAGGAACAACAGCAACACATTAAAACAGAGTAGATTGTGGAGTGGGGAGTGGTGAGGAGTTGGGGGATGGAGGGTGGAGGTGGGGAGTGCGGTGGGGCAATTCTCTTCCATGTCTTAATTGCATTACCAAACAAACTGAGGCCGTAAATGTTACTATCCTTGTTTCTTGCGTGAAGTCTAATCAGAAGTGTGGAATGCTTGAGTGTTGCAACACTTCACAAAACAGCCCGAAGGAAGAAAGCAAGAAAAATGTGAGCCTTAAATTTGAAAATATCTGGGGGACATAAATCACTTCCGTTCAGCGCACCCTCAGTCCGAGTGATTGCGGGCGGCGTTATTGAGTGATGTATCAAACACCTTGGCAAATGACTCGGGGCTGTTCTCGCAACCTGACCACATTAATCAAAATTCGAAATAAACGGGCACTTTCGCTCTCCAGCTGAGCCTCGCTTGCTAACAAATCTCCAAGATTTGCTGCAAATGTGCAGACAGTCAAGAAAAAAAAAAGCCACCTGTCAGCACATCCAGGGGAAATTACATTGAATCGGAATGGACAAGTTGTGTTTCCCTGAAGACTTTTCGGGGCAATATTAATTTCTTGATCAGTGGTCAGACAGCAGCAGCCTATAACCCCTGGCAGTCCGAATATTCTCCAGGGGAGCAAATTGGCTTGATGGTGTCGGAGCAATATTGTTGGTAAAAAAGGTGAAATGAAATATTGGCCATTGTTACAGAAAGCAATGTGTTGTTGGTTCTACTGAAAGCAATTCCTCCAGCGAGCTGAGACCTGGGTGCCATGGACAGATAAAAAAAAGTCATTTGGAATAGGCAAATGAGCTATTTGTGCAAGTTCGACTGATTGGCCATGTTAAATTGTCCTTTAATGTCACAGGGATTAGCCCAGTAAATCCATGGAGTTGTGGGGATAGGGACTGGATACGATTTGATTTACTTTTATTTGATATTTTTTAATCTGATTTATTGTTGGCAATGTATTGGGATACACCGAAAAGTGTTGTTTTTTTGCATGCTACAAAAAGCATACTGTACATAGAGAAGGAAAGGAGAGAGTGCAAAATGTAGTGTTACAGTCGTAGCTGGGGTATTGAGAAAGATTAACTTAGTGCAAGGTAGGTCTATTCAAAACTATCATGGAGCCATTTTCGGAAAAATCCATTTGGTTTAATAATGCCCTTTAGAGAAAGAAATCTGCCATCCTTACTTGGTCTGGCCAATGTGTGACTCCAATACTGCAGCAATGTGGTTGACTCTCAATTCTGTGATTCTGTAGGCTGTGGGTCAAGTGCTGGCAAGTGGGATTAGGTGGGCAGGTCAGAGCCTTTCATGCATCGGTGCAGATTGGCTGAAGGGCCTTTTATGCACTTTAGTAATATGTGATTCTGTCCTCAGACAACTAAGGATGGACAGTAAATGCTGGCCAGCCAGCGATGCCCATGTGCCATGAATGAATAATAAGAAATGTAACATCTCTCTCTAACCTATATCTCACAACCAATCTCCATGTATCCATGAATCTTGGTTGAGGACTTGCCAACACAGATACATAGGCAAATAGATTCTGCTATCGGGACTGACAATGTAGGGTTAATGGGTAACTTTAAATTGTGGCTGCGTGATAGTGAAATTCAATTGCGGTGATTAATTAGGCAAATAATCACTATAAGTGACTGTTCAATCAATATATACTCTACTGCTGGAAAGCACTCACCAGCACTTTAAGCAATTGATTTAATCAACTGCTCTGCCTCTCCTAAGCCACCGTTTAGAATTTTACTTCTCAATATTACATTTCTTTATTACCTATAAACTCAGACCCTGCTACTGTTCCCCAATAAGAGTGGCCACACGTTCCAGGCTGGTAGAAGGGGTCGTGTTGATGGATCCTGTGTATGGTTGCTTCATTGCAGTTGGCGAGATGGCACACTGATTAGCACTGCTGCCTCACAACACCAGGGATCTGGGTTCAATTCCCGGCTTGTGTCACTGTCAGTGTGGAGTTTGCACATTCTCCCTGTGTCTGCATGGGTTTTCCTCCAGTTTCCTCCCACAGTCAAAAATGTGCGGGTTCGGTTGATTGGCCATGTTAAATTGCCCGTTAGGGCCCTGGCATGTGTAGATTAGAAGGATTAACAAGGTAAATATGAGAGGTTGTGGGATAGGGCCTGGGTGGGATTGTGGTTGGTGCAGATTCGATGGGCCGAGTGGCCTCCTTCTGCAGTGTAGGGATTCTATGATTCATTCATGCATTTTTAAGATACTTCTGCCTGTGCAACTATGTTTAAATGCTAAGCTTAAAAAATTAACAAACATGGCTACATTTTAAAACTCAGAAGGCATGCTGGGTTAGTCAGAAATTGACCACATTTTTTGAAGGATACAATGCAAGCAAAACAGGCTTTTAATGAACAACATCTCCAAGGCACTTTCTCAAAGATGGAGACAGCATGTGCCAAACAATTTCTATATCCAAGATAGCAAATAACACATATTGTAGTTTCAGCTCTGTGTTAGCAATTCAGTTCAGTTAAGCTTTGTTTTTGATTTCTATGTGATCATACAGGATTGACAGAAAAAACCCATCTCTCTCTCTAGCTTTTCCCTTTCTGTTCACTTTTATAATGATTTAAATTTAAGCTCTATTCGATAAAAGAAATTCATTTCAATATCATGTCTGTGCTGCCTTCGTCTATTCTAAGGAATGAATGGACCCTACAGGGTGGCATGGTGATACAATCCCTAGCCTCACAGCACAGGGACTCAGGTTCAGTTCCAGCTTTGGGCCATGTATTGGGCAGGGTCTGCTGGTCCTCTCTGTGAGTGCGTAAATTTCCTCTGATTCCTCCAGTTTCTTCCCACAGTCTGAATGATGCATCATGCTAAATTGTCCCTTAGTGCGGGGGACTAGCAGTATAAATATATATGGGCTTTTAGGTTAGATGGATTGGCCATGGTTAATATATGAGGTTACAGGTTTAGAGCCTGGGTAGGATGCTCTGTCAGAAAGTTGGTGCAGACTTTATGGGCTGAATGGCCTCCATCTGCATGGTAGGGATTCTATGATTCTATGAAATGTGCCGCCCATCATAATGACAAATAGAATATACAAGTGATGAGATCCTGCCCCTGAAACAAACGGCAGGCCCTTTGCAGATCCGTATGAGGAGCCTGTCCTGCTTGAGGCTCCCACTGGAAGATTGGTTCCCAGCTTGGGTCACTGTCTATGTGGAGTTTGCACATTGTCCCCATGTCTCTCTGGGTTTTCTCCAGGTGCTTTGGTTTCCTCCCATAGTTCAAAGATATGTGCGTTGGATGGATTGGCCATGCTAAATTGTCCCTTATTATGAGGGGGTTTAGCAAAGTACATAGGTTGTGGTGATAGGGCCTGGGTGGGATTGTGGCTGGTGCAGCCTCGATGGGCTGAATAGCCTCCTCTGCACTGTTGGATTCTCTGATTCTATGAATCTAAGACAGCCTGTACCAACACCAACCCTGAGTGTTCTCCATTAAACCAGACCTTGTGACTGCCTGCTACCAAAAGATCAAGGCTGATATTTCCTTCCCTGACCCAATAGATACCACAACCCAGCCTCTGATTTCCCAATCTTTGACCTCCTGATCACCCCCACTCATCCAAGGGTCGCTGCGACCCTGGATTTTCCTGCCACTCTGCCTGTGTTGGAAGGATATTGGGTTGCATAATTCAGGCACAGAGAGAGAATCCTGCATGCATCACCTCTAACCGCACCCCTCCCTCCACCCCTTCCCCTCACCCCCACACCTCATTTGTGCCTGAATTTCTACTCCACCCAAGGGAAGGGTGGGAGAGGATCGACAGCGGGGGTTGTGAGAGGGTTGAGTTTTGGAGGCGGGGTAGAAGTACCTTAATCGCATTTCTCCATGTGCGTGGGACATCCCGAAAGGAGATACCCTCTTCCCTTCCTGCCTTTCCATCTCAAATTGGAAAAGTAACCTATCCATTCTTATGCAGCATCCTTTGCCAACAGTATTTGGGATGGAATTCAACCCTCAGCTTCTCCTTTCTTAGGGCTGTAAAGGGTTTCAATGGGTCTAAGGATGGGTGGCCTAGAAGGTGCCTTACCCATATAAACATGTTAGGTGGCTAATCTACTGCCTTCCCCAAATACACTGCCAGAAGAAGTGGTGGAAGCAGGCCCATTAACCACATTCAACAGCATTTGGACAGGTAAATGAATAAGGAGGGAATAGATGGATACGGACTGAGCTAATCCCAATTGCACGCATTTGGCCCATATCGCTCTGTATCCCTCTTACCAATGTAACTATCCAAATGCTTTTTAGAAGACAAAATTGTACCTGCCTCTACTATTACCTCTGGCTTTTCCAGACACTCACCACCCTTAGTGACCTCAGATGTGGGGTTAAGTGGTTTGGCCATGCTGAATTGCTCCTTAGAGACAGGGGAACTAGCTAGTGTCAATGCATGGGGTTATGGGGCTATGGCCTGGGTGGGATTGTGGTCAATGAAGACTCGATGGGCTGAATGGCCTCCTTCTGCACTATAGGATTCTCTGATTTTATGATTGTGTGAGCTGTAGTTTGGATGAAGACATGCAAATTAAGAATTCTTGTGTGTTTCCAGGGCATATATCAATTGATGGTTTCAAGAAATATCTAAGCGGCGATGAGAATGGAGTCATTCCACCTGAGAAATTAGACCTGAGTGAAGATATGACTCAACCCTTGTCGCACTATTTTATCAACTCCTCACATAATACCTACCTCACAGGTAAGGAACCAAGACTGTTCGCAGGGACCGAAGACTTTCTGCCTCAGAGATAGGCTTCACCAGGATGGCCTTTGCATCCTTCACTGATTCAGCAAGAGAAAGCAGCAAGGGTTGTTCCCCCATTCACCACCTCCTGAAGGCTCAGACTCTGGTGGGCTATGAGTCCAATGTCCACCAATTGCCTCATCCATGAGGCAATCTTTGTTGCTCTGGAGGCTATTGATCTCATCATTACAGTGCAGAAGAGGCCCTTCAGCCCATTGAGTCTGCACTAATGCATGAAGTGCCCTGACCTTCCCAAATAATCCCACTTGCCAGCACTTGACCCATATCCTTGAATGTTATGATGTGCCAAGTACTCATCCAGGTACTTTTTAAAGGATGTGAGAAACCCCATCTCCACCACCCTCCCAAGCAGCGCATCCCAGACCCTCACCATCCTCTGGTCCTCTGGATAAAAAGAAATTTTCCTCAAATCCACCCCTAAACCTCCCACCCCTCACTTTTAACTTGTGTCCCCTTGTAACTGACCCTTCAACTAAGGTGAACAGCTGCTCACTATCCACCCTGTCCGTCGCCCCTCATAATCTTGAACACCTCAATCCGGTCGCCCCTCAGTGTTCTCTACCCCACAGAAGGCCAAGTCTATCCAACCTCTCTTTATAATGTAAAGGTTCCATCCCAGGCAGCATCCTGGTGCATCTCTTCTGCATCCCCTTCAATGCAATCTCATCATTCCTATAATGGGGCAACCAGGATTGCACACAGTACTCCAACTGTGGGCTCACCAAAGTTCTATACAACACCAACATGACCTCTCTGCTTTTGTAATCTATACCCCGACTGCTAAAAGCAAGTGTGCCTGATGCACCGTGAACACCAAGGTGGCAAGTGTCACACCCTGTTACCTTGCCTTTCCACCTTCAGAAATTGATGGACAAATACGCCAAGATCCCTTTGTTCCTCGGAACTTCCCAATGTCAGACCTTTCAGAGTATAGTTCCTTGTCAAATTATTCCTTCCAAAGTGTATCATCTCAGACAAAACTATACTTGAGTCTGGACAAGGATCAGGCGAAGCCTTTTTGCTTTGGCTAAAATCTTCATAAGAAGATACTTTTTTTATATATGCTGTGATGCATCTGGTATTGGCTGTCCAAGATCAGATTTGGTTTTTAATATATTCTGGAGCCCAATGTTGGTGAAGCACCTTGAAAAGAATGGCAATCTTTCTAGAACACTTGTCTCTGCCCCTGGCTCGCTCCACCTCTTGGTGGGACCCTCTTCTGTTTGTGCCTTTTTGTCTCCAACTCCATCATTCCAGTGCTCACAAGGCCAATTTTCCATTCTCTACCTTCCATAAACCTGAGCTCATCCAAAATGTGCTGCCCCTACCCTAACCTGCCCCAAATACGTTTTGGCATGTTGATTACTAGAGTTTGCCAACCTTACAAACCCTACCCTACAAACATAAAGCTCACCTCCTCACACTCAGACTCAAAGAACAAAGAGCAAAGAAAATTACAGCGCAAGATCAGACCCTTCAGCCCTCCAAGCCTGCATTGACCATGCAGGCCATGTGTCACTAAAACTCTTTTAGTGACACACGTGAACTAAAACTCTTCTGGGGACAATATCCATCTATTCCATCCTTTTCATATATTTGTCAGATTCCCCTTAAAAGTCATTCCTTCATGCATGAGCCCCCCCCCCCCACCATACCAACCTCCCTCCCACCTCCTAATCGTGATCCACGGCTGGATCTAACTTCTACAACTCCAAAAAGTCTATATTACTCCCAATCCTGGCTTCCCACTCCCTTCAACAGAGAGGTTGCTTTTCCTTCACTCACCAAAACTGATTTATCTGCGAGGGTTTGCAACACTCAGGCAGTGTTACAAAGACACTCCAAGGTATTTCAATGAAGTAAGCCTAAACCATAGGTTTTGCACTTCGAAATGTGATGTGGGTAAGCATAAGATGTTACACTCCAGGTATGATTGAAGTGACGCACTAGGAAGCTCTTACCAAACAAAGTTTTTGTTTAATTAGCCTCACAACTAGGCTTACATTAATACTGCAATGAAATCACTGTGAAAATCACCACACTCCAGTGCCTGTTCAGGTTCACTGAGGGAGAGTTTAGCATGACCAATTCACCTAACTATCACATCTTTCAGACTGTGGGAGGAAACCAGAACATTCAGAGAAAACCCACATAGACATGGGGAGAACTCACAGTCTCCGCACAGGAATGGAACCCTGGTCCCCGGCACCGTGAGGCAGCAGTGCTAACCACTGTGCCACTGTACCGTTCTTAAGTATACATAATTAAGAATACAGTTAACACATAATAATGATGTGGAGATGCCGGCATTGGACTGGGGTGGGCACAGGAAGAGGTCTCACAACACCAGGTCAAAGTCCAACAGATTTATTTTGGTACCGTGAGCCTTTAAATCATTGCTCCTTCACCTTCATGCTTCACTCATCTGATGAAGTAGCAACACTCCAAAATCTCATAATACCAAATAAACCTGTTGGACTTTAACCTGGTGTTATGAGACTTCTTACCGAACATATAATAAGAAGGTTAGCAATAACTTTCACCAATTACAAACAAGAATAAAGTCCATGATATTGTATAAACATTAACAACTAAATATACTGTTCCAACACTAGCACCATAAATAACTAATTGCCAGCCAGCCCCAAGAATGATTAAAAAAGAAAGTATTTGCAAAGACTAAAGCAAAGAAGGCTAAGCATACACAGAATCTCTCAAAGAACAAAAGGGTTTGGAGGTCATGGGAGACATTACATAAATGCAAGTCTCTCTTTTGCTTTGTTTTACTGAGGAAGGACAAATTGCTTTGGGTTCAGGCCATGTATGAATGCCACCAGCAAGATGTAGGCATTTACCAGGCCTTCCCACTGACAGTTTAATTACCTGACTCCCCTGTTGGGTCAGGAGTATGGGAGGGGTGGGAGGAGTCCGTCACAGCTGGCCCAGGAGCAGAATCCTTGCCTTTCTTGGCCTCATTGAGACAGATTAAATCATTTTCTCCACTATCGAAGTCAGAAATACGGCAGCAACCTCCCCACCTATCATCAGGGGGTCTTGCACATTGAGGTGAGGTGGACTGAGGAGTTCTGACATCCCACATGCACCCCCCCACCCACCCACCATGAGAGAATATGCAGACTCTGCACAGACAATCACCTGAGGCTGGAATTGAACCCGGGTCCCTGGCACCGTGAGGCAGCAGTGTTAACCACTTTGCAACATGAAGGCTCTGAATAACCTTGGAACCCAGTTGAGAAAGCAGAAACCTCGTGCCTTTTCCAACCTTTATGTTTCAAAGTGCTTTACTTCCAATGAGATGTTTCTGAAGTGTAGTCACTGAACGTAATGTAGGAAGTGCAGCATGGATCTTCACATAGCAAGCTCCCACAATAAGATAATGACCAGATTTTTTCATGATTTGAAGGATGAATGTTGGCCTGGAGAGCTACTGTTTTTAAGGACCCCTCAGAATAGTCCTTTTCAACTAAAATTGCTTTATATATCTAAATACCATCCCGTGACACTGAAGAGACTTCCAGAAAGAATGTTGTTTTGCTCCTTTTTTGTTGTTAGTTTATTCCAATCCAATCAAGTCAAATTAAAGCCAATTCATAGTCCCAACAAGTTGAGACATTCCCGGTCCAAGCTGATAAGACAGGGTTCTCACCACCTCTCTTGGGATTGATTTACATGATCCAAGCTGATTGGAGTAGGTGTAGCTCCTCCTCCAAGGCTTGATCTCATTTGCATCTTAGCCAAAAGGCCGAGATGCTGCTTTAAAAAATGGCTTCAAAAGAAGCTCAAATGTAACCTAATGACTTCAAGCAACTGCAGCATGTCGATACTATACTTGGTCTTAGCCAAAAGGTTGTTTTGCTTCATTTTTTAATATCACATAGTTTATACATATAGATTTTGCATCATATTTATCAGATGGAAGTGCACTAGTTGACTCAACAGATCCATGCTTCCTCTCATTCATTTCTGTGTCATCCTGCACTTCTCCTTTAGGTATCCCTCCTGCCTACCCCACCCCCGTTCCATCCCTCCCCCCCAACCCCAATCAACTGCCATCCTGCCATCCTGCCACCAAACATGGCACGCGGAAAAATACTTTATTAAATAATTCAATTGAATCTGCACTTTTCCATATTTCATTTTTTCAGAATCGATTTGCTGTGACACAGCCACGGTTTATAATTAGACTTTTTCAAAATGTAGATCAATAATCCTTTTTTTTAAATTTTAAGATGTTAAACTTCTAGGACTGAGCTCAGTGGGAGGATTAGCTGCCAACATTCTGGTATGCCTTCCCTACTGGGATCACAAACTGCTAAATTTAAGTGTAATGGTTTCTTTTTATTGATTCATGGACCATTTATTGTCCATCGCTAGTTGCCGGAGAGCAGTTGAGAGTCAACTACATTGCTGTGAGGCTCCGGAGTCACATGTAGGCCAGACAGGGTAAGGATGGCAGATTTCCTTCCCTAAGGGACGTTAGTGAACCAGATGGGTTTTTCTGACAATCGATTCATAGTCATCAGTAGATTATTAATTCCAGATTTTTTTTTATTGAATTCAAATTCCATCAGCTGCCGTGGTGGGATTCGAACCCGGGTCTGCAGTTGAGTTTCTGGATAAACAATCTAGTGATAATACCACTGGGCCTTCACCTCCTGTCTTACATCAACAATGATGTCAGGGCAATCTTAATGTTAGCATTTTCAAAATGGCAGATGTCTTGTTCTGCTTGGTGTCGATGCTGAGAGGCCATTTCCCCATGGCTGGGGAATCTAGAATAGGGGGGGGGGGGGGGTCATAATCTCAGGATGAGGTCAGCCATTTTGGACTGAGATGAGTGAAATAACTCCTCAGAGGCTTGTGTCCTTTGACAAGATTTCCTTTATTTATAAACTATATTCCAATCCCAGACTGCTTCAGGTACAAAGTTAGAATCTGGCATGCCAGAATTATAAACAGGGGAGACTCCCTGATTGGCAGGCAGCTATGATCTCAATCAGGGAGCTTGTACTCCAAGAGGCCAACTTCATGGACCTTGCTAAAGTCATGAACTGAGGAGAAATTTCTTCACTCAGAAGTTGGTGAATCTGTGGAAATCTCTATCCCAAGAAGTGGCGGTTGTTCAATCTTTGAGTGTATTCAAGACTGAAATCATAGATCATTCCAAAGGTGTGCAGGTTAGGTGGATTGGCCATGCTAAATTTCCCCTTAGTGTCCAAAGATGCACAGATTAGGTGGTTTTGCCTTGCTAAGTTGCCCCTTAGAATCCCAAGATGTATAGGTAGGTGGGTTGGCCATGCTAAATTGCCCTTTGGTATCTAAAGATGTGTAGGTTAGGCAAATTGGCCACGCTAAATTTCCCCTTAGTGTCCAAAGATATGTAGGTTAGATGGATTGGCCATGCTAAGTTGTCCCTTAGTGTTCCAAGGTGTGTAGGTTAGATGGATTGGCCATACTAAATTGCCCCTTAGTGTCCCCAAGATGTGTAGGTTAGGAAGGGGGGGAAGGGCAGGGGCAGGGAAGGTGGTTAGCCATGGTAAATTTGCACAGAGTTATAAGGGTAGAACAGGGGTAATGGGATGAGGTAAGATCCTCCATTGGAGAGTCAGTACAGCCAGGATGGGCTGAGTGGCCTCCTTCGGCACAGTAGGAATTGTATGGCTCTACTGGTCATTTGTTTGAACCAAGGAATGTGGAAGAGTGTGAGAAAGTGGGTGCGAGGTGATAGTTTGGGCCATGATCTTATGGAATGGTGGAGCAGGCTCAAAGAACCATGCGGCCAACTCAGAAATGTTACACAGCAGAAGGAGGCCATTGGTTTGTGCCAGAAAAAGCCCCGCTCTCCCACATTTTATGTTCCAGTGTCCAAATACTTGTGTATGCTCACAGTGATTATTATTGTAGGTTTTTTCGCCCACACTCTCTGAACCACCCCACCACAAACTGGAATTATATTTAATATATATGTTAACCTTGCGTGCATCATAGAACATAGAACATAGAACACTACAGCACAAACAGGCCCTTCGGCCCACAAGTTGTGCTGAACACATCAAAACCTACCCAGCCATAGACCTATCTATAACCCCCAATCCCGTTGGATCCCATATACTCATCCAGAAGTCTTTTAAAAGACCCTAGCGAGTTTACCTCGACCACCACCGATGGCAGCCAATTCCATTCACTCACCACCCTCAGTGAAAAACTTTCCCTTAGCATCCCCTCTGTACTTGCTTCCCTGCACCTTAAATCTGTGCCCTCTCGTCGCGACCATTTCAGCCCTGGGAAATAGTCTCTGAGAGTCCACCCTATCTATTCCTCTCAACATCTTGTAACCCTCTATCAGGTTGCCTCTCAACCTTCGTCTCTCCAGGGAGAACAGTCCCAGCTCCCTCAACCTGTCTTCATAAGGCATGCCTCCCAATCCAGGCACATCCTTGTAAATCTCCTCTGCACCCTTTCAATAGCTTCCACGTCCTTCCTATAGTGAGGCGACCAGAACTGCGCACAGTACTCCAAGTGTGGTCTGACAAGGGGCCTATAAAGCTGCAGCATTACCTCCTGACTCCTGAACTCAATCCCTCGATGAATGAAGGCCAGTACACCGTAAGCTTTCTTAACCACATCCTCCACCTGGGAGGCCGATTTGAGAGTCTTATGGACCCGGACCCCAAGATCCCTATGCTCTTCCACACAGCTAAGACTCCTACCTTTGATAGTGTACTCATTCATCCCGTTGGATCTGCCAAAATGGACCACAACACATTTATCTGCGTTGAAGTCCATCTGCCACTTCTCCGCCCAGTCTTGCATCCTGTCGATGTCCTGCTGCAACTTCTGACATCCCTCCAGACCACAACACCACCGACCTTCGTGTCATCGGCGAACTTACTCACCCATCCCTCCACTTCCTCATCCAGGTCATTTATGAAAATGACAAACAGCACGGGTCCTAGAACAGATCCCTGGGGCACTCCACTGGTGACCGACCTCCATGCAGAAAAAGAGCCATCCACAACAACCCTCTGCCTTCTGCAGGCAAGCCAGTTTTGGATCCACAAGGCCAAAGCCCCTTGGATCCCATGCCCTCTCACCTTCTCAAGAAGTCTTGCATGTGGGACCTTGTCAAATGCCTTGCTGAAGTCCATGTACACCACGTCCACTGCTCTTCCTTCGTCAATGTGTTCAGTCACATTTTTGAAGAACTCAATTAAGCTCGTAAGGCACGACCTGCCTTTTACAAAACCATGTTGACTATTTCTAATCAAACTAAACTTCTCCAAATGCTCGTAAATCTTGTCCCTCAGAAGCCTCTCCATCAGCTTACCAACCACTGAGGTCAGACTCACCGGTCGGTAATTTCCAGGACTATCCCTGTTCCCTTTCTGGAAAATAGGGACCACATCCGCAATCCTCCAATCCTCCGGAACCTCTCCCGTCTCCATCGACGACGCAAAGATCATCACCAGGGGCTCTGCAATGACATCCTTCACCTCCCACAATAACCTGGGGTACATCCCATCTGGTCCCGGAGACTTGTCTATCTTGATAGCATTTAGAAGTTCTAACACATCCGCTTCCTTAATATCTACATACTCAATCTTCTCAGTCTGCCGCAAACTTCTAGTGCATCCTCCCAGATCACTTTCCACTGTGAATACTGAGGCAAAGTACTCATTAAGCACCTCTGCCATTTCTTCTGGTTCCATACAGACTTTTCCCCCTTCACCTTTTATAGGTCCTATCCCTTCTCTTCTCATCCTTTTACTTTTCACATATTTGTAGAAGGCCTTGGAATTCTCCTTAATCCTACCAGCCAAGGCCTTCTCATGACCCCTTCTGGCTCTCCTAATTTCCTTTTTAAGCTCTCTTCTATAAGCCTTATACTTCTCTAGATCCCCAACATCTCCTAGCTCTTCGAACCTTTTATACACCTTTCTTTTCTTCCTGACTATGTTCACCACAGCCTTCGTGCACCACGGTTCCCACGTCCTACCAAAACCTCCTTGTCTCACCGGACCGTTGTCGTGCAAAGCTCCAGACAAGCATTCCTTGAATATCTGCCACCTTCCTTCTGTGCTTTTCCCCAAGAACCCCTCCTTCCAGTTTATTCACCCCAACATCTGCCTGATGTCTTCATATTTCCCCTTATTCCAGACAAACACCTTCCTAGCCTGCCTGATCCTATCCTTTTCCAATGCAAGGGTGAAGGAGATAGAATTATGATCTCCATCCCCCAGATGCTCTCCTACCGAGAGATCCATCACCTGTCCTGGTTCATTAGCGAGTACCAGGTCCAGTACAGCCTCTCCTCTCGTAGGCTTGTCCACGTGCTGTGTCAGGAAACCCTCCTGAACACACCTAACAAACTCCTCCCATCCAAACCCCTTACCCTTGGGATATTCCAGTCGATGTTTGGGAAATTGAAGTCTCCCATCACAACAACTCTGTTATTTCTACATCTCTCCAGTATCTGTTTCCCTATCTGCACTTCAACTTCCCTGTCACTATTGGGCAGCCTATAGAATACACCCAGCAACGTCACCGACCCTTTGCTATTCCTAACTTCCACCCACAGAGACTCCATAGACATTCCCTCCTCGGTATCCACCTTCTCTGCAGCCATGACACTGTCCCTGATCAACAGTGCCACTCCACCACCTCTTTTGCCTCCCTCCCTGTCCTTCCTGAGGATCTGAATCCCGGGACCTGTAGTACCCAGTCCTGTCCCTGAGACATCCAAGTCTCTGTAATGGCCACCACATCACAATCCCCAGCAGCAATCCACGCCCTAAGTTCATCCACCTTATTTACTACACTCCTGTCATTAAAATAGACACAGCTCAGTCCCTCAGACTGGACATTTCCCTTCTCCCCCACTCGTCTAACCTGCCTCTCATCCTGCCTAGAGTCCTTCCCCACCTGGGAGCTAACTTCCTTGCTCCCAGTCTCCACATCACTATTCCCTCCCCCTAACCTTTCTAGTTTAAAGTCCCCCCAGTAGCCCTAGCCAGTCATGTGTGTGCTGGAAGTGGTGCCTCTACCTGAGGGAGGTTTATAAGATGTTGAGAGGTATAGATAGGGTGGACTCTCGGAGGCTATTTCCCAGGGCTGAAATGGAGATGACACAGGTTTAAAGTAGGTACAGAGCTACTGGGAAGTAGGTACAGAGGAGATGTCAGGAGTAAGTTTTTCAGAGGGTGGTGAGTGAATGGAATCGGTGGTGATAGAGGCGAACTTGTTGGGGTTTTTTAAGAGACTTCTGGTTGAGTACATGGGATTTAATGGGATTGAGGGTTATCGATAGGCCTGGTAGGTAGGGATATGTTCAACACAACCTGTGGCCAAAGGGCCTGTTTGTGCTGTCGTGTTCTACGTTCTATATTACAATGAGTATTTCTTCTCATTATCACTGGAAGAGCTGCTCTCTGTTTTGTGTTGTGTTACTACAGCTGGACAACTGGCTGGAAACTCTTCCGTTGAAATGTACCGCCAGGTACTTTTGGCGGGATGTCGGTGTGTGGAGCTGGACTGCTGGAAGGGGCGCTCAACGGAGGAAGAGCCAGTCATCACTCATGGATTTACAATGACAACCGAAATATGTTTCAAGGTGGAAATTTTTTTTAATGTCGTGAAGGTTTTAATTTATTAGTGTCACGAGTCGGCTTTTGTTAACACTGCGATGCAGTTGCTGTGAAAATCCCCTGGTCGCTGCACTCCGGCGCCCGCTCAGGTTCACCGGGACAGAGCTTAGCACCCAACCAGCGCATCTTTCGGACTGTGGGAGGAAACTGAAGCACCCGGAGGAAACCCACACAGAGACAGAGAGAAGGTGCAAACTCCGCACAGACAGTGACCCAAGCCAGGAATCGAACCTGGATCCCTGGCGCTGTGAGGCACAGTGCTAACCCACTGACCCACTGTACTGCCCTATTAATCAACCTGCATGGTGGAGAGCTTAACTGAACAAGTTTCGTAGAATTGTAGAATTCCTACTGTGCAGAGGGAGGCCATTTGGCCCATCTAGCCTACAATGGTAATAATCTATTCTTAATCTATTCCCTTAAGCCCACATACTTACCCTGCTAATCTGCCTGACATTAAGGGGCAATTTAGTATGTCCAATAAATCTAACAATACATCTTTGGGTTTGATGCACATTTGCTGCATCTTTGTCCATTGATTAAGATTGAAGTCTCTTTCTCTACCCAACAACCTTCAGTCAGCTAGATTCAAATATTAACATCATTTATAGCACGGTGACACAGTAGTTAGCACTGCTGCCTCACAGCACCAGGGTCCCAGGTTCAATTCTGACCTTGGGTCACTGTCCGTGTGGAGTTTGCACGTTGTCTGCGTGGGTTTCCTCCAGGGACTCCGGTTTCCACCCACAGTCCAAAGATGTGCGGGTTAGGTGGACTGGCCTTGCTAAATTGTCCCTTAGTGTCAGGGGGGAATTAGAAGGGTAAATGTTGTGGGAGGTTATGGGGATAGGGCCGGGGTGGGATTGTGATCAGTGCAGACTTGACGGGCCGAATGGCCTCCATCTGTACTGTAGGGATCCTATGAAATATAAAGCCTCTGCGTAGTTGCTCAGATTGTCAAAGTTAGGGAAGTTTTGTTTGGTTGCAGCGCCTGATTTTTAACCATTTGAAAAGGTGCATTTTTATGTCACGATGTAGCTGCTTTGATTTGCAGGAGCTTCATGAGACATTCATGTCTGTCTGTGCTGATTAATGAATGGGAAAAAGTCGTGGGCGGTGTATGAATTTAAATGATCTTCACAAATTACAGCAAACTAAATACTTTCTTTTCTTCCTCCTCTGTTGCTTTGCAGGAGGTGATTGAAGCAATTGCTGAGTGTGCTTTTAAAACTTCTCCATATCCAGTTATCCTCTCATTTGAAAACCATGTTGATTCGTGAGTATCTACACCAATTTTCAGCAATGTTCGTGTTGTTGTAATGCCTGCTCTTGCAAGAAGGGGGAAAGTATTGAAAATGAATGAGAGACACGCACGTATACACACACACGCACACTTACACTCACACACACACACATATGCATATACACACATACACACACATGCACACACTTACACACACACATACATACACACACGCACACACGCACACACATACATACACACATATGCACATACACACACGCACACACTTACACACATACATACACACATATGCACATACACACACGCACACACTTACACACACACACATACATACACACATATGCACATACACACACGCACATACATACATAGGCACATACACACACACAAACACACATGCACATACACCCATACATGTACACACACACACATGCACACTCACACACACACACACATGCACACACACACACACGCACATACTCACACTCACACATACACACACAGAGGCTGGAAGTTTCATCTGAAGATATCAGAGCCTACTGGAATTCTCTGGCTATTCACACCCCCTGACACCACTCCCTTCAGCGAGAATGGAGAATTTGGCACTCAGCCAAATCTTCATTCATTGCAGGGAGTCTGGAGAATCCCAGTCGCAGTGAGAGGTTACAGCATCCCAACCGCAGGCAATGTCGGGGAATCCCAGCCATGGGATAGGTCGAAGAATTTTGGGTGAAGTCAGAGAATCCCAGCCATGGAAGAGGTTGGAGAATTCCGGGCAAGATGGAAGAATCCCAATCCTGGACGAGGTAGGGAATTCCTGCCCATATTTCAAACTCTCACCATGGCTGGGATTCTGTGTCACTGTCTGTACATTCTCCCTATGTCTGCCTGGGTTTCCCCTGGGTGCTCTGGTTTTCACCCACACTCCAAAGACATTAGGTGAACTGGCCATGCTAAATTGTCCCTTAGTGTCTCAAGATGTGTCGGTAAATGTGTGGGGTTACGGGGATAGCGTAATCTACTTTACTGTCAGAGTGGGTGCAGACTCGATGGGCCGAATGGCTTCCTTCTGTAGGGATTTGATGATTCTCTGCTCTTTGTGTTCCTTCAGTCTGAAGCAGCAAGCTAAAATGGCAGAGTACTGCAGGTCGATATTCGGAGATGCACTACTGATGGAAGATTTGGAAAAATATCCGGTGAGTTGTACAATTCACTGTAAAATGGCCCAAACTTCACTAAGTGGTAGATTTACAAAGCTCCAATTCAGACACAGCTGAGCACCATGTTCCACTCTAGTCACCTCTTTAGGAAGGACGTGAGGACCTGAAAGAAGTTTTTGTTTAGTCTTTCAAGAGATTTGGGCGTCACTGGTAAGGTCAGCATTTGTTGCCCATTTCTAATTGCCCTCGAGCTGAGTTGTTTGTGCGGCCAGTTCAGAGGACATTTAAGAGCCAGTCACATTTCTGTGTGTCACGTGCAGGTAAACCCAGCAAATTTCCTTCCCTAAAGAGCACGAGATGGGTTTTTGCGACAACCGATGCCTTGTTGTCATGGATACCATGACCGAGATACCAGATTAATGAAATGAATTGAAACTCCACCAGCCGCTGTGGTGGGATTTGAACCCAGGCCCCCAGGGTATTTGCCTGAGCCTTTGGATTACTCATCCAGTGAGAGGTGCAAAGGAGATTGGGGAGCGTGGAAATCTCCTGTCCAACCAATTAGATGGATGACTGAATTAGTCGCTGAGCAGAAACTGATAGCCAAGTTCCACACACATGAGGAAGGCCTCAACCGGGATCTTGAGTTCATGTCACACTATCTGTAACCCCCATGACTTGCCTGGGCTTGCAACATCTCACCAGCTGTCCTGTCTGGAGACAATACATGCCTGTTCTGGTGGTGTGGTGACCAGAATTGTACACAGTATTCCAAATGAGGCCTAACTAAGGTTCTGTACAGCTGCAGCAGGACCTGCAAATTTTGGTACTCAATGTCCCAAAAAGAGATTCCAGCAATATTCCTGGTCCCCCCATGCCGACATTATAGTTAAAAAAAACCCACCAACAACTCCGCTTTCTCAGAAGACTAAGGAAATTTGGCATGTCAGCTACAATTCTCACCAATGTTTACAGATGCACCATAGGAAGCATTTTTTCTGGTTGTACCACAGCTTGGTATGGCTCCTCCTCTGCCCAAGACCGTAAGAATTTGCAAAGGGTTGTTAGCACAGCCCATCCATCACATAAACCAAGCTCCCATTCATTGATACTGTCTACACTTCCCGCTGCCTCGGAAAAACAGCCAGCATAATCAACGATATCACATATCCTTAGATATAGTCTCTTCCACCTTCCACCAGTGGCACAGTGGTTAGCACTGCTGCCTCACAGCTCTAGGGACTGGAGTTCAATTCCCACCTTGGGTCACTGTCTGTATGGAGTTTACGCACTTTCCCCGCGTCTATGTGGGTTTCCTACCATTCCCTCCCACAGTCCAAACATGTGCAGATTAGGTGGGTTGGCCATCCTAAATTGTCCCTTAGTGTCAGGGGTATTAGCAGGGTAAATATGTGGGGTTACAGGAGTAGGTCCTGGGTGGGATTGTAATCAGTGTAGGCTCGATGGGCTGAACGGCCTCTTTCTGCACTGTAGGAATTCAATTATTCTATGAAACAAAAGCTTGAAAACAGATACCAACCAACTCATGAATAACTTCTTCCCTGTAGCCATCAAATTTTGAATGGAATTACCATATATTAAGCTGATCTTTCTCTGTATCCTGGCTGTGATTGTAACACTACATTCTGCACCCTTTCTTCTCCCCTAAGTACCCTATGAACGGTACGCTCTGTCTGTACAGTATGCAAGATACAATACTTTTCACTGTTTAAAGATACATGTGACAATAATAAATCAAATCAAACCAAATCAAGATTTGAGAAATCCCTTTCCAGTTTGAAGCTTGTTCAGGAAATAATGCTGGTCCTGATAATGCGATGCAGTGCCTACCTTTTCAACAAGAGAATATTTGCGTCAGAAGCAGGTTCAGTCCTCACTTGCAGTGAATTGGCTTCCAACACACCAGAATATGTCCCAGATGCAATGTGTTTGTTGGACGAGTTTCATAATTACTTCTGCCTCAGTGGAAGAGACCAGCTTGTTCGCAATCTCAAAGCAGCTGCTATTGAATCAGAGTCAGCGGTTCCAAAAGAAAATGACGTTCGCACAACAACTAGGAGAGAAAGATAAGATGCCGATGGTGATAACGCCACTACGATAATGGCCCCGGTTAACACACTGGGGACTGCAGCTGGTGGAGTTTACATTCACTTAGTCATCTGGGACTCAAAGCTAGTCTCGGTGACCATGGTAACTATCAGTGACTATTGTAAAAATCCATTTGAGGGAAGGAAATCCGCCGTCCTTACCTGGTCTGGCCTACGTGTGACTCCAGATGCACAGCAAGGTGGTTAACTCTTCAAAAAATGCCCTCTGATAAACATAAACATGGGTTTTCTCCGGGTGCTCTGGTTTTCTCTAATAGCCCATGTTAGTGTCAGGGTGATCGGCACGATAAATGTCTGGGGTTTTCAGGGAAAGGGCCTGGGTGGGATTGAGGTCAGTGCAGGCTCAATGGGCTGAATGGCCTTCTTTTGCACTATAGAGATTCTATGATTGTAAAATAAATGGAGGAGGAGACCATTCGGCTCCTGCTCTGCCATTCATTTTGATCATGGCTGACCATCAAATTCAATATCCTCTTCCTGCCTCCCCCCCGATATCCATTGATCCCTTCAACCCCAAGAGCTACATGCAATTCCTTCTGGGAATTAGACAACATTTTGACCTCAACAAGGTAACCTGGTGATCAGCACTGCTGCCTCACGGTGCCAAGGACGTGCGCTCGATTCTGGCCTCGGGTCACTGTCTGTGTGGAGTTTGCGCTTTCACTCTGCGGGTTTCTCCCCACAGTCCAAAGATGTGGATTGGTTCAGTGGATTGGCCAAGCTAAATTGCCCCTCAGTGCAAAGGGATTAGTAGGATAAATATGTGGGATTACTGGAATAGGACCTGATTGGGATTGTATTCGGTGCATATTTGATGGGCCGAATGGCCTCCTTCTGCACTGTAGGGCTTCTATGATTCTACGATACTTTCTGAGATAGTGAATGTCACACGTTCACCATTTTCTGGATGAAGAAAGTTCTCACCGCAGTCCTAGAAGATTTGCCCCTTATTCTCAAACAATGACCTCCCCCAATTCTAAACTGCCCTGATCCCCTAAGAAAGCCACACAATTCGAGAGGGAGTTAGGAATGAGCAACTTGTCTACACTCACATGCTATGAAAGAATGAAAAAGAATATACACGATGGCACAAAAGTCTGATAAATCTCTAGGACCAGATGGTCTCCTTCCCCCTTCCCTCTGTTCTTAGAGATCTCCAGATTGTATAGTCTTCTGTATTGTAGCCAAAGGGCAAAACCACTATGGAGAGAGGCTGTGGCTTGGATGGGAGCAGGTGCAGTGCTAGCAGTTCCATTTTTTTTCCCCTTTCTGCGCCTACTGAGCTCAGAGATAAAATGGGCTGACATCAGCGAAACCAAAGCATTGGAATCAAAGTGAGACTCCGCTGAAATCTGGCCTCCTCTCTTCAGCAAAGGACAGGAGTGGGAATCTTCAGCCAAAATGTGAAGGCAGCCGGCATTGCAACCGCTGAAGGCAGCAGTCACCTCCTGTATGCCGCGCTGCGCCAGCCTAAGCAAACTTCCCTCATGCAAAAATGTCACTCTTTGATGAGAAGCCACACAACACCACAGTGCAGGAGAGGCCCTTCGGCACATTGTGTCTGCACCGATGCATGAAAGGCCCTGACTTGCCCACCTCTTCCCACTTGCCAACACTTGGCCCATAGCCCTGAATGTTATGATGTACCAAGTACCTCATCCAGGTATTTTTTGAAGGATGTGAGACATCTTGCCTCCGCCATTCTCCCAGGCCCGCATTCCAGACCCTCACCACCCTCTGGGTAAAATATCCCGTCTCAAATCCCGTCTATCCTCCCACCCCTCCATTTTTAACTTGTGTCCCCTCGTAACTGACCCTTCAACTAAGGGAACAGCTGCTTCCTATCCACCCTCTCCTCAATAATCTTGATCACCTCAATCTGGTCTCCCCTTAGTCTTCTCTGCTCCAATGAAAACAGCCCAACCTAAGCAACCTCTCTTTAGAACTTAAATGTTCACCATCCTAGTGAATCTCCTCTGCACCTCCTCCAATGCAATCACATCCTTCCTATACTATGGGGACCAGAACTGCACACAGTACTCCAGCTGGGGCCTCACCAAAGTTCTCTACAACTCCAACACAAACTCTCTCCAAGACAGGAATGGCAAGGAGAGTGATGGGCTTATTTTAGTTTGTGATTAAATCTATCTCTTTTACTTCATTCTTTCAAAAACAAGTATACCCCATCATTAATGAGTGAAATGGATTAAAAATGGAATTAAATCTCTTTAATTAGATGATGTGCCAGTATGTGTGTAGAGCACCCTTCACAGTCTCTCAGAGTTTACAGCTACAGTTACTCTGCACCCTCTTACTTACAGACACTTTGCTTTGAACGTAGTCACTCTTTTGCTCTCTGGCAGCTCAAAGTCATTGACAAAAACAAATTGTAATTAGCATAGGATGACCTGGCCTTTAAAACAAAGTTAGAATCCTTTCCTAAGTCTTAAATTTGATTTTTGATTTGATTTGATGTATTGGTACACAAGGTATTGTTTCTAGCGCGCTATACAGACAAAGCATACCGTTCACGAGGTGGCATGGTGGTACAGTGGGTGGCACAGCTGTCTCACACGTGCCAGGGTCCCGGGTTCAATTTTGGCCTTGAGTCACTGTCTGTGGGGAGTTTGCACTTTCTTCTGTGTGTGTGTGTGTGTGTGTGTGTTTCCTCCGGGTGCTCTGACCTTCTCTCGCAGTGCAAAGACTGTGTTGGTCAGGTTGATTGGCCATGCTAAATTGACCCTTATGTCAGGGGGTTTAGCAGGGTAAATGTGTGGGGTTGTGGAATGGGACCTGGGTGGGATTCTGGACAGTACAGTACATTCGATGGGTCGAATGGTCTCCTTCTGTACTGTACGGATTATATGAAGGAAAGGAAAGAGTGTGGAACGTAGTGTTAAAGTCATTGCTACGGTGTAGAGAAAGATCAACTGAATGTATGGTAGATACATTCAAAAGTCTGCTGGCAGTAGGGAAGAAGTTGTTCTTGAGTCAGTTGGTGTTTGACCTCGTACTTTTGTGTTTTCTTCCCCATGGAAGAAAGTGGAAGAGAGAATGTCCGGGGTGCATGACTCCTTGATTATGCTGACTGCATTTTCTCGGGCAGTGGGAAGTGTAGACAGAGTCAATGGATGGGAGGTTGGTTTGAGTGATGGATTGGGCTGTATGGCGCACAAGCAACAATTCACTATATACTAACACATGAGATAATAATAGGTCAAATCAAAATCAAAATGTGTTCTCAGAGTGTTGCATCTTTTTCCCGAAGAAACGGCACAGTGGTTAGCACGGCTGCCTCGCAGCACCAGAAACCAGGTTCGATTCCTGGCTTGGGTCACTGTCTGTGTGGAATTTGCACGTTCTCCCCGTGTCTGCGTGGGTTTTCTCCGGGTGCTCCGATTCAGTCTGAAAGACATGCTGGTTAGGTGCATTGACCTGAACAGGTGCCACAGTGTGGCAACAAAGGGAATTTCACAGTAATTTCATTGCAACATTAATGTAAGCCTTATTTATGAATAATAAAAACACTTTACTTTTCATCTGATAAAAAATGTCGGGCAGACAGAGGTCATGCACTGCTCAGTAAAAATATTACCATTCTGACAGCAAAAAGTCTCCCTGCCTGAAATTTGGATGTAATTTTTTTTTGTCCTCTCTAAGCTCGAGTCCGGAGTTCCTCTTCCGAGCCCGCACGATATGATGGGTAAAATTCTCATCAAGAACAAGAAGAAAGCGCACAAATCTTCCGATGGAAGTGCCAAGAAGAAGCTCAGTGAGCAAGCATCGAACACGTACAGCGACTCATCGAGTGTCTTCGAACCCTCATCTCCAGGAGCAGGTACGTTGACCCACAGGCCACTGGACCAGGAGTTGGGTTGAATTCATTGAATTGACCTATTACTGTCACATGTATCGAGATACAGTAAAAAGTATTGTTTCTTGCGCACTATACAAAAAACACAATACAGTTCATAGAGCACATAGGGAGGAAGGAAAGGAAGATGCAGAATGTCATGTTACAGTCAGAGCTAGGGTGTAGAGAAAGATCAACTTAGTATAAGGTAGGTCCAATCAAAAGCCTGATGGCAGCAGGGAAGAATTGCTCCTTAGTGTCAGCTAGGGTAAATGCATAGTGTTACGAGGGTGGGGCCTGCGTGGGATTGTGGTCGGTACAGACTCGATGGACCGAATAGCTTCCTTCTGTACTGTAGGATTCTATTCTATGTGCGGGTTAGATGGATTGGCAATGCTAAATTGTTCCTTTGTGTCGGGGACGAGCAGGGTAAATATGTGGGAGATCGGGCCTGGTTGCATCAGACGTTCTCTCATCCAACTTCTTCCGTCAGGATAAAGATACAAAAGTGTGAGGTCACTTTCCGACTGATTGAAGAACAGCTTCTTCCCTGCTGCCGTGAGACTTTTGAATGGACCTACCTCGCGTTAAGTTGATGTTTTGAATGGACTTACCATATATTAAGTTGACCTTTCTCTACACCCGAGCTGTGATTGCAACGCTGCATTTTGCACTCTCTCTCCCTTCTGTATGAACGGTACGCATTGTCTCAAACAATTCACTGTTCACTAATACATGTGACATGTAATACATAAAGCAGATCAAAATTAAAACATGTTCTCAGAGTTTGGCATCTTTTTTCCAAAGAGGTGGCACACTGGTTAGCATCGCTGCTTCACAGCGCCAGAGGTTCAATTCCCGGCTTGGGTCACTGCCTGTTGGAGTCTTCACATTCTCCCCATGTTTGTGTTTCCTCCGGTTTCCTCCCACAGTCTGAAAGACATGCTGGTCATGCTAAGTTCTCCCTCAGTGTACCTGAACAGGCGGCGACTGAGGGATTTTCACAGTAACTTCTTTCCAGTGTTAATGTAAACTGACGTGCGACACTAATAAATTTTTCAAAAAGAGTGTGAGGGTGTCCAGGGTGCATATTAGAAAGAATTAGAGTAGAGTTTTAAGAGCACAGAAGAGTAAAAGACGGAATTAGAGAGTACACTGGGGGCAGCTTGCAAGGGGTCACCACACTCTGGCTCCATCTTGTTAAGCTCTGTTGGATATCGAGTTGGGAATTCCTTGTCCCATTTACCATCGGAATCGGAGCATGCAGGACACGGACCACGCAAATCCCTCAAAACGGGTTATGCTTGTTTTGGGGCAAGTGCACCCAGAAAATCCCGTTCAATGAGCATGTCAGTCAGGATAAGGGTTGAATTTTGTAATCGGTCAAGCCTGCTATTACAGAAAAATTTTGAGGCCTAGGTTGTACCCCTATCTCCATCCCTAACTGGGAGCTTTGCTTTTGATTCTCCCTATCTCTCTCGCTTCTATCTTTTGGGATTTGCCCCTTCATCAGGTGAGTGGGAGTTCTGATCACAAACAGAGCACACACTCAGTTTACAGAATACTGATCAGAATGTGAGTCTTTACAGCTATTCAAGTCTTAAAGGTGCAGACAATGTGAGTGGAGACAGCATTAAGCGTCGGTTAAAGAGATGTGTATTGTCTCCAGAGTAAGTGAGATGTCGCAAGCCCAGCCAAGTTACAGATAGTGTGACATGAACCCAAGATCCTGGTTGAGGCCACCCTCACGTGTACATAACTTGGCTATCAGTCTCTGCTCAGCAACTCTGCGCTGTCGTGAAGGTCGCCTTGGAGACCCGAGTGCGTAAGTTGTCTTCAGCAAGATCAATCCTCATGGTCCAGGCCAAAATAACACCTCAAACCGCGCAGGTGTGACTCAATCCCAGCCCGGGGGGTACACACAGGAGGCGCAAAATACATCAGGTCTTGGAGATGCCAACCTCCCGAGCTGAAGACCAAGATTAGTTTTAGTTTAATTCAGTTTAGTTTACTTACACGAATTGTGAATCTCTGTTTGTGCCACAGCTCACTGGGTTGGAAACGAATGGTCGAGGGAATGAAATGACCCGGTACTGATAGCGACCTCACTTATCTCTACTCATTGACAGTGTGAGGTGCAACGTTACATTGAAGGGTTCCAACTGGGAGCTGGGAAACAGTTAATTAGGAGCAATATTTGAGGTTATTTAGTTGGCAGAAGTTTGTCTGTGTGCATTATGCCTGAGGCGTGTTATGTAATCCTTGATAATACTGTTTGCATTAGTAAGGCATGAATGTAAATGAGATGCAACAGCAGAGGATGACTGGGACTTCACATCGAGGGCCTTTCTCCTCAGCGAAATAGACCCATTAATGTGCCTCGACAGTGAAATTATTTGCATAATCAATAGATTTTTCAGTTTAAAATGCGGCAATAATGACCCACTCTGAAACTTGACTGGAGGTCTACACACTATTCAGGGAAGAGAGTCGTATACTTGCTCCCATTAGCCACAAAAGCTCACTTTGCTGCTCATATCACTAAATCCCTACAGTAGCAAAGGAGGCCATTCGGCCCATTGAGTCTGCAGCAGTAACAATCCAGAAACCATATCTGTTTGCCCTGCTAATCTCCCTGAAACTAGAGTCAGTTCAGTACGGCCAATCCACCCGACCCCACACGTCTTTTGGCTGTGGGACGAAACCGGAGCCTCTGGAGGAAACCCGCGCAAACATGGGGAGAACGTGCAGACTCCGCACAGACAGTGGCCCAAGCCAGGAATCGAACCCGGGTCCCTGGCACTGTTTTTCTGAGGCAGTGGGAAGTGTATATGGAGTCAGTGGATGGGAGGCTGGTTTGCGTGATGGATTGGGCAATGTTCACAATCCTTTGTAGTTTCTTACGGGCTTGGACGGAGCAGGAGCCAGACCAAGCTGAGATATATCCGGAAAAGATGCTTTCTATGGTGCATCTGTAGAAGTTGCTGAGATTCCATCAGCACAAGTGTCATCTTAGCATCTGCATAGAATAGAAGTGCTGAAGGAGGCCATTCAGTCCATCAAGTCTGCACTGACCACCATTCCATCCAATCCCTATCTCCATAACCCTATGTATTTACCCTAGCTAGATCCCCTGACACTGAGGGGCAATTTAGCATGGTCAATCAACCTAACCCTTTGAATTATGGGTGGAAATCGGAGCAAACCCATGCAGGCACAGGGAGAATGTGCAAACTCCACACAGACAGTGACCCAAGGCCAGCATCAAACTCAGATCCCTGGCACCGTGAGGCAGCAATGCTAACCACTGTGCCCACCGTGCATCCCTGTACCTAAGCCACTGAACCATAACTCCTCAGCATTGTGAATCCGATTAATCTGATTTAATTCTCACCGGTGCCATTTGCCAATTTAGTGCCCGTCAAACTGAATAAAGCTAAATGCGAAACATTTTCCACTCCCTTGACGACACAGATAAGCAAGGGGTAGGTGGGGACATTGGTAATATTGTCGCACTGCAATGATTAATAAGTTACAGAGAGTCAGCTGAGGATCTCATGGATTGTCCATTTTTAGTCAACTGCTGCCATCAGGTGCTGAATGAAGAGTAATGCAGATACTCAGTTTTGTTTCGTAGTGTCGTACGGTGCATTGAACTGAGGTATATTTGAAATTTGTTCCACATCTATACTGAATCCCATTTACCATCGCTTTCCGATTGTTGAAATGCCAGATTTCTGAGCCATTCTTAACATTAATGTCGGGAACAGGAAAACGCCATTCAGCCCATCGAATATGTTTTGCCGTTCATTTTGACCCTGGCTGATTAGTATCTAAGCTCCACCGAGACCCACCTTTCTCCATAACCCTGAATCTCCTTGTCCAGCAGAAAACTATCAGTCTCCATTTTGAATTTTTTGGTTAATCCTCAGCCTTAACTCAATTCAAACTTTAGAGAGAGAGAGACAGCAAAACAAAGACAGCGAGAGAATCAGCTAGAAAGAGAGAGAGACAGCAAAGGAGAGACAGAGAGAGACAGCGAGAGAGAGAAAGAGAGAGATAGTCAGAGAGAGAAAACAGCGAGAGAGAGAAAGAGATAGCAAGAGAAAGACAGTGAGAGAGTGATTGATAGATAGAGAGAGAGAGAGACAAAAAGAGAAAGAAAGAGATAGCGAGAGAGACACTGAGAGAGAGAGATAGAGATAGTGAGAGAGAAGCAGTATGTGAGAGAGAGAGATAGATAGTAGATAGAGAGCAAGAGATAGATAGAGAGAAAGAGACAGGTAAAGAGAGAGATAGAGAGAGAGAAAAATAAAGAGAGAGACAGTGAGAGAGAGATAGCGAGACAGAGAGATAGATAGAGAGAGAGAGACAGTGAGAGAAGGAGATGTCAGAGAGAGATAGAGAGACAGTGAGACAGACAGAGAAAGAGAGTGAGACAGTGACAGAGAGAGGCAGTGAGAGAGAGAGAGACAGTGAGAGATAGAGAAATATAAACAGTGAGAGAGAGACAGTGAGAGAGACACATAGAGACAAAGACAGTGAGAGAGAAAGAGATAGAGATAGAGACAGCGAGAGAGAAAGAGAGAGACAGTGAGAGGGGTAGGTGGCCATGCTCAATTGCCCCTTGGTACCAGGGGGACTAGCTAGAGTAAGTGCATGGTATTATGGGGATAGAGACTAGATGGGATTGTGGTCAGTGCAGACTCAATGGGCCGAATGGCCCCTCTGCAAAGTATGATTCTGTGAAACAATATTTTTCACTGTATACTAATACACATGACAATAATAAATCAAATCAAAATCAAGTGCTGGCCCCACTTGTCATGTAAGAAGGAAAAAGATTGTACAACGAATACAATTTCATGCAATTTCCTTCTTTGCTGGTAGCTTTTGATCTTGCATTTTATGTTGGTGCAGACATGGTGGGAAGGGTGGCACAGTGGTTAGCACTGCTGCCTGACAATGCCAGGGGCTGAGGTTCGATTCCCAGCTTGGGTCACTGTCTGTGCGGAGTCTGCATATTCTGTCCGTGTCTGTGTGGGTTTCCTCTGAGTGCTCCAGTTTCTTCCCACAGTCCAAAAGACATGCTGGTTAGGTACATTGGCCATGCTAAATTCTCCTCCAGTGTACCTCCTCCTCCAGGCGCTGGAGTGTGGCTACTAGGGCATTTTCCCAGTAACTTCATTGCAGTGTTAATGTACGCCTACTTGTGACACTAATAAATGAATTTTAAACTTTAAAACTTATTATCAGGAATGTACTTTGGAATCTGAAGTCTGTATATCATCAGTTGTTTAATATTTCACAGGCTGGATATCTCACCCACTGAACTCAGTCAAGTCTGTGTCAGTAAAGTGGTTTTTTTCCCAAGAAAACAATTTTTCTTTCCACTGCCTTTCTTTAAATTACAGGGACAGCGAGTATTCTCTTGAAAAAAAGTGTGAACTAATTGATTAAAGGATTTAATAGTGTTGATGGAAAGAAACACATTCCTCTGGAAAAGCAGTGCCAGAATAGAACATAGAACATAGAACAATACAGCACAAACAGGCCCTTCGGCCCACAAGTTGCGCCGATCACATCTACCAATCCACAGACCTATCTATAACCCCCTATCCTATTCTTTTCCATATATCATCCAGAAGTCTTTTAAAAGACCCCAGTGAGTTTGCCTCAACAACTTCCGACGGCAGTCGGTTCCATTCACTCACCACCCTCTGAGTGAAAAACCTACCCCTGACATCTCCTTTGTATTTGCTTCCCTGCACCTTACATCTGTGTCCTCTCGTAGTGACCATTTCAGCTCGGGGAAATAGTCTCTGAGAGTCCACCCTATCTATTCCTCTCAACATTTTATAAACCTCTATCAGGTCGCCCCTCAATCTACGTCTCTCCAGTGAGAAGAGTCCCAGCTCCCTCAACCTATCTTCATAAGGCCTGCCTCCCAATCCACACAGCATCCTTGTAAATCTCCTCTGAACTCTCTCAATAGCCTCTACATCCTTCCTATAATGAGGCGACCAGAACTGCGCACAATACTCCAACTGGGGTCTGACAAGAATAAGGGAGAAAAACCTGAACATTCAATCAGTCATGTAGAACTGATGTCAGGGGGCACTTCATCATAGAAAGGATGGAGGACAGCTGAAACTCGCTCCTTTCCTCTCTCTCTCTCTCTCTCTCACACACTGTCTGTCACTCCCATTGCCTGTCGCTATCTTGCATCCTCTCTCTCTCACTGCTTCTCACTCTCCCTTGGTGTCTCGCTCTCGTTATCTCATTCATGTGCTCATTCTCTCTCACTCATACATGGTTGCTCACTGTCTCTCTTTCTCTCTCTTTCATTGTCTCTCTCTCTCTCTCAGTGGATGGGAGGCTGGTTTGCGTGATAGGTTGGGCTATGTTGACAATCCTTTGTAGTTTCTTACTCTCTCGGTCAAAGCAGGAGCCATACCAAGCTGTTATATATCCGTAAAAGATACTTTCTATGATCTAGCTAGTCCCCCTGGCACCAAGGGACAATTAAGCATGGCCAATCCACCTAACTTATACATCTTTCCGACTGTGGGAGGAAACTGGAGCACCCAGAGGAAACCCATGCAGACACGGGGAGAAGGTGCAGACTCCACACAGACAGTGACCCAGACCAGGAATTGAACAGTAGTGGGTTTTAATAGCAGTCGATTCATGGTGATCATTACACATTTAATTCCAGATTTCTGTTGAATTCAGATTGTACCCACGATCAGCACGGACTTGAAGGGCCAGTTAATGTACATTTCTTTGTTCGTATCCATAAGCCATCTCACCATTCTACCTCTGCAATCTCCCCCGACTCCTGGTCACTCTATTATAGAAAGGATATCATTAAACTAGAAAGAGTGCAAAGAAGATTTACTAGGGTACTACTGAAGCAATTTAGCATGGTCAATCCATCCAACTTGCACATCGTTGGCAGGCTTCAAACCTGGGTCCCCAGAGCATTACCCTGGCTCTGTGGATTGCTCACCCAGTGATGATAACACTAGCCCACTGCCTCCCCTGATTGATGACATTGCAGTGAAGTGGATACAAGTGAAATTGGCTGAGGTGAGCTTTGTGTAATAGGCTTGTTTGAAATCACAGGCACCTCCCAACTTTGGTCTCCAGAATCCAAGGTAGTTTTAGTAGTGATTAATTCCGAGCAACCTTCAATTTATAATGTACCAGATCTGCACCGTTTACTAGGGTCACTCCATACACTTGTGAGGAATAGAACATCAAACTGGTTTTTGGAGTGGGGGGAAAACTGGTAACCAGGGGGGAGAGGGTTCAGGACGTTGACTGCTATTGCTCTGCCTCAGGGGTCTCTGCTTTGGGAGCCCATTCCTGTCCTGGCTTAGTCATGATCCAGCATCCATCTGGACTTGGATAGCACAGTGGTTAGCGCTGCTGCCTCAGAGCGCCAGGGACCTGAATTCGATTTCCGCCTTGGGTCACTGTCTGAGTGGAGTTTGCACATTCTCCTTGTGTCTGCGTGGGTTACCTCTGGGTGCTGCAGTTTTCTCCACGGTCCAAAGACGTATAAGTTAGGTGGATTGGCCATGCTAAGTTGCCCCTTGGTGTCCAAAAATGTGCAGGTTAGGTGGATTAGCCATGCTAAATTTCCCCATCAAGTCCCAGTAGCATCCTAGTAAATCTTTCCTGCACTCTTTCTACTTTAATAATATCCTTTCTATAATAGGGTGACCAGGAGCCAGGGCAGATTGCAGAGGTATGATGGTAAGATAACTCTGCAGATAAGAACAAACACCAAAGAAAACTACAGCACAGGAACAGGTCCTTCAGCCCTCCAAGCCTATGCTGATCATGGATACAATTGTTGATTAGAGATGACGTGGTGGCACAGTGGTTAGCACTGCTGCCTCACAGCGCCAGGGGTCTAGGTTCAATTCCTGACCTTGGGTCATTGTCTGTGTACATTCTCCTCATGTCTGCGTAGGTTTCCTCCAGGTGCTCGAGTTTCCTCTCACACTCCAAAGATATGTGTGGGTTAGGTTGATTGGCCATGCTAAATTGCCCCTTAGTTTCAGAGAGATTAGTAGAATAATTTTTGGGGTTACAGGAATAGAGTCTGGGTGGGATTATGATTGGTGTAGACTTGATGGGTTGAATGGCCACCTTCTGCACTATATAGATTCTATGGTGCACCAACTAAAAAAAACCTTCTGCCCTTACTTGGTCCGTATCCCTCTATTCTCTCCCCATCGATTTGCATTTATTTATTAGTGTCACAAATAGGCTTACACTAACACTGCAATCAAGTTACTGTGAAAATCCCCTAGTCGCCACACTTCGGTACCTGTTCGGGTATGCTGAGAGAGAATTTAATATGGCCAATGCACCCTAACCAGCACATCTTTTGGACTGTGGAAGGAAACCGGAGCATCCGGAGGAAACCCAAGCAGACACAGGGAGAATGTGCAAATTCCACACAGACAGTGACGCAAGCCGGGAATCAAACCCAGGTCCTTGGCGCTGAGAGACAGCAGTGCTAACCACTGTGCCACTGTGCCACCCACAGCTTCTTAAATGTTGCTAATGTGCCTGCTTCCACCACCTCCTCTGGCAGCGAGTTCCAGGCACCCACCACTCTCTGCGCGAAAAACTTACCCTGCTCATCTCCTTCAAACTCCCCTCTTCTCACTTCAAACCTGTGCCTGCTTGTAATTGACACTTCCAACCTTGGGGGAAAAGCCTCTGAGGCATCCCGCCTCCTCCAACCTTCCAGGCCGTGCGTTCCAGACTGTCATCACCCTCTGGGTAAAAAAAACTTTTCCTCACATCCTCCCTAAACCTTCCATCCCTCACTTTTACCCTGTTTCCCCTCGTAACTGATTCTTCAACTCAGGGGAACAGTTGCTCCCTGTCCAGCCTGTCCAAGCCCCTCATAACCTTGAACACCTCAATCCTGTCGCACCCTCTACCCCAAAGAAAACAATCCAAGCTTTCTGACTTAAATATTCCATCCCAGGCAGCATCCTAATGAATCTCCTCTGCACCCCGTCCAGTGCAATCACATCCTTCTGATAATATGGCGACCGGAATTGCACACTGTATTCCACCTGTGGCCTCACCGAAGTTCTCTACAACTGCATCATGAGCTCTCTACTTTTGTAACCCCGATTGAGAAAGACAAGTGTGTCGTATGAATCATCATTATCCAAAGCACAGATGATATTTTCCACAAGGGTGACACATGCTCTAGTTAATCTGTGTGGATAGGTAGGCGACTTGGCAATGCTTTAGTCGCAGTTGATGGAAGAGAAGTTTGGAATGTCACTGGGACTATATTCGGAGTTTGTGGCCAAACTAAAAATTGATTTCTATGGGCGTGATGGATAGCACCAATTGATGAACAGCATAGGGCTAAGTGACTCAAGACAATATACAGTGTATGCTGCAACATTTTTGCACTGTTGTTCATAATGAACTCTCAGGGAGATGTGAGTCACCTTCCAGCCTGATTGATGGGTACCTCACAGCCATTCTAACCTCTGCCAATTTTGCTGCCCGTTCTCCAGAACCAATGGGTTACAATCCCTCAAAAACTTCCACAGTCACGCCACGAGTTGAAAGTTAGCACTGCTGCCTCACAGCGCCAGAGACCTGGGTTCGATTCCAGGCTTGTGTGTGTGGAGACTATATGCCCTTCCTGTGCCCTTGTATGGGTTTACTCCGGGTGCTCTGGTTTCCTCCCACACCCCAAAGATGTATGGGTTATGTAAATTGGCCGCCCATCATTAGTGTCAGGGGGACTAGGTAGGGTAAATGCATAGGGTTACAGAGATAGAGCCTGGTTGGGTTTGTGGTCCATGCAGACTCAGTGCATGATGAAACTGGTTGGACTTTAACTTGGTGTTGTGAGACTTCTTAGTGTGACTCAGAGTACAATCAGCGAGTCGGTGCAGATTCGATGGGCCAAATGGCCTCCTCTGTAGGGATTGTGTTGCCATTTCGTAACAATTTTAAAATTCTTCTTTTAAGTGGATTTATGCCTTTGTTAAAAAAAAAAGTGGGCAAAAATTTAGAACTAAGATTTTGAGCGTTCTTGCATGATCATTTCAAGAGTCATGTTTGGAGGCAGAGAGCAGAATTTTCGCATCCCACTCGCCACAGTAATTGGAGAGGGTGTGACAGGACCATGGAAAATTGACCTCGGGCAGAATTTCCTAGCCTTGGGGCGAACACAGTCTGAAAATCCCATCCAGAAGGTTCTGGGACTGGCCTTCTCCAGCATTTCAAAATAAAATAAATGATTTGATTTAATTTGATTTGTTGTTGTCACACGTATTAGTTTGCAGTGAAAAGTATTGTTTCTTGTGCATTATACAAAGCATACCATTCGCAGAGAAGGAAAAGGAGAGGGTGCAGACTGCAGTGTTACAGTCACAGGCTAAGGTGTAGAGAAAGATCAACTTAATGCGAGGTAGGTCCATTCAAACAGCAACAGGAAAGAAGCTGTTCTTGAGTTGGTTGGTACGTGACTTCAGACTCTTGTATCTTTTTCCCCGACGGAAGAAGGTGGAAGAGAGAATGTCCGGGGTGTGTGGGGTCCTTGATTATGCTGGCTGCTTTGCCGAGGCAGTGGGAAGTGTGGACAGAGTCAATGGATTGGGCTACGCTCACGACCTTTTTTTCTTTCTTAAATGTATGCTCGCAAAACCTTAACAGTTTTTTACTGTCTGCACTACAGCCTCATCTAACCCAGAGGACCCGGACGCAACTCACCAATCCAACGTCGATGGGTCAGAGAAACCTGTGGAAAAAACAGCGAAGGAGGTGACCGAACAGAAAGCAAGTGGCAGGAAATCAATAGGTCAGAGTTTTTACCATTGTTATCCATAGATTGTGTGGCTCAGGGACGGAATAATTCATCTTGTGACCGATCAGTCTGAAAGTGAAGAGTTAAACGTTCTCAATGACTGGGGATCTCCAAACTATAAGGCCACCAAACCATCAGATTTTGGAGCAGAATTTGGCCTCTCTGATTTACTCCACCAGTAGAGGCGGCACAGTGGTTAACACTGCAGCCTCAAAGCACAGGGGACCTAGGTTCAATTTCTGCTTTGGGTCACTATCAGTGCAGTGCAGAGAACATAAGAACCATCTGCCCCCTTGAGCCTGCTCCGCCATTCAATAAGATCATAGCTGATCTCTTCATGGACTCAACTCCGCTTACCCACACGCTCACCATAACCCTTAATCCCTTTACCATTCAAGAATTCAATCTATCCTTGCCCTTCAATGTGGTAGCCTCAACTGCTTCATTAGGCAGGGAATTCCACAGATTCAGAGTCTGCACATTCTCCCCATGTTTGCATGGGTTTCCTCTGGGTGCTGCGGTTCCCTCCCACAGTCCGAAAGACATGCTGGTTAGGTGCATTGGCCATGCTAAGTTCTCCCTCAGCGCACCCAAACAGATGCCAGAGTGTGACGAATGATGAAAATTTTCACAGTAATTTCATTGCAGTGTTAATGTAAACCTACTTGTGACACTAATAAATAAATTTTAAAACTTTATAAACTTTAGCCATTCAATCATAGCTCAACCCCCTTCACCTGTTTTTTTCCCGGTAACTCCTTGATCCATAGTTGGGATTTTCCGATCCCGCTGCAGTGAGCGGAATCTTTTCTGAGTGCCAAATCCTCCATTCTCGCTGGCAGCGATGGTGGGTTCAAGCGGCATTGGAAGATCCCACCCAGTGAAATGGTGTTCAGTGCAAAAGATTGCATGCTAATACTTGGATGCTTAATGACAAGATTTCAGTGGAGGACAATAGCAATATATGAACGTACGAATAACCAAAATGTGAGCAGAAGTAGGCAATTCAGCTCCTCGGCCTGCCTCACTATTCAGTAAAATGGAACTATTGCTGTTTCAAATCCCATCTATCCCTGAAAACCTTTGATCCCAGCTTTGAATAGCTCTGACAAAGGGTCATCCAGACTCAAAACTTTAGCTTTGTTCTGTATTCAGGAACTGCCTCCTCAACCTCGCCCGTCCCCCTGAGGTGCAGAAACCCTCAGGTTAAATCACCACCGATCAGCTCCCCCCCTCAAAGGGGAGAACAGCCTATGGTCGCCTGAGGCTATGGGGAATTTACCAAACCAGTTATAAACTAGGATTCAGTTCAGTTCACACAAGCAGCAGTGAGAAGGCAGTACGGTTGAACATGACTAAGTGGGAATAAACAGTCTGACATGTCAGAAGCCACAAGCTCCAGCAAGGGATAGAAGGCACGAACATTTACCATCAAAATTCCAGCACAATGCCAATGAAAGCCAGCAACCTCCTCTCGTACATCTTCCTCCAATAAAGGATATGTGTTTGATTGCATGGCAACATCAGGAGGTAATGGCCTAGTGGTATTATCACTGGACTATTAATCCAGAAACTCAGCACGTGTTCTGGGGACTTGAGTTCAAATCCCACCAAGGCAGATGGTGGAAGCTGAAATCAATAAATAATATCTGGAATCAAGAATCTACTGATGATTGCGAAACCATAGTCAATTGTCAGAAAAACCCATCTGGTTCACTAATCTCCTTTTGGGAAGGAAATCTGCGATCCTTACCTGGTCTGGCCTACATGTGACTCCAGAGACACAGTAATGCAGTTGACTCTCAACTGCCTCCTGAAATGCTCTAACAAGCTACTCAATTGGGGATGGACAATAAATGCTGGCGGCATCCCTATCCCACAAATTAGCAAAGGAAAAATATTGATCGTATTTGAAAAGCTGAGCATCCAAAGGTAGGACAGGTTGTTGGGCGCTGTTATTTGATGGATGGGATTTGCCCTTTAAGAAATGGTGTTGCCCTTCGTGAATGACACTTGCAATCACTCTACCTTGTTGGCAGCTATTTGACCTGTCAGCCTGACCTAAGTTTGCCTTTCCCAGACATTGAGGTGTGGTCTGAGGACTGGAGGAACATAGAACATAGAACATAGAACATTACAGCACAGAACAGGCCCTTCGGCCTTCGATGTTGTGCCGACCAAAATAAAAAGCAATGCCCCTCCAAACTAAACCATTCCCTTCTCTTCCATATACTTATCAATTAACCTCTTAAACGCCACCAAACTTGGCGCATCTACAACAGCTGCAGGCAGGGCATTCCACTCCCTAATCACTCTTTGAGTAAAGAACCTACCTCTGATATCCGTCCTATAACTCATACATTATTATTATCATTCTGGAAACTGTGTCTAGGCAGTGGCGCTGTAAGAATGAGACACGATTCTGAGCTTTCCAATTATGCTTGTTTGTACTCTGTTTTTATGCGGAGCTGGTAAATGGTACCTCGATGGGCTGCTCTCTCTTCCACTCTCAATTCCCTTTAGATAAGGCAATTGAAGATAAAGAGGTTAGTATCCTGGCTGAAATAGTGGGCAGAGGAATAATGCATGAACAAACTCGGGCATTGGGAACAGCTATTTTGAAGCTTTATTGTTTCTGGTTGAGCGGTTAAACGGGCTATTTTTACACAGCAGCCTTGCCAAACCTTCTTTTAGGCTGCAGTTCCACAGCAGTACCTGTGACCAATTACTAGCAACAGCAAGTGCAGTCACGGTGAGTTGCGAATGTCACACTGGACTCTCAGTGTGAACGCTGTGCTTTTAAACAGCAGCACACCTTTACAACAAATACATATTGAGAGATTATAAGAGTGGGGTTCAGTTCTCTGATACAATATGTTTAAGAAGGTCCGTTTAGAATCCCTACAGTGGAGAAGGAGGCTATTCGGCCCATCGAGTCCGCCCTGACTCTCTGATAGAGCTTCTCACCCTGGCCCACACCCTGCCCAATCCCCGTAAACCTACACATTTATCCCACTAATCTCCCTAACCTACACACCTTGGGCACTGAGGGGCAATTTAACATGGCCAATCCACCTAACCTGCACATCTTTGCTCACTAAGAGGCAACTTAGCATGGTCGATCCATCTAACCTACGCATCTTTGGACATGAAGGGGCAATTTAGCGTGGCCAATCCACCTAACCTGCACATCTTTGGACACTGAGGGGCAATTTAGCATGGTCAATCCATCTAACCTGCATATCTTTGGACACTTAGGACAATTTGCATGGCCAATTCCCCCTAACCTACACGTCTTAGGACACTGAGGAAGAATTTAGCATAGCCAATCCACCTAATTTGCACATCTTTGGACTATGGGAAGAAGCTAGAGCATCCAGAGGAAACCCATGCAGACACGGGGAGAACGCCACACAGGAGGTGACCCAAGGCTGGAATTGAATGCATGCTCCTGGCGCTGCGAAGCAGCAATGCTAATCTCTGTGCCACTATCCCAGCCTTTGGCTTTGCTTGGTTCAGAAGTCAGAGGCTTGAGTGGTAGAGGTGAAGACTGAGGCAACATGTCTTCCATCTGTATCTGGGCCACTATTCTTTGGGAAAAAGAAGAGACCTTAACATTTACCGGGTTCTGTTCCAACCTCGAGTCACTGTCTGTGCAGAGTTTGCACATTCTCCTCGTGTCTGCGTGGGTTTCCTCAGGGTGCTTCAGTTTCCTCCTACAATTGCAGTCATTTGTTGTAACTCTCTCATGGTGGGGATCATTAAATACGTGTTGCTGGATCTTAATACAGAGCAGGAGCTCTGACTAACGTTCCTATTGCTGTAAAAAGTCTCACAACACCAGGTTAAAGTCCAAGAGGTTTATTTGGTAATAAATGCTACCTGACAAAGGAACAGCGTTCCAAAAGCTAATAGCGTTTACCTGATGTTATGAGACTCCTTATTGTGTTTACCCCAGTCCAACACCAGTATCTCCACGTCATGATTTTCCTATCACCAGCCTAGCGTCGCAGAATCCAGTGTCAACCTTCTGCACAAAATATTAACCCTTATTCATCTGAATAATATTTGTTCAAATGCTTCACTCTGTTGTTTGGACTCTGGTTCCAACCAAAACCCAAGCTAACAATTATCAAACACTTGTAGGAGACGGAGAAGCAGAAAGTGAAGAGGAAGATGATGATGATGAAGACTCCAAGAAGTCCTCGATGGATGAGGTAAGCCAACCTGCCGAGTCATTTACGTTATTCAGTTGTATCTATATCACGCTTTCTTCGTGGGTAATACAAATTCAATCTGGGGGCAAATGGACTTTAGCTTTACTGTCTTAAAGATTCACTTTGGAATTGTTACCAAGGATGGGGTGAGAACATCATCCCACCTGGTATAGAGTCATAGAGGTTTACAGCATGGAAACGGGTCCCTCGGCCCAACTTGTTTTTTAATCACGAAGCTATTCCCAATTCCCATGTTTGGCCCATATCCCTCTATACCCATCCTATCCATGTAACTATCTAAATGCTTTTTAAAAGACAAAATTGTACCCGTCTCTACTACTGCCTCTGGCAGCTCATTCTAGATGCTCACCACCAACTGTGTGAAAAAATTGCCCCTCTCTGCCCGTTTGTATCTTTCCCCCATAAGACATAGGAGCAGAATTAGACCACTCAGCCCATCAAGTCTGCTCTGTCATTCAATCATGGCTGATATTTTTTTCATCCCCATTCTCCTGCCTTTTCCCCATAACCCCTAATTCCCTTATTAATCAGGAACCTATCTATCTCTGTCTTAAAGACACTTAGTGGCACTTCTGCGACAAAGAGTTCCACAGTTTTACCTCTCTCTGACTGAAGAAATTTCTCCTCATCTCTGTTTTAAAAGATTGTCCCTTTAGCCTGAAGTTGTGCCCTCTGGTTCTCATTTTTCCTATTAGTGGAAACATCCTCTCCACGTCCGTTCTGTCTAGGCCTCGAGGTATCCTGTAAGTTTCAATAAGATCCCTCCTCATCCTTCTAAACTCCAGCAGACCCAGAGTCCTCAACCATTCCTCATACAACAAGCTCTTCATTCCAGGGATCATTCTTGTGGATCTTCTCTGGATCCTTTCCAAGACCATTCTATCCTTTTTTAGATACAGGACCCAAAACTGCTCACAATACTCCAACTTTGTTTGACCAGAGCTTTATACAGCCTTAGAAGTACATCCCTGCATTTGTATTCTAACCTTCTCGATATGAATGCTAACATTGCATTTGTTTTCCTAACTGCCAACTGAATCTGCATGATAACCTTAAGAGAATCTTGAACAAGAGCTCCCAAGTGATTTCCTAAGCATTTCCCCATTTGGAAAATAGTCTGTCTCCATTGCTCTTTCCAAAATGCATAACCTCACTCTTCTCTGCATTGTATTCCATTTGAAACTTCTTTGCCCACTCTCCAAATCTGTCCAAGTCTTACTGCAGCCCCACTGCTTCCTCAATACTATCTGTCCCTCTACATATCTTTGTATTATCTGTGAACTTAGCAACTCACTTAAACCTATGCCTTTTAGTTTTAGACTCCTCTCCCTTTGGGAAAAGATATTTTCTATCTAGCTGATCTTTGTGCCTCATTATCTTATAGACCTTTATAAGATCACCCTAAACTGCCTACGCTCCAGGGAAAAACATCTCAGTCTACCCAGCCTCTCTTTATAACTTAAATCATTAAGTCACAAGGGCATCCTAGTAAATCTTTTCTGCACTCTTTGTAGTTAATAATATTTTTTCTATAACAGGATGACCAAAACCGCACACAGTATTCCAAGTATCTATCACTCAAAGCCACAGGTTGGTCAAGTCTATATAACTGGTGTGACTACCAGGATAATTAGTGATGCCAGCCTTTTTGCCCCATGGCAACATTCTCACTGCTAAGTCCACAGCTAAGAGTTCAAGATCTAGACTGATTCTGCAGTGCATCACTGAGAGAGTCCAACATTGTCAGAGATACTGTCTTTCAGATGATACATTAAACAGTGAACTCATCTGACCCCTCAAAAGGGGTGGCACAGAAGCACAGTGGTTTGCACTGCTGCCTCACAGCACCAGGGACCCAGGTAGGTCTGAACCCATCTGGCCCCTCGAGCCTGCTCTGCCATTCAATAAGATCATGGCTGATCTTTTCATGAGCTCAGCTCCAACATATCCTTCAGTTGCTTTATTATTCAAAAATGTATCTCTACTCGCCTTAAAACCATTGAACGAGGCAACCTCAACCGCTTCACTGGGCACGGAACTCCACAGGTTCACAGACTCTGCAACTCCTCCCCATGTCTGCGTGGGTTTCCTCCACATGCTCCACAATTCAAAGATGTGCATGTTAAGTGGATTGGATTGGCCATGTTAAATTGCCCTTTGGTGTTCAAAGATGGGTGGATTAGTGGGGTAAATGTGTGGGGTTAGGGAGATAGGGAGTCAGTGCAAACTCAATAAGCCGCATAGCCTCCTTCTGCCCTGGAGAAATTCTGTGAGTCTACGGTTCTGTGAAGTGGATGCCAAAGATCACGTCACAAGACTCAAAAGAGAATTTTTCCAATGCCAAAGCCAATATTTATCTCTCAACCTAAACCACTCAAAACAAAACTGTTTATCTGGCTAATTTTCTCATTACTGTGATCTTGCCGCGCGGAAATTTACTGCCACATTTCACCTTGTTACAACGGTTGCTAAAGTTCTTTATTCACTGTTCATAGAATCACAGAATCTACAGTACAGAAGGAGGCCATTCGGCCCATCAAGTCTGAACCGAGCACAATCCCACCCAGCCCTTATTTATCCTCGCTAGTCCCCCTGACACCAGATTCAGTTGAGTATGGCTAATCAACCTGACCCGCACATCTTTGGACTGTGGGAGGAAACCAGACCACCTGGAGGAAACCCAGGGCCATTATATCCTTCTTTAGGTAAAAGGCCCAAAACTGCTTGCTCTTGTTTTCTAGCCCTCTCAACGTGAATGCTAACATTGCATTTGCCTCCCTAACTGCCAACTCAACCTGCACATTAACCTTAAGAGAACCTTGAACGAACACTCCCAAGTCCCTTTGTATTTCTGATTTCAAAGCGAGACATGCAGACTCCACATAGGCAGTGACCCAAAGCTGAAGTTGAACCCGGATCCCTGGCACTGAGAGGCAGCAGTACCAACCATTGTGCTACTGTGCCACTCAGATTCCAGGAATCCATGGAGCCACTATCGATGTGCTTCCTCCGAAACGCTTCCACCACTATTTTTCACCAGAGCATCGCCCTTCCAACCAGTTACTATTTCAATGGTTTTTGAATATTCTGTTTTGTACAGTTAAAGATGGACCAGCAGATAATGCTTTTTACATCGCAAAGCATTTTTCGGTCTATGTGTAATAAATCTGCAGAGGCAGAAGTTCCTTCACCAAAATCGCTCTACTTCTAAACTCTAACAATACACAGTGTACTATCAACCAGCAGTCTATCTCTCAGGGTGTCGGAGGAGCTGACACTCCCAGTTAAATAAAAGGCTCATCAATTGGATCCTTAATCAGGGATCTCATACTCCAATAGGCCAACCTCAGTTGGCTGATTGAAGTCATTACACAAGATAATATCTCCTGAAGTGTCATGATATGGTAAACTTTTCATAGTCTCAGATGACCATAGGCAGCTTTCCCCTTTGAGGGGGTGAGACAGCTGACTGGAGCTGATTTAAACCAAGAATCACCACACCTCAGGCAAGGGACAAGGTTGAGAATAGTCTTAGCTGGTACAAGAATTGAACTCATGCATCGTTCAGCCTCATGAATTAGCCAACTGAGCTAAACCGACTCCATGTGATTGTATCGAGAATGCAAGATCCAATTCGCAGTTAGCAAACTCCCACAAACAGCGATATAATAATGACCAGATCATCTCCTGATATTGATTGAGGATAAATATTGGTCAGGACACTCAGGATTAACTTCCTTGCTTTTCAAGTGCCATTGGATCATTAGCATTCACCTGAGAGGACAGATTGAGCATCAGTTTAATGTCTTATCCAAAATGTAGCACCTCTGAAAGTGCAGCACTCCCGCAGTACAGTATTGGAGCATTCCCTTTGCTCCGTGCCCAAGTCTTGGAATGCATGGGAGTTGAACCCAGTAAGCCACAGCTGGAACTCAGTTCATTCCATTGAGTGAGCTGATACATTTTGATAGGAAGAACATGGATAGGTGATATCAAATTAGGGGCAAGATTCTTAAAATTTTTAATGTTTATTTATTAGTGTCACAAGTGGGCTTACATTAACACTGCAATGAAGTTACTGTGAAAATCCCCCTTGTCGCCACACTCCAGTGTCTGTTTGGGTACACTGAGGGAGAATTTAGTATGGCCAATGCACCCTAACCAGCACATCTTTTAGACTGTAGGAGCACCCAGAGGAAACCCACACAGACATGAGGAGAATGTGCAGAGTCCACATAGATAATAACCCAAGCCAACAATTGAACCAGGTCCCTGGTGCTGTGAGGCAACAGTGCTAACCACTGTGCCACCTTGCCGCACAGATACAGAAGCAGAGGAACCTGGCTCTGCGTATGCATCAGTCATTGAGGTAGCAGGACAGTTGGAGACAGCAATTAATAAAACATATAATATTAGCTTTATTAATAGGGGCACAGAGTACAAGAGCAAGGAGGTTATGCTGAACTTATCCAAGACAGTAATTAGACCTTAGCTGGAGTATTGTGTACAGTTCTGTGCACCACACTATAGGAAGGACACAAACGCATTGAAGAGAGTGCAGAAGAGGTTTACAGGAATGGTTCCAGGGATGAGAAAGTTCAGTCATGAAGATAGCTTGAAGAGGTTGGGAATGTTCTCCTTGGATAGAAGAAGCACTAGAGGAGATTTACAAGAGATGTTCAAAATTAGGAGGGGGTTGAGAGCAGAAAGAGAGAAAATGTTCCTTCTTGTAAAAGGATTGCGAATGGGAGGGCACTGATTGAAAGTGATTTGCAAATAAGGCAAAGGTGATGTGAAAAAGAAATTTTTCACCCAGCGAGGGTTTAGGGATTTGGAATGCGTTCCCTGGAAGTGTGGTGGAGATGGGTTCAATCGAGACATTCAAAAGGGCATTGGGTGATAATTTGAGTAGAACAATTGTGCAGGGGCAGGAGGACAAGGCAAAGAAATGGCACTAAATCATGATGCCTTTTTCAGAGAGCCAGTGCAGAATGATGGGCCAAATGGCCTCCTTCTGCACTGTAACAATTCTGTGACTGATGTTCAGCTTTAGAACTGCTCAAGAAAGGTGAATATTCCTCATTGATCCAAGTGCATATTTTCCAAAGCTGGAATTCCCTAAACTCCAGGAGAAACCTAAGTAAACACAAATGCATTAGCTCAGCAGAAAACAAAAATCTAGGTAATTATCCTTTCTCCCTGCCAACAATTTAAAAGATTTCTTAGCTGTGAAGGGATCTGGGAAAAGTGTTTAAAGGTTACATAAGCATCGGAGCAGTTTTGCTTTTCGTCCCATTTTTATGGTCTACCATTTTCGCAACCAAATGTTGTCAGCAATTTGCAAGTCATTGAAAGAAATGTTTTATTTCCCGAAGCTAATTACTATTCCTGTGGCATGTATTATAATGGGCTGCTTACACAAAACAAATCCGAGAAAATTATGACTTGATGTCTCCTAATCTGCATTGCAATCATAACTGCATCTTGCTAATTTCAGATGCATCTGTGACATGCCTGCATCACATTCAAGAGCATTCAGCAAGATGTGGGATAATTACATGAATGCTCAGTCTCTATTACAACACTGTTATTGCAGAGTATAAATAAACCAGGTGATCGAATCTCCAATATTTAACAAGAAAAATCATTTGCCATCTGCTGCTCGGATAAATTGCGAAACTATTCGTAAAAAAGTAACCTTGTTATATTTTTGACACTATGAGGTCCGATGTAGGTTTTAGATCTGAACACAATTTATATCCTTGTGCCCAACTGGCCATAATCATAGAAACCATAGATACTACAGTGCCATTTGGCCCATTGAATCTGCACCGATCACAATTCTACCCAGGTTCTAGCCCCAGTAACCACATTTATCTTACTAGTTCCTCTGACACTAAGGGGCAGTTTAGCATGACCCTTGAACTGTCTCCATCTTTCCCCAAATAAGGGGACAAAAACTGTGCACAGTACTGCAGGTGTCTTCTCACCAATACCTTGTATAGTTCAGAGTAATAAGAGGGATAGACTGCTCGAGCAAAGACATTTGGGGTGATTTTACCATCGCGTCCCACCAGTCGATGGATGGGATGAGCTGCTTGGATCACGAGAGAGTCAAAAAAATCAGGTTCGCATCCGAATTTCGCGCCTCTCACCATCTTACTGGCACCAGATATCCAACCCGCACATTTTTGACTGTGGGAGAAAACCGGAGCATCCGGGGGGAAACCTACAAGGAGAACCTGCACTCAGACAGTGACCCAAGCCGGGAATTGAACCCGGGTCCCTGGCACTGTGTGGTTGCATTGCTAACCATGTGCCACCCTACTGCCCACAAGATAAGCAAAAGAACACTCAACAGAGTTTAGCAAAGTCCAAAGTTGCTGTCTTCTTAGTTACAACATTACATTAACAACCTGTAATGTAATGTTGCAACTTTAGGTTTATAAGTTCATAAGATATCGGAGTAGAATTAGGCCTTTCAGCCCATCGAGTCTGCTCTTTCATTCAATCATTGTTGACATGCTCCTCATCCCCATTTTCCCACCTTCTCCCCATAATCCTTCAACTGGCTATCAATTAAAAATCTGTCTAACTCCTCCTTAAATTTACTCACTTTCTCAGTGTCCACCACTCTTTGGGGAAGCAAATTCCACATATTCACAAATCTTTGGGAGAAGTAGCTTTTCCTCAACTTTGTTTTAAATTTGTTACCCTTTATCCTAAAACGATGTGACTTCTTGTCCTAGAAAGCCCCACGAGAGAAAGCATCTGCTCTATGTCAACTTTATCCAGACCTTTTATCATTTTGAGTACCTCAATTTGATCTCCCTTCATTCTTCTAATCTCCAGAGAGTAAAGGCCTGGACGGTTCAATCTCTCTTCATACAACAAACCCCTCATCTCTGGAATCAACCTAATGAACCTCCTCTACACTGCCTCCGATGCCACTATATCATTTTTCAAATAAGGGACCAAAATTGTCCACAATACTTCAGATGTGGCCTCACCAACTTGTATGGTTAAGAGTGAAGATAGGAATCAAGGGCAAAAGCAAAGATATTGGTGGTAATTTTACCATCCTGCCCTACCGGTCAGTGGATGGGATGAGTTGATAAGGTTGCGAGAGAGCCAAAACATTGGGTTCACGCCAGATTTCTCGCCTCTCGCAATCTTATTGGTTTCAGATATCCAGCAAGATCAGCCTCCTTGTAATATTTAAATTGCATTTTAAAAAATAAGTTAAATATTACAAATAAGCCTGGCCCACGCTCACTTGTCCTTGCGGCCTCAGCAGTGAAGGCCTTCACTGGCAAGGACCGCACGTGGACCCCATCAACAGGGGCTAGTTGTGATGGCCTCACCAGTAGAATAGGAGACCATGGAGGTCCCTGGAAGATCAGGGTCCAAGGGGGCCCCTAACTGGTACCCTGGCACTGCCAGCAAGGCACACTGGCAATAACCACGAGGTAGCTGGCAGTGCCAAGGGCAGGGGGGCAGTTGCCTGAGGGGGCTGGGGCCTAAGGCTGCACACTCTGCAGCGATCATTTGGTCCATGTGGGGAGAGGGTAGTGGGCGAACAGCCAGTCCGTGAGTGTGTGTGTGTGTGTGTGTGTGTGGGGGGGGGGGTGCGCGAGGCAGTTGCAGTCGGTCCCTTTCTGTTTCTCGTCTTCATACTGCCTCACTGATAATCCTCCAAAAGCACAGTGTCAATTATTAAGAACAGATCAGAAACTCCAAGGTATATTATAAAATTAGCCAAGAGCCCACATTTTTTTTAGATTTTGGTATTAGCGTAAGATGTTTCATTCCTTATGATGATTCAAGTGACTTATTAGGAAGTTTTCATCAAAACAAACTTTATTTAAGAATGCAGTTAGAATATAGCAAGAAGAATTTGTAAAGCTTTCACTAGTTCAAATATTTAAATTTGACAAGTCTTCTTAACAGCGAGCTGTCTCTATAGTTCAAATTTAAGCAACATCCCATAGACATATATCCATCTTCAGAACCAATTCGCACCAAAAACAGATATGCTCATGTGGACGCTGGGTTTCCAATCTTTTAACCCCCAGGACAGGTACAGAAAGATATTTGCCTTTTGGCTCCCATACAAGCAGTTTCCAGAGAAAGATCTACATTCAAGCAGCAAAACGTCAGAGAAAGGAACCTATTTTCTGGCAGATCCCAGTCTCTAATTCTAGAGAGGAAACAGAGAGACAGAGAGCTATTTCTTCTTTCTACATACCCCAAAGAGCAGCTGAACTGGATTTCTCTCTGTGAGCCTAGCCCTGCCCAATCATTTGACTTTTCCTGTGAAAACTCCAATCTAGCCCTTCTCTGAAAAGCCCCAGGGGAAGATACTAAAATAACACTGCATTAATCCAGATTAAAATAGACAATTTAACAATTGAGATCAATTATCTGCTTTATAACAATGTGGGCTGCTGGGTATAAACAAACCAGTACCAATAATAGAACTGACTGCTAAAACACATCCTAGGCAAGAAACACGATGCAATTACATGATATAAAGGCACACAACTGTCTCATACAGTTTTCACATGTACGTGGATGAGTCCCAGTTCTAACATCAATTTCTCTGAACTCCTTCACTGTGGCTGTGTTTATTTGGTATTCTGCGCTGGGTAAGCAGAAATTTCCCCTAATTAAATGTTGGGAAGACTGAAGTTCAATTCCTGCTCCACGTTTGGTTCCCTAGCTACCCACTCCATCCCTCTCCCCGGGCATGGGGCAGTGCCAAGGGGATGGGGCCTTTTGAGGTCAGGGCTGACAGGTTGGCACGTGCGCAATGACCCACTCAGTGCCCAGATTTCGGTGGGAATAGACTCCATCCCCTGAAATGTAGTGATATTCATATTAGTGACCTCTACACTGCACAGTCTGGGGGAAATTCTTCCCTGAGCTCCCACTGAAAGAAAGCCAGTGTGAATTACTCCAGTTTTCATCCAAATTCGACACTTAGAACTTTTGAAGGAGCATTCTATCCTTGGTCTTTTATTCTAATGTCACCTTAAGTGGTGTCAAATCTAAAATTCTTCCCTGAAGTTTTTTTTGGGGTATTTTGTTTAATCAAAGATGTCATATAAATGTAAGTTTTAGTTGTTGCTTGTTGTGGAGGCTGGTTAATCTTCATGGTGAAGCATAAGTTCATGACGGCATTTAAACACGAGGGTGAGCATTTTAAATTTGAAACATTGTGAGATTAGCAGCAACAACAAACTTTATTGATTAGTGTCACAAGTCAGCTTACATTAACACTGCAGTGAGGTTTCCGTGAAAATCCCTTAGTCCGGTGCCTGTTCGGGTACACTTAGTGAGAATTTAGCACGGCCAACGCACCTAATTAGCACATCTTTTGGACTGTGGGAGGGAGCCAGAGCACTTGGAGGAAACCTACGCAGACACGGGGAGAATGTGCAAACTCCACAGAGTGACCCGAGTTGGGAATCGAACCCAGGTCCCTGGCGCTGTGAGGCAGCAATGCTAATCACTGTGCCACGGAGCCCACAGGTGAAAGTGAGAATTGTTTTTGTCCACTGATTTTAGTTTCAGACCCAGTTGTGATTTACCGGTAACCTACCCATTCTCCTTTTTCTTGAGTGATACCTGGAATGGGGAGAGGGTAGTGGAGCCGGGTGGGTGGGTGGCTGCGGGCAGTGGTGGGCTGGTGTTATTTGATGAGGAAAAGTTGGATATTGTATCTGTTGGAGTTTCATAGATTGAGAGGGACTTTACTGAAACATCTACAATCCTGAGGGGACTTGGAAAAGTGGACAGGTGTTCCCTTTGTGGTAGAAACTAGAACTGAGGAGCAGTTTAAAAAATGAGGAGTCTTCCATTTAAGACGGAGATGTTTTTTCATTGATGGGTCGTGACCATGAAACCATTGCCGATTGGCGGAAAAACCCATCTGGCTCACCAGTGTCCTTTCGGGAAAGAAATCTGCCTGTGCTTACCTGGTCTGGCCTATCTGTGACTCCAGAGACACAGCAATGTGGTTGATTTTCAACGGCCCTTGAACAAGGGCAACTAGGGATGGACAATAAAGGCTGGCCTACCAGCGACACCCATGTCCCACAAATGAATGAAAAAAAGGGCAAGGCCTTTCTCCCTGCACCTCAATCAACATCACTCCAAAAAAAAATGATCTAGTCATTATCACATTGTGGGATCTTACTGTGTTCAGATTAGTTGGCATGTTTCACAATAGTGGTTACTCATTTGGAGCACAATGGGAAGAATGGGAGGGATGGTTTTCCAGCCCTTCCTCCTGGTGGGATCTTCTGATCCAGCTTTTCCCAAGATGGTTCCCTGGCAACAGATTGGATGAGCTGATCTAAATGCCATAGAAATGGCGGAACCAGAAGATTCTTCCAGTGATCAACGGCCAACCATCTCCTCTGCTGGACAGCACACCACAGAAAGGGCTGGAAAATCTCACCCAGACTGTCCTGCAGAGCTTACGTCTTTAAAACATTTTGTTGCCTTGTATTGCAGGGAACTGCTGGATGTGAAGCCAGTGCCACCGAGGAGATGTCCAACCTGGTGACCTACATTCAACCTGTGAAGTTTGAGTCCTTCGAGGTGGCTAAGAGTGAGTGGTTTTCAATTTTCACTTTATCACAAGGGGTACTATGCTTTGCTTCCATTTCTGTGAGGTTGCTGAGTCCAGCTGTTGTCACACAGCAGAAAATAATCCGATGGGGAAGGAATGTATTTACTCAGGGAGTAGCCAGAATGGGGAATGTGCTGTCACAAGGAGCATCCTTCTTCTAGAATCATGTCCTCCCTCCTCCCTGTCACTGTGATTACTATCTTACTGTACTTACCCCAGTCCGACGCCGGCATCTCCACATTGTGACTGTGATTTCCAGCAGGTCCGAGATATCTGCACCCACCTAATTCTGACCTCTTGAAGACCCCCAGTTTTAATGGCTCCCACCATTAGTAGGCCTGCTGAACCACACAAGGAGACACTTGACGTGCTGCTAGTGTAGACTGGTGTTACTTTCTCTCAATTGCGATTACCCGGGGTTTAAGCAGGGCATATGCAGTCAGTTTGACTCACTTTTGCTCCAAGGACTGTTTGCATCTGGGACCTGGATTTTTGAATGGGGAGCTTTTTATGCTCTGCAGAGAATGCATGTATGAACGAGGTCAGCTTTCCAAAATAGAAGTCACCGAACGCATCCCTTCCATGACTGATACCTGCGCACCAGGGTTAACAGAATGAGAAGATCTTACTTAGATTTCTCCAACCTTCAGATCTTCACTTGTGTCCCTTACTAGAGATTAATGGGGAAAATCCTGCAACAGCTGACTAAAGGTCATCGGTCCATTTCTCCGAGGTGGATCTTCAATGGCCGTACCAATTAAATCACCACTGCCTTGACCTTCTTTGCTCCTGGATCCTTTTGGGCAACAAATCTTTGCTACTCCTGTCAAATAGTTGGTCAACATCGTATCAGCAACTGCAGTCAGAGAGGTACATTGGAGACTGACTCTGAAAGTTTTTTTAAGTTTTCAAATTTAATTATTAGTATCACAAATAGGCTTACATTGACACTGCAAAGAAGCTCGTGTGAAACTCTCCTTGAGGTCTTTGTGCTGTTCCAAATTCTCGTCTCTTGTGCATTGTAATATGCCTTTAAGGAATAGCAAAATGCCATCATAAGGCAGGAACTGTGTATCCTGCAATCTAGTCACAGTTTCACTGTGGCCTGTGGACAGAGCACAGCACACACTGCTCTGCTGTTGATATCTAAAGTTTTTAAAGTTTATTTATTTGTGTCACAAGTGGGCAATGAAGTTACTGTGAAAATCCCCTAGTTGTCACACTCTGCCACCTGTTTGGGTACACTGAGGGAGAATTTACCTGAACAGCATGTTAAAATGTATTTATTTGTCACAAGTAAGGCTTACATTAACACTGCAATGAAGTTACTGTGAAATTTCCCTAGTCACCACAGTCTGGCGCCTGTTCTGGTGAATAAACCTAACCGGCACGTCTTTCAGAATGCGGAAGGAAACCAAAGCAATCGGAGGAAACCCATGCAGACATGGGGAAAATGTGCAAACTCCACCCAGACAGTGACCCAAGACAGGAATTGAACCCAGGTCCCTGGCAAATGATGCAGCAAAGAGAAACGTTTTCTGTAAAGATGTAGTGCTCACCATTGTGCCACCATACCACCTGTGACTTTTGGATTGTGGAAGGAAACTGAAGCACCCAGAGGAAACCCATGCAGACATGGGGAAAATGTGCAAACTCCATACTAAAAGTGACCCAAGCCAGGAATCGAACCCAGGTCCCTGACACTATGAGGCGGCAATGCTACCGTACCACCCCTGTCTTTTGGACTGTGGGAGGATTCTGAAGTGCCTAGAGGAAACTCATGCAGACATGGGGAGAACGTGCAAACTCCACACTAATAGTGACCCAAGCCAGGAATTGAACCCAGCTCCCTGGCGTTGTGAGGCAGCAGTGCCTTTATAAACACGGGTACTAAATATGTTGCCTACAGCCCCGACTAAATGTTTCCATGGTTTCAGGTGATCTGGTTCAAGTTTCTATTTGGTATTTGACATTTCAGTTTGATCATGAAGATTAACCGCACTGTGTACTCTGAATAATAAATTATCACCAATGATTGGGAGAAAAAAGGTTTGAAATATGAGGGGAAAACCTTAATCACCAAAGTCCAGTTGATTATCAATTCCAAAATGGAAAACGCAGCAAATGATGCAGCAAAGAGGAATGTTTTCTGTAGAGAGTGGGAGAAACATATATCCACACTCACCTTGAAAATAAACCTAATGTCTTTGGTACATATAAAATCTTTGACTTCCTACAGTGCAGTCAGAGGCCATTCAGCCCATTGAGTCTGCACCGACTCTCTGACAGAGTACTTCACCCAGTCCCTTCCCACAGCCCATCCCTGTAACCTCACACATTTAGCATGGCCAATCCACCTAATCTATGCATCTTGGGACACTAAGAGACAATTTAGCATGGCCAATCCATCTAACATACGCACCTTGGGATGCTAAGAGACAATTTAGCATGGCCAATCCATCTAACGTACGCACCTTGGGATGCTAAGAGACAATTTAGCATGGCCAATCCATCTAACGTACACACCTTGGGACACTAAGAGACAATTTAGCATGGCCAATCCACCTAATATACACATCCTTAGACACCAAGGGGTAATTTAGCATGGCCAAACTAACTAACCTGCACATCTTTGGACACTAGCAGGCAATTTAATATGGTCAATCCACATAACCTGCATACTTTTAGACATGAAGGGGCAATTTTGCGTGGCTAATGCATCTAATCTACACATCTTGGGACACTAAGGGCAATTTAGCATAGCCAAAGTATCTAACTTACACATCTATGGACACTAACGGGCAATTTACCACGGCCAATCTGCCTAACCTACACATCCTTGGATACTAAGGGGTAATCTTTGGAGGGTGGGAGGAAACCGGATCATCCAGAGGAAACACATGGGGAGATTCCACACAGACAATTACCAAGGCTGGTATTGAACCTGGGTCCCTGGCGCTGTGAGTCAACAGTGCTAACCATAGTGCCACCATATTAGATTAGATCTTTGTAACCCGCTCCAAAGGGCACCCTCATGCCAAGAATTGAAAAATAAATCTTAATATCGTTTTGTGGTTGTCAAGTGTCTTAAAATTTAAAGGTGACCATTGGTGATGCTGAGAATTCTGTGAGTTATTGGTTATTTGGCTTTCCTTGCAGAGAATAACAAGAGTTTCGAAATGTCATCTTTCGTGGAGACAAAGGCTCTGGAACAGTTGACTAAATCCCCAGTGGAGTTCGTGGAGTATCCTTTCAATGAGTCCACATGTCCCATCGCTGTTGGCTGGAAAGGGCTTTACTTTCGTAGAAAGACAGTCAGTGCTGGGTAACACACGATTCAAAATAGGATACTTAAAATGGCAACTTTCTAAAATAGGCAGGTGACAAATCTTCAGGCCCGCGTGTCAACTTCATATTCACTCAACACATCTTCATCAAGGCTTTTCATTTTAACATTGGCAGTCAGTCTGACACTAATGATGTATTCTGTCATTGAAGTATGAACCAAAGAAGGCCCTACGAGCCTGCTCCGCCATTCAAAAGGTCACGGCTGAACTCCCATCTCATGGACATATAATCATACAGTGCAGAAAGAGGCTATTCGGCCTATCGAGTCTGCACTGACCACAATCTCACCCGGGCCCTATCCCCATAACTCCATGCATTTACCCTAGCTAGTCCCCCTGACACTAAAGGCAACTTATCATGGAATTCACCCAACCCGCACATCCTTGGACTGTGGGAGGAAACTGGAGCACCCGAAGGAAATACGCGCAGACACGGGGAGAATGTGCAGACTCCACACAGATAGTGACCCAAACTGGGAATCGAACTCAAGTTCCTGTTGCTGTGAGGCAGCAGTGTTAATTGCTCTGCCATCTCAATCCCACCTTTCCACATTACTCCCATCAGCCTTAATTAACAAAGACTGGCATAATACTTGGAAGGATTGGCAATCACCAGTTTGTCGTAGGGTCATAGTTATAGAGTCATAGTGGTTTACAGAATGGAAACAGGCCCTTCGACTCAAATTGTCTACACGCTAGTCCCAATTGCCCACATTTGGCCCCGATCTCTCGATAGCCATCTCACCCGTGCAACTGTCCAAAGACGAAACTGTACCCGCCTCTACTGCTACATCTGGTAGCTTGTTTTCAATAAGATATTTTGAATTTTAGCGCATGCAATCACTTCAGTGGTACATAAAATTAGGAGCAGGAGTGGGCAACTCCGCCCCTTGCTCCACTATTCAATGTGGTCATGGCTAATCTCACCTTAGCCTCATCTCCATGTTCCTGCCTGCTCCCCAAAACCTCCATCCCACTACTAATTAAAAACCTCGCTATCTCCTCCTTGAATTTGCTTAGTGTTCCAGTGTCCACAGCACTGTGGGGTAGAGAGTTCCACAGATACATCCCCCTTTGAATAATTAATTCCTGCTGATTTCTGTTTTAAATCTACCATCCCTTAGCCGAAAGCTATGTCTTTGGTGGCACAGTAGCACAGTGGTTAACACTGCTGCCTCACAAAGCCGGGGACTTCCCAGCTTGGGTCACTTTCTATGTGGAGTTTGCACATTCTCCCTGAGTCTGTGTGAGTTTCCTCCGAGTGCTCTGGTTTCCTCCCACACTCCAAAGATGTGCAGGTGAGGTGCATTCCCTGATAAGTTGCTTCTTAGTGTCAGGGGACTGGCTGGGGTAAATGCATGGGGTTATGGGGATACACCCTGGGTAGAATTGTATTCGATGCAGACTTGATGGGCTGAATGGCCTCCTTCTGCAGTGTGGGGCTCTATGATTCTACGATTCTCGTTCTAGAATGTTCAATGAGGGGAAACACCCCAGTCGCCTTGATCAATCCCCTCCAACATCTTTTCTACCTCAATTCAATCCCCTCTCGTTCTTCTAAGCTCCAACAAATACGGACTTGAACTGCTCAATCTCTTTTCATAAGACAAATGCCTGGAATCAATCTAGTGTTCAGATCAGTGACTCAGACCTTATCCTGTTTGAATAAGAAAATTTTTTCCCCCAGAAAACCGAAATGCTGTTCATTCTGACAGTGACCACAGGATGGAGCTGTATCTTAACAGATACCAACAGTCGGAAGAAGCCAGCTTGATTCGAATTTTTTAATTTTCTCAAATGTTTAAGCAATATTTTTAATTAGAGTAATTGAGTAAGGTGGGCAGTTTATTCAATATGTATTTATATGTAGCTTGCAGCGCTAATCAAAAAGACCTTTCAGTTTGAGAGTTATTTTGGGAAACTTTAACTTTTGGGAATTAACGAGGTAAATAAGAGGGTTAGCCTCGTGCATGAAGCATACCACTGGTGATAATTGCCAGGTAATTCTGGAGAGAGGTTAGAAAATACTTCCTCACACAACGGTTGAGAGAATTATAGAAATCTGCCCGACAAAAAGCAGTTGATGTTGGCTCAACGAACAACTCTCAGCTTGGCAGACCTTTCGCCGGAGAGGGATAATATGGGATGTGAAGCCTGGACAGGTGGATGGAACTAAGGTGCAGATCAATCATGATCTCATTTAATGGCAGACCAGACTCATGGGGCTGAATGACCTCGTCCTCTTCCTCTGTAGCCTCTGGTTTTTCCTACAGTGATTGCTTTTTGTCTCTCGTTTTCCTGACCGACTTTCCTTAGCAATGTCTCCGACAGATACAATAAGCGGCAGCTGAGTCGTATTTACCCAAAAGGAACGCGAGTGGATTCCTCAAACTACATGCCTCAGCTGTTCTGGAACGCTGGATGTCACTTGGTAGCTCTTAACTTCCAGACATTAGGTGAGTGTTGCCGTTTTGAAGTGACTGATATTGTGAGGCTGTTACCTTTGCTTGGAAAGTCTAGATGTGGAGATGCCAGCATTGGACTGGGGTAAACACAGTAAGAAATCTCACAACACCAGGTTGAAGCCCAACAAGTTTATTTGGTAGCAAACGCCTCTTTGTCAAGTGAGTGGGGAGTTCTGATCACAGAGCATATAAAGGCATACACTCGGTTTACAGAATACTGATTAGAATGCATGTCTTTACAGCTAATCGAGTCTTAAAGATGCAGACAATGTGATTGGAGATAGCATTAAGCTTAGGTGAAAGATATTTATTTGATATATGCTTAATGCTTTCTCCACTCACATTGTCTGCACCTTTAAGACTTGACTAACTCTAAAGCCTCACATTCTAATCAGTGTTCTGTACATTGAGGGTGAGTCTTTAAATGCCCTGTTTGTGATCAGAACTCCCCACTCTTCTGACGAAGGAGCAAAGCCCCAAAAGCTAGTGACTCTTGCTACCAAATAAACGTGTCGGACTTTAACCTGGTGTTGTGAGACTTGTTACTGTGGAAAGTCTACACCCAGAGTGTCATAATCTCAGGTGAAAGGGTCAGCCATTTTGGATGGGGATAAAGAGAAGTTTCTTCATTCAGAAGGGTTTGCGTACATTTGGAATTCCCTACCCCAGAGAGCTTTGGATGCTCCATCGTTGAGCATGTTCAAAACCAAGATTTTTTTATTCATTCCTGGCACCTAGATATTGCTAGCTGCGCCAACATTTATTGGCCATCCCCAGTTGCCCTTGAAAGGCAGTTGAGAGTCAACCACATTGCTGTGGCTCTGGAGTCACCTGTAGGCCAGACCAGGTAAGGACGACAGATTTCCTTCCCTAAAGGGCATTAGTGAACCAGATGGGTTTTTCCAACAATTGACAATAGTTTGATGATCATCAGTAGATTCTTAAATCCAGATTTATTTTCTTGAATTCAAATTCCACCATCTGCTATGATGAGATTTGAAACCAGAACATTAGTTGAGTTGCTAGATTAATAATCTAGCAATAATACCATGAGACTATTGCCTCCCCTAATGAGTACTACGGGGGGTAATAGATAAGGGGATAAGGCGGTCTTTGAGGGAAGGAAATTTGCCATCCTTACATGGTTTGGTCTATATGTGACTCCAGATTCACAGCAACATGACTGACTCTTAACTGCCCTCTAAAATGGCTGAGCAAGCCACTTGGTTCAAGAGCAATTAGGTTCGGGCAATAAATGCTGGCCCTGCCAGTGATGCCCACATTGGGGAAGCGATGGTCTAGTGGTATTATCAATAGACTATTCATCCAAAAATGCTTTGGGGACCCGGGTTCAAATCCCACCATGATAGATGGTGGAATTTGAATTCAATTCAAAGTAAAATCTGGAATTAAGAATCTGATGATCATGAAACTGTGGTCAATTGTCAAAAAAACCCATCTCGGTCACTAATGTCTTTTAAGGAAGGAAATTTGTCAAAGAACAAAGAACAAAACAGCACGGGAAACAGGCCCTTCGGCCCAACGAGCCCGTGCCACCACCTCTATGTTCCCACATCTACCCATGATTCCTGTCTATGTTTATAGATCTATGCATTGGAACCAAATTTGAGACAATTTAGGGAGAATTTGTTTTGCCAATCAGCCTAAGAGCACATCTTTGGGATGTGGGAGGAAACCGGAGCACCCCGAGAAAACCCATGCAAGCACGGGGAGAATGCGCAAACTCCCACAGACACAGGCCCAAATCCATGTATCTGCACAGCACAGTGATAGTCACTGAGCTGTCGTGTTGCCCATCAAATGGTCCAGGTCAAGCTCCGGCCTACATGTGACTCCAGAGCCAGAACAATGTGGTTGTCTCTCAATTGCCCTCCAAGGGTAACTAGGGATGCCCATGTCCCACAAGTTAATTTTTAAAAAAATTTGGAGGTGAGGTCAAAGATTGACTATAATCCTATTGGATGATGGTTTTGTTTCAAGGACTCTCATGGTCTGCTCTTGCTCCTATTTCACCAGTTCAGGAGGTTCAGTTATGTCAAAATGAACCCACTAATTGCAATCAATCAGGGGGTAAAATGTCCCGTCCCAATCACTGTAGGAAGCATGGTGGGAGAGATGGAAAATTTGAGGTACCATTTAAAGGTTGATTGACCTCGGGTGGGAACTTTTCTTCTCAGGATAGGTGCAACTGGAAACTCTCACCCCCCAGGCCTTTCCAAGATCAGCTAAGGGGAATGGGAATACTTCCCCAGAGATGATTATTGTCCGCAATGCAGGCATGTCGGAAAAGTGGGATGTGGTACTGCAGCCTTTTACCAACAGCTGTCCTCTGCCCCACACCTGAATACTCATTCAATCTAAATCTTTCAGACTAGAATCATCCAAACCCTATGGTGCAGAAGGAGGCCATTTGGCCCATCGAGTCTGCACCAACCACAATCCCACGCAGGCCTTTTCCCCATAATCCCACACATTTATCCTGCTTATCCCCCTGATACGAGGGAGCAATTCAGCCTGGCCAATCCACCTAACCCGCACATTTTTGGGCTGTGGGAGGAAACTGGAGCTTCTGGAGAAAATCTACGCAGATATGGGGAGAACATGCACACTCCTCTCAAACAGTGACCCAAGCCGGGAATTGAACAGGTCCCTGGCACTGTGAGGCAGCAGTGCAAACCCATTGGGTCACCCACAAGTAAAGGGGAATTAAACTTAAGTCACTGGAGCAGAGTGCATTAATTTAACATTGTTAGGGGTACAGCCACTAGCAATAACATTGAAACATCAAGCTATCAAATCAAACCCACGCATTTAAATAGCTCCAAAGTTATCAGAAGCTGATAAAGCATGACTTTAATTGAAAACACCTGTTTGAAGTTTATTCATTAGTGTCACAAGTCCCTTTAAATTAACATTGAAGTGAAGTTACTGTGAAAATCTCCTAGTTGCCACACTCCAGTGCCTGTTCGGGTTCACTGAGGGAGAATTTAGCATGGCCAATGCACCAAACCAGCATATCCCACCCAGGCCTTATCCCCGTAATCCCACGTATTTATCCTGCTAATCCCCCTGACATGAGGGGGCAGTTTTGCATGGCCAATCCAGCTAACCTGCACATCTTTGGGCTGTAGAAGGAGAGATCGGGTAAACTTGGGTTGTTCTCCCTGGAAGGACAGGGAATGAAGGGGGACCTAATAGAGGTGCAAACAATTATGAAGGGCTTAGGTAGGGTGAACAGTGGGAAGCTTTTTCCCGGGTCGGAAGTGACAATCATGAGGGGTCACAGGCTCAAAGTGAGAGGGATAAGGTTTAACTTAGATATCAGAGGGCATTTTTTACACAGAGAGTGCTGGGGGCCTGGAATGCACTGCCAAGCAGGGTGGTGGAGGCGGACACACTGGGATCGTTTAAGACTTACCTGGATAGTCACATAAGCAGACTGGGAATGGAGGGATACAAACGAATGGTCTAGTTTGACCAATGAACGGCACAGGCTTCGAGGGCCGAAGGGCTTGTTTCCTGTGCTGTACTGTTCTTTGAAACCAGAAACCAGGAATGATCAAACCGGGAATCGAACCCAGGTCCCTGGTATTGTGAGGCAGCAGTGCTAACCACTGTGGCACCATGCACTTGGCCAGAGAAACCAATAGACCCTTAAGGAAAATGAGAGGGTGTTCATATTTTATCTATGAAACATATTCCAAATACAAACTCTTTTACAGTCAAGTAGGATAAAAAGTGAAACCAAGACATTTTATGTCAAATATCCAACAGAGCCCATCAAAATAGTCAGCCAAGAATCTCTCAGTATCATACAGTGCAGAGGGAGGCCACTCAAAGCATCCTGCAAGTAAACATAAAAAGTAGAGGGTGGCATGGTGGCACAGTGGTTAGCACTGCTGCCTCACAGCACCAGGGACACGAGTTCCATTCTAGCCTTGGGTCATTGTCTGTGCAGAGTCTGCACCTTCTCCCCATGTCTGCGTGGGTTTCCTCTGGGTGCTTCAGTTTCCTCCCGCAGTCCAAAGACGTGCGGGTTAGGTTGATTGGCCGTGCTAAATTGACTCTAATGTCAGAAGGATTAGCAGGGTAAATAAGAATTACGGGAATATGGGATTGGGGTCAGTGCAGACTCGAAGGGCCGAATGGCTTCCTCCTGCACTGTAGGGATCCTACAGTACAGAGAAGCAAGAGAAGGCCATCTGAGCCTGCTCCACCATTCCAGGGCTTCTTGAAAGAGATGTCTGATTATTCACACACCCCCCTGCTCCCTCCTCACTGCTCCCCACATTATCCCCCGTCAAGTGTTGAGTGTTATTATGGAATCTGCTTCTGTGTCCCTCCCCACCTTTCAGGCAGCACATTCCAGAGTACCAAAGCTGCTTTGTGCTGAGTTAACTAATCTCAATAAAGTTGACCTTAAGTGATGCCAGACCAAGAAGAGATTAAAAAGATAAACAAGTATGTGTCCACTCCTGATTATACTCTGTGGCACAGATATAAAAAAGCACTGTGAGTACATGGGGGATGATGATAGTGTCAGATGTCACACAAACAAAGAGCAGGAGTGGGCCATTCAGCCCCTTGTGCCTGGTCATTGAATATAAGTCATTGAAAATCTACAGTCCAGAAGGAGACCATTCAGCCCATTGAATCTGTACCGACCCAGGCCCTAACTTCACATATTTACCCTGCTAATACCCTGACACTAAGGGGCAATTTAGCATGGCAAATCCACCTAACATGCATATCTTTGGAGTGTGGGAAGAAACCAGATCACCCGGAGGAAACCTATGCAGACATGGGGAGAACATGTAGATGCACAGATAGGGACCCAAAGCCAGAAATCAAACCTTGGTGCTGCGAGATGGCAATGTTAATGCTTGATACGTTGCTTACACCAATAGAATGAAGTCGGAAATGTGATAAGTGATAAATGTCCTTTGTATTTGCTTGAATGGTGACTCAGATCTGGCCATGCAGCTGAACATGGGGATGTTCGAGCACAATGGAAAAAGTGGCTTTCGTCTGAAACCAGAGTTTATGAGACGGACCGACAAACACTTTGATCCCTTCACTGAGACCACCGTCGATGGAATAGTGGCCAATACCCTTTCAGTGAAGGTAAGAAATGTTAACTCCTGATGCTGAGTTTATAAGGTGTCTTTAGGACACTGTGGGGAGACAATTGACTTTTGATTAGCTGCAAAGTGGGCAATAGAATGGTTACAGTGTTAATTCCAATAATTGCTGAGGAACAGGGGCGAGATTTTATGGCCTCGCTCAACCCCAGACCGGAAACTCCCACCGGAGGTCAACAGACTTTCCCATTCTCTACCCCGTTGTGATTCCCGACGAAGAAACTAGTCTGTACCTGTTACCAAGATGGTAAAATAAAGTCACAGGCAGGAATTTTATCACCTCGCTCACCCCGGAATTGAGATGGGCTTAGTTCACAGAACAGAAATCCCCGTTAATCTCCGGCAGGATTTTATGAGCCTCGCCCGAACGAGGCCGTATAAAATACAGGCCACAGACTTTTCCAGTTCTCCCAGAGTCCCAGAATTAAATGGTTTACGTACTCTTGCGTTGATTCCTAACCCTTCTCCAGTGCTTAATTATCAATTTAAAGCATGGGACAGAATCTTCCAGCTGTTTCTGGTGCTGCTGCGGTGAACGGAGCTTCAGCTGAGCGCCAAATAGGTACTAATCATCCACTGTCTATTTGGTCAGAAATAGTGGGAGTCGTGCCTCTGTCAGGGGTCGTAATTCACTCAGCAATATGGCACACAGGGGTCTGTGTTCATTCACTGTTCAAGGAATAGCAACAGCCACTGTCTAATCAATTCCCATGCTTGTTCCATGGCTGCACATCCTATTTTTGCCGCTTCCACAGTCCTTAGTCTGATAGAGAATTAGCATTTTGAACTACTGGGCTTTGCTGGGGTTATTATGAATGCCCATCAGGATACAATATTTATTCCTCAACACAAAGGACTTAAATAGTCTAAAGCTGAAAAGACGGACGTGTTGCTGAAGCTATTTGCTTTGCTCCAGTTGGGAGTAACACAAGAATGTTAAATTTCAAACAATTCATTCTGCATGAGAAAAGAGTGCTGATTTGTTGGCAAGTTGTCTCTGACTGGCTAAGACGTTGCCATGGAGAAAACAACGGGATGCTATTGGCTCCCCTAACTCCAAAATAATTCAAAGAAGGCTCAAAGTTGAACATATTGCTTCTGTATGAATGAATCACTTAGAAAGGCCTGTTTGAACCGATGCTTTAATAAAATTCCATAGTGCCGTCACAAATGATGCACAGTGATAGTGGTTAGCACTACTGCCTCACAGAGTTAGGGACCCAGGTTCAATTCTGGCCTCGGGTCACTGTCTGTGTGGAATTTTCACATTCTCCCCGTGTCTGCGTGGGTTTCCTCCGGGTGCTCCGGTTTCCTCCCACATTTCAAAGACGTGCGGGTTAGGTTGATTGGCCATTTTAAATTGCTCCTTACTGTCAGGGGGATTAGCAGGATAAGGCCTGGGTGAGATTGTTGTCAGCACAGGCTGGATGGGCCAAACAGTCTCTTCCTGCACTGCCGGGATTCTACAGGTGGCATTTTACTGACACATCCCACCTGAGGTTCACACCATCCCGCCTGAGGCCAAAAGAGAATGCCAGTGTCCGAGCCTCACTCGCCTCCGGAATCTGGGTGGGCGTGCCAGTAAAATTCTGGCATATGATTCTAAATCAGCCACGTTACAAGCTCAAGAAATGCAGATGCTGGAATATGAAACAAAAACAAAAAATGCTGGAAAATCTCAGCGGGCCTGACAGTACCTGTGGAGAGAGAATAGAACCAATGTTTCAAGCCTGGTTGACCCCCAGTCAGATCTCTCACGAATGGACATCTAGACTCAAAAGGTTGGTTCTATTCTATCTCTGTAGACGCTATCAAGCTTGCTGAGACTTTCCAGCATTTGTCTATTCATTACAAGCTCGAATGATGATCTTAAATTGGCTTTGTGTAGGTAATCAGAAGTCTTTACTACTGCAGTATAGTTTATTGTGAGTTTGTTTGAAATTTGGCATTCTTGCGTTTGTCCTGATGAGTGTGGGATGAAAAACTTTAGCTTTCTTTTCAATGGAATTGGAATAGATGACGTGATCATTTATCATCTTGATTTTTTTTATGGAATCTTGCTGTGCTCAACTTGGCAACTGCATTTTCCTCAGTGAAACATTGACCACATTTTATTCATGCCACCTTGGCAGTAAGAGTTTTTGAGGTGCCCAATGCCCAATGTCTAATTAGTACAAATCATTTTCTTTTGCCCATCAAGTTAAAAAGCTGATTTATTAGTGTCACAAGTCAGCTTACATTAACACTGCAATGAAGTTACTGTGAAAATCCCCGAGTTGCCACATTCCGGTGCCTGTTTGGGTACACTGAGAGTTTAGGATGGCCAGTGCACCAAACCAGCACCAAATTTGGACTGTGGGAGTAAACCGGAGCACCCGGACGAAACCCACGCAGGCAGGGACGAACATGCAGACTCCGCATAGACAGTGACTCACGCTGGGAATTGAACCCAGGTCCCTGTGAGATAGCGGTGCTGACCATTGTGCCACCGTGCCACACCGATTTAAGAGAAGTGATAAAACAAATGATGAAGGTTTCTCAGAAAGGCAGAGAGGCAGTGGCTTAGAAGTGTTATCGCTAGCCTGATTAAAGCATTTAGCTGGATGAGCTGTTAATCAGGAGGAAGAAGGCGGCTTGCTCTTAACGGGATTATTTATCAATTGGAGCATGTAATGAGTTGCTTTGATTTTATCTGCAGGCTTTATTTAGGATTTGTTTGAAAACCCGTGTCTTGACTAAAAGCAGTAAAGGAAGGGTTCAAGAAACTTGTTAGAACGTTCACTGGGGCTGTTGAAACACATAAAGGTTTACATAGAATAGATGGCCCACTGATATTGTCACTGGGCTATTAATCCTGAAATTCAGCTAATGTTCTAAGGAGCCAGGTTCGAATCAATTCATTGGCGAATTGTTACTGAATGTCCACTTAGAAAGGCCTATAACCTTTAGTTATAATATCATAGAATCCCTACAGTATAGAAGGAGACCATTTGACCCATCAATTCTATACAGATAACATTCCACCCAGGCCCTATTCCTGTAAACCCACACATTTATCCTGTGAATTCCTCTGACCTTAGGGTTAATTGCTGTAGCTGGCCTATTGGTATTATCACTAGACTATTAATCCAGAAGCTCAGCCAATGCTCTGGGGACTTGGGTTCAAATCCCACGATGGTGGAACTCAAATTCAATTTTTAAAAATCTGGAATTAAGAATCTACTGATGACCATGAAATCATTGTTGATTGGCCAGCCAGTGACCCCCCCGTGTCCCACAAACAAATAAAAGAAAACTCTTACACCAAGTGACGATGCATCGTTCTGACACATCTCTCCATTTCCAGCGGTTGCAGTTTTTATCTTAACTGAGATCAATAAAATAATGAGGTTCCGTGAACAATGGCCATTTCTAACTTTGCTTGAGGTATCTCCATCATTGTGTTGTTTCCTCCAGGTTCTCTCTGGTCAGTTTCTTTCCGATAAGAAAGTTGGGACTTACGTGGAGATTGACATGTTTGGTCTGCCTGTGGATACACGACGAAAGGCTTTCAAAACGAAGACTTCACAAAACAATGCGGTGAACCCGGTGTGGGAAGATGACCCCATCGTGTTTAAAAAGGTTTGTCCTCTAACTCTATGCAGAATATCAATATTTCACTTCACACCAGTTAAACATGTATTTTTCTTCCTTGTAATCCCAAGAGTAAATGCAGGAGAGTGTCCCCCCCTGCCCATGTTAATCCCCCACGCTCCCCTCCCACTTCCACCCCCGCTGCCCCAGCGGTGTTGACATCAACAGGACTGAAGCTACACTACTGGCCAATGACAAGCTACCTATGCTGCTGGATATCACGCGGTGGGGAAAGAATGGACTGGAAAATCCCACCCAAGGTTTCAGGTCAGAAGGTTTTGTGGGCACTTGCATCCCTGCCTCTGAGCCAGAAGCTGTGGGTTCGAGTCCCACTCCAGGACTTGATAACCAAGGAAGGCGCATTTATAACACGGTCAAACAGATTGATCTCAAATCCTTCCCAACACGCCAGTGCCAGTCTGTAAGAGTGGGAGAGAATTCTGGTTAGCCACAGTTGATACAGAGTATAAGACTCTGGCAATAGACTACTGACCAAGAACAAAATCGTAGAATCCCTACTGTTACTTTCTGGAAGGTTCTCTTGCTTGTAGTATTAATTGATTCCACAGGTCAAGGGCGGTATGGTGGCATTGCACCTCACAGGGGGCCGAGTTCAATTCTGACCTTGGGTGAATGTGTGTGTGGAGTTTGCATGTTCTCCCTGTGTCTGCATGGGTTTTCTCTAGTTTCTTTCCACAGCCCAAAGATGTGCAGGTTAGGCGAATTTGGCCGTGTTAAATTGCCCTTTGATGTCCCAAGATGTGTAGATTAGGGGAATTAGTGGGGTTGAGGGGAAAGGGCCTGGGTAAGATGCTGTTTCAGAGAGTCGAGGCAGAAAGAAGCTATTCTGCACGGACTGTCTGACAGAGCCTCTTATCCAGGCCCGATCCCCGTAACCCCACATATTTACCCCACTAATTCGCCTAACCTTGTGTCTTGGGACACAAAGAGATAATTGAGCACAGCCAATCCATCTAACTCCACACATTTTTGAACTTGAGAGGAAACAGGAGCACCCAGCGGAAGCCCACGCAGACACAGGAAGAATGTGCAAACTCCACACAGGCAGTGACCCAAAGCCAAGAACTGAACCCAGGTCCCTGGCGCTGTGAGGCAGCAATGCTAACCACTGCGTCATTGTGCTGCCCCTGTTCCTGTTCTAGGAATTACCTGTTAGGGAAACAGATAAATGTCTGCCTTAGTGCACCACTAGGTGCGGGAAGATGAAAATGTTTCAGGTCAGCCTGCCATAGTTCCTTCCTAAGCTGCTGACAATAGTTGTTTCGAACTATTGCGTCCTCTCTATTGGTCCCAGGGTAAAATGGCACATTTTTGAATCAATTCAGATCCCCACTTTATCTGATTCACAATTCATTTACACAGGAGGTGTTGAGGCATTTATTTCAGACCAATGAACAAGATTCTGGATACATCCAGCTGAGATAACACCAATAAATTCCTGCCCATGCCTCAAACTTCCACAACTCTCCTGGCCAATCTCCCACCCTCCAAAAATCAGAACTCATCCAAAGTTCTGCTGCCCCCATTTTAATTCACACTGAGCTCCGTTCACCCATCATCCCTGCGTTCACCAGCCTATGTAAGGGCCCTGACCAGAAACTCCTAGCTATATCATGAATTAACCTAGACCCCAACCTTTTATTGATTTTGGCATTAGTGTGAGCAAAAAGGATGGGATTTTCCTGAAACGCTCACCCTGAAACTGGAAAATTCCAGCCAGTCAATGGGCCTTTCCATGGTCTGCCCCTCACCCACTATTATTCCCATGGCAGATGGGAAAATTTGCCCCAAGGTGTTTTGCTCCGGGCATAATTCTATTTGGATTTGATTTTGATTTATTATTGCCACACGTATTAATATACAGTGAAAAGTATTGTTTCTTGCGCACTATACAGACAAAGCATACCATTCATAGAGAAGGAAAGGAGAGACTGCAGAATGTAGTGTTACAGTCATAGCTAGGGCGTAGAGAAAGATCAACTTAATGCAAGGTAGGTCCATTCAAAAGTCTGACAAGAAAAGCAGGGAAGAAGCTATTCTTGAATCTGGTTGGTAAGTGACCTCAGACTTTTGTGTATCTTTTTCCTGACGAAGAAAGGTGGAGGAGAGAATGTCCAAGGATGAATGGGGTCCTTGATTATGCTGACTATTTTTCTGAGGGAGTAGGAAGTGTAAACAGAGTCAATGGATGGAAGAATCATAGAATCAAAGAATATCTACCTTGCAGAAGGGAGCCATTTGGCCCATTGAGTCTTCGCCGATCACGATCCCACTCAGCCCCTCTTCCCACATATCTACCCTGCTAAATCCCCGACACTAAGGGCCAATCAACTTAACCTGCAATCGTTCAGATTGTGGGAGGAAGCCGGACCACCCGGAGGAATCCCGTGCAAACACAGGAATAGTCTGCAAACAGACTCCACACAGACAGTGACCCAAACTGGGAGTTGAACCCAGGTCCCTGGCGCTGTGAGGCAGCAGTGCTAACCATTGTGCCACTGTGCCACTCCAAGGTGATGGACTTCTTGCAGTGTTGGGCAGGGCAGGAGCCATACCAAGCTGTGATATAACCAAAAAGCTTTCTATGGTGCATCTGTAAAGGTTGTTGAGAGTTGTAGTGGACATGCCAAATTTCCTTAGTCTAAAAAAATAGAGGCGTTGGTGTTTTTTTTAACTATAGTATTGGCATGGGGGGACCAGGACAGATTGGTGGTGATCTGGACACCTAAAAACTTGAAACTCTCGACCATTTTTACTTCATCCCCATGGATGTAGACAGGGGCGTGTCCTCCTTTACGCTTCCTGAAGTTGATGACCATCTCTTCATTTTGTTGACATTGAGGGAGAGATCATTGTTGCCACACCAGTTCACCAGATTCATCCCTGTACTCTATCTCATCATTTTGACCCATTAGGAAACTTTTATCAAAACAAACTTTATTTAATGACTCTGTTAAAACACAACAGAAAGAACTAGCATAACTTTTACCAATTGAAATACTTAAACATGACAAGGCATAATTCTTAACAGCTAGCTGTCTCTGTAGTTCCAATTTAAGATGGCATGTGGTTCATTCTTAAAAGTCCTGTTTTGTTCAGTCACCAGAAATAAGTAGATGTATCAGGAGAGTTAGGCACAGAGAGTTGATGGCCCAGTGGTATTATTGCTAGACTGTTGATCCAGAAGCTCATGTTTGGGGACCCGGTTCGAATCCTGCCATGGCAGATAGTGGAATTTGAATACAATAAAAAATATCTGGAATTTAGAATCTAATGACCATGAAACTCTTGTCGGAAAAACCCATCTGGTTGTTTAATGTCCTTTAGGGAAGGAAATCTGCCATGTTTATCTGATCTGGCCTACATGTAACTCCAGAGCCACAGCAATGTGGTGGACTCTCAACTGCCCTCCAAGGCCAACTAGGGACAGGCAATAAATGCTGGCCAGCCAGCGATGCCCATGTCCCACAAATGAATATGAAAAAAAAAATGACCAAAGCTGTTTTGTAAATCCAATTTCTCTTGATTACTCACGGAAAAAGTGAAGCAGAACAGAAAAGGAAATGGGGACATATTATGAAAATGCGACACAAAATTTACCGAAAGCTTTAAAAAACTTTCATTTGTAAAATATCATCGAATTCTTTCACATTATTTGAAGCATGTTTTTATTCATGGAAATCCATCTCATTTACAGGTTGTGCTACCATCTCTGTCTTCATTAAGGATATCCGTCTATGAGGAAGGAGGTAAATTTATAGGCCACCGAATATTGCCTGTACAAGCTATTCGACCAGGTAAGCACAGCTCTATTACCTGTACTTGTCCACAAATGTGTGCAAGGTATTATTTTCTTGCTGTTGGCCACCTTCTACCTGTAATATTGCTGAAAAAGAGACAGGTTGCCAAAGTTTTCTGTCTTGCACTCATTAGGACAAACCCAAGAATGCCAAATTTCAAAGGATTGTAGCCATTTAGAGTACAACGTAATAGGGTGCTGATTGGTGCAACACTTGAATATATTCCCTTTGTTAACAGGAAATGTATTCCTGCATATGAATGTATATCCCTTCTATGAAGTGTAAATTACAAGCTTACATGATCATCTTTTTGAAGTTTATTTATTAGTGTCAGAAGTAGATTTACATTAACATTGCAATGAAATTACTGTGAAAATCCCCTTAGACTAGTTGTTAGTGTAACTGTTGGCACTCAGGATTATACCTGTAACTTTGGTCTTTGCTGTATTTTAGGTTATCACTACATCTGTCTAAGGAATGAACGGAATCAGCCACTGATGCTTCCTGCTCTCTTTGTATACATAGAAGTTAAAGATTACGTCCCTGATACCTTTGCAGGTAATAATAAGTTGCTTTGTTCTGTTTTGTTTCAGCAAGCAAGCAAAACTGAGACTGGTGATCAACAATGAAGGAATATTTCTCTTAACCAATCTAATTACATTTACTTATTCATTATAATTAATATAACAGCATCTCAAGGAAAGGTTGCAGCATGATTTGAAAGTCTGGATACGCAAAGTTAATTAATCAGTCAATTAACTGCACTCCACTGAAAATTTGATCTCCAGATTAATGTACTTAGAGTCATTGGCCGGAATTTTACCGCAATGGGTGTGGGCAAGGCTCAGAGAATGGAACTCTCCATGGCCACAGGCAGGATTTTACAAGCCTCGCCTGAGCGAGGTCGTAAAATCCCGCCCATAGAGTCATAGAGAGGTTTACAGCATGGAAACAGACCCTTCAGCCCAACTTGTCCATGCTGCCCCTGTTTTACCACTAAGCTAGTCCCAATTGCCCACATTTGATCCATATCCCACCAAAAAAAATGTTTCCTATGGTGCATCTGTAAAGGTTGGTGAGAGTCGTAGTGGACATGCCAAATTTCTTTTGTCGAAATAAGTAGAGGCGTTGGTGGGCTTTCTTAACTGCAATGTCGTCACGGGGGGATCTGGACATCTAAAAACTTGAAACTCTTGACCATTTCTACTTTGTCCCCATTGATATAGACAGGAGCGTGTTCTCCTTTACACTTCCTGAAGTCAATGACAATCTCCTTTGTTTTGTTGGCATTGAGGGAGAGATTATTGTTGCCACACTCCATACCTATCTTACCCATGTAACTTCCTAAATGTTTTTTAAAAGACAAAATTGTGCCTGCCTCTGCTACTATCTCTAGCTGCGGTTCCAGACATTCACCTATCTCTGTGTGAAAAAATTGCCTCTCTAGACCCTTTTGTATCTCTCCCCTCTTAAACCCATGCCCTCTAGTTTTAGACTCCACTATCTTTGGGAAAAGATGTTGACTATCTTGCTGATCTGTGCACCTCATTATTTTATAGACCTCTATAAGATCACCCCTAAACCTCCTACACTTCAGAGAAAAAAGTCCTAGTCTATCCAGTCTCTCCTTATAACTCGATTCCTGGCAGCATCCTAGTAAATCTTTTCTACTCTCTTTCTAGATTGATAATGTACTTCTGGCACATCCTCATCACATTTCCTTTCTTTCCTTCTTGCAGATGTGATTGAGGCACTGTCTAATCCGATCAGATATGTGAATTTAATGGAGCAGAGGGCACAGCAACTTGCGGCCCTAACTCTTGAGGATGAAGAAGAAGAGAAGAAAGATGTAAGGAGTGCTTTCATCATGCTATAGCGTACAATGAGTGTGTGACAATAATCATGATTAAACCTGTTATCACATGGGGCCTCTTCCCTGTGGGGGAGACACACATAATGAGGTGGGATCATTGACGTTAAACCTTCCCAATATTATTCAATGGAATATCAGATAATAATGGTGATCTGGAATGATTTGATTTGATTTATTATTGTCATGTGTTCGTATACAGTGAAAAGTATTGTTTCTTGTGCGCTACACAGAGAAAGCATATCATTCATAGAGAAGGAAAGGAGAGGGTGCAGAATGTAATGTTACAGTCTGAGCTAGGGTGTAGAGAAAGGTCAACTTAATGCAAGGCAGGTCCATTCAAAAGTCTGACGGCTGCAGGGAAGAAGCTGTTCTTGCTAGGTGAGCTCAGACTTTGTACCTTTTTCCCAATGGAAGAAGTAGAAGAGAGAATGTCCATAGGGTCCTTGATTATGCTGGCTGCTTCTCCAAGGCAGCGGGAAATGCAGACAGAGTCAGTGGGCGGGAGGCTGGTTTGAGTGATGGACGGGACTTTGGTCACGATCCTTTGTAGTTTCTTGTAGGCTTGGTCAGAGCAGGAGCCCATACCAAGCTGTGATACAATCAGAAAGAATGCTTTCTATGGTGCATCTGTCAAAGTTGGTGAGAGTTGTAGCTGAGATGCCAAATTTCCTTAGTCTTCTGAGAAAGTAGAGGCATTGGTAGGCTTTCTTAACTATAGTGTGCTGTGGAGGGAGAGAGGGAGAAGAGTGGAATCCTATCCCTTCATAAGTGAAGAGTTAAGTGAAAATTGTCCCCAGTATGTCAAAGAAATATTACATTCAGAAGAAAAATCCCTTCTTTTCTCTGATCACAGTTACTTTCTGGAAGGTTCTCTTGCTTGCAGTATTTAATGTTGTTTGCACTTGAGGTCAAGGGCAGCACAGTGACACTGTGGTTAGCGCTGCTGCCTCAGTGCCATGGACACGGGTTCGATTCCCAGCTCGGGTCACTGTTTGTGAGGAGTCTGCCCATTCTCCTCGTGTCTGCGTGGGTTTCCTCAGAATGCTCCAGTTTCCTCCCACAGTTCAAAGATGTGTGGGTTAGGTAGATTGTTTGTGCTAAATTGCCTCTTAGTGTCACAACGTATAGAATAGTTAGGGGATTAATGGGATAAATGCATGGGGTTACAGGAATTGAATTGTAGAATCATAGAATCTGTACAGTACAGAAGGACACCATTTGGCCCATCAAGCCTGTACCAATCACAAGCCCCTATTCCTTTAACCCTCATTTACCCTATCATTAGGGTCAGTTTAGCATGGCCAATCAACCTAACTCACACATCTTTGAACTGTGGGAGTGCCCCGGTGATGGGGTGGGCCTGGGTAAGACGCTCTTTTGGAGAGTTGATGTAGACTTAATGGGCAGAATGACGTCCTCCTGCACAATCTACATTCTATGAAATTGTCATCAATTGTGGTAAAAACCTATCAGGTGTACAAACGTTCTTCAAGGAAGGAAACCTGCCATCATCACTTGGCCTGCCCTACGTTCAACACCAGATCCATCGTCTGAAATGACTTCACACACCACTCTGTCCAAGAGCGGTCTGGGATGAGAAACAAACGCCGGCCTTGCCATGAAAGAAGACATTTGGTTTCAATGTTCCCCAACACCGAGGTTGCCCCAAAGCAGCTGCTCAACACTGAATGGTGCCATTGGGCATTTAGTATGCATGCATCAGCAGCTCAGTTAATTCTAACTGTGACTCATGGTTCAACAGTCTGATAATGGGCCTGCTAATCCTTCCAACATTTTCTCGCTGTGTGAAGATATGAAGCAATTTTTTTTCCTCTGGCTTTCTGCGTGCGTTCTGGGTTTTTTGTTGCCTCTCCTGATTGTTGAGTACTCACAGTTGTTCTGTTGACTTGGGGCAGGATTCTTCCGTCATGGGAATCAAAGCGGGCAGGACACAGTCCAAGCAAAGGTGCGTTGACCTTGGGCGGGATTTTACAGTCTTGAGGAATGAGCGCAGCCGGAAACTCCCTCCTTGCTGTCCATTTAGATCACACCTGGTGTACACTGTGAACAGATCTGGGTACTGCATTTTAAGAAGGACATATTAACATTGGAAGGACAACAGCATAGATTTATCTGACCAAGGGTTAAGCTACGAGGAGAAATTAAACAAACAAACTACTATCAAGGAATCCTTACAGTACAGAAGCAGGCCACTCAGCCGATTGAGTCCGCACCAACTCTCCGAAAGAGCATCCCACGCAGGCCCTATCCCCGTAACTCCACATATTTACCTCACTAATCCAACATATTTTGGGACACTAAGGGACAATTTACCATGGCCAACCTACTTGACATGCATATTGTTGGACTGTGGGAGGAAACCGGAGCACTCGGAGGAAACCCATGCAGACATGGGGAGAACGTGCAAACTCCACACAGTCACCCGAGGCCGGAATTGAATAACAGGACTCTGTTGTGAGGCAACAGTGGTTAACATTGCTGCCTCACAGTGCCAGGGACCTGGATTCAATTCCGGGGTCGGGCCAGTACAGTTTGCACATTCTCCCCATGTCTATGTGGGTTTCTTTTAGGTGCTCCGGTTTTCTTCCACAGTCCAAAGATGTGCGGATTATGCTGATTGGCCATGATAAATTAACCCTAATGTCAGGGAGATTAGCAGGATAAATATGAGGTGTCATGGGGATAGGACCTGGTTGGGATTGGGTGGCACGGTAGCACAGTGGTTAGCACTGCTGCTTCACAGTTCCAGGGTCCTGGGTTCGATTCCCAGCTCGGGTCACTGTCTGTGTGGAGTTTGCGCATTCTCCTTGTGTCTGCATGGGTTTCCTCTGGGTACTCCAGTTTCCTTCCATAGTCCAAAGATGTGCGGGTTAGGTTGATTGGCCATGCTAAGAAATTCCCCCTTAGTGTCCAGGGAGGTGTAGGTTAGAGGGATTAGTGGGTATAATATGTAAGGATATGGGGGTAGGGCCTGGGTGGGATTGTGTTCAGTGCAGACTCAATGGGCCGAAGGGCCTCTTTCTGCACTGTAGGGTTTCTCTGATTCTAATCACTATGCCGCCATGCTGTCCAACTAGTGTTATATTCGCTGGAATTAAGAAAGTTAAAGGGTGATTTGATTAAAGATGTCAAGAATGTTAAGCTGAACAGAGAGAAAAAACTATTTCCGCTAATTGAATTATCCTGGATTTGAGGGTCAGGGTCAAAAAAATTAGATCTGTCAGGCGCGAAATTAAATCACAAATCTTCATACAAAAGGTTGGTCAAGGGTTACAACCTTTTCTTTGCACACTTCCCTCTGGTGCAGTGTACTAGCTCAATCACTCCAGCCATCACCCACTGTTTAACCTCCCACCTTGTGAAGAGTCACATTCTCCTACAGCAGCTGACCATTCGACCACACAAACCTGGTGATGCTGCTTCGATTCATGGCCTTTCGATTCTCTTCCCCTCACTCCCATTGGAGCAGGATCGTAAATTGAATCACGGGGCGGCAGGCAATTTTGCAGAAAGGCCGGGCCGACAAATCATTTTCATGAGCCTGTTGGCAATGATTGCGGAGTTGCTGTGAAAGCTCCATTCATCACTAATTTCGTTCTGCAGGTGGAACATTAGTGCTGGTCTATCAATCTGGGCTTTTGCACAGCACTATAACGTGAAACCTTGGCCAACTAGCTCCCTCAGGATGTCCTGCATTGAAGTGAACTCATTAACGTGTTGTCCTCTTTCCAGTTTTTTATGCTTCTTAATTCTTTCTATAGAACCATAGAATCTCTGCAGTGCCATTTGACTCATTGAATCTACACCGACCACAATCCCACCCAGACCCTATCCCCATAACCCCATGCATTTACCCTCGCTAGTTCCCTGACACTGAGGGGTAACTTAGCATGGCTGATCCACTTAATCTGCACATTTTTGGACAAAAGAGAAAATGCTGGAAAATCTCAGCAGGTCTGGCAGCATCTGTAAGGAGAGAAAAGAGCTGATGTTTCAATTCCAGATGATCCTTTGTCAAAGGGTTTAGCAAAGGGTCATCTGGACTCGAAACATCAGCTCTTTTCTCTCCTTACAGATACTGCCTGACCTACTGAGATTTTTCCAGCATTTTCTCCTTTGATTTCAGATTCCAGCACCCACAGTAATTTGCTTTTATCTGCATATCTTTGGACTGTGGGGGGAAACCAAATCACCAGAGGAAACCCACACAGCCACAGGGAGAAACTCCACACAGCCAATCACCTGAGGCTGGAACTAAATCCAGGTCCTTGGTGCTGGGAGGCAGCAGTGCCAACCACTGTGACACCACACCACCCACCATTCCACTGGCCCTTAATTGGAGGAAACCCATGCAGACACTTGGAGAACATGCAGATCCACCCGAGGCTGGAACTGAATCTGGTTCCTTGGTGCTGTGAGGCAGCAGTGCAAACCACAGTGCCACCCCTTCTCTCTGCTTTGCAGGCTTTCTGAAAAAAAGTGCTTAAATTACTCCCATTGTCACTCTTCAATTGCAATATACAATCTGTCTGTGGCCATGTTGCACACACCTTGGCATACTGAAGCCTTAAATTATGCTGTTTGATGAGTACTCATGAGGCAACAAGTGCCTGTGTGATTTTCCTCTCATAGTTGAAAGTTGTGGGATGGAGTTTTCCTGTCCCACCCACCACAGGAATTGCAGTGGGTGTGACACCGACCATGCAAATGGCCATTGACTTGGGCAGATTTTTCCAGCCTTGGGGGCGAGTGCAATGGGAAAATCCTGCCCGAGCAGGCTAGGTGGATTGGCCATACTAAATTGCCCCTCAGTGTCCCCAGGACTTCATTTGATTTGATTTATTAGTATCACATGTATTAGGATACAGTGAAAAGTATTGTTTCTTGTGCACTATACAGACAAAAAAAGCTGTTCATAGAGTACACTGGGGAGAAGGAAAGGTGAAAGTTCAGAATGCAGTGTTATAGTTACAGATAGGGGCAAGAGATCAACTCATATATAATAGCACATGATGGCAGCAGGGAAGAAGCTGTCCTTGAGTTGGTTGATACGTGATCTCAGACTTTTGTATCTTTTTTCCAATGGAAGAAGGTGGAAGAGAAAATGTCTGGGTACGTGATGTCCTTCATTATGCTGGCTGCTTTGCCGAGGCAGCAGGAAGTGTAGATAGAGTCAATGGATGGGAGGCTGGTTTGTGTGATGGATTGGGATATATTCACAACCCTTTGTACTTTTTTGCAGTGTTGGGCAGAGCAGGAGCCATACCAAGCTGTGATACAACCGGAAAGAATGCTTTCTATGATGCATTTCCAAAAATTGCTAAGAGTTGTAGTGGACATGCCAATTGTTAATGCTTTGGGGACATGGATTCAAATCCCAGCACAATAGATGGCGAAATTTGAATTTGATAAAAACCTGGATTTTTTTCTTAAATGTCTAGTGATGATCATGAATCCACTGTCAATTGTCGCAAAAACCCATCTGGTTCACTTCTTTGGGAAGGAAATCTGCCGTTTATTGGCTGGTCTGGCCTACATGTGACTCCAGACCCACAGCAATGCGGTTGACTCTCAAATGGACTCCCTCAGGAATGGGCAATAAATGTTGGCCTATCCAGTGACACCCATACCATAGAAACAAATAAAAATATAAATTTTGAGGTGATGTGAAGGATGGGTTCTGAGAGGCTGTTTTACCTCGCTGAAGTCTCAAAAGAAGGAGGGAAAGATATATTTATTTTCGAAATCAGTTTCATTAGAAAAGCTTTGGAGCTCCCACTCCAGCAGCTGAGTCTCTTCAAGACTGAGATCTCGAGATTCTTGACACTTCAAGAATAAAGGCATATGAGAACCATCGTTGAAAAGCAGTTGAGGTGGGTCAGCAGAGCAAGGTCGAGGGGCTTAATGGCCTATTCTCACTTTTGTTTCTTAAATTAATATAGTTATGAGACCACCTGCTGTTAGCTTTGGTTATCCCGCGAGATATTTTCAATATTTCTTATTGTACATTTTATTATTTTTCTTGCATGCGGTACGGTGGCGCAGTGGTGAGCACTGCTGCCTCACAGCGCCAGGGACTAGGGTTCGATTCCTGGCTTGGGTCACTGTCTGTGTGGAGTCTGCAGATTTTCCCTATGTCTGCATGGGTTTACCCCTTGTGCCCTGGTTCCCTCCCATAGTTCAAAGATGCACAGGTTAGGTGGATTGATCGTGGTAAATTGTCCCTTGGTGTCAGAGGAATTAGCAGGGTAAATACTTGGGATTATAGGCATAAGGCCTGGGTGGAATTGTTCTGAGTGCAAGCTCGATGGGCTGAATGGCCTCCTTCTGCACTGTAGGCATTCTATGATTCGATGTCCCTTGTTCCTTTTTTTTAATTTTTTTTCCCTGGATTTCTGCCTTTCCTTCTTTTTTGTCCAAATCTTTTTATTGAATTCCACATTGAATCCCACTTCATTTGCTCACAGCTGTTGCTTAGCAACATGAATGGAGGCTTGGCCTTTGAGTTTATTGCATTGGTTTGGTATTATAGCCTATTCTACTTTGAATGCTTCCCACTATAAGTTACCTATTAACAGGTCCTCCCAATTTACTATGGTCAGTTCACATACAATCCCTACCATATTTAGATCAGAGAAGCCCGACAATGCAGGAGGAGGCCATTTGGCCCATCAAGTCTGCACCAATTCTTACCCATGTTTACCCCATAATCCCACATATTTACCCTGTAATCCCCCTAACATAAAGCTGGGGACACTGAGGAGAATTTAGTATGGTCAAGCCACCTAACTTGCACATCTTTGGACTGTGGGAGGAAACCAGAGCACCTGGAGGAAACCCACGCAGATACAGGGAGAAGATACAAACGCTACACAGACAGTGACCCGAGGCCGGAATGGAACTGAGTCTCTGGCATTATGAGGCAGCAGTGCTAACATTGTGCCACTGTGCCGCCCGTAATCATTGGACTGAGGGAGGAAACCAGAGCACCCCGAGAAACCCAGCCTTACTTGACTTTAAATTCTTCATTTATAACCCCCACCTCCTTAAAGTTAACACCAAATTCAGCCAAACTATAGTGATTATTAGCAAGGTGTTTCCTTACTGACAGTTACTGTTCACCAAATCCAGTATAGTTTGTTTCCTTGTCAACTCCATAATATATTTTTCATTTGATTTGATTTATAATTGTCACATGTATTAGTACGCAGTGAAACTTATCGTTTCTTGTGCGCTATACAGACAAAGCATATCGTTCATAGAGAAGGAAAGGAGAGAGTGCAAAATGTAATGTTACAGTCATAGCTAGGGTGCAGAGAAAGATCAACTTAGTGCTGGGTAGGTCCATTCAAAAGTCTGATGGCAGCAGAGAAGAAGCTGTTCTCAGACTTGAGATCTGATCTCAGATTTTTGTATCTTTTTCCCGATGGAAGAAGGTGGATGAGAGAATGTCCGGGGTGCGTCGGTCCTTAATTATGCTGGCTGCTTTGTCAAGGTAGCAGGAAGTGCGAGTTAATGGATGGGAGGCTGGTTTGCGTGATGGATTGGGCTACATTCATGACCCTTTGTAGTTCCTTGCCGTCTTGGGCGGAGCAGGAGCCATACCAAACTGTGATACACCCAGAAGGAATGCTTTCTGTGGCACATCTATAAAAGTGTTTTTGTAGATGGTACACACTGTGGGTCAGTGGTGGAGGGCATGAATGTTTAAGGTGATGGATGAGGTGCCAATCAAGTGGGCTGCTTTATCTTGGATGGTGTCAAGCTTCTTGAATTTTGTTGGAGCTATATCCATCCAGGTAATGAGGAGTATTCCATCAACTTGCAGGCTTGTGCCTTGTAGATGGTGGACAGCTCCTGAAGGCGTCAAGAAATATTGTAAACTTTGTAGAATTGAAAGGGATTTTTCACGGATCCTGTGGATTCTGGCTAAGACCTGCCAAACTTTTGTAACCGTGGGAGAGAGGTGAGCGGCTGTGAAAGATTCAAAGGGAAGAGAATGAGCAGAGGAAGTAAAAGAGGGAAAGCAACGTGGGAAAAGAAAAGAGAAAGGGAAGGGCAGAGAGAAAAGGCGGAGGGGAGAAACGGAAAGAAGAAAGGCAGAAAGAAAGAGAAATGATGCAGGGAAGAAAAGGTGAATACATATCTATTACAGTCAGTCTCAAACAACCTTCACTGGTGCAACAAAAACAGAAAATGCTGGAAAGAAACTTAACAGATCTGGCAGCATATTTGGTGAAAGAAGCAGAATTATTGTTGTCAGTCCAATGTGGCTCAAGAATCATAGAATCCCTACAGTGCAGAAGGAGGCCATTCAGCCCATCGAGTCTGCACTGACCACAATCCCAGCCAGGCCCTATCTCCATAACCTTGTGCATTTATCCTAACTAGTTCCCCTGAAACTAAAGGGCAATTTGACATGACCAATCCACCTAACCCTTTCTGACTGTGGGCGGAAACCGGAGCACACCTGCACAGACACAGGGAAAGTGTACAGACTCCATGCAGGGAATGACCCAAGTCAGGAATCGAACCTGGATCCCTGGCACTGTAAGTCAGCAGCGCTGACGGCTGTGTCACCGTGGCACCCAGGAGCATGGCTCAGAATCAGAACTCCTGTTTGTCATTCCACAGACGTTACCAGACCTGCTGAGCTTTGTTCCAGCATTATGCCTTTGTTTTTATTTCCAATTCCCAGCATCCACAGTATTTTGCTTTTATTTTGTTGCTCGGACCTTTGGCTGTAATCGCAGGGCAGCACGGTGGTGGTTAGCACTGCTGCCTCACAGTAGCACGGACCCGGGTTCGATTCCCAGCTTGCGTCACTGTCTGTGTAAGGTTTGCACATTCTCCCTGTGTCTGCATGGGTTTCCTCCAGGTGCTCTGGTTTCCTCCCACAGTCCAAAGGTGTGCAAGTTGAGTTGACTGGCCATGCTGAATTGCCTCTTAGTATGGGGGGAGGGGGGGATTCATAGGGTAAATAGCGGGGGGGATTAGGGCCTGGGAGGGATTGTTGTTGGTGAAGCTCAATGGGCCAAATGGCCTCGTTCTGCACTCTAGAGATTCTATAAAAAAAAGTAAGAAGAGTCACAACACCAGGTTGAAGTCCAACAGGCTTATTTGGAATCACGAACTTTTGGAGCACTGCTCCTTCATCAATATAGCTCTCCAATAGCTCGTGATTCCAGTAAACCTGTTGGACTTTAATCTGGTGTTGTGAGGCTTCTTACTGTGTCCACCCCAGCCCAATGCCAGCATCTCTACCTCATAAAAAGGAAACCATATCACTCCTTCCCTTGAGTTGAGAAAGACATTATTCTGTGCAAGTGCTCGCACACGTGTTGCAAGTTAAGGTCACCCTTTTATTTTGGACTAGTTTGACTGTTCCAGCCTTTATAGTCATCTCAAAGTGCCCAGTGAAAACCTCTTCAGGCTGATTTGTGTCAGGCGATTGGTTGGGGAGCGAATAATTCCTGCGGTTGCCAGGAGACGTGACTCACTAGCTCTAATGAGAAGGGAAGAATTTCGGTGACTCAGAGCTTTTGAAAAGCGACTGCACATACAAACACTTCAAAAATCTCCCCATTTTGTTGAGGGACGTTGCCAGCTCTGGCATCACCCAGAGATGCCCAGCATCAAGATTGATCAAAACCCGGCTGGCGGTGAACGGTCGGTGGGCTGGTCAAGGCCGGAGACGGTGAGAATCCACCAAACGTTAGTGAGTAATCCCTGGGCTCTACTTTTGGTGTGGTGGTGAGGCAAGGGGCGGGATTTTCCGGACCCACCCGGGCGAGACTGGAAATTCCCACCCGAGGTCAACGGAAACTTCCGTTGTCGGACTCTCGCCCGCACCAGTTCTGTGGCAGGCAAGGTAGAGTTCCAACCCATGGACGGATTTTGCGAGTTCCAAGTCTGGAAAATCCCAGTCGAGGTCAACAGACCTTTGCATGATCCTGTCTGTTACTATTCCCGTGGTGGGAAGAACGGGAAAATTCTGCCCCATAGTTTTTTTTTTGGAGAGCGTGAATTATTTGATTTGATTTATTATTGTCACGTACTGGGATGCAGTGAAAAGTATCGTTTCTTGCGCGCTAAGTAGACAAAGCATACTGTTCATAGGGAAAGAAAGGAGAGGGTTCAGAATGTTGTGTTGCTGTCACTGCTAAGGTGTAGAAAAAGATCAGCTTAATATAAGGTAGTTCCATTCAAAAGTCTGATGGCACAGGAAAGAAGGTGTTCTTGAGTTGGTTGGTGCGTGTCTTTTTCCCGATGGAAGAAAGTGGAAGGAAGAATGTCTGGGGTGTATGGGGTGCTTGGTTATGCTGGCTGCTTTCCCGAGGCAGCGGGAAGTGTCAACACAATCAATGGATGGGAGGCTGGTTTGCGTGGTGCATTGGACTACGGTCACAACCTTTTGTAGCTTCTTGTGGTCTTGGTCAGAGCAGCTGGGATACATCCAGGAATGATGCTTTCTGTGGTTCATCTGCAAAAAATTACAGTATATTGCCACCAATTGTTCTGAGGACTCATGTGTCAGTGTGACTCATTGGGTGTCACTCTTACCTCTGAGTCAGAAGGTTGTGGGTTGAAGTCTCACTCCAGCCCATGGCCATAGGAGTGGCTCGAGTGTCATACTGAGGGAGTACCATCGGAACAGCTGCCATCCTGATCCTACAGTGCTTTGAGACCTGACCTGCTCCTCCAGGTGAATGTAGGAGATCCCATGGTATTATTGTGAAGAGGAGCAGGGGAGATTATCCCAGATTTCCTGGCCAACATTTATTCCTCAGTTGTGGACATCACAAGAAACAGTCATTGTCTCATTGCCGTTTGTGGGAGCTCGCTGTGCACAAATTGAATGGGGTGTTTTCCTGCATTCCTCCATGAGGATCATGGATCGTGCAGGAGGTGAGGGGGGTGACAAATTTTTGAGGCGGTTCCGCTATCGGTCTTTGCCGCCAACAGAATGAACAAGTAAAAGAAAATTTGGGACAGGATTTTCCAGCCCCCTCTGCAGAGTATATTCCAGCAGTGGAAGTGGCCCACCAATGACTGGATGGCAGGATCTTCAAGTCCTGGGCATCTGGGAATTATGGGCAGCATGGTGGCACAGTGGTTAGCACTGCTGCCTCACAGTGCCAGGGACCCAGGTTCGATTCCCGGCTTGGACCACGTCTGCGCAGAGTTTGAACGTTCTTCCTGCAGGTTTCCCCAGCTGCTCCGGTTTTCTCCCACTGTCCAAAGATGTGCAGGTTAGATGGTTTGGCCTTGCTAAATTGCCCCTTAGTATCCCGGGATGTATAGGTTAGAGAGATTAGTGGGGTAAATGCATGTTGTTTTAGTGATATGTTCTGGGTGGGATTGTGGTTGGTGCAGACTTGAACCTCTTTCTGCACTTCAGGGATTCTATGATGGTCCTGCCGATGTCTATGGGGTTTTGCACTTCTCATACTCTTTGCCAGTGAAGAACATGTCATGGGAAGTCACCAGAATATCAAGGCCTTAATTTCATCAGAGGCCTACTTTGAGTTCTCTCCTAGCAGCAAATGTTTTTCAAAAATTAAGACTCCTCCCACCCTTTACCATACAGAGAAGCGGGAGAGAGAGGAAAACAATGTTTCTTAATTGTTGAGAAATTGCAATTGTGTACAGTGTTGGTGAGGCCACACCTGGAGTATTGTGTGCAGTTTTGGTGTCCTTATCTGAGGAAGGATGTCCTTGTGGAGGGAGCACAGAAAGGTTTACCAGTCTGATTCCGGGGATGGCAGGTCTATCATGCGAGGAGGGACTAAGTCGGTTAGATTCACAGGCAGCATGGTGGCACGCATTGCTGCCTGAAAGTGCCAGGGACCCGAGTTTGATTTCCGGCTGTGTGGAGTTTGCATGTTCTCCCCATGTCTGTGAGGGTTTCCTCCGGCTGCTCCGGTTTCCTCCCACAGTCCAAAAATATACGGGTAGGTTGGCTAGCCTTGATAAATTGCCAGGGGAACGGGGAAAGTAAATATCTGGGGTTACAGGGATAGGGACTGAGTGGGATCATTGTTGGCGCATGCTCGACGGATCGAATGGCCTTCTTCTGCACTGTCAGGATTCTATTCCATATTCACTGGAGTTTAAAAGAATGAGAAAGGATCTCATAGAAGCTTATAAAATTCTGACAGGGTTAGACAGGGTAGATTCAGAAAGAGTGTACAGGGAGGGGGGGTGTCCAGAACTCGGGGTCATAGACTCCCTACTGTACCATTCAGCCCATCGAGCCTGCACTGACAACAATCCACCCACAACCTGTCCCCATAGTTACCCTGCTAATTCCCCTGACACTAACCTACACATCTTTGGACTATGGAAGGAAGCCGGAGCACCCAGTAGAAACCCATGCAGACATGGGGAGAATTGGCAAACTCCATCCACGTGGGGGGCAGGTGAGATCAAAATATTGAATCTGATGATCAGCCGTGATCAAAATGAATAGCCCCTTCCTGCTTCTGGTTTCTACATCTCTATGAAGGACTAACACAGTTAGGAAAAATATGTCACCTGTGAAGACAGTTGTGCTTCCCTGGAAAAAGAACGCTTTAAAAATATAGTAATTATCTTCCGAGTTACGTTGCTGGTGTCGACTGATGTTTCTTTGTGCCGGATGCTAAATTTATAAATCAAATAAGAGAAGAGCTTCAGGCAAGAAAAGGAAAAGAACAGATTGAGAAATGGAAGCTTTTTCTCTCTTCATGACAAATGTAATTTTTGTGCTGCCATTATTTGCTGGTAAACATATAATTAATCATTCTGTCATTAATTTGAAGATAAGAATAATAGATAAAAGGTAAACCTTTTAGAACTGAGGAGAACTGTCTTCACCCAGAGGGTGGTGAATGTGTGGGATTCACTACCGTAGAATGTAGTTGAAGCCAAAATGTTGTCGGATTTCGAGAAGAAATTAGATAGAGCTCTTGTGGTTAAAGAGATCATAGAGTCATAGAGGTTTGCAACATGGAAACAGGCCCTTCGGTCCAGCTGGTTAAACCACTAAACTAGTCCGCGTTTAGCCCATATCACTCTATATGGGACGGCACAGTGCTCAGAACTGCTGCCTCACAGTGTCAGGTTCAATTCCAGTCTCGGGTCACTGCCCGTGTGGAGCTTGCACATTCTCCCCCTGTCTGTGTGGGTTTCATCCAAGTGCTCCAACCATCCCCCCGCAGTCCAAAGATGTGCGGTTGATTGGCCATGCTAGATTGTCCCTTAGTCTCAGGGTAAATGCACGTTATGGAAATAGGACCTGGGTGAGATTCAGTGGGCTGAATGGTCTCCGAGTGAACTGCAGAGATTCTATGGATACTGTGACACCCATCTGCGAGGGATTTGGTGGGGGGGGGCGGAAATCAGGATATTGAATTCAATGATCAAAATGAACGGTAGAACAGGTCTGAAGGGCTGAATGGCCTCCTCCTACTTTCTATTCTCGATGAATCATAAAATGACAGATTTATCTGAGATGTGGCTGTCCGTATAATTTAAGCAAGAGTTCTGACACTGGCGGGACAGGGTAATGCTGTGAAAGGGCTTTATTTTCCCCCGATGATTGGCTGTAATTACCATCAAGGAGTGAAAGGAAAACTGCCTGGGGAAGGAGTCGGAGCTGAGAAACGCACAGGACCAGTCAATCGGCTGCCATGGCAACGGGTCATCAAGAGTTTGGCCATCGCAGAGCCTAGATTGTCTGCGGAGTGTAGGAGTTTGCTGAGCAGAGAATTGAAGTGAGTCCGTGTGTGTCTGAGAGAGAGAGAGAGACAGCGACTGTAAACCTGACACTCCCCGGAATAATCCCACGTCCATCGTATAAGACAGAAACGGCGGAGGAGAGGTGGATAGGATGTGGAAGCCATGCTTCGAAAAATCAGACATCGCAATTACGTTTACACCGCGTGCGGTGAAGCAGAGGTACCCGCGTCTCTCGAAATGCTTTACCCGAGTTTGGAAAACTCCTCTCTGAAGAACTGGTCTCTCCTGGCTGGGGAAATCTGCTCTTGAACTTCAGTCAATTAACTGGCCGGCCAGCTGCAGATTTCAGGCCGAGGGAGATTGGCCTCCATCGAGTGCAGCAGGGGGAGAATCAGTGTTTTCTTTTTTTTTCTCCCCTCTTTTCAAGGAGGGTGAATAATCTGTTCCTCGTTCTTTCCCCCAGGCTGAACCTGGCGACGTCCCCGCGGAGCCTAGCAACGATCCCAAGACAGCTCCAGCTGAGAATGGCGTGAGTCACACATCTGGTCAAACGTGCAAGCCCTCCACCCAGGTCACTCATGTCCAACCAGCACCGGGTAAGTGAGTTTACGCTCCACGGGTGCCTTTTGGTGGGGGGAGAAAAAAGTGAAGAAATAACTATTTGCGAACTGTATTATTAACCCAAGATTTGTTTTGCCTTAGCTGCGGTCAAAACAGCTGGGAAGGCAGAGGATCTCATACAAAGCGTCTTGTCAGGTAAGATGTTGAAAAATGTTGTGTGACACAAGGACATAATAATTGTTGCTATCCACCAGTGTTAAAACCAGGGGAAGTACAGAGGTGAAATCAGAGTGAAACATCTATACAGTACATCACCAGAGTGGGGACAGATTGTTTTAAATTTTACAGATAAGTTAGAGCAGGTCCAAAAGCTTCGCACATGAGAATGAAATCTTGCCATTTTAAATCCAGCAATTGTTGCATGACTTTTAATTAGGGATGTGGGGGCTTAGGGAGGCGGACAATGGTTAGCACTACTGCCTCACAGTGCCAGGGACCCAGGTTCAGTACCAGCCTCAGATGATTGTCAGTGTGGAGTTCACACGTTCTCCCCATCTCTGCGTGGGCTACCTCTAGTTTGCTCCCAGAGTCCAAACGTGTAGGTTAGGTGGATTGGCCATGCTAAATTGCCCCTTAGTGTCCAAAGATGTGTACGTTAGATGGATTAGCCATCCTAAATTGCCTCTTCATGTCCAAACCTGTGTAGATTAGGTGGATTAGCCATGCTAAGTTACCCCCTTAGTGTCAAACACATGTAGGTTAGGTGAATTAGCCATGATAAATTGCCCCTTTGTGTCAGAGGGATTAGCAAGCTATAAATGTAGGGTTACACGAATAGGGCCTGAGAGGGATTATGGTGGGTGCAAACTTGATGGGCTGAATGGCCTCCTTCTGCACCGTAGGGATTCTATGATTCTATGATAATCATCTTTGAACAATTATGTATACAAGAAAATGCTATGTATGAACATGTGCTATTTATATACAAATATATCTGCAATAATAATTAATAATCAATATCAGAGAACCACAGTTCTCATTTAAAAGGATGATGTGGAGATGCTGGCATTGGACTGGGATGTGCACAGTAAGAAGTCTCACAACACCACATTAAAGTCCGACAGGTTTATTTGGAATTACGAGCTTTCGAAGCGCTGCTCGATCACTCACCTGATGAAGGAGCGGCATCCCGAAAGCTCGTGATTCCAAATAAAGCTATTGGACTTTAATCTGGTGTTATAGGAGAATGTTATACTACTATTAGAATGGCTTCGAAAATCTATAGTGGGGATTTCCAGCTGCGGAAATGGACCTCCGTTGGCGGCCAATGGTATCTTCCAGTCCCGCTAAAGTCAATGGTCGTTTGTATAGCTTGCCTGCTCCCCCACTGGACAACCCACCTCAGTGAGGGTGTGGGTGCAGAGCAGAGGTGGTGTTGCCTTTGACAGGACATGTTGCGGAGGAGAACAGGATAAGTTATGCATCATTTTATTCTGACAAGCTTCCGCATAAATGGCACATTGATGCTACCCAACCTGCAGCATTTGCCCGTAAATAAATCAGAGAACCTTTTACCGCACATGTTCCCATCACAACTTCCACATGATGAGCAAAATAAATGTTTCATTACCGAATGATTAAAGAGCAACCTTTTTTTTAATTTGTTCCTACCTCTGTAAACCAAATGACAAGTATCTTTGACATTCCCACACTTCCCTTTGACATCTGTACATATTTGGTCACCCTATTATAGAAAGAGTTATTAAACTAGAAAGAGTGCGGAAAAGATTTACTAAGATGCTACTGGGACTTGATGGATTGAGTTCTACAGAGAGACTGGGCAGGCTGGGACTTTTTCCGTAGGAGGCTGAGGGGGGATCTTATCGAGGTCTATAAAATAACGAGGGGCACAGATCAGCTAGATAGTCAATTTATTTTCCAAAAGGTAGGGGAGTCTAAAACTCGAGGACATAGATTTAAGGTGAGAGGGGAGAGACACAAAAGTGTCCAGAGGGGCAATTTTTTCACACAGAGGGTGGTGAGTGTTTGGAACAAGCTGCCAGAGGTGGTAGTAGTAGAGGCGGATACAATTTTGTCTTTTAAAAAGCATTTAAACAGTTACATGCGTAAAATGGGTATAGGGAAATATGGACCAAATATGGGACTAACTTAGTGGTTTAAAAAAGCATTGACAAGTTGGGCCGAAAGGCTTGTTTCCATGTTGTAAACCTCTACGACGCTATTCAAACATTTTGTCATTTTGTGGGACCAGCAGGAAATAAAATCCGAGATGATTTGTCTCTCAGTTCCACTTCATGGCCTCAAACTCTTGTTTAAAATCACCCTGAAGGTTGAGCTGGGGAGAGGGGAGAAAATGTGAATTAATTTCCTGTCCACATGAGTTGTAGAATGATTTTTGTTCAGCTGAAATATTCTGCAGCGTAGTATTTCAGGGTAACAATGAGACGACAATTCATTGCCAGGATCCCAGATTACTCTCGGCAGTTCAGAATTATTCCGTCCTTCCTGCCATGGGAATCGTGGTGGATGGGACACGGATCATGCTAAGGTCCATTGACCTTGGGCCATATTTTGTGGCCATGGGGCCAGTGGGGGCTGGAAAATAAGGCCATAAGACATAGGAGCAGAATTAGGCCACTCAGCCCATCGAGTCCGCTCTGCCATTCAATCATGGCTGATGTTTCTCTTCCCCATTCTCCTGCCTTTTCCCCATAACTCTGATCCCCTTATTAGTCAAGAACCTATCTATCTCTGTCTTAAAGACACTCAGTGACCTGCCCATAATGTCTGTAAGCAAAATTAAACCACACGCTAACTTCGCGTGCATATGCGAAGTGGTGATCTGGAAGCAAAATGCCGCAGAGAAGCTGAAACAAAGACAGAAAATGCCGGAAAACCCCAGCTAGACTGGTAGTATCTGTGAAGAGAGACGGCTGGAATCGAACCCTGGTCCCTGGTGCTGTGAGGCAGCAGCGCTAATGGCCGTGCTACCTATCATGCAACATTTCTTGGCAACTGTTTGAGGACATTACAAAATATATCAATTAGAATTCTCATCCCGCTGCCACTGTAAGCAAGGATGGAGAATTTGGCGCTCAGCCGAATGTCTGCTCACTGCAGCGGGACTGGAGAAGCCCGCAGACGTGAATGGCCAGAAAATTCTGGCCAATGTTTCGAATCCAATATAACCCCTGGATATTTTTATAAAGATTTACAGATAAGCGGATAAGATAGTGTAGATTCAACTGAAAAGATTCATACATGAGAATGAAATTTTGCCATCCAGAAACCTATGATTGTTACCTGACTTTTAATTGTCATTTAACAAGTAGACATATTCTGCATTCCAAGAAGGCGCTGGAGCAAGGTGACTTCTTGCGAGCTGTGTCCAGCATACCCTCTATCTTTTACCCTCATTCTGTGCTTCTAAAACTTTATTCTAACTCTCTAACAATTCACTACATTTTGCAGTCTCTCCTTTCCTTCTCCATGCCCTCCTCTGTGAGGAGACAATAGATAAACTGGGGTTGTTCTCCCTGGAAAGACAGAGGCTGAGGGGTGACCTGATAGAAGTTTATAAAATTATGAGGGATTATGGATAGGGTGAAGAGTTGGAAGATTTTTCCCAGGGCAGCAATGACATTTACAAGGGGGCACAAATTTACAGTAAGGGGGGAAAGGTTCAGTGGAGATGTGCAGGGGAAGCTTTTTTACAGAGGGTGGTGGGGGCCTGGAATGCACTGCCAAGCTGGGGCAGATACGTTAGTGACATTTATATCTTACCTGGACACATAAATTATAGAGAGGAAGACAGGCAGTTGGTCTATGTAGGACAATGTGATTGGAACAGGCTTGGTGGGGTAAAGGGCCTGTTCCTGTGTTGCACTGTTCTTTGTTCTTTGTCTCAAAGAATCATAGAATCCCTGCAGTGCAGAAGGAGACCATTCGGCCCATCAAGTCTGCACCAACCACAATCCCATCCAAGCTCTATTTCCATAACCCCACATGTTTACCCTGCTAACCTCCCTGACACGAGGGTCAAATTAGCACAGCCAATCAACCTAACCCGCACATCTTTGAACTCTTTTGGATTTTTATACGGTATGCTTTGTTTGTTTAGCGTGCAAGGAACAATATTTTTCACCTTAATATATGTCAGAATAATAAATCAAATCAAATCAAATTAAAACATGTGATGAGATTGCTATATATATGTATGTATATATACTATAGACATTTACAGCATTAATAATCAGTCTTAGAAAACCACAATTAGAAACGCCACATTTAAAATAATTGTTTTCCTGCTAGAACAGTGGTTTAGAAAAGCTATCATTTTGCTTCAAAGGAGAAAAGGACAAGTATTTTACAATGTCTCACTCAATATCATCCATGAATAACCCATATATCAACATCTTTTCAAGAATTTCACGTGAACACTGGGCTGGATCTATCTTATTTAAGAACACTTTGAATCATCTCATTGCTCTTCAGACTGAAGTGACTTAGTCATTGTTAAGTACCGCTCCATCCATAGATTCATAGAAGAATACTTCACAGAAGGAGACAGGTCCACCCCGTGGGCCTTAGTGAGATGTTCGTTCAGTCAGAGAGTCATAGAGGTTTACAGTAATGGGATAGGCCCTTCGGCCCATTCTCTCCATGCCACCCTTTATTTTAACCACTAGGCTAGTCCCAGTTGCCTGCATTTGGCCCATATCCCTCTACACCCATTTTAGCCATGCAACTGTCTAAAAGACAAAACTGTACCTGCCTCTACTACTGCCTCTGGCAGCTCATTCCAGACACTCACTACCCTCTGTGTGAAACGTTTGCCCCTCTGAACCCTTCTGTATCTCTCCCCTCTCACCTTAAACACATGCCTTCTAGTTAGACTCTCCTACCTTTGGGAAAAGATATTAACTATCTACCTTATCTATGCCCCTCATTATTTTGTAGACCTCTATAAGGTCACCCTTCAGCCTCCTACGTTCCAGAGAAAAAAAAGTCCCAGTCTATCCAGCCTCTCTTTATAACTCAATCCATCCCAGCAGCATCCTAGTAAATCTTTTCTGCACTCCTTCTAATTTAATCGTACCCTTTCTGTAATAGGGTGACCAGAACTGTACATAGTATTCCAAGTGTAGCCTTACCAATGTCCTGTACAACTTCAACAAGACGTCCCAACTCCTGTATTCAATACCTCAAGGATCCCATTTGAGGATGCGATGATAGTTAGTCCCCTGTAGACTTTCCCCAGAGCCCTGCAATAAATTTCCTGTTCAAGGATCTGTATATTCTTGAAAGTTTGTGTTGTTGCAACTATATGGGCAGCATGGGAGCACAGTGGTTAGCGCTGCTGCCTCACAGCACCAAGGTACCTCAAGTTAACTCCCGGCTTGGGTCTGTACAGAGTTTGCATGTTTTCCCTGTGTCTGCACAGGTTTCCTCTTGTTGCTCCAGTTTCCTCCCACAGTCGGCACATTAGCCGGGCTAAATTTTCCCTCAGTGTACCCAAACAGATGCTGGAATTTGGTGACTAGGAGATTTTCACAGTAGCTTCACTGCAGTGTGAGTGTAAGCTGACTTGTGACACTAATAAATAAATTAAGCTGAGCATGCATTCTGGATAAATGATGCGGCATTGCTGTAAGGCATTTGCCAAGGAACGGTGAAAAGGAAATAAGTTTGATGTGATAAATTGGTTTCTGTACACCGCTGCAGAGGTGGAAGCCCAGACCGTAGAAGAGTTAAGACAGCAGAAGGCATTTGTGAAGCTTCAGAAGAAGCACTACAAGGAAATGAAGGAGTTGGTGAAGAAACACCACAAGAAGACCACCGACCTGATCAAAGAACACACGGCGAAATCCAGTGAGTTTCAGAATGAGTATTTAAGACGCAGAGTGCTTCTGGAAAAGTCAGCAAAGAAAGATGGTAAGAAAAGGTAGGTGAAGCATCCTCAAATACTTTCATGTACTTGTAGTGGGATCTTATGTCTTTTCTAACCTTGTGTCTCTTTCTCTTTGTTGGCAACAACCCCCTCCCCAAGTAGTAAATTAATAAGCGGCATGGTGGCACAGTGGTTAGTGCTGCTGCCTCACAGCCGCAGGGATCCCTGGTTCAATTCCGGCCACGGGTCACTGTCGGTGTGGAGTTTGCACATTCTCCCCTGTCTGCATGGGTTTCCTCTAGATGCTCTGTCTCCCTCACACAATCCAAACATATGTAAGTTAGGGTGGATTGGTCATGAAAATGGCCCTTTAGCGTCCAAAGATGTGCAGTTAAGTGAACTGAACTTGCTAAATTGCTTCTTAGTGTCCAAAGATGTGCAGGTTAGATGGATTGGCCATGCGAAATTGCGCCTTCATGTCAAAGACGTGCAGGTTAGGTGAATTGAGCAGGCTAAATTGCTCCTTAGTGTCCAAAAATGTGTAGATTAAAGTGGATTGGCGATGGTAAATGTGTTGGGTTATGGGGACAGGGTGGGGAAGAGGGCTTGGTTAAGGCATTCGATGCAGACTCAACGGGCTGAATGGCCTTCTCTGCACTGTAGAGATTCTATGAATCCAAACCTGCATCAAAATAATTCAAAGCGTGGTTTTATACACGTCTTTATCATGGATTATTTTTACATTGCAGAAAGTGATGAAAGCTTTTATTTTAGATTCCTGGTACATCCACTGACTCAGGGAGGAGGGGGGGTTCTGTTTTTGCACTGTTAAGACACTGTTACCCTACTCCCATAAGTCGCACGAATTGAGAGTGGGTGCATGACAGTGTTAAATGCTTCATATGACAAGCAGCTGGAAGGTAACACATTGGGAATGATCCGTGTTTCCGTAGAATTTTGACTGATTTGTCGAAAGATCTCCTAGGGAACCACCGTTTTTCAGGTGTTTATTTCAAAGTTGCTTTGAAACTTGCTATTTTGTTATTTCCACCTAAGCTGTCTCTCTTCCAATTCAAGATTATTTCTCATGTCTGAAGCCATCCTTTGTTAACAGAGCTGCACACCTCCTTCCCCTGTCTTTATATCTTTCCAAAAAATTGAATGCCTTTGAATATTCAGATATTGTGCAGCCTAATTAATATTAAAGAAATTCAATCTAAAGTAATTCAGGTGGAATGTGTTTACCAAGTTCAAAATGAGTTTTATAACTAGCAATTGTGGAAATGTAAATTTGAATCAGATTTTACTCTGCATAAGCAGATCTTTTCTGAAAGCATTACATCCTGCTATGAAAGAGACAGAACAATGTATGGGTGGCATGGTAGCACAGTGGTTAGCACTGCTGCTTCACAGCTTCAGGGTCCTGGGTTCGATTCCCGGCTCAGGCCACTGTCTGTGAGGAGTTTGCACATTCTTCCCATATCTGCGTGGTTTCCTCCAGGTACTCCCGTTTCCTCCCACAGTCCAAAGATGTGCAGGTTAGGTTGATTGGCCACATTAAGGAATTGCCCCTTACTGTCCAAGGATGGATAGGATAGAGGGATTAGTGGGTATGATATAGGGATGTTCTTCATCGCAGTGTTAATGTAAGCCTTACTTGTGACAGATAAATAAACAAACTTTTTTCAAAAAAAAACACCTCTGCCGGAATTTTACCACCTCGCCTGCCCAAGATTCATAAGATTCCCCGCTCCCCCCACCCCAATCCGAGGCTATTCTGCAAGCCTCACCTGCATCGATTCCGGGATGGAGGTGTTGGTAAAATTTCGGTACTTGTCTCTCCCTGGCTATAATTTCCAGTCCATCACTTTGCTCACCTCAGTGACCATTCTAGATAAATTCTTAGCAAAAATAGACTTGGTTTTAAAATCAATCTGTGTTTCTGACTCAGGCAGAACGGGCAACGGTTCTTCCCAACCGCTTACGGGAAGTGAGGGCGATTAACACGAATGTGTTTATTTAAGCAGGGTGTTATTGAGTGATCTGGCCTAGGTTGAATCATATAACCCTACAGTGCAAAAAGAGGCCCTCCGGCCCATCAAGTCTGCACTGAACACAATCCCACCCAGGCCCTACCCCCCATATCCCTACGTATTAGACCAACTAATCCCTCCAAACTACACATCCCTGGACAATATCTTTGGACTGTGGGAAGAAACAGGAGGAAACCCACTCAGACACGAGGAGAATGTACAAACTCCACACAGACAGTGACCTGAGCCAGGAATCGAACACAGAATCCTGGAGCTGTGAAGCAGCAGTGCTAACCACTGTGCCACCGTGCTGCTCTTAACACAAATGGATTTCATGGTCTGAGGGAGCTGCAATGACTTTCACGGTTGGATCACTTGCTATGAAAGATTGTGCCTCTAATGACATTGACTCTGCTCTCTCTCTCTGTTTCTATCTCAGTGCTCTCTTTCTCTCTCTCTCTCTTGTGCTCTCTCTCCTCTCTCTCTTCTTCGTCTATCACAGTGCTCTCTCTCTCTCTCTATCTCAGTGCTCTCTCTCTCTCTCTCTATCACAGTGCACTCTCTCTCTCTCTCCTATCACAGTGCCTCTTCTCTCTCTATCACAGTGCTCTCTCTCTCTCTCTCTCTCTATCACAGTGCACTTCTCTCTCTCTCTTCTCAGTGCTCTCTCTCTCTATCACAGTGCTCTCTTCTCTCTCTCTCTCTCTATCACAGTGCTCTCTCTCTCTCTCTCTCTCTCACAGTGCACTCTCTCTCTCTCTATCACAGTGCACTCTCTCTCTCTCTCTCTCTCTCTATCACAGTGCACTCTCTCTCTCTCTCACAGTGCTCTCTCTCTCTCTCTCTCTCTATGCACTCTCTCTCTCTCTCTTCTCTCTCTATCACAGTGCACTCTCTCTCTCTCTCTCTCCTATCACAGTGCACTCTCCCTCTCTCTCTCTATCACAGTGCACTCTCTCTCTCCTCTCTATCACAGTGCACTCTCTCTCTCTCTCTCTATCACAGTGCTCTCTCTGTCTCTCTCTCACAGTGCACTCTCTCTCTCTCTCTATCACAGTGCACTCTCTCTCTCTCTATCACAGTGCACTCTCTGTCTCTCTCTCTCTATCACAGTGCACTCTCTCTCTCTCTCTCTATCACAGTGCACTCTCTCTCTCTCTATCACAGTGCACTCTCTCTCTCTCTATCACAGTGCCTCTCTCTCTCTCTCTCTCTCTCACAGTGCACTCTCTCTCTCTTCACATCTCTCTCTCTCTCTCTCTATCACAGTGCACTCTCTCTCTCTCTTCACAGTGCTCTCTCTCTCTCTCTCTCTCTCTCTATCACAGTGCACTCTCTCTCTCTCTCTCTCTATCACAGTCACTCTCTCTCTCTCTCTCTCTCTATCACAGTGACTCTCTCTCTCTCTCTCTCTCTATCACAGTGCACTCTCCTCTCTCTCTCTCTCTCTATCACAGTGCACTCTCTCTCTCTCTCTCTCTCTCTATCACACTCTCTCTCTCTCTCTCTCTCTATCACAGTGCACTCTCTCTCTCTCTCTTCTCTCTATCACAGTGCATCCTCCTCTCTCTCTCTCTCTCTATCACAGTGCCTCTCTCTCTCTCTCTCTCTCTATCACAGTGCCTCTCTCTCTCTCTCTTCTCTCTATCACAGTGCACTCTCTCTCTCTCTCTCTCTCTATCACAGTGCACTCTCTCTCCTCTATCACAGTGCACTCTCTCTCTCTCTCTCTATCTCAGTGCACTCTCTCTCTCTCTCTCTCTCTATCACAGTGCACTCTCTCTCTCCTCTCTCTCTCTCTCATCACAGTGCACTCTCTCTCTCTCTCTCTCTCTACAGTGCACTCTCTCTCTCTCTCTATCACAGTCTCTCTCTCTCTATCACAGTGCACTCTCTCTCTCTCTCTATCACAGTGCTCTCTCTCTCTCTCTCTCTTCCTATCACAGTGCACTCTCTCTCTCTCTCCTCTATCACAGTCTCTCTCTCTCTCTCTCTCTATCACAGTGCACTCTCTCTCTCTCTACACAGTGCCTCTCTCTCTCTCTCTCTCTATCACAGTGCACTCTCTCTCTCTCTCTCTCTATTTTAGTGTCAGTGACTGCTCTCAAAGAGCTTGGCTATCATGGTTACCACGGAAATTTAAGCAAATGTTTATCTTTAACATTTTTGCGTTTATTTTTTGGGATGGTACGGTGGCACACTGGTTAGCACTGCTGCTTCACAGTGCCAGGGACCTGTGTTCAATTCCAGCCTCAAGTCTCCCCGTGTCTGCGTGGCTTTCCTCCCACACTCCAAAGATGTGCACGTTACGCTGATTGGCCATAAATTGATCCTAGTGTCAGGGGTTTAACAGGGTAAATATGAAGGGTTACGGGAATACGGCCGAGATGGGATCGTGGTCAGTGCGGGTTCGATGGGCCGAATGGCTTCCTTCTGCACTGTAAGGATTCTACGATTGTATAACATTAAAGCTGTATTCTGTGGACGCCAGAAACGATAGCTGGAAATACTCAACAAGATCTGACAGAAACAAACACAGTTCAAGTTTGGAAACCTCCAAGGAAGAATCATATGTGATTCGAGAAGTGCACTCTGTTCAGCCCATCAGGTCTGTGCTAGCCCTCTGTAAGAGCTGCTCATCCAGCCCCACTCCCCTGCCTTTCCGCGCAGCCCTGCCGTTCCTTTTCGTATTTTTTGAGGCACGATTGAATCTGCTTCCAGAACACAATCGACAACAGCATCCTCAAAACTCACCACGTAAAAAGACTCCTCGTGTCGCCTTTGGTTCCTCTGCCTTTCAATGGATGAGCCCTGGCTTCGAGCCTTTGACAGTGAGAACAGTTTCTATAGTTCAGTTCTGTCAGGGCACCCTATGATTTTGAAGAGTTCGATTAATTCTCCTCTCAGAAGGACAAGCATGGTGACACGGTGGTTAGCATTACTGCCTCACTGCGCCAGGGACCTGGGTTCAATTCCCAGCTTGGGTCACTGTCTGTGTGAAGTTTACACCTTCTCCCCATGTCTGCGTGATTTTCCTCCGGGTGCTCCGGTCTCCTCCCACAGTCTGAAAGAGGTGCTGATTAGGTGCATTGGCCATGTTAAATTCTCCCTCAGTGTACCCAAACAGGTACTAGAATGTGGCAGCTAGGGAATTTTCATAGTAACTTCATTGCAATGTTAATGTCAGCCTACTTGTGACACTACTAAATGATCTTAAACTACATCGTGACTTTTATTGGATATTGTTTTCCACATTTCAAATATTTTGACTTGTATTTATTCCTCAGAACAAGTTTAGGTGTCTCTTTTCCTTCAGTGCACAAGGAAGCCATTTGGCTCATCAAGCCTGCACCAATTTCCAAGAAAGCATCTTATCTAGGCTCAACCCATTGCCCCGCCATCCCTGTAAAACTATATACTCTGCTAATCCACTTAACCTACACATTTAGGGACACTGAGGGGCAGTTTATTGCGGCCAATGCACCTAACCAGCACATCTTTTGGACCGCAGAGAGAAACCAGAACACCTGGGGGAATCCCATGCGGACACGAGGAGAATGTTCAGACTCCACATCCAAGCCAGGAATTGAATCTGGGTGCCTGACGCTGTGAAGTAGCAGTGCCAACCACTGTGCTACTGTGCTACCCATGTAAACACCAGAAAATGCAAAGTTGATCGATCTCGGAGTGGAATTTTCTCATCCCGTCTGACATGGGAATTGTAGCGGGCTGGGGAGGTGGTGGGTGGGGAAGGGGTGCAGATCGTGCAAATGTGCTCTGACCTTGGGCGAGATTTTCCAACCTTGCGACAGGCGAGGCCGGAAAATCTCTCCCCGCCCCCAGAATTTTACCATCCTGCCTGCCATGGGAATTGGAGCGGATGAGGGCAGACCATTGAAAGGTTTGTTGACCAAGGGTGGGGGATTTTATGGTTTTGGGACAAGCCAGGCTGTAAAATCTCATTCTATGTCTCACGAAGGCATGGTATTCTGACTGTGCGCCCTTTTACCTGACTTTAAATGGCCAATTTCCTTACCACAATCAACCCCTGATGCAAAACTGAGAGCATAGTGTGAGGCCAATTCCATTCAAATGTTTTCACTAATCGAAATTAATATTTGGTGTGTCTCATGAATAATGACGCTGGCACCAATATGTTCAGATTTCTGGAGCTTTGCTGTGACGCAGCTCCACCATGTGGCCAGATTTCCATTCCAAGGCTTTCGCTGTCCGGTGGGTCGGAGGATGCATGACTGCTGTGTGTCAGTGGGAGCTACAGACATTGTAATGGGCGCAGGTGGCAAAGCAGCAGCTCCCGCAGTGGGCTCAAACATGACCCTCTTGACAGGAAGCCCTGGCTAAAGCCCCACCATCACATGCTGAGATGTTGAAGATGCAGCAGTCTTTGAAGCAAGGTGGACCAAAACTACCTCCAAAAAAAAGCATTAATTTTTAATGCTATGCAGAATGGATGATAAAGAGAAATGTGGATTGTCAAATGGTTGTATTACTCATTAGAATCATAGAATCCCTACAGTGTAGAAAGAGGCCATTTAGCCCATCAAGTCTATATCAACAACAATCCCATCCCAGACCTATCCCCGTAACCCCAGACATTTACCCTGCTAATCCCTCGAACCTACACATCCTAGGACATTATGGGCAATATTGCATGGCCAATCAATTGGATTGTGGGAGGAAACCAAAACTCCCAGAGGAAACCTATGCAGACACAAGGAGAACATGCAAGACAGATAGTGACTTAAGCTGGGAATCGAACCCGGGTCCTTGAAGCTGTGAGGCAGTAGTGCTAGCCCCACCGTGACCCCAAATCATTCTTCAGCAAATTATCTTCACTGATTTTTCTGTGATAAGAGGAAATGATTTTGCTTCTGCTCTGTTTCGTTAAGCTAGTACGGGGTGGCACAGTGGTTAACACTGCGGCCTCACAGTGCCTGGGACCTAGGCTCGATTCCCGGCTTGGGTCACTGTCTGCGTGGAAATTGCACGTTCTTCCCATGTCTGTGTGGGTTTTCTCCGGGTGCTCCAGTTTCCTCCCACAGTCCAAAAGATGTGCAAGTTAGGTAGATTGGCTAAATTGCCCCTTAGTGTCACTGAGATTAATGGGGTTAATATGTGGAATTATGGGGCCTGGGTGGATTGTTGTCAATGCAGGCTTGACAGGCTGAATGGCCTCCTTCTGTGCTGTAAAAATTCTATTCTGTGATAGAGAACTTGTTAACCCATCATTTTTTCTTTCCATTACTGTCTGATCTATTGTACATTTGCAGCTCTTCCTCCTTTAGAGCCTTAATTCCTTCATTTTAACTCGTGTTATTCAGGTATGAATTATACAGTAAATGGTAGAACCCTTAGGAGCATTGACATACAGAGGGATCTGGGTGTATCGGTCTATGGATCCCTGAAAGTGCAGCATAGATGGTCAAGAAGGCATACAGCATGCCTGCCTTCTTCAGCATCAAGTATAAGAATTGACAAATTACATTACAGTGTACCAAACTTTAGTTAAGCCACATTTGGAGCATTGCGTGCAGTTCTGGTTGCCAAACTACCAGAAGGACATGGATGCTTTGGGGAGACTACAAGGAAGGTTTACCAGGATGCTGCCTGGTCTGGAGGCTTTGAGGTTTGAGGAGAGGTTGAATAAACTCTGGAAAAGTGGAGGCTGAGGGGCGACCAGATAGAGGTCTACAAAATTATGAGAGGCACAGATAAGGTGGATAGTCAGTGGCTTTTTCCCTTGGGTGGAAGGGTCAACTACAAGAGAGCACAGGTTTAAGGTGAGAGGGGGTAAGATTAGGGGGGAATGTGCAGGGAACGGTTTTCACACAGAGGGTGGTGGGTGCTTGGAACGGGCTGCCAATAGAGGTTGTGGAAGCAGCCACATTGAAGACAGATCTTGATAGACACGTGAATGGGAGATGAACAGAGAGATAGAAACCGTGTATTGGCAGAAGCTCAATGGGCTGCATTATTCTTTGTTCTTTAGGTGTCTATAGAAGAAAAAATATTTACCATGGATTTTTCTTCTGGCTTCCAGTGATAATTTTCTCTTTTCTGTTGATCTGACAGACCTGAATCAGCAAGTCCAGAACATCCCATCTCGAGTATCGAGCAAGAACTTTCTGCCCTCGACGCAGAAATGACGCAGAAGTTGGCAGAACTTAAAGAGCAACAGCAGCAACAGTTATTGAACCTGAGACAGGAGCAGTATTACAGCGAGAAATATCAGAAACGCGAACACGTGAAACAGGTGTGGACCAGTGTCACCCCAGGCGCAGTTTTGTAACGCATGTGTAACACGTAATGGATGACTAGTACTCAATTCCATTATTTCTACTGGTCAGAATATCTCAATACACATACCTTTATCTCTGTTTATTGCCCATCTCCCATTTATCCTGAGTAGGTGGTGGTCGAGCTGTCTTTTTGAACTAGTTTTTTTAATTTATTCGTGGGACGTGGGTGTCGCTGGCTGGCCAACATTTATTGCCCATTCCTCGTTGCCCTTGGAAAGCAGTGGGAATCAACCACGTTGTTGTGGCTCTAGAATCACATGTAGGCCAGACCAGCAAGAACAGTTAGTCCAAAGATGTTTGGGTTAGGTGGATTAGCCATGCTAAATTACCCCTTAGTGTCAGGGGGATTACCTAGGGTAAATGCATGCATGGAGTTATGGGGATAGGACCTGGGTGGAATGGTGGTCGGTGCTGACTTGATGGGCCGAATAGCCTCTTTCTGCACTCCAGGGATTCTATGATTCTAAGATTCCCTAAAGGACTTTGTGAATTAGGTGGGTTTTTCTGACAATGATTTCATGATCACCAGTAGACTCTTAACTCTAGATATTTTTTATTGAATTCAAATTGCACTGTGGCAGGATTTGAACCCCAGTCCTCAGAATATTAGCTGAGCTTCTGGCTTAATGGTTTAGTGATAATACTACTGGGCACTCATATTAGGATTGCGGGCATTACTGGTAGGGTTTGTTGCCCTTCTGCAATTGAGTAGCTAGGCAGGGAACGCCAGAGAGCAGTCAAGAGTAAACTGTATTGGTGAGAAGTCACTCGCAGACCAGACGGGGTTAGGATGGAAAGTTTCCATATTGACATTTGCGAACCATTTGAGTTTTTATGAAAATCCGATGACATTAGGGTCGTGTTTACCACTCTTTATTCCCATCCTATTAAAATTCTTAAAGTGCACTGGGAGGGGGATGCAGGCATTGAGATTGGTAGCCCAGCCACCATATTTAAATGAACAATTAAGGATCAGTTAGGCATAATACACTGCTCCAGTCCTAATTAGCTCAAGTGCTGAAAGGACAGGAGAAAGAGGGGAGTTTCTCTTTAGGGACTGCTCTTTGCCAATCGGGGAGAATGGTTCCAGCTTCCTTCCACCCACTCCCTCCCGTAATCTGAACCCCCCCCCCCCCTCCCCCACAACTACCTCTCCCTAACCTGCCCAAACCCTCCTGGCCAACAACCCTCCCAGATTAACCTACCCCAGGGATTCATCTTGTCCTTCTCCTCCTGTTGTCCCAGCCATGGCCACTGATGCCTTCCCGGCACTGTAAGGACTGATGGAGCCGCTGGCAGCTCCGAAAAGCGGGATTTCCTCCTCAGTGAAGGGTGGGGAACCCACTCAGCCCTCCGTTAATCCATTCAGCCTTGACAAAGGCGCGTTGGTGGGAAGTCGATGGACAATCTCACTGGTAACTCAGGCAAATGTTCTGGAATCATGGGTTCAAATCTCAGGATTGGTGGAATTTATGTTTGATTAATATCCTGGAATTTTAAAAAAAATCAGTCATGGTGAGCATGAGATTACTGTCGATTGTTGGAAAAACCCAACTGGTTTTCTGCACTGTAGGGGTTCCTTGATCTAGGGCAGCATGGTTATACGGTGCTTAGCTCCAGGAGCTCTGGTTTTCTCTCACTATCTGAAAGACGTGCTGGTTAGGTGGATTGACCTGGACAGGCGCCAGAGTGTGGCGATGAGGAAAATTTCACAGTAACTTCATTGCAGTGTTAATGTAAGCCTTACTTGTGACTATTAAATAAACCAGGTTTAATGGTTCACTAATGTCCTTTAGGGAAAGAAATCTGCCCTCTTTACCTGGTCTGGGCCTACATGTGACACAGTAAGAAGTCCCACACACCAGGTTAAAATCCAACGGGTTTATTTGGTAACACAAGCCACTAGCTTTCGGAGCACTGCCCCTTCATCAGGTGAATGGGAATTCTGTTCACAAACTCCCATTCACCTGATGAAGGGTAGCACTCCGAAAGTTTGTGGCTTGTGTTACCAAATAAGCCTGTTGGACTTTAATTCCCCCACAGTGTTGTGGGATTTCTTATTGTGCTTACCCGAGTCCAACACCAGCATCTCCACATCATGTCTACATGTAACTCCACAGCCACAGCAATGTGGTTGACTCTCAACTCCCCCTGCCCCCAAGGGCAACTAGGGATGGGCAATAAATGCCGGCCAGCCAGCGACACCCACAAAGGAACTTTTAAAAATTAAAAAGGAATTTTAACACAACTGGAAAACCTGAATAGAGAAGGTCAAGATTGGTCTAAAATACAATTTATGAAGAAAATAGGAGGGGGGTTCAAGTCTGTTGCATTCGTATGATAGTTTTAAACATGTTTCTGCTACGATCTTTTGACCTCCTGAATATTTGGGTTGTGATAGACCCTCATTCTTCACCTTTGATGATTATGCTCTGGGTGATGCATAGAAATGAGATGTCATTTTTCAGTGCCAGAGAGGTTGATTGACAGTAATTAGCACACGTCATGTCATTGCACAGCTAATGACAAGACCTAGCGATCCGTGTCAAGCCTAATGGGCAGTTTAAGTCGGTTCTGGAAAAAAAAACAAAGTGTGATGTCACTTACACGTGGAGCAAATCAGGCAGCAACATTTAGGATGCCACATTTAACCACACATGGCCTCCTCCCCTGAAGTCACCAATTTACTATTGTCACCCTGTATTGGGATACAGTGAAAGGTATCGTTTCACGCGTGCTACACAGACAAAGCATACTGTTCATGGAGAAGGAAAGGAGAGGGTGCAGAATATAGTGTTACAATACAGCTGGAGAACTGAATGCAAGATAAGTCTGACGGCAGCAGGGAAGAAGCTGTTCTTTAGTTCTTTAGCCAGTTGGTACGTGACTTCAGACTTTTGTATCTTTTTCCCGATGGAAGAAGGTGGAGGAGAGAATGTCCAGGGTGCATGGGATCCTTGACGATGCTGGCTGCTTTTCCGAGGCAGCAGGAAGTGTAGACAGAGTCGATGGATGGGAGGCTGATTTGCGTGACGGATTGGGGTTACATTCACGATCCTTTGTAGTTTCTTGCGGCTTTGGGCAGAGCAGGAGCCATACCGAGCTGTGATACAACCAGAAAGGATGCTTTTTATGGTTCACCTGTAAAAGTTGATGAAAGTCATAGGGGACATGCCAAACCTCCTCAGATTTCTGAGTAAGTAGAGGCATTGGTAGGTTTTCTTAGCTATAGAGTCAGCATGGGGGGGTCCAGGACAGGACACTGCATCATTTATACATCAATAACAGCAAGTATCACGAAGCGTAACATTATTTAGACAGCAGATCCTAGCCCATTGTGGTTATGTTTCAGTTGCAACTGAAGTTAGTCTGGAAAGTTGGTGGGCAGTACAACAGTTATGCAATTTCCCTCGATGATGGGGCAATGAAACCTTAGTGTCCAGGTCGCGGGACTCCCCACATTGTTAATTACATCTTCTTGTTCTTGCAGCTTGTCCAGAAGCTGACCGAGGTGGCCGAGGAGTGCCAAGCCAATCAGTTGAAGAAACTGAGAGAACTCTGTGAAAAGTGAGTCACAACGTTCACCACTTCCAGCGATGACCCCTTGGCCAGAATTTGTGAAGACGCACCGAATTTGATTTTTTTTTTTGTTTTTTTTCACTAACTTCAGGGAGAAGAAAGAACTGAAGAAGAAAATGGACAAGAAGCGGCAGGAGAAGATCACCGAGGCCAAATCTAAAGACAAAAATCAGATGGAAGAGTAAGTCTTGTCGGTCTCTGCATGGACACGCTTGTTGTCATCTTAACCATAGAATCCTACACTCCAGAAGGAGGCCATTCGACCCATCGAATCTACACCGACCACAATCCCTCCCAGGCCCGATTCCCATAAGCACATACATTTACCCTGCTAATCCCCTGACACCAAGGATCAATTTGGCAAGGCCAATCGACCTAACCCACGCAGCTTTGGAGTGTGGGAAGGAACCGGAGCACCCGGAGGAAACCCATGCAAACTCCACAACGACAGTGACCCAAGCCGGGAATCGAACCTGAGACCCTGGCGCTGTGAGGCAGCAGTGCCAAACACTGTGCCGCCCAAGAGAGTATCCTCACTGGTTGACATGACCAGGACTGCCAACAATAATTTATATTACTAATGTTGGTATGGAGTCCAGCGAAGCAGCAAGGCACTCCAGAGGTTCCCGATTGAGCCTGGCCCACCATACAAGCCCACTCTCCTCCTCCCTGTCCGAGGGATCGTCAAAGGAGGTAAATAGCCCATTCTTGATGGTTTTAGTTCAGTCAGGCAGCATGGTCAGGGCAAGCTTGGAGGGCCAAAGGGCCTGTTCTTATGCTGTAATATTCTTTGTTCTTTCTCCTTTATGTTTTTTCAAATGATAGTTTGGCCTGTGGAAGTCGAGAAAAACCAATATCATTGTTATAAACGCAAGAAGTTTATTTAATCAGTAAGTTACTATGAAAATCCCCTAGTCGCTACACTTAGGTAGACTGAGGGAGAATTTACATGGCCCAATGTCTCCTAACCAGCACACCGTTTGGAGTGTGGGAGGAAACTGGAGCACCCAGAGGAAACCCAAGCAGACACGGAGATAATGTGCAAACTCTGCACAGACCGGGAATCGAACCCGGGACCCTAGTGCTGTGTGGCAGCAGTGCTAATCACTCTGCCACGCTGCTGCTAGGGAGCCTTTAATCAGAGGAAATTTTCAAATCACATTTGGGTTGGGATTTGACAGCCCCACTACCGCTATCAGCAAGAATGGAGAATTTGGCACTCAGCCAAATCTACATTCATGGTGGCGGGACTGGAAAACCCCAATCGTGGGAGAGGTTGGAGAATCCCAATCGAGGGCAAGGTCGGAGAATCCCAGTCGTGGGGCGAAGTCAGAGAATCCCAGCCAGGGGCCAAGTCAGAGAATCCCAGTCAAGGGTGAGGTTGGAGAATCCCAGTCACGGATCAGGTCGCAGAATCCCAGTCGCAGGCAAGTCAGAGAATCCCAGTCATAGGTGAGGTCGGAAAATCCCAGTCGCGGGCAAGGTCGGAGAATCCCAGTCGCAGGCGAGATCGGAAAATCCCAGTCGTGGACGAGTTGGAAAATCCCAGTCACAGGCAAGGTCAGAGAATCCAAGAGGTGGGCAAGATCGGAGAATCCCAGTCACAGGCAAGCTCGGAAAATCCCAGCCCCTCGATCTTTGTAAAGCAGTTTAAAGATGGAGAAATATTTCCCCATTTGACAATGGATGGAGCTCTGACCCGTGGTGCCGAGAGTTAAAACATTCTCTTTGAATAAAGCACTCACATTAGCACAGTGCCCACGAATCAGTACTTAGCCACAAAGAGCTAAGCGTTGCTCTAATTGTCCTGAGCAGCAAGCAACTCCTACACTTCGATTAAAATCTCCAGCCAGTGACCTCGGCATTTAAGGCAGTCGTGATCAGTTTGCTTTCTTTATTCACGACAGGGAAATGTAGGCAATAGTTTCACGTCTCCAATTGCTGGCTGTCAGGCCCAAAAGATTACCTCACTGTCTGATGCTGCCCATCAAAAGAGTCAGTGGGTTTGCCATGAACTTTGTGAAGAACGGTTCGGATTATTGAGAGACCTGTTTATTTCAAACCATGTTCTGTGATGGAGCACTATTTCGACAGAGAGCAATGGAGCTGTGAAGGCAGTGTACGCTGTTTAGTTCTGCTTCTATCTTTCATCCAACTTGACAATCTTCACTTTCCCCCGCCCCTCTCCTCGGCCCAACCTCTCCCCAGCTGTTTAAAGCAGATTGCGCAATCTAGAAAGTGCATAAACAGTATCAGAGAATCATAGATTCCCTACAGCGCAGAAGGAGGCCATTCAGCCCATCGAGTCTGCAACAGAAGAATGAAAAGTGACCTGATTTTTAGGTGGTACAGTGGTTAGCACTGCTGCCTCACAGACCCGGGTTTGACTCTGGCCTCAGGTCACTGTCTCTGTGGAGTCTGCATGTTCTCCCCGTGTCTGCATGGGTTTCCTCAGTGCTGCAGTTTCCTCCCCCAGTCCAACAATGTGCAGGTTAGGTTGATTGACCATGCTAAATTGCCTCTTAGTGTCAAGGGGACTAACAGGGGAAATGTGTGGGGTTATGAGATGAGGGCCTGGGTGGGATTGTTGTCAGTGCAGGCTCGATGGGCTGAATAGCCTCCTTCTGCACTGTAGGAATTCCATAATTCTATGAACGCTGACAGAGTATCCAACCTCGGTCCCATCCCCGTTACCCCTGCATTTACCCCACCTAATCTCTCTAACCTAAACACCTTAGAACACTAAAGGGCAATTTAGCTAACCTGGACTGCACAGTGGCACAGTGGTTAGCACTGCTGCCTCATAGCAGCAGGGACCTGGGTTCAATTCTATCCTTGGGTGAATTTGTGTGGAGGCTACACATTCTCCCCATGTCTGCATGGGTTTCCTCTGCATGCTCTGGTTTCCTCCCACAGTCTAAAGATGTGTAGGTTAGGGGGATTGGCCATGCTAAATTGCCCTCAGTGTCAAAAGAGCAGGAGGAGCCACACCAGGCTGTAATACAACCAAAAAGAATGCTTTCTATGCATTTGCCATGGCAGGATTTGAGCCTGGGTCCCCAGAACATTTGCTGAGTTTCTGGATTAATAGTCTAGCGACAATACCATTAGGGCATTGCCACTTTACTCGCCACAGAGACAGTGAACCAAGCTGGGAATTGATCTCGGGTTCTTGGCACTGAGGCAGCAGTGCTAACCACTCTGCCCCCTATCCTTATAATCCCATGCTTTTCCGTAGCCTTGCTCCCTCAACTACTTGACTTTCTTGGAAAATACTTTCTGAACTCATTTTTTCAGGCGTTGCGTTCCAGGTCTTCCCTGCTTCCAAAGTGTTTATATACGGGGTGAATCCCGTTAGTACTCACTTCAGCGGGAGCCCTGTGGAAATTTTGGAAAAATGCAACAAAGACTATTTTTGCTAATTCTCAAGTTCATTGAATCCTACAGTGCAGGACGAGGCCATTTGACCCATCGAGTTTGCTCCGACAGCAATCCCACCCAGGCCCCATCCTCATCACCCTCCATATTTATCCTGCTAATCCCTCTAACCTACACATCCCAGGGCGCTAAAGGGCAATTTAGCATGGCCAATCCACCTAACCCCCACATCTTTGCACTGTGGGAGGAAACCAGAGCACTCAGAGGAAACCCACGCAGGCACAGGGAGAATGTGCAAACTCCACACGGACAGTGATTCAATCCAGGAATCGAACCCGGGTCCCTGGCGCTGTGAGGCAGCAGTGCTAACCATCGTGCCAACCCGCAAGTTGCTGCAGTTCTTTGATGTCACCACAGGTGAGCCGGGGATTCTCACGCTTACCCGGCTGAATTGTAATCCCCGAGGAACTGGGACCAAATTAAGCCGTTAGTTTGTGATGGAAAACTCAGTAATTGCGAGTGCAATAATAGATCAACACTGCATTCATTAACCCAGCAGGACAAGAGCAATAGCAGCAGGCTGCTTAGCTCAATCTTTCTGTCGGAGATTACAGAATTCGTAAACATCTCATTGTCATCTTTAAGTGAGGCACGATGCTTAAGCCATCGGCAAGTCACTATCTCCAGGGGCCATTATTGGTTTCCTGAGATCCAACTGTGGTCGTGAGATTACAAAGGTTTATTTCCTTCCTGCCGCAAGCTGCATTCCACAGCTGATGGATGCAATTGTAATTATTATTTAAGCCTAATTCAAGAAGCTGATCTTTTTAAAGTTTATTTATCAGTATCAGGGCAAATCTCTGCGATTTCCTTTCCTTTAAAGTTTGTTTATTAGCATGACAGGCAGCACGGGTGGTTAGCACTGCTGCCTCAGAGCTCCAGGGACCCGGGTTCGACTCCCGCATCACGTCACTGTCTGAGTGGAGACTGCATGTTCTCCCCATGTCTGCATGGGTTTCCTCCGGGTGCTCCGGTTTCCTCCCACACTTCAAAGATGTGCCGGTTAGGTGGATTGTCCATGTTAATTGACCTTCAGTGTCCAGGTTGGAGGGATTAGCAGGGTAAATATGTGGGATTATAGGGATAGGGCCTGGATAGGATTGTTGTCAGTACAGTCTTGATGACCGAGTGGCCTCCTTCTGCACAGTCAGATTTCTACGATAGCTTTCAAAGAGCTGGCACAGGGGGTGTTGATGGGCTGAATGGCCTTCGTGTTGACTTTTAAGATTCTATGATTGTGCCATCGTGCAAATAAACTACGCTGAATGAAACCTTGTCAATGGAAAGACCTAAGTTAAGAGTAACATAGCATGCAGGCATGGTCCTGGGACTTTCTGACTATTAGCAGTGTGGAAGACCCCATTAAGGTGATGTTGGTGATGCCCCAGGCTTGGAACAGAAATAAGTTCCAGCTGATTCCCAGTCTTCAGCAAGCTGTGTCAAGCAGGGCCGAATCATTGAAAGGTTGAGGCATCTCCATGCAGTGGCAAGCAAAGGCCTAGTGGTATTATCGCTAGACTATTAATCCAGAAACTCAGCTGATGTTCTGGGAACCCGGCTTCAAATCCCACCACGGTAGATGGTGAAATTTGAATTCCACAAAAAAGAATCTGGAATTAAGAATCTACAGATGACCACGAAACCGTTGCCAATGGTCTGAAAAATCCATCTGTTTCACTAATGTGCTTTATTGCCCCTTAGTGTCCCAAGATGCGTAGGTTAGAGGGATTAGTGGGTTATAGGCATTGTCGGGATTCTATAATTGAATGGATCTTGCTGCTTCACTGCAGCGAAAGTCCAGTGTTCACGTGCACTCCAACCAGTAGATCAGGAAGATGTAAGGAGGCAGCTGCCAAAGTGAATGAGTACAACCTGTGCGGTATTCCCAGAATAATGGGCAGTGTTGTCTTTGGAAGTTAACCTTAAAGCTCAGTGCACTTGGTCCAGAGATGGAGCAACCAAACTTACATTTCAATTACCAGGTTGGAGTTTGAGCTCTTGGGGTGAAGGGGATCAAAGGACATGGTGGGCAGCGGGTGGAGAAGGAATGATGGGATGAGGCATTGAAGTGGATGATCAGCCATTATCATAATGGACGATGGAGCAGGTTAGATGAGGCGAATGGCCTATTCATGTTCCTGTTTCTGTGTTACTATGGAAACAAAGTAAGGTGAGAGGAGGAGAAGGGAGGGGAATGGCCTACTGCACAAAGTGAAAACAAAATTAAACCAGGCAGCAGTGTGGTCACGGACGGCACGGTGGCATAATGGTTGGCACTACTGCCTCACAGTGACCGGGGTTGGATACTCTGTCAGTGTTCATTGAATCATAGAATCCCTACAGTGCAGAAGTAGGCCATTCAGCCCATTTGGATTTGCATCGACAACAAACTCACCCAGGCTCCATTTTCCTAACCCCACATATTTACCCTGCTAATCCCCCTGACACTAAGGGGCAATTTAGCATGGCCAATCAACCTAACTCGCACATCTTTGGAGTGTGGGAAGAAGCTGGAGCACCCGGAGGAAACCCACGCAGACACGGGGAGAATGTGCAGACTCCGCACAAACAGTGAGCCGAGGCCGGGAATCGGACCCTGGCACTGTGAGGCAGTAGTGCCAACCATTATGCCACCGTGCCGTCCGTGACCACACTGCTGCCTGGTTTAATTTTGTTTTCACTTTGTGCAGTAGGCCATTCCCCTCCCTTCTCCTCCTCTCACCTTACTTTGTTTCCATAGTAACACAGAAACATAGAAATAGGAACATGAATAGGCCATTCGCCTCATCTAACCTGCTCCATCGTCCATTATGATAATGGCTGATCATCCACTTCAATGCCTTATCCCATCATTCCATCTCCACCCGCTGCCCACCATGTCCTTTGATCCCCTTCACCCCAAGAGCTCAAACTCCAACCTGGTAATTGAAATGTAAGTTTGGTTGCTCCATCTCTGGACCAAGTGCACTGAGCTTTAAGGTTAACTTCCAAAGACAACACTGCCCATTATTCTGGGAATACCGCACAGGTTGTACTCATTCACTTTGGCAGCTGCCTCCTTACATCTTCCTGATCTACTGGTTGGAGTGCACGTGAACACTGGACTTTCGCTGCAGCGAAGCAGCAAGATCCATTCAATTATAGAATCCCGACAATGCAGAAATAGGCCATTCAGCCCATCAGGTCTGCACCCACTTCCTGAAAGAGCATCCCACCCAGGCTTCCCCTCCGCCTGATGCCTGTAATCCCATGCATTTTCCATGGCCAATCTGTCTAACCCGCACATTTTTGGACACTGAGGAACAATTTAGCATGGCCAATCTACCTAATCCATCCATTTCTGGACACTAAGGGGCAATTTAGCATGGCTAATCCACCTAACCTGCACATCTTTGGACACTGAGGAACAATTTAGTATGGCCAATCTACGTAATCCACACATTTTTGGATACTAAGGGGCAATTTAGCATGGCTAATCCACCTAACCTGCACATCTTTGGACACTGAGGAACAATTTAGCATAGCCAATCTACGTAATCCACACATTTTTGGATACTAAGGGGCAATTTAGCATGGCTAATCCACCTAACCTGCACATCTTTGTACACTGAAGAACAATTTAGTATGGCCCATCTATGTAATCCACACATTTTTGGACACTAAGGAACAACTTAACATGGCCAGTCCACTTAACCTGCACATCTTTGGACACTAAGGGGCAATTTAGCAAGGCTAATCCCCCAAACCTGCACATCTTTAGACACTAAGGAATAATTTTGCATGGCCAATCCCCCTAAGCTGCACATCTTTGGAAAGTAAAGGGCAATCTAGCATGGCCAGTCCACCTAACCTGCACGCCTTTGGGCTGTGGGAGGAAAGCGGAGCATCACGCAGACAAAGGGGGAGAATGTACAGACTCCATACCATCACCAGAATTGAACCCGGGTCCCTGGCGCTGTGAGGCAGCAGTCCTAATCACTGTGCCACCGTACCACAAGCCTTGATGGAGTGCAGAAACACACACGGCACTTCAATGCAAATTTTGAACTTTCCATCTGCAGAAATACAGTGTTCCAACAACTCCATGGATGGCTCCAACCCCTCATGGAACTGAACCTGCCTTTACAGACCAGGTTTCGATGCCTCGAACGTGCCCAGAAATGTACTCCAGGACAACCACGCCTGGGGGTGAAGCAAGTTAGAGTGGGGGCTCTTTCAAGAAGGTCTTTACTCATGCCACAAAATAACAACAATCCAGAAGGTCAACCCCATCTCTATCCCATCCCAGCACACACCCTCGACTCCTCCTCATTCCCCAAGGCCACAGTTAAATCGCAACCTCTGCATCGGCCTCCCTGGTGAATGGAATATCTGCCCCTTTATAAATATCATTGATTCTCCAGTCCAACCTGGTGTGCGCACCCCCTGCCCGTGGATTTCCTGGCAATGGAACTGGAGAATCCCACTACCTGTGGACAGCACACCACCTTCCACCGTCAAGGAACGTGCAGCTGGGAAGCCTGAGGATCCCACTCGGTGCTTCCTGTTGCGGGGCGAGAGGTCATTGTTTTAGGATAAGGGCAGGCCGATTTAAAACAGAGATGAGGAGTAGTGACTTCTTGCAAAAGATGGTGAATCTGTGGAATTCACGACCTCAGAGTGCAGTGGATGCCAGAATATTGAGTAAATTGTAGGAGGAGATAGATAGATTTTTAATCAGTAATGGATCTGAAGGAGAGCAGGCAGGAAAGTGGAGTTGAGGCCATGACAAGATCAGCCATGGGGGAGCAAGTTCGAGGGGCTGAATGGCCTCCTCCTGCTCCTATTTCTCACATACTAGGACCAAACAGATAAAATCTGACACAATCATTTTGACATCTAAAAGCTTGACGAATTCACTGTCTGATTGCAGGGAGAAGACAGAAATTATCCGGTCTTACATACATGAAGTGGTGCAGTCAATAAAGAGGGTAAGTAGGAGGTCTTTTTATTCTGCTTCTGTCCCCGGAGGTCGTGTGAAATGCTTGCTTTTCCTGATGCCTTTCTCAAGATCAGAACAGTCAAGATGCTGGAGAACAAAATGCTTTTCTATTTCCCCGGTATCAGTTTCAGGTCAGGGACACCTCTGCCAGATGTAATTTCAAGCTCCTCTTTTCTCAACAATACACGTGGCCCCAATCTCAAAAGAACAGCTCACTCACCTCAGAATCCATAAAGTGCAGAAGGAAGCCATTCGGCCCATCGAGTCTGCACCGACTCTCTAACAAAGTACTTTACCCAGGCCTTCTTCTCCCACCGTATCCCCATTGCCTCACACCATGACTAATCCACCTAACCTACACATCTCAGGACACCAAGGGACAATTTAGCATAGCCAAACCATCCAAGCTGCACATTTTTGGATACTAAGGGACAAATTTACATGGCCCATCCACCTAACCTGCACATCTTTCAGACTGTGGGAGGAAACCTGTGCAGCCAAAGGGGGGAACATGCAAACTCCGCACAGACAGTAACCCAAGCCAAGAATCGAACCCAGGTCCCTGGCGCTGTGAGGTAGCAGCGCTAACCACTGTGCCACCGTTCCGTGGATTGATCTGGGTCTCTTCACCCAGGAGAAGAAGCTTCAAAGTAGGCCTCTTGTGTTTTCAGTCACTACAGTGCAGAAGAAGCCCATTCGGCCCATCGAGTCTGCACCAACAACAATCCCACCCAGGCCCCATCCCCAAAACTCATGTTTTTCACCCTGCTAATCCAACCTGATAAATTTATCCATCTAACCTGCAACTCTTTGGACTGTGGGAGGAAACAGGAGCACCTGGAGGAAACTCACACAGACATGGGGAGAACGTGCAAACTCCACACAGACAGTGACCCAAGGCCTAAATTGAATGACTATCCCTGGCGTTGTGAGGCAGCAAAGCTAACCACTGTGCCACCATTGTATGACATAAGACGATACCATAACTTGCTCACAAGCAACCGCTGATGAATAGACTTTGTAACCTTGTAGTGATTGCGAACTAATTGTGGATAACCTCATCAGACATCACCCATGTGCAACAAACTGGTGACCATAGAGGGTAGTGTAAAGGTCAAGTAAGATTACATGTGGAAGTACCACAGAATAAGGATAGCTTTTACAAAGAAGTAAATAAGGCAGTCATCTCAAGGTCCAAATAAAACTCCTCAACAATTCCAGCTTTGTTCTCATTTTGTTTATCATGTTTTAAGACTCAATTGTGTAGCGGTAATGACCTATGTATCCAGCAGATGGTGCCAAATCCACGAGATAGAAAGGTTCCTCATTGGACCTGGCTGAGCAGAGAAATGGATGCCTGGATCTTGTTAAAGATCTCTCGTAAATTAATCAAGTCCAGCTTTATGCAGGATGCAGGACGGCATGGTGGCACAGTGGTTAGCACGGCTGCCTCACAGCGCCAGAGGCCCGGGTTCGATTCCAGCCTCAGGTCACTGTCTGTGCGGAGTCTGCACGTTCTCCCTGTGTCTGTGCTGCTTTCCTCCGGGTGCTCCGGTTTCCTCCCAGAGTCCGAAAGACAGTCTGGTTAGATGCACTAGTCACATTAAACTGCCCCTTAATGCCCCAAGATGTGTAGGTTAGGTAGATTAGCGGAGTACCTAGTGATACGGGGACGGTGGGGGGGGAGGTGGGTGGTTGGGTCTGGGTGAGATGCTCTCCTGGAGAGTTGAGGGGCAGACTTGAGGGGCCGAATGGCCTCCTTCTTCACTGTAAGAATTCTATGATTCTACAAATGTTGCTTGAGCTCCATCCTGGACATCTGCCAATCATCACAGAGAGAGCAAAAGTTATTTATAGAAGCGGGAGTAGGCCATTCGGCCCTTCGAGTCTGCCCTACTATTCATCTTGATCATGGCTGATCATCAAATTCAATATAGTGATTCCCCCCTTCTCCCCGTATCTCTTGATCACTTCAGTCCCAAGAGCTATATTTAATTTCTCTTTGTAATCAGACAATTTTTGGCCTCAACTGCTTCCTGTTGCAGTGAATTCCACACATTTCTCACCCTCTGGGTGAAGAAATTTCTCCTCACCCCAGTCATAGAATCCCTACGGAAGGCCTTTCAGCCCATCGAGTCTGCGCTGACCACAATCCCACCTGGACCTTATTCCCCGTAACTCCACATATTTACCTTGTTAATCTCCCTGACGCTGGGGTCAATTTAGCAGGGTCAATCAACCTCACCCGCACGTCTTTGGAGTGTGGGAGGAAACCAGTGCACATAGAGGAAACCCACGCGGACGCGGGGAGACCTGCAAACTCCACACAAACCAGAATGGCACCTGAAACCCTGGCACTGCGAGGCAGCAGTGCTAACCACTGTGCCACCATGCTGCCCCGAAAAAGTTTACCCCTTATCCTCAAACTTTCTCTAGAAATATAACACCCCCCACAAACCACCACTGGCCTCCTTCCCCCCAATCGATTTCCCTTGCCATTTTAAGACTGGTAGCCTTTTAGCCATTTACCCGTTCAAGTTACTTGGCATCTTTGCTGAAATTGAATCCATAGGATTCCTACAGTGCAGAAGGAGGCCATTCGGCCTATTGAATCGGCACCAGCTCTCTGATACAACATCTTACCCAGACATACGGTATAGTTGCCTTCATCAGTCGGGACAGTGAGTTTAAAAATTGGCAAGTCATGTTGCAGCTGCATAGGACTTTAGTTGGGCTACATTTGAAACATTATTTACAGTTTGGGGTTGCCATACAACTAAAAGGATATGGAAGCTTTGGAGAGGGTACTGGTTGGTTGCCTGGTTTGGAGACTATTAGCTATGAGGAGAGATTGGACAAACTCGGTTTGTTTTCACTTGAACATCGGACGCTCAGGTGAAGGTTATAAAATTTTGACAAGTATGGGAATAGAATGGCTCGGCAGGGCTTTTTCCCCAGGTAGAAATGTCACTTACTCAGGGCCATAGGTTGAAGGGGGAAAGTTTAAAGGAGATGTGAGAGGCAAGTGTTTTTTACACAGAGGGTGCTAAGTGTAGATACAAGTGCAGAAACAGATACAATAGTTTAGGAGGCATCTTGACAGACACGTGAATAAGCCAGGAATAGGGGAATACCGATCACATAGAAGCGAAAAGTCTAGTTCAGAGAGGTGACATGTGTCGGCAGAGGCTTAGTGAGCGGATGGGGCCTGTTCTTGTGTTGCACTGTTCTTTGGCCCTTGATTGAATTTCAATTCCACAAGCTTCCGTGATGGGATTTGAACCCACGCCCCCAAGAGCAACAGCCTGGGCCTCCAAAATACACATCCAGCCACGTTGCCATTCTGTCGCAGTCCCATCCCACTGGTTTGCAGAGTGACACTCCGGGTTGTGGTGTGGAACTGCACGGCCCAAGTTGGATTAGACTGCGTGACGTTGGAACAGCGCGCCTTCACAGCCTTCCCAATGCTCCTTCAAGAGGTCACGTTACGTGGCCCTCCCCAGAAGTCATGCGGCATGCCCTGGCAAAATGGCCCTGGGTACCAGGACACCGCCACCTCCAGCGGTGCTACAGGAATGCAGTCCATATCCAAAGAGACAAACATGAACCCATGCAGATTTGATGGAACAAGTTGACGTTAACCTCAATGGATGGGAATTCTAACCAGGAATCTGCATCCGTTAGTGGGATCTTTCCCAGTACTTCAATATAGTTAAACTGAAACCATCTGTTCCAAGTCTGAAAAGCAAGAAGAGGAATGTAGACTATTTACTTTGGGTACAATGCCTCACTCTGATGTGCCTTCCTCATAAGGTTGGATAAGTTTCAATGGTGTAAACAGAAGACAGACTATTCCTCACTCTGATCGTTTACATTTTAGGAGAATGAAATGGCCATTAACAATTTTTCATATTCGGGTGAGCTTTGCACTTAGTCTAGAGGAAGTGAGCAGAACTGTTCCCTCTTACTGGCAGTATTGGTCACAGTTTTTACATTGTTCAATCATAGGATCATAGACTCCATGTAGTGCCAGAGAGGCTATTCAGCCCATCGGGTCTGGACCAATTCTAATATAGTATCTTACCCAGGCCTTCGTCCCCGTCCTATCCCCATAACCTCAACATTCATTATAGCCAATCCACTTTATCTGCACATCTTTGGACACTAAGGGGCAATTTAGCATGGCTAATCCACTTTATCTGCACATCTTTGGACACTAAGGGGCAATTTAGCATGGCCAATCCACCTAACCTACACATCTTTGGACACTAAAGGGCAATTTAGCATGGCCAATCCATCTAAGCTGCACATCTTTGAACACTAAGGCACAATTTAGCATGGCCAATCCACCTAACCTGCACATTTTGGGACACTAAGGGACAATTTAGCACGGCCAATCCACTTTATCTGCACATCTTTGGACACTAAGGGGCAATTTAGCATGGCCAATCCACTTTATCTGCACATCTTTGGACACTAAGGGGCAATTTAGCATGGCCAATCGCCTAACCTGCACATTTTGGGACACTAAGGGACAATTTAGCACGGCCAATCCACTTATCTGCACATCTTTGGACACTAAGGGGCAATTTAGCATGGCAATCCACCTAACCTGCACATCTTTGGACACTAAGGGCAATTTAGCATGGCCAATCCACTTAATCCTGCACATCTTTGCACCCTAAGGAGCAATTTAGCATGGCCAATCCACCTAACCTACACATCTTTGAACACTAAGGGACAATTTAGCACGGCCAATCCACTTTATCTGCACATCTTTGGACACTAAGGGGCAATTTAGCATGGCCAATCCACCTAACCTACACATCTTTGAACACTGAGGGGCAGTTTAGCATGGCCAATCAACTTAACCTGCACATCGTTGGAGTGTGGGAGGAAGCTGGAGTACCTGGGGAGAGCTCACGCAGACATGGGAAGAACATGCAGACTCTGCACAGACAGTGACCCGAGGCTGGAATAGAACCAGGTCTCTGGCACTGCGAATTAATGAAACAATTTGGGAAAGTTAGCGTAACATAATGAAAGCAATGATAAGAAACACTGTCAATTCACCATCAGGTTCCTAAGTCTGGAGAACAGCAGTGAAGTTTTGTTACTCAATGTGCCACCCACAATCATCCATCGCTCTTTCCACATTGTATCGAAATAATTTCACGTTTGCTTCTTGTCTCTGCCTCTAGTTGGAAGATGCTCAGTCCAAGAGACAAGAGAAACTGGTGGACAAACACAAAGAAGTGCGTCAGCAAATTCTGGATGAGAAACCTAAGGTACAATTACATGACTAAAGCTCATTTAAAGTATATAATTAAATTATGCATAATCAAGGAGCTTCAACATCTGGTTGCCAGTAACACAGAAACAAGCCTCCAGGAATACAGCACCAATGTTGAATGAACAGGCTTTATAGTTATAGTCTTTTTCCTATTCAGGCAATAAGATCAGAGTTTTACATATAATGTATGTTAAAGTTTATATATCAGTGTCACAGATAGGCTTACATTAACACTGTAATGAAGTTACTGTGAAAATTCACACTTTGGTGCCTGTTCAGGTACATTGAGGGAGAATTTAACACAGTCGGTGCACCTAGCCAGCACATCTATTGGACTGTGGAAGGAAACTGGCCCATTGAGCCTACACCAACAACAATCCCACCCAGGCCCTATCCCCGTAACGGTACGTATTTACCCTGCTAATGACGCTCAGGGAGAATTTTACTCTGGCCAATGCACCTAACCCACACCTCTTCTGACTGTGGGAGGAAATCGGAGCACCCAGAGGAAACCCTCGCAGTCAGAGGGAGAAGGTGCAGACTCTGCACAGGCAGTGGCCCAAGCCGGGAATCGAACCCAGGTCTCTGGCATTGTGAGGCAGCAGTGCTAACTACTGAGCCACCATGTGAACTGAGATCAGTCAGTCAGGCTGACTGTTTATTTTGTTTTGCTCTTTTCTTTCGAGGGATGTCAAAAATATCAACCATACTGAGCATCGAAGGTTACGAATGTTTATATTGGAGACCGTACAGCTAAGGTTCACCAAGTTAGTCCCAATGACATAAGGATTGTCCCAGGCTGAGAGGCTTCGTAAATTAGATTAATATTCCCTGGATTTCAGAAGAATGAGAGATGATCTCATTGAAATCTATGTAATTCTGGAGGGTCTTGATTGGATGGACACTGAGAGCTTCGTTCTGCTGGTCTGGGAATCTAAAACTCAGTGCGAGGAGGGAGTTGGGGGTGTTCCTCATTTAGGACTGAGATGAGGAGAAATTATTTCACTCAAAGGATTGTGAATCTTTGGAACTCTATTCCAGTGGATAAAGGATGCTCCATCATTGAATATATTTAAGGCTGGGATAAACAGGTTTATTTTTCATCTCCCTCAGGGAGTTAAGAAAGGAGCGAGAAAGTGGAGTTAAAACCCAACGTTAGCCATGATTGTGTTGAATGGTGGAGCAGACTCGATTTTTGATTTGATTTATTATTATGAGATGTATTAACACAGTAAAAAGCATTGTTTCTTGCATGCTATTTGGACGAAGCATACTGTTTATAGAGAAGGAAAGGAGAGGGTGCAGAATGTAATGTTACAGTCATAGAAGGGTGTAGAAAAAGATTAACTTAATATGAGATAGGTCCATTCAAAACTCTGATGGCAGCAGGGAAGAAGCTATTTTGAGTTGGTTGGTACGTGACCTCAGACTTCTGCTTCTTTTCTGATGGAAGAAGGTGGAAGATAGAATGTTGGGTGCATAGGGTCCTTGACTATACCGGCTGCTTTTCCTAGGCAGCAGGAAGTGTAGACAGAGTCGATGGATGGGAGGCTGGTTTGTGTGATGGACTGGACTACGTTCACAACCCTTTGCAGTTTCTTGCGTCTTGGGCAGAGCAGGAGCCATACCAAGCTGTGATACAACCAGAAAGGATGCTTTTTATGGTGCATCTGTAAAAATTGGTCTTGATTAATGCTGGCTACTTTTCCAAGATAACGGGATGTGTCAGCAGAGTCAATGGTTTGAGTGATGGCCTGGGCTTCATTCTTGACCCTTTGTAGTTGCTTATGGTCTTGGGCAGAGCAGATGCTGTGATACATCTGGAAAGGATGCTTTCTATGGTGCATCTGTAAATGTTGGCGAGAGTCGCAGCAGACACGTGAGTGGTCTACTCCCACTCACACTTCTTGTGAGTTTGGCTAACCATTTTGTGCAGGAACATTATAAAGGTATTGGCTAGAATTTCATAGTGGTTGCTACAAGTGGACTCATAAAGTACTCTGTCCTTACGACTTTGCTGGAAGGGCTGAAGGAAAGCTTCAGAAATATTGTCGTACACAGGGAGACACAGAAAGTTCACCCCTTTATGCCGGTAATAATAGAGTTCTGTAGCACTAAGAGTTCTCTAAGGACTATCAATGATGAGAATATGCAGAGGGTTGACTTGACAGCAGTTTGATATAGAGGTGAGGAAGTAAATCATCAGGCTCCTCATTTTGTCATTTGTCAAGGTGCTCCTACCTATATGCACTAAAGCCCAAAAAACAATTTCACTCTCATCATTCCGACAAATCTTTACAGAGTCAGAGAATCTTAGAGCACGTACAAGATCCATTCTTTAAAAAAAACGATCAGAAATGGAATGGTATTGTGACTGGACAAGTAATCTAGAGACCCAGGGTAATGCTCTGGAGACCTGGCTTCGAATCCCACCACGGAAGATGATGAAATTTGAATTCAATAAAAAAAAACTGTAATTAAAATTCTAATGATGAACCATGAAACCATTCTCAATTGTCGTAAAAACCCATCTGGTTCACTAATATCCATTTGGGAAGGAAATCTGCCGTCCTTACCTGGTCTGGCCTACATGTGACCCCAGAGCCACAGCAATGTGGTTGACTCTTAAATGCCCTCTGAAATGAAGGGCAATTAGGGATGGGCTCAGCCGGCAATGCCCATATCCCATAAATGAATAAAAAAAGAATCCCAATTCTTCTGCTGTTTCCTCACGCGGGGCAGGATTTTACATCTCTGCTCGCCCTCTTTCCACCTTCTCTCCAGGGGCATATTAGTCAATGGAACTGTTCGGGGTGGGGAGGTGGGGGGTGCAATGATGTGGGTTTTTTTATCATATTAGGTACAGACCGATGGACAGGGCAGCAGAACCCATTCCCGACTTTCCCCTGAGGTGGGATAAAATCCAGCCCGATATCTCAACGTCCTCCTCTCCCTCAGAGATTTTCATTTATTCATTTGTCGACTAAATTTAACACGCTGATTGGTCGCATGCTGATTTTGTTACTTTGCTAGCTATTAGATTGCAAAATTGTTAAATTATATAGCACGTGGAGAACACATCCTATTGCACAAATGTTAAAATTCAGAGATATCATTGCACAAAGCTAACAACTGGCCATTGTGCTACCTTTAATAATTGTCATAAAAGTTGGAAAATTTCAGCTGCAAATGTGGAAGTAATTACTCTGTAATGCCCAGGTGTATTTGCTATCCCAGCCTCTCAGATACGCAGGCCATAGAGTACAAGAGCAAGGAGGTAATGTTGGAGATGTACAAAGCATTGGTTAGGCCACAGCTGGAGAGCTGTGTGCCGTTCTGATCACCTCACTATAGGATGTGATTGCAGTGGAGGGGGTACAGGGGAGATTCACCAGAATGTTGCCTGGGATGAAGTATTTGAGCTATAAGGAGAGGCTGGATAGGCTTGGATCATTTTCTTTAGATCAGAGAAGGCTGAGGGAGAACATGATTGAGGTGTATAAGAGAATGAGGGGCATGAACAGGATGAGTTGGAAGCCACTGTTCCTCTTGGTTCAGGGCTCAATCACGAAGGGACTTAGTTTTAGGGTAAGGGGGCAGCAGATTCAGAGGGGATTTGAGAAAACGTTTTTTCACTCAGATGATGGTGGGAATCTGAAATGCATTACCTGGGAAGGGAGTGGAGACGGGAAACCTTACAACCTTTAGGAAGTATTTGGATGAGTACCTGTAATGTAACATGGGACAAGTACAGGAACATGGGATTATTGATTTTGTGGCACTTATTTTTGGTGCAGACTCAATGGGCCGAGAGCCTTTGCTGTATGAAAGTCTCAATCAAGGAAAACCGGAAATCCCCTCCTGCTGTCAATGTCCCAGGTGACCCCAGGGCATTGACAGCCTGGCAGTGCAGGCTGGGTCCCCTGGCACTGCCCAAGAGGCAAAGTACCAATGCCAAGGGGGCACCTTTCCACTGCTCATTGGGTATGGGGCAGTGCCAAGGAGGTGGGGTCCAAGCAGAGTGGAGCTTGATGATGGGGCGGTGGGGGTCTGATGTCGGGATCAGTGGGGGAGAGAGGGAGACCAGCAACCAGGGCTGGGCATTTGAATAGCCTGCCCGTTAGGAGTGGAGATCAGGGCTGCAAGTTGGGGGAGGTGAGCACCGGCGATGGGAAGGGCTGTAGAAGATGGTGGCAGAGGAAGAGGGGGATTTGGGGCTGGGTGCAGACGTGTTTGGGGAAGCTAGCGACCAGGTTATTGGGGGGGGGGGGGGGGGGGAAATCGCACAACCAGCGATCAGGCCAGTGGGGAGGAAGGGCGCAGTCACACAATCAGCAATGTGAGCCCACAGGTCTGGCTGGCAATCAAGCTGACCAGCAATCGGCAATCAGGAGGCCAGCAGACAGGGGCCATTGCTCATACACCAATCTCGGTGCTGACAGATTGGCCACCGGCCTCTCCAGCAGGAATAGGCCTAACCTCTGGGGTCTGGAGTGAATCACACTAACGCGCTCTGCAGTGCGTAGAGTGTGGGAGATACATTTTGGAAACCCCGCTGAGGAAAACCCAGCCGGATTTACTCCAGTTTTTACGTGCAGTCAACACTTAGAATTTTTTGGGGGGAGAATCCCACCCTCTGGCTCTATGAGGTTACATGAATTTTTTTTCGAAATACAAATGTCATGACAGTTCTATTACATGCAACTGTTTTTTTTTTAATTGATTCTTGGGGTGTGAGCGTCACTGGCTGGGCCAGCATTTACTACCCATCTCTAATTACCTTGGAACTGAGTGGCTTGCTGGGCCAGATGCTAATTAAGGGTCACCCACAACTGGAGGAGTTACATGTGGGCCACAGGGACATTAAGTTTATTTATTAGTGTCGCAAATAGCCATGCATTAACACAGCAATGAAGTTACTGTGAAATTCCCCTAGTTGCCACACTCCAGCGCCTCTTCGGGTACACTGAAGGAGAATTTAGCACGGCCGATACACCCTAACCAGTACATCTTTCGGACTGTGGGAGGAAACCGGAGCACCCGGAAGAAACCTACACAGATACGGGGAGAACGTGCAGACTTTGCCCAGACAGTGACCCAAGTCCAGAATCAAACTCGGGTCCCTGCCGCTGTGAGGCAGCAGTGCTAACCACTGTGCCACTATGCCACTCACAGATGGGGTTTTTAAGGTAACTAATAATGTTTTGCATGGCCAGCATCCGACTTCTAATTCCAGGTTTTTACTGGATTAGAATTTCACCAGCTGCCCTGGTGGGATTCGAACCTGGATCCCCAGAGCATTGCCCTGGGTGTCTAGACTTCTAGCCCAATGACAATACCAAGGTGCCACCCACCTTCCTCCTAGCTATTATACAAATTGAGCTGCACACAATGCCAGTGGCTGCCTTTGCAAGTCCCCTGACTGTGACAAGAAACAAATAGTGACTAGTACACGGAGACAATTTGGAGTGTAGATCTATAATAAAGCTGTAAAATGTCACTGTCCCGGAGTGAAAGATGTAGGAAGTGGCATAATCCTTTTGATCCTCTTTGTAAAACTGAGTGGATTCCACAATGAGATGTTACTGCCGCACTGGAGATCAAAGCAGTTGAGTGTTCCTGAGGAGATGAAACGGTGAAGTTCATTTTTATTCTGCACAGATTTTGGGCTACATAACAGTGCTTAACCCCTTCAGTCCTGTTACATGTTACGGAGCACAATTGCAATTTGAATCGCCTCACTGTTAGAAGAATGGAAAGGCCTTTAAAACGTGAATAGGGATATTATAATACAATTCCTAATTGAAAGCAACACACCCATTTTGTTCATTGGCACGGAGTTATATTGCATGCATATTAAAAATAATTAAGCATAAGGGAGTTGATTCCCAATGTTACATTATTCAATGAAAACTCGATTTAATACAAATGCATTATTGCAATGCATAGCCACGCAGTGGTAATGTGGTCTGATAGCTTCAATTATGGGCCCATTCACAATTAGAGCTCAAAATTCTCCAACACCTTCAGTATACCCCGCTCTATCAACAGCACTGCACTACTTGAGAAATAGGAATTGCTATTCTCAAGTGTATCCAACCCCGCTTTCATAGAACGGGCCCTTTGGCCCACCAAGCCTGTGCCAATTACCTTGTCCTACCGAGACCAATCGCCTATATCCTTCTATGCCCCTAACTGTACATGTGCCTATCCAGATAAGTTTTAAATGTTACTAATATGTCTACCTCAACCATCTTACCTGGCAGTGCATACCAGGCCCCCACCACTCACAGTGTAAAACCCTACTCATCACATATCTTCTCAAGGAAGGATTCAGGTATTACTCCTTGTAATATGACCAATAAATATAATTAGACCTTTTATCGTTTTCCTGGGTGCTACGCTGGAAAATGGGGATTATCTTGGGACTGGTGTCGATTGAGATACAGTTTGGGTTTTTGTGAGGTGACGCATATTGCCATATGTCAGTTTTCTTTAAAAGATCATAATTGGCAGATAATACCTTGGATTCCCGACTGAAGTGAGGTGGTAAGGTGGTTAACACTGCTGCCCTACGGGGACCCGGGTTCGATTCTGCCCTTGGGTGACAGTCTGGACAGAATGTTTGCAGTGAATGGGCACCAAATTCACTGCAGGGGGAGCTTAGCGTGAATGGCCAGTAAAACCACACCTTTAGTGTGGAGTCTGCACATTCTCCCCATATCTGTGTGGGTTTCCTCCGAGTGCTCTGGTTTCCTCCCACAGTCCAAAAATGTGGAGGTTAAGTTGATTGACAGTGCTAAATTGCCCCTTAGTGTCCTAAGATGTGTAGATTAAGGGGGATTAGCCATGTAAATGCATGGGATTATAGGGATAGGGCAGGAGAGAGGGCTAGAGAGTCAATGCAGACTCAATGGACTGAATGGCCTCTTCTGCACTGGAGGGTGCTATGAATAGATATATGAACAGCACCCTGACTGTACCTTCACCACACAGTCCGTAACCGTTCTAGAAGACAACTCGCCAACCTCCCGCTCAAGCAAAGTTAGGGAAAGATTGTAAACGCTGTCCTTACCCACGATGCTGACCTGAAAATGCCATTATATATTTGCACATTAAACCTGACACCAAAACCTTAGTCATTCACCTCTTCATAGATTCAGGGCAATCTCCAGGCCATCACGATCAGTTCTCCTGCTCTACTGCTTTTCTTTCCAGTGTGTCACTCTGTCCTCTGAGTGCCACCGCCCTTACCTGAGAGCACCAGCTGGAGTTGGCCTGGAGCTTGAATGAAGCCATTGATTCCTCAAACATGTTGGAGCTTAGAAAAGTGTCAATCTGAAGTTTAATCCTACCCCTGATAGAAGGCAATGAAGTTACACTGAGGCTTTATTTGAATGAATTTTTTTAAATAACATCTAGGCCTTTTGGCTAAAATGAAGCTCAAATCAAACACTGCACTATCTGCTCCCTCTCAACTTGGATCTTGTTCATAGAAATCCTACAGAGCAGAAGAAGGCTATTTGGCCCACAGAGTCTGCACCAATCAAAATCTCACCCTATCCCCATAACTCTAGCTTCTCCCCCGACATGGCCAATCCACCTAACCCGCACTTCTTTCAAACTGTGAGAAGAAACTGGAGCACCCGGAGGAAAACCACACAGACATGGGGAGAATGTGCAAACTCTACACAGGCAGTGACCCAAGCCAGGAATCGAACCCAGATCCCTGGCACTGTGAGGCAACCACTGTGCCACCGCATCGCCCTATTGTTGATCAAACCCAAGACAGGAAAAGTGAGGCCTTTCTTATCAGCTTGGATCTGTCATGTCTCTCTCGTAGGGACTTTAATTGGACCAATTTGGTTTTTTTGATTGGCTATTTATTTTTAAAAAGTGTAAATCTTTCAGGGCAGCCAGCAGTCATGTTGAAGGAGCTGGTACAGAAAATCCCAAGCAGGACTCATTCCCAATGCATGTTTTATCAAAGTGCTGGAAAATTATATGGAATTACCCCACCTTACATCCCCTGTTTCCTCAGAAGGCAGGGCCAGCTGATACTTTAGATAGCATAGGGAAGAGGCAAAGACGAATCCCTCTTGCTAACCTTTTCCTTAAATTTCTTATTGCTTATTCATTCTCTCACACAACACCGCACAAATTAACTTTTACACTGCAACAACTGCACTAACATGCTACAGGAAGTTATCTTTCAAGAAGTGTTTCACTGCATGCATTGTTTGATTTAATTTTTGATTTGATTTATTATTATCACATGTATTGGGATACAATGAAAAGTATTCTTTCTCGGATGCTATACGGACAAACGATACCATTCATTGAGAAGGAAAGGAGAGAGTGCAGAATGTAGTGTTACACTCATAGCTAGGGTGTAGAGAAAGATCAACTTAATGCAAGGCAAGTCCATTTCAAAAGTCTAATGGTAGCGGGGAAGAAACTGTTCTTGAGTCGGTTGGCATATGTCCTCAGACTTTTGTATTCTTTTCCCAACGGAAAAAGGCGGATGAGAGGATGTCTGGGATGCGTGGGGAACTTAATAGAGCTGGCTGCTTTTCTGAGGCAGCGGGAAGTGTAGACAGAGTCAATGGATGGGATTATGTGATGAACGTTTTACGTCTTCTGAATCTCCACGTGCCCAAGAGTCCAACTAACTGTATCACCTCAGCCTAACAGTATGCCATAGGTAGCATGTTCTGTGCCACCTGTAGTGAGCACCAACATGGATATAGTCATTGCAGGAGGGAATGCTAAGTAAAGCACTGAGCGTACACAGCTCTGAAGTCCTCAATCTTTATGCCTACACATAGCTGTTTTCATGTACCTCGTCTTAATAAATGAACTCATATCATCTACATTAATTCCTTAGGAGTAATCGGTGCCTCATTTTTTGTATTCATTCATGGGACTTGGGCATCACTGACTGACCAACATTGTTGCCTGTCCCCAGAGAAGATGGTATTGAGCTGCCTTCTTGAGCGATTAATACAACTGAGTGGCTTGCCAAGCCACTTCAGCGGGCAGTTGAGAGTCAACCACATTGCTGTGGCTCTGGAGTTACATGTAGGCCAGACTGGGTAAGGATGACAGATTTCCTTCGCTAAAGGACATTAGTGAACCAGATGGGTTTTTTCCGACAATGGTTTCATGGTCATCAGTCGATTCTTAATTCCAGATATTTTTTATTGAATTCAAATTCCACCATCTGCCATGGCGGGATTCGAATCCAGAACGTGAACTGCGTTTCTGGATTAATAGACTAATGCATGAGGCCATCGCCTCCCCTATCTTGTATTGTAAATAAGTTCAATGTCATTATCATAACATTGGGGTGTCCTGATCAATACTTTTCTTTCCATCAACATCACAAAGAGCAAGATTACCTGCTCACTATTGTATTGCTGTTTGTGGGAGCTTGCTGTGCACAAATTGGTTGCTGTGTTTCTGACATCACGGCATTTTCCAATTTGTTTTGATGGGATCACTTTGGATCCTTCTGGGCGACTGAACAACCAGATTCATGTAACGCCATGCTGACCATTTGCATTGTGACCATTGAAGGCCAACACTCTTGGTTCCATTTGTTAGATTTGACCTCTGACTCCCAGTGAGCTTGCTGGAAGTTGCACTGTGAAAATTCCCAAAGCAGAAATGCTGAAAAGATGCGGAGATAATTTCAAATTCGCCAGCAGAGTCTCAAAAAAGATCACCTCAGGTAGCCTGAAAAATCGGCACACAATTTATACTTTGCAGCAGGGTTAGAGTTATAGAATTCCTACATGAACTAGTGACAATCTCAGCCAGCCCCTAGCCCCATAATCCCAAGTATTCACCCTGCTAATCTCCCTGACACTAAGGATAGGCCAATCCACCTAAACTGCAAATCTTTGGAGTGTGGGACAAAACAACATGCAGACATAAGACTGTAAGACAAAGGAGCAGAATTAGGCCACTCGGCCCATTGAATCTGCTTCACCATGCAATGGTGGCTGATATTTTTCTCATCCCCAATCTCCTGCCTTTTCCCCATAACCCCTGATCCCCTTATTAATCAAGAACCCATCTATCTCTGTCATAAAGATACTCAATGACCTGGCCTCCACAGCCTTCTGTGGCAAAGAGTTCCACAGATTCACCACTCTCTGGTTGAAAAAACATGGGGAGAACAAGCAAACTCCACACAGACAGTGATCTGAGGCCAGAATTGAATCCGTGTCCCTGACACTGCAGTGCTAACCACTGTGCCACCGAGGCAGCCTTTTTGAACCAGAATTCTGTTGCTCCTCCGTGCCTGATTGTTAATATAGGAGTAGGGAACAAAAAACACAGAATACTACCAGGACACAACTATCTCTTTAATCGTCTGTTACTGCATGGGAACAAGTCACGCAAAGCAACGAAAAATGCCTAAGATGCAAAAATGATAACCATGTGATTCTGATCCTCTAAGAGTTTGTTTTGAAATTCTTCCAACATTTAGAATTCTTCTTTGCACTGAAAGCAACTGTTTCTGATGTGTGGATATTAATGCTTTGCCCTGTTCATATTTCATTCTACAATGCTTAAGAAGTCAATGATGAGCAGACCCTTCTGCTGTGTCAACATTTTGTTCTGTCAAGATGTGCCACAGCACCAAAGATCAGGTTTCTGCAGACAGGAGAGAATTTGAACAGTTCTGTGGGAGGCTCAGACACTGTGGGCTGGGTGACCTGCGGAAATAAAGTGTTGGTTCCCTTCCACTGCACCATTTTCATCTGTGATCGGGATAAAAATAGAGATGAACTGACCATGAATTTACAAATAAGGAAGGCACACCAGTTAGCACAGCTCCCACACAACACCAGGAACTTGGGTTCAATTCCAACCTGGAGTTTTTTTTTAATTCATTCATGGGACATGGATGTCACTGGCTGGCCAGCATTTATTACCATCCCTGGTTGCTCAAGGGCTATAGACAGTCAACCACATTGCTGTGGCTCTGGAGTCACATGTGGGCCAGACCAGGTAAGAATGGCAGATTTCCTTCCCTAAAGGATATTAGTGAACCAGATGGGTTTTTCCGACATAGTCATCAGCAGATTCTTAATTCCAGCTAACTTTTATTGAATTCAAATTCCACCATCTGCCGCGGCAGGATTTGAACCCGGCTCACCAGAGCATGAGTTTCTGGATTAATAGTCTAGCGATAATATCACTCGACCATCACCTGCCCTAACTGACTATCTGTTTCCGTGGAGTTTGCACATTCTCCCTGTGTCTGCGTGGGTTTCTTCCGGGGTGCTCCAGTTTCCTCCCACAGTCCAAAGATGTGCGGGCTAGGTTGACTGGCCAGGCTAAATTATTCCTCAGCGTCAGGAGGACTAGCAAGATAAATACATGGGATTACGGGAATAAGGCGTAGGTGGGATTGTTGTCAGTGCAGACTCGATGGGCCTAATGGCCTTCTTCTGCACTGTAAGATTTTATGAAGATACAGGTTGGTGCAAGGACTTTAAGCAATAAAACAGATTGTACGTGACATGAGATTGGATGGGTATTGGACCCATTTCTGACAAATGTCTTTTCATACTGATTCATGCACATGATTGGCTAGGGATCATGCCATGCAGGAATGTACCATGCAGGGTTGCGCATTCAGGTCTGCTCGCTTTCAACCCTCCCCCCACCCACTCACCACTTCCCCTCCCGAATTGCGCAGGAGAACTCACGAGATGATCTGTGAGGCAGCCTCAAGCCAGGGAGTGAGAGCAAGTTCTAGTCACAGGGCGATGAAGGTGCAAGTTGCAGAGGCAGCGGGCAGGAATTGGAGAGGCATTTCCAAAATCTTGCCAACCGGGTGACCTGGCCCATTGACGCACACTCGCTATCAATGGGCGGGGCTTTCCATCCGCACTCATTCCAAGGCTGGACAATCCTACCCAAAGTCAACGGAGCTTTGAAGTTTCCCTGGTCCTGCTTGCTACGATTCCCGTGCTGTACAGGAACATTCTGCCCTAAATGTCCAGAGATTAAAATACGGATATCCTCCTATTTGACTTGACGTTACATTGGAATGAATTAAAACAGGGTGATTTAAAGTGAAGACTTGCTACATTGATGATTTTAACACAAGTGCGCAGGGACCAATGTCAGTGACACAAAACTTGTGAGTAGTGAGGAGGATAGTGATGGATGGTGACAGTTAGATGGTGGAATGGCCAGACGAGGATTAGGGGAGAAAACGATTTCGGGGAGAAAAAAAACTAGAGGGTATGGGTTAAGGATGAAGGAGAAAAGTTTAAAGGAAACATTGGGCGGGGTGGTGGGATGCTTCTTCAAATAGAGCATGGTGGGAGTGTGGAATGAGATGAAGTGGTAAATGCAGGCTCATTTTTAACATTTAAGAAAATCTTGGATAGGTACATGGATGAGAGGGGTGTGGAGGGATATGGTCCAGGTGCAGGTCAGTGGGACTAGGCAGAAAAATGGTTCAACACAGCCAAGAAGGGCCTGTTTCTGTGCTGTAATGTTCTACGGTTCTACGAAATTGAAAACATTGATGTGTGATTTCAATAGGATGAATGAAGAACGGAAATATAAAATGAAGGGTGCAATTCTAAAGGGGGTGCAGGAGCAGAGGGGCCTATTGGTGTGGGTGTATGGATCATTGAAGGAAGCAGGGCAGGTTGAGAAAGATGGAATACAGTATGCTTGTCTTTATAAATAGATACAGTAAGAAGTCTCACAACACAAGGTTAAATTCCAACAGGTTTATATAGAATCACAAGCTTTTGGAGCACTGTTCCTTCCTCACGTGAGTGATAGACCTGTGCTCCAAAAGGTTGTGATTCCTAATAAACCTGTTCGACTTTAGCCTGGTGTTGTGAGACTTCTTATTGTGCCTAGCCCAGTCCAACGCTGGCACCTCCACCTCATGGATAAACTGGAGAAGATGGGATGGTTCTCCTGAGAAATAAGAGGAGATTCCGCAAAGGTCTTCACAATAGTGCGTCAATGGCGACAACTGTTCTAGTGACAGAAGGGGCCTGGGGCCACCAATTTAGGATGATTAACACAACAAGAACCAGAGGCAGCATGAGGAAAAAGCTCTGGCATGCAGTGAGCAGCTGAGATCCAGAATTCCCTGTCTGGGAGCATGCTCGGGGATGACCCAGTAACGGTTTCAGGAATTGGATGATTATCCGAAGAGAAATTTTTGTCGGGCTCTGGAAAAAGGGCAGGTGAGTCGATTAGAGTTGAGTAGACCTTGCAGAAAGGCAGTGCAGACGATGATGGGCCAATTCGGAAGGGAATCGAGGGATATGGACCGAGTAAGGGTAGGATGGGTTTTTGTTTAGTTCAGGGAGGGCATCATGATTGACACGGGCTTGGGGAAGGCCAAAGGGCTTGCTCCTTGCTGTACTTTTCTTTGTTCTTTGACAGAATCATAGAATCCCTATAGTGCAGAAGGAGGCCTTTGGGCCGGCACTGATGACACAGACCCTACCTCCGTATATTTACCCAAATAATCCCCCCAACACTAAGGGGCAATTTAGCATGGCCAATCCACTTAACTCGCACATTTTTGGGACAAAACTGGGGTGAAGCCCACGCAGACACGGGGAGAACGTACAAACTCCACACAGACAGTGACCCAAGCCGGGAATTGAACCCAAGTCTCTGTGAGGCGGCAGTGCTAACTACTGTGTCACCGCAGCGTCCTTGTAAATAGCTCACTCCTGTACTGTAACCATTATAAGATGTTACGTATCTTTTCCCCTGCTTTTCTTTGCCCCAGGCTGGAAGATTGTGTGGCCTTGTCGGAGAAGGGGTGGGACTGATATGTGTACAAATTTACTACCATGTCACATTGGGATCTGTTGAAAGGACTAGCTGGTTTTAACCTGTCTGTTATCGTCTGTTTAAGTGTTAATGATTACCTTTTGGAACATAAGAACCATGAGAAGAAATGGTCGAATAGGAGGAAGAAGAGATAAGTACATAATAGAAACTATTCAGTCCCAGGATGATTAATACGTCGCTGATACAAAAGGGATTTTATTTCTATTTCACTGTTTCTCGTTCCTAGCCTGAGGCAGAATGAGCAGCACATTGTTACCAACCCTGTGCCCTCAGGATATATGAGCAATTTGGGATCACCTTAAATAACCTGGACGCAGCAAGAATAGCAATAACGAAATTAATCTGAGTTGTAGCCCAAAGGTAGTCGTAGAATAATCACAGAGTGGTTAAAACAGAGGCAGCTTTTCAGCTTCTTATTTTATAGAATCCCTACAGCACAGAAGGAGACCATTTGGCCCTTCGAGTCTGCACTGACCCACTATTTTTTAAATCTTACCCAAGCCCATAACCCCACATATTTACCTCACTAATCCCCTCTAGCCTACACATCTTTGGACACTATGGGGCAATTTAGCCTGGCTAATCCACCTAATTCTGCACATCTTTGGACACTAAGAGCCAATTCAACATAGCCAATTTACCTAACCTACACATCTTTGGACACTAACAGACAGTTTAGCACGGCCAATCCACTATTCTACACACCTTGGAAGGCTAAGGGGCAATTTCCCATGGCCAATCCACCTAACCTGCACATCTTGAAACACTAAGGGGCAATTTAGCGTGGCCAATCCACCTATCCTACACATCTTGGAACACTAAAGGATAATTTAGCGTGGCCAATCCATCTAACCTGCACTTCTTGGAACTCTAAGGGGCAATTTATCATGACTAATCCACCTATCCTACACATCTTGGAACACTAAGGGACAATTTAGCATGGCCAATCCACACAACCTGCACATCTTGGAACACTAAGGAGCAATTTAGCATGACTAATCCACCTATCCAAAACATTTTGGAACACTAAGGGACAATTTAGCATGGCCAATCTACATAACCTGTACATCTTGGAACACTAAGGAGCAATTTAGCACAACCAATCTACCTAACTTACACATTTTTAGAGTGTGGGAGGAAACCGGAGCACCTGAGGGGGAAACCCACGTAGACACAGGGTGAACATGCAAACTCTGCACAGTAACCCAAGGCCAGAATCGAACCCAGATCCCTAGTGCTGTGATTCAGCTGTGCTAACCATTGTGCCACTATGCCACCCAATGCTGGCTCACTACAAGGACAAAGACCCTTCTGCAAACAGAAGCAGTTTCTCTCTGTCTTGATCCCTCCGGATTTTGAGTATCGCTAATGAATCTCCCCCTCACCCACCCTTCTGCTTCTGCTGAAGTCTTTCATTTCAATTAATGGCATATCTTCTTTTATCTTTACAAATGTATTAGTAAGCGTAGAATATAGTCTTTTTTTTAACCGTAAAGGCTTTTAATCACAGAAAACAATGAGTTAGGAACTAAAGTCCACTCGATAATTAGAAAAGGTGAAAGAAGTTAACTCGAACTAATTCAGTTCTGTGCATTTTGGCATTTGTCCAACCTTTTATGCATTTTGCAAACAAACCTATGTATTAAATGGAGGAGATTGAAGGAGGTATGTTCAGGGCAGGATTAAAGTTTTAAAAAGGACACGTGACATCATTCAGGAAATTAAAAAGCTATGTGTGCTATTCAGGACAAATGGCAAACGGTATAAAGCAGAAGATAAAAAATAATCCTGCATTTTTTTTTAACAAGAGGCAAAAGCGTAGGTGAATAAGCTGACGGCGGTAGATGTTTGGAAGGATGGTCGAGAATTGCAGAGCACAGATTTCAAGTGATTAGTAAAGAAACAAAAAGCAAAAATGAGAGAAAACCTTCTATTAGCTAATGGTGTAGGGCAGGAAAGCCACACACCGAGATGAGGGGGGGGAGGTTGGAGGAGGGGAGGAAGCAGAGTTGCTCTGGAAGCGAGTCAGCACAACACCACGGGCTGATTGGCCTCCTCCGTGCTAATCATCCTACCGATTTTTTTTAAAAAAAGAATGCGCCAATGTTAATATTTCAGACTGCCATTGCTCCTGTATCAGGTTGGCACAGAGGCTAATTCCATCGTTACTACTTTGCTTTGCAACACTGGTTCACATAAGGATGTCTTTGAAGTGTTAGGATCCCTTGTTATGAGTTAGCACAGACTTGGAATATTTCAGTGCACCAACAGATGGCACCCTGGTAATTCAAAGTCACATTTTTAAACATTTTGGTGCACTTCCATTCAACAGATGAACATAACATTGCCTTTAGATTTCATAGCCATTAAGGTTTAAAAAAATGCACACATGCTTTGCCAACTGCGTTTGAACTTCAAGTGCACTCACACAGGTAGTTAATGTTTAATAGGCTCCGAGTTTTATCTAAGACTTAAAATTGATTTGTGAGTGTCACAGGTAGACTTACACTAACACCGCATTGAAGTTACTGTGAAAATCCCCCAGTCGCCACACCCCAGGCGAATTAAGGATGGCCAACGCATCTAACCTGCACGTCTGTCGGACTGTGGGAGGAAACCGGAGCACCCGGAGGAAACCCACACGAACAACGTGCAGACTCCACACAGACGGTGACCCAAATCAGGAGTCGAACCCAGGTCCCAGGCACTGCCAGAGGCAGCAGTGCTAACCACAGTGTCATCCACTAAGGCACAAAGGTGTAAGATGTTAAGATGTAACAAAATTTAAGGGTGATTTATCAGTGTCACAAGTAGGCTTACATTAACAGTGCAATGAAGTGAAAGTCCACCAGGATGAAGCCATTAGGATGATCGGATTAACTGTTTGAAATTGCCGTCTTAAAGATGTCTAAGCTAATTGGAGTTCATAATACATTTCAGACATGTGTTTGAAATGACCACGTCATATTTTGCTAAAACTCTTTAACATGTTTTCTCTCTATGTGTGGCTTTTCTAGAAAGCTAATTTATATTGTGTGTTTTCTGTGATGTTTCTATTGTAAATATTATTTTCATTCTCCCCATTTTGCTGCAGTATTTACAAGACATTGAGACAGAATGCTCTGAAAAAAATGTTGCCCTTGACTAATCCCCCCAGAGCCCTGTGTGTTACTTTCCCTGTAAGTACAGACAAAAGACAAAAGAATCATTGTGCACACACTCGAATCATCGCTCCTTTTTTTTTCGTTTCCGATTCTCGGTTCATCAACTTGGTTTTTTTTTCTCTCTCTCAATTACAATATGTGTCTGATCTCTCTAGCTCATGTGGAAGTAACCTTTTGAATCATCGTGTCACTCTTGCCGCCTTTGTGTCCAAATTTTTGTTACCACGGTGCGTCAAAAAACAAAACGAAAGGACGATTTTTGTATTTTTGTCTTGCCAGTGGCCGAGCCCGTTAGCCTGATCGGAGGGTAGAATTTGGTTTCTTGAAAACAGGAAGTCCAAGTAGGCTCTGCTTAGCAACAGAAGATGGTAATAATTCAGGGGTTGGCTGAAGAGCGGTGTTGCGAATGGGCATGTGGGACAACAGAACCGCCAATGAGAATAATCCGGTTGCCTTGGCAACTTGCTCTTTCCCTGCTATTGTTAGGGCAAATTCAGTCACAGGCAGCGGCGAGTGGTTCCACTCGTACGCCTGTTTAAAACATCAATAGGGTTGGGACGCCTGACATTCGATAAACCTCACCATCCCTTCATACAGGCTAGGGAACACTTGCGAACATTGGAGTGACATTCTTTGTCGCAGGATTCATTCTCCTGCTAGGCGCAGAGTTCTATTTTCTTTACCTACTTAAATATTAGTTAATGATCAGCGAGGGGCTTAACGCAGATATGTCAAGTTGATGTCATGCAATAAGTTGGAGCTGGCACTCTCTAATATTCTGCTTTGGGAGTTGAGATGTGCAATGGATCTTTTTTCATCTTAGCCCTCGCTGAGAATGTCAGATGGCAGAGGCAATACATTTTGATGGAGTATCACACTGCATGCTCATTGATGCACACTCCTGTAAGAAAAAACACACTCTGTTGTATCATTAAGAATACATACATAGACACCAAGCTTTTTTAATGGCTTTTTTTTTTTGTTCCCAAGCCACAGTTACCACAGCTGCCTCACAGCGCCAGGGAGTGCTCCCCAGACCAGCAATCAGCAACATTGTGTGCAATGATGCACCTAAGCATCACTGAGGGGCACGATGGTTGGCAGTGCTGCCTCACAGCGCCAGCGACCCGGGTTCGATTCCCAGCTTTGGTCACTGTGCGAAGTCTGCACTTGTTCCCCATATCTGTGTGGGTTTCCCCTAGGTGCTCTGGTTTCCTCCCACAGCTCAAAAATGTGCGGGTTAGGTGGATTGGCCATGTTAAATTGCCTCTTAGTTTCAGCAAGATTATCTAAGGTAAATGCATGGGGTTATTGGGATAGGGCATATATGTGGGATTGTGGTCAGTGCAGACTCGATGGGCTGAATGGCCTCCTTCTGCACTGTAGAATTCTATCATTTAATGCAAGATTTAGAAATTATTGTCCCCCTGACTTTTAAAATAATACATCTTTGCCTATGGCTGATGATGTAACAGAAGCCGGAAGACATTGGGGATTATAACCTTTATTAAATCAAAGGAACTGCATTGTAAAGGAAAAGTGAGGCTCTGTGCAGGAGATGAGGCAGGTGATAAAGTAAATAATAAAAAGTGGCGAGATAAACCAAGTGGTATTATTTTACAGGGAGGAACACCAGTGAAGTGTTTGTTGGGCAGATTGCTGAGACCAACAGTGCACTGTCCAACATCAGCAAAGAGAATAACTGAGCCTCATTATTGAGGGAAAGGTGCACTTGCTGGAGGAAATACTTTTACTGCTCCGCATGTATCTTCATGGCATTTGGAATATGGGAGTTGTATGGGAGGGGCAGCATGGTGGCACCGTGGTTAACACTGCTGCCTCACAGCGCCAGGCACCCGGGTACAATTCCCCAATTGGGTCACTGCCTGTGTGGAGTTCTCCCCGTGTCTGCGTTGGTCTCCTCCCACAGTCCAAGCATGTGCGGGTTAGGATAATTGGCCATGCTAAATTGACCCTCGTGTCAGGAGGACTAGCTAGGGTAAATGGGAGTTAAGACAATAAGGCCTGGCTAGGGTTGAGGTCAGCGCAGACAAGATGGGCCGAATGGCCTCCTTCTGTACTTTAGGGTTTCTATGAGTAACAGGATTCTATGATTCATGATAGGGTGCAGCCAAAGGCAACTAAATTGAGATTCGGGATGAGGCCTTCAAGCTGAAGCCTAAATTACCCCATAGTGTCCCAGGATGTTTAGGTTAGAGGGATTAGTAGGGTAAATGTACAGGGTTACGGGGATAAGGCCTGGGTGGCCTCCTTCTGCACCACAGGGAATCTAGGAATTCAAATCACAGGATGTAAACAGGATACATGCCAATCGCTCTGAAATTCCCAGCATGACCAGATGATTATTTTTTACATGGAGTTATGATGGGATCCTTTGCAGATGTTTGATTGGAACATATTCAGTGTGGTCACATGGAGTTTACTACAGAAGGGCATTGCCTCCTGGTTAGAAGAGGAGGGGGATCTAATTTTACTGGCTGTACATAGAGAGCGGTGAGTGGATGAAGTGAAGATCCTTGGGAGATTGTGCCAGGATGATGAGTCAGTAAGTTCACAAAGGGATAAGCTCACTGCTTGATCAACGATGCGATATAAAGCTAATGCTATCGTGGACTATGATCGTGGGACCAGCTCAATTCTTTGATTTGATTTATTATTAACACATGGATTGGCATACAGTGAAAAGTATGGTTTCTTGCATGCTATACAAACAAAATATACCGTTTATAGGGAAGGAGAAAAGAGAGTGCAGAATACAGAGATACAGTCATAGTTAGGACATAGAGAAAGATCAACTTAATGTGAGGTAAGTCCATTCAAAAGTCTGATGACAGCAGGAAAGAAGCTGTTTTTGAGTCAGTTGGTACATGACTTCAGGCTTGTAGATCATTTTTCTGATGGAAGAAGGTGGAAGAGAGAATGTCCAGAGTGTCTGGGGCCCTTAATTATGCTGGTTGCTTTTCTGAGTCAACGGGAAGTATAGACAGAGTTCGAATCTCACCACAGCAGATGGTGGAATTTGAATTCAGTAAAAAATATCTGGAATTAAGAATCTACTGATGACCATGAAACCATTGTCAGAAAAACCGTTCAGCTTCACTAATGTCCTTTAAGGAAGGAAATCTGCTGTCCTTACCCTGTCTGGCCTACATGTGACTCCAACCCACAGCAATGTGGTTGACTCTCAACTGCCCTCTGAAATAGCCGAGCAAACCTCTGATTCAAAGACAATTAAGAATGGGCAATAAATGCTGGCCCAGCCAGTGACACCCACGTCCCACAAATGAATTAAAAAGAAAGATAGACCTTTAATGATTATAAGTGTTTCCTAATATTCAGGTTACAACTTCAATGTTGATTTCAATTTTGGTGAACTCTACCCATAGCTTTCCCATGTGTGTCTTCATCAAAATATTTGTTAAAAATCAAACTACATAATAAGCTTTCATTTCCCCCCATATCCTCAAAGAATTCAAATGAATTTGCTCAGCATTATAAATCTGTGTTGCTGGGGAAATATTTCCTTTGCATTTATCAAATGCTTCTGAACTGTTCCCTTAATAACATTCCAGTATTTCTTTACCCTCCGTGCCTTATTAGTTCACAGGAACTTGCTTCTGACTTTCCCCCTAACGCAAAACAAAAAAATCAGCGGTTAAATTAAAACTTACATATGAGGCAGATTATTTATTTATAGCTCAGTAACATCGGTAGTTATATTGCTCAATTCCTCTGCTTTCCGGATTGCAAATGGAAATCTCAATGAGAAGGGATTGTTTGCCTTTCTATAGCTTTTTATGTGTTTCCGGGAGATGGGTGCCACAGGCAAGGCCAGCCTGCCGTCTCCACCCCAAATTACCCTGGTGACACGATGGGGAGCCACCTTCTTCATAAGTGGTGTTCGGGAGCGAGTTCCCGGATTTTGATCCAGTGGCTACGAGTGAACGCCAGTTCCAGGCCAGGCGGGTGAGCCACTGGGTAGGGAATTTGCAGGGGAGGTGGCATTCCCATCCACACACCGCCCTTATTCTGTGAGATGGTGGAGTCTCGGAAAGGGGGCTGTCAGATTATCGCCACAATTGAGATTTTCATAGAATCCTACAATGCGGAATGTGGCCCCACTGGACCTACACTGACCACAATTCCATTCAAGCTCTATCCCCATAACTTTATGCATTTACCCTAGCTAGCCCCCCCAACACTAAGAGGCAATTTAGCATGGCCAATCTACTGAACTTGCAAATCTTTGGAAATGGGAGCACCAAGAAGAAACCCACACTGACATGGGGAGAACATGCAAACTTCACACAGACAGTGACCCAAGGCCAGAATTGAACCCGGTTCCTGGCGCTGTGAAGCAGCAGTGCTAACCATTGTGCCACCAATAGGTTTCCTCTCTCTATGTGTTTTGCTGAGCCGGTGCGGACCAGGATTCAAGGTTATTTTTGGAAAATTCTGATACCTGACAAATTGAAATGATGCAAATGATAGCTCCATGGCATTGTGGTGCTCTTTCACCAGCAGGTTATGGAAATAATCGGAGCTTTATAGTTACCTCCTGCCATCACACAACCCCATCCGAACAATGTTGCTCTCTGTCTACTTTTGTTGCTCCCGGATTAATTTTGCCCCCGCATCTTCCTCTGCAATTACCCTCGACAATCTTCCGTGGTTACAAAGACCTATACATATGCCAAAAACAATATCCCTACAATCATATTATTTCCATGTTTGGCAGACCACTTGACTGATGGCCCCAGCTGATTTGATGGCTGGAAGGATTTAGAAAAATGGGGGCATAGTCTCAGAATATTTTTCTTTGTTCCTCTGTGGGATGTGGGCTTCACTGGCTGGGCTAGCATTTATGTTTGAGACTAAATCAAACCAGATGTATTGCCCATCCTTAATTGCTTTTGAGAATCATGGAATCATACAGTGCAGAAGACGCCTTTTGGCCCATCGAGCTGGCACCAACACTTTAGAAACACCTGAACTGCTACCTAATCCCATCTGCCAGCATTTGGCCCAAAACCCTGAACATTATGATGTGCCAAGTGTTCATCTAGGTACTTTTTAACAGATGTGAGGCATCCTGCCTCCACCACCCCTCCCAGGCAGCCCATCCCACATCCTCACCATGCTCTGGGTAAAGGGACCTTTCCTCACATCACTCAACCCCCAAAACTCCTGCCTCTCGCCTTGAACGTCTGTCCCCCTCGTGACTGACCCTTCAAACAAGGAGGAGAGCCGCTCCCCATCCATTCTGTCCAGGTCGCTCCTCAGTCTTCTCTGCTCCAATGAAAGCCTACCCAACCTCTCCTCACAATTAAATGTTCCATCCCAGGCAGCATCCTGGTGAATCTCCTTTGCACCCCTTCCAGTGTGATCACATCTTTCCTATAATATGGTGACCAGAACTGCACACTGTATTCCAGCTGTGGCCTCACTAAGATTCTACACAACTCCAACATGATTTCCCTGCTTTTGTAATCTGTGCCTCAATTGATAAAGGCAAGTATCCCATATTCCCTTTTCACTCTCCTATTAACATGCTCTTCTACCTTCAGAGATCTGTGGACAAACACGCCGAGGTCCCTTTGTTCCACAGAACACCCCTAGCGTCATACCATCATTGAATATTTCTTTATCAAATTACTCCTTCCAAAGTGTATCACCTTACACTTTTCAGCTTTAAATTCTTATCTGCCCATTCCATTTATACCTTCTTGTAGCTCAAGTAACTCCGTCTCACTATTAACCACTCTTTATATCATCCATAAACTCATTAATCTTACCCCCCACAGAGTCATATATGAATGAATAGTAAGTAGGTAGGAGATCGACCATAGTGAAATTAAATGAGCTGAATAGCCTCCTCGTGTTCCTATATTATCTATTTTCCCCTCCATAATATTGCCATCTCCACCCTGGTTTCAACTTAACATCTGCTGAAATTCTGCCTCCATTACCTCGAGACTTGCCTATTCCAGTGCCCTACCAGCCTGCCTCCCTTCCAGTTCCTGGTCTGGAAATGCCTCCAGATCCCAGATCCTTCCTGCTATCATTCTCCTCCTTTGAAACATTCTGCAAACCCTATCATCCTCCAAGAGCTAAGTATTCCTTCAATTACAAGCTATTGTACAGTCGACATTTCCTTTCCCTCAACATTGAGAAGTTAAAGTCTATTTATTCATCACAAGTAAGGCTTACATTAACACTGCAATGAAGCTACTGTGAAAATCTCCTAGTCGCCACATTCCGGCGCCTACTTACATGCACTGAAGGAGAATTTAACATGGCTAATGCACTTAATTAGCGCATCTTTCAGACTGTGGGAGGAAACCGGAGCAAATGCACGCAGACTTAAGGAGAACAGACAGAGTATGCACAAACAGTGACCTGAGCTGGGAATCGAACCCGGGTCCCTGGCACTGTGAAACAGCAGTGCTAACCACTGTGCCACCCATTGGTGACTATGCCTTCAGCTGTTTATACCCTAAGCTTTGGGAATTCCCTATCTAAACCTCTCTGCCCCTTTTAACAGGCTCTTTAAAACCTAATTCTGCGATGCATTTAGTCGTTCACCTGTCCTAACGTCACCTTCTTTGTCTAGATGTCAACTTTTCTCATTGATTGCAGCTTTTAAGAGATAATTGTTATCCATTATTACAATCATTTGTTTATTTCGTAACGTTTAGCAGATTCTGTTCTACATTACTGCTTGATGCTCAAAAGCATGCCAAGCAGCGAGTTTAGCTCAACATGTTAGCGAATTATTAACTGCCTGTTGATATTGTGATTAGCTCACAAATCAACTTGTTTTGAGTGTGTCCTTAAATATCTCTTTGAAAACAACGGCAGGGAGCAGATAATTAGGACTCGTACACTTTGTCACCCTGCCGCTTTTTGTTCAGTGCTCTTTCCAGAATTTTACGGGTAAATCGGAGTCAGAAATAAATTATTTGCTCAACTATAATAAAAAATAGAAATGGCCGCTGAGCATCCGTGACTAATTCATCCAAAGCAAATTCAACAATTCCGACAAAATCTGTTCCATTTCGTAACCCCCTCTTTTGTTTTAAATCTTGCAAGCAGTGTCATGCCGTGAGATTTGGCAGTAGTTTGAGGATCATAGAGTTGCTGGGCGCAAACCTACCACCTGTTCACCCCGGGCCTGCTCTCCAGCGAAGAATTTGGAGACGTGCCAAACCTCAGTTCACTGCAGTGGGATGGGAAAATCCCACCGGTGTGAATGCTTGGAAATTCTGGCTATAGAATCCCTCCAGTGCAGAGAAAGGCCATTTGGCCCATTGAGTCTTCACCAAATAAGAACCCATTTACCCTGCCAATCCTCCTGACACTAAAAGACAGTTTGAGGCAGCGGTGCTAACCACTGTGTCACCGTGTCGGCCATCTTGCAATACTTCTTGCCAGCTGTTTGAAGAAATAGGAGCAGAATTAGGCCATTCAGCCCATCAAGTCTGCTCTGCCCTTCAATCATGGCTGAATTCCCATTCTTCTGCCTTCTTCTCGTAACCTTGATCCCCTTATTGATCAAGAATCTACCTATCTCTGTCTTAAAGATACTCAATGACCTGACCACCACAGCCCTTTGTGGCAATGAGTTCCACGGATTCACCACTCTCTAGATGAAGAAACCCCTCCTCATCCCAGTTTTAAATGGGTGTGCCTCCACTCTGAGGTTGTGCCCTCAATTTCTAGTCCCCCCCACTAATGAAAATATCCACTCCGTGCCCACTCTATCTAGTTAATGTAAAAATTCTCGAGTCACCACACTCTGGCACCTGTTCAGGTACAGTGAGGGTGAATTTAGCATGGCCAATTGGGCAGCATGGTGGCACAGGGGTTAGCACTGCTGCCTCACAGCTCCAGGGACCCGGGTTCGATTCCCGACTTGGGTCACTGTGCGTGGAGTTTGCATGTTCTCCCCATGTCTGCGTGGGTTTCCTCCAGATGCTCCAGTTTCCTCCCACAGTCTGAAAGATGTGCTGGTTAGGGTTAATTGACCGTGCTAAATTCTCCCTCAATATACCCAAACAGGCATCGGAGTGTAGAGACTAGGAGGTTTTCAAAGTAATTTCATTGCAATGTGAATATACTTGAGATAAATAATAAATAAAACTTTAACTAGTAAATCTTTTGGACTGTGGGAGGAAACTGAAGTGCCCGGAGGAAATCCACGCAGACACAGAGAAAACGTGCAGACTCCGCACAGGCAGTGACCCGAGCCGGGAATCGAACCCGGATCTCTGGCGCTGTAAGGCAGCAGTGCTAACCACTGTGCCACCCTGCGGAGGCTCCAGGTGTAAAATCAGAAGCGATATGCTTTATAAAAGCACAAAAGTTTCGCCAAGTAAATTTCAATCAGCGTAAGGTTACTAAATGTGCTTCCCAATTATGCACTAAAGAGCTGTCATTCTCAGCTTACCACTGCGACCATCCACTTCATTTTAAGCTGGAGAACCATGCTGCTGCACAGTGCCAGGAGCAGATGGGTCCGGGATTCAGGCTCAGTGACTGAGACTCGCCAACTCCATGGCAAAATTAAAATATTAATCAGAGGCTTCGTGAGCTTTACCAGGAACGCAGCAAGCAGATTGTTAGCTTTGTAAGTAGGTCGCACATTGTGCTGAGCTATCTTACTTCGTCCTTCGCCATCTGGTATCATGAATCAATGTCAGATGGATGAAAATATATCCAAGAAGGTGACCTTGGAAAGTGCACTGGTCCACTGAGCTTAGACCGCAAGAGCTTTACTCTGCTTCTGCAGATACATTTTAAGGAGTAATTTTGAGAACAAGATGTTGCATTATTAAATTATTTTATAAACAGCAGCTTGTAAATGTACTTAACGCACCATCGTTACACTCAGAAATTCAGTTTAGTGAATTGCGTCCCACCACACTCTACTAAGGAATATAAGTCCATCACTGTGATACCTTATATGCATTATGAAGACTGGAAACATGCATTTGGAATTGCCTCTTTCAAAAGCACACTAAGTAATTTCACGTAGACCATTTTTAAGTGTAAAAATCCACATTGTAACACAGCACAATACTGCTCATAATCAAAAGTACTTATTTGGAGCATTTATGAAAAGACTGATTCCAGGAATTGGGGGATAATGTACAAGGAGAGATTGACTAGGTTAGGATTGTTTTCATTGAAGTCCAGATGAAAGAGGGGAGATCTTATCTAGACTTAGAAAATTCCATAGACTGGCCAGGGATGGACGCAGGGAGGATATTCCGGATGGTGGGGAAGTTCAGAACCCACAGTCACAGTCTGAGAATTTGGGATAGACCATTTAGGACGGAGATGAGGAGACATTTCTTCACCCAAAGAATGGTGAGCCTGTAGAATTCATTACCACAGGAAGTAGTTGATGCCAAAACATTGAATATATTCAAGAGGCGGCTGGATAAAGCACTTGGGGTGAATGGGATCAAAGGTTATGGGGAGAAAGCAGGATTAGCTTATTGAGTTGGACGGTCAGCCATGATCGAGATGAATGGCGCAGCAGGCTTGAAGGGCTGAATGGCCACTTATTGCTCTTCTGTGCTATGTTTCTATTAATCTGTAAGTTGCAATGTGCTCCAGGCCCTCTATGAATACAGGTTAATCCACCTTAAAAGACAATATCTGCCTTTTAACAGTCATTATATGGATATGTGAAAGGTAACAATAGCTTAGACTTTGGGCTTTTTTGTTTTATTTATTAGTATCACTAGTAGGCTTACTTTAACATTGCAATGAAGTTACTGTGAAAATCCCCTAGCTGCCACACTCCGGCACCTGTTCGGGTACACTGAGAGAGAATTTAGCATGACCCATGCCCCTAACCAGCACCTGGAGGAAACCCATGCAGACACGAGGAGAATGTGCAGACTCTGCACAGACAGTTACTCAAGCCAGGATTCGAACCCAGGTCCCTGGGGCTGTGAGGCAGTAGGGCTAAACCACTGTGCCATCATGCCGCCCTAACTCTCCTTTGCTGTGCCATCGTGCCCGTTGGTGGCTAGATCCAATTAGAGAACTGAGCATCATTAAAAGTGTGAGTACATGCCAAGCTGGATGTCTTGCTGGGCTGTGCCGACACAATACTGGGAAGCTCCGAGCCCAAACCAGCTGGCCAACCCTGTGGGCAAATTGGTAGCTAGGTCAAGCGGCAAGTAGGAGCAGATTGGGTCTCACTCACAGCCCACATTATTCATGTTGAAACCACAGGAACACCACTGCATCACGCTAAGTCATTATCTCACAAACCTTTTATTTGGGGGTTTCCCCCTTTTCATTACTTTCTGATCAGTGGGTCGGTGGTTACATGAGTCACTTGGAGAAGGTGGAACTGTTTTCCTTTGAGATGAGAAGGTTTGGGAGGAGATTTGATTGAGGTGGTCAAAATTGATGGGATCGGCACAAATTTGATTTGATTTGATTTATTATTGTCACATATATTGGTATACAGTGAAAAGCATTGTTTCTTGCATGCTATGCAGACAAAAGATACCATTCATAGAGAAGGAGAGAGTGCAGAATGTAGTGTTACAGTCATAGCTAGTGTGTAGGGACTGATTAACTTAATGTGAGGTAGGTCCGTTTAAAAGTCTGACAGCAGCAGGGCAGAAGCTGTTCTTGAGTCGGTTGGTACCTCAGACTTCTGTATCTTTTTCCCAACGGAAAAAGATAAAAAAGGTGGAAGAGAGAATGTCCAGGGGTTCTTTGATTATCCTGGCTGCTTTTCTGATGTAGCAGAAGTGTAGACAGAGTCAATGGATGGGAGGTTTGCCTAATGGACTGGGCCACACTCACAACCCTTTGTAGTTTCTTGCGGTCTTGGGCAGAGCAGTACCCCAGACCAAGCTGTGATACGACCAGAAAGAATACTTTCTGTGGAGAAACTGTTCCCATTAGCAGAAAGGTTGAAGAGTCAAAGGATACTGATTTAAGGTACTTGCCAAAAGAACCAAAGATGACGGGATGATGGGGAATACTTTATCGAGTGGCTATGACTTAGAATGCATTCCCTAAAAGGGTGGTGGGCAACAAAATCAATAATGATTTTCAAAAGGATTTTGGATAAAGGATGTAAAGGGGAAATAGCAGAGCAAAAGTGTGGTGCAATGGGACCAACTAAATTCCTCTTGCAGAGAGTCAGTATGGGCTCAAACAGGCCGAATGGCTTCTGTAATCATTCCATGGTTCTGTTCAATGACTCTACCTTGGAGAATTGGATGGAACATGCACACAGGCCCTCAGTGGACACTGTGCCCAACTCTGCCTGATTCCAGCACGCATTTGGGTCACCCAACAGAAAGTCCCAGTTTGTGAGGCGTGGGGCAGGAAATGGGCATTGATTTCACTGGGTTAATGTAAACCAGTCTGTCTGTGGGTGAGGTGGCGACTGTGCTAATTTTACCAACTACAACATGCTTGCAGTCCAAGTGTGAAGCACCGCAAAGCTGAGACATCATTGATGGCAGGTTGGTACCATTTGGCCCAGGATTTGCAGTGGAACATGCATCGCTTCATGTTCAGCACTACAAGTGACTGCCAACCTTCAGAGTTGAGAGAACTGTTAAAATGAACCATTTATAACTAATGCACTATGATTGGAACCCCCATCAGCTGGCATTTCTATCACACACTTAACATAGCTGTGAAAAGAGTGGCTGCAATTCTCCAATGTTCACGCCAGTGGTATTTTCCAGTCCTACCCAACAGCACATCCCTGCTCATCGGTTTCCCACTGGCATGGAAGGACATCAACGGAAATTCCCATAGACAGTGGCAGGATCAGAGAATCCCATTGCAAGCAAACAATGCGCCATCCCTCACTGGCGAGAAAAGATGGCTGGGAGGCTGGAAAAAATTGCACAATATCCTAAGTATCCTCAATAGGTATGCACATATGAAAGGTTGATTTCCAATATCGTATAGCCAGTGAGAAAGGAAGGTTTGGCACTCAGCCAGATCACTATCTGCTGCAGCAGGACCGGAGAATCCCAGCCACAGAGGAGGTCGGAGAATCCCAGTCTCTTCACTGCAGAGGTCTACACTGCAGTTAACTAAAACCATCACTGCAAATTTCACATCCGACCCAGTGGGAGATCGCTGAGCCAATAGCCATGGGGGTCAAAGTTTCTTTCAGTCCTACTGTGATTTTGGTGGAAAATGTGGGGAGGACATAGCAGGTAGTGATGATCCAAGTCTAGGACATGGTACCTGGATGGCATGGTGGCACAGTGGTTAGCACTGCTATCTCACAACGCCATGCACCCAAGTTCAATTCCGACCCCAGGTCACTGTTTAAAGATGTGAGGATCAGGTTGATTGGCCATAGTAAATTGCCCATAGTGTCAGGGGGACTAGCAGGGTAAATACATGGGATTAAGGGGATTGTGCTTAGGTGGGATCGTGGTCAGTGCAGACTCGATAGGCCGAATCTTGTCGGCGCAACATCGAAGGCCGAAGGGCCTGTTCTGCGCTGTAATGTTCTATGAATGGCCTCCTTCTGCACTGTAAAGATTCAATTTGTGTGGAGTTTGCACATTTTCCCATGTCTTATGGGTTTCCTCTGGACGCTCAGGCTTCCTTCCACGCTTCAAGGATGTGCAGGTTAGGTGGATTGGCCATCCTCAATTGCCTCTTATTGTCAAGGGTATTAATAGGGTAAATACATGGGGTTAAGAGGATAGGACTTGGTTGGGATTGTTGTTGGTGCAGATTTAATGGACCAAATGGCCTCCTTGTGCACCACAGAGATTCTATGATTTTCATATATCATCCTGCACCAAAATGGCCATCCTGTTTTCACATATCCTATAAGATCTGCTCAAGTAATGTGAGCTTTTACCATCTCGGGTCACTAAACCATTACACGGGAATGACTGCATCTGTGGTGAGAGAACATGGCCAACGTTTCGAGTCTTGATGTCACTTGGCGTGAGATTTTCTAGCCACGATCATCCCAAAACCAGTAAAAATCCTGCATGAGAGTCAATAGACATGCTCCTCCCCACCTCTCCCCATTGCCCACTACGATTCCCATGGCAGGCGTGTTGGGAAAATTCCACCCCTGGCCTGAGACTCCTCCCAAAGCTCAAAACGTTGGCTCTATTTTTCTCTTTACAGATGCTGAGATTTTCCAGCATTTTTTGTTCCAGATTCCAGCACCCGCCGGCATTCGCTTTTATTGTTACACGGAAGGGGAGGCGTTGAAAATTGACAGGTTGATTGGCATTTGTCTGTGCTGTCGATGAAGCGGCTCGTTAATCATTTGAGAAGCGTTAACTGATTCATTGTTACCGGCGCACTGTGGCTGGCTCTATCTTTCTTTCGCTGCTTACAAAAGGAAGCTTTGAAATGGGAAGAAAGAACACAGACTCAATAATGGAGAGTGTCAGTCATCAGAAATCAAAGCACTGTCACACTAGGGACAGAGATGGGATAAAAGGAAAGCCTCATCAAACTACACGTACATTAATAAATCACAGTGCGGTGCAAAATTACCGTTCTAAATAAAACCCAGTACCTCTTGCAGTCAATGGTCTGAAAATGATTTACCAGGATGCTACCTGGTTTGGAGGGTGGGTCTTCTGTGGAAAGGTTGAGGGAGCTGGGGCTTTTCTCTTTGGAGCAGAGGAGGATGAGAGGTGACTCAATAGAGGTTTATAACATGATGAGAGAGATTGATAGACTGGACGTTCAGAGACTATTTCCTTGGGTGGATGTAGCTGTAACTAGGGGGCATAACTATAAGGTTCATGGTAGGAGATAATAGGAGGGATATCCGAGGTAGATTCTTTGCTTAGAGAGTGGTTGGGGTGTGGAATAGACTGCCTGCTGTGATAGTGGAGTCGGACCCTTTCGGAACTTTCAAACGGTTATTGGATAGGCACATGGAGCACTCCAGAATTATAGAGAGGGGATAGTTTGACTTCGGGATTGGACATAGCTTGGCACAACATTGAGCGCCAAAGGGCCTGTATTGTGCTGCAATGCTCTATGTTCTAAAAACCTCTATACCCCAATCAATAGGCAGTCAGTATTTTTTGATGAGTTCAATGGGGGCCTTAATTATTATAGCGCAGTGTCTAAAAATTTGTTTTTAGTCTGTACGGAGTCTGCATGTTCTCCCCCTGTCTGCGTAGGTTTCCTCCGGGTGCTCCAATTTCTTCCAAAAGACATGCTGGTTAGATGCATTGGCTGTGCTAAATTCTCACTCAGTGTACCCGAACAGGCGCCAGGGTGTGGTGACTAGGTGGCCTTCACATTATAACTTCATTGCAGTGTTACTGTAAGCTGACTTGTGATACTGATAAATAAGCTTAAACTTAGATCTGTTAAATTTAACGAGATAACATTTTTGGATGTCACATATGACATTGATTCTAAATAGGGGCAGGATCTTCCTGTGGAGTTTACACGTTCTCCCCGTGTCTGCGTGGGTTTCCTCCAGGTGCTCCGGTTTCCTCCCACAATCCGAAAGATGTGCTGGTTAGGTGCATTGGCCACGCTAAACTCTCTCTCATTGCACCTAAACAGGCACCGGAATGTGGCGACTAGGGGATCTGCACAGTAACTTCATTGCAGTGTTAATGTAAGTCTACTTGTGACACTGATAAAATAAACTTTAAAAAAGAATCTCAGTCCCATAGGTATATTGAAAAATTACTCTCAAAGCATAGCTACCTTGCCAGATGATAATCTTACTTGTATAACAGAATTCCTCCTCCACAACATTTTTTTTAATCATGCTTCATGCTTGCAAGAAAATTATACTTTGGACGCAGTCAGTGATTTATTCATGGTCAACTGGTTATGTTGATATCTATCACCGGATTTTGCACATTCTGCAAATGAGTTTGTCTTTGAGGATTAGGAGGTATCCTGTTAGAGACACAGAGAGGTTAAAGTTTTAAGTTAATAGTCACAAATAGGCTTACATTAACACAATAATGAAGTTACTATGAAAATCCCCGAGTCGGCACACTCTGGCGCCTGTCCGGCTACACTGAGGGAGAATTTAGCACAGCCAATGCACCCTAACCAGCACATCTTTCAGGAATGTGGGGGGAAACTGGAGCATCCAGAGAAAACCCACACAGACATGGGAGGAATGTGCAAACCTCCGCCCAGATAATCACCCAAGCCGGGAATTGACACCAGGTCCCTGGTGTTGGAAGGCAGCGGTGCAAACCACTGTGCCACCGTGTTTGGAGAGGATATTCTTAGAATTGAGGGAAAGGGGGTAATTTTCCCATCCCACTCACCATGGGAATTGTAACTGGCCGGCGGCGGGGGGCATAATGCAAAGGTCAGTTGAGATTTGCAAAAGTGGGATTTGCGGGTTTTGGTGTGAGTATAGCCAAAAATCCCACCCAAAGTGTATGATCAATAAGAGGTAAATGAAGCTGCTCTGAGTGTCCATTGTTTTTGTATCTTCATTCTCTCCTCTTGGGGATAGTATATTGCAGTGACAGGAATCTCACAATCCCCATTTGAATCCTTCATCCATGGGCTTCGTCATCTTTCTACCAGCCAATGGACTCATTGGATCATTTAAGAACAGAAGGAGGCCATTCTGCCCATTTGATCGTACTTTGCCACACTTATGGCCACACTGATTGCGGCCTCAACTCCCACTTAATCTGCCTACCCCATTGCCCTTGGCTCCCTTTTCAATCAAAATGTGCACGTTGGGTGGATTGGCTATACTAAATTGCCCCTTAGTTTCCAAAGATGTGCAGGGTTAGATGAATTGGCTGTGCTAAATTGCCCCTTCGTGTCAGGAGGACTAGCAAGGGTGAATGTATGGGGTTATGGGGATAGGGACTGGGTGGCATTGTGTTCAGTGGAGATTTGATGGGCCAAATGGCCTCCTTTTGCTTTGTAGGCCTTCTATGATTCTATAAAAATATGTCAAGCTCAACCTGGCATTTAATCAATGCCTCAGTCTCCATTTCGGAAGAGAATTCCAAACACTAATGATCCTCTGAGAGAAGAAATTCCTCCCCATCACCTTCTTAAATGCTTTAAATTTAAAGTTTATTCATTAGTGTCACAAGTAGACTTGCATTAACAATGCAATGGGGGAAGGCAATGGTATTATTGCTAGACTACTAATCCAGAAACTCAGCTGATGCTCTGGAGACTTGGGTTCAAATCCCACCATGGCAAATGATGGAATTTGAATACAATTTTAAAAAATCTGGAATTTAGAATCTACTGATGACCATGAAAGCATTATCGATTATTGGTAAAACCCATCTGGTTCACTCACGTTCTTTAGGGAAGGAAATCTGCCGTCTATACCTGATCTGGCCTACATGTGACTCCAGAGCCACAGCAACATGGTTGACTCTCAACTGTCCTTGGAAAATTAGGGATGGGCAATAAATGCTGTAAGAAGTCTCACAGCACCAGGTTAAAGTCCAACAAGTTTATTTAATAGTAAACCTACAAGCTTTTGGAACGCTGTCCTTCATCAGGGTTCTTGTGGGTTTACTATGAAATAAACTTGTTGGACTTTAACCTGGCATTGTGAGACTTCTTACCGTCCTTACCCCAGTCAAACGCCGGCATCTCCACATAATAAATGCTAGCCAGCCGGCAAAGCCCATGTCCCAAGAGTGAATAAAAAACAATGCGAGGGAGAACGTGCAGACTCTGTACAGACAGTGACCCAAGCCGGGAATTGAATCCTGCTTCCTGGCATTGTGTGGCAGCAGTGCTAACCACTGTGCCGCCGTGCCGTCCATTGGGAGGGACATGTAGAGATAACAGTGACCTATCAACGTTGAACAATGCAGTGGAGAAAGAGGGCATTCGGCCCGCAATGCCCATGATAGCCCTTTAGTAGCGTCAGGTCACAGAGGCAAAAGCCTCTCAGATAAACACAGCAAAATATTGATGTGCAATTAAAATAAGGTTTTATTGCTGGAATATGAGCAAAATAATACTTCAGCGACACTCCCAAAGGACCCCATGTTCCACAATAGTAAAGTGCAGTTGCAGGAGGCTATGAGATAACACAAGTCTACTGAGGATTGCTTCAGAATAAGACTTTCTTGGAACACAAAAGCATCTCCTATCCTTGAGAAACATAAAGAGGCATTCATAGTTTATGTCAAAATAGTCGAATTTCCTCTTTTCAAAGCTATTTCTATACTTTTAATTCAATTAAACTATTTGCACACAGCTTCAGTGAAGCATCGCAAAGCAGTGAATATTTCTTGATATGGAGTATCTTTTTTTTTGCAAATAAACAAACTTTATTCGATAAGATTAGTTAGGTAATATCATAGAATCCGAACAATGCAGCAGGAGGCCGTTCAGCCCATTGATTCTATACCGACCATAATCCTCCTCCCATAACCTATATTTATCCTGAAGCTAAGGCACAATTTATCATGGCCAATCCACCTAACCTGCATGTTTTTCAGACTGCGGAGGAAGTCTGGGCACCCAGAGGAAACTCATGCAGACATGGAGAGAACGTGCGAACTCCACACAGTCACCCGAGGCGGGAATTGAACCCAGGTCCCTGGCGCTGTGAGGCAGCAGTGCTGACCACTGTGCCATATATCCAACGTAGAGAAAGCGAATGGATTTATTATGTAATATGCCAGAAAATGCTGCAGAAAATTATTAGCCCAGCATTTAATTTCAGATTTAACTCAGTTTGCGTCAAGCCTTTTGGGATTTCAAGTCACGCATTTAGCAGGACATAGAAGACTGAGTGAATTAACATTCCAGGGAGATGACCTAATCTACTCCGACAAGAAAATAAAGAGATAAATGTAAAATCGCAAACTGATGACAGCTACATTGCAGAATCAGACCTGAAGTTTAGTAAGGTCTCAGGGCGAAAGCATTGTAAATTATCAACATACATGCCACTGCAACTTAAGTTTATTTATTGGCATCACAAGTGGATGCTAATAATTAAGATGCTACCAGGACTTGATGGTTTGAGTTATAAGGAGAGGCTGGGTAGACTGTGAGCTTTTTCTCTGGAATATAAGAGGCTGAGGGGTGATCTTATAGAGGTCTATAATATAATGAGGGGCACAGATCAGCTGGATAGTCAATATCTTTTCCCAAAGGTAGGGGGAGAGTAGAACTAGAGAGCATAGGTTTAAGGTGAGAAGGGAGAGATACAAAAGTGTCCAGAGGGGCAATTTTTCCACACAGAGGGCGCGGAGTGTCTGGAATGAGCTGCCAGAGATAGTAGTAGAGGTGGGTACAATTATGTTTTTTTAAAAAGCGTTTTGACAGTTTGACATGGGTACAATGGGTATAGAGGGATATGGGCCAAATGCGGCAATTGGGATTAGCTTAGGGATTTTTAAAAGAAAGGGCAGCATGGACAAGTTGGGCCAAAGATCTTGTTTCCATGATGTAAACCTCTATGACTCTTTAAAAGGCTTAAATTAACACTGCAATGAAGTTACTGTGAAAATCCCCTATTTGCCACACTCCAGTTCCTATTTGGGAACACTGAGGGAGAATTTGGCATGGCCAATACACCTAACCAGCACGGAGCACCCAAAGGAAACCAACGCAGGCACAGGGAGATAGTGATCGAAGCCAGTGTTGAACTGGGTTCCCTGGCGCTCTGAGGCAGCAGTGTTAACCACCGTGCCACCATGCCACCCATTTGCAATTGCTGACCATTCTTTGGAATCCAACAAAAGATAATTAGATCGGTCCTTGATTAATAAGAGGATCAGAGGTTATGGGGAAAAGGCTGGAGAATGGGAATGAGAAAAATATCAGCCAGGATAGAATGGTTGAGCAAACCCGGGGGCCCGAATAGCCTAATTCTGCTCTTATGTCTTATGAAAGCTCTGAAAGGTGATACAGCTGAAATGTTGCCGCTGTTTTTCTCTCTCCACTAATGCTTCCTAATCTGCCAAGTGGCTCCAATGCTTTTTCTGTCTCTTCTTCTTTAGACTGAGGGGACAATCTTACCCCCTCCTTGTGACATTAGCCTCTCGTAGTTTATAGAGGAAGAAAGAAAGCATTTTGTTAATGTGTCCACTTCTGAAAAGCATAGCACACATTCAGATTTGATGAAGATGGTATACAATCAGCATCTTTCTTACGAGACATTGCACTGCTTCCTTGATTTTACCGGAGTGTTTAGGGATATAGGTCATGCTGCTATTCAACCTGGATTAGAATGCTGAGTTAGGTGCTGGTGACTAATATGTGTAATAGTGTGATATTAATTTAATTCATCTTTAAAGTTTTTAAGTTTTATGGAAGAGAAGGGAATGGTTTAGTTTGGAGGGGCATTGCTTTTTATTTTGGTCGGCACAACATCGAAGGCCGAAGGGCCTGTTCTGTGCTGTAATGTTCTATGTTCTATGTTCTATGTTCTAAGTTGAATGTGCAATCATTACCAGTTATGAACCTATTTCATATGCATTTTTAGAGATCTAATGCAGTCATCTATATGTTGCATTAAGTTATGGAGCACTTGTTATTTAATGACCTTTTATTATTGCTCCCATTACCTTGTGTGTGTTCATATTCTGTGACATTTGTTTGTGTTTCTTGACAATATGCTTCCCTCCTTCTTCTGAAAGTGTTGGTCAAAAATTCATTTTCCTTTATTCATTTGTGGGGCCTGGGTGCCACTGGCTGGCCAACATTTATTGCCTATTCCCAACTGAGACTCAGCCACATTGCTGTGGTTCTGGAGTCATATGTGGGCCAGATGGGGTAAGGACAGCAGTTTTCAAAAGTTGAAAGTTTATTTATTAGTCACAAGTAGGCTTACATTAACACTGCAATGAAGTTACTGTGAAAATCCCCGAATCGCCACAGTCCAGCGCCTGTTCGGGTACCTTGAGGGAGAATTTAGCACGCCTTTCGGACTATGGGAGGAAAACAGAGCACCCGGAGGAAACCCACGCAGACACTGGAAGAATGTGCAAAGTCCACACAGATGGTGACCCAAGCCGAGAATCGAGTCTGGATCCTAGAGCTATGAGGCAGCAGTGCTAATCACTGTGCCATCGTGCCATCCTTCACCAGATTCTCTTTATTTACAAACTCTTCCATTCCGAAGAGCGCTTCAGATACACAGTCAGAATCCAGAATGTCAGTAGCACAGACATTCCTCGATATATATACACAGGTGAGGCTCCCTGACTGGACAGGTAATTGTCACGTCAATCAGGGAGCTCATACTCCAAGAGGCTATGAGTGTAACACTACACCCTATAGTCTCTCCTTTCCTTCTGTATGAATGGTATGTTTTGTCTGTATAGCGCACAAGAAATAATGTTTTTCACTGTATACTAATACATGTGATAATAATAAATCAAATCAAATTAATTCCACTTTGAATCACTGTCTGTGTGGAGTCTGCACGTTCTCCCCAAGTTTGGTAGGTTTCCTACAGGTGCTCCAGTCTCCTCCAAAACTCCAAGGATGTGCAGGTTAGGTGGATTAGCCATGCTAAATTACCTTTAGCGTGAGAAGGTGTGTATGTTAAATGGATTAGCCATGGGGAATATCTGGGGTTACAGTGATAGGGCAGGGGAAAGGGCCAGGGTAAGACACCTTGTCAGTGAGTCTACACCGACTCAATGGTCTGAATGTCCTCCTTCTGCACTGTAGGGGCCCTATGATTTCATTACAACTTGCTTGGTTAATTTTGCCAGCGGTTTTGTGCTGTAAGCTGAAACCCACTGTGTAGTGATTCAAAATTGCCAAGTCCACTTTGCATGGGACCTTTTTATTGAGGCAAATTGAAATTCAAAGGGAGATGGGAGAATGCAATGCTCCAACCAACGTGGAAAATTATCTTTGTTTATTTAATTTTCTCAATTTCCTCCCGGCCTCTGTTTCACACCAGGTTCCACCACAAAACCTGCTTTGTGTCTCTGCACTGTGATTCAGAAAGAATGTTCCCGATGGCGGGGATGTCCCTAGCTAGGGGTCGTAGTTTGAGGATAAGGGTAAACCTTTTAGAACTGGGGTGAGAAGGAATTTCTTCACCCAGAGGGTAGTGAATGTGGGGAATTCACAATCACAGAATGTAGCTGACGCCAAAACATTGTCTGATTACAAGAAAAAATTAGATATGGCTTTAGGAGCTAAAGGGATCAGGGATATGGGAGGAAGGAGGGGATCAGGATTTTGAATTTGATGGTCAACCATGATTGTAATGAATTGCAGAGCACGTTGGAGGGACCAAACTCCTGCTTCTGCTTTCTATATTTCTATGAGGGACAACACTGTTGGGAGAATGCCTGGTGAGACCGGAACAAAAATCAAAACCTTCAAAACAATCAAAGCCTTCGGTTGAGAATGAGAGGAAAAAAACTGGCAAAGAAAGTATGTTTTGGGGTCTCCATCTCGTTCTATATGTGGCACCATTAGTTGGAACCAAAACTATTCCATATTCCAAGCGTCCCAATCATCAAAACATATTTAGAATATTGTGTACAATTCTGGTCGCCACACTGCCAGAAGGATGTGGATGCTTTGGACAGGGTACGGAAGAGGTCTACCAGGGTGTTGCCTGGTTTGAACAGCATTAGCTATGAGGAGAGGATGGATAAATTCGTACTGGAATGACAGAGGTTGAGGGGCGACCTGATAGAGGTTTATAAGCGGCATGGACAGAGTGGATAATCTTTCCTCGGTTGGAAAAAAGTCAAATACGAGGAGACATAGGTTTAAGGTGCATGGGAAAAGTTTAGAGGAGATGTGCGAGGCAAGTTTTTTTACACAAATTTTTTTGTTCTTCGTTCTTTGTGACAAATGTTGATCTTAGCTGAAAAGATTTACATCAACTACAAATACAAATGTGTTGTTTTATGTTGGAGTGCGCTTGCCCTGGACACAAAAGATCTCACTGTGCAATAAAGAATTCTGAATGTATTTGTCTGCAGAATTGACAGCTGCTCTCTCTCTCTCTCTCTCGATTGCAGTTACAGAGTGATCTTGATCAAGAATACCAGGACAAGTTTAAGAGGCTGCCATTGGAAATCCAAGAGTTTGTACAGGACACGCTGAAAGGGAAGTTCAGTGAAGATGGAGATCACAGTGTCCCAGCTCCCACCCCCGCACCAGACAATGGGAAATTAAACCACAAGTCATGCCCAAACGAAGACGATTTGGAAGAAGACAAGTCAGATAAAGTCTTCGATACATCACTCTAATAGGCAGAGCCCACCTTGAAACTGTGTTACGTCTTTTCTTAAGGAGGGGGGCACGGTTGCAGCAACCACAAAGAATGTAGGCAGGGGAGCAAGTGCTTTGAGTGCAAGTCTGCATTCTGGAAGACCTACCCAAGCGTACAGTGCAGTGTCAGGGTCATGTGCGTGTGCGTGCGTGTGTGTGCGTGTGTGCGTGTGTGTGTACAGTCAGTCCGTGCCAGTGCAAAACTAATTGTACAGTGCCACCCATTTCACTTGAAGAACCATCAAAGAGGAACTTGGGACCTCGAGCACTTAATAGGCCCAAGCTCACCAGCCACGTATCCATAACATTGCATGATTGCACTATGAGAAGAAACCTTTGCTCTAATTGCAGGCACAGGTTTAACCACTTGTCTTTGCTTTACACATGAAGTACACTTCTCTGAAGAAATTGTAAATTGCTGCGTACTTTAATGTCGGCATTGCTGAATTAAGAATTTGCTAAATATTACGGGAGTTTTGGTCGTGCACCCTCTAAAACTTTCTGTATAGCTTCGTCCAGTATATTCAATGGGAAACAAGTTTCAGGGATGCATGCTTGATGGAAGTATTATGGTTCTCACTGTGGATCCTTTAAAATATAATTGTAACAGGCAGATTTTTTGTTGTGGAGTTTGTGCTGTAATGTACTTTAAGGTAGCTTCACAGGGTAAAAAAAAATGTCTTTGACTTGTGTGTACAAAGTAAAAGTTATATCGATATCACAGTTTTTTCTAAACCAAGATTGTTATTAAAAGTTAACGTGAGTGAGGGAAGTCCTTATATCCAACTGCACATTCAGAATATTGTAACTTGCTACGCATCAAAGTCATTTGTAAAATTTGTTTTTGTACAATACCAGTGGCTGTAAATATCCTGAACTGAATGGGACAGGGTGGGGTGGGGTGGGGGCGGGGGGGCGGGGGGGTGGTGGGGGGGGGGGGTGGGGAGCGTGAAGAGAAATGCAAACAAGTCATTGTATTAATGCACTTTGCGGATGAAATTTTAATTTCAAAATCAAACACTGAAAACGCGAATACTGCTAATGATTAATTATCACTGGTAACTTTAGTGAAACGGCACTGTAATGGACAGTCGCTTTGACAGTTTGTGCGAGCTGAATTCTTTGGCATTTGGCATTATTCACTCGATGCCACGTATCCCCCAGCATGCAACAGATGCAAGTGTTGCAGCAGTTAAATTGGCAGGGTAGGTGGTTTCAGATTTAAGGGACTATTTCATGGCAAAAGCATTTTGATGTTTACAGTGGCTGCTCAATCCACGGGATACAAGAATCCGAAGTCTCTTGTATTTCCACTCGATTTAATGTGTGTGTAATTATTCCAAGTGACGACATTTCATTGCCTGTATTGGCGCAGTATTTGTCTGATATGACATCTCTGTAAAACGTTCTCTTTATTTTTATACAATTTAATGTGCCATTCTAATAAAAAAAAACACCATCGCCATGAGTCGAGCTAGCTCAGAACTGATGATGGGATATCTTTCTTTTAACCTTTTATTGGTTTTAACAGTAACTTTATTGCAAAAACAGAAATTTATAGTTTTATTCCATCTCTATCACGCCCTATAGTTTTCAATGGTTGTAATGGAACTGTGTGTGTGTGTAAATGTGTGTCTATATATACATATATATAAAACATACACATACATACATACATACATACATACATACACACATGCTATACGTGTTGTGTAACGTTACTTGAATTAGATTTGTTGAATCTAACAGAAGGGTTCTTATATGATGTGAAAGTCTTGTGCCTTTGAATTGTTTGCCTTGTTCTGTATCTGTCTAAGTGGAATATTCAAAGTACTTACTGTGGAAATCTGTATTTATGGGCTGTTCTGTACTGAACTGGGTTGTATGTGAATTTCCTGTAACAACTACAAAACACTACACCATGCATTCAGCATTAAATGCGGGTCATTTTTGGATGAGGACATTGAACAGGACATTTTCATTTCCGACGGGCGGCTAACAAAACATGTATTAACAGTGAGCGTAGTCTAAATTCCGTTTACCTCGCTGGTCGTACTAATATTGTTCAAATGTTTTGACTTCAAGTTGACTGTAGAATAACAAAATGTGACAAAGGGAACATTTCACGCAACAAAAAGGATGTAAATAGTATTGTCTTTGACAATGATAACTTGTTCCGAAATGCATATTCAAATTTTGTATGAATTCTATGCAATTTTCTGGCATGATGTTTCTTCCACTCGTAATTTTATGTGCATTCATCCGTTACAATGAAAAAATAAAACTTCTTTAAACATGAGTTTCTGCGTGTCACCATTGCAGGAATATGTATTGCCTATTTAAAATATATATATCTCATAGAACCCCTACAGTGCAGAAGAACAAAGAATAATACAGCACAGGAACAGGCCCTTCTGCCCTCCAAGCCTGCACCGCTCATGAATGCAACTAGACCATTCATTTGTATCCCTCTATTCCCAGTCTGTTCATGTGGCTATCTAGATAAGTCTTAACCAACCCTTAACCAATTGCCTCAACCATCTTGCTTGGCAGCGCATTCCAGGCCCCCCACTACCCTCTATGTAAAATATGTTCCCCTGACATTTATGTTGAACCTTGCCTCCCTCACCTTGAACTTGTGACCCCTTGTCTTCGTTACCTTCTACCTGGGAAGAAGCTTCCCACTGTTCACCCTATCTATGCCCTTCATAATCTTATACATCTCTATGAGGTCGCCTTCTCACCCTCCGTCTTTCCAGGGAGAACAACCCCAGTTTACCCAATCTCTCCTCATAGCTAAGACCCTTCATACCAGGGAACATCCTGGTAAACCTTTTCTGCACTCACTCCAAAGCTTTCACATCCTTCTGATAGTGTGGCACAGTATTCCAAATGTGGGCTAACCAACGTTCTATACAGCTGCAACAGCATATGCCAACTTTTACACTCTATGCCCCAACTAATAAAGGCAAGCATGCCATATGCCTTCTTTACCATCCTCTCCACCTGTGCTGCTACATTTAAGGATCTAGGTCCTGCTATTTGTCTATATTCATGATGGTCCCACCATTTATTGTATAGCTCCCCTCTATATTAGAAAGAGGCCATTCAACCCATCGATTCTTCACTGACCACAATCCCATGCAATTCCCATGACCCCATATATTACCCCGGCACTAGGATCAATTGAGCATGACCAATCAACCTAACCCATATATCTTTGGACTGCAAAAGGAAATAAGAACATCCAGAGGAAACCCACGTAGACACGGGAAGAATATATTGTTATTTATTTTGGGAAATAGACTGACAAAGACATGGATAAATTATGAATGGGATTTTACAACCTTGCTCATCTTGCAGTTATAAAATCCTGCACAAGGTTATTCCCATTGTCTGCCCCTCACCTGCTCGATTCCCATGGTAGGTGGAACAGTAAACTTCCGGCCTGCGTTTTTCAAAGTTTATTTGTTAGTGTCACAAATAGGTTTACAGTAACACTGCAATGAAGTTACTGTGAAAAATCCCCTCGTCGCTACACTCTGGTGCCTGTTCGGGTTACACTGTGGGAGAATTTAGCATTGACTAGTGCATCTAACCAGCACATCTTTCGAAGGATGGGAGGAAACCGGAGCATCTGAAGGAAACCCATGTAGACATAGAACGTACAGACTCCATAGGGTAAAACCCAGGTCCCTGGTGCCGAGAGGTAGCAGTATGTCACCGTGCTGCCCTGTGACAACGCAGCTACTGTTTCAACTCTTTGCAAATGTTGGGAGAACATAGTCTGAACACCCAGGATACTTCATCAAATAACAATTATTTTTCTGAATTTAGGGAGCAGAAATTGGGTCCTTTAATGCATTGTGCAAACCATGTCAGATTTAAGCCTTAGCTGTTAACATATCAAAGATTCCTTTGCATTGTTTATAATTCAAACTAAATGTAGTGCAATCCACTACGTGGCAGACCTAATGAATATTTCAGAAAGAACAGATCATGTAGGTCCATTGAGGAAATAACTGTGCCATACTGTCAAAGTGTGGGGGCAAGTCATGTGGTGTAGCTGAAGGAATCTTAAACGCTATAGCATTAGTTTAAATCATAGAACCCCCTATAGTGCAGAAGAGGCCATTTGGCCCATCGAATCTTCACCGACTCTCTGACAGAATATCTTACCCAGGATCTCTCCAGTGCCCTATCCCTGCACATTACCCACAGCCTACTTACACATTTTGGGGCACTAAGTGATAATTTAACATGCCCGTTCCACCTAACCTGCACATCTTAAGAATGTGAGAGGAAACTGGGGCACCCAGAGGAAACCCAGGCAGACACAGGGGAAAGCATGCAGGTTCCACACAGACAGTGATCCAAGGCCAGAAATTGAACCCGGGCCCCTGGCACTGTAAGGCAGCAGTGCTAACCGTTGTGCCCCCCCCCGCCACCATGGTTGGAGAAGATTTTTGGTGGATACTTGTAAAACCGATCCGTTATCAAAGATGCTAACAGGATGTGTGGATTTTGTGCATTGGCCGTGCTAAACTGTTGCTTGGTGTCCCAACGTTGCAGATTAACTGTGGGAAATGTATGAGGATATGGGGATAAGGCAGAGGAAAGGGCCTGAGTAAAATGCTCTGTCAGAGAGTTGGTACGGATTCAAGAGGCCGAATGGCTTCTTCTGCAATATAGGGATTCTACAGTTCTTTAGGTTAAACTAGTTTCAAAGGGGTTTAAGATCCCTTCAGTCGCACAACATAATTTGCATCCAGAAGCTTGGCATCACCCCCAAAGGGAGTCATACACCTTGCATGACCAAAAGAGATATCCATGTCAGTAATCAGAAACTTGTTCCCAGGGTGGAAGAGTTAATTACTAGGGCGCACAAGTTTAAAGTGCAAGGAGCAAGATCTAAAGGAGATTTACGAGGCAAGTTTTTTTACACAGAGGCTGATGAGTACCTGGAACTCACTGTCCAGGAAGGTAGTGGAAGCGGATATGGTAGTGACTTTAAAGGGGCGTCTGGCCAAATACATGAATAAGATGGGAATAGAGGGATATGGTCCCTGGAAGGGTAGGGTAGTTCAGTCAGGCAACATAGTCAGTGCAAGTTTGGAGGGCTTGTAATTTTCTTTGTCTTCTTTGTTCTAATACTGCATCATACAGAAGAGCAGGCTTCAATTGAGGAAGGCATTCAAAGGCATCAATGAATTAGCCACAGTAAATCGATTCTAAATTAGCAAAGTATGCTTGGCTTTGCCATCTATTTATTTAACAGCCTGCTAATGTTTGCCATGCCTGCTCACCTAATGGATGGGCCTATTTCACCGAAGCAACCTCTTACTGAAATCTTGCCACGCTGATATATATATATATATACGGCTTCTAACCGCATGCACACATTCACATTCTCAGAGGTCAGGATGGTAAAGTGAGGCTCATGATCTGCTGCGATCCTTACAATGCTGCTTGCTGAGCAAGATGCAGATAACAAGAGGAAACATCTGGAAAGAGGTTTTTATTGTGGGGCGATGGCCTTGCGTTGCAAAGACTTTTCCGTTCCTTCGGAGAGGCCGTGCCATTAATCAGAGTCCAGAGGGGAAGGGTGAAGTCAGAGGACTCGGCAAGCACAACAGTCAATTCAACCCTCCTGCACTTTTCACCCCCTGTGCTCTTCCATTACCTTACTAACTCATTCCCCTCCGGTCATGGTGTAATCACAATGCCATAAGATAGATGGTTCCAGTGTTGCAGGAAGCAGGCACTGCAAAACTTAGAATTGTAGAATCTTACAATGCATAAGACCATTCAGCCCATCTACCCTAAATGCAATCCCACCCAAGCCCTATCTCCATAACCCCACGCATTTACCTTAGTGAGTTCCCCTGATACCAAGGGGCAATTTAGCGCGGCCCATCCATCACACATCTTTGGACTACAGGAGGAAACCCATGCAGACATGGGGAGAATGTGCAAACTCTATAAAGACAGTGACCCAAGCTGAGGCAGCAGTGCTAACCATTGTGCCACCATGCTGCATGATGTGCGTGTCTATGAATTTGCTGGAAATTTAAGGGGATGAAGAGTTATCAGGGTCACGTGAGGTTGAGGTACAATCATATTAGCCATGATCTTATTGCATGGCAAAACAGACTGGAGGGGCCCTACTCCTACTCCGAGTTTGTTCGTTCCTGTGTTCAGGAATTAGCCTGGTGAGTCACATGAAGAACCAAGGCAGAAATACGTAACCCTGAGTTGGCGTCATCCTTGAATCAAGACCGAGACATGGTCAGGGGTTACCGACACTGCTACTATTAGTGCTGCAGGTTGACTGCAGGGAGGCTCGCTGAAAGTGGCTAACTCTGCCCAACTACCTTCTACCTGAGCCTGAAGTTGTAGAGACAATCATTCTCAGTCATGGGCAGCACGATGGTACAATTGTTAGTACTGCTGCCTCACAACGCCAGGGACATGGGTTCAATTCCAGCCTCGAGTCAACTGCACATTGTCCCCGTGTCTGTGTAGGCTTCCTCCAGTTTCATCCCACAGCCCAAAGATGGGTTAGATTGATTGGCCATGCTAAATTGACCCTAGAGAGGGATTAGCAGAATAAATATGTGGGGTTACGGGAATAGGGCCTGAGTTGAGATTGTGGTCAGTGTAGGTTCGATGGACCAAATGACCTTCTTCTGCACTGTAAGGATTCTATAGGCATGGCAAAGGCGCATTGATGGTATTGGGGCAGGAGTGATCAACTCCCATATGCATGTTACTTTTTGTCAGGACAACATTTTTTATTTCCAATCCACAGTATTCCTGATCTTGCCCCACATCCAATTTGAAATGAAAAGCGGAGAGAAACATAGAGAGTCCTGTCAAAACAAGAAGCTGATTTTTAAAAACAGACCTCATGTAGGTAATGCAAGTTAAGAAAAAAAAACCTCCAGCTCTCTGTGAGGGGAAGTGTGTGTCACACCCATTCCTGATGGTCGAGAAAGTACACAGCCCGATCCCACCAGTGATGGGATTGTGAAATATTTTGCATATGTGAAAATCATCTTTTTAGGAGGGAGCTCTTGTTCGCACGGTGTTTTCAGCTGGTCTAAGAGATCGGATGGGAGATTTCATATCTCACAGAATTCAGTACCTTCCAGCAAATAGGACTTTGTGTCTGGATTCCTAACATTCATTCTCACGATCTGTACTGGTGGGAGTGATTCTCTTTTCCTCCTTGTCAAGAGCGGATATAACAGTTTGAGAATGAGCAATAGATATCTTATCTTTCTATAGTCCTGATGAAAGATCTATCGACCTGATGCTGCCTGATATTTTAGAATGTAGAATCCTTACAGTGCAGAAGGAGGCCATTCGGCCCATTGAGTCTGCACCGACCACAATCCCACCCAGGCCCTATCTCCATAACCCCGAGCATTTACCCGAAGTTAGTTCCCCTGACAGTAATGGACAAATTAGTATAGTCAATCCACCTAACCTGCACATCTTTAGAATGTGGGAGGAATCTGGAGCATCCAAAGGAAACCCACGCAGACACAGGGGGAATGTGCACACTCCGCTCAGACAGTGACCCAAGTCAGGAATTGAATCCGGATTCCTGGCACAGTGAAGTAGCAGTGCTAACCACTCTGCCACCGTATAGTTTATTTATTATGTCGCAAGTAAGGTTTACATTAACACCCCAATGAAATCACTGTGAAATTTCCCTAATCGTCACACTTTGGCACCTCTTCGGGTCAATGCACCTAACCAGCACATCTTTCAGACTGTGGGAGAAACCAGAGCACGCGGAGGAAACCCATGCAGACACAGGGAAAGTATGAAAACTCCACAATGACCCAATGCAGGATTTAAACCCAGAAGTAACAGTGCTAACCACTGTGCCACCAAGCCACCACACCATGTATTAGTGAAAAGTACTGTTTCTTGTGCTATACAGATATATATTGTTTCTTGTGCACCATACAGATGGATTGGCCATGCGAAATTGCCCCTCATTGTCAGAGGGACTAGCTAACCTAAATGCATGGTGTTGTGGGGGTAGAACCTGGGTGGGACTGTGGTCAGTGCAGACTTGATGGGCCAAATGGCCTCCTTCTGCACTGTAGGGGTTCTATGAGTCTATAATTACCTCACATCCGAGCCGTATGTCAACTGATGCTTGTTAGAGCATAAAAGGGAATTGAAAAAAGGCACAGACAAGAAGGGCCAAAAGGCCTGTTTCTGAGCTGTAATTTTCTATAGTTCTTTGGTTCTAACCTTGTCAGAGGTGGCAAGAAGGTATTTCTGAAAGTTTAGGCCAATACGTGAATGAGTTGTCCAAAGAGATACCAACTTTAAGATCATGATATTTTCTTCACCATCGGTTGAGAAGGTCACTTCACTGTGAATAGATTTTCCAGGAAAGAAACATTCCTACTAATGGGACACATTGTTCTAAATGCTATTTTGTGTAACGTATCCTATCTGGGACCTTTTTTTAATAAAGCTACTTGTTTACAATTAATTCAAGAACAATTAAGAGTCACCAATATGATCCCCACCCATCTGATAAAAAGACAATGCTACCAGTTATTAATTTCCCATGTGATAGAATAGGTACATTTTATAACTTTCAGAAATAGATTTTCACCCAGAAAATATTCAAAACTGAGGGTTGGTTTTCTTTATTTTTCAGCACCGTATATTCTCACAGGCTTCCAAAAAAAATGCATCTCAATGAAACACGGCTCAGTATGCCCCGCGTTCCCCGCTGTGATTAAACAATTGGCAGTCTGTTTCCCAAATACTGGGAACACTCAGCAGGGCTGGCAGCGTCTGTGGAAAGTGGAAAGGAGTTCCAGCTCACTGGACTTTCCTCAAAGTTACAAGTCGCACCAGTGAAAATGAAGTGAGCTGCTGTTCTGATGCAAGGTCACTGATCTGAAACATGCTCCTCTTTCTGTTGTGCATATCCAGCATCTATCACAGTTTACTTTTGTACAGAGGTGGCACAGCGGTACAGTTGCGAGGCCTACTGCCTCACAGCGCCAGCAATCTGGACTCGGGTGACTGCCTGAGTGGAGTTTTGCACGTCCTCCCTATATCTGTGTGGGTTTTGTCTGGATGGTCCAGTTTCCTCCCACAATCCAAAGATGAGCAGGTTAGGTAGTTTGGCAATCCTAAATTAACCCCTAGTGCCCAAAAGATGTGCAGGTTAGGTGGATTGGCCATGCTAAATTATCCCCTAGTGTCCAAAAGATGTGCAGATTAGGTGGATTGGCCATGCTAAATTGTCCCGTAGTGTCCAGAGATGTGCAGGTTAGGTGGATTGGCCATGCTAAATTATCCCCTAGTGTCCAAAAGATGTGCAGATTAGGTGGATTGGCCATGCTAAATTGTCCCGTAGTGTCCAGAGATGTGCAGGTTAGGTGGATTGGCCATGCTAAATTATCCCCTAGTGTCCAAAAGATGTGCAGGTTAGGTGGATTGGCCATGCTAAATTATCCCCTAGTGTCCAAAAGATGTGCAGGTTAGGTGGATTGGCCATGCTAAATTATCCCCTAGTGTCCAAAAGATGTGCAGGTTAGGTGGATTGGCCATGCTAAATTGTCCCGTAGTGTCCAGAGATGTGCAGGTTAGGTGGATTGGCCATGCTAAATTATCCCCTAGTGTCCAAAAGATGTGCAGGTTAGGTGGATTGGCCATGCTAAATTATCCCCTAGTGTCCAAAAGATGTGCAGGTTAGGTGGATTGGCCATGCTAAATTGTCCCGTAGTGTCCAGAGATGTGCAGGTTAGGTGGATTGGCCATGCTAAATTGCCCCATAGTGTCCAAAAGGTATTCAGGTTAGATGAATTGGACATGATCAGTTGCCCCTTAGTGTCCAAAGATGTGTAGATTAGGTGGGTTGGCCTTAGTAAATATGCAGGGTTACAGGAATAGGCATGAGTAAGATGCTTCTTTGAAGGGTTTGTGCACATTTGATGGACCAAATGGCCTCCATGTGCACTGTAGTGATTCTATGATCTTTGGCATGATCCCTGAGCCCACAGAGACACAATAACAAACAAGTCTTTGAGCTGGGGTACATCATCCTCAGTAAGCTTTTCCTTGCGCTGTGCAGAGGTTCCTGTGTTGCCCTCCAGCTTATCCAGAGAGTGGAAGATATCAAGACCATGACAGCATGGTCATAGAAGTATAGAATCACTACAGCACACAAAGAGGCCATTTGGTCCATTGAGCCTGCACCGACCACAATCCCACCCAGACCCTATTTCCATAATACCACATCCCTACCCTGCTAATCCCCTGACACTAGGGTCACTCTCGCATGACCAACCTACCTAACCCGCATATCTTTGGACTGTAGGAGAAAATTGGAGCACCCCGAGGAAACCCACGCAGATACAGAGAGAATATACAAACTCCATAGGGATACAAGTGTGGGAATCGAACCCAGGTTTCAGATGCTGTGAGACAATAATGTTAACCACTGTGCCGCTGGATTTCTCAACCAATAAAGAGTATTCAGAACCTGACCTGTGGACCATTTTTGTCCTCCATCATTCCAGGTCCCAAGGATCAGACCATCCTTCCGCACACGAGATTACTAGTGTAATCTTTTGTCAATCTCCTCTCTGTACCCTTTTGCAGCACAATGACGTACTTTCAATGGTGACCAGAACTGCACACAGTGCTGAACGAGTCTTTTCCGTAGTTCCAGAGTAGTATATGCTCAAGGGACCCATATCAGGGCAGGCAGTGGCCTAGTGGCGTTATTGCTGGACAATTAACCCAATAACTCAGCTATTGTTCCAGTTCAAATCCCGTGATGGCAGATGGTGGAATTTGAATTCAATAAAAAAATTCTGGATTTAAGGATTTACTGATGACCACAAAACTGTTAATGATTGTTATAAAAAACCCGTCTGGTTCACAAATGCCCTTAAGGGAAGGAAAACTGCCATCCTTAGTCGGTCTGGCCTATATGTTTATTTTATTCATTCGTGGGACGTGAGCATTGTTGGCTGGGCCAGCATTTATTGCCTATCCCTAATCACCCTTGTACAGGGTACAGCTAAAAGTCAACCATATTGCTGTGGCTCTGGAGTCACATGTAGGCCAGAACAGACAAGGACAGCAGATTTCCTTCCCTAAAGGGCATTAGTGAACCAGATGGGTTCTTATGACAATTGACAATGGTGTTCTGGTCATTAATAGTTCCTTAATTCCAGATATTTTTAAATTTCATCATCTGCCATGACGGGATTCGAAGTCGGGTCCCCAGAATATCAGTTTAGTTTCTGGATTAATAGTCTAGCAATAATACCACAAGGTCATTGTCTCTCCCAACATATGACTCCAGAACTATGGCAATGTGATTGATTCAGAACTGCCCCTTCAAGGGCAACTAGGGATGGGCAATAAATGCCAGCCAGCAATGCCCAAGTCTCCATGAATGAATAAAAAAATCACATCAATCACGGTGAGGGGAAATCCTGGTTTGAGGAAAAAGTGTACCAGATGTGCCAACCTGTTGAGTATTTCCAGCACTTTCCATTTCAATTGCTTAAGGAGCTACTCAACACTTGAAGAAATATCTGTATTGGAGCTAGATGGGTTCCAGCAATGATTAAAGGAATGAGGATTCGGTTTGTGAACACAATTTGTTTTCAAAAAAAAACAGAACAAAGACATGATTTGCAACCATCGAGGTATTCCATGTGTAGAATGCAATCCTCTCTCATTCTCAAATCAACAAAGCAATTATAAGATGCAATAGCGTCTCAAGTTAAGCTCCTTCCTTTAATTAAGGAAGGATACTTTGAAGGAAACTAATTGCCAAAGTACACCCTCAGTTGCAGGATGAAAGATATTGCTTTAATTATCTCCAGTCTAAACGCCAACCGCAATGGAGTAATAAAAATATTATGGCACAGAAAGAGGCAATTCACTTCAGAGTCTGTTCCAATTTTCTGTATATCAATAAAATCTGTCACACTACCTTGTTCTACCTCTATAGCCCTCCTGTCCTCCCCAAGTTTAATAAAGTGGAAATGGTTGAGAGCTTCAAGTTTCTAGGTGCCCAGATTGCCAACAACCTGCCCTGGTCAGTCCACGCCAAGACTATAGTTACAAAAGCCTACCAATGCTCTACTTTCTCAGGAGGCTAAGGAAATTTGGCATGTCAGTTACAATTCTCGCCAATTTTTACAGAAAGCATTCTTTCTGTTTGTATCACAGCTTGGTAATGGCTCCTGCTCTGCCCAAGACTGTAAGGAACTACAAAGGGTTGTGAATGTAGCGCAATGCATCAAACAAACCAGCCTCCCAGCTGTGCACTCGGTCTACATTGCCTTGTAAAAGCAGCCAACATCCCAGACATTTTCTCTTCCACCTTCTTCTATTGAGAAACAAGATACAAAGTCTGAGGTCATGTACCAACTGACTCAAGAACAGCTTCATCTAAGCTGCCATCGATCTTTTGAATGGACCTGTCTTGATCTTTCTCTATACCCTAGCTATGACTGTAACACTACATTCTGCACCCTCTCTTTGCCTTCTCCCCTATGTACTCTAAGAATGATATGCTTTGTTTGTGTAACACGCAAGAATTAATATTTTTCACCGACAGCTTGGACATATTCAAACAATGAGGAGACTACCACAAAACTCAATACTTATCAATCAGGCAAAGCTTAGACCCCAGAACTTTACATCAGTCAGTTAAACTTTGTTTAAGTGCTCGATCTACCGGCCTATCTAATTACCTTAGTGATCAGACTCTGGGTGGAAATGCTGTGAATTAGCAAAGGTTGTAGTTAAATCTAGATTGTTTCTTTCAGAAAAAATGCTGGTAACTTACATTTGACAGAATTCATAACATAGAATCCCTACCATGCAGAAGAAGGCCATTCAGCCCATCAAGTCTGCACCAGCCACAATCCCACCCAAGCCCAATTCTCATAACTCCATGTATTTACCCCAATAATCCCCCTGAAACTAAGGGCCAATTTTAGTATGGCCAATCAACCTAACCTGCACATCTTTGGAGTGTGGGAGGAAACCGGAGTACCCAGAAGAAACCCATACAGACATGGGGAGAATGTGCAAATTGCACACAGACAGTGACCCGAGCTGGAAATCGAACCAGGGTCCCTGACACTGTGGGGCATCTGTGCTAACCACTATGCCATCATGCCATCCTTTTGACTTTTCCCTCAGCATGATGAGAAAATCATGTTAACACATGCAACCAAGCTATGAACGGCATGGATTGTTTTTGATTTAAAACATTTCTTCCATTTTTCAATGTGGCATTCCACAGTCTTCAGAACTCAATGCTGAATTCAATGATCTCAGATCGGAAACTCTGTCCCATCCATCATTTTGATACATTTTGCACATTTTTGGTAGTTTTCTTTTCACTTTCAGAAAGTCACATGCCTGCTCTCAAAATTTTTTTTTGAAACATTGGATTCACTTAAAGACTGCAATAAATCACATAGCTTTTTTTCAAGCAGGATTTTCAAAATCAATCTCTCAACACCCATACCGCAGAGTGCACAAGGAGAACTCACTCCAGAAATCAGTGAGGGGGGGGCCTATTCCCACTGGAGAGGCCGGAAGCATAGTGCTGAGTGGGCCATTGCGCATGTGCCGATCGGTCAGAGGTCTCCCGGTCACTGGCCAGCTCTGCAGCCCCTGCAACACCAGCTCTCCACTCCGCCCCTCCCCACCCACCCCAAACAAGCCCGCCTCAATCTCTCCCCACCACCCCTGCCACTGGCAATCCTGATCTCCTGATTTGGCGCCCCCCCCCCCACCACCAATGGCAGCCCCAAATAACCATCCCCCCACCACAATCCAGACCCCTTCATGGCAGGCTCGCTCCCCACCCCAAAGCCCAGCCCTGTTCATTGAAAACTGATTCAAAATCCCAAGTGCAGAATGGCAGCAGGAGCACACCTTCCCAACACCACTGATCTCCTCACAGTAACCCCATCCTTTTTAGTTCCTACCCCATTGGCACTGCCTGGTGGGCAGTGCCAAAATGCCTCCTGGGCATTGGCAATTTGCCCTTTGGGCAGTGCCAGGGGGCCAGACTGGCACGTCTAAGGTGGCGTACCCCAGGAAGCACTCCATCTTATGCCCACCCTCTGGAAAGGCATTGATTTTCACTCCAGCAGGGTTGGACTGCCAACTCCCTCCAAGTGAGGAGCTATAGTAAACCCCACTGGAGTGAGCCTCACCTGGCGAGGGTAGGCAGAGGTACTAGTCCCATGCCCACTCCAATCTTCATTGGAATAAATTATGATGTTCCATGCCGATTTCTGGCATGGAGCTGACATCGCCGGAAATCTGGCTGCAGAGACTCACCAAAGCCTGGTATCCAGCGGGAAGCCCTCAAAACAGTTCCCCCTTGAGTCTCTCTTTCTGCTGCACTATAAAAGCAGTGCAGTGGGATGGGAGAATCACCCCCCCCCCCCAGAAATTTTACATTTTTTTGGAAAACCTTCAACGAAAGGGCCACAGAATTATAGATCAGCCTTTAATAAAAACAAAAAGCATTTATAAATATGAAAAGTGTGACTATAATACACTACACTTCGATTCCATTCTTATCTTTACAAAGATTTCTCCTGAAATTCCCCTTGCTGTTTGTCATACAAGTGTTTCTAAACTTCACTCTCAACATGACATACACTTTAAAATCTTCGATCAAAACAATGCTTTCTCTCGGCTGTTGCTATCAAGGATCCACTTCCAGATTTTCCAGCTCTCCTTTCTGTATTCATTTGCTTTGAATGTTTTTACACAATCCCTGAAACCAGTTGGGTCAATTATTTGAACTAACATTTCATGGTGTATGATAACATATCGCAAACCTTAGAACCACTTCAAAAGCTTTCTGGCTTCCCACTAGCAAAATTCTTCTCAGTTTTGTCTTGATTTCAGCAAACAGTATTCTGTTCTAGTTCCAACTTCCTCTGTTCCTTTAATTTCAGATTTCCTTCATTTTTCTAGTTTCCTTAGCTAGTTGTTCTTTACTTTTCTGCCACTTACTTTCTTAACAATGATTCCATTGTATGGGTTTTGTTCTAGAAAATCTGAAATCTGCTCCCCCTCTCAGTGTGTGACAGTAATTGCTATGAATTCAGTTAAACATAGCCACAAAAAGCTGTCATATCCTAAAGATGCCCCTGGTTGCTAAGCAACCACGCATTCCTTCTCTGAGCTTTTATTTACTTTCCACACTAAATTCTCTTGGCACAATAGACACAGGCCAAAATTCTCCAGTCTTGTCTCATCCACCACCACTGCCAGTGGGAACGGAGAATTTGGCACTCAGCCAAATCTCCATACACTGCAGTGGGACCTGAGAATCCCAGGCACAGGCAAGATCGGAGAATCTTTGCCACAGTTTTAACTGAAACCAAACCCTCCTCACACATACAAACAACTTTGTCTAACATGAATCTAACCATAGGTTAACCTTCCTTACACAGAAACACTAAATTAAATTAAATTTAACCTATATCTTATTTCTAACGTTTAATAATGTAAATATAGATCGTTTAAAAGTACCTCCCTTTCTTCTGATATGAAACAAGTGGGCTGGAATTCTCTGACCATTAATGCCGGTGGGATTCTCCAGTCTCGCTGGCATTGCACCCCCGCCTGTGGGTTTCCTGCTGGCATGGAGTGACATCAATGGGAATTCCCATTGACCACAGCAGGACTGGAGAATCCCACCCCTAGCAAACAGTGCTCCACCTCTCACCGATGAGAAACACACAGCAGGGGAGGCCGGAGAATCTCACCTGTGATATTTGCTTCCAAAGGTTATTCAAATGATCAACTTAACAGGAAATGTGGGCACCTGCAACCCATTATTTGACCAGCCATATCTGGGAAGGGCATTCCCAAACCATTGCCTAGAATAGGAGCAGACTAAAGCAGGAAGAATGACCCCCCTGAACAAGCTTCATCCCATGCTTAACCTGGACCTCCAGAGGAATAAGCGGAGCAAAGAGTCTTTCAGAAAGGGACACCTTCCAAAGATCTTCTGGGCAAATCGCCTGAAACTCAGCACTTAGCATAGCATCACGAAAAGCCAGCAAGGATTGCTGATCGCAGATTAGGCTTCACACCAAACTGAGGGATTGTCTCATACTGGCAACGGGCTGCTTCCAATCACAAAGAGAACAGAGGGAGCAGATGGGCCCAAAGTCCATCAACAAAATAGTTGGCACAAGCTTCAATGGGTTGGTGATTGCATTGTTTGCTACCTTCATGAAGGACTATTGAGATATTAAAAAAATATATTTTTCTGATATTATAAACGGTGTTTAATATCAATCTGGCATCAACACAAATGTAGTGCCATGCATGGGAAACTGTAAGAAGTCTCACAACATCACATTAAAGTCCAACAGGTTTATTTGGGAGCGCGAGCTTTCGAAGCGCTGTTCTTTCATCAGATGAGTGGAGAGTTGGGTTCACGAACAGGGCATATATAGACACAGACTCAATTGCAAGATAATGGTTGGAGTGTGAGTCTTTACAGGTAATCAGTCTTTATCAGTGGTGGCAATGACATTGTAAATCTGCTTGTAAGTATTTTTGAAAGTTTTGACTCAACACTGCCTGAATCACATTTTTAATTTTTGATTTTGATAGCATTAATAATGAAAGACCGAAACCTATTAATGGAGCCTGATTGTTCAAAGTAAAGTCAATTAATTATAATTGTGCATAATCATGATGCAAGAATCTTAGCAGCAATACATTTTGCCAGAAGCCATTCTTCTGAAAATATCAGGATCTGAGATAACCTGTTCTGTGGCGATAAGTTTGTAATTTTGAGACGTTTAATCTTTAAGTAGGCAATTCTTTTCAAATCTACTGTTACTGTAATGGATTATTATTAGTGATACCAGTTGCTTATTTATTTAAATTTCTTAAAATAATGAACTCTGAGAAACAAGGCACTGTTGGCAACTTGATTGGCAACTAATGGAAATCATTTAACAACACAAACAGTATGTTCGGTAGTGATATTGGTTAACACACTGGCTTTTACAGGCCGCTGATTTTTTTGAGTGGGAGTTGGCCCCCTTTTGCATACTCTTGAAACTCTAGTCTGCCTTTGACCTTACTTTGCACCATACTTCAAATACTTTGCATCATATTTCCTTCTCTGTTTGACGTGGCTGAGGGTAGGGTCTTGGGCTTTGCGAGCTGCAATGCATTGTGAGGCATGTGTGTGTGTGTGTGTGTGTGTGTGTGTGTGTGTAAGGGGATATGGAAAGCATGAAGCGGCATGGAGGAAACCTGGGGAGAAAAAGGGAATTGGGAAGTGCAAGGTGGGGGGGGGAGGGGGGATAGAGGGACCTGAGGAGTACAAAGGGGACATGGAAAGTGTGAATGGGAAATAGAGGGACCTAAGGAAGACAAGAGGACATGGGACTATGAGGGTGCATTGGGGAGACCTGGAGAGTATAGAGGGACATGGGGAGTGGGAGGCAGCATGGATAGGATCTGGGATGTCTGAGAGAGCATGGAGGGATTTCGGGAATATAGGGGGACATGGGGAGTGTGAAGTGGCAGAAGAATTAGAAGGGATATGGCCTGGTTTTATGGGTACGGAGAAAGGTGAGCGATGAGGTTTAAGTGGCGTCAGAATATAGTGCAGAACTGTGGTCTTCTCCCTGAGGCCAAAATGAGCTTCTAACTTGCAGTGTTAATAGAACATAGAACATAGAACACTACAGCACAAACAGGCCCTTCGGCCCACAAGTTGTGCCGAACACATCAAAACCTACCCAGCCATAGACCTATCTATAACCCCCAATCCCATTGGATCCCATATACTCATCCAGAAGTCTTTTAAAAGACCCCAGCCAGTTCGCCTCGACCACCACTGACGGCAGCCGATTCCATTCACTCACCACCCTCTGAGTGAAAAACTTTCCCCTAGCATCCCCTCTGTACTTGCTTCCCTGCACCTTAAATCTGTGCCCTCTCGTCGCGACCATTTCAGCCCTGGGAAATAGTCTCTGAGAGTCCACCCTATCTATTCCTCTCAACATCTTGTAAACCTCTATCAGGTCGCCTCTCAACCTTCGTCTCTCCAGGGAGAACAGTCCCAGCTCCCTCAACCTGTCTTCATAAGGCATGCCTCCCAATCCAGGCAACATCCTTGTAAATCTCCTCTGCACCCTTTCAATAGCTTCCACGTCCTTCCTATAGTGAGGCGACCAGAACTGCGCACAGTACTCCAAGTGTGGTCTGACAAGGGTCCTATAAAGCTGCAGCATTACCTCCTGACTCCTGAACTCAATCCCTCGATGAATGAAGGCCAGTACACCGTAAGCTTTCTTAACCACATCCTCCACCTGGGAGGCCGATTTGAGAGTCTTATGGACCCAGACCCCAAGATCCCTCTGCTCTTCCACACAGCTAAGACTCCTACCTTTGATAGTGTACTCATTCATCCCGTTGGATCTGCCAAAATGGACCACAACACATTTATCCGCGTTGAAGTCCATCTGCCACTTCTCCGCCCAGTCTTGCATCCTGTCGATGTCATGCTGCAACTTCTGACATCCCTCCAGACCATCCACAACACCACCGACCTTCGTGTCATCGGCGAACTTACTCACCCATCCCTCCACTTCCTCATCCAGGTCATTTATGAAAATGACAAACAGCAAGGGTCCTAGAACAGATCCCTGGGGCACTCCACTGGTGACCGACCTCCATGCAGAAAAAGAGCCATCCACAACCACCCTCTGCCTTCTGCAGGCAAGCCAGTTCTGGATCCACAAGGCCAAAGCCCCTGGGATCCCATGGCCTCTCACCTTCTCAAGAAGTCTTGCATGTGGGACCTTGTCAAATGCCTTGCTGAAGTTAATGTCAGCCTACTTGCGTCGCTAATAAATAAACTGATGTTGGGCGCAAGGCAAGTGACTGAGAAAGCCTTGGGGGATATTTGTTCATTGTTAATGATTGTCATGGCAAAGTACACCAGCCGACAGATGATGTTACCATTTCCCTCAGTTATTGGTTGATGTCTCCAGGTTTGAGAATGAGTGTAAGGCTTGTGAGCACCTTGTATGAGGAACCCCACTGATGTTAAAGGTGAGGTGATCCCAAAACGCAGAAGGATAACTTGGAAAACCGGTTCTGAGTGGTGTACATTTTCAATCCGGTACAATGTGAGAAAAGATATGACAACCAGATATGAACAACTAGGTCTTGTTTTAATTAATTAATAAATGAATGTTTATTAATGTATAAAAAATACACACACACACACAACAAGAAAGGTTACAATACTCTATAATAATACACTTAGCTACAATAATCTATCTCCGTTATCCCATGTATTTACCCTGCTAGGTGTAGTGGCATGGAGGAAACCTGGGGAGAAAAAAGGGAATTGGGAAGTACTGACACTATGGGGCAATTTGTCCTGGCCAATCGACCTAACCTGCACATCTTTTTGTAATGTGGAAGGAAGCCAGAGCACCCGGAGGAAACCCATGTAGATGCGGGGAGGAGTTTTGTTTAGACATTTATTTATTATTGTCACAAGTTGGCGTACATTAACACTGCAACAAAGCTACTGTGAAAATCCCCTGGTTATCACACTCCAGTGCCTATTCAGGTACACTGAGGGAGAATTTAGCACTTAACCAGCATGTCTTTTAGACTGTGGGAGGAAACAAGTGCATCCAGAGGAAACCCATGCAGACGTGGGGAGAATGTGCAGCCTCCACACAGACCGTGACCCAAGCTGGGAATCGAACCCAGGTCCGTGGCGCCCTGAGGCGGCAATGCTAACCATTGTGCCATCATGCCACCGTTTTTTGAGACAATATGTTGAAATAATCATCAAGCTTCATTGAGGGAACATTTTGCAGGCTTTGAGCACATCTGTTATTCTTAAATCAAAGCACATTGTGAGGACTGATAACCTGTCTTTATGGGATTTACTGCTCTTATTAATGTACTTTTATGCAGATTAACAGCAAATAATTGGATTATGATGTGAGTTGAATATCATTTTCATGTTATTTGGATGCAAATTTCAAAAAACTCTGTTGTGTCTCCCTGGCAGCAGCAAATGTGCATTTTGAACTGGAGTGTGGCTTTCGGATGCCAAATATTTATATCCCAGTTCATCTTCTCACCAGCAAACTCAACGTCCATTCTACTGCAGCTGAGAAACCATCCCTCAATACTGCTTCTGAAAAAGATCCCAAGTAAGGAATTATAGAACCATAGAAACCTTACAGTGCAGAAACAGGCCATTCAGCCCATCGAGTTGGCACCGACAACAATCCCACCCAGGTCCTATTCCCATCTCTCTACATATTTATCTGCTAATCTCTCTAACCTACACATCGACCTATTTACCCTAGCTAGCCCCCTGACACTAAGGGAAAATTTAGCTTGGCCAGTCCACCTAACCCATACATTTTTAGGCGGTGGAAGAAAACCAGAACACCCAGAGGAAACCCACGCAGATACTGGGAGAATGTGCAAACTCTGCACAGACAGCGACCCAAGCTGGGAATCGAACCGCGGTCCCTGGAGCTGTGAAGCAACAGTGCAAACCACTATGCTACCATGCCGCCCCAGAATTGTATGCGACTTGCTCCTCTACTTGTAAGCATACTCTGCTTTATCTCCCAGCCTGTCCGCCTGCACCTGCCTGTTTGTACCAATTAATTTTTGCTTGCAGGCTCCAGCAAGAATTGAACTCATAACCCCTGGTTTACAGGACTAGTGCTCTAACCATTGAGCTATGGAGTCAAATACTAATAAAGTTACTGCAAACATCCTCAAGTTGCCACTCCCGTGCTTGTTTGGATCAATCCAGCTAACCCACCTAATTGTCCAAACCAATTATCAAATTGACATGAATAAAAAATACTTTGATTTGTGTCGCTGCTTTCATGATGCTGGGGGCAGAATTTTCCCAATCTGTCCACCACTGGAATCGTCGCGGGCTCGACACAGACTGTGCCAAGGTCTGTTGACCTTGGCGGGATTTTCTGACCTTGGAGTGACAGTGGGCCAGAAAATTCTGCCCCAGGGGAGTCTCCAAGCACCTTACCAGTAATGAAGCGTTTTTGGAAAGACGTATTGTAGGAGATACGGCTGCCAATTTGTGCACAGCAAGTTCCCACAGACAGCAAAGAGACAATGACCAAATAATGTGTCATAACAACGTGGATTCAGGGATAGATACTGGCTGGACCAGTGGCGATAACTCCCCTCCTTCTCTCCTTCAAAAGAGAAATCTTTAGCCTTCACCTGAGAGGGGCAGGACTTCCAGTTTTCTCCCACACTCCGAAGATGGATTGGTCATGTTAAATTAAGTATCAGAGGGATTAACAAGGTAAATATGTGGAGAAATGGGGATGGGTGGAATTGTGGTTGCTGCAGACTCAAAGGGTTGATTGGCCTCCTTCTGTACCATATGATTTCTATGGTAGGGTGGCACGGTGGTTAGCACTGCTGCCTCACAGTGCCAGGGACCTGGGTTCGATTCCTGGCTGAATGTGCAGAGCCTGCACGTTCTCCCCGTGTTTGCGTGGGTCTCCTCCAGGTGCCCCTGCTCTCTCCCACCCTCCAAAGATGTGCTGATTGTCCTTAGTGGTATTAACAGGATATGTGGGGTGATGGGGATGGGTAGGATTGTGGTTGGTGTAACTCAGTGAGCCGAATGGCCTCCTTCTGCACTGTAGGGGTTCTCTGGTTCTGTGGAAGTGGTGGTATGACCCCTGTCTGCCTGCCTCGCCTTTGCCATGTTGGGGATAGGTGAAGTCAAGAGGGTGGCTGGGGAGCTAAAACTGACCTGTTGATTTCTACTTCTGAAATCTGGCCCCTCAGTCCGTCACTGCTGGCAAAGAGAAGCACCTTCATTTGAGCTCAATCTTTGGAAATCACCTTCTAAATTACAATTGATACACTTTTACTGTGGAAAGCGACAAAGTTAATTTGCTTTTCATTTCCAATTCAACTAAAACATTAAAAGTAATTATGCACCTATGAATATTAAGTGTATGTAACACAGCTTAGGTATGTGGTTGTAAACACGGGGTAATTTTATTTGAAAACTCAAATGTGAGTCTCATTTCGAAGGCTCTGGTAAGCACAATTAGATATGACCTAACGTACTAGTGTTACAAGTAAAATAAGAATTGTAAACTAGGATTATCGTGCTGATTTGGCACAGTAGGCTTTCCCTAGGGGTGAGAAGGTCATCTGCTCAGGCTCACAGATCAATCTGACATAACACCATGCTTCACATAAAGGTAGAAGGATGTGCATTTATATAGCACCTTTCACGGCAATTTGGACATCGCAAATTGCTTTACAGCCAATCGGGAACTTTAGAGTGAAGTCATTATGTTTAAATTTATTTATTAGTGCCACTAGTTGGCTAACATTAACACTGCAATGAAGTTACTGTGAAAATCTCCTAGTTGCCACACTCCGGCACCTGTTTGGGTACACCGAGGGAGAATTTAGCAAGGCCAATGCATCTAACTAACACATCTTTTGGAGTCAGTAAGATGTCCCACAATATCGAGTTAAAGGTTTACTTGGAATCACGAGCTTTCAGAGCACTACTCCTTCATCAGGTGAGTCACTCACCTGTAGGATATACATCTATATTGTAGGATACAAACCTGGCGTTGTGAAACTTCTTATCCAGTCCAACGCTGGCATCTCCATATCATCTTTTGGACTGTGGGAGGAGGCCGGAGCATCCGGAGGAAGCTCACACAGACATGGGGAGAACGTGCAGCCTCCACATAGACAGTGACCCAAGCCGGGAATCGAACCTGGGTCACTGGCACTGTGAGGCAGCAGTGCTAACCACTGTTCTACCGAGTCATTGCTGTGATGCAGGGAATGCAGCAGACATTGTGTGCATCACACAAACGGCAAATAATAAAACCTGACTATCTGTTTTTGGTGTCAACATACCGAAACATCTGTGTCTAATATAGTAGAAAACATTGGCGATTATGTAGAATGTAAAGCACAGGATGAGGACACTCAGTTCAGTTCAGAAAGAATTGTCTCATTGTCTGAAAGATTGCAAGGACAGAGCCACAGTTACAGGGATAATGCTGTCTGCAGGGAATTGGCTAAAACCTTGTAGGGAAGGAAGGGACTGGAGATTCAATGCTGACACCTCAAATTTATATCCACTGCTGTTCAAGGCTTTCTCAGTGGTTTTAACATCCTATGTTGTTACAAGGGGTCAGGTAATGATATCGGTGGGGTTTAGGCACGCAGAGTAGGCAACCAGAAGACCAAATCCAATTAATGAACAATTTATATGAAGGCACGTAGCCAAGTTCATAATTGCATAAATGGATAAAAAAATTAGAGTTACCGAGGAAGGTTCTCACACAATCCGATTCCAAAGCAGCACAGTGGCACAATGGTTAGTACCACTGTCTCACAATGCTAGGGATCGATTCTGGTGTTGGGTGACTGTCTGCGTGGTGTTTGCACTCTCTCTATATCTGCACGGGCTTCCTCTGGGGGTCCAGTTTCCTCCCACAGTCCAAAGGTGCGCTGTTTGGGTGGACTGGCCATGCTAAATTGCCCCTCAGTATCAGGGGAATTAACAGGGTAAACACGTAGGGTTAGAGGGATCGGGCAGGGGTACAGGTTTGATGAGTCAAACAGCCCCTTTCTGCACTTTAGGGATTCTATGATTCTACAATTATTAATTACTGCCACTGTTTTCAGGTCAAAGGCCATCCACTGTCAAATTAAACATCACATAATATTTCCAGAATCAACATTGTGTTAATTTTTAATCTATATTACTGCAGCATCCCTAGCTTCTGGGAGTCAAGGCAGGAGGAGACAGTGACAGCTGGTAACAATGAAATGTGCTATGAATGTGTTAATCATTCACTCAGCTTAGGCAGCGCTTGAAGCAACACAATGCCTTCCCCATTCCCTTTAAACACAGCCTAATTCACAGGGAAAGGCTCACACGGTGTGTGCTGGCTCATTTTCTACATCAGTTGTCACCACGATTGAAGAACATTTGTTGATGCTTGGGTTTGGATCATTATCCTTCTTCCCAAACTCTCGCTGAGGGATTTTTTTTTACATCACTGGCTGAGCTGCCATTTGTTGCGCATTCCTAATTGTTCCTTGAACTGCGGGTCTTTCTAGGTCATCTCAGATGGCAATTAAGAGTCAAACCATGTTCTGTAGGTCATGGAGACACAATGGTTTGCAGTGCTGCCTCACAACGCCACAGATCTGGCTTCAATTTTCAGATTGGGTCACCGCCTGTGCGGAGTCTGCATGTTCTCCCCGTGTCTGTGTGTGTTTCCTCCAGATGCTCCTCCCACAGTCAAAAAGACGTGCTGGTTGGGTGCATTGGCCATGCTAAACTTTCCCTCAGTGTACCCGAACAGGTGCCCAAGTGTAGCGACTAGGGGGTTTTCACAGTAACTTCATTGCAGTGTGAACATAAGTCTATCCGTGACTAATAAATAAACTTTAACTTTAAAGAACAGGCGCCGGAGAGTAGCGGATTTTCGTAATAATTTCATTGCAGTGTTAATGTAAGCATACTTGTTACCCTAATGAATAAACAGGCCAGACCAGGTAAGGACAGCAAATTTCCTTCTCTCGAAAGCATTAGCAAAGCATTCACAATGATCATTTCTTGGTCATCATTAGATTTTTAATTCCACATTTTTTACTGAATTCATATTTCACCATCTACCGTGGTGGGATTCGAACCAGATCCTCGGAGCATTCCCTGGGTTTCTGAATTACTAGCCCGGCAATGATACTGCCACTGCCTCCCTACAGTTGGAGTCTAGAGGTGCTACAGATGAATGAAAAATGCAAAATCAGATCTCTGGGGTCCCACACGTATCAGGGGCTTTTTGGAGCATAGAACATGGTGAATAGACATTTATGCAACTTTGACTCTTATCATCGGAGGAAACTTGACCCCTAAGGTGACCCTGGCACTGACCTTGATGCAGCAGGCAATGGTGGTGTGATAGGCTGAGTCATAATGAATGAACACATTATGACAGCTTCATTAACTTACTTGGCAAGGTGGCTGAAATCTGGCATCAGGGACAGGAACCTTTCCTGTTGTATTAGTTAATAACCTACATACGATCAATCCATCACGCCTTGCACTTCATAAATTTCTTCTCTTTGACGGGATGTGGGCATCATTAGATAGGCCAGCATTTATTGGCCAACCTTGACTGCCCTTGAGAAGCTGGTGGTAGGCCACTTTCCTGAACCACTGCAGTCCATAGGCTGTAGGAACACTCTTCGTGCTGTGATTGGCTTGGAGGGCCGAATGGCCTGTTCCTGTGTTGTACTGTTCTTTATTCCTTACAGGGTGTTTGTAGGCAATGATTTATTCCAGTGTGAGTGAGATGTCAGTTTGACATTCAGTGGCTTCTATGTTTTTTTGAAGCCAGACAAATGACCCTTACAATTAACTGGCAGCATTTAAAACACAGTACAAAGTCTCACTACATCAGGATAAAGTCCAACAGGTTTATTTTGTAGCATAAGCTATGAACTTTCAGAGCGATGTCCCTTCATCAGGTGAGTGGGAGTTCTGTTCACAAACAGAGCATATATAGATACAAACTCAATTTACAAAATAATGGTTGGAATGCGAGTCTTTACAGGTCATCAAGTCTTAAAGGTGCAGACAATGTGAGTGAAGAGAGCGTTAAGCACAGGTTAAAGAGGTGTGTATTGTCTCCAGACAGGACAGCTGGTGAGATTTTGCAAGTCATGGGGGTTACAGATAGTGTGACATGAACCCAAGATCCCAGTTGAAGCTATCCTCGTGTGTGAGGAACTTGGCTATCAGTTTCTGCTCAGTGACTCTGCGCTGTCGTGTGTCGTGAAGGCCACTTTGGAGAACGCATACTTGAAGAAGGCATGAGTCAAACCTATAACTCTTGAAGTGGCCCAAAGTTTGAAAGTGTATCTTCAGATCAAATTCAACCTTGTAAGAAACTTAATCTCTTTATTATTTTCTGATGCATTGTGCCAATGCATCATCCCCTGGTGAAAGCTTGTGGAATCAAGGCAGTTTTATGGAGTACTCAATTGGCCATGATCTTAATGAACAAAGGAGCAGAATGGCCTATTGTTGTTAGCAATGCATTCACATTCACAGAAACCGTACATTGCAGAAAGAGGCTATTTTGACCCACTGACCACAATCCCACCCAGGCTCTGTAGATTTTTGGGGACATACTTACCCATTAATCCCTCTAACCTACATATCTCAGGACACTAAGGGACAATTTTAGCATGGCCAAACAAAGTAACCTGCACATTTTTGGACTATGGTAAGAAGCTGGAGCACTCGAAGGAAACCCACGCAGACGAGGAAAATGTGTAAACTCCACAGAGACAGTGACCCAAGCCGGGAATCAAACTCAGGTCCCTGGAGCTGTGAGGCAGCAGTGTTAACCACTGCGCTACGACGCCGTCATATGAAAACCTATGTCCCTATGGGTGCCACAGTGGTTAGTACTTCTGCCTCAGAATGTCAGGGACCTGGGTTTGATTCCAGCTGTGGGTCACTATCTGTGTCTGCGTGGGTTTCCTCCGGGTGCTCAGGTTTCCTCCCACAGTCCGAAAGATGTGCTGATCTACGCCCCTCGTTACTTATAGACCTCTATAAGATCACCTCTCAGCCTCCCATGCTCCAGGGAAGAATTCACAGTCTATCCAGCCTCCTGTTTTAACTCAAACAATCAAGTCCCATTTTAGTATATCTTTTCTGCACTCTTTCTAGTCCTTTCTATAATAGGGTGACCCAGAATTGCACACAGTTTTCCAAGTGTGGCTTTACCAATGTCCTGTACAACTTCAACAAGACGTCCCAACTCTTGTATTCATCGTTCTAACTGATGAAACCAAGCAAGTCGAATGCCTTCTTCACCACTCTGTCCACCTGTGACTCCAGTTTCAAGGAGCTATGAACCTGTACCCCTAGATCTCTTTGTTCTATAACTCTCCCCAACACCCTACCATTAACTGAGTAAGTCCTGCCTGGTTCAATCTAACAAAATGCATCGTCCCACATTTATTTACATTAAACTCCAACTGCCATTTGTCAACCCACTGGCCGAATTGATCAAGATCCCATTGCAATCCTAGATAACCTTCTTCGCTGTCCACTATGCCACCAATCATGGCGTCATCTGCAAACTTACTAATCATGACTCCTATATTCTCATCCAAATCATTAATACAAATGGCAAATAACACTAGACCCAGCACCAATCCCTGAGGCACACCACTGGTCACAAGCTTCAAGTTGGAAAAACAAACCTCTATAACCACCCTCTGTCTTCTGTCATCAAGCCAATTTTGTATCTGTTTGGCTGCCTCACCCTGGATCCTATGAGATTTAAACTTATGCAACAATCTACCACGCGGTACCTTGCCAAAGGCGAGCTGGCTAGAAGAAGTCAATAAGCATGTGGGAAATGCAGTCGTGTCTGTGTGGAGTTTGCACATTCTCCCCATGCCTGTGTTTCTCTGGTGCTCCAATTTCCTCTCACAGACTGAAAGATGTGCTGGTTAGATGCGTAGGCCATGCTAAATTCTCCCTCAGTGTACCCGAACAGGCACCAGAGTGTTGCGACAAGGGGATTTTCACTGTAACTTTATTGCAGTGTTAATGTCAGCCTACTTATGACACTAATAAATAAACTTTGGGGGAAAAGAAGGAGAGATTATAATGTAGAGGATTGCAGTATAAAAATTGCCTTGCTTGCTGAGCTTTGAAAACCTTAAGTGCAATATCAGTGTTCAGGTTTGACATTTCAAGGAACATTCAAGTGAAACAGCACAACATCAATTTGGCTACTAGAGCATTATTTCCTGGTATTTTGCAAGATTGAAGATAACTGCGAAAACCTAAGAGGCCCGGGACATGATAATTATGTAATTGCGTTGCAAAGTAGTTCTGTAATAGCCAAAAGCTATTTAGAAATAAGATTCCCTGGCAACTGCAGTAAGTGGTGAAATAATACAACCAAACTTTATCTACACTGTAGCAGTATAGGAATGGCGACTCCCAAATTCCATTGCAGAAACAGCTCACAAATCAAGTGAAGAAATATGTTCCAGTTCGAACAGTGTTTGTAGAAACTTTCCCCTCTGCCAATTTTCATTGCATTTCCCTGTGGTGTTAAGAGCTTGCTGGCAATGTGCTCCATCTGATTACATGAGTCCCACATAGTGGGCACCAGCAGTTAAGGATAACAGAAAAGCCAAGGTCAATCCCACCTTCTTGCCATTCAAAGGTGTTAGGAGTCACTGTAGATCAGTCAGGACGTACCGACAACTGTTTTTTTTCCGCTTTATTTACTAGCCTATAAACCCATTAAATGAATATGTGAATATGGCAGTCTTTTTATAAAATAACCCTAGTGGATGAAAGGAAGTGGTAGGCATGGTGATAGTGTCACTGCATCAGCAAGAGGACCAAACTAACCACAAAATCCCCCACCATGCTGAAGAAGAGCAATCGGCCCATCGAGCCTGTGCCAACTCGGCACGGTGATACAGTGATTAGCACTGCTGGCTCACAGTGCCAGGGACCTGAGTTCGATCGCCAGATTGGGTCCCTGTCTGTGCAGAGTCTGCGCATGTTCTTCCCATCTCTGTGTGGGTTTCATCCGGGTGCTCCAGGTTTCTTCCCACAACCCAAAAGGTGCTACCGGCTGACTATGGTGGGACTTTAATCCATGTTCCCAGACCATTGTTGTGCTGGTTAGTCGTGTTTGCCGTGCTAAATTCTCACTCTGTGTACCCGAACAGGCGACTAGGGGATTTCACAGTAACTTCTTTGCAGTGTTAATGTAAGCCTAGTTGTGATACTGATAAATTTTTAAAAACAGGGCATCCCACCAAGGCCCTATCCTTGTAGCTCCACATATTAACCCTGCTGACTTATACATCTTGGGACACTTAAGAGACAACTTAGCACGGCCAACCCGCACATCACTGCTCTGAGAAGTCCCACCACGGGCAGCCGGTGGAATTTAAATGCAATTAATGAATCCAGAATATAAAACTAATCTCAGTGATTGTGAATCATCATTAACTGTTGCTTAAAAGCTCCATCTGGTTCACTAATGCCCTTCATAAAATAAAGGAAATCTGCCATCCTTACCCTGTCTGGCTTGTGTGACTCCAGCTACTTTGTGTAAAACCAAACAAACAGAGAGACAGCCACAGCAATGTGGTTGACTCTTAACTGCCTTCTGAAATGATCTAGCAAGCCACTCACTTCAAGGGCAATTAGCGATGGTCAATGTAACATTCACATCCCATGAGAGAAGAAATAATTTCAGAACATCAGGGTTTTGTTTTAATGCAAACAGGGGAATTAGCCATGTGGGATCCTCAGCATCTTCCCTCTGTTCCCCACAATTTCGTTTGCTTTGGTCATTCCGTACAAACAAGCAAGGAGCAGGAGTAGGCTGTTCAGCCCCTTGAGCCTGCTGCTACAACTAGCTACATATCACAAAACTGACAAATGTTGGTTTGATTTTATTTGATTTGATTTATTATTGTCACATGTATTAACATACAGCGAAAAGTATTGTTTCTTGCGTGTATGTTACCAGCTAGCTGGAGGAAGGGGGTAGGGGGAATCATGTAAACCATAGAACTATAGAAACCCTACAGTACAGGAGGAGGCCATTCGGCCCATTGGGTCTGCATTGGCAACAATCCCACCTGGGCCCTAATGCACAATCCCACATATTTACCTCACTAATCCATCTAACCTGGAATCCCAGCACACTAAAAGGCAATTTAGCATGGCCATTGCACCTAACCTGCACATCTTTCAGACCATGGTAGGAAACTGGAATACCCAGAGGAAACCCACGCAGAACACGGGGAGAATGTGCAGATTCCACACAGACAGTGAACCAAGCCAGGAATCGAACTGAGAAGCTTGGAACTGTGAGGCAGCAGTGCTAACCACTGTGCCCCTCATGGCGGGGGGTGGGGGGGGGGGGGGGGGGGGGGAGAGTTATCATTGACCCAAGGAGATCATGAGTGGGATTTTCTGACCATGCTCGCCCTGAAACCAGAGAATCCCGCCATTGGTCAACAGATTCTTCCATGGTCTGACTCTTGACCATTCCCATTCCCTTAGTGGGTGAAACAGGACAATTCACCCTAGCATGTCCAGACAATCTTACCGGGGGCAGGTTCATACTGGTACCAGCTACTTGCTCAGGATTATCAGTTGGATAACTGGCTCCTACTGAGAGGCCACTTGGGGGAGAAATGGGCTACCACCAGGATCTAAAACACGCAAACCAGCCTCCCATCCATTGACTCTGTCTACACTTCCCGCTGCTCTGGAAAAGCATAATCAAAGACCTCACGCACCGCAGACAGATTCTGTTCCACCTTCTTCTGTCGGGAAAAAAGACACAGAAGTCTGAAGTCGTGAGCCAATGGACTCAAGAATAACTTCTTCCCTCCTGTCATCAGACTTTTGAATGGACCTGCCTCTCAGTAAATTGATCTCTCCCAACACCCTAGCAATGACTGTAACACTACATTCTGCACCCTCCCCTTTCCTTCTCTGTGAATGATATACTTTGTCTGTATAGCATGCAAGAAACAATACTTTTCACTGTATGTAGGGAACATGGTAACAGAGTCTCACACTCCAGGGGCCCATGTTCAATTCCCAACTTGGGTCACTGACTGTGTGGAATCTGGACTTCTTCCCTGTGTCTGCATGGGTGTTTTTTCCAGGTGCTCCAATTTCCTCCCACAGTCTGAAAGATGTGCTGATTAGGTGAATTGGCCAGGATAAAATTCTCCCTCTGCGTACCCGAACAAGTGCTGGAGTGTGGCAACCAGGGGATTTTCACAAGTAACTTCATTGCAGTGTTAATGTAAGCCAACTTGCAACTAATAAATAAACTTTACTTTGCTAATACTAATATGTGACAATAATAAATCAAATCAAAAATCAGATCAAATCAAACATCAGATCAAATCAAACATCAGATCAAATCAAACATCAGATCAAATCAAACATCAGATCAAATAATCCCAACTATCATTTGAAAATTAAAGGTGGTAAAATTCTGTGCTATAGCACCCTGTGGTGCTTATGTAGCAACTTCAGTTGTGGCAAATACATACAATGTGCACAATAAGTACAATCTGAATAAATCTGCCCACTCCCTATTAATTGCTGCTTCGATTAATTAGCCAACAACCACTTAAAAACTTCCAATGCCAGATTGTGGTGTTGATCCGTCTTGAGGCCAACTAGTCCCAGAACAATTTTGCTGTATGCGATAAAGTTACTGCTCATTTTGCTAATGCTGACTCATTAAACTAATACCATTGAAACACGTACAATCAGTTTGAAGCAAATTAAATCTCAGGGGTTTGTGGATCCAACTAACAACAGGCAATTTAAGCAAAACAATCGGAAAGCTTTGATTTCAAATGGATTAGAAATATTTTAAGTTTGACGTCCTCCATTAATCAAACCAGCCCCCCCCATCCATTGACTCTGTCTTCACTTCCCGCTGCTTCGTAAAAGCAGCCAGCATAATCAAGGACGCCGACACACTCCCGACATTCCCTCTTCCACCTTTTCCATCGGGAAAAAGGTACACAAGCCTGAGATCACGTACCACTTGATTCAAGAGCAGTTTCTTCCCTGCTGCCATCAGACTTTTGAATGACCTTACCTCACATTAAGTTGATCTTTTTCTGCACCTTAGCTATGACTGTTACACTGCATTCTGCACTCTCTCCTTTCCTTCCCTATGAATACTGTGTCTGTATAGTGCGCAAGAAACAATACTTTTCACTGCATACTAAACCATAGAATCCCTACGCACAAAAGAAGGCCATTCAGCCCATCGAGTCTGCACCAACCATAATCCCATCCAGGCCCCCTCCCCATAACCCTACACATTTACCCTGTTAATCCCCCTGACACTAAGGGGCAATTTAGCACGGCCAATCAACCTAACCCGCACATCTTCGGACTGTGGGAGGAAACCCATACAGACGTAAGGAGAACGTACAAACTCCACACAGAGAGAGAACTGAAGCTAGAATTGAATGCAGGCCCCTGGCGCTGTGAGACAGCAGTGCTAACCACTGTGCCACCGCAAATCAAATCAAATCAAATCAAACCAAACCAGTCGACAGATGGAAAGTGATACACAAATTCTGAAAAATTATCTTAAGTGACAGGGCAAGTCTGACACAGCAATTTTTTTGTCATTCATGGAGTCACACGTTATTATGTTCTGTATTTTGATTGATAATGTTATAAATTGAATATGTTATAGAGAACTGCTCTCACAATTTACAACACCTCATTGCTGATGTGTTTCTAACTGTCTCATTCACTGTCAAAACCTGTTTAACCATCAAATATTCTGAAATTAGCCTATTATTTACTATCAGATTCACTGTGAACAGTTTTCCACAACTGACAGCCATTGTGGACCATCGTCAACTGGAAATGTTGACTTTAAAAGCTGCATAAATAAATGCATAAATAAATGCAGTCACGTGAATGTTACAGACAGGAGGGAGTGAATTTAAATTGCTCTAATTTCACCTCTCATTATCCGTCAATACACAGAAAGGTTTTCTTCAGAAAAGCAGCCAGCGTAATCAAGGACATCATGAATCCCAGATATACAGGGGCAAAATTCTTTCAAAAGTAGGCTGAGGGGAGGCCTGATGGAAATTGAGGGGCAGATTTAGGATTGACAGTCAAAATCTTTTCCCCAGAGTTGAAATGTCTAAGACTAGGGGGCTCGCACTTAAGTGAATGTGAAAGGAGATGAGAGGGAAAGGTTTTTTTACATAGAGTGGTAAGTGGCTGCCAGGCAGGGATGGTGGTGCAGGAAGATGTGATAGGATTGTTTATGGGGTTTTTAGCTAAGCACATGAATATGTAAGATATAGAGGGATTTGGAGCAAGGGCAGGCAGAGGGGATTAGTTTAATTTGACATCATGTTCGGCACAACATTATGGGCTGAAGGGCCTGTTCCTGTGCTGTACTGTTCTATGTTCTAAAAATTCTTTGTGGGCGATTCTCCCCACAAAAAATTCCAAGTGTTGAATTTGCGGGACAGCTGGAGTAATTCACACTGTTTTTTTCAGTGGAAGTTCACACTGGAATCTTTCACACTCTATGCAATGCAAAGGCCACCATCTAATATCATTAGATTTCAGGGACAGGAGCCTAACCCCAGCCGGGAAGCTGAAACCAGCAGGCACATCGCAGTGGCCCTGCACAGAAACAGTTTCCCATTTGCTGGCCAGCTCCATCACCGGCCAGCTTGGGACCTCCTCAGTGCTGTCCCCCCACCCCCAATCTCACCCAACTCCCCACAACTCCAACCATTTCCTGGCCTTCCGATCCCAGGCCGATCTCCAGCCCACCCCTCGGCAGTTCCAATACCACTCCCACCTCTGCAGTCCCTCTGGCATTCATCCCTCATAGTCTGCCCTGATTGGGGACTGGAGGGAGGTCAGCATCGATCCCAATGCAGAGTTGTAACGGGACCCCCCCCTGCCTTCCACACTGATTGCCCTTAGGCCCCACCCATCAGGTGCTACTCTCTAGCCCCCCAATAGGCCCCACTATTTTGGTACCGTCCCATGCCCTTCTTCAGAGGGTGGGGTTGGTTGAATTTCAGAGGGTGATCATCATTCCCCCAGTGGGAAAAAGCTCCTGAGACACCATTTTCAATGTTTTTTTGTGTATTTGTATACAAGGACATCACTGGCTGGCCAACATTTATTGCCCATTCTTGGCTGCCTTTGGAGGGCAGTTGAGAGTCAACCACGTTGCTGTGGCTCTGGTGTCACATACAGCCCAGACCAGGCAAGGATGGGAGATTTCCTTCCCTAAAGGGCATTAGCGAATAAAACAGGTTTTTCCAATCAACAATGGTTTCATGATCATCAGTAAATTCTTAACTCCAGGTATTTTTATTGAATTCAAATTCCATCCATTAGCCATGGTGGGATTTGAACCAAGACCCCAGAACATTAACTGAGTTTCTGGATTAATAGTTGAGTGATAATACCACTAAGCCGTCACTTCCCAAGTAATCCAAAGTGTAGATGAGGGCCAGGTGATTGTATCTGAGCAGACTTTCTTCTATTGCTCCCTGTTCAATGACAAGATGGTGGACAGCGACATTTGCCTGGAGTCCTGTTCTCTTTGGTTGTCAAAATAGTGACTAAAGTTGAGATCCAACCGGTTAGTAAAGGAATTTGGACAGTTCAAATCTCGGTTATCTGACAGTGTGGTTTTGGATTGACCTAACAAGGCTCTGATTGAAACCTATTGTGTTTTGGAACAGGTAAGTGGACAGGCCATTAACACATATTGGATATTATAAGTCACAAACCTTGGCCCTTGTCCTTGGAGACAACCCTGCTGGCCAGAAGTTTAGAAATGCCAAAGAAGCCTTTGAGGAGAGGCCTTCTTTATTTTAAAGATAACAAAACTCTGCTGGTTTGTCTGAAAGTTAAAGATTCCTATGAGTCGTGGCTAGTCAAGATAAAGCCTTGGTCCTTTATTTCAGAATTGAAATTATAATATTACAGACTAGCCCTGTTGGCTTGTATATGGCTTTATATCTTCTTCTTGTCCCAAACAGAACATAAATCAGACGAACTTAAGAGCTAAAACGGAAAAGATTTACTGAAATCAGACTCCTGACACAAAGGGTCATCCAAACTTGAAATGTTAACTTTATGGGGAGAGTTGGCTGCCCCAGCCTGGGGGTGATAAGTCACCCATGATCCAAGCTGAAGCTCAGTGCAGCCAACAAGAATGTACAAGAACACAGAAGAGGTGGGAAGCTAGTGTCCTTAAGGTTCAATGCACTTTAACTGAGATCCTATTTTGCACCAAAGCCTTCAGCAGGTTCTAGCTGGGACCTTAACGGCAAGGACAGCAAGCACTGACTAGCTTCACCCCACAGAGACTGCAAACCAAATGGATTGGTGAATCCTTCATTCCTCTTCAGCGTTAGCCAACTTGGCAATGCATTACACAAGCCTATTGCCAGAATCAAGTATTTATTGCACAATTTTGTTTTAGTGTTTATTTATTAATGTCACAAGTGGACTTACATTAATACTGCAATGAAACTACCCCGAATATCCCCCAGTCACCGCACTCCGATGCCTGTTTGGATACACTGAGGGAGAATGTAGCATCTAACCAGCACATCTTTTGGACTGTGGGAGGAAACCCATGCAGATATAGGGAGAAGGTGTAGACTCTGCACAGATGTTGACCCCAGTCGGGAATCAAACTCGGATGCCTGGCGCTGTGAGACAGCTGTGCTAACCACTGTACCACCATGCCACTTCTGAGTCCAAAGTAATGAATAAATTGATTGATCCACTGTAACTGCATTCTGATATATCCCCAAGAATCTGTGCAACGTCCTACAGCCCATCAACTTGAGGATTGTCTCTGGCAGTTCTAGTTCACGAACCATGCTGTCTCGCCATTCAGATGGTCAAAACCCCATGGTTGCCGCAAACACTTTAAATGTATTACTTAGCTTTGTTTCATCTCTTAAAAGGTACCAAATACTGTACTTGCTAATTTACATTTTACCCAGAGGATCAGGATAGGACAATGGTTTATCACTTTAAAAAGCTTCTTCTTTTGCTGACACAGTCACTGGGGATTGAAAGCAACTTGCTTCCATTCTGGTTCAACGCATTCTGAGAAGTCCAACATGCGATCTGCAGGTCCTGCCACAGCACAGGTGGTGCTCAAAGGGCCAGGCAGATCAGTTGTTTGAATGTTTGTGCCCTCCCTCCAATGCCTCCTTCCCCTCTCTGACTGTCTCCTGACAAAGTCCCTCCATGTTTTCCATGCCTTCCCCAATTAACCTTCTCCATTCTTCTTGGTCATGAGCCAGGATCTCCCGTGAGTCAGTGGGCATGTTTGACCTCTTCAGGGAAGCATTGAGGAACTCCCTCAAGTGTTTGCTCTGTCCTCCTGGGGGTTTCCTGTTGTGACCAAGTTCTGAGTAGAGTCTGGTGACAGGCACACAAATGACATCTCCTGCTTGGTGGGATTAACATTGATGGTGAGATCCTGGAAAATATGGAGCATTTTCTGTCTCTTAGGATGAATGCAGCATGGACAACAGAATTTACCTTCATCTCCAATGTAGCAGTTCAGTCTTTGGCTGATGTGGGTAAGAGTATTTGATCTCCAGGATCTTAAACTTGAGAGTACAGTCATTGTTTATTCGGCAGCAGTTATCCTCACTTTGCTATATGTTTCAGAGAGTTGGACAACCAACAGCAAGAACCACAAAGCACTGGAGGAGAATGATCAGCAATGTCTTCTCAAGCTCCTCTGCATGCTGCGTTCTGAATCACAGAGCCCCTACAGCACAGAAGGATGCTATTTGACCTATTTAGTCTGCACCGACTCTGCAACTGAGCATCTTACGCAGGCCCTATTCAGTACCCCTGTATATTTAAAGCAAAGTTTATTTATTAGTCACAGGTAAGGCTAACATTAACATTGCAATGAAGTTACTGTGAAATTCCCCTGGTCGCACTTAACCAGCATGTCTTTTGGACTGTAAAGTGAAACTGGAGCACCCAGAAGAAACCCACGCAAACATGAGGAGAACATGCAAACTCCACATCGACAGTGGCCCAAGCCAAGAATGGAACCTGGATTCCTGGCGCTGTGAGGCAGCAGTGCTAACCAGTGTGGCATCGTGCCGCCCCCTACTCCACTAATCCCCATCACATACAAATCTTGTGACATTAAGGGACGATTTACCATTGCCTATCAACTGAACCTGAATGTCTTTGGGCAGTAAGGGGCAATTAACAATGGCCAATCCAACTAAACTACCCATTTTTGGACACATGGAGCAATTTAGCATGGCCAATCCACCAAACCTGCAGTTCTTTGGACTCTTAGGGACAATTTAGCATGGCCAGCCCACCTAACCTGCACATCTTTGGACACTTAGGAACAATTTAGCATGGCCAGGCAATCTAACCTGCACTTCTTTGGACTATGGGGGGAAACCAGAGTACCTGCTGGAAACCCCCACAGACAGAGGAAGAAGCAGCAACCTCCACATAGACAGTCTCCCACAGCTAGAATTGAATACGCGTTCCTGGTGCTGTGAGGCAGCAGTGCTAATCACTGTGCCAGCCCACGTTTTCAAACGTTGTGTGTTTCAATTATCAAGCAGATTTCAAAAGAAAATCTCGCAGTTACAATAATTCTGTTCAGTTCAGTTACTTTTGATATGTTTCATTCAAAGACCCAACTGCGAATCTCTGTCCGAGCGGTGGGAGAATTGATCTTGAAGACCAGAATAAATGGAAAACAACTGCATTAAAAAAATTATATCAAGGGCACGGCATATTAAAGGAAGTTCCTTTCATAAGACGAGGGACTCTGTTTCAGAGGCGAGTTAGCAATGGGCACCAGCTGTGACTGACTGGTATCTCTCCTTTGTTACAGAGAGCCGCATGACTGAATATTTTCCAGACATGTTTAAAGATTCCAAAATTGCTGCAAGGGTTGGCAGGGGAAGAGGGGGAATGCGGTGTGGCTGTAGTCGGGGAATGAAAGGTTTGATTGTAAGTGCCATTTGCAGATGGAAGTGCAAAAAAATCCTCGCTGGGAAAGATAAAATTACAATAATTCATAACTGAATCCAATGAAAGAAATAATCAGAGCCACACAGCCAGTCAAGCAGAGTTGCAGAATGAATTAAGATGCGGCAGAGTCGGTGAGTGGGGCGAAAAGGAACAAACTCAAGAAGAGATATAAAGGGGATCCAGCCAAAATTTTAAGACAGGCCGGCAGTGAGAAGTATTTAGTCATGGCCATGCAGTGGTTAACACTGCTGCCTCACAACACCAGGGGCCCAAATTCTGCGGCAATGAATTCCACAGTATCACCACCCTCTGGCTGAAGAAATTTCTCCTCATTTCTGTTCTAAAGGATCATCCCTTTACTCTGACGCTGTGTCCTTGAATCCTTGTCTTTCCTACTAAAGGAAACATCTTCTATCCAGTTTTCTGTAAGTTTCAATGAGATCCCCCCCACCCCCCCCCCCCAATCCTTCTAAATTTTATTAAGTACAGATCCAGAGTCCTCAAACATTAAGTTCTTCATTCCAGGGATCATTCTTGTGAACCTCCTCTGGGCCCTTTCCAAGGCCGGCACATCCTTCCTTAGATACGAAGCCCAAAATTGCTCATAATACTCCAAATGTTCTCTGAACAGAACCTTATAAAATCTCTGCAATGCTAGTTTTGTATTCTAGTTCCTCTCAAAATTAATGCAAACTTTTCTCATGGTGCAGCACGGTGGAACAATGGTTAACACTGCTGTCTCACAGTGTCAAGGACGCGGGTTCAATTTCAGCCTCGAGTGACTGTCTGTGTAGAACGTGCTCATTCTCCCTGTGTCTGTGTGGGTTTCCTCCGGGTGCTCCAGCTTCCTCTCACAGTCCAAAGATGTTCAAGTTAGGTTAATTGGCTATGCTAAATTGCCCCTTAGTGTACCAAGATGTGTTGGTTAGGGGGGCTAGCAGGGTAAATATTTGGGGTTATGGGAATAGGGGCTGGGTGGAATTGTTGTCAGTGCAGGCTCGAGGGGCCAAATGGCCTCCTTCTGCACTGTAGGGATTCTATGATTCTATGAACATTGCATTTGCTTTCCTAACTACTATTGCCAGAGTAAGAAGTCTCAGAACACCAGGTTAAAATCCAACAGATTTATTTGGAATCACGAGCTTTCAGAGCACTGCTCCTTCATGAGCAATGACTAGAACCCACCTGAGGAAGGAGCAGTGTTCTGAAAGCTCTTGATTCCAAATAAACCCGTTGGAATATAACCTGATTTTATGAGACTTCTTATTATGCTTATCCTAGTCCAATGCCAGCATCTAGCCTTTTTCCTAGGATGGAGAAAGCTAGCACGAGGGGACACAGCTTTAAATTAAGGGGTGATAGTTATAGGACGGATATCAGAGGTAGGTTCTTTACCCAAAGGGTGGTTAGGGAGTGGAATGTCCTGCCTGCAGCAGTTGTAGATGTGCCAAGTTTGGTGGCGTTTAAGAGGTTAGTTGATAAGTATATGGAAGAGGAGGGAATGGTTTAGTTTGGAGGGGCATTGCTTTTTATATTGGTCGGCGCAACATCAAAGGCCGAAGGGCCTGTTCTGTGCTGTAATGTTCTATGTTCTATCTCTATCTCCTGACTATAGTTAGAAGCATTGTGGCTGATTGTTGGTTTAAGCAGTGGCTCTCTCTTTCCCAGCTGCCTTGCTATTCTCGCTCCACAGTCGCCCTTATTAATCAGGAGGCCTTGGCATCATTTTTTGACAATGGATCGCCACTTGGGGTCATGCTTAGGCACCTGTTGCACACGTGCCGATGTTATTGGAGCAGGCGTTCACGCAGGCTTTGGAGATTGACTTTGAAGCATCTCATTTGGTCCCTGTGTGAATGGGCTCCCTCATCTGCAGCCTAGCTTAACGTTGCAAGTAACGCATTTCGAGTTAAGTAGCCGCTGAGCCACATCAGAATTGTGAAAATGTCATTATCGGATATAATTTCAAATTGGCCAGATTTCCAGTGTTAACAGTTACGCCAGAGTGAGGAAAGATTGGTCCCTGCGGCAGAAACGTGCGGAGGTTCTTGGTGTTAATAAACCGGAAGAATTGGGATATTAACACTCAAGGATCAACAGCAGAAAACATCCATAAGAAGCCCGTCTTCTTTCGTAATCTCCTGAATGGCTGTGAAAGATTACAAACTGAGAAAGGGCAGTCCCTTTGTTAACACAACTATTTTTCATTATCTCACATTATTACATTCTATTATCTTTGTAAAGCCAAGAGGGATGAATTCTAGGAAGTGTGTATCAAAAGTAAAATGCCAGCATTGCTCAGGACAGCTAAACTTAATGGGTGGTGCATTTTGCTTATTTGACCCAGAAGTTATATGACCCTGAAAGTTAGTGTGAATGAAGATGTCAGAGAGAGCATTGGGCCCCCTTACTGTTGACCGAGTGCAGGTCACGACTACATCAAGTCCAGTTTATATAAATTTACCACTTCCGTTAATTAAATCCCTGCCCCTTGCCGTTTCCAATATTGCATTTGGTGACACTTCTGTTTGGATTCCGGATTATTCATGCTTAACAACCAGACTGTTTCACCCTACAGGTACTGTTGCCTCACAGTACAGCTTCAGAGAAAATATGTCATAACATATGGCATCCAAGTGATTACAGCCACAAACAGTGACACCCTTAGCAGCAACACAGAAGACTGCTCTTTAAGTGTTTCCTTTCTTTATATGGATCCAGAGTCATTAAGTAAATTATCTATTATTTATTAACACCAAAGAAAAGATGGGTGAGTTTTTTTTTAATTCATTCATTGATATAGGCTTCGTTGGTTGGGCCAGCATTTATTGCCCATCCCTAGTTGCCTGAGGGTAGTTGAGAGTCAACCACATTGCATTGGATCTGGGGTCAATTGTAGGCCAGACCATGTAAGAATGGCAGGTTTCCTTTCCTGAAGGATATTAATGGACCAGATGGTTTTACCAACAATCGGCAATGGTTTCATGGTCATCAGTCGATTCTTAATTCCAGATATTTTTTAATGAATTTGAATTTCACCATCTGCCGTGGCGAGATTCGAACCCAGGTCCTCAGAACATTGAAAACAATAAAATCCCACCTGAGATCAATGGGCTTTGCCATTGTCCGTCCCTCGCCCGCTCTGATTCCCGTAGCGGGTGGGGCGGTAAAATTCCAGTGATGTGTTTGAGATTGTGTGTAAAGGATACTGATAGGGCAGCGTGGTGGCACAGTGGTTAACACTGCTGCCTCACAGCACCAGGAACCTGGGTTTGATTCGATTCTGGGCTTGGGTCTCTGTCTGTTCTCCCCGTGTCTGCATGGGTTTCCTCTGGGTGCTCCAGCTCCCTCCCTCCGTCTGAAAGATGTGCTGCTTAGGTGCATTGACTATGATAAATTCTCTCTCAGTTTGATGTGATTTGATTTGATTTAGTATTGTCACCTGTATTAATCGACAATGCAATGTATTGTTTTTTTGCATGCTATACAAACAAAGCATACCGTTCATGGAGAAGAAAAGGAGAATGCAGAATGTGCTGATATAGTCATAGCTAGGGTGTAGGGAAAGATCAACTTAGTGCGAGGTAGGTCCATTCAAAAGTCTGATGGCAGCAAGGAAGATGTTCTGAAGTCATTCAGTACCCGATCTCAGACCTTTGTATTTTTTCCTGACAGAAGAAGGTGGAAGAGAGGATGTCTTGTGGGATCCTTGATTATGCTGGCTGCTTTTCTGAGGCAGTGGGGAGTGAAGACAGACAGTGTACCTAAACAGATGACTAGGGGATTTTCACAGTAACTTCATTGCAGTGTTAATGTAAGCCAACTTCATAGAATCCCTATAGTGGAGAAGGAGGCCATTCGGCCCATCGAGCCTTCACTGACAACAATCCTACCCAGACCCTATCCCCGCATCCCTGTGTATTTACCCTAGCTAGCCCACCTGACCTAAAGGGGCAATTTAGCTTGGCCAATCCACCTAACCCATACATCTTTTGGATTTGTGACATTAACAAATAAACTTTTAAAAATTTGGAGAACTGGCTCCCCAAGTTTTCCTCTTCTGCCCACAAAAATCCCCAGTATTAAAATTCTGTGATAGAGAATTCCACGTGTTCTCTAGATGAAGAGATCCTTCCTCAACTCAGTCCTGAATAGCTTATCCCTTATTCTTAGTCTGTGACCCTTCATTCTGCACTTCCCCAACATCAGGAACATTCTTTCCCCATCTCGCCTGTCCGGTCCCATCAGGATTTTATGTGTTTCTATGAAACCCCCTCTCGTTCTTTTAAATCCCAGTGAGTACAAGCCAATGAATTAAACAAATTGTTGGCTTGGTTTTTCCTCGGAGATCTGCAATGCACACTGCCGATTGATAAACCATAAGTGAAGAAAAGGCAGATTTTTAAATTACATAGAAATACTGCCATAAAACAGTCAAACATAGTACAGCAAGTCTGGAGCTCCTGTGGGTCAGTTGGATTGAAATAGATATGTGGGTCATTTAAACAATTAAAATATAAATGACATATTTGGCAGAAACCAGATTGCAACTGCGTACAGTTTGGCTAGGGTCTGTGAGACTGAAACATGTGTTCCTGTACAAACATCAGTACTAACCATATACACACGGCGGCCAGCAGAAAATGTACAATTCTTGTCAAAGTGGCAAGATCAGTATTTTAACAGTAGCCCAAGATTGCTGGACATGTCAAAGACCTTCTTGTATTCACCTATGTAAATCAAACACTGTCAGACCATCTATAATAATAACAGATAACAAAAACAAGACATAATTCTCAGGCGACAATAACTTAATGAGTGCATTAACTCTGTCCCAAATGCAGAAATGCAAAGACATTTTAGTTGCGGCTGTAATATTCCTATAGGTGATTATGGGACGGCACGTTGGCACAGTGGTGAGCACTACTGCCTCACAGCGCCAGGGACCCGGGTTCAATTCCAGCCTCGGGTCACTGTCTGTATGGAGTTTACACATTCATCCTGTATCTGTATGGCTTTCCTCCAGGTGCTTAGGTTTCCTCCCACAGTCCAAAGATGTGTGGGTTAGGTGGGTTGCCATGCTCAATTGACCCTAGTACAGGGGATTAGTAGGGTAAATGTGTGGAGTTATGGGAATAGGACTTGGGTGGGATTATGGCCAGTAGACTCAATGGGCCGAATGGCCTCCTTCTGTACTTGTAGGAATTTTATGATTCTTCTATGAAATATATATATATATATTCTTATATATTTATAAAAATAAATAAATAATTATATATAGGAAGGTTCTCTTGCTGAAACTCTGGTGAAATTACTAAGAACACAGCAGCTGTATGCAACTCAGGACTTGCCAACAGAAAAACATTCCCTGTTACTCAGACATCTCCATGGCTACTTCATTCACTTTACAATATTAATCTTCATTCCAAGCTTTTATGCTGCTCTACGACACATTCTAACTGGGCATAAACACTGCAGGAAGCAAGGAATATGCATTAGTAATAGATGCAATCTCGCTAAAGATTACAGATGAGTGCTTAGTTCATTTGCTTTGATATAATTGGATGAGTTACAACTGTTGGTCAGAACACTGAGAAGGTTCCCTGCTCCCCTTTGAATGTTGTCACTGGACACCAGCAGCAACCATAGCAGTGGATGGAAGGTTCCTCAGTTTACTCCTTCTCCTGGCAGTGCAGCACTCCTGCAGTAAGTCATCTGGGTCTTTGCTTGTCATCTCGGAATGGGCCCATGAAAGATTAACCCAGAACTAAGACTGCTGTCGACTAACCCAAGCTAAGGTAACAAAATCAAAATGTATATTGATGTTTATGTGGGGGATAATGAGAATTTGATGTGTTCTTGTTCAAACCATTGCAAATGTATTTAACATCTATTACCTTCATCACATTTAAGAATGTAATCACAGTACTATGAAGTTCATGTTCATCATAAAAAACAATATCTAGAACTAATGTCAGTATTGGGGGAGTTGCTAGAGTCTATTATTAAGGATTTCGTAGCTCAGCATTTGGAAGGCAGTGGTAAAATCAGACAGTCAACAAAAGGGAAATCATGTTTGACATATCTATTGGAATTCTTTGAGGATGTAGGGTTGGCCAAGAAGAACCAGTGGATGTAGATTATTTAGACTTTCTTCTAAGGCCTCACATAGCAGATGCTATGTAAAGTGAAAGTGTACGCAATTCATCGCATCATAGAATCACTACAGAGCAGAAGAACGCCATTCGGCCTACCAAGTCTGTGCTGACCACAATCCCATCCAGGTCCTATTCCCATAACCCACATATTTACCCTGTTAATCCCCTGACACTATGGACAATTAGCATGGCCAATCAACCTAACCCACACATTTTTGGACTCTCTTCTCCTTCTCATCCCCTTTCCCACCTCCTCCCCCACTTCATCGTGCCCTTTCCTCGGCCTATCCAGCAGCACTTGACCATCGTTTTATCATGCAATTTCAAATTGTTCCCTAAATGCCTTCAATCAAATCATTAATAAATTTATTTGTGTTTCAAGTAGGCTTAATTAACACTGTAATGAGGTTATAAAGAAAATCCCTCAGTCACCACACTGTGGTGCACCGAGGGAGAATTTTGCATGACCAATGCACCTAACCAGCATGTCTTTTGGACTGTGGGAGGAAACCGGAGCACACGAAGGAAACATGGGAGAGTGCAAACTCTATACAATCAATGATCCAAGCCGGGAATCAAATCCAGGTCCCTGGCACTGTGAGGCAGCCATCTAACCACTTCAATGAAACGACTCATCCCTGGCATTGGCAAGTAAATATTAAGATGAACGTTGAATTGGTTGCATTTGTTGCGGCAGACGATAATTAGGAACCATTGAAATCGTGCATAGGATCTAGTTATTAATTGAATCCTGCAAGGAGCACAGTGGCACAGTGGTTAGTATTGTTGCCTCACAGTACCAGGGGCCCAGGTTTGATTCTTGGCTCGGGCCACTGTCTGCAGAGTTTGCACATTCTTCCTGTGTCTGCATGGGTTTCCTCCGGGTACTCCAATTTCCTCCCACAGTCCAAAGATCATGCTGGTTAGATGGATTGGCCATGCTAAATCGCCCCTTAGTATCAGGGGCTTAGTCAGGGTAAATGCATGGGGTTATGGAGATAGGGCCTGGGTGGGATTGTGGTCGTGTAGGCTCGATGGGCCAAATGGCCTCCTCCTGCACTGTAGGATTCTATGATTCTAATAAGGAATTTTCAAAAAAGGTGCCACACAATATCAATTGGACTATCACCAACCTGCAACCGCCAGTTTCCTAATAATCTCGGCTCTTTCCAAGTGTTCTACAGCCTACATCTAATTCCTTCCAGCAACATATGGGCAACAAAATAACTCACAGCTTTAGATTTACCATCTATCTTAATTATTTTGACCATATGGGCCTCTCTCCAGTCTTTGGGAAGAAGCCCAAATCCTACCAAGGTAACAGGTTGCATATCACAGCCCCATTTTTACGTACCCCAGGGTGAATACCATCAGGGCGAGTGGTACAAATCTGTTTAAGGAGCCCAATGTTCTTCAATTGCCTGGATGACTGCAACTCCAGTATTCAACAAACTCAACATGATTGAAGCAGCCAGTCTCTCATTTGCTGCCTTACTCTCTCCACCACCAGTAGCATGCACCATCTACAGAACACTTTGCATCAACTTGCCAAGGTTCTTTTGACAGCTCCATCGTCATGCTCACCATCTAAAAGGACAAAGGCAGCAGATGCACAGGAACAGCACCATCTGCAAGTTCCCCTCCAAGAGACTCACCATCCCAACTTGAAACTATATTGCTGTTTCTTCAACATAGTTGAGTCAAAATCCTGGAGCTCCCTGCGAAGTGCATCAAGGCCTGCAGCACTTCAAGAAGGCATTTCTACAACACCTTCCGAAGGGCAACTCGGGATAGGCAATAAGTCCTGGTCATGTTTACAGTGAGTGAGAAAAACAGCCTGTTTACAACTATTTCTACAATCATAGAATCCTACAGTGCAGAAAGAGGCCATTCAGCCCATCAATCCTGCTCCAACAACAATTCCACCTAGCCCCTAGCCCTGTAATACTTACTCTGCTAATCCTTCTGACACTAAGGGTCAATTTACTATAGCCAATCCATTTAACCTGCACATCTTCAGAATGTTGGAGGAAACCCATGGAGACACAGGGAGAATGTACAAACTCCACACAGACTGTTACTTGAGGTTGGAATTTGATGGGCCAAATGGCCTCTTCTACACTACAGGGATTCTATCAGCTTCCAATTGCTCATTTGGTATTCTCTTAGATTTTTTTTTTCTTATCCTCAAATAAATCTGATACTTTTACTATTCTCTTGAGACTTATTTCTCTTGCATTTGGTAGCTTACTTTTTTATGGATTAAATTGTCTGCAGATGTTATTATTAAACAATTTCGGTTTCATCTTACCTCATATTCAGCCTTTAATCCAGGGAAGATAGTTTCCATCTCCATTAGTACAGCGTTAAAAGCATTCCACTTTCTATCTGCACTAACAATTAGCCTTTTCTTGTAACATCACCCTAATTGGGAACTCAGATGTGCTCATAATGATTTTTGCAATGATAGAAGATATCATGGCCAATCCACTCAACCTACCTATCTTTGGACATTAAGGGGCAATTTAGTATGGCCAATCCCCTCAACCTGCACATCTTGGCCAATCCACATCAACCTGCACATGGAAGAGTTTAAACTAGTAAGGTGGGGAGGGAGGAAACAAATTGAAGTGACTGGGAGAGAGGAGATCAGCTCACAAATAAGGAAAGCGTGACGGTGTGAGAGGGAGGATAGGTAGGTGACAGAGAAGGGGATTGCTCAGACTGAAGGTTTGAGGTGTGTCTATTTTAATGCAAGGAATGTTGTGAACAAAATGGATGAACTTAGAGTATGGATCATTACTTGGAAATGTGATGTGGTGGCGTTACAGAGACTTGGATGACTCAGGGACATGGCTGGTTACTTTGAGTGCTGGGTTTCAGAAGGGGCATGGAAGGATGCAAAAAGGGGGGGTGGAGGGGGGGTGGGGGTGAGCACTGTTGATCAGAGATAGTGTCATGGTTGCAGAAAAGATGGATGCCATGGAGGGATTATCTATGGAGTCTCTGTGGGTTGAGATTAGGAACAGGAAGGAGTCAATAACTTTACTGGGTGTTTGATATTAAATTCTTATTGCTGATACAGGCACCATTGAATGTGCTCTTTCAGAATCATGTGCAAGTGTTTCTGTGAGTTTCAAATTTGAATTGCTGCATTTAAATACTGAATATTCTGTAAAATGTAGCTACTGTTTAATTAAACTCTCCGTGGAAATATTCTACCTGAATCTCGCATCTTTGAGGAAGTAATTAAGTCCAAGGCCAGTCAGAATATGTTTAGTTCCTTTGCCCTGTGTTCTGACCATTATGCACTGTTGACCCCTGTACTAACGAGTCTGTGAGGGAAAACGTAGCATTCCATGCAATATGCTTTCATTAATTACCTTGAATCGAAAGTGGAAAAGTATTCTGTTAGCAGTAGACGAGTTTTGTCACCTTTGGGTTAATTACGCTAAGGTTTAAATATGTTACGTAATGAATGCCTCTGTTTAAAGCCAGTGGTCATTTAAAACACTCAAGGTGCCATTCAATACACATCACACTGTAATGATGGGCCAGGTCTGTTCCAGTGCCTGCTTGTTATGTTAATGAACAACCCTAGTTTCCTTTGAAACCAATCCCATTGTGATCCATACAAAGCCCAAGGATGGATTTTCTGACCACCATAATCCCAAGATCAGAAAGTCCCTCTTGAGGTCAACAGACTCTTGCATGGTCTGTATCCCACCTGCTACAATTCCCATGGCAGGCAGAACAGGAAGATTTCACCCCCAACTCTGCCTTCTGAAACTCCTGATTTCAACTCCAGCCTTAGGTGACTGTCTGTGTGGAGTCTGCACATTCTCTCCATATCTGCATGGGTTTCCAGCAGGTGCCCAGGTTTCCTCCCACAGTCCGGAAGGCGTGCTGGTTAGGTGTGTTGGCCGTGCTAAATTTTCCCTCTGTACCCAAATAGGTGCTGGAGTGTGGTGACTCAGTGACTTTCACAGTAACTTCATTGCAGTGTTAATGCAAGCCTACTTGTGACTCTAAAGAATCAACTTGATGTTTAAAAAGTACCTGGATGAGTACTTGGCATGCCAGAATATTCAAGGCTACAGGCCAAGTACTGACAAGTAGGATTAGGTCCTGACTTGTCCACCTATCATGTGTCAGTACAGACTGGATGGGCCAAAGGGTCTCTTCTGCATTGTAATATTCTGTGATTTGGTGATTATAAAGCCTCGAGTATCTAGCAACACCTGAAATTTTGAATAAATGTTCTATCATGAATCATAACTGGAAGACCAATGGGGTTGAAAGAATTGTATCCAACACATCCTTCAAAGCAGAAGGAAGAGATTGTAATATAGAAATAATGTGCCTGAAGAGGCTCAGATGCAGCACCAGTAGCATAAATCAGTAAAGTCAAATGTCCTGTTTTTGTGCTGTGTACAAAATTGTGTATCACTATGGTAATTTTATCATAAACTCATTTAGAAGGCAGTAGGTAGATGGTTCAACATCTCAAAGGATATGAATTCTATGTTTTGTCTCACTGAGTCATACACTGCAATATCGCAGAATCTTCTATTTCCCTCCCTGGATACATTTTAACATAAACCAGCTTGCTTTCATATTAAAATTTGATGTTTTTTCCACAACGAATCACCCGATTGAAGAAATTGCGGGAACGCATGACTGACTTTTATCCTAATTCACCCAGTGGGTGAGCTTCCCCCTCTCTCTGAGTGACTTAGCTGAAAATGACCCCGCCTGATTTCTGAAGTTGCAGCCTTGTCAGTGGGGTGATTAATGAGGCTGCAATGCGAGCTTTTTCCATTAAGACGGCAATTTAATTCCCTGCTTATTAACACCTTCCACAAGCAGAATGCAATTTCCCATTCTTAACATTATTTTCAACTTTGATTCAAACACAACGCTACAAAATTATTCAGGCTGGTGCATGCAGCTCCCTCTATTGGGTAATGGCAACAGCAGTGCCACCAAGTCAAAAAAAACAAATCCACAATATCACCACTTAATGTCAATGATTTGATTTATTATTGTCGCAATGTATTAGTAAAAGAGAAAAGTATTTTTTTCCTGTGTTATACAGACAAAGCATACTGTTCATAGAGAAGTCTGAAAGGCGTGCCAGTTAGGTGCATTGACCCAAACAAACACCGGAGAGTGGCGACTAGGGGAATTTCACAGTAGCTTCATTGCAGTGTTAATGCAAGCTTGACTTGCGCCTAATAAATAAATTTTTAACTTCAGGAAGGGAGAGAGTGCAGAATGTGGTGTTACAGTTGTGGCTAGAGTGTAGAGAACGATCAGTTTAGTGTGTGTTAGGTTGCTAACCCCCCACCGTGACCTCTGGCCAGGCCACCCAGGGTCAAAAAGGAGGGCCTCCTTCTGCCAACAACTTCCTTCACTGGAGGAGCATCTCTAGGGAGGTTTCACTGTAAAGTGAAGTTTCTTTATTAGTGTTACAAGTAGTCTTACATTAACACAGCAATGAAGTTACTGTGAAAATCCCCTCATCGCCACACTTCAGCGCTAGTACTTTGTTTCTCATTTTAGATTTCTCACATTTCTGGAAGAAACGGCCCTATTTGAGTAGCACCCTGCCCACTCCACTTCAACTTCCACTCTCTTCACTACTGACACAGAATAGCAGCTGTGAGTTCCGTATGCGTTGCAGAAATATACCAAGGCTCCTTCAGTAGCATCTTCCAAACCTCGGACCTGCACCACCAAGAAGGACAAGGGCAGCAGTTGCATGGGAGCACCGCCAGCTTCAAGTCACCCCACAAGCCACTCACCAGCCTGACTTGGAAATATATCGTTGATCCTTCTTTGTTGCTGGGTCAATATCCTGAAATCCCTCCCATGGGCAGCATGGTGGCACAGTGGTTAGCACTGCTGCCTCACAACACCAGGGACCAGGTTTCGATTCCCGCTTAAGCCACTGTCTGTGCGGAGTCTGTACGTTCTTCCCGTGTCTGCAAGTACTCTGGTTTCCTCCCACAATCCAAAGATGTGCAGGTTAGGTGGACTGGTCACGCTAAGCTGCCCCTTAGTGTCCGGGGGATTATTAGTGTAGATGCGTGGGGATAGGATAAATACATGACATGTTGGTTAGTTGAATTAGCCATGGTCATTGCACGAGGTTATAGAGATAGGGTGGAGGAGATGGTCTCTTTCAGAGAAATGATGCAGACATGCTGGGCTGAATGGCCTCCTTCTGCATTGTAGGGATTCTCTGGATTCTATATCAAAGTATAATTGGATGGGGGGATAATGTCATGACTGCTAACAAAAGGTATGGGGGGGAAGGTGGGATAGGATATTGAATTTGATGATCAGGATGAACAGGCTCAAAGGGCCAAATGGCCTACTCTTGCTTCTATTTCCTATGTAGATTTTGATATAACCTTTTGGACTTTAGTTATATCAGTGAAATTTCTATCATTGGAACCAGAGTACAGTTTTTGCTGATTCTTCGCTGCCATTTTTGAGAGCCTGAAAGAAAATAAACTGAGATGACACTGGAATGCAGGGGAGGTCAGCCAGTGCTTGTAATAACAGGTGAACAATTTGCAGACGTCACCATCATAGTGGATTCCACCCACAATATAAATTTGCTTTGTTTGCGTTGGTAATTGCACTGTGATCGGTGAGTAAAATGTGGACAATGCGACACAATTGAACACCTGGTCCATGTGACTGAGGAAGGACCTGATTATTCACAAAGGCATTATGAAAGCTTTCCTCATGAATTTTAAAGTTGGCAGTGCGCAGAAAGGCAAAACATCATCAGGTGTTAGCATGGTGGCACGGTGGTTAGCACTTCTGCCTCACAGTGCCAGGGACCTGGGTTCGATTCCCGGCTTGGGTCACTGTCTGTGTGGAGCCTGCGCGTTCTCCGGTTGCTCCCACAGTCTGAAAGACGTGCTGGTTAGGTGCTAAATTCTCCCTCGGTGTCCCCGAACAAGTGCTGGAATGTGGCGCATCGGGGATTTTCACAGTAATTTCATTGCAATGTTAATCAGGTTTGCTCACCTGATGAAGGAGCAGTGCTCCAAAAGCTCGTGCTACCAAATAAACCTGTTAGAATTTAACCTGGGGTTGTGAAACTACTTACTGTGTCTAACCCAGTCCGATGCTGGCATCTCCACATCATGCAGTGTTAATGTATGTCTAGTTGTGACACAAATAAATAATTTTTAAACATGTAGCTATTACCTTGGCCAATTACTGCTGCTCCTAATTTTTACATTAATAATTCCATTAATCAATTTCTTTCTGCTTCATGTTTTGTATCATTGATTCAAGCTCTCCAACTTGCATGGTTTTTGGTATTGGGCAAGATCCATGTGTCTCAAACCTTATTCGTGTCCTGCTCTTTAACTCTCCTTTAAGAGTCAAGGAAGCCTCCAAATCCTTTGGACTTGTCGTTATTTACGAGTGCTGAGGTTTCCATTTTTCTCTTTTTTTTGTTTGTACCCAATCTCAGGATATGAGTGGTGATGTGATGGTAATCTCCTGCACCTGCCTGGGAAGAAGGCAGGAAAATGGGAATGAGGAGCACATCAGCCATGATTGAAATGACGGAGCAGACTCGATGGGCCAAATGGCCTAATTCTGCTCCTATACCTTACAAATTTATGCAATTATGAACGTAGAACCCTGGCCTCCTTTGCACTGTCAATTGGCCTATTAAGCCTGCATTGACAACAATCCCACCCTATCCCCTTACCCCTGGGAATGCAGGGGACATCATTTCTCCCATTGGCTGTACTAAATTGCCCCTCACCATCAGGGTAAATTAGCAGGATTAATTTACACTGACACTAGGGGGCAATTTAGCATGGCCAATCCATCTGACCGACACATCTTTGGAACGTGGGAGAAAACCAGAGTACCCAGAGGAAACCCACGCAGACACATGGAGAATGTGCAAACTCCAAACAGACTTATCCAAATCCCAAAATTGAACCTGGGTCACTGTCGCTGTGAGGCAGCCGTGCCAGCCTCTGTGCCACAGTGCTGCCATGAGCCTGCTGTTCTCGTCCTTCTAGAATGCTAGAGGTTGCAGGTTTGAAAACCACTGTCACTGGAACCTTGGTGAGGTGTTGCAATGGGTTTTGAAGATGGTACACGCACTGCTGCCATGTCACTCTGGTAACACAGCAGTGCTTTACAGTTGTACTGTACTGTATTGGAAATTTTGTTCCAAATGTTGTTCACAATTCTGTCTTTGTACATCAAGGAGGGCTGGTTATGGAATGCTGGAAGTGATCTGCTTTGTTTAGTTTGTGGTTTCAGGTTGTTCATGTTTGTTATTAACTCAAAATTTCTTCCCCCCCCACCCCATCCGAGTGCCCCAGGAGATTCCGCCAAACAATAACAAAGTGATGGATGAGATGGAGTGTAATTGCTACAATGTGCTTGCTCCCATCAGGAGCCTGTCTAATCTTCAGCTAGCTTTAAGCACCATACCTCGCACTGTGCCCATCTCCACTCTCTATTTCCGTCCCTCAGAATTACAAAGTGAACATTGTCAAGGATTGGCAATTGGGGGGGAAAAAAAAATTCAGCAAATCATAGAATCCCTACAGTTGAAGAAGCAGGCCATTTGGTCCATCAAGCTTGCACTGACAATAAGCACACCCAGGTCCTATCTCCCCCACCCGTCCACATTACACTAAAGGGCAATTTAACATGGCCAATCAACCTAACCCCCACAGATTTGGAGTATGGGAGGAAGCTGGAGGAAACCCACGCAGACACAAGGAAAACGTTCAAATTCCACGGTCGATAACCCAAGCTGGGAATTGAACCTGGGTCCCTGGTACTGTGAGGCAGCAGCACTAAATACTGTGCTACCGTGCTGCTTGCATTGCCCAGGTACATAGGCAGTAATGTGAGTCAAAAGATAACATGCAGGAAAGATGGATTACTCATCACTGTTACTCAACATTGTTGTCTTTGCTGATTCCTGCATCCTCAAAATCCTACAGGTTACCATTTATTAAAAACAAATTACCTGGACGAGCCATAAAAATAATTTGACTACACATCAAAGGCTAGGCCTTTTACAAATAACCACCTCCTGACTTTCCAAAGTCTGTCCACTTAAGTACAAGTAGGAGGGTGGTGCTATTGTCTTCCCCTTGGCTGGGCGGGTGTAGCTTCAATAACACTCGGGAAACTTTACACCATCCAGGACAAGCAAGCCATTTGATTGACACACCATTAAATATTCATTCCTTCCACTATTGGGAAGACAAAGACAATGGTCGCTACTCCAGTGGAATCATGACTTTTGAAGTTCACAGTGGTCTCCCCTTTGAGACACAATGCCGAATCTCCCAATGCAGAATAACTGGCCTCGTAATCTGTTAAAAGTGTTCAGAAAGGTGAACTGTCCTTCAGTAACTGTTAGTGGGTAACTAACAGAAATGCCTGACATTCACTTTAAAATAAACACTTAACATCTGATGGGCTCAACATTATTCGAGGAATAGATACTTCCTTGAAATCTGTCTTGTTCTAATTTCAGCATCGTTTTTAAAAAAAAACAGCTCCCAAACTACCAATTTCATGACGATGTCCTTGTTTAGAGTTCACGTTTCATAGCAACAGTATAACTTAATCCTTCCTTAAACTTGTTTGGGTGATGGCATGCCCTATTGGAGTGACACCGTGCAGAAAGTCTAGAAGGTATACACAGTTATCATCTTTAGGATCAGTGCTGATGTATTTATTTAAATTGTCCTGGCCGATGCTTATCACTCAATCAACATTACTAAAACAACAGATTATTTGCTCCTTGTCACATTGCTGTTTGTGGGAGCTTGCTGTGCACAAATTGATTGCAATGGTGATTACACTACAAAGGTATTAGACCATAAGATATAGGAGCAGAATTAGGCCATTCAGTTCATTGAGTCTGCTCCACAATTCAATAATGGCTGATATGATTCTCACCCTGTTCTCCTGCTTTCTCTCTGTAATCTTTGATCCCCTTATTGATCAAGAACCTATCTATCTCTGTCTTAAAGACACTCAATGATCTGGCCTCCACAACCCTCTGTGGCAATGCGTTCTGCAGATTCATTGCTCTCTGGCTGAAGAAATTCCTCCTCGTCTCTGTTTTAAAGGAATCCCCTTTACTCTGAGACTGTGCCCTTGAGTTCAAGTCTTTCCGACTAGTGGAAACAACCTCTCCAAGTCCATTCTATCTACAGTTCTCTAACGTTTCAATTAGATCCCCCCCCCCCGCCCATCCTTCTAAATCCATCAAATACAGATCCAGACTCCTCATATGACAAACTCTTCATTCTTGAGATCATTCTTGTGAACCTCCTCTGGACCCCCTCCAAGGCCAAGATATCCTTTGTTAGGTATGGGGCCCACAACTGCTCACTGTTCAATATTACATTGGCTTCAAGTGCTTTGAGATGATAATTAGTCATGAAAGGTGCTACATAAATGCAAAACTGTCTATTTTCCTTCCTTGCATTCGTCTGACAGATTATCTTTCAAATAATAGTTGTATAAAATGATTACCCCTGCCATTTGCCATTAACTAAGTCTCTTCTGCTCCCTCCCTCCCATTTCCATTCTTCACAATAACAATCTCTTGAGTCATGGCATCTTTGCTGTTGTTCTCCACTTACCTTCTGCTATTATTTTACCTCCATAACCGTATTTCATCTTCTCCACCCTGATTGTCTTTTATCTTGTTCTCTGGAGTTTGCACATTCTCCTCATGTCTGTGTGGGTTTCCTCTGGGTGTTCCAGTTTCCTCCCACAGTCCAAAGATGTGCGGGTTAGACAAATTGGCCATGCTAAGAAATTGCTCCCTTAGTGTCCAGGCATGCGTAGGTTAGAGGGATTAGTAGGTATAATATGTAGGGATGTGGGGGTAGGGCCTAGGTGGGATTGTCTTCGGTGCAGACTCGATGGGCCAAAGGGCTTCTTTCTGCACAGTAGGGTTCTAGGATTTTATAATGATTGATTCAGTTTGTTTTTAAAGGCTTCCTTGCTTCATGTGCTCTTTCCTTTGCTTTTATGCTATCCCTTGTCATCCATTGTTGTCTCTTCCTCTTCCTTGGTATGAATTTATGTTGTGCCTTCCGAATTATCCCCAAGAACTCCTGCCACTGTTCACAGAATTCACAGCAGTGCAGAAGGAGGCCATTCGGCCCATCAAGTCAACACCGACAACAATCCCACCCAGAGCCCTATCCCTGTAGCCCCACATATTTACCCTGTTAATCACTCTAACCTATGCATCTCAGGACACTAAGGGGCACTTTAGCATAGCCAGTCCACCAAATGTGCACATCTTTGGACTGTGGGAGGAAACCTGAGCACCCAGAAGAAACCCAACTAAACACAATCCCACCCAGGCCCTGTCCCCAAAACAGCATGCATTTATCCTAGCTAGTCCCCATGACCATTAAGGGGCAATTTAGCACAGCCAATTTACCTAACTCGCACATCTTCGGAATGTAGGAGGAAACTGGAAGAAAATCCACACAGATATGGGGAGAACATGCAAGACACCCACACAGGCAGTGATCCAAACCCAAATCCCTGGAGATGTGAGGCAGCAGTGATAACCACTGTGCCACTCAGCCTATCTTTCCTGCTATGCTCCCTTTCCAATCAAATGTGGCGTGATCCTCCCTCATGACCTTGTAGTTTCCTTTACTCAATCCTATCATTAGCCACTTCTCCAGCGCCCCAATCTATTGCAGCTTTCACATATGTTCCACACCCTGAGTGTCTCTGCATGTTCCAAACTGACAAGGAAAGAAGTCAGAAAAAGCTGAGTGTTTTTGTTATAGATTGAATCAAATTGACATAAATATCTTCTGGCCTTGAAATCACTCCAGACATGGTTGTAACTGGTAATGAATCATAGAATCCCTACAGTGCAGAAGGAGGCCATTTGGCCCATTGAATCTGCACCAACCATAATCCTTCCTCGGCCCTATCCCCTTAACTCCTTGCATTTATTGCCTTCTAGTTCCCCTCACACTAATGGGCAATTTAGCATGGCCAATCTACCTTAACCACTCAGCTTTGGACTGTGGGATGAAACCAGAGCACTCAGAGGAAACCGGGGAGAATGTGCAAATATCACACAGACAGTGACCCAAGCTGGGAATTGAACCCAGATCCCCGGTGCTGTGAGGTAGCTAACCATTTGTCCTTCCCCATTGAGAAGAACTTTGGCCACTCAGTTGGCTCAGTCACTAGCCTAGGTATTTCTTTTTGGTTGATGGCTGAGTCTACGAAGCTAGATAAAATACATACACAGCTTAAGAACCAAGAATTGTTCACGCCCTGTTAGTGTTGCAAGCATCATTACATAGTTACGGGCTGGAAAAGGAATTCTTCAGATGTGAAGAACACTGTGTGATTGTTTCTGGCTGGACATGACTTGCTGTTCTTTTTTGATCCTGACCAAATACGATAAATTTCCAGTTACTCTGGACTGGCATATTAAAAAAAAAAGCTGCCTGCCCTGGTTCAACCAGAAGGTCAGTTTTTACAAATCACCCAATGTGGGAAGAGAAAGAAGGTTCTGAGGCCACGTTTTGGATCACAGTAATGAGTGACAATAAACTCTCAGAGGGGACATCCGCATTTAAAAGTTGTTTTCAACGAATGAACTTCATACTTCAGAATTAAATCATTTAATTACTTTGTCAGCTGAAAACTCATAAAATATCTATTGAAAGTTGATATTCTTTCGTTGGGATAAAATGACACAGAAAAGAAATGTAAGCTTACAAATAATTTTTAAGATCACTGGATATCTCACAAAGTGCTTTACAATCAAAAAATACTTTTTTGAAATTTGATTTATTATTGTCATGTGTGTTAACATGCAGTGAAAAGTATTGCTCCTTGCATGCTATACAGGCAAAGAGAGGGAAAGGAGAGAGTGCAGAACGTAGAGTTACAGTCATAGTTAGGGTGTAGAGAAAGATCAACTTAATGCAGGGGAAGTCCATTCAAAGTCTGACAGCAACAGGTAAGAAGCTGTTCTTGAGTCGGATGGTACAACTAGTCCACGTAATCTACATGCTGTGGGACACTAAGGGGCAATTTACCATGGCTAATCCATATAACCTACATATTTTGGCACATTCTGGGATAATTTACCATGACTAATCCACCTAACCCAAACATCTTGGGATACTAAGGGGCAATTTAGCATGGCCAATCTGCACAGGTTTGGACTTTAGGAGCAAACCAGAGCACCCTAGGAATCCCACGCAGACAAGGGGAGAACATGCAAATGCCATGCAGACAGTCGTCTGAGACCGAAACTGAAGCCAGGTCCCTGATCCTATGAGGTTGCTGTGTTAACCACAACTGCAAGGAGCAATGGCATCAGTTGTGTTATGAGAACACTCACTAACATGCAGAGTGTGGGTAACTCCTATCCCGAGGATACCATATAGCATTTGCAAATAGAGTGTGAAGTCCCTGAGGTTGAACATCAACCACGTTGCTGTGGCTCTGGAGCCACATGTAGGCCAGACCAGTTAAGGACAGCAGATTTCCTTCCCTAGCAGACATTAGTGAACCAGATGGGGTTTTCTGACAATGGTTTCACGGTCATCAGTAGATTCTTAATTCTGGACTTTTTTATTGAATGCAAATACCATCATCTGTCATGTCAGAATTCATGAACATTAGCTGAGTTTCTGGATTAATCTTTTTTTAAACTTTATTCCAATCCAATCCCATCAAGTTAAATTAAAGCCAATTCAGAGTCCCAACAAGTTGAGACATTCCCGATCCAAGTTGACAAGACAGGGCTCTCACCACCTATTCTGGGCTTGATCTACGTGATCCAAACTGATTGGAGTAGGTGTAACTCCTTCTCCAAGGCTTGATCTCATTTGCATCTTATCCAAAAGTCCGAGATGCTGCTTTATAAAATTTGCTTCAAATGAAGCTGAAATATAACCTAATGACTTCAACCAAGTCATGTCGATATTACACTTGATCTTAGCCAAAAGGCCAAGATCTTAGAAATGATCCCTAAAGGCAGAAATTGAACCTGCGGTCCAGCCCAGTGATAATACCACTAGGCCATTGCCTCCCCATTGCTGACAACCAACCACAGCTGATCAAGAGACATTACAACTCTTTACTTGATGCTTAGGCAGGCAGAATTAGAACATCTGCTATTGATGGGTAAAATTGAGGGCAATAGGACTGAAAAGAGAGAAAGGAGGAAATGTATTGATCGTTTAAGAAGCGGGACAGACACAAGGTTTGAAAGCAACACCAAGGTGTTATCAAAGATGATGGAATTCGTAATTCCAGGATATCCAACCATGCAAAACAGAAGAACAAGGCCTATAGACTGTATGCAGGATGGTGGGATTAGAAAGGGCACTTAGTTCAGCATTGGCAAGATAGGTTGAAGGGCTCTTTCTGTGCTGTATCATTTAAAGTTTATTTATTAGTGTCACAAGTAGGTTTACATTCACACTGCAATGAAGTTAAATTCCCTTGCAGCCACATTCTGGCACCTGTTCGGGTACACTGAGCAGAAATTTACTATGGCCAATGAACCTAACCAGCATGTCTTTCGGATTGTGGGAAGAAACCAGAGGAATTCATTACCACAGGAAACAGTTGATGCCAAAACATTGAATGAGTTCAAGAGGCGGATGGATTTAGCACTTGGGGTGAATGAGATCAAAAGTTATGGGGAAAAAGCAGGATTAGACAATTGCGTTGGGTGATCAGCCATGAATGGAGGAGTAGGCTCGAAGGGCCAAACGGCCTCCTCCTACCCCTGTGTAACTCACACTGAGGCAGGGAAAACATACAGACACCATCACCCAAGGCCAGTAATCAAATCCAGGTCCCTGATGCTGTGAGGCAGCAGTGCTAACCACTGTGCTGTAGATGGAGACCACTGTACCATAGCATCCTGTTGCACCTGTAATCTGACTGTCAGAAGTAACTTGTTTTCAGGCCAATTTCACACAGAGGAAGAATTGAATTGCAGAATGCACTCCCTCAGGTACCAGTGACAGTCTCAGTTAACGAGAATGCAATCTTAGTTATTGAGTAACCACAATGTGAAAGTCCTGGTCACAGACCTGTTTGTTATAAGATTGTTGCTTGCTTTCTCAGGTTACAACCTCCCTTCATTGTCCCTCCCTCCCGGAGCAAACTGCCCCATATTATTTTATCTCCAGTTGCAACATCAGCAATACATTCTGCATCAAATGTTAAAAGTAAAGCCACACTCTTAGCACGCAAGAATACAACAAAGTTTGCTTTTGCCTGTCAAACCGAATGCATGTTATTTTTCGGGCAAAACAGCAAATCGCCTAAAACGCTCGGAGGGGGTGCTCAAGCCTGCCATTTCCAGATGCTGCATCAAAGGAGAGGTGTCCCCGCGCCCCTTTTACTCTGCACATCAGCCGAACCTTCCTGCTACTGCTTTGTTATTGGAAAATGGAGAAAAAAAATCTTCCCTTTCATACTGGTAAATAAGTTGGGAAAATTTTAAAAACAATGCCTCATTCATTTAGACAGAGCAGTCGTTAATCGGAAGACACAGGACGTCAGATGCTGGTTAAAATGTTGCAGCATCTTTGCAACACGGGAAAAGGGGGCAGCTACAATGTGCACAGACGGTGCTAAAATTCACAATCCTGAATTATTATTTTTTAATTGTATATACAAGACAATGACGTATGTATTTCCCTAGTAATAGTGGTCACATGGCATTTGAGAGGGACGGTCCAATTGGCTTCCCCTTTGCTGACTGCAGAGTTCCCACCGACTGGAGGATTTTACAGTGAGAATTGCATTAACCTTGGCCGGCGCAGGCTGCACAGCGCTCATTCAGTCAGTTCCATCTGAACGCAGTGCTTTTTCCACCTTCCTTCCCTCCTTTCCATTCTCCTGTGGAGGGGAGCTTGCACCGGGGCTACTAGATGAAGCTGGTGGGGGTGATGGTGCTTGGCTGCAGAACGTTGGCAGTTTAGAATCTGAGCCCGGGGATGGAACGTTGACCTGGGAGGGGGGGGAGGTGTTTGGAATTTGAGCCCAGTATAATAGAACGTTGGCCCGGGAATTTAGAATCTGAGCCCGGGGATGGAACATTGACCCGGGGGTTGGGGGGAGAGCTGAGAATCTGAGCCCCGGGTAATAGAACGTTGGCGCAGGAATGGAACGTTGACCCGGGATAATAGAACGTTGGCCCGGGAATTTAGAATCTGAGCCCGCGGATGGAACGCGGCGGAGCGGAGTGAAGCGCGTGCTCCGGGTTGACAGCGGGCGCTTTTCTCCCTCTCTTGCAAGTCTTGACATTGTATTTTTCTGCAGCGGTGGGTGAGGAGGGAGTGCATGTTTTCCCTCATCTCCTCCCCTTGCCAGCCAAGCTTGTGTTGAGGTTTTGTTGGGGGGAGGGAGTGGATTTATTTAATCCAGTGCCGAGAATGAAGGGAGACTGAGGACAAGTGGGTGGCAACTGGACAGAAAACCCCTCTCATCGCCACAGCAACCAGCACGCCCACAGCTTCTCTTCCTGCCTGCTTGGTGTAAGACTTTTTCTCTCTCTCTCTTTCTTTCTGTCTGTCTGTCTAATGCACGCATATGTTTATGTATTACTTCCTATCGCCTTCCTATCGCGGTGTCATTTGAAGGAAGCTGTTCTAATGAGAGGCGCTGGGGCTGGATACACTGGATTCTGCCGAGGTGAATACAAAAGACAGAGCTGTGTGTTGACAGGTAGGAGGACAGCAAAGTGTCCCCACACTCCCCTGATCTCACTCTCCACCTTCACCTCTTCATCACCCCTCTCCCCCCCCTCCCCGCTCTGCCCCCTCCCTCCCTCTCCCCCCTTCCGCTCTGCCCCCTCTCTCTCCCCCCTCGCTCTGCCCCCTCCTCTCCCCCCCCGCTCTGCCCCCTCCTCTCCCCCCCTCGCTCTGCCCTCCCTCTTCCCCCCCCCTCCGCTCTGCCCCCCTCTCTCCCCCCCCTCGCTCTGCCCCCTCCGTCCCCCCCTCGCTCTGCCCCCTCCGTCCCCCCCTCGCTCTCCCCCTCCGTCCCCCCCTCGCTCTGCCCCTCCGTTGCCCCCTCCGTCCCCCCTCGCTCTGCCCCCTCCGTCCCCCCTCGCTCTGCCCCTCCGTCCCCCCCTCGCTCTGCCCCCTCCTCTCCCCCCCCTCGCTCTGCCCCCTCCTCTCCCCCTCCTCGCTCTGCCCCCTCCGTCCCCCCCTCGCTCTGCCCCCTCCGTCCCCCCCTCGCCCTGCCCCTCCGTTGGCCCCTCCGTCCCCCCCTGCTCTGCCCCCTCCGTCCCCCCCTCGCTCTGCCCCCTCCGTCCCCCCTCGCTCTGCCCCCTCTGTCCCTTCCCACCTCGCTCCCTCCTGCCTCCTCTCCCACTCTTTGCCCCTTTGCCACTTACTGCATCCCTTTGCCCCCTTGCCCCTCTGCCAACCCTCTTCCCCCTGGTGCCCCTGCACTACCCACCTTTGCCGCCACTCCTTTGCCCCTCCACTTCTGCTCCCCTTTGTGCCCCCACTCTGCTCCTTTCTTCCCCCTTCTCCTTCCACTTCTCCTTTGCCCCCCCCACTCTTCCCCCTTTGCCTCCTTGCTCTTCCCCCTTTGCCCCCCCACTCTTCCCCTCTTTGTCCTCCCCCCACCTCTTCCGCCAGCAACTTAGATCCAACGCCTTCCTTTCCAACTTTACCTTTTCATCCAATGTTGCTCTTAAAAAAAAGTGCACCGTTGGGTGGCATATTTTTTTTGCCCTCTGCCCAGCTATGAGTTTCCTCCTGCTGGCAGTGTTTCCCAAAGTTGTAGCGGGGTCAAACACAACCGCTTTAAATACCCCTGATAAAAGTGGGAGAACTTGCTGCAAAATGGTTGGTTTCAGTGTCAACCGCGTGGCAAAGATTAGAAAGCTTTGCGATCAAACCTGACACTTTGTTTTAGACCTGAGTTTGCAGTTGCAACCAGTTCCGAATTGCGGCAAGCCCATGCTTGACACTTTGTATTGACAAAGGATACCGATTTGATTCGATGTTTGAAACCCAGCAGCAGTGGGTCCACATTGAATTGTGCTTACGATGCAGTCTTCAATATTCCAACCTGTGGTCAATATTTAGGGTGATACGGGGTGGCGCAGTGGTTAACATTACTGCCTGACAGCACCAGGGAGCCTGGATTTGATTCCCAGCTTGGTACAGAGTTTGTGCATTCTCCCCGTAGGTTTCCTCCCACAGTCCGAAAGACATGCTGGTTAGGGTCGGTTGGCCATACTCAATTCTCCCTCAGCATACCCGAACAGGTGCCCGAGTGTGGTGACTAGGGGATTTTCACAGTAACTTGATTTGATTTTATAATTGTCACATGTATTAACGTACAGTGAAAAGCATTGTTTCTTGCGTGCTATATAGACAAGGCATGCCGTTCATAGAGAAGGAAACAAGAGAGTTCAGAATGTAGTGTTACAGTCGTAGCTGGGGTGTAGAGAGAGATCAACTTAGTACATAATAGGACTGTTCAACAGCAGGGAAGAAGCTGTTCTTGAGTCAGTTGGTACATGACCTCAGACTTTTGTATCTTTTTCCAAAAGGAAGAAGGTGGAAGAGAGAATGTCCGGGGTGCGTGGGGTCCTTGATTATGTTGGCTGCTTTGCCGAGGCAGTAGGATGTGTCAATGGACAGGAGGCTGGTTTGCATTCGTGCCCCTCCCCACTCTCATTGCAGTGTTAATGTAAGCCTACTTGTGACACTAATAAATAAACTTCTAAGAAACTATTTGAGTTGCGTCCTTGTCCCTGAGATTTTTAAGTTCAAAGCTCATTTATTAGTCACAAATAAGCTTACATTAATACTGCATGAAGTTGCTGTGAAAATCCCCTATTCGTCACAGTCTGGCACCTGTTCGGGTGCACTGAGGGAGAATTTATCATGGCCAATGCACTTAACCAGCACATCTTTCAGACTGTGGGAGGAAACCGGAGCACTTGGAGGAAACTCTCACAGACACAGGGATAATGTGCAAACTCCACACAGATAGTGACCCAAGCCGGGAATTGAACCTGCATCCCTGACACCGTGAAGCAGTGGTGCTAACCATTGTGTCATTCCCATTTCACCTGTTCTAAATGGATTGTGACAAGTACATTTTTTTGTCACTTCAAGCATTAACGGTTTGCATTGCTTGTGAAGGATGCAGTTTATCTACGCTGCTGTTTCTCATTTGATATCGCAGCTTAGTTCAAAACTTCTTGGGGAAACAAGTTTGTTGTGGTTTTGGTTTTCTGGAATGTTCTATTAGAGAAGGGCCAGTTGTGTAAGTAAGTGTGCTCAGCTTCCATTAGCTTGAGCAGCTTGGGACGTGAGGAACTCCATTCGGCCCCTCAAGCCTGTTGTGCCCCTTGAGCTGGATCTGGACTGATCATCCACTCTCACGCCATTTTCCCAAGTCACAGAATTCCTACAGTGCAGAAGGAGGTCATTTAGTCCGCAAGCCTGCACTGACAACAACCCCATCCAGGCCCTATCCCTGTAACACCACGTATTTAGCCACCTGATCCCCCGACGCTATTGCAATTTGCATGATCAATCTATCTAACCTGCATGTCTTGGGACACTAAGGGACAATTTAACATGACCAATCCATCTAACCTGCGTGTCTTAGGACACTAAGGGGCAATTTAGCATGACCAATCCACCTAACCTGCGTGTCTTGGGACACTAAGGGGCAATTTAACATGGCCAATCCATCTAACCCGCACATCTTTGGACGTCAAGGGGAAATTTAGCATGGCCAATCCACCCAACCGGCTTGACTGTGGAGGAAACCCATGCAGACATGGAGAATGTGCACACTCCAAAAAGAGAGTCATCCCTAAGGCTGGAATTGAACGCACGTCCCTGATGCTGTGAAGCAGCAGTGCTAACTATTGTGCCACTGCGCCCCCTCACCCCCTCCCACCCCCCCAAATCTCTGGCTATTATCAGCTTTTTGGAGACCTGTAGATCCCTCTCTCGAATGTACCCAGTAACTGAGCTTCTGCATCCCTCTGCATTAGAAAATTCCAAAGGTTCACCACCCCCCGAGTGAAGAAATCCCTCCGGCATCAGTTGGAGTAACCCTGTGGTCCAAGAAGTGGTGCAGAAATATTCTTTCTCTCGCTCACTCACATTTTATTGGGGTTGGAGTGTGAGTTAGGGTTGTGTACAAGACAAATGTTAATAGGGGAGAAAAAGAATCTTCGTGGCCCAGCTTAAAGCAATTAGAAAAATGCATGTACACAACCCAATGGGCTGAATGGCCCCTTGCTGGATGGTAACATTTCTGTGGTTCTATAAAAGTGTGTTCGAGTTTTTTTATTATTATTATTATTAAGCAACACAGCACGGGAAACAGGCCCTTCGGCCCAACGAGCCCGCGCCGCCGTCATACCAAATAGTAGCAAATACATTATCCTAATTTAATATTCCTATATAATATATATATTATTCCTAATATGGAAAATTTTCACCATAGGGACAATTTGTTACCCAATCAGCCTAAGAGCGAATTTTTGGGTTGTGAGAGGAAACCGGAGTGCCCGGAGAAAACCCACGCAACCACGGGGAGAACGCGCAAACTCCCGCAGACACCGGCCCAATTCCAAGTGTCTGCACAGCCACATCGATAGTCTCTGAGCTGTCATGGTGCCCTTCAGATGGTCCACATAAAGCACTCATTTACGACATGAGGTACCAGGCAACCCATGAATCAACATCCAAGAGCTGTCCTCGCACCACCTGCCGAATGCATGCTCAATGTTGGTCAAGTATGGACCGAATTACCTGTGGAAAAAAGCCGTAGTTAAACAGTCCTAATATATCCCTCTATCTGCATACCGCTCATGTGGCTGTCCAAGAGACCCTTAAACAGCCCCAGCGTGCCTGCTCCCACCACCTTACTCGGCAGTGCATTCCACACCCCCACTACCCTTTGTGTGAAAAACTGCCCTCTAATATTCGTCCTATACATAGCCCATGAAAGTTGCTGTCTTTGTTTAAGAAAAGGATCTCTTCTAATGATTGGAAATGTGGCAGGTTGTTGAAGTGTAATTTTGCCATTGCACCTTTTATTTTTAGACAGCCGCATTGGCAAAATGGAGCTTGATTCGAGCTTCGCTCTGTAACGTGTTTGTCGCTGGCACGATGCTTTGTGAGTTTTATTTTTAAAAATGATTCCTGGGTATGGTTCTTGATGCAAATCCAAGTGGTTGACAATTCCGACGCGTGGAGGCGGATTCTGGAATTTTGATTCAAGTCACCATTCTCGGCAAAATTTGAAGCATTAGTAATAATAAGGACAGCAATGTCAATATTACCTTTCTGGTTGCTCAGTGAGAGACTGATGAGAAGGGAAGTTGAACCTGTTGGGTTGGAGTTTCAGGGAAAGTTTCTCTTACAGGGCGGCACACTGTTTAGCACTGCCGCTTCACGTTGCCAGGGACTAGGGTTTGATTCCTGGCTTGGGTCACTGTCTGCATAGAGTTTGCACATTCTCCCCATGTCTGTGTGGGTTTTCCTCTTGGTGCTCTGGTTTCCTCCCACATTCTGAAAGACGTGTTGATTAGGTGGTTTGAACAGGTGCTGGAGTGGGGTGACTTTATTGCAGTGTTAACGTAAGCCTATTTTTTTCACTAATAAATAAACTTTGACGTTGAATCCTGTTTTGCGGACTGTGGGCTATGTCTGCGCACTGACTGAATGTGCTAACTGCTCGTTTAAACATTTTGTTATTTTTGGAAATTACGGAGTTAGATTTAAATCCATGTCGAACACAAAGTGAATCAGTTTTTGGGAAAAAGTGTATGTTTTTCTCAGTGAATAATGTGTAAAAGGCATAAACACCTTCGGACACCCGGATTTAATATTTGTCCCATTTGTTAGCGATCATTATTGCTGCATTTATTGCTACTGATTATTGTAATGAACAGAGTTAATTTTCAATGTAATACACCACATTTTCTCTGTCCCTCCCTCTCTGCATCAGTCCCTAGCCCATTCTCCCTCGACCTGTATTGTTTCTTGCTCTACCTCATCAATTCCCATCTAGTTTTCTGTCTGATCTCTCACCTTCCCATCCTTCTGGCACATGCTCTGTCCCCTCCACCTCATGTGTGCACTTTCTTCCCTCCCCTCCCTCCTCGCGTGCGCCCTCTCTCTCCTCGCCCTTCCACACCCCCTCCCTCCCCTCGCGGGTGCCCCCCGTCCCGTTGCCCCTCACCACCTCCTCTTCGCGTGCTTGCACCCTCTCATGCCCCCCCTGCGCACGCTCCCCCACCCCACGCGTGCGCCCCTTACCTCCCCCACCCCTATTTGCGCGCCACGCTCCCTCGTCCCCCTCCCCTCAAGGCAGCCCACTAACGCCTCTACTTTCTCAGAAGATTAAGGAAATTTGGCATGTCTAGTACGGCTCTCACCATGGAAAGCGTCCTTTCTGGTTGTATCACATTTTAGTATGACTGCAATCTGCCCAAGACCACAAGAAACAACAAAGGGTCATAAGTAAAGCCCAGTCCATCATGCCTCCCATCCATTGACTCTGTCTTACTCTTTGGAAAAGCCGCCATCATAAGCAAACAGCGCACGCACCTTCTTCCGTTGGGAAAAAGATAGCAAAGTCTCAGGTCACACACCAACCGACTCAAGAACAGCTTCTTCCCTGCTGCCGTCAGACTTTTGAATGGACCTATCTCGCACTCAGTTGACCTTTCTCTCGACCTTAACTATGACTTTAACACTACACTCTGCACTCTCTCCATTCCTTCTCTATGAACGACCTGCTTTGTCCAAGAAGCAATACATACTTTCATTGTATGTTAATACATGTGATAATAAATCACATCAATCCAGCTGCTGAACGTTATTTGGGATTGTTTGGAATTTAACCGGACGGTCCAGTTTGGAGGGTCCTCGCAGTCGGATATTGTTTCCCTGTGACATATCACTTAACTAGTGAAATAAGACTGCAGTAATTACTGTAAACAGTTTAAAAGGATGAGCAGTTGCCGTGCCAAATCTGCCCAGCTTGGGATGAGGTCATTCCTGTTTAAATAATCATTGTTTTCCTGAACCCTGACCCTTGCTCTTTAAATTGCTTCTAAAATCAAAATGCTCCTCACCACATGTCAGAACCCTGATGTTATTGTTGGCCATCCGATTCTTCAGTGACCGATTTTGCTTCCGATGGGTTAGATTCATTGGGGGAAAAGAAGTATTTTTATAGTCAAGTTAAACAAATCAACTTTAAAGGAAAGCTGTGCCCTTTGAGCAGCGAAAGCATCAAAGGGAAGATTGCTTACTTACAAAGCATAATAATGCATCAATATTTGCTATAAGCAGTCCATTTGCAGGCCCTGCTAACAGCTGACATAAAAATACATGCATAAAAATTACTTGCGTCATTTACTTTGTAATTTCAATAGCAGTAGATATTTTTGGCTGAAGCTGCTTCCTCGATTATTTTGATGACATTCAAAACTGCTATTTTTAAAATTTTGCTATCGCGACATGTAAAATTACCCTGTGATATTGATGCCTCTTTTCGGGGTTTGTTTAAAATAGCATGGAGTGAACCATGCTATTTATGTTGTGGGCATTTTTAGCTCAAAAGGGTTCAGGGGTTGCTGGTTACTTTCGGATCTGGTGAAAAGCCTTATTACATAACCCGCCTGAGTGTCTGGCTTTAAATTGAGTTAAAAGTTTATTTATTAGTATCGCAAGTAGGCTCACATTAATACTGCAATGAAGTTACTGTGAAAGTGCTCTAGTTGCCACACTCCGGCGCCTGTTCGGTTACACTGAGGGAGAATTTAGCATGGCTACTGCGCCTAACCAGTACGTCTTTCGGACTGTGGGAGGAAATCGGAGCACCCAGAGGAAATGGGGAGAATGTGCAGACAGTGACTGGGAATCGAACCTGGGTCCCTGGCACTATGAGGTAGCAGTGCTAACCACTCTGCCAATTGAAGTAAAGTTTAATATTAGTCACAAATAGGCTTATATTAACACTGCATCAAAGTTACTGTGAAATTCCACTAGTTGCCACATTCCGGTGGCTGGCTTTCAGATTGTGGGAGGAAACTGGAGCACCCGGAGGAAACCCATGCTGACACGGGGAGAATGTCTGTGCGGAGTTTGGACAGTCACCCAAGACCAGAATTGAACCTGGGTTGAATTGGCGCTGTGGAGCAGCAGTGCTAACCACTGAGCCACCGTGTGGAGTCAATGCCTCAGATGATAAAAGCCAAAAGTGCTGGAAAAGCTTTGTGGTGGTCTCTGTGGACAGAGACATTGAAGAGTCATTCCGGACTACAGTCAGTGGCTGGGATTTTCCTCTGATGGAGCTGGCTCACCATTGGTCAGCGGTGTGATCTTCCAGTCCCGCCGAAGGCAATGGTTGTTTTCTTTGGCTCAGCAGGAAATCCATCAGCCAATGGAGATGGAAAACCCAGATAGGTAGTGATGGTTCGCAGCAATTAACTCTGGATGAAATGAGGCCATTCAGTCCATTGATTCTGCTCTGCCATTTGATCATGGCTCATGAGTTTCTCAACCCCGTTCTCCTGATACTTCAAAATGATATTTCAAAGATTCTGTCCACGGATACTATCCGACTCGCAAAGGCTTTCCAGCACTTTGGGATGTGGTTAGCACTGCTACCTCACAGTACCTGGTTTGTGGGTGTGTGGAGTTCGCACATTCTCCCCATGTCTGCATGGGTTTCCTCCTACAATCCAACAGGTGCTGGAGTGTGGCGACTCAAGGATTTTCAAAGTACCTTTGTTGTGGTGTTAATGTCAGCTGACTTGTGTCACTAATGAATAACTTTTGATCCCCTTACCAATCATGAACCTACATATCTGTTTTCATATCTCTGTCTTAAGTGGCATGCACTCTGCAGCCTTCTGTGGAAATGATTTCCACCCACTGGCTGAAGGAATTCCTCCTCATCTCGGTTGGAAAAGATCGTTCCTTTACTCTGAGGCTGTGTCCTCAGATCTGAGTCTCTCCTGCTCAGAGAAACATCCACTCATGTTCACTCTATCCAGACTTTTCAGTATTCTGTAAGTTTCAATGAGATCCCTCCTCATCCTTCTAAACTCCATCGAGTTGCAATCTATCAAGATCTTGTGGTTACTTTTAAAATTCTTTAATCACACTGCTTTTTCCTTTCTGATTTTCAACTTCTGATTTTTTGATCTGATTTATTGTTGTCACATGTATTGGGATACAGTGAAAAATATTGTTTCTTATGCACTACACAGGCAAAACATACTCATTCTGCTCCTATACCTTATTGTCTTGCTGGCGATGCCCAATCCCGTGAAAGAATAAAAAAAACTCAAGTTTTTGGCAATCCTTTCTCTTGAGCTAATTTAGTTTTGATTTAAGTTGGAAAAAACCCCGACCTTTATTGGAATTTAAGGCCTGTGTTTTGGTTGGCGGCCACCTTTAGAAGGAGATAAGAAAGCTACGTTGTCTCAGCTTCCCAATATAACATGATAGCAAGGTTTGTTTTGTCAGCGCTGATGCATTTTTTTAGTATCAGATCTATTGCAAGCAGCTGAGTCATTCTGCTTATTTAAGAACTTCTTTTTTTCCCCAGAAAAGAAATGTTATAAGATCTTTACGGTGAGGATTGAAAAATTATTTCTTTTGTTTTTAGGGAAAGAAGAAATTTCTTTACAATGCACACTGACAAATAATTCGATGGAGAACTGGTGAGTGAGTGGCCATTTTGCACTCGGTCTGTGTCGGTGAATGCGTTTGACTTGATTTATTATTGTGTGTATTAGTATACAGTGAAAAGTATTGTTTCTTGCGTGTTATACAAACAAAGCATACCATTCGTAGATGAGGAAAGGGAAGAGTGCAGAATGTAACTTTACTATCATAGCTAGGGAGTAGAGAAAGAGCAACTTAATGCAGTGTAAGTCCATTCAAAAATCTAACAACAGCAGGGAAGAAGCTGTTCTCAAGTCTGTTGGCATGTGACCTCAGACTTTTGTACCTTTCTCCCGATGGAAGAAGGTGGAAGACAGTACGTCCAGGGTGCATGGGATCCTTGATTATACTGACTGCTTTGCCAAGGTAGTGGGAAGTGTGGACAGAATTACTGGATGGGAGGCTTGTTTCATAATGGACTGGGCTTCATTCACGACCTTTTGTAGTTTATTGCATTCTTGGTCAGAGCAAGAGCCAGACCAAGCTGTGGTGTAATCAGAAAGTGCTTTCTACAGTGCATCTGCAAAAGTTGGTGAGAGCCGTAGCGGACATGTCAAATTTCCTTAATCTTCTGAGAAACTAGAGGCATTGGTGGGCTATCTTAATTATAGTATTGGCATGGGGAGACTTGGACAGGCTTTGGCAATCCAGACACCTAAAAACCTGAAGCTCTCAATCAAAAGTCTGATGGCAGGTGGGAAGAAGGTTGTTCTTGAGTAGGTTGGTAGGTCACCTCAGATTGTTGTATCTTTTTCCTGTCGTAAGAAGGTGGAAGAGAGAATGTTTGGAGGTTCCTTGATGGTGCTGGCTGCTTTCCTGAGGCATTGGGAAGTATACACGGTGTCAGTGGACGGGAGGCTGGTTTGCATGATGAACTGGTTCTACCTTGGAGTGTAGCGCCAGTTCTACAACCTCCTAAATTTGTTGCAGAAAAGACTTGTCTTGAAATATTCTTTTTTCCTTTTTTCTAGAAATATTCTTTTTTCTAGAGCTGGTAAGGTCGCAGGAAACTGTGAGTTTTTTTTCCCTAGCTGAACAACACCTGGGACTCCTGTCCATTGAGAGATCCTGTTTATCATCCAGGTCTCTTGTCCCAGGATTGAACCATAGCCAGGTTGTTAAGCCAAGTGATTCATCACGGCTTTGTGAAATAATGCTCTTTGAATTAATAGTAGCAATTGTAACCACTGTTCCCTGAGTGGTTGAATTGCTTGTGTACAGATTAGATAATACTTCAGTAGAGTTGATAGTGCTGCATTACTTACTGAGCCATTGGCTTGAGGAGACAGTTTAACATTTGGATGTATATTTGTCTAAATTCTTATCGGAAACCTCCATCTACATTCGTGGTTCTCTGGTGCTGCTGAAAGTGAATATAACAAATTATAGTACCACAGTGGAACAGGCCCTTTGGCCCATCTGCGCTAACGCATGACACCTTTCTAAACTAAAGACTTTTTGCCTTTGATCTGGACTCGAAACGTCGGCTCTTTTCTCTCCTCACAGACCTGTTGAGATTTTCCAAGTGTTTTCTCTTTTGGTCTCAGCTTTCGTCATCAAACCTAGTTTAATCTTTTGCCTCGACACGTTCCGTATCGTTCTATTCGCTGTCTATTCATGTGTCTGTCAAGCTGCCTCTTAAACGTTGCTGTTGCATCTGCTTCTACCACCTCCTCTGGCAGTGTGTTCCAGGCACTCACTAAACTCTGTGAAAGACACTTGCCTCTCACATCTCCTTTTAAACTTTTCCCCTTTTACCTTAAACCCATGTCCCCTGGTAATTGACATTTCTACCCTGGGAGAAAGACCCCGACTGTCCATTCTATCCGTGCCTCACATAATTTCGTGACCTTCTGTCAGGTCACCCCTGACATTCAAGTGGAACACCAACTTCTCTGTTCTCATCTGCAGCAGAGCGGAGTGGAGATGAGATTGGAGTTCCCACTAGGTCTGTTTATTTATCGCCCGACACACTGGTTGTCTTCCTACTCCTTCAAAAGCCCCACGTGGGATCCTCGCCCAAATATTTCCCTTCCCGTCCTGTTGGGGAGGCCGGAGTTTCACTCAACACCACACAGCGATGCCATGACCAAAGTATAATGAGTTTATTGAGTGAGGGCCAGTATTATTATTTAATCATTTGTCTGGCTCTACGCTATACTGTATCAATGTACACTGCACTACCAGACATAGAATCCCTCCAATGCAGAAGGAGGCCATTTGGCCCATTGAGTCTGCAATCCCACCCAGTCTCTATTCTCACAATCCCACATATTTACCTGCTAATCCCCCTGACACTAAGGATCAACTTAGCCAATCCAAAACCTGCACATCTCTGGGGTGTGGAAAAAAACCGGAGGAAACCCACGTGGACACGGGAAGAATGTACAAACTCTACCCAGACAGTGACCCGAGGCTGGGAATTGAACCCAGGTCCCTGGCGCTGTAAGGCAGCCATGCTAACCACCACGTGCCGCCCCAAACATGTAAGGTTAGTTTCTCTGGCTGGATGCTCGTGTGTGAAAATGAAGCTTTTGGCCTACTTTCTCGACGCAATCTCTTTCCAAAAGAGCACATTTCCGTGCGCATATCTTGTGTGAAAGCCTCATTTGAAAGCAGCAGCCTAACCTCAAAAATAGCAAATCAAAACACAGGCTCATTTCCAGAGGGCTGGAATTGAAAAACAGACAAATATTATTGATGGACCGTGCCTTGGTTCGACCGTGCTTACAAGTACAGTGTGTGCATTCTTGGTCTGTGTTGCAAATGCCACATATGTGGTGGTGACGTGGTTGAACTCCAGAGGACTAGGTATGGGCCATGGGTTCAAATCCCACCACTGCAGCTGGTGGAGTTTAAGTTCAATGAGTTAATAGTCTAGAGTATGAAAGTAGTTTTAGTCAAGTGGCTGTGAAATTGCCATTAAAAACCCATCTGTTTCACTAACGTTCTTTTGGGAAGGAAATCTGTTGTCCTTAGCTGGTCTGGCCTACATGTGACTCCAGAGCCACAGCAATGTGGTTGATTCTCAACTGCCTTCCAAAGTGGCCCAGCAAGCCATTTTTAGTATTATGTTTTGCTATGAAAGCAGCATTTCAAAACTTGGAGATAATTTTCATTTACCAATGGTGAAGATTTCTCAGGACTTCAAATCTTATCCATTATTAGATCCCTGAAGCATTGACTGTAAGTGAAGCATTTCCAGGGTTTAGAATTTTCCCATCTCGCCCGCTCCAGGAATTGTAGCAGACGGGACAGGACGTTTGGTGGCTCGCTTACAGGTCCGTTGACCTCAGGCGGGGATTTCTGATTTTGGGGCGTGTGTGGCTAGAAAGACCAGCCCCAGGATCCCCAGAAGAGAGAATGGGCGAGATCAGAGGAGGTTTTCCAATGTCAACATTGACAAGAGCTTGGGATGATAGTGAAATACAAGTAGAACTTAGAAAACCAAGCAAACTCGAATAATGGGGTCAGTTTAAGGTAACACAAAGTCAGTATTTCTTGGTCGATGAAGGAAAAGGTGAAGGAGCCAAATGAGTACTCACTCCATCCGTTCAGACACTAATTCTGTTTATAGGCTTGAGGACACTTCTTTCTCATTTAGTCACCATGTCCTTATGTAATCCCTACAGTGCAGAAGGAGGTCATTCAGCCTATTGAATATGGATTGACTCTCGATAGAACACTAACGGACACCGAGTCTGCACCAACCACAATCCCACCCGGGCCCTACCCCCTTATACCTCCATATTTTTCCTGCTAATCCCTCTCACCTAAATATCTTAGGACACCAATTTTAGCATGGCCAATCAACCTAACCAGCACATCTTTGGACTGTGGGAGGAAAGAAGAGCACTCGGAGGAAACCCACGCAGACACGAGGAGAATGTGCAAACTCCACACAGATAGTGACCCGAGCTGGGAATCGAACCTAGGTCCCTGGAGCTGTGAAGCAGCAGTGCTAACCACTGTGGTACTGTGCCACCTCCTTATTGTTGACCTTAATAAGTTGACCTCATTGAGTCATAGAGGGCATAATCTCAGAGTAAGGAGTCAAAAGAACAACACTATGGCCAATCCACCCAGCCTACGCATCTTTGGATGCATTGGGCAATTTAACCTGGCTAATCCATCTAATGTACACACCTTTGGACACTACGGGGCAATTAAGTATGGCCAATCCACCTAACCTCCACATTTTGCGCACATGGTGGGGGAGGGGTGCAATTTAACATGACCAATCCACCTAGCCTACACATCTTTGGACAATACTGGGGCAATTTAACCTGGCTAATCCAGCTAACGTGCACATCTTTGGAATGTGAGAGGAAATGGGAGCACCCGGAGGAAACTCCGCAGACTTGGGGAGGACGTGGACACAGTCACCTGAGGCAGGAATTGAACCTGAGTCCCTGGCGCTGTGAGGATGCCATGCTGACCACTGTGGCGCCTCAGGTTCTAAGAGGGCATTGACGACCATGGATTTCCATTGTCTTTGCCCATGATTATACTGAGCAAAGTACTGCGCTGATTTGCCATTGTCTCCTGAATAGGAAGCTCCCCTTGATCTCACAGCCAGGCCCACTGGAGGGATTTGCTGGCTGATCATCAACCTATCGGGCACGTTGCAAACAAAATCTCTTGACTGTCTAGTCCTGAAGCGGGATTTAGAATAGGAGTTGCAGAGCTGGGGAGATTGCCTCTGCGCCATAAGACCTTTGCACACTGGCTATCAGAAATCAAGGCGTTTTTCCATTTGGTGCAAACACTCATCCAATATTATTGCAGTATTGTCCCCGGTCAGTCTGAAACGTTTAACCCACAACTTGTCCCAAATGAGCTGCAGTTGCTTTTTTTTTGTTTATTCATTCATGGAACATGGGTGTCGCTGAGTGGCCACCATTTATTGCCCATCCCAGTTGCCCTTGAAACTCGAGCTTTGAGTATTCAGAGGGCAGTTGAGAGTCAACTATGTTGCTGTGGCTCTGGAGTCACATGGAGACCAGAGCAGGCAGCAGATTTCATTCTCTAAATGCATTGTAAAGTCATAACTGGGCTCTGTGTTTAACCGCCATAAAATGACAAAGCAGAATGCAGTGGTTAGCACTGCTGCCTCATAGCATCAGCGACCTGGGTTAGATTCCCAGTTTGCACATTCTCCCCATGACTGCATGGGTTTCCTCCGAGTGCTCTGGTTTCCTCCCACAGTCCAAAGATGTGCAAGTTAGGTTGATTGACTGACTGTGTCAATTTTCCCCTTACTGTCCGGGGGTTAGCAGGGCAAATGAGTGGGGTTATCGGGATAGGTTCTGGGTGGGCTTGTAATTGGTGCAGACTTGATGGGTCAAATGGCCTCTTTCTGCACTATAAGGATTCTGTGATTCTACACTTGTACTCTGCAATATCAGGCTTTTCCCCTCTCACTCATTCTGTTTGCTTGTGGTTTTATTAGTTTGGTTTTTTTTCATTTATTCGTAGCATCGCTGGCTGGGTGTGTATTTATTGCCCATCCCTAGTTGCCCTTGGAGGGGGTGTTGAGAGTCAACCACATTGCTGTGGCTCTGGAGTCACATGTAGGCCAGACCAGGTAAGGACGGCAGATTTCCTTCCCAAAGGGAACCAGATGGGTTTTTCCAACAAATCGGCAATGGTTTGACGGTCACCAGTAGATTCTTAATTCCGGATATTTTTTATTGAATTCGAATTCTCGCCGTGGCGGGATTCGAACCCGGGTCACCTAGAACAGTTAGCTGAGTTTTGGGATTAATAGTCGAGCAATAATGTGCCCAATATTACAAATAAAGACTGGTGGCTGCATTTTGCTGCTGCTTCAGGTTGTCTAGTTGCTGGGAGCTGTACCGCTGTGCCTCTGCGTGCAAACTAGGTGGAAAATAAAAGAACAAAAACTTGTATCTCTGCCGCGCCTGTTAGGACTGTCGCAATTTATAGCCAATGAATTGCACTGTAGGAGGACACAAGATGCCTTCCAACCTTCTTCTGGGCAAAGACATGATTGGGAGCTTTCTCTCCCAGAACTGCAAAACAGAACAAATATTAAAATGCTGGATACAAGTTGAAACAGAACTGGCATTGCAGTTAATATGTGTGTTCTCTATGTTTGCCTTCAGGGAAAATGAGTGATATATAGGCCGACACGTAAGAACGGAATGTGCTAGATGGGAAAGCAGATCCTGGCTGTGGCTTCATTGTTTCCAATATTCCCCCCACGCTGTTTTTTTTTTTTATTCATTTATGGGACATGGGCATCGCTGGCTGGCCAGCATTTATTACCCATCCCTCGTCACTCTTGGAGAGCAGTTGAGAGTCAACCACATTGCCGTGGCTCTGGAGTCACATGTAGGCCAGACCAGGTAGGGGTGGCAGATTTCCTTCCCTAAAGGGCATTTGTAGACCAGATGGTTTTTTTTCTGACAATGGTTTCATGGTCATGAGTAGAGACTTAATTCCAGATTTTTTTTTTATTGAATTCAAATTCCACCATCTGCAGCGGCGGGATATGAACCTGGGTCACCCCTCAACGTTAGCTGAGTTTTGGGATTAATAGTCTATCAGTAACGTGCACAGTGGTTAGCACCGCTGCCTCACAGTGCCAGGGATTGGGTTCGATTCCCACCTTGGGTCACTGTCTGTGGGGAGTCTGCATGTTCTCCCAGTGTCTGCATAGGTTTTCTCCGGGTGCTCCGGTTTCCTCCCACAGTCTGAAGAACGTCCTAGTTAGGTGATTGGCCATGCTAAAATCTCCTTCAATGTATCCAAACAGGCACTGGAGTGTGGTGACTGGGAGATTTTCACAATAACTTCATTGCAGTGTTAACGTAAGCCTACTTGTGACACTAATAAATAAACATAAATTTAATACCAGTAGGCCATTATGAAAAAATGTTCCATTGTTCTCAGCCTGGACTCTGGGTCTGTTCTCTTGCTGTGACCTCTTGTTCAGCATGCTAGCAAGTAGATGTTGGAGGTTGAAGTATAACCTATGTATTAACACAACCTGTACGTGACCTGCAGCTGATTGTGGATGCCAGTGAGTATCTCTGGTTGGGTTTGTGGTGTATTTAATGTGTGAATTCTCAGATTATATGGAGGTGTGCTTCCCTGCCTTTTGGCTAAGATCAAGTGTAGTATTGTCATGCTCATGTGGTTGAAGTCATTGGGTTACGTTTCAGCTTCATTTGAAGCAATTTTTCAAAGCGGCATCTCGGCCCTTTGGCTAAGATGCAAATGAGATCAAGTCTTGGAGGAGGAGCTACACCTCCAAGCGGTGAGATGGTGAGAGCCCTGTCTTGTCAGTTTGGATCGGGAATGTCTCAACTCATTGGGACTCTGAATTGGATTTGAATTGACTTGATTGGATTGGAATGAAGTTTAAAAAGAAATTTTTAAAAAAATGAAGGTGTGCTAAGGTTTTCTGTTGTAAGTTGAGGTCTGAACGTGCGTCATGCTGAAACATCAGATGAAATAAAAAAGATCAACCTGGTTGGCCATGAGACCCTGACCCAGACCAACAGTTGGGACTTAACCATGTGGTTCGTGTGGGTCAATGGTGCAATCCAGAGATGTGTAGGTTAGGTTGATTAGCCAAGGGACATTGCCCCATGGTGTCCAAAGGTGTATGGGTTAGGTGGATTGCACAGGATTACAGGGATTGAGTGGGGAGGGAAAGGAAATGCTCTTTTAGAGAGTCAGTAAGGACTCACTGGGCCAAATGGCCTCCTCCTGCACTGCAGGGGTTCTCTGTGGTTCCGAAATCACAATATGCAGGAAGTTTAAAGGATTGCTACTTAAAGGTTAATACTGGGGAGGGTGTAAATATCCGTAGCCTTCAGAAGTATTCACAGTGTAGCTCCGCACATTGGTGACGCTTCCTGAGATTAAAAACTGGGAAGGATAAAGGTGTTAAAAAGTAAAGTGAGAAGCGTGTGCGGAACTGATGCAGACGCTGTGGCCAAATGATAGAATGGATCGTTACTCTTTCCTCTCTTTGCTGGCTGGCAGACTGGATATTGTACAAAGGTAGGTGTAAGAGGAGTTGCTGCAGTGCGTTGTACAGCTCCCGCTCTGGAACTTGCTCCCCTGACCCAGAGCTTCTGGAGGTTATTCTCCTCAGTTGCTAGCACATCATGCTGCCAAGGCCAGGAATTGTGATGAGTGCACCTGCCCTCCTGCGTTGCTGGCATCTGATGTTCCCCGTGGCATTTCGTACAATTTTGGTCACAGTGTGTTAGTTTTGGACTTTGTTCAAAGAGAACCTCAGCTTGGAACTCTGCCTTCACTTTCTGGCTTCACCTGGAAGTCTTGGGAGTCCTTGAAAGTATTTGTAAATCGATTGTGGAAACAACTTCTTAAAGCTTTGTCTTGCGCCACTGAAGTCCTGTCTGTAATTCGTATAAAAACATTTGATTTAAGATATAGGAGCAGAATTAGGCCATTCAGCCCATCTGAGTCCACTCCACCATTCAATTATGGCTGATGTGTTCCTCATACCCATTTTCCTGCCTTCTCCCCGTAACTCTTCAACCCATTCCCAATTAAAATTCTATCTCACTCCTCCTTAAATTTACTCAGTGTCGCAGCATCAGCCGCACTTTGGGGTAGCGAATTCCACAGATTCACAACCCTTTGGGAGAAGTAGTTTCTCCTCAACTCTGTTTTAAATTTGTTACCCCTTATCCTGAGACTATGACCTCTCGTCCTAGAATGCCCCACCAGCGGAATCATTCGCTTCATGTCTACTTTATCCATACCATGTTTAGGGATTCAGTGAAAAGTATTATTTCTTGCATAGAAACACAGAAGCAGGAGGAGGCCATTCGGCCCTTCGAGCCTGCTGCACCATTCGTTACATTCTGGGCTGATCATACAACTCAATCGCCTAATTCTGCTTTCTCCCCATAACCTTTGATCCCATTCGCCACTAGTGCTATATCCAGTTGCTCCTTGAATACATTCAATGTTTTGGCATCAAATACTTCCTGTGGTAATGAATTCCACAGGAAGTAGTTGATGCCAACTGCACATGCGTGTTATATAGACAAAAATATACTATGGTGGCACGGTGGCACAGTAAGTTAGCCCTGCTGCCCCACAGCACCAGGATTTAATTCTGGCCTTGGGTCACTGTGTGGAGTTTGTATGTTCTCGTGTCTGTGTGGTTTTCCTCTGAGTGCTTTGGTTTCCTTCCACAGTCCAAAGATATAAAGATTAGACCATGCATTGGCCATGCTAAATTGACCCTAATGTCAGGAAATTAACAAGGTGAATGAATATGAGAGGTTTATGGGGATAGGGCTTGGGTAGGATTGTTGTCAGTGCAGTCTTGATGGGCTGAATGGTCTCCTTCTGCACTGAAGGGATTTTATGATACTGTTCATAGAGTACTTTGGGGGGGAAGAAAGGAGTGAGTGCAAAATATCGTGTTACGGATGTAGAGAAAGATTGACTTCATACAAGTAGGTCCATTCAAAAGTCTGGTGGCAGTGAGGAAGAGGCTGTTCTTGAGTTGGTTAGTGCAAGACTTCAGACTTCTGTATCTTTTCCCAGTGGAGTGCATGGAGTCCTTAGTTTTACTGGCTGCTCTTCTGAGGCAACAGGAAGTGTAGACTGAGTCAATAGATGCGAGGCGGGTATGCCTTTGTGGTTACTTAGCAGCCAATAATGAAATTTCAATACAGACTTGCCATAATAATTCCCCTTCATTTCACAAATACAGAAGTATTATTAAAACCATAATACATTGCAAAATTCCAGTCTTTTCCACGTTAAGAGCTGATTTGGACATGAAACTTCCTTTGTACCCATTCACAATCATTACCTTGAGTCTCTTGCACAGAAATAGGCAACGTGCAACTGATTGTCTCCCACTCTGATTGTTAAATATTTAGATTACAGAAGCAACTATGTTCCAATAATAGTTAATCGGTTGTAAAGTGCTTCATAATGTCTGAAAACTGCTATATAAATGCTAATCACGCAAGCGTGTGTGCCTGTACCTACATCACCTGGACTGTAGTGGTTGGAGAAGGTGGCTTAATACCACCTTCTGGAGGGCAGTGTTGACCCTGCCAGCGACACTCGCCTCCTTGAACAATATTTTTATTCATTCATGGGCTATGAGCATTGCCGGCTGGGCCAGCATTTATTGCCTATATTGCTGTGGCTCTGGAGTCACATGTAGGCCAAGACCAAGTAAGGATGGCAAATTTCCTTCCCTAATGGACATTAGTGAACCAGTGGGTTCTTACGGCAATGGTTTCATTTGTGGCCGCTGTCACATTTTTAATTAGACTCAAATTTCACCATCCGCCATGGTGGGATTCGAACCTGGGTCCATAGAGCATTAGCCTGGGTTGTTGGATTACTAGTTCAGTGACAATGCCGCTATGCCTCTCCCTAACTTATTTGAGATAATAACACTTCAACTGCATCCTCCAACTACTATTCCCACTGACCTTCCGGAAGCTTCTAGGTTTTCAGTGAATTTGTTTATGGTTGCTCATGAGTCTTGAGACAACTTTTTCTGCTCATTCTTTCACTATTGATTGTGAGTCACACATGTCTGCACTAACCTCTGAGGCAAAAAAGAAGGGAGCTGGGCACCTTAACTGCAGCCAGTCATGTAGACCACATCCATGGTAACTATATATTTATTAATGTCACAAGTAGGTTTACATTAACACTGCAATAAAGTTGCAATGAAAATCCCCTTGCTGTCACACTCCAGCACCTGTTTGGGTACGCTGAGAGAAGTGACTAGGGGATTTTCACAGTAACTTCATTGCAGTGTTAATGTAACCTTACTTGTGACACTAATAAATAAACTTTAAAAAAGGTTTCACAGTCACAATTACTGAGGTGAATTTTCAATTGTATAATTTTTTTTAAATGAATTTAAATTTTAGCATTGCCACAGTGGGATTTGGGTCTGTGTCCTCAGTGTGTTAGCCTATTCGCTGGCCATTCACACTGGTAGGATCCCCTTGTCCGGCTGGCGACGCACCCCCTGCCATGGGGTTTCCTGGCGGTGTGGAGTAGCTTCAGTGGGAATTCCCATTGCCAATGGCGAGACCGAAGGATCCCATCACTGGTAAAGGGCACGCCACCTCCCGCTGCTGAGGAAATTGCTGAAGGCAGGCCAGAGACTCTCGCCATGTGTCTCTGGATATCGAGCTCAGTTATATTCTGACTACACTACCATCTCCCTGACCGAAACTTTTACAAAAAGTTTCAGCCTTCAATGCATGTACTCTTACAAAACTCATTTCCTGGGACTTGGCTTCTCCCTCTGCAACTGAATCCTGAACTTCCCAACCCATAGACCGTAACCCAGTAAGGGTAAGCAACAATACCATCACAATTATCCTCAACACTGGTTCCCCACAAGGCTGTGTTCTCAGCCCCTCAGCTATTCTGATATTCTCAGCTATACTCCATATGCACCCGTGATTGTGCGGCCAAATTCCCCTCCAACTCGATTTTTAAGATGGTAACGCCATAGTGGGTTGGATCTCAAACAGTGATGAAACGGAGTACAGGAATGAGATAGAGGACCTGATGAACTGATGCGGCAATGACAATCACTCGTCAGCAAAACGAAGGAGATAGTCATTGATTTCAAGAAGTGTAGTGGAGGGTGGCACGGTAGCACAGTGGTTAGCGCTGCTGCTTCACAGCTCCAGGGTCCTGGGTTCGATTCCCGGCTCAGGTCACTGTCTGTGTGGAGTTTGCACATTCTCCTCGTGTCTGCGTGGGTTTCTTCCGGGTGCTCCGGTTTCCTCCCGCAGTCCAAAGATGTGTGGGTTAGGCTGATTGGCCATGCTAAGAAATTGCCCCTTAGTGTCCAGGGATGCATAGGTTAGCGGGATTAGTGGGTATAATATGTAGGGATATGGGGGTAGGGCCTAGGTGGGATCATGTTCGGTGCAGACTCGATGGGCCGAAGGGCCTCTTTCTGCATTGTGGGGATTCTATGGTTCTACACCCCTGTCTACATTAATGGAGATGAAGTGGAAGTGGTCAAGAGTGTCAAGTTTCTAGGCATCCAGATCACGAACAACCTGTTCTGGTCCCCTCAGCGCTATAGTTAAAAATGCCCACCAACGACTCGCTTTCCCCCGGAGGCTAAGGAAATTTGGCGTGTCAGCTATGACTCTGGCCAACTTTTACGGATGCACCATAGAAAGCATCCTTTCTGGTTGTATCACAGCTTGGTATCACTCCAGCTCTGACCAAGACCTCAAGAAACTACAAAGGGTAGTGAACAAAGCCCAGTCTATCATGCAAACCAGCCTCCCACCCGTTGACTCTGTCTACACTTCCCGCTGCTTCAGAAAAGCAGCCAGCATAACTAAGGATCCCGTACACTCTGGACGTTGCTGTCTTTCCACTTTCATTCATTGGAGAAAAGATACAAAGTCTGAGGTCATGTACCAACCGACTCAAGAGCAGCTTCTTCCCTCCTGCCACCAGACTTTGAATGGACTACCTCATATTAAGTTGATCTTTCTCTGCACCGTAGCTGTGACTGTTACACTTCATTCTGCACCCTCTCCTTCTCTACGTACAGTATGCTTTGTCTGTACAACACGCAAGAAACGATAGCATTTTTGAATACATGTGACAATAAATCAAATCAGTTTATGGTTGTTGCAGGTCAAAAGCTGGAATTTCACACCTCACGCTAATCATTACAAGGACTGCATTGGGTTAGGGAAAATGCATCGATACAAACCAGCAAATGGGTAAAATGATTCTTATCACGCAGGCTCTAAAAGCGATTGGTGACTGAAAGCTTTTACACTGATTTCAACAGAACGTTTGAATAGATACATTTTGTAATTGTAGAACTGCTGCAGTAACGCTGAACAATAATTCAAACTCAATATTCAAAACCTCCTACATGCTAAAATGACCGTGTAGGGCGAAGGTTAGTCTTGAGCTATACATGCTTTGCACACTTTGTTAAGGCACTTATTTTAAATTGGGTTTTTGTTTGAAGTAGGAGTCTTCAGCAGGAAAACCTTTGAGTAATAGGAATAGAATTAAGGCACCACAGAATTTCGTAAGATAGGATCATAGAACCCCTACAGTGTAGAATGAGGCCATTCAGCCCATTGAGTCTGCACTGACCACAATCCCAGCCAGGTCCTATTCCTGTAACCACTTGTAGTTACCCCAGTTAGTCCCCCAGCACCAGAAGTTAATTTAACATGGCTAGTCCACTTAATCTGCGCATCTTCGTATTTACGAAGGACTGCACTGAAAAGGTTTTTGTCCTATATTCTCTGCTTTTAGACTGTGATGTTTATTGGGCAGGGAGAAGGGGGTGTGAGTTAGGATCATAGAATCCTACAGTGCAGGAGAAGGCCATTCAGCCCATTGAGTCTGCACCAATCACAATCCCAGCCAGGCCCTATCCCCATAACCTTGTACATTTATCCTGCTAATTCTTCTGACAATTTTAGCTTGGCCTATCCACCCAACCCACACATCTTTAGACTGTGGGAGAAAACCGGAGCACTCGGAGGAAACCCATGCAGACATGGGGAGAATGTGCAAACTCCACACAGACAGTGACCCAAGGTCGGAATTGAACCTGGGTCGCTGGCGCTGTGAGGCAGCTGTGCCGCCCTAACCACTGTGCCACTCCAGTGTTTACGTACTATTTGTAACCCCTCAAATACTGAAGCAGTCCATGTCAATATGCAGCAAAACATGGACAATATCACTCAGCAGCCCAAGCCTGAGTAAGTAATATTTGTACCGTAAAAGTGGCAGACAGTGACATCTTCAATCAACAACAGAGAATCTGATCTTCTCCCTGTTCCAGTGCACTGAGGGAGAATTTAGCCAATGCACTCTCAACAATCTATTTACAGAATTTGGACAAATGCTAAATTATGCAAAGTAAGAATGATATTAATTACAAAAATAAGTCATACGGATGCACGAGAGAAAGCATTTGTTTTGGATTTTTTTAAAAATTCGTTCATAGGACATGGATGTCACTGGCTGGCCAGCATTTATTACCCATTCCTAGTTACCTGAGCGTAGTTGAGAGTCAACCACATTGCGGTGGCTCTGGAGTCACACGCAGGCCAGACCAGGTAAGGATGGCAGATTTTCTTCCCTAAAGAACATCAGTGAATCAGATGGGTTTTCCCAGCAATCGGCAATGGTTTCATGGTCATCAGTAGATTCTTAATTCCAGGTATTATTTACTGAATTCACATTCCCCTGTCTGCCGTGGTGGGATTCGAACCCGGATCCCCCAAACATTAGCTGAGTTTCTGAATTAATTGTCCAGCAATGATACCACTAGACCACTGTCTGCCCTCACAACTTGTGTGGCTGCTGCTCTCACCAAGACTGCAAGAAACTACAAAGGGTTGTGAACATAGTCCAGCCCGTCACACAAACTTGCCTCCTGTCCATTAACTCTGTCCGTACTTCTCACTGCCTCGGAAAAGCAGCCGGCAGAATAAGCGCCTCTGATATTCTCCCGTCCACCTTCGGGAAAAAGATACAAAAGCCTGAGGTCACGTGCCAGCTGACTCGAGAACAGCTTCTTCCATGCTGCCATCAGACTTTGAAATGGATGTACCATATATCAGGCTGATCTTTTGCTACATCCTTGCTGTGACTGTAACACTATGGGCTGGATTTTACGGTTGTCCCCACCCAAAGTCCAGAAAATCCTGCCCAAGGTCAGTGGGTCTCTGCATGCTACGATTCCCGTGGCTGGAGGGATAGAAAAATTCTGCCCTACATCCTGCGCTCTGTCCTTTCCTTCTCCTGGAACAGCATGTTTTGCCTGTCTAGCTTTTGAGTATATATTAATACATATGTCAGTAAATCAAAACAGAAGTTAAATGCTTTAAATACTCTTCTATAAATGATAAATTAATAAGTGAATTGGCCAGGCAGTGAATTGGACATGGTTTCAAATTTGGTCCCAACTGATGGAATAAAATCTCCCAGCTCTCTATTGCCTGATTAGTTTCTATTTGGATAGAATTTGGACAGTCAGCCTGGTGACTGAGGAACACACATCATCATGATTCAGTAACTAACAGACTAAATTCATCACCCATGAGGTGAAATGTGTCAGATGGCTTTTCTCACTTTTAATTACTTACTGACACACAAAAATCACTGTCGTGAGGAGTGGAAAGTGAACAGTTCAGCGTTAGTGCCCTTAAGGTTGCGATTAAGCCGTTTGAGAAGCCAGTTGGCTCTGCCTCCGATGCTAATTCACTTGTCTTTGGATGTTGCGCTAACAAAGAATAAAGGAAAGCACAGCACTGTAACAGGCCCTTCGGCCATCCTTCATCAATCATGATGCCTGCATAAACTAAAATTGCATGTGCTTACTGAGTCTGTCATTCCCACTCTATTTTTGTGTTTGTCTAGTTACCCCCTAAATGCTGCTATTCTATCACCCCCTCCAGGGCAATCTGTTTCAGGCATTCACTACGCCCTGTAAAAAATAATATCTGCCTTGCACATCTCCTCTACTCATTCCCCACACACTTTAACCCTACTACTTGATTGTTCTACCTGGGGAAAGAGCATCTGACTATCCCCTCTGTCCATGCCACTCGTCATCTTGTAAACCTCTATCAGGTCGTTTCTCCCAACCTCCGTGAGAACAAACTGAGTTTCTCCAACTTCTCCTCTTAGCAAATACCCTCCAGGCCAGGCAACATCCTGGCAAACCTCTCCAAAGCATCCACATCCTTCCAGTAGATCGTAGAATCATACAGTGCAGAAGGAGGCCCTTCTGCCCATCAAGTCTGCAACGAACGCAATCCCACCAGCCCCCCGCCATATCCCTACATTATTAGACCCACTAATCCTTCTACCCTACGCATCCCTCGACACTAAGGGGCAATTTCTTAGCACAGCCAATCAACCTAACCCGCACATCTTTAGACTGTAAGAGGAAACCCACGCAGACACAAGGAGAACGTGCAAATTCCACACAGACAGTGACCCGAGTTGGGAATCAAACCCAGGATCCTGGAGCTGTGAAGCAGCAGTGCTATCCAGTGTGCTACTGTGCCGCCCAGTAGTTAAGGTTGTTCTGATTTTAAGTGTGGCGTGCTAAAATTAACAGAGGTCAGGCAGGATTTTGCAACCTCACTCAAACGCGCCTCGGAAATTTTTGCCTGAGGTCGACAAAGATTTCTGTTGTTGGTCCCTCTCCTGCGCTGATTCTGTGGAGGGTGAGGTGGCAGAGTTCTAACCATTATGTTTGTCTCGAAGCCTGGTGGGGCTACATTTGGAGTACAGAGCTGTGAACCAGGTCTGCTCCACCTTAGAAAAATGATATAGCAGCAAGATGGAAGGAAATGTTGACTTGGATGATAGTGGAATGGAGAGATTTTACTGATGAGGAAAGATTAAGCAAGACTGAAGGGTGTCCTTACAAAGGCTTTCAAGATACTACAAGGGTTTGAGAAGGCAGACCTGGAGAATGTATTTTCCACTTGCAGACAAAGCCAGAAGTAAGGGTCACAAATCCAAAATGATCATTAATAAATGCAATAGGGAATTCAGGAGAATTGTCCTTACCCAGAGAGTGATTGGAATATGGAAATTATTATTGCATGGAGTATTTGAGTTGAAAAATGTAGATGTATTTAAGAGGAACTTTACTGTATACCGGAGGGACAAAGGAATAGAAGGAGATGTTGATGGGCATTTATCATAGAATCCCTGCAGTGCAGAGGAGGCCTTTCAGCCCGTTGAATCTGCACTGATGCTCCAACAGGGCACCTTATCCAGGCCCTATCTCCGTAACCCCATCTATTTACCTGGCCAATCCGGCTAATCAACACATGTTGGGACAATAAGGGTCAATTTAGCAAGGCCAGTGCACGTAACCTGCATATCTTTGCCCTATGGAAGGAAACTGGAGCACCCAGAGAAAACCCATGCAGATAAGAGAAGAATGTGCAAACACTACGCAAACAGTCACCCAAAGCTGGAATTGAACACTGGTCCCTGGAGCTGTGAAGCAGTGGTGCTAACCACTGTGCCACCGCGCAGATGAAGGTGGGTGGAGGAAAGCTGGTGGACCTTAGGCACCGGTGCAAATCCGTGTACCCATACAGACGCTGGAGTGTGGCAACAAAGGGATTTTCACAGTAGCTCCATTTGCAGTTTTAATGTCAGCCTATTTGTGACACTAATAAATAATCTTAAACTTTACTAATCTGGCTGAAGCAAGTGTTCTGAACATAAATAACTCTGAGGTGAGTTGTGCTGATCTTTTTCTTTCCATTTGAGCCCATTCCTGGGCAAACATCAACTCTGGGTAGGGAATCAGACAAGCACTAGGATCCTTGATAATCGATATTGTGTAGGTAAACAAATGGGAAAACAGACAGCGAGCTGGCTAATTAGTTATGACCGATTTACAGTACTGTAATTCTAACCATAGAGCATTCAATATCCTTTTATAAGAGAAAAGATTAGGTATTAATGTTTCCCTACAGTTGTCCTCTTCAGGGTGGGACTGCCTTACTTGTAAAGTTTAATATTTATTTATTAGGCTTACATTAACACTGCAGTGAAGTCACTGTGAAAATCGCCTTGCTGCCACGCTCTGGCGCCTGTTTGGGTTCACTGAGGGAGAGTTTAGCAGGGCCGATGCACCTAACCAGCACATCTTTCCAGTTGTTGAAGGGAACTGGAGTACCCAGAGGGAACTCACGCAGACTCAGGGAGAACATGCAGTCTTTGCACAGACAGTGACCCAAGCCGGGAATCGAACCCGGGTCCCTGACACCATGAGGCGGCAGTGCTAATGGCTGTGCAACTCTGTTAACCTTACTCCATATTCTTATTCTCGAGCAGATCATTGCTCTTCTGTTAATGGAAGAAATTGTCAATTAGGCAAAGGTCTAATTGATAGTGCAGATTTGTGAAGTATCCTTGCAGCTGACAAGTTTTTTTTCAGAGTTTAAAAGACAGATTATTGTCAGAATTACAAGGCTGAACTGAAAAAAAGTACTTCCATTTTTTATAGCCCCATTCAAGACTATGAGGTCAAAATGCTCCAGAACCTTTTCAGTGTTGGTGTTGGGTATTCACTGTTGTAATGGGTGGCACAGTGGTTAGCACTGCTACCTCACAGAGCCAGGGATCCGGGTTCAATTCCTGGCTTGGGTCACTGTCTGTGTGGCATTTGTACATTTTCCCTGTACAGGTTACCTCCCACAGTCCAAAGATGTGTAGGTGTATTGGCTATGCTAAATTGCTCCTTGTGTGGGGGGAAATTAGCAGGATAAATATGTTGGATTATGGGAATAGGGCTTGGGTGGGATTGTGGTCGGCGGTGGCTTGGTGGGCCGAATGGCTTCCTCCTGCACTGTAGGGATTCTATGTAATGCAGGAAATGTGGCAGCCAATTTGTTGCATAGCAAGCTCCCATAAATAACAGTCTGATCATGATGATCTCTTTGATATTGATTGAGGCATGAATATTGGCCACGATACTGTGACTAACTCCCCTGCTCTTCTCCAAAAAAAGTACCTTGGAAATTTTTATGTCTACCCGATAGGGTTGTTTATCATTTCATTTGTGCAGAACCTCCTCAGTGTTGCACTGAAGAGTCAACCTTATCTTTTTAATTTGATTTATTATCGTCACATGTATTGGGATACAGTGAAAAAATTGTTTCTTGCACAATATACAGACAAAGCGTATCGTTCATAGAGTACATAGGGAGAAGGAAAGGAGAGGGTGCAGAATGTAGTGTTACAGTCTGAGCTAGGGTGTAGGGAAAGATCAACTTAACATATCATAGTTCCATTCAAAAGTCTGATAGCACCAGGAAAGAATTTGTTCTTGAGTCGGTTGGTACGTGATCTCAGACCTTGTATCTTTTTCCTGAAGGAAGAAGGTGGAAGAGAGAATGTCCTTAACTATGCTGGCTGCTTTTCTGAGGCAGCGGGAAGTGTAGACAGAGTCAATGGATGGGAGGCTGGTTTGTGTGATGGACTGGGTTGATTTATTATTATTACAAGTATTGGGATACAGTGAAAAGTATTGTTTCTTGTGCATTACACATACAAAGCATACTGTACATAGAGGATGTAGAGGAGAATGAAAGGAGAGAGTGCAGAATACAGTGTTACAATCATAGCTAGGGTGTAGAGAAAGATCAGCTTAATATAGGATAGATCCAATCAAAAATCTGATGGCAGCAGAGAAGGAGCTGTTCTTCATTCGTTGGTACGTGACCTCAGACTTTTGTATCTTTTTCCCGACGGAAGAAGGTGGAAGAGAGAATTTCGGGGTTGCGTTAATTATGCTGGCTGCTTTTCCGAGGCAGTGGGAAGTGTAGGTAGAAAGGTTTTTTGAGTGGAACTTGAACACCATGCTTGTGCAATGCATTGAACTATGGTTGACACTGTTTAACTCATTGTTAAATGCTTAATGTTTAACATCTTGTCCGCATGCTAACGTTATTACTTTATCCTTTTTACAAAGTGCTACAGTTGAGTTTTTGTAAAGTTAAATTCACTGACTGTCATTCAGAGTAATTACTGGTTAGGTCTAACCACAGCATGACAAAATTAGAATCGAAAATCTTTGCCAGAACTTATTGTGTTGTGTATTGCAGAAGGAATATACCCGTGCTTTTATGTAATTTGTAGCGAGACTGGAGTGCAGTTGAGTGAAAGAAACATAAAAACGCGAAGCAGGAGCAGGCCATTCATTTTGATCATGGTTGTTCATCAAATTCAACATCCTGATCTCCCCTCCCCCCCCAAATCCCTTGATTCCTTTAGCCCCAAGAGCTATATCTAATTTCTTCTTGAAAGCACACAATGTTTTGGCCTCAATTACTTTCTCTTGTGAATTCCACATATCCATCGCTCTCTGTTGCAAGTTTATTTATTAGTGTCACAAGTAGGCTTACATTAACACTGCAATGAGGTTGCTGTGAAAATCTGCTAGTTGCTACGCTTGGGCGCTTGTTTGCATATAGTGAGAGGAGAATTTAGCATAGCCAGTGCACCTAACCAGCAGACTTTTTGGACTGTGGATGGAAACCGAAGCAGCCAGAGAAAACCTACCCAGACATGGGGAGAACGTGCAGACTCCACACAGACAGTGACCCAAGCTGGGTCCCTGATGCTATGAGGGAGCAGTGCTAACTGCTGTGCCATGGTGCTGCCCTGGGTGAAGTAATTTCTCTTCACCTCAGTTCTAAATGGTTTATCCCTTATCCTCAAACCATGACCTCTGGTTCTTAACTTCCCCACCATTGGGAAAATTCTTTCTGAATCTACCCTGTTAGAATTTCAGAAGTTTCTGTGAGACCCCCCCCCCTCACTCTTGTAAACTCTAATGAGTACAATCCTAATCGACTTAGTTTCTCCATATGTGACAGAGCTGTGTTGTATTGAACTGCAGTCAAGCTTTGTATATAGATCTAAGAATGAGTATACAAATAGATAAATTGTGCCAGTGGTACATGTAGAAAATGAGTGTTTTCTGCAAGAGAATGAATGTGAAGTTTATTGCTCACTGGTTTTGAGAAGCCTCATTTGCACAATATTAAATCAATTTGTAGTAGCCATTTTCTCTGAGGTAATCTTCCTTTCTAGAGCGCTCGTTAATCACAATGAGAAAGAGGCAATGAAGACAATTTCAGATGATTAGTTCCACCTCCCCCCCCTTGACCCCTTTGATCTCTTTTAGTTAAATTTTAACTGCTCTCTACCTTTTATTTCTTTATTATCTTCATTTTTCATTCCACCCTCACTCTTTCCCCCAATTTTATCCCCCCATTCCTTATCTTCCCCCTTTGCTTCTCCTTCCCCCTTCTTCTCCATTTTAGCTCTCTGCTGCATCTTCACCTGTCACAGTTCACTCTCTGCCGCTTGGCCATTCACACGTTTTATTCTCTCTAAAGACTGCCATTAGAACCATGTTTTTGTGGCTATGACTCATCTTTCTTTCCCTCACCCCACAGTACAAAAGTTTATTTATTAGTCACAAGTAAAGCTAACATTGACATTGCGAAGTAGTGACTGTGAAAATTCCCTAGTCGCCACATTCCGGTGCCTGTTCGGGTCAGCACACCTTTCGGACGATGGAAAGAAACCCATACAGACACAGGGAGAACCAGGGGGATCTCGGTGCATATGTGCATAGATCCCTGAAAGTTGGCAGTCAAGTCGATAAGGTTGTTCAGAAGGCATACGGAGTCTTGGCTTTTATTGGTAGGGGGATTGAATTTCGGAGCTGCAACATCATGTTGCAACTGTACAAAACTCTAGTGCGGCCGCACTTGGAGTATTGTGTGCAGTTCTGGTCCCCGCATTATAAGAAAGATGTGGAGGCATAGGAGAGGGTGCAGAGGAGGTTTACCAGGATGTTGCCTGGTATGGAGGGAAGGTCTTATGAGAGAGGCTGAGGGATTTGAGGTTGTTTTCATTAGAAAGAAGGCGGCTAAGAGGAGACCTTATTGAAACATATAAGATGATCAGAGGATTAGACAGGGTGGACAATGATAGCCTTTTTCCTCGGATGGAGAAAGCTAGCACGAGGGGACATAGCTTTAAATTAAGGGGTGGTAGTTATAGGACGGATGTCAGAGGTAGGTTCTTTACCCAGAGGGTGGTAAGGGTATGGAATGCCCTGCCTGCAGCAATTGTAGATGCGCCAAGTTTGGGGGCGTTTAAGTGGTCAGTGGATAGGCTTATGGATGAAAAGGGAATGGTTTAGGTTAGAGGGTCATTGCTTTTTCTCAATTGGTCGGCGCAACATCAAGGGCCAAAGGGCCTGTTCTGCGCTGTAATGTTGTATGTTCTAACCTGCGAACTCCACACCAACCAAGATGGGAATCAAACCTGGGTCCCTAGCACTATGAGGCAGTGGTGCTCACTGCTCTGCCACCACGCCACTTAGTTACATCGCTCCCACTTTCTATCCCTTTTAGCTGTGACAAAGGGTCATCTGGACTTGAAAAGTCAGCTCTTTTCTTTTCTTACAGATACTGCCAGACCTGCTGAGATTTTCCAGCATTTTCTCTTTTGGTTTCAGATTCCAGTAATTTGCTTTTGATTTAGGAAGAGGTTGGTCGTGAAATGGCGAAGGGGTCAGCGAGGAATTGGCAAATACTTCTCCAGTGGACTGGTGGCTGTGGTGAAGTGGCACAAGTGGTCTTTCCTTGAGCAAGTTTTGTTCAATTTTAATTGCAGAATTGATTCTGAGGAATTCCCCTTCATCCCTTGTATCATGTTTGTTCACTGTTCAAAAGGGAGCTTTTGTTTTCACTTTGGAACACGTGTTGGGCTCCACAGCTCTGTACGTTTGCTCAGAAGCACTCAGTGTCACTTTAATTAATCGTAGCTCACCCGAACTGCTTGGATCTTTTTGTAAATGGCTTCTCGTCATTAGACTCTGGACTCAAGAGGGGAACAGTTCGCTTCATGTCCATTGGTTCATTCGTAACAACTTAATAACAAATTGGACAGAAGTAAGAGTTCTGAACATAATAATCTCTCCGTATTGTGATTTTTGTCTTACTCCTTCGAGTCCATTCCTGTGCAAACAACCTGGGTGTGGTTCCGTGATCTGGGGTGAAGTTAAATGATGGGCTTCTTAATCAAAAACTAAATTATTAGTCTCTTGTTCGAGTGACTTTCTTCTATTTGTCTTAACTTAGAGATTAATATATTGAATAGTAATAGAGTCTCTGGTGTAAATAGATTATTATTACTGATTGGTCTTTATTCTGATTTGATTTGATTTATTTTTGTCACATGTATTAACATACAATGAAAAGTATTGTTTCTTGCATGCTATACAGACAAAGCATACTCTTCATAGAGAAGGAAAGGACAGGGTGCAGAATGTAGTATTACAGTCATGGCTTTGGCTTCTTGTCATTAGACAATGATGGGAGGCTGGTTTGAGTGATGGACTGGGCTTCAATCATGACCTTTTGTAGTTTCTTGTGGTTTTGGTCAGAGAGTAACCAAAAAATAGGCCGTGAGACAAATCGTAGGATTCCTATACTACAGAAGGAGACCATTCGGTCCATCAAGCTTGTATTAACAACAATCTCACCCAGGCCCTATTTCTGTATTTACCATATTACTCCTCCTGACATTAGGCGGGCAATTTTTTTTTAGCATGGCCAATCCACCTAACCTGCACATCTTTGGAGTCTAGGCTGGAGGAAACCCACGCAGACCCAGGGAGAATGTGCAAACTTCACACAGGCAGTGATCCAAGACAGGAATTGAACCCTGGTCCCTGATGCTATGAGGCAACAGTGCTAACCACAGTGTCATTCCCAAATTTTTTTTTACCAGTGAACTGATTTCATTAATTCTGTCATTGTTTGCGGGAGCCAGTCTGTGAGGCATGAAATTAAAAGCTCTGGCTTGCAAATATACATGAACTCTCAGCTTTGTGTGAGTTATGTAGCTGGTTAGAATCCTTTAAATGACTTCTATGAAAGCTTGAGTCATAGACAATTATGTCTTTGAGGCTGTACCATTACTAATGCTTTGCGTGTAATTTCAGTTATATATTCAAAGACATGCTTTTCATTTTGAAATTTGGCTCTGAAGGATATTGGTTAGTTTAAAAATAGATTTGTCCTTTTGATAGGCCTGCCATTTTTGAAATGAATATTACAGTCCATTGGTGGCACAGTGGTTAGCACTGCTGCCTCACAGTGCAAGAGACCTGGTTCGAATCCTGGCTTGGGTCACTGCCTTTGTGGAGATTGCATGTTCTCCCCATGTCTGTATGGGTTTCCTTCTATAATCTGAAAGACGTGCTGGTCAGGGTGCCTTGGCCATGCTAATTTCTCCCTCATTGTACCCGAACAGACGCCAGAGTGTGTGGCGACTCGGGGCCTTGTGGGGGGGGTGCTTTCACATTGCTGTGATAATGTAAAGTCTACTGGTTACACTAATAAATAAACCTTGAAAGTGCTACACAGTCAGCTGAGGCTGGAATCGAATCTGTGTCCCTGGCGCTGTGATGGAACTGTGGCACCACGCTGCTGACGGCTCACAGTGAGTCTCTGCTTCATTTTTCCTGCCTTTGGTCCTTGTTGCTTACCCAAGAAAAATCAGCCTTGAAAGCTTCAATTGGCCGACTATCAACGGTCTGTAGGGAGATGCTTTAAGGAGAGTGTGTTCTGAAGCGTTTGTGATGAAGTGCTTCTTGATATTACTGCTGAGGGATTATATGTGCTTTCTGAGAGCATTATCTTGGGTTTAATAAGGTAAGCTGTGAAAATCAAGTCATCCTCCGACATGCATGCTTGTTAAAAATTCTAAACTTTATTGCTTTTGGGAGTCCTGCCCTTGCCTTGTTGAGCTATGTTTGTGAAACACCAGATGAGAGACAGTGTGATAAGGTTCGCAGGTGATATTGTAAATATGTCCAAGCACTCTAAGTTATGGTGAAGGAACATTGCGTGCGGCTTAACCATCAGTGTTGAGCCGCTGCGGGCCAGATTGTTTATGTAGGACCAGGAGGAATGTTCCCTCTCGTTGGCCAAACCAATATAAATGTACCTGCTGAACTGTACTTTGGCACATCCAGCAATTGCGGCGGTGTAGAGCCTGATGCACAGCCTTCTGCCAGTGCAGCTGGAGTATCCATTATCCCAAATCCTGGGAGCCCTTCCAGATTTCGGTTCATTTTGATTTTTGGGTACCGCACATAGGAAGGAAAAGATCTCCTTATGTGACGATAATATGAAAGCAAAATACTGTAGATTTTGGAATCGGAAACAAAAAAAAAACAGGAGAATGCTGGAAAATCTCAGCAGGTCTGACAGCATCTGTGGGGAGAGAATAGAGCTACTGTTTCAAGTCTATATGATCCTCTTGTCTGACGATAGGTTATCCAAATTCGAAATGTTGGCTCTACGGATGTGGAGATGCCGGCGTTGGACTGGGGTAAACACAGTAAGAAGTCTCTCAACACCAGGTTAAAGTCCAACAGGTTTATTTGATAGTAAACTCTCAAGCTTGTGGCATTTCCTATCAAATTCATCTTGGATATTCATCCAAGAGATATTCATCTTGGAGTTCGGTGACAAGTGGTGTACCTCAGGGGTCTGTTTTGGGGCCCCTGCTGTTTGTAATTTTTATAAGTGATCTGGATGAGGGTATTGAAGGATGGATTAGTAAATTTGCAGATGACACTAAAGTCGGTGGAGTGGTAGATAGTGAAGAGGGGTGTTATAGTTTGCAGAGGGACTTGGACAAGTTGCAGAGCTGGGCCGAGAGGTGGCAAATGGAGTTTAATGTGGAAAAGTGTGAGGTAATGCACTATGGCAGAAATAATAAATGTGTAGAGTATAGGGCAAATGGTAGGATTCTTAGTAGTCTAGATGAACAGAGGGATCTTGGTGTGTATGTGCATAGATCCCTGAAAGTAGGCAGTCAGGTCGAGAAGGTTGTTAGGAAGGCATATGGAGTCTTGGCTTTTATTGGTAGAGGGATTGAATTTCGGAGCCGCAACGTCATGTTGCAACTGTACAAAACTCTAGTGCGGCCGCACTTGGAGTATTGTGTGCAGTTCTGGTCCCCACATTATAAGAAAGATGTGGAGGCATTGGAGAGGGTACAGAGGAGGTTTACCAGGATGTTGCCTGGTATGGAGGGCAGGTCCTATGAAGAGAGGTTGAAGGATTTGAGGTTGTTTTCGTTAGAAAGGAGGCGGCTAAGAGGAGATCTTATTGAAACATATAAGATGATTAGAGGTTTAGATAGGGTGGACAGTGATAGCCTTTTTCCTAGGATGGAAAAAGCTAGCACGAGGGGACACAGCTTTAAATTAAGGGGTGATAGTTATAGGACGGATATCAGAGGTAGGTTCTTTACCCAAAGGGTGGTTCGGGAGTGGAATGCCCTGCCTGCAGCAGTTGTAGATGCGCCAAGTTTGGTGGCGTTTAAGAGGTTAGTTGATAAGTATGTGGAAGAGAAGGGAATGGTTTAGTTTGGAGGGACATTGCTTTTTATATTGGTCGGCGCAACATCGAAGGCCGAAGGGCCTGTTCTGTGCTCTGTAATGTTCTATGTTCTATGTTCTAAATATACCTGTTGGACTTTAACCTGAAGTTGCGAGACTTTTTACTTTATTCTCTCCCCACAGATACTTGTCAGACCTGTTGAGATTTTCCAGCATTTTCTGTTTTTGTTACATTGCATTAACCTAAGCCTAGATTAGCTACAGTCTAAAGTAAAATGGCTACGAAAGTACAATGGGTTACTGAATAATAAATACAGCAGTCGTGTAATTGGTTACTTCCCATGGGTGGCACAGTGACACAATGGTTAGCACTGCTGCACCTCAGGGACCTGGGTTTGATTCTGGCCTCTGTGTGGAGTTTGCATGTTCTCCTCATCTCTGTGTGGGTTTCCTCCACACTCCAAAGATGTGCTGGTTAGATAGATCGGCTATGCTAAATCTGCCCTAGGTATCCATAGATGAGCAGGATTGGCCATGCTAAGTTGCCCCTCAATGCCCCAAGATATGCAGATTAGGTGGATTGGCCATGCTAACTGTGCGGGATTATGGGCAGAGGGGATGGCTTGGGTAAGATAATGTTTTGGCAAGTTGATGCAGACTCACTGGGCAGAATGGCCACTTCTGCACTATAGGGAATCTCATAAAAATATCTTACTCTTTTCCTCGATATCCCTTAATGGATTGGCCATGTTAAATTTTCCCTTAGTGCTCTGAGATGTGAGGGTGAGGTAGAGTAGTGAGGTAAATACATGGGGTTGCAGAAATAGGACCTGGTCTTTGTCGGAATGTCAGTGCAGACTCGATGGGTCAAAGGACCTCTTTCTGCACTGTAGGTATTCTGTGGTGCCACGTGCAATTTTGCTTTTAGGAGGAGCTACAACATGCTGATGTGCAAACAACAACTAGACTCCCTGTGCGAAAGGTTGGATGCAGTTGACGAGGTTCATGTTGGCTTGGGTGTTGGCTCAGGTCAGGGACCTCCCTTGCGCTAAAGGTCGATCAGAAGTGGGGTTCTTGGATGTGTTGCGTTTTGGAATTTACAGATTAAAGGATACCTAACCTGTCCTGTCCTATAGTGACCGGTGAAGTCCAGTGTACGTTGTAGGACAACTATTTGTATATTCAGAGGACCTAATGCCTGTTGTAGCCACTTCTTTAGGCTGTTCAGAGACTGAGATGTTGATGGGGGAAGTGGGGGAATTGTCATAGACCCATAAGGGTTTACAGCATGGAAGAAATCAGAGTGAATAAGGCAGTCAGAAAAATTCTTGGGAGAATGGAACAATTTAGTTTTGTCTTCAGCACTCGTCTGAGTTGAACGCACTATGAGTACCCTGTTTGGAATGTGCTGTATTGTTTTTAAAATAAATTAATTATCCAAACTTTATTTTGAAATTCCCTTTTGTATATTTGTTCATATTCTTTCCCATGGCTACAAAGAAATTTGGGCACCGTACATGGGCTGAAAATATCAAGTTCCTCCAGTGCTGTACAAGGTTATAGCTATTGTTATAACACTATGTGGTTTACTGGACCTTCCATTAATATTTTAGTATCAGTTTGATAACCCCACCCGGACTTGCATGGGGGAATCATTGATTGACCTCCCCGTCCTCCCTTGTAGGACTTGTTGAACATGAGCTCCCTGAGGATTGGTAATTAACTAACCAGATGGAACTCGTATGCCGAGATACTGTATAAAGCAGACCCCTGAGTGAGTTCATTATTGCATTGTCCTCGTCGGGACCTGTTTGTGTTCACCACAGGCTTATGGTTTGTGCTTTAATTTGTGCAAGAAAGCACTGCTCCTTTACAGCTGACTCCTGCGATCACTATCGTGGCATAGTGATTAACACTGCTCCCTCACAGTACCAGGTACCTGGGTTCCATTCCAGCCTTGGGTCATTGTCTGTTTGCATATTTTGCCCCGTGTCTGTGTGGGTTTCCTCCAGCTGCTCCAGTTTTCTCCTGCAGTCCATAGATGTGTGGGTTGGATTGATTGGCTATGCTAAATTGACCTTAATGTCAAAGGATTAGCAGGGTAAATACATGGGATTTCAGGAATAGGGCTTGAGTGGAATTGTGATTGGTGCAGTGTCATTGGCCAAATAGCCTAATTCTGTTCTGCAGAGATTCTATGATTCTGTTCTTTAAGTCAAGTAGAAGTATTAGAAAATAACTGAGCTTAAACCGATGTTGTATTCTTTTTAGCAAACAGCATTGGATTGGGCAAAACCAAGGATGATATTAAACTTTTCCACTCACTTTTCCACTCACTTTTCCAAGTGCAGCATTCTTACTGGTTGGAATTGGTGGTTTGGTTGATTGTTTCAAAGGTTTTTGAGTGACTCAGAAATATATTAGAACATAGAACATTACAGCGCAGAACAGGCCCTTTGGCCTTCGATGTTGCGCCGACCAATTCTGAAAAAAAAAGCAATGACCCTCCAAACTAAACCATTCCCTTCTCTTCCATAAACTTATCAACTAACCTCTTAAACGCCACCAAACTTGGCGCATCTACAACAGCTGCAGGCAGGGCATTCCACTCCCTAATCACTCTTTGAGGAAAGAACCTACCTCTGATATCCGTCCTATAACTCATACCCCTTAATTTAAAGCTGTGTCCCCTCGTGCTAGCTTTCTCCATCTAGGAAAAAGGCTATCACTGTCCACCCTATCTAAACCTCTAATCATCTTATATGCTTCAATAAGATCCCCTCTTAGCCGCCTCCTTTCTAACGAAAACAACCTCAAATTCTTCAACCTCTCTTCATAGGACCTGCCCTCCATACCAGGCAACATCCTGGTAAACCTCTCTGTACCCTCTCCAATGCCTCCACATCTTTCTTATAATGTGGGGACCAGAACTGCACACAATACTCCAAGTGCGGCCGCACTAGAGTTTTGTACAGTTGCAACATGACATTGTGGCTCCGAAATTCAATCCCCCTACCAATAAAAGCTAAGAGTCTATATGCCTTCTTGACAACCTTCTCGACTTGACTGCCTACTTTCAGGGATCTATGCACATATACACCAAGATCCCTCTGTTCATCCACACTATTAAGAACCCTATACTCTACACATTTATTATTCCTGTCAAAGTGCATTACCTAACACTTTTCCACATTAAACTCCATTTGCCACCTCTTGGCCCAGCTCTGCAACTTGTCCAAGTCTCTCTGCAAACTATAACACCCTCTTCACTATCTACCACTCCACCGACTTTAGTGTCATCTGCAAATTTACTAATCCATCCTTCAATACCCTCATCCAGATCATTTATAAAAATTACAAACAGCAGGGGCCCCCAAAACAGACCCCTGAGGTACACCACTTGTAACCGAACTCCACGATGAATATCTCCCATCAACCACCACCCTCTGTCTTCTATCTGCTAGCCAATTTCTAATCCAATTAGCTAAATCACCCTCTATCCCATACATCTGCATTTTCTGCAGAAGCCTTCCATGGGCCACCTTATTGAACGCCTTACTAAAGTCCATATATACCACGTCAATTGCCTTACCCCCATCCACCTCTTTGGTCACTTTTTCAAAAAACTCAATATGGTTAGTAAGGCACGACCTACCCTTCACAAAACCTATTGTCCTTCATATATTGCCACATCTGCATCAGTGAATATTTCCTGCATCAGAACCTTCTTAGGATAGTGGTGGTTGAAATGGGCACGGGAGGCGATAGCCTCATGGTATTATTGCTAGACTATTAACCCAGAATCTAATGTTCTGGGGACCCGGGTTCGAATCCCACCACGGCAGATGGTGGAATTTAAACTCAATCAAAAATATCTGGAATTAGGTATCTACACTATAAAACTCTTGTCAATTGTTGGAAGAACCCATCAGGTTCAGTAATGTCCTTTAGGGAAGGAAATTTGCCATCCTTACCTGGTCTGGTCTACATGTGATTCCAGAGCTACAGCAGTGTGATTGACTTTCAGCTGCCCTCCAAGGGCAACTAAGGACGGGCAATAAATGCTGGCCAGTCAGCGATGACCATGCCTGATGAAAGGATGGAAAAGAAATTAGGGTGTAGAGAAAGATCAGTTTAATATAAGGTAGGTCCATTCAGAAGTCTGATGGCAACAGGGGAGAAGCTGTTCTTGGGTAGGTTGGTATGTGTCCTCAGACTTTTTCCTGATGGAAGATGATGGAAGAGGAGTATATCTGGGGGTTTTTGGCATCCTTGATTGTACTAGCTGCTTTTCTGAAGCAGCGGGAAGTGTAGACAGAGTCGGTGAATGGAGAGGCTGGTTTGCGTGATGGATTGGGCTACGTTCATGACCATTTATCATTTCTTGCGGCCTTGGACAAAGCAGGGGACATAGGAAGCTGTGATATGACCAGAAAGGATGTTTTCTACGGTACACCTGTAAAAATTGGTGAGAGCCGTAGTGGAAATGCTGAATTTCCTTAGCCTCCTGAGAAAGTAGAGGCATTGGTGGGCTACCCTAACCATAGCGTTGGTGTGGGGGAACCAGGGCAGGTTGTTCCCAATGCTTCTCGTTGGCGTCATTGCTCCGGTGAGTTGAAGACTGAATGGCCTTCACCATTTTTCTGAGATTACCTTCTGACCAGCAGGTGCCGTTTCTATCCAGGACATTAGTTTTGTAGATTATAACCATAAAATAAAACAAGGCAAATTATTGCATCAGTTGAGCTGGGGCCACAGCACAAAGAAATCTTGATCAGATTAATGTTTCATATGTTTTATGAGCAAAATAAGTTTTGGAGATCATGGAGGCTAATAATTTCCATTTTTATTACCAGCAGTGCCCTTGCAAATGGGTTGCCTTGAATTTATTAGTGGAAGTTTTCAATAAAGGCTGCAGTTTAGTCACAGATGGCTAAAATTGAACACGAGGTTTGACTGAAGGGTAATTTGCCGTTTGCCAACGGCTGCTGAATTATCATCATTTCATTGCTTGATTTCAGAGAACTCCTACGGTACAGGAAGAGACCATTCGGCCCATCTGCACCAATCACAATTGCACCCAGGTCCTAGACCCGTATCCCTACACGTTTACCCACTAATCCCTCTAACCTATACATCTCAGGACACGAAGGGCAATTTTAGCATGGCCAATCAACCTAACCCGCACGTTTTTGGACTGTGGGAGGAAACCCACACAGACACGAGGAGACTGTGCAAACTCCACACAGACAGTGACCCAAGCCGGGAATCGACCCCAGGTCCCTGGAGCTCTGAAGCATCAGTGTGAACCACTGTGCTACCGTGCTGCCTTTGTAGGATTCTAGCTCAACAAGGGAACTGGAAATTTGCAACACTTGAACACTTTTAAGAGGCGTGACGGAATGAAGGTTAAAAAAAAAGGTCCAATGATGTGGAAGGGAGAGAGAGGGGAAAAGGCCATTGGGCGGAACCGAAGCTGATTCAGAAACCAAGCCATGACTCAGCTTTCGCTTGAGCAAGTGTCAGAGAAGCAGGGAATTTGATCTCTACTCGATGGCTGGTAAACTGACGATGGTGGTGATGCACAACATTGCATCACAGCGAAGATAGATTTGAATCTGCATTGGAGAGGGAGGCCCTTCTGTCCATCAAGTCTGCCCTGAATCTCTCCCTACCCTATCCCCTTAATTGCACACATATACCATGGCTAATCCACCTAACCTGCACATCTTTGGATTCTAAGGGGCAATTTAGCCTGGTCGGACCATCGAACCTACACATGTTTGGACACTAAGGGGTGATTTAGCGCGGCCAATCCACCTAACCAGCATGTCTTGCAGACTGTGGCAGGAAACCCATGCAGACATGGGGAGAACATGCAAACTCTGCACAGACAAATCTCCTCAGCCAGGAATTGAACCCAGGTCACTGGCGCTGAGTCAGCGGTGCTGACCACTGTACCACCCTTGTGCAGGAACTAAGAGCGGTTTTTGCACACGGAACTCGTGAACGAAGTCAATTCGGCAATATTAAGGAGTGAAGACGGCACAAATAAGCCACAAGCAAATTTCTTTTGCAAGAAGAGGAAGAGATCTGCTTTTTCGTAGGAGCCGGGCTAGGCCCCTGGAGCTCATTCCACTATGCAGTTGGATCACGGCATGTCTGTCCCTGACCTCCCTCGACCCGCTGTGGTTCTGTAGCCCCGTGAGCGCCCCCTTTCAAAATTTTCAACTGGCCCATAGCCAGAACCATTTTCCGGGTGTGAGGGGGGAGCAGCAGGAAAGTAAGTTCTAATCCGCATTACCCATTGTGTGAAGGACTGTTTCGTGACGAAAGCGCGCTGCTAGGGGGTGGTGGTGCAGGCAGATACAATGGAGGGGGGGGGTGAAGATAAACACATGAATATGCAAGAAATACAGGGATATGGACCAAAATCAGAAGGGACTAGTTTAATTTGGCATCATGTTCAGCACAACATTAAGGGCCGAAGGGCCTGTTCATGTGCTGTACTGTTCTATCAACACTGAATGCTCTTAGTCTAATTTTAAAGTTTACATGCCCTTCTTCTGGACTCTCCCATCAAAGGAAATAATTTCTCTCTCACTCCCGCAATCCCATCAAATCCTTTTATCATCTTAAACATTTCAGTTGGATCACTGTTTTAATCTTCTCGATCAAGCAATTACAAGCTGAGACTACGCAACCTGCTCTCATAACTTAACCTGGTGTCATCCTGGTAATTCTGCACTGCACCACCGTCCAGGTAGATTATCCCTGAGGGAGGTTTCCTCCTACAGTCCAAAGATGTGCGGGTTGGGGGGATTGTGTTTTATGAGCAAAATAAGTTTTGCAGATCATGGAGGCTAATAATTTCCATTTTTAGCACCCATGCTAAATTGTCCCTAAATGTCAAAGGGACTGGCTAGGGTAAATGCGTGGGGTTATCGGAATAGGGCATGGGTGGGATTGATGCAGATGGGCTGAATGGCCTCCTCCTGCAGTGTAGGATTCTGATACTAAGCTTGCATAGAATTGGAGAACTTATGTGTTTCCTGCCCATTAACCTGACCTGATAAGTGGTAAATGTACACTAATATTTTGGAGGCAATATAGCTTGTTTCATTGTTTTATAGTTAATTTTATAGCATTTTATGGAGACTTGCTTTTTATCCACCTGGGAATGCTTTTCTGTGACATTTCCAAAGTGAAAAAAAAAATTCCACATACAGAGGAGGCAGTGGCGTAGTGATATTGTCACTGGGCTTAGTGATCCCGGATATCCCCCCGGGGATCCAGGTTCGAATCCCACCACGGCAGATGGTAAAATTTGAATTCAACAAAAATCTGAAATGAAAAGTCTAATGATGACCATGAAACCATGATTGATTGTTGTAAAAATCTATCTGGTTCACCCATCTGGTCCCGTAGGGAAGGAAATTGGTTTTCCTTAACCTTTCCTGACATGTGACTCCAGATCCACAGCAATGTGGATGATTCTTAAACACTCTTGGCGATGGATAACAAAATTTGAGGTATGTTGGTCAGTGGAGTTTGTTCCGTGTTTGTGCCTAAGCTTTATCTGAGGCCTTGTTTTTTTTTAGTTATTTGTGCAGTTACAGTTGCCAAAGCCTCCTCATTCTTTTGCAACCTTTTGTCAAACCATCCACCCAACTCAATCCCTACCCCATCAAAGGGCCACACCTCTGACTCTGGGATGGGTATCACTTAATCACTTCCTGTTAGGAGGCTCTGCTCACCTTGTGTGTAGATTCTCGTGTTCAGTGGCAGCTAAGAAAGTTGGCCTTCTGGTGTTTTATTGCAACCTTTAGGGCATTTAAACAAAAATCTCTCTCAGACTTGTGCTATATTTTCTGTAACTTTTAATGGAATTTTATGGTCCGTATGGAAGTCGCATGAAAATTTGAAAAGCTCCCGTTCTTCTGTTCTGCTGGTGCCCGAATTGGATAAATGGTATTTAATTGAGTTGAAACATACATTTTCTCTCTTCAGGAGGCAATGTGTGGTATCCATTTGACCAGTGCTAATCACTGTGCCATCCTTACCTGGTCTGGTCTACATGTGACTCCAGAGCCACAGTACTAGGAGTGGGCATTAAATGCTGGTCCAGCCAGCGATACCCGCGTTCCATGAATGAATAAAAAGAGGAAAAGTATGCGTGCAAGGTCGGAAAGCACCGTGTAACCCAACTTGTTCTGGTAGAGAAGGAAAAGTGACATCGCACCTCCACAATTGACCCAAACTGTCAATGTTAAAGGGCACCTTTCAATTCCAGTGGCTGATCTGGACACTGACTTCACTGGATAAGCTGGCAGACAAGAATTGGGTGTTGAACGGGATTTTGGAATGCGTTGTGCATTGTTAGCAAGAAGATGCCTGGGGGAACGGATTAAAAGTTGACTTCAGTCTGCAGATGTTTGGACACCCTCCCAATCAGCTTCCAGTTGATAGCATCATGCAAGACTGTCAGATGGAGGGTTTCCCTTACAATTACTAAACAGTGTTGCCTGCATTTGCAGCACCAATTAGCAGTTGGCATTTGGTTTTATGGGCATCTCTGTATTTGATTGTTGCTATGCTCTTATTGACGGGAAGGAAGGGAGTGGAAATAGTGGAATAATGAAAGGAATGATGATCTACCTTTTTCTGTAAGACCTGCGTACAATATCATACATCCTAATCCCCTCACAGTGTCTAGTTTTAAAGCTTATTTATTACTGTCACTCAGAGGGTAGTAAGGGCATGTAATGTCCTGCCTGCAGCAGTTGTGGACTTGCCAACTTTAAGGGCATTCAAATGGTCGCTGGATAGGCATATGGATAATATTGGAATAGTTTAGATTAGAGACTCATTAGATTCATTCCACTGCTTGGCGCAACATCGAGGGCTGAAGGGCCTGTACTGCGCTGTAATGTTCTATGTTCTCTATGGTTCACATTAACACCGCAATGAAGTTACTGTGAAAAATCCCCTTGTCATCACACTCCAGCGCTTGTTCGGGGACACTGAGGGAGAATTTAGCACGGCCAGTGCACCCTAACCAGTACGTCTTTCAGACTGTGGATGGAAACTGGAATGCCTGGACGAAACCCACACAGACTCGGGAAGAATGTGCAGACTCCACACAGACAGTGACCCAAGCCGAGAATTGAACCCGGTCCCTGGTGCTGAGAGGCAGCAGTGCTAACCGCCCAGCAGACAGACAAAATGGTTTTCAGATAGAGACACCGGAGTTTTACCATCCTGCCCGCCATGGGCAGACAGTGGGTAGTTCCATTGATCCTTGGTGGGATTTTAACGGTTTTGAGATGAAAGGTGCCACCCATAAACTTTGTTTACCATGATATCAACAGCAAGTGGATGGACTTTGAATCCAGCTGCTATGTTGTTAACGTCTTATTGACTCCTGTAATTTCTGGCAAAGTCTGGTTAAATATTTAAACGCGTTCGGCATAGTTTACGCACCGCGTGCGTGTGGCGTTGAGGGTCTGTGGATAGCCGTTCATGTTGTCGAGCTACATCTTTGGGTTGAAATTCATCTTAAGCGGAAAGATGTGACGTTACCTTCATTTTTATTAACTGGCGTTCTCCCTCGGGAAGTTGAACTGATTATTCCTTCGCTCATCTTCAACCTATGGTTTCATAATTGTCTTTTATAGCTGAGAACTATAAAAAGTTGGTTGAAGTAACAGGAGGTAGTGTTTCCAATTACCCTACTGATCCTAACCTTCAATACCTCCCCTCAAGGATTTATTGCAAAAATGTCTTTCTGGTGTGCTATAGGACCATTGCAGAAATGTTACTATTAATATATACAAATTTTATATAAATTGTCAAACCCTGGAGGGGAAAAGGTTTTAAAATAAATTGCACATTGGGTAAACCAGAGATTGGGTGTAAAGGTTTTATACGTGAGATATAAAACACAAGGAACTAATTAAAACATCACATTGGCCTTATTTATCTGAATGTGTCGAATCTATCCAGACAATTGATTCATCGATGATAAATTCTTCGTAGTGTTCAAGCTGACTTTTGAAAAATAAATCAGTTTTGCTGTTTCGGCATTTTCAAGCTTAGGATTTACTTACGGGATCAATTTCATCTGTCTGGTCTGTTGTATTTGCTGCTTGTAATGTAGTCTCCACTCCACTGCGGAGACCAAAAACATATTGGGCGACCGCTTTGTGAAATGTGTCCACTCTGTCTGCAGGCATGACCTCCAAGCTTCAGGTCACCCGCCATTTTAATTCTCCACCTTGCTCGAAGCCATGCTGATGTTTCTCCCCTCGGCCTGCTGTACTCTTCCACTGAGGTGACGGCCTAGTGGTATTATCACTAGACTATTAATCTGGAAGCTCAGCTAATGTCCTGGGAACCTGGGTTCAAATCCCACCATGGCAAGTGGTGGAATTTGAATCCAATTTTTAAAAATCTGGCACTAAAAAACCATTTTCAACTGAAATAAAATGACAATCCTCACTCACTTGACGAAGGGACAGCGTCCTAAAAGCTGTTGATTCCAAGTAAACCTGTTGGACTTTAACCTGGCTGTTGCGAGACTGGTGCCCACCCCAGTCCAAAGCTGGCATCTCCACATCATATCATAAAGTAAGACCATTGTCAATTGTCGTAAAAACCCAACTGGTTCACTATTGTCCCTTTAGGGAAGGAAATCTGCCGTCCTTACCTGGTCTGGCTTGCATGGGAATCCAGAGCCACAGCAATGTGGTTGACTCTCCACTGCACGTTGGCAACTCGCGATCAATGCTGACCAGTTTCTGACGTGCGCTTCCTAGCAATGAATAGAAAAATATCTTGGCTGGAATTTTACTGTCCCGCTCACCACGGGAATCGGAGCGGGCGAGGGGCGCACCGTGGAAAGGTCTGTTGACCTCAGGCGGGTTTAGGGATGAGTGAGGTCGTAATACTGTGTCCCTTTGTCTTTCGATTGTGCAACTTACAACCTGCCAGACTCCACCACAATCTGTTTGCCATTTTGTTTCCTTTTATTTGCATATTTTGATTTTTTTTCTCTCTTATTTTGGGCTTGAACCCAAGCACATCTTTTGTTTCTCTCCCCATCACCACTTCCTTTGTTCCTAGAAGACTTGACTCTTCTGTTACACTGTCTGTCCCATCATCACTTGTCCCACCCAATCCTCGCTCAAAACCTTATACACATCGAACTTCTCCCACTTCTCATGTCCTGAAAACATACATTCTTCTTTCTTTATTCACTGATGCTCCCATACCTGCTGAATATTTCCAGCATCCACAAAATACCATTTTTATGTTGATCACTTGCATCCCTGTTTACTTTGCTAATATACTAGTCTGTCTGTTTTAGTTTGAGCGGCACGGTGGCACAATGATTAGCTTGGCTGCTTCACAGCGCCAGGGACCCGGGTTTGCTTCTCGGCTTGAGTCACTGTCTGCACATTCTCCTCGTGCCTGCGAGGGCTCCGGTTTCCTCCCACAGTCCGAAAGACGTGCATTGGCCATGCTAAATTCTCCCTCAGTGTACCCGAACAGGGTGTGGCGACTAGGGGATTTACATAGTAACTTCATTGCGGTGTTAATGTAAGTCAATTTGTGACACTAATAAATAAGCTTTATCCTCTTGTTGAAATAACGGAGAAGTTTGTGATGAATGATTTGAGTGTTTGTCACTCATATAAGTGAATTTCTGCTCAATGTAACAGATGCCAGCTTGTTTTTGTCACAATAACGTGCCCCATTTTGAAATAAATTCAACTTTTGGTTATAACCGTAAGTCTTGTACCTTACAAGGTGCTCCTTGCATAGCGCCTTTCACGACCTCCAGAGCTCCCCTGGCACTTAAGTACTTTACGAGTGCAGTCACTACTGCAGTAGAGGAATAGATAGTGGTCCATTTGAGATATAGTCCACTGGCGCACAGCAAGATCCCACAGCAAGGGATGAGCAAGGAGAGGATCTATCTTCTAGTGATGCGGATGGGTGATGAAATGTTCACAGTGGGATCTCAGCTTAGCGCCTCATCCCAAAATATAGCTGTTCCCTGGATTGAAGGTTAGCCTGAGTGATGTGCTTTCGCCGGATTTTTGTGTGGAGCTTGGAGTCATAGAGATATATAGTATGGATACATTCCTTTTGGCCCAATTCCTCCATGCCGATCAGGTTTCTTAAACTGAACTAGCTCCACTTGCCTGCGTCTTGTTAAACCTTTCCATCCGTGTACCTATCCAAATGTCTTTTAAATGTTGTAATTAGAATCACAGAATCCTATAGCGCAGAAGGAGGCCATTCAGCCCATTTGGTCTGCATTAACCACAGTTCCACCCAGGCCCTATCCCCACAGCCTCATGCATTTACCCTCGCCAGCCCCTCTGACACTAAGGGGCAATTCAGCCTGGGCAATCCACCTAACCTGTGCATCTTAGGACTGTGGGAGGAAACTGGAGCACCCGAAGGAAATGCACAGACATGGGGAGAATGTGCGGGCTCCACACAGACAGTGACCCAAGCCAGGAATCGAACCCTGGGCTGTGAAGCAGCGTTGCTAACCCCTGTACTACTATACCCACCTGTACCCCATCTGACAACTCATTCCATATATACACCAATCCCTGTGTGAAACATTTTCTCCACAGGTCCTTTTTAAATCTTTCCCCTCTCATCTTAAACCTATGTCCCCTAGTTTTTGACTCCTCTACCCTGGGGGAAAGGACCTTGGTTATTCACCTTATCTATGCCCCATATGGATTTTACAAACCTCAATAAGGTCACCCTTCATCCTTCTGTGCTTCAGGGAAAAGGTGTCCCAGCCTATCCTACCTCTCCTTATAATTCAAACCTTCCTGTCCCAGTAGCATCCTTGTAAATCATTTTTGCACCCTTCCCAGTTTAATAACATCCTCCTTACAGCAGGGTGACTAGAATTGTACACGTTACTCTGAGTGTGGTCTTATCAATGTCTGATATAGTCTCCACACGTCTTCTGGAATGTACTCGAGGGCGGATTTACTGCAATGACTAAAATTGTTACATGCTGCAAGAAGTCCAAGAGATGGATTGGGTCAGGTCTCCTGTGTCGAAAGCAGTGTTGACATTCTTTGATAGATTATTGGAAAGATAATCCTCAAATTTACGACTGGCAACCAATTCCATTACTTCAACGTGGAATTGAAGTAAGATTAATGGGTTGGTACTTGAACTGTGTCAGGGATTGATTTTCTCTTAAACCCATCACCGTGCCTCATTTTTGTTGAATTTGTTTAAATTGTGCCTTGCTGTCCTTTTCGAGGTAGGGTCTGCTGTTTATGCCTTCCCTCGTGAATAGCTTGAGGAAATAATTAATCCATGGTGTACCAGTTTGGTTTTTTTCATTTCACGCCAATTTGATGGTTTAGAATAGAATCCATAGAACAGTGAAGAAGGAGGCCATTCAGCCCATTGAGTTTGCACCAACCACAATCCCACCCAGATCCTATCTATCCCTGTCAGCCCATATATTTATGTTGCTAATCCCTGTGACACGAAGTGACAATTTAGCACAGCCAATCAACCGAACTCGCACATCTTTGGACTGTGGGAGGATACTCAGAGAAAACCCACGCAGACACTGGGAGAACATGCAGACTCCAAACAGATCGTGGCCCAAGCTGGGAATCGAACCCAGGTTCCTGGTGCTCTGAGGCAACGGTGCTAACCATTGAAGTATACTTCATGTATACTATCTAACTGACCATTTTTTTATTCCCGAGTTTATTTCTTGAACTGAAGTCAAATTATCAAGGAGTCACAGTGAGATTTGAGTCTGCCATATTTGGAACATATAGATTTGATTTATTATTACTACATATATTAGTGTACAATGAAAAGTACTGTTTCTTGCACGCTATACAGACAAAGCATACCGTTCATAGAGAAGGAAAAGAGACGGTGCAGAATGTAGTGTTACAGCCACAGCTTGGGTGTAGAGAAAGATCAACTTACTGCGTGGTAGGTCCATTCAAAAAGCTGATAGCATCAGGGACGAAGTTGTTCTTGAGTAGGTTGAAGCGTGTCCTCAGGCCTTCGTTTCTTCTTCCTGATGGAACAAGGTGGAAGAGAGAATGTCCGGGGTGCGTGGGATCCGTGATTATGGTGGCTGCTTTTCCCAGGCAGCGGGAAGTGTAGACAGAGTCAACGGATGGGAGGCTGTATATGTCCTGACTTTTCGGTTACTAGACCAGTGACTCAAACCTTAGACCACTGCATCATACTTGATATATGTTATAGCCACTATCCCTTTGTAACATACCTATGTCTGAATTTTTTACACATTATCTGGGTCCAAAGAACTGTACAGTGCAAGAACAGGCCCTTCGGCCCATCAAACCTGCATAAGCACTTGACGTCTTTCTAAATTAAAGACCTTTTGTCTGGATGTGGTCTGTATGTCTCTCTTCCCTGTCCATTCATGTATCTGTCAAGTTGCTTCTTAAACATTATGATTATATTAACACCTACCACATCTTCTGACAACACATTCTGTGTAATTACCATTCGTGGTGTAAAAAAAACTTATCCCTCCCATCTCCTTTATGCTCTTTCCCTTTTTACCAACAACCTTAAACTCGAGTCCCGTAATAATTAACATTTCAACCCTGGAAAAGGACTCTAACTTCCCAATCTATCCATGCCTCTCATGATTTAGTAAACTTCTATCAATAAGCCAGTCTGCTTCCAGCGTTCAAGTGGGAACAAACCAAGTTTGTCCAATCTCTTGTTATAGTTAAATCCCTCCAAACTAAGCAACCTCCTGGTAAACCTGTTCCAAGCCCTATCTAAAGCCTCCACGTCCTTCTGGGAGTGTGGTGACCAGAACTGCCAACAGTGTTCCTCATGTGGCCTAACTGAAGTGTTGACTTTAACCTGGTGTTGTGAAACTTCTTACTAACTAAAGAAAGCCAGCTCAATATGGCGACTACTATTCGTTGAGTCACGATTGCAGTCTTCCATTATATTCATCAACACCGACTCAAAATGTCCCCATTTGTATCGAGCACCCAATGAGCACCTTCAGTCTGTGCGTCATCAGGACCCTCACCTTCCAGTTGCTTGCCATTTTAACACACGATCCTGCACCCATGTCCGCATGTCTGTCCTTGGCCTGCTGCAATGTTCCAGTGAAACTCAACACATCTCATCTTCCAGCCTGGCATCTTACAGCCTCCTGGTCTCAACAACAAATTCAACAACTTCAGATGATTTGCTCTATCCTGTTTGTTTTCATTCTATTTTGTTTAATTTTTTACTGTTCTCAGCCTTTTATTTCTTTATTATCTTTCTACATTTTTTCTTCCTCCCCACTCTTTCCCCCTACTTCATCCCCCTCCCTTATCTTTACACCCCCTCCCCCGCTTCCTCTTTTTCTACATTCTACCTCCGTCCCACCTTTCCCCCCCACCCCTCCAACATCTCCATCTGTCACACCTTACAGCTTCTCTGCTGCTTGGCCATTTACACCCTTTATTCTCTCTGTGGACAGCTATTAGCACCTTTTCCTCTGGTTTCTGTGGCTATGACTCACCTTTCATTCCCTTTCCCTGCAGAATAAATATCTCCCACTTTTAGCGTTGACACCTGGACTCGAAACACCAGCTTTTCTCTCCTTACAGATGCTGCAGACCTGCTTGAGATTTTCGAGGTTTTCTCTTTTAACCTCATTTATATCGGGTTAGTTGAGTCATCCCATCACACCTTTCCTCTCAGTCAAAGCTGTCCATTTTTTTTTGCGGAGTGTTAATGGCTTTTGCGGCACACTTTTTAGATGAGCTTGGACTTATTGACTGGATCCAGAGACTTGCTGCATCTCAGAGGATCAACTGGAATACTGCTAACAGTTCTGGTCTCCTTACTTGAGAAAGGACATTCTGGCACTGGAGGGCTCGCAGAGGAGATTCACTAGGTTGATTCCAGAGTTGAGAGGGTTGGCTTATGAGGAGAGACTCAGTAGACTGGGACTATACTCTTTGGAATTCAGAATGAGGGGAGTTTTTATAGGAACATACAAGATTATGAAGGGAATAGATAAGCTAGGAGCAGGGAGATTGTTTCCACTGGCAAGTGAAACTAGAACTAGGGGCCAAAGCTTCAAAATAAGGGAGAGCAGATTTAGGACTGAGTTGAGGAGGAACTTCAAGGGTTGTGAATCTGTGGAATTCCCTGCCAGTGAAGCAGTTGAGGCTACCTCATTGAATGTTTTCAAGGCAAGAACAGATAGACTTTCGAACAATAAAGGAATTAATGGTTATGGTGAGCGGGCGGGTAAGTGGAGCTGAGTCCATACAAAGATCAGCCATGATTTCATTGAATGGCGGAGCAGGCTCAAGGAGCCAGATGGCCTACTCCTGCTCCTAGTTCTTGTGTTCTAATTTCCTTAAATCTGTGTTTGGGATGAGGGTGTATATCCATCATTTATTGCCCATCACCTATGGGAAGATGAGAATAATCAGGAATGGGCAGATAGTGAGTTAGGAAGACAGTAGTGTAGTACTGGACTAAAGCAGAGGTCCAAGTTCATCCAGGGTCACCTGGACTCGAAACTCTTCCCTTACAAATACTGCCAGACCTGCTGAGATTTTCCAGCGTTTTCTCTTTTGGATTCTATAGAGCCTCCTTCCTTTTTCTATGAACGGTATGCTTTGTTGGTGTAGCACACAAGAAACGATGCTTTTCACTTTACATTAATGCACATGACAATAAATCAAATCAAGTGATATGACTCCTGACCCACCACAGTGTAGTTGACTCTTTACCTGCCCTCTGAAATGGCCTGGCAAGACATTTAGCTGTTTAAGGATTGGGAAGCAGATGCTGGCCTTGTCAGCGATGCCCACATCTCATGAAGGAATAAAATAAAAATGAAGGTGGGACTGCTGAAACATGCAGGGTGAAAGGGCTGCCACAAAACTGTTGGATTGTTCCTGCAACAATGGTGAAAAGATTGTATTCTCGGGTCCAGGACGTGAACGGCTCAGAGAGAAAATGTTTGTGTTGGTGTTCCCATGTCTTTGTTGCTTTGGTGCCTCTAGGTGGCAACAGGTTTCTAGGTACAGGCGAAGAAGCTTTGGCATGTGGCTGCAAGAGAGGCTGTGGCACTGTGGTATTGTTACTGGACTGGTAATCCAGAGACAAGACAAGATCCAGCGACCCAGGTTCAAGTCTCACCACGGCAGATGGTTAAAATTTAAGTTCATTAAAAATCTGGGAATTAAATGTCTAATGGTGACCATGACACTATTGCTGATTGCCGGTTTCCTCCTACAGTCCAAAGACACGTGGGTTTGTTGGATTGGCCATGCTAACTTGCACCTTAGTATCAGGAGATTAGAAGGGTAAATACATGGGGTTACTGTGATAGGGACTAGGTGGGATTGTGGTCAGTGCAGACTTGATGGGCTGAATTGCCTCCTTCTGCATTGTATAGATTTTATGATTGTTCGAAAGACCCATCTGGTTCACAAATGTCTTTTAGGGAAGGAAATCTGCTGCTCTTACTTGGTCTGGCCGACACATGACTCCAGAGGCACAGCAATGTGGTTGATTCTCAACTACACTCAGGCAACTAGGGATAGGCAATAAATGCTGGCCAGCCAGCGACACCCATGTCCCATAAAATGATTTTTTTAGAAATCCTTTACATTCCCTCTACCCCACCGATGAAACAAATGGATGTTTAAGTTATTTACTCCCCTGTTTTCTTGACGTATATGGTTATCTTACCTTAGTCATCCACGTTGGATCTAAAATTATGGATCAGTATGTTCTAAATGGTGAAGCAGTAAAGGCCCACTTAATCTGTCGGGGACAAGTGTAGAAAGGAACAAAACCAAAACGACTAATTTGGTTCAGCACTTATTAGCACTGCTGCCTCACAGTACCAGGGACCCAGGTTCAATTCCGGCCTCGGGTCACTGTCTGTGTGGACCATGCATGTTCTCCCCGTGTCTAGTGTGTCTTTCCTCCGAGTGCTCCGCTTTCCTCCCACAATCTGAACATTGTGTCGGTTAGGTGCTAAATTCTCCCTCAGTGTACACGAACAGGCGCCGACAAGGAGATTTTCACAGTAACGTCATTGCACTGTTAATGTACGCCTACTTGTGACACTAATAAATAAAAATAAACTTAATATCCAGAAAACCAGAACGCAAGAGGGTAGAAAACGTATTACAATTATGGTAAGTGCTGCACAGACCATAGCTGGAGTTCTGTGAGTAACGGAGGGGACTTATTTTCGCCTTTGAGACAGTGTGGTCGATATACTGGAGTGATTCCTGACCTCCCCGAGGGGTAAAATGAGAGCTTTTACAAGCCTGGTGCATTTTTATGCTTGGCCCATAGGTCAACTCCTGTGTCTGGGAAAGTTTCAGGGATCATCATTTCCTGAAAGTTTAACTTTCGTGTTTATTCATTTTTCGACAATCGCTTCATGGTCACCAGTAGATTCTTAATTCCAGGTTTTTTTTATGAATTCAAATTTCACCATCTGCCATGGTGGGATTTGAACCTGGTACCAGGGCATTCCCCTGGGTTTCTGGATTACTAGTCTTGTAACAATACCACTATGCATTGCCTCCCCACAATCAGGCAGCAAACCCCATATTTTGCGTGGTTTAGTTTGGACGTCAATGTGATTCACCAAAAAAAAAATGACATACAGCAGAAGGAACCAGGCACCTTGTAATAATTAGCCTTTAGTGGTTGAATTCCTCCTGCTATCAAGTAACATGAAGTTGGGTATATTACTGCCCCTATCCAATGTCAATGACCCTGCCTCAAGCACTTCTTCCGGCAGCCCATTCCACATACGTACCACTCTCAGGTAAAAAAAAGTTGCTCCTCAGGTTCCTATTAATTCTTTCCCCTCTTAACTTAATCCTATGCCCGTTAGTTCTCGATTTCCCCAACCCTGAGTGCATTCACCCTATCCATGCCTTTCATGATTGTACACGCATCTATAAGATCACTCTTCAGTCTCCTATGCTCTAATGAAAAAAGCCCTGTCCTATCTCTCCCTGTAACTCAGTCTCTTGAGTCCTGGCAACATCTTCGTAAATCACGCTCACTTCACATCTTTCCTATAACACGATGACCAAAACTGAACACAGTACTCCAGTTGTGGCCTCAATTGCTGGTGCATCAGTTCGAATCAATAGACCAAGATTTTTTTTATTGGATCCCGTGTAACTGTGTAAATATCAGCCCTACCTCTGGGTCCAAAAGTCCTAGCGTGAACTCTGTCTCCAGGGACTTAGAATCCTTACAGTGCAGAGGGAGGCTATTTGATCCATCGGGTCTGCACTGATCAAAATCCCACCCAGGCCCAATTCCCATAACCCCACATATTTACCGTGCTAATTCCCTGACGCTAGTGTCAATTTAGCATGGCCAGTCCACCTAACCTGCACATCTTTGGACTGTGAGAGGAAACTGGAGCACTTGGAGGAAACTCGTGCAGACATGGGGAGAACATGCAGACTCCACACAGACAGGCCAGAATTGAACCCGTGTCCCTGGCGCTGTGAGGCAGCAATGCTAACCACTATGCTGCCCGTAACTTGAACAAATAGTGCAGATTAATGCTGTACTACATGCAGTGCTGCACTGTCTAAGGTGTAACCTTTTGCGTGAGTCATTCACCCTCATCTCTTCAGATGGGCATAAAGGATCCCACTCTTTGGAGAAGAGGCAGTAGTTATTTTCTGGTCGTCAGGCCAATATTTGCCTTTCCAACAGCATTATAACATTGCTGCTTGTTATATACAATCTTCACATGGACTGTAACCCAAGCCAGGGATCAAACCCACGTCCCTGGCACTGTGAGCAGCTATTTGATTTAATTTATTATTGCCACACGTATTAATTATATTAATACATTAAAAATGTAATAGTATACAGTGAGAAGTATTGTTTCTTGCATGCTATACAAACAGAGGATACCATTCATGGAGAAGGAAAGGAGAGAGTGCGGAACGCAGTGTTACAGTCATAGCTAGGGTGTGGAGAAAGATCAATTTAGTACAAGATTCATTCATTCAAAAGTCTGATGGCAGCAGGGAAGATAATTATTAGTTCTTAATTCCAGTTTTTTATTGAATTCAAATGTCACCATCCGCCATGGTGGGATTTGAACCAGGTCTCTGGATTGCTAATCCAGTGACCGTCCACTGTGCCACTGCTTCCCCTGAGATGGCAGCTTCTTTTTGGGTAAGGGAACCTAACGGGAAATTAAATCCTTCCCATTGTAGGTGGGCCCAAGCAGTTTTTAATCTAGTGACTGGACACTGTTCACAATACTTTTCACTGTATATTAATGTGAGAATAACAAGTCAAACCCAATCGGACAGCAAAATTACCCTTTTCACTATTTGACTTCCCTCGTGACAGCACCATGACAACACATGATGCAAAGTGACACCGGGTGGTCAGAGCTACGTGGCGAGATACGAGTGCGTGAGGTTAATGTTTTGGTTGTTGGGTGGTAACTGACAGTTTATTTGATCACCTTCATGCTATTAGACCTCAGCTAGGCATTTCTTTGGCAGGGATTCCAATAAGGCTGAAGCGAGGGAGGGAGCAATGCGATCTCTGACAGTGAAAATTGGGTCCATGGACTCAGTATACATTAGCATTGACTTTGGCAGTTAAAGTGTTACTAAACTCAGCTGCCAACTAAACATGGGAAACCCCGGAGCATTGTTATCAGCAGGGCGTACGCTGGTCTTGCAGGTATTTTTCAGTGGAAAATGCCACAGGGAGTTTACATGCACTTTAAAGTGGAATGTTGTTAGCCACAGACTATTTTTATAATTCAATAGAAGCTGATACCTGTTGGCTGTTTGCACTTCCCGGTAAGCCATCAATTACTTTGTGATTTCAGTTTAATTGGATTCAGTCAGAATTGTTAACTGTGCTGTAATGGGTGGCAAAGTGGTTGGCACTGCTGCCTCACAATGTCAGAGACCCACGTCTGACTCCCGGCTAGGGTGACTGCACATTCTGCATGTTCTCTCGATCGCTGTCTGTGTAGAGTCTGTACGTTCTCCTCATTTGTGCGTGGGTTTCCTCCCACACTCCAAAGATAATCAGGTTAGGATGATTGGCTCTGCTAAATTTTGTGTCAGAGGGATTAGCTGGGTAAGTACGTAGGGATAGGGATCCTGAATGGGATTGTTATCAGCGTAGCCTTGACGGACTGAATGGCCTCCTCCTCTGTAGGGATTCTATGATGCGCTGGCACCGTTAAATGTGTCAGATGCACGCAATTTTTATATTGGTCACAGAATTGAAGCCACTAATAATGAAACTGAACCATCTCAATGAAGCTCTTGCAATGTACTGCAATCTGCATGTTCTCCCCATGTCTGCGTGGGTATCCTCCAAGTGTTCCAGTTTCCTTCCACAGTCCGAAAGATCCTGTAGTTAGGTGCATTGGCTGTGCTAAATCTCCCTCAGTGTACCCGAACAGGCATTGGGTTGTGGCGACTAGGGAATTTTCACAGTAACTTCATTGCAGTGTTAATGTTTGTGACATTAATAAATAAATTCAAATGTAATAGGGATAGAGTTGAAGCTGGAGGAATATGAATAGTAACAAAGCCCGGAAATGCAGACAGTTGAACTGAGAGCAAAGTGTTTAGATGTGAAAGAGTCATTTACAGAAATTTACACAGTTGGTGTCGATTAGAAATATTAAAATTATGACATTTGGAAGCTGGATATCCTCATCCAGCAAAAATTGCAGGCATTAGAAATGGGAATCCCTGCTATTAATAAAGGCCACTGGAGTTAGCTTCTCTCTGTGAGAATCTAGCCTTTCATTACTCTGTACCTTGCCAGTTGTCCCATCTGAGATGTCTAATATTGTGCAAAGGAATAATGCACATTTTGTCCTTCATAAGTGAAATATCAGAGATTTTTATTGATGCAATGCTTTCGTTTCTGTCACAACTATCTTGCTTCATGGGCAGTTGGACAGATTAAAAAATGTTAACCTGATCAGAAATCAGGTCATGATGTAGAGATGCCGGCGTTGGACTGGGGTAGTAAGAACTCAGTAAGAATTTAGCAACACCAATTTTAAATCCAACTGATTTATTTGATATTAAATTTGCGAGCTTTCGACACTCTCGTGTCTTTATCTGGCAAATGCAGTGTTCTGGTCTGCAATAGCACACATATCAACACAGACAGTCACAGATTGCTGATTAGAATGCGAATCCTTACATCTAACCTGCTATTCAAGTGTTAAAGTGGCGAACAATGTGTGTGAAGGGAATCCTGAGCATTGTTGGAGAATGGTGTATTTTCTCCAGACAGCCCAGTAAGTGAGGTTTTTTGCTAACCCAGGCAAGTTACGGGGGTTACAGATAGGGTGTCATGAAGCCAAGATCCCTGTTAAGACCGTCCTCACGTGTGCGGAGCTTGGCTATCAGTCTCTGCTCAGCGACTCTGCGCTGTCGTGCATCACGAAAGGCCCCTTGAAGAACATTTACCCGCAGGTCGGAGGCCGAATGCCCATGACTGCTGAAGTGTTCGCCCACAGGAAGGGAACTGTTTTGCCTGGTGATTGCTGAGCGATGCTCGTTCATCCGCTGTTGTAGTGTCTGCATGGTCTCCCCAATATACCATGCTTCGGGACATCCTTTCTTGCAACGTATTAGGTAGACAACGTTGGCCGAGTTGCAAGACTATGTACCGTGTACCTGGTGAATGATATCCTCACGTTTGATGATGTCGTCCATGTCTATGATCCGGCATGTCTTGCAGAGGTTGCTGTGGCAGGGTTGTGTGGTATTGTGGTCACTGTTCTCCTGAAGGTGGGTAGTTTGCTGCGAACAATGATCTGTTTGAGGTTGCGCGGTTGTCTGAAAGCAAGAAGTGGGGGGGGTGGGGATGGCCCTAGCGAGATGTTCATCGTCATCAATGATATGTTGAAGACTCTGGAGAAGATGTCGTAGCTTCTCCGCTCCGGGGAAGTACTGGACAACAAAGGGTACTCTGTCCACCTTGTCCCGTGTTCGTCTTCTGAGGAGGTCAGTGCGGTTTATCGCTGTGGCACGTCGGAACTGTCGATTGATGAGTCGAGCGCCATATCCTGTTCTCACGAGGGCATCTTTCAGCGTCTGGAGGTGTCTGTCACGATCCTCCTCATCTGAGCAAATTCTGTGTATACGGAGGGCTTGTCCATAGGGAATGGCTTCTTTAACGTGTCTAGGGTGGAAGCTAGAGAAGTGGAGCATTGTGAGGTTGTCTGTCGGTTTTCGGTACAGTGAGGTGCTGAGGTGACCGTCCTTGATGGAGATGCGTGTGTCCAAGAATGCAGCTGATTCTGGAGAATAGTCCATGGTGAGTCTGATGGTGGGATGGAACTTGTTGATATCATCATACAGTTGTTTCAATGATTGTTCACCGTGAGTCCAAAGGAAAAAGATGTCATCAATGTATCTAGTATATAACCTTGGTTGAAGATCTCATGTGGTGAAGAAGTCTTGTTCGAACCTGTGCATGAAGATGTTGGCATACTGAGGTGCGAATTTGTCCCCATGGCTGTTCCATGTGTCTGGATGAAAAGCTGATTGTTGAAGGTGAAGACATTGTGGTCCAAGATAAAGCGGATGAGTTGTAAAATTGCATCCGGAAACTGGCAGTTGTTGGCATTGAGTACTGAGGCAGTTGCAGCAATACCATCGTCGTGGGGGATGTTGGTGTAGAGTGCCGAGACATCCATTGTGACAAGGAGTGTCCTTGGTTCAACTGCTCCATGTGTGCTGAGTTTCTGTAGGAAGTCCGTAGTGTCAAGACAAAAGCTGGGGGTTCTTTGTACAGGTAGCCATAGAATCCCTGCAGTGAAAAGGCCCTTCAGCCCATCGAGTCTGTACCAACTCTCCAACAGAGTATCTACCCAGACCCTCTTCCTTGCCTTATCTTTATACATTTAGCATGGCCAATCCACCTAACCTGCACGTTTTGAGACACTGAGGGACAATTTAGCATAGCCAATCCACCTAACGTTGCACATCTTTGGACATGAAGGAGCAATTTAACATAGCCAATCCATCTAACCTACACATCTTTGGACACTAACGGACAATTTAGCATGGCCGATCCACTTAACCTGCACATTTCTGGACATGAAGGGGCAATTTCCCATGGCAATCCACCTAACCTATGCATCTTGGGACACTAAGGGGCAATTTAGCATGGCCAATCCACCTAACTTACACATTAAAGGACAATTTAGCATAGCCAATCCATCTACCCTGCACATTTTGGGACGTAAGGAGCAATTTAGCATAGCCAGTCCACCTAACCTGCACATTTTGGGATGTAAGGAGCAATTTAGCATAGCCAATCCATGTAACCTGCACATCTTTCAGACTGTGGGGAAAAAACCAGAGCATCTGGAAGAAACCCATGCAGACGTGGGGAGAACATACAGACTCCACACAGACAGTGACCTAAGCCGGGAATTGAACCCGGGATTCCTTGTGCTGTGAGGCAGCAGTGCTAACTGTTGTGCCACTGTGCCTGGGGGCTCGAAAGCCACCAACTTGCAGTGTCTTTCTTAATAGTCACTTATTTTCCAAAAACTAATTGAAACTCATGCATCCATTAGATTTGACGTATTGTAAACTTTTTACGATTGGACCTTCCAGTTTTTATTGACTTATTTATGTCTCTTTGGTTTCCTTCAGGGGTGTTCCTGTTTCCTCCACAGTGTAGAGATGGGTTAGGTGAATTGACCATGCTAAATTGCTCATTAGTGTCAGGGGATTAGCAGTGTAAATTTACAGGGTTACAGGGATAGGGATGGATGGGATTGTGGTCAGTGCAGACTTGATGGGCCAAATGGCCTCCTTCTGCACTGTAGGGATTCTATGACATGAAACGGGAGCAGGAATGGGTCATTCAACCCATTGAGGTTATTTCACCAATCAATAAGATCATAGCTAATCTGATGTGGCCTTAACATCACATTCCTGCCTACTTCACATATCTCTTAAAAGCCTTTGAAAGAAAGACTTGTACTTATATGCAGTGTGGTGTGGTGGCACAGTGGTTAGCATGGCTGCCTCGCAGCACCAGGGACACGAATTCAATTCCCAGCCTCAGATCACTAACTGTGCAGAGTCTGCACGTTCTCCCCGTGTCTGCGTGGATTTGCTCCAGTTTCCTCCCACAGTCTGAAAGACATGCTGGTTAGCTACATTGACCAGGCTAAAATTGCCCCTTAGTGTAAGAGGATTAGCAGGGAAAATGGATAGGGTTATGGAAATAGGGCATGGTTGGGATTGTGCTCGGTACAGACTCGATGGGCTGAATGGCCTCTCTCTGCACTGTAAAGATTCTATTCTACGATTATTTTTCTGAATGAGTGGCTGTTCAATAGTAGAGTTTTTACAGCTGCCTAATAAAACCGCTAATGGAAACAGATATGTCTTTTATGTAATTTAACACTTGTACTGATAACATAATCAGCGATAGAATGTTTTTGCATTTTACAGATATGCTGTAATAAAAATAATCATTCTCTGATTTTCACTGCTCATTCTGGATATGACCTTATTTCCATAATTTTTCAATGGAATGAGCTATCGCTGTGGGATTTGCTGCTTTTACTGTACATCTACTTGAAGGTCGATGCATTTTTGGGTGGCATACTCACAGAATTAAGTTTGTTGCTTCTGAAATAAAATATAGATCATCTTATAGTGGGTGAGGGATTGTCCTTGGGGAAGCTGGTAGCGTGTGTGTGTGTCTGATACCAGTTTGTACCAAATAGTTCACAGTCTTGTATTTATTTTCTGAAAGAATCTACCTTTGGTTAGTTTTAAGAAACTGCACTGTTTTTCATTGTTGCCTGAGTGTTTTGTTGTCTGCATTGAGTGTTGAGCCATCATCCGTGTGTCCTGTTGGTTAAACTGACGTGCAGTCTGCTTCTCCCTGACTGTTTCTGTCTCCCAGGTTCAGATTGAACCTGTTAAAAAATTGTCCGTCTCCTTGGCAAAGACCTTCTTTGAACACCTGCAGTCAACTTCTCACCTCCGGGCTGCCCGTTTCCCAAGCTCGAAGCAGGAATATGCTGATCATTTGTTTGTTGCTTTGTGAAAATGGTATCCAGGATTAGGATTCTCCAGCACGTACAGATGCACACTCTCCCTTTCGCTCTCTTCCTCGCTCTCCAACAAAGAACAGCAGAATTTAGAAATGGCTGACGCTGGTCCTGTATACCTTAAAATGGAACCTCAATTCAAACCAATACCAGTCATTTCCAAATTTATTCTCTCCTGCTGGCCCCCCACGCTCTCAATCTTGGTAGCACAGTGGTTGTCACTGCTGCATCAGGGTTCAGTCCCCAACTTGGGTCATTGTCTGTGCGGAGTCTGCATGTTCTCCCTGTGTCTGTGTGGGTTTTCTCCGGGGTGCTCCAGTTTCCTCCTATAGTCCAAAAGACGATGGTTAGGCTATGCTAAGTTCTCCCTCAGTGTACCCGAACAGGCATCAGAGTGTGGCGACAAGGGGACTTTCACAGTAACTTTATTGCAGTGTTAATGTAAGCCTCCTTGTGACAATAATAAAATAAACTTAAAACTTAACGCCCTTTGGGGAAGGAAATCTGCTGTCCTAACCCTGCCTGCTCTACGTGTGACTCCAGAGCCACAGCAATGTGGTTGACTCTAAACTGCTCTTGGGCAACTAGGAACGGGCAATAAATGCTGGCCAGCCAGATGGGTGTCCCTATGCCTGTATCCCATGGGTGAATTAAAAACAACAAATTTATGTTATCTATTCCAGTGCAGTGCGCGTCAATTTGCAAATGTGCTCTTTCTTCACAAACTGAAGGAAGGAGATTGAGCACAGCAGTATGTTAGCAGGGTGGCACAGTGGTGAGCACTGCTGCTTCGCAGCTCCAGGGACCTGGGTTCAATTCCCGGCTCGGGTCACTGTCTGTGTGAAGTTTGCACGTTCTCTTCGTGTCTGCGTGGGTTTGCTCTGGATGCTCTGGTTTCCCCCCCACAGTGTGCGGGTTGGGTTGATTGGCCATGCTAAAAATTTTCCCTTAGTGTCCTGAGATGCGTAGGATAGAGGGGTAGGGCTTGGATGGGATTGTGGTCAGTGCAGACCTGATGGGTTGAATGGCCTCTTTCTTTACTGTAGGGTTTCTATGATTCTGTGAGTATGTGCTGGACTGTGTATCTGAAAAATTCCTTAACTTTAGCTTCCACATCACAGTGCTGAAGGGAATTGGGGGAGTGGTGTGAAGACAGAGAGGGGTGAAGGGGAAGCAGGGAAGACCTTTCTTGCAGGAAAGGAGAGAGAATGAGTTTGCACCGCTATGATTAATTTGGAGAGAGAGGATGACAATATTTTTATTGAATCCCATAGAATCCCTACAGAGCAGAAGGAGGCCATTCAGCCCAAGAGGCCTGCATCCATAACAATCCCATTCTATCCCCACAACCCCTGTGAATTTATCGTAGCTTCCCCCCATCCCCTGCCCTATACTGAGGGGCAATCTTAGCATGGCCAATTCACCTAACCATCTCACCTAACATTTTGTGGGAGTGTTGGAGGAAACCCAGACTGACATGAGGAGAATGTGCAGACTGTGCACCAGACAGTGACCCAAGCTGGTATTGAACCCGGGTCCATGGTGCTGTGAGCCAGCGGCGCTAATCGCTGCACCTTCTTGTTGTTCCTCCAAACTTTAGCTCTGGTTCATCTCTCCGCTGATCATGTCAGAGCTGCGGAGATTTTCTGGCGTTTTCTGATTTGGTTTGGTACAATGATATTTAGGTTTGTGCATTCTTTTCTTTGGCTGCCCTGTTGGGTTTGACGATGACTTGTGGCCGAATGAGTCCAAAGGTGCAATGCACACAGGGAAGAAGTGATGCTTGAAGAGTTGGGGAGATGGATTGTTTATTGAAGGGCTGGGTATAGGTTTATTCATTCCCTCCAAAGCCTCGGCCTGTGTGTTCCCAACAAAGACTTCTGACGTGTTCTGTGCCTTTCTGAATGGGTCATTTCCAGTTGGCTCGGGATTCCTAGGAATTGGTGAACTCTTCAGGGAAACTCCAAGGCCCTCCCTCGTGTTCCCCTGGCGATCTTATTCCGAGACCAGGCAAGGTAGACCATCCGCCAGCCACGCCTCTCCGACATCCATTCTGATGCGTTAAAATCGACCTCTGACCCCTCCTCGGCCCTAGTTGATGATTATTCCCTTTTCACCCCAAATATTTATTGGGATCGGGTGGGGATTTCTTTCCTTGCTGCGAGCCTTTGCCAGGTAACATGACCAGGAAGCTGTGAAATTCAGCAGTCAGGGGAAAACCTCTCGAGATTGTTGACCTGAATCCGACTGACTGGCTTGCTGCAAGTGCTTCGTTATGAAGGCATTGTGCAAGAGGCAGAAAGTTCTCGTATTGTGCTGGACTATTCATTCCACCTGAGGAAGGCTTGAAAACCGTAAGTTAACCTCCTTGCGAGCAGGTTAGAAATCCCCCGTAAACCTACCGTGCCTCGCATTAGTTGCCTGATTTGTCGGAAGTATGAAGAATTTAATTTAGTTTCAGCCTGTGGCAGTGAGGTGCTGAGCAGCAATATGCTTTTTATCTTTTGGGCTGGCAGAAAGGACATGAAGTGAATTCCTGTTCGTTTTGTTGTTGTTAAATAGGGTAATTGTTGGCCCTAAGCTATGTAATCTCAGATGTAAACTCCACTCATGAAGGACAAAACCCACCTGAGGACAGGAATGTGTTACACAAGCATTGGCAGAAAATTGGATGGCTTGCGTGGTAACTGGAGACTGAGTGAAAGAGAGAGAGAGATCTTATTTGGGGCACGCAGAGGAAGCCTTTAGTACAGGGAACATTTTTGGGGGTGGGTTTAGTGGGAGGCAGCACTTGTCAAAGGTGCAGCAGGTAATTAAGAAGGTAAATGGAATTTTCTCCTTCATTGCGAGAGGGATGGAGTTTGAAAACAGAGAAGGTTATAGTGCAGCTGCATAAGGTGCTGATGAGACCACACCTGGAGCACTGTCTACAGTTTTGGTGTCCTGACTTAGTGACACCTGTATTAACATAAGTGAAAAGTATTATGTGTTGCATGCTATACAGACTGTTCAAAGAGAGCACGCAGAATGTAGTGTTACGGTCATAGCCAAGGTGCAGAGAAAGATCAACATAATGCAAAGTAAGTCCATTCAAAAGCAGTAGGGAAGAAGCTGTTCTTGAGTCGGTTGGCATGTGACCTGATTTTTGTATCTCTTTCCCAAAGGAAGAAGGTGGAAGAGAGAATGTCCAGGATACATGGGGTCCTTAATGGTGCTGGCTGCTTTTCTGCGGCAAGTGTAGACAGAGTCAATGGATAGGAGGCTGTTTGTGTGATGGATTGGGCTATATTCACGACCTTTTGTAGTTCCTTGCAGTCTTAGGCAGAGCAGGCTATGATGCACCATAGAAAGCATTCTTTCTAGTTGTATCTGTAAAGCTTAGTGAGAGTCGTAGCTGACATGCCAAATTTTCTTAGTCTTCTGAGAAAGTAGAGGCATTGGTGGGCTTTCTTAAATATGGTGTCGGTATCTTATAGAAACATATAAGATTATGAAGAGAATAGATAAGATAGAAGCAGGGAGGTTGTTTCCATTGGTGGGTGAAACTAGAACTAGGGGGAATGGTCTCAAAATAAGGGGGAGCAGATTTAGGACTGAGATAAGGAGGAACTTTTTCATGCAAAGTGTGGAATTCCCTGCCCTGTGAAGCAGTTGAGGCTCCCTCATTGAATGCTTTTAAGGCGAGGATAGATAGATTTTTGAACAGTAAAGGAATTAAGGGTTATGGTGAGCGGGTGGGTAAGCGGAGCTGAGGCCACAAAAAGATCAGCCATGATTTTATTGAATAGTGGAGCAAGCTTGAGGGGCCAGATGGCCAACTCCTGCTCCTAGTTCTTATGTAAGAAAGAAATCCAATTAAAGTGACGAGAGAGATGGCTGCCTGGTTCCTAATGGTGACAGAAGCAAATTGAGGGCGAAATTCTGTTGGATTTGATCTCAGACTTTGCTGGGAGCAGGGCAAAACTGTTCACCTGACCTGACTAGGCCCAAGTTATAAAACACACAGTGCTATTGATGCACACCAGTAAAGGATGCGCATTTATGCCAATTGAAGGACTAGTCCTGTCACTCCTTGAACTTTACTCAAACTAGCTGCCTTGATTATGTGGCTGGAATTTTCCCCATCCTATTTGCCGTGGAATTGTAGCGGACGAGTCACAAAGACCATGCAAAGATCTGTTGACCTCAGGCGGGATTTTCCAGCCTTGGGGCAAACCTGGCCAGAAAAGCATAGCATCCTACAGTGCAGAAGGAGGCCAATCGGCCCATCGAGCCTGCACCAACCACAATCCCACCCAAGCTCTATCCACATAACCCATGCACTTACTCTAGCTAGTCCCCCTGATACTAAGGGGCAATTTAGCATGGTCAATTCACTTAAACTGCACATCTTTGGACACTAAGGGGCAATTTTAGCATGGCCAATCTACCTAACCTACACAACTCAGCACTGTGAGAGGAAACCCACGCAGACATGGGGAAAACATGCAAACATCTCACAGGCAGTGACCCAACCTGGGAATCGAGCCTGGGTCCCTGGTGCTGTGAGGCAGCAGTGCTAACCACTGTGCCACCGTGCAGCCCGCATCTTTTTTTAAAATCATGCGAATGAAGTTTCAAAGGTATTAATGAGAAAGATCAAAAAAGATCCACAGTGTTTTAAAAGCAAAGAACATTGACTTGTATCTTGCTTTTCATGTAATGAAAGATCCCGAGCCTGAGCAGAAGTATTAATATCTTTGGCACAAATGCTATACGCGGGTTTTGTTTGAAGCAGATAATTGCTTTGATCGACAGAATCTATGGCCAAATTTAGCTCCTGAGAATTTGAAGCTTCTCTTTGGAAGGCAATCCCACTTGATATAATGAAAAACATCAAAGAGCCATCCAATATGTTTTTTTAACCAGAAATGGAATATAGATTAAGGCAGAAGAATAGGTATTTTTGATTTGGTTTGTTTTATTATTGTCACAATTTTTTTCATTCATTCATAGAAGGTGGGCATCTCTGGTGGCCTGCATTTATTGCCCATTCTTAGTTACCCTTGTACTGAGTAGCTGGCTTGGCTATTTCAGAAGGCAGTTAAGAGTCAATCACATTTCTGTGGCCTGGGGAAGGATAGCAGATTTCCTTCCTCAAAGGGCATTAGTGAACCAGATGTATTTTTCCAACAATTGACAATGGTCATCAGTAAATTCTTAATTCCAGATTTTTGTTACTGAATTTGAATTCCACCATCTGCTGTGGCGGGATTTGAACCTGGATCCCCAGAACATTAGCTGAGTTCCTACATTGATAGTCTAACAATAATACCACTAGGCCATCACCACCCTGCATGTATTAGTATACAGTGAAGAGTATTGTTCCTTGCGCACTATGCAGGCAAAGGATGCCCTTCATACAGGAGGAAAGGAGAGAGTGCAGAATGTAGTGTTACGGTCGTAGCTAGGATGTAGAGAAGGATCAACTTAGTGCAAGCTAGATCCATTCAAAAATCTGATGGCAGCGGGGAAGAAACTGCTCTTGAGTTGGTTGGTGCATGATCTCGGACTGTTGTATTTTTTTTCCGACGGAAGAAGATGGAAGAGAGAATGTCCGGGATGAGCGGGGTCCTTGATTAAGCTGGCTGCTTTTCCGAGACAGCGGAAAGTGTGGATGGAGTCAGTGGATAAGAAGCTGGTTTGCGTAGTGGACTGGGCTAAATTCACAACCCTTTGTAGTTTCTTGGGCAGAGCAGGAGCCGTTCCAAGCTGTGATACAGACACACGTGAAAATGTCCACTTCATTCTCTGAAGAATGATGAAGGAGCGGCGTTCCGAAAGCTCGCGATTCCAAATAAACCTGTTGGACTTTAACTTGGTGTTATGAGAATTCTTACTGTGGCCCAACGCCAGCATCTCCATGTCATGTTTAAATGGGCTTGTAACGTTAATGCTGCAAACTCGCAGAAGATTAGATTGTCTACAGAATCTTTGTAATTCCAAGTGGATGAACATGTCAAGGCAATGTATGTGCCTGTCGTAAACTGATAAATTCAAAGAGGATCTGGTCTCAGGACATTTACATGTTGCATCGTGCTCTCAGAATAATAAGTGCTAAATGCCAATCACGCAGCTTCAGAATGTGTGCTTTTTTTAAACAAATTCCTGTTTCTTCCAAGGTTTTGGCAAGGATTTTGGGAAACAGGCTTTGGTCTCTTGGGATAAGTGTTCAGCATGACAAGATACACCAGCTGCGGGATCTTCTCTGTTATAAGAATTTGGAAAAGATCAGGGCAGAAGGTGAATCGTACAAAATGTCAGGTTTGGGGCCCACACTTCTACAGATCACTAAATTTTCCCAGGTGATGCTCTTGCAGGTAAGGGCGAATAAAGACAAGTCAAGATATGAATTGTCCTAAACTAGATTTGCCTTCCATCTCCCCCGCAACATGACCTTCGTTGGGTTTTGATTGACAAGCCATCGTGTCTAATCCTTGTGACGGGAAGATTAATTGTGTCACTTCTCTGCATTGATATGGTTCTGGAATGAGTGGAAGCGGCAGCTTTAAAGAACAATGAACAGTGTAGCAGAGGAACAGGCCCTTTGGCCCACCAATCCCGAACCAGTCACGTTCTCTCACCTACATCTCTGTTCCTTCTGTTCCCTGTCTGTTGATATGTCTACACAGTAAGAGGTCTGACAACATCAATTTTAAATCCAACCGGTTTATTTGATAATAAACTTGCAAGCTTTTGTAGCCTTCGTCAGGTGAATGAGGTGTTCTGGTCTGCAATAGCACACACATCAGCACAGACAGTTCACAGATTGCTGATTAGAATGCGATTCCTAGAATTAGAATGCATTCTAATCAGCAATCTGTAAACTGTCTGTGCTGATGTGTGTGCTGTTGCAGACCAGAACATCTCATTCGCCTGACAAAGGCTACAAAAGCCGAAAGCTTGCAAATTTACTATCAAATAAATCGGTTGGATTTAAAATTGGTGTTGTCAGACCTCTTACTGTGTTTTACCCTAGTCCAATGCCGGCACCTCTACATGTTGATATGTCTATCCAGAATTCTGCACTACGGGCCTCACCACCCTTCTGTGCCCTCCCCACCCACTCACTTTTCTCCCCTTACCTTGAATTAGTGCCTGCCTGGTGATTGTCGCTTGTGCCCTGGGAAACGGCTTCCACTTGTTCACCTTATCTTCGCCCCTCACAATTTCATCAACTTTCTATCGCCCGCCCCTCAGCCTCTGCTTCCTGAGAAAGATTGCAGTCTTCCAGCTGGACGCTTACCTTGATGAGAGTTGGATCCAGGTGGTCCTTCATTCACATGGTGCGTTTTGAGACTTTTTTTTGGCAGCAACAGCAGAGAGCTGCCAGCTATTTGAGAACCTATTCCCATGTTCCTCATCAAATACCCGTACAGATGGCTCATGCTTAATGTCAGCTGCTGCGCACTCCGAGCACACAGTCTCCTACCGCTGTGAGATCCCTGAACCCCCGCCTGTTATTTTCTAGAATCTATTCAAGCTGGCTGTCGGTTGCGCAGGGCAACACGGTGGCAGGGTGATTGGCACTGCTGCCTCACAGCACGAGGGACCCACGTTCAATTCTTGGCTTGGGCCGCTGTCTGTGTGGAGTCTGCACATTCTCCCCATGTCTGCGTGGGTTTCCTCTGGGTGCTCTGGTTTCCTCCCACTGTCCGCGGGACGTGTTAGTTAGGTGCGTCGGCCATGCTAAATTCTCCCTCAGTGTACCCCAACAGGCGCAGGAGTGTGGCAACTAAGGGATTTTCACAGTAACTTCATTGCAGTGTTAATGTAAGCCTACTTGTCACCTGCAGTAAGTGTAAATGTCAGTGTGCATTATCAACGGCAGGGCTTTTTGCAGCGATGCCTGCATTCCTGATGGTTTCCCCGCTGCAGCACGGTGGCACAGTGGTTAGCACTGCTGCCTCACGGCGCCGGGGACCTGAGTTTGATTCCCCCTGTGCCACCCTGCTTCTCAAAGACTGTGATAAGAAGCCATATGAGGAATGGTCTACCAGAAAAACGGCACAGCGGTTAGCACTGCTGCCTCACGGTGCCAGGGATCACGATTTGATTCCCGGCTTGGGGTCACTGTTTGTGTGGAGTCTGCACATTCTCCCTGTGTCTGTGTGGGTTTCCCCCGCGTGCTCCAGTTTTCTTCCACCATCTGAACGACATGCTAGTTAGGCGCATTGACCTGATCAGGTGCCGGAGTGTGGTGACGAGGGGAATTTCACAGCAACTTCATCGCGGTGTTAATGCAAGCCTTACTTGTGACTAATAAATAAACTTTACTTTTTAAAAAAAGAGTTGGAAAATTTGGCCCATACATCACATGCATGTCGGAAGCGTGAACTGATTCAACAGGATCCACAACAACCGCTTGTTGGTCACCACCAGCCTTGAGTTGCTGTCTCTCCTGCTCGTATACCCTGCGTGTGTATCACACTCTTCCCTCGGGACTCCCGTAGAGTCCGCATGTGGGCTGAGGAGCTATTGAAGTGATAACACTAAAAGTTGTGCTGAGGCCTGTTGCAGGAACATTTGGTCCTTCAGGTCACCTTGGTCCTTCAGAACCGCGGTGATGTAGCAGGAGGCACACAGTGCCTATTTAGGCTTGTTGTTGCTGGGCAGATAGAAAAGTGTGATGGTCTGATTCATTGATTTCCTGAAAATAAGCACGGATTTGAGCGTGTGTGTTAGCTCACTGAGCATATTATAATCTCATCGACAGCACACAATTACAGTGTCAGTCTTTCTCAGCCTTGGCACTCGAGGATCTTTTTTGGTTCCCGCTTATGTTGATTTTCAACCTTTTACTGCAAATTCCCTCCAGGCAGTTACTGGATTAGTTAGATTTGCTTAACATGTGCATACCTAGCCGAAACTTGTGATTGTCTCTGACTCTGAATATTACTGACATATACGGGCATGTGTATTTTTAGCCTTCATTCTTATTTTGCACTGTGGCACCTATCATTAAGTCCGCTGTTTGTTTCTGGTTGCTTGTATGAATTTTATTTCACTCTCTGCCACTTGGGTGAACAAAGAACAAAACAGCACGGGAAACAGGCCCAACGAGCCCGTGCCGCCACCCCGATGTTCCCACTTCTCCCCGTGATCCCTGTCTGTGTTTATAGGTCTATGGATTGAAAGCAAATTTGAGACAATTTAGGGAGAATTTGTTCTGCCAATCAGCCTAAGAGCACATCTTTGGGATGCGGGAGGAAGCCGGAGCACCCGGAGAAAACCCACGCAAGCACGGGGAGAATGCGCAAACTCCCACAGACACAGGCCCAAATCCATGTATCTGCACAGCACAGCGATAGTCACTGAGCTGTCGTGTTGCCCATCAAATGGTCCAGGTCAAGCTACACTAACGACGTGAAGCACTAGGATACTCTAGAAAAAAAAGAGTAGTCCTCCCACGACCCATTGCGTGTATGCTCCTTGTTAGACAACAAGGCAGACCGAAGTACCTGTAAGATGAAAACAAATACATCAATATCATCGATTATTTACACACTTCCCAGGGACTCCCAAGGCTCATGATCCCTATTTTAAATCAGTTTTCTATACCCCTCCATTCCCATTCTGTTCATGTGTCCACCTAAGTATCTCGGTGGCACAGTGGTTAGCACTGCTGCCTCATAGCGCCAGGAACCTGGGTTCGATTCCTGGCTTGGCTTATTGTCTGTGAGGAGTTTGCACATTCTCCCCATGTCTATGTGGGTTTCCTCTGGATGCCATGGTTTCCTCCCACAGTCTGAAAGACGTGCTGGTTAGGATACATTGGCCGTGCTAAATTCTCCCTCAGTGTACCCAGTGTGGCGACTGGGAGATTTTCACACTAACTTCATTGCAGTGTTAATGTAAGCCTACTTGTGACAGTAATAAATAGACTTAAAAAAAAAACCAAAGAACAAAAAGCAATGTAGCACAGATAGTTTCTGGATTAATAGTCTAGCGATAATACCACTAGGCCTTCCCAAGAAGGTATTTTACCACTACCTTCTCAAGGGCAACTAGGGATGAGCAATGAATTGTATAGCTTTTTAAAGGTTGTATAACAATCTCATGAGTGGATAAAAAAGATTTCCAACTCTTTTCTGGTTTACACCTGATTTTCCCCCCACTTTTCTCACATTCAAATGGCACATTCAAGGGGTGTAGTGTTCCAGAATAGTGCTAATTATGATTTTCCAATGGTTTTTTTTCTGTTAACTAGCATTGTTGGATGTGTTTTCAAATTGTGCACTCAGTTCTTGGTTTCTTTCTTGCCAGCCTCAACAGCTGGTGTCTCCCCAGCTGTATTCCTACCCACCCACACCCACTTTCCTCTGGGTGCTCCAGTTTCCTCCCACACTGCAAATATATGCAGGTTAGGTTGATTGGGCCATGCTAAATTGTCCCTTAGTGTTAGGGAGGGGTTGAAATCATAGAACACCATCGAATCCCTACAGTGCAGATGAAGGCCATTCAGCCCGTGGAGTCTGCACCGATAACAAACCCATCCCAGGCCCTATCCGCACAACTCTACCCATTCACCCTGCTGATCCTTCTAACCAACGCATACCTGGACTCTAAGGGGCAATTTAGCATGGCCAATCCACCCAACCTGCACATTTTTGGACTGTAGGAGCACCCGGAGGAAACCCACGCAGACATGGGGAGAGCTTGCAGACTTCGTACAGACAGTGACCCCAAGCCAGGAATCGAACCCAGGCCCCTAGTGCTGTGAGGCAACAGTGCTAACCACCGTGCCGCCCATGGATTGGAATGGAAGGATAAATGCGTGGAGTTATGGATAGTTTCTGGGCGAAGTTGTTGTTGGTATGGGCTCAGTGGCCTCTTTTTGCGCTGTAGAGATTCTCTGAGCTGGAAGTTCTCTGATGCCCCAACAAATAATGCCCCATGGCCAGTAATATGTCTGGAACACTGTGCTCAAGTTGGCAGGGAGGTTGTACATTTTGAGCAACATATTGGCTCAAAAGCATTTTGGGCCAGGACGCTTTTGCGGGCAGAACGGACTGAGGAGTGAGGCACACCCAAAGTCCTCATGATCTGGAAGTCAGGATTGGGCCCAGAATTTTAACCATCAAATTAGTTCACACCAAAAGTGGTCCGAGCAGCATGGTGGCACAGTGGTTAGCACCGCTGCCTCACAGCGCCGGGGACTCGGGTTCGATTCCTAGCTTGGATTTGCATGTTCTCCTCATGTCTCACATGAGGGGGAAACCCTCATGTGAGGGTTTCCTCCGGATGCTCCGGTTTCCTCCCACACTCCAAAGATTTGCGGGCTTGGTTGCGATAAATTGCCCCTTAAGGGGATGAGCAGGGTAAATATGTGGGGTTACGGGAGTGTGGACTCGATGGGCTGATTGGCCTCCCTCTGCACTGCCAGGATTCTGAGTCCTCTTTGCTAAGCCCTCCCTCACAGTTGTGCTTCAGAGAGGAGCGGTGGTGTGTCGCTGTGAAGGCTGCCAGCAAGAAATGCCTAATTTTACGTACTCCCCAGTGCCGTGGAATAATGAACCCTGCACTTAAAATCAATTAAATCCATTGGGTGCACAGTCTTGGCACTGTTAGTCAGGTAGCTCCTTAACCAATCGCAGCTGAGCAATTAAGCACCGCTAATGGAGATGAGCATTAGTGCCTGGCAGTGTACCAACAGTGACTGATTCCCAGTGCACAAAGCAGAGTTCCTTGCTTCGGTTTCTTCAGCTATGCTTCATCTGGGTGCTTAAGGCTTCAACTTCAAATGTGGCTGCGTCGTAAGAGGATCAGTGAAGTGATGGCAAGGGCCCTTTGAACGTAGCCAAGGTAACGGTTTGCATGGCGATTGCCCATAAATGCTTGCGGCTCAACTGGGCCACCTCGGAGATGACTTGGTTCCGACTTCGCTCGCTGAATTTCTCCTCCGCGTGGGTGAACGCTTTGTGCCAAGGTCTCCCGTAAGAGTTCGGAGGCTGCGAGGAATTCTCAGTTCTCCCCCTCCCCTTATTTTAATGCAGTGATGGATGGATGGGGGGGGCGCGTTCCTCGACTATATTGTAGGGAGCCAGATTAGCGGGTGCGGCAACGCAAAGCAGGATTTCTCCTCGCGACTTCTCCTGCTGGGAATCGAATAAACACGCAGAATTCTGAAGGGAAGAGATAAGGTAGAAGCCGGGAGGTTGTTCCCATTGCCGGGTGAAACATTGGCAGGCGGCACAGGTGGGCGGCAGAGTGGTTAGCACTGCCGCTTCACAGCTCCGGGGTCCTGGGTTCGATTCCCGGCTCGGGTCACTGTCTGTGCGCATTCTCCCTGTGTCACCACGGGTTTCCTCCGGGTGCTCCGGTTTCCGCCCACAATCCAAACATGTGTGGGTTAGGTTGATTGCCCATGCTAAGGAATTGGCCATGCTAAGAAATTGCCCCTTACTATTACAGGGGATGTGTAGGTTAAAGAGATTAGTGGGTAAATATGTTGGGATATGGGGGTAAGGCCTGGGTGGGATTGTATTCGGTGCATACTCGATGGGCCGAAGGGCCTCTTTCTGCGCTGTAGGGTTCTACGATTTCTAAAACTAGAAGTAGGGAGCATGGCCTCAAAATAAGGGGGAGCAGATTTAGGACTGAGTTGAGGAGGAACTTCTTCACCCAAAGCGTTGTGAATCTGTGGAATTCCCTGCCCAGTGAAGTAGTTGAGGCTCCCTCATTGAATGCTTTTAAGGCAAGGATAGATAGATTTTTGAACAGTAAAGGAATTAAGAGCTATGATGAGCGGGCGGGTAAGTGGAGCTGAGTCCACAAAAAGATCAGCCATGATCTTATTGAATTGCGGAGCAGGCTCGAGGGGCCAGATGGCCTATTCCTACTCCTAGTTCTTACTTTATTATGTTCTTATACACACCGTTCTTTTTTTTACATCCCACCTCGACACATTCCTTAGCTGTGTTGCTGTTTGCTATGTGGAGATCCCATCCTGGGGCAATTGAGCCTGACCACAGCATTATGGCTGCGGGATAGGTTGGCATGGAGCAAGTGATTTTTCCATCAACCTTGCGCTGAGCTGTCTACATACCACCCCCCCACCCCATTCTCGAATCTGCAGCCCATGAAGTTTAGTTCCCTTCAAGGGCAGGTACTGAACAGAATTTCATAAAGCCTACAGTGCAGAAGGAAGCTGTTCGGCCCATCGAGTCTACACCAGCCACAATCCCATCCTATCCCGATAACCACTTACCCTTCCCTTGGCTAATCCCTCTAAGGGACAATATAGCATGGCCAATTTACCTGACCCGCACGTCTTTGGATTGTGGGAGGAAACCGGAGTATCCAGAGGAAGCCTACACAGACACGGGGAGAATATGCAACTCTACACAGACAGTGACCTGAGCTGGGAATCGAACCAGAGTCCCTGACACTGTAAGGCAGCAGTGCTAACCACTGTGCCACCCCCTGAATACGGTACCATATATGGTGGGTCCATTCAAAAGGCAGCAGGGAAGAAGCTTTTCTTGTGTCTGTTAGTACAAGATGTCAGACTTTTGTATCTTTTTCCCGATGGAAGAAGGTGGAAGAGAGAATGTCCGGCTGCGTGGGATCCTTAATTATGCTGGCTGCTTTTCTCGAGGCAGTGGGAAGTGGAGACAGAGTGCGTGCGCGGCAGACTGGTTTGTGTGATGGATTGGGCTCCATCTCCAACCTTTTGTAGTTCCTTGTGGTCTTGGTCGGAGCAGGAGCCATACCAAGCGGTGACGCAACCAGAAAGAATGCTTTCTATGGTGCGTCTGTAAAAATTGTAGAGAATTGGGGAAAGAGTCTGGGTAAAATGTTCTGTAGAGTGTTGATGCAGGCAGGATGGGCTGAAAGGCCTCCTCCTGTACTGTAGGAATTCTGTGATTCTTTGAACTTGCAAATATTAATGAACCACAGGATCCACTTTGATTTTAGTTGGGGCATGGAATGCAAATACAAATTGAAGTTGAATTACTTCTTGTATACGTCTGGATTGACAAAGATCTGTTATGAGCAACAGAAGTTTAGAGTCAGAAATTATGGCTCCACAATCGTGACATTTTTGAGGTTGTCTCCAGGTAACTTTGTGCGGCATTCCCAAGGCATTGTCCATCGCCTCCAAGTGAAGTAACAGAAGCAGTTTCTTTCAGTTGAGTATGCACAGTTTATCTGTGCATCTGTGAGAAGTAACGCTGGATGAAGGCTTGGGATGCATGAGAACACTATCGCTTGGCAAGCTTCTCTCAGTGCCAAGCACCGCCTTGATGTGGGTGTATATCAGTCATCATCGCTGGGGGCAAAGTCCTGAAACATTCTACGTTTGGGAGTTTTTAATCCTTTTACCGAGTGTGGGTATTGCTGGCAAGGTCAGCATTTACTGCCCATCCCTAATTGCGTATGCAAAGGTGGTGCACCGCTTCAATCCATGTGCTGTAGGTAAACTCACCATTAGGGAGGGAGTTTTAGGATTTTGACCCAATGATAGTGAAGGGGCAGTGATATGTTTCCTTGTCAAGATGTCACATGGGGCTTTGTCGGGAATTTGCATGTGATGGCATTCCCTATGCACCTGCTGCCTTTGTCCTTCTAGAGTTTGTGGTTTAGAAAGGACTGTGAAGGAAACCCTGGTGAGTTGCTGCAGTGTGTCTTGTAGCTGGTACATTCTGCTGTCAATGTTGAGGGAGTGAGTATCGAAAGTGGTTAGAATGTAGTGCAGTCAAGCTGGCTGCTTTGTCCTGGAGAGTGTCAAACCTCTTGTGTTATGGGAGCTTCATTCTTGCCCCTGATGTGTGCTTTATAGAAGTTGGATGTATTTATAGAATCCCTACTGCGCAGAAAAGATCATTTGACAGAATATCTTACCGTATCTGCCCTATCCCTGTAACTCCACTAATTTTCTTTGGCCACTAAGGGGCAATTTACTTGGACCAAACCAACTAATATTGGTTAGTACTGTTTGATTACAGCCTTGGATCATCGTGCACGAGGCCCACACATTCTCTCCTTGTGGGTTCCCTTTGGCTGCTCCAGTTTCCTCCCACAGTCCAAAGATGTGAGGGTTAGGTGGATTGGCCACGCTAAATTGACCCAGAAGATAACGGGGATAGGGCCTGGCTGGGATTGTTGTTGGCACAGGCTTGATGGGTCAAATGGTCTCTTGCAGCACTGTAGGGATTCTGTGTTTCTATCTTTGCACTGCGGGAGAAAACCGGAGTTACCCGGAGGAAACCCACGCAGACACAGTGAGAACATGCAAAGCCCACAAAAGGCAGTCACCCCAGGTTGGAACTGAAGCCGGGTCCTTGGTGCTACAAGGTTGCAGTGCTAACCACTGTGCCGCCATGTCACCCACAATGCATCAAGTAGTTGCCAACTGGTCCCAGTAGTGGATGGGTTCTCCTATGGCTCCACTGGTGTTCAGCACCAGGAAGGAACAGGGAAGGAGAAACTTTTGCAGGAATGCAAAGAATCAGTTTCTTCCGGGATTTTACACTGGTGCCCGCCGTAATGAATCGGGAGACCAGCTGAAGGTCCGCGTGAAACTGATTTGCAACATGCCATTGAGATGTCTGGTGAATGGAGGTCATGTTTAATTTTAATAGACGTTGTTTCGGAGTTGATGTGCAGTGAGTGTTGTTTTGCAACCATCTCAAACCTTGCACTTGTGTTGTCAGTGGTAGGAATTTTCGAGCTAATTAACTTTCCCGTTGTGCTGTGTTGTACAGGTATTTTTACATCGAATGCATAAGGTTACAGAAATGTTATTATCAACTTGTAAATTGTGTTATTAAACAAGGGCCGTGCAGACGTTAGCTCAGGAATTTTAACAAGCAAATTGGGGTGAGTATTTTATCCTTTCAGGGAATGTGAGCATCCATCATTGGCTGCTCATCCCTAATTGCCGTTAAAACGGGTTCCTGTTTAGGCTGTGGGTCGGTGTCAGATGTTCAGGTCAAACAGGGTAAGAACAGCAAATTTCCTTCCCCGAAGGGGTGGAACGGTGATTGGCATTGCAACCTCACAGCGCCAGGGTCCCAGTTTGATTCCCGGTTTGGATCACTGTCTGTGTGGAGTCTGCACATTCTCACCGTGTCTGCGTTGATTTCCTTTGGGTGCTCCAGTTTCCTCACGCAGTCTGAAATTTTATGCTGATTCGGGTGCATTATCCATGCTAATTTCTCCCTCAGTGTACCTGAACAGGCGCTGGAGTGTAGCGACTAGGGAATTGTCACAGTAACTTTATTGCAGTTTTGATGTAAGCTGACTTGTGACATTTATAAATAAACTTAAAGCTTAAACTGAAGTGGATAGAATGGGTTTTTGCAGCAATCAGTGGTGGCCTTATAGTTGATGTTACTGAGAGAAGCTGTGGGTGCAATCTTACTATTTTGTCCCAGCTGACTTACGGCAAGGGAATGTGGAACGGTCGGGAGAGAAGTGAACCATGAGAAATGTGTCTGGTTTCATGCCTCCCCTGATCGTACTGGCCCTGTTTTGCTGTTGAAATTGGATTCGTGCCCAAGAATTAAAAGTTAAAGCTTAAAGTTTATTTATTAGTCACAAGTAAAGCTTGCATTAACACTGCAATGAAGTTACTGTGAAAATTCTCTCGTCGCCACATTCCGGTGCCTGTTCGGGTCAATGCACCTAACTAGCACGTCTTTCAGACTATGGGAGGAAACCGGAGCACCCGGAGGAAACACTTGGCACAGGCAATGACCCAAACTGGGAATTGAACCCGGGTCCCTGGTGTTGTGAGGCAGTACTGCCAACCACTGTGCCACCGTGCAGCCCAAGAGCTCAACAGCTGGCTCCCTCCCTCCCCCCGCTGGCGAGATTCTCATCCTGGCACTCCTTTTGCACTTCGTCCCGTAAGATTGTGACCCGCAACTCACCGAAAGAAAAAGTGCACTTTTCTTCCATTTTCTCGCTTATTTGGTACTTAGAACCTTTTTTTGTAAGATTACACCATAAATATCAAATATATATCCTTGAAAGTGGAGTTGCAGGTTGACAGAGTGGTGAAGAAGGCATTCGGATGCCTGGTTTTATTGGTCAGAACGTTGAATAGAGGAATTGGGGCGTCTTGTTGAAGTTGTATGTGACATTGGTAAAGCCACACTTGGAATACCGTGTACAGTCCTGGTCACCCTATTATATAAAAGATATTATTAAACTCGAAAGAGCGCAGAAAAGATTTAGTAAGATACTACCAGGACTTGATGGATTGAGTTATAAGGAGAGGCTGGATAGACTGGGACTTTTTTTTTCCTTTAATCGTAGGAGGCTTAGTGGTGATCTGATAGAGGTATACAAAATAATGAAGGGTATAAATCAGCTGGATAGTCAGCATCTTTTCCCAAATTAGGGGAGTCTAAAACTGGAGGGCATAGGTTTAAGGTGAAAAGGGGAGAGATACAAAAGGGTCCAGAAGGGCAGTTTTTTCACACAGGATGATGAGTGTCTGGAACGAGCTGTCAAAGGTAGTAATAGAGGGGGCTACAATTCTTTCTTTTAGTAAGCATTTAGACAGTTACAATGGTAAGATGGGGATAAAGGGATATGGGACAAATACAGGCAATTGAGACTAGCTGTGTGGTTTGAAAACAAAGGACGGTGTGGACAAGTTGGGTCGAACGTCCTTTTTCCATGCTTTAAACATTTATGCCTCTCTAAATTTAAATCTGATATTGGTCCTACTATCTGCCATAGTAGGATTTGAACCCATATTCTCCCTGAGCCTCTTGAGTACTTGCCTTTTATGCCACAGCCTCCCTATAACAAGAGTTGTTATTTCTCTCCTTTTAAGGAATACGGTCGCTGTCATGTGAACATTTTCTGGGGGCCAAAATACTTTGGGGGATAATTTTAAAACTGAGATTGGGGAGGAGCCTTTCTTGTCAAAACCAGCTGCATTGTTTGAAGTTGAAGTGCATTCTAGTGCAACAGTTACTCTGGATGTAGTGTTTGGCCATGAACTACCAAGCCATGCAAAATGGAAAAGATGGATAAATTTGTTTCAACTAGTATGTCAGTTCCAAAATATTTAACATTGAAAGACTATAATATGTACTGATTGTTGTTTTTTGGAACAGTAATTACTAAAATAGGTGACGTAGATAAGAGATTGGGTCTCTTGCCCTTGGCGAAGTTGAAGGGATTTGCTTGAGATCTTCACAATCAGGAGACATCTGGGTAGAGTAAATTTTCTTTCTAGGGAAGATAATGTGGTATTATGGCTAGACTTTTAATCCAGAACCTCAGATAATGTTCTAGGGACCCGGGTTCGAATCCCGCCACGGCAGATGGTGAAATTTGAGTTCAATAAAAACATTTGGGATTAAGAATCTACACTTGATGAAACTATTGTTGAGAAAACCCATCTCATTCCCTTTTGGGAAGGAAATCTGCTGTCCTTACCTGGTCTGGCCTACATGTGACTACAGAGTCACAGCAATGTGATTGACTCTCAACTGTCCTCCAGAGAAGAGCAACAAAGGAAAAGCCAGCCAGCCCACAATTGAATAAAGATAAATAAAATAAGGAGAAACTGATGGAAAGATAGAGAGCAAGAGGAAACTGACAAAAGAATCAGAGGTGACATGAGGAGAAGTATTTTCACACATTAAGTGGTTAGGATCTAGAAATGCTCTTTCTCTTTCTTGCACGCGTGTTCTGTCTTTTTCTCTCTGTCTCTGTCTCTTGCGTGCACTCTCTGCTCTGCCCCTCTCAGGCGAACAACCCAAACTTCTTCGATCTGTCCATGCCCAGTCTATTGTCATGTTTGCAGATGCTTGGGAACAGATTGTCCACAGGACATGTGATATGGGGGGAGTCTCAAGGGGAACAATTCAAGCAAAAGATTTGGCTAACACTGCTGTAGCTCAATGTTAACCTAATTGCTCTTTATAATGGTAATGATATAAGTTTCAAGACATTATGAAATATTTCTCCCAGATTATTATTTCCTTCAATCATAAGTACTCCAGATATGTATTTTGTGTGCCAAGAACATAGGTTTGAATTAATGTGAGCCCTTTATTCTTTTTTAAGCAACCTTCCAGATAATTGCAGCACCGCTGTGAAAGGAAAGAGATGCACTGAAGTACCACTCGCCAAAGAAATCAGTGCTTTGCATATCTGCTCCTTGTCACTGGTGTCAGCATGTTGGCTATGTTTCCAAATTCAACAAACGCTGTTTTTAATTCCACCGGATTTCTTCTCAGAATCCTACGGCGCAGAAGAAGCCCTTCGGCCCATTGAGTCTGCACCAACGCGTGAAATGCCCTAACCTGCCCACCTAATCCCACATGCCAGCACTTGGCCCATAGTCTTGAATGTTGTGGTGTGCCGAGTACCCATCCAGGCATCCTGCCTCCACTACCCTCCCAGGCAGCACATTCCAGACCCTCAACCACCCTCTGGGTAAAAAGATTTTTCCTCAAATCCCCTCTAAACCTCACTTTTAACTAGTGTCCCCTTGTAACTGACTCTTCAATTAATTTCTCCTTCCACCTCGGTCTCAGCCAGTTAGCTGACCAGATCTGGTCTCTGCAACAAAGCAAAAACAAAGAAAAGACTATAGAACCCATCCTTCTTATATTTATAATCAATATCTTCTTCTGCATTTAAATTTTAGACTCAAAAGTAATGGACTTTTGCACCATCACCTCAACATTGGAGGTGAGAGTTTGTTTTTTGCTGTGGATAAATTTATATTGTTCGGATGTATAAGGGATCATTGAATCCCTACAGTGCAGAAGAGGCCATTTGGTCCATCTGGTCTGTACTGACTCTCTGACAGAGTTTCTGACCCAGGACTTTTCCTTCGCCCTATCCCTATAACCCTACACGTTTTCCACGACCAGTCTATCTAACCAACGCATCTTGGGACACTAAGGGACAATATAGCATGGCCAATCCATCTAACTGCATATTTTTGGACACTAATGGATAATTTAACATGGCCAATCCACCTAACCTGCACATCTGTGGGAGGAAACCGGAGTACCTGGAGGAAACCCATGCAGCCAAAGGGAAAACGTACAAATTCCACACATCAAGTGACACAAGCAGGGAATTGAATCCGGGTCCCTGGAGCTGTGAAGCCACAGTGCTAACCACTGTGCCACCATGCCACCCCTAAGAAGCAAAATAGAAATAGTATTCTGCAATTTTATGGGTAGTTAGTTCATATAGTTGTGAGCCGTAGTCAGTTGTAACTGCTGCTTTAATAGTTGGATTTCCCACAGACTGTAATAATATTTTGTTTAGTTTTTGTAGATAGTAATCCATGTTACACTTGAACTAAATTTATACCAGAGGCTTAATTTTACTCTCTCCCAACAGCAGAGTGGATTCCCTCTGGGCTCCTGCCTGTGCCAACCACACAGCAGTTTTACATTGGGATGGGCAAGACATCAGATGTCCGATCCACCCAGTTGAGGCCCTTAAGTGGCCAATTAGTAGCCACTTAAAGGTCCCTTCCCCACCCAGCATCATTTGGCTGGTTAGACCAGTAAACCTCCATGGAGGGAGGTGGGAAGCACTCAAAGGAAGTGATTGAGGAGTGGGAGTGCCTCCATCAGAGCCCCCTTCTGTCTGGGAACAACACCCTTCCCTTATGGCTTGGTAACATGTGGACTATTCCTCTTCCCTCAGCCCACACCTCACTCAAGACTCTGCCCGCAAGGTGACCCACCCCCCACTCCAGCCGTCCCTCCAATCTGAATGGCCAACAGCTCTCTAAGGCGGAGCTTCTTCTTGAGTGAGGGGCAGAAGTCCCGCCTCCAGCCAATCATTGCTTCTTGGAGTGCAGATCGGCTTTGGCACCGTTGGGTGAGAGCGCGGGATGGTGCTGACGTATGTTCCCCACTGACTCTTTGGAAGGCTGGAGGTAACTGGCATGGCGGCACAGTGGTTGGCGCTATTGCCTCACAGTGCCGGGGGTCCAGGTTCGGTTTCAGCCTCAGGTCACTGTCTCTGTGGAGTTTGCACATTCTCCCTGTATCTATGTGGGTTTCCTCAGGGTGCTCCAGTCTCCTCCCACAATCCAAGGATGTGTTGACTGGGCACGCTAAGTTCTCCTTTCGTATCAGAGAGATTTGCAGAATGAATGCGCGGTGTTACGGGGGTAGGTGGAAGGGATAGGACCTAGGTGGGATTGTTGTGGGTACAAGTTTGATGGGCCAAATGGCCTCCTCCTGCCCCGTAGTGATCCGGAAGATTCAAGTCTCTGTCTGTTGCTGTTTGCAGGAATTGTGAGTCACGTAACATGCTAAGCCAGAACAACTGAATATAAATGCACCCAACTCATCGGCAATTTCACAAATTACTCTGGCTGCAGGGAGAACTGTAAAGTTTTATTTTCAAAACTGTTGCTTTTTGACTCCTTGCCTGCGCTTTATTCTGAGGAATTCCTCATGTAATTGATCTAATGTAAAACTTATCTATTAGCGGCACAAGTAGGCTTACATTAACATTGCAATGAAATTACTGTGAAAATCCCCTAGTTGCCACACTGTGGTGCCTGTTCAGGTGAGAGAGAATTTAGCAGTGCCAATGCACCTATCCAGCCCTTCTTTCAGGGAGGAAACCCATGCAGACACGGGGAGAAAGTGCAGACTCCACACAGACAGTGACCTATGCTGGGAATCAAACCCGGGCCCCTGGTGCTGTGAAGCAGCAGTGCTAACCACTGTGCCACCATGCCACTTTGCCTTGCGGTGGTTCTGCCTTCATTGGCTAGGAAAGCTTTTGCAAGTAAATATCACAATGTGTGAACACTGATCCAGTTCACCAGTCGGAAGCCAGATGGTGCAGTATCAAACTTGGGGAGGTGGGAGTGGAGTCCTTTTTTCCTGTGATGTAAGTTGTTGCGATGGTTTGAAATTTGGCATTCTTGTATTTGTCCTGATGAGCTTAAGATGAAAAGCTTTTGCAGTGTCTCTCTCTCTCTCCCTCTGCAGCAATTTTCAGGTTTGCAGGGTGACGTGACTCACAACAGTCATTCCTGCACACAGCAGTAAACTTCAGCCTGCATTTTCACTGAAGGAGGCCATTCGGCCTGCACCCTCAACAATCCCCCGAGATCCTAACCCCACCACCATCACCTCTTCTGTACCAGCAAGGTTTCCTGAATCCATCGCACATGTCCAGGGCAAGCCAGCATACCTTAATTCAGAAGCGCACGTTAAGAAATGAACAGTGGGCTGGGGCTTTTGTGGTCTCACTCGTCCTGAGACCCTTCCATTGTTCGTCCTTCGCCCTGTCTGATTCCCGCCCGCTGTGGGATGGTAAAATTCCAGCCCACGTGTCTGCCACAGAGGTGTGGAGGTGAATAACATTGATGCATTTAGGGAGAGACTAGATAAAGATGTGAGGGGAAAGGAATGGGAGGGTGATCTGTATGCAGCAGAATGGATCTGCCTGGCTGACTGTTGTAAATACATTGCTGTGTCAAACCATTAAGTCCCCTGGCATTCGGTCAAATATTTGCGTGAAATTTTGAATTTGCATTTCTCACACAATGCTGGTTTTTAAAATGCAGTCGGAGAAGGATGGCTGAAGATAGTAATATAGGAATTGGATAAATGGGAAAAAAATCATACAACCTATAGGGCAGAAAGAGGCCCTTCGGCCCATCAAGTCTGCACCAAAACACAATCCCACCCAGGCCCTACCCCGATATCCCAACATATTATGCTCACTAATCCCTCTAACCTACGCATCCCTAGACATTAAGAGGCGATTTCTTAGCATGGCCAGTCAACCTAACTTGCACTGTGGACTGTGGGAGGAAACCCATGCAGACACGAGGAGAATGTGCAAACTCCACACAGACAGTGACCTGAGCCGGGAATCGAACCCAGCACCCTGGAGCTGTGAAGCAGCAGTGCTAACCACTGTGCTGCCGTGCCATCCAAGATAGCCTTTTTACTACCCTGGTGGTTATATCAGTGATAATTTGAGTCGTTGTTGAGCATAAGCTGATCAAGGTGTACAAGACTATGAGGAGCATGGGCAGAGCGGATAAGGATCAGTCATGAGGGGACACAAGCTCAGGGTGAGGGCCAGCATGTCTACGGGGGGATGTGAGGGTCTGGAATGCGCTGCCTGGGAGGGTGGTGGAGGCGGGATGCTTTTAAAAACTACCTGCATGAGCACTTGGCATGCCATAACATATGAGGCTGTGAGCCAAGTGCTCGTGAATGAGATTAGGCAGGAGGTTAGGTGTTTCATGTGTGTGAGTGTAGAGACCTCTTCTGCACTGTATGTCTGAGATCATGTACCAGCGGACTCAAGAACAGCTTCTTCCCTGCTGCTATCAGACTTTCAGTCCTATCACATATTAAGCTGATCTTTCTCTGCACCCTAGCTGCGACTGTAACACTACATTCTGCACCCCTTCTTTCTTTATGAACGGTATGCTTTGCCTGTACAGCGCGCGGGAAACAATACTTTTCACTGTATCCCAGTGGAAGCTAATAAATCAATTTGATGATTCTGTGATGAGCTGATGCATAAAAATTGGCTTCTGTTACTGATATTTCTAGTTTTTTTTTTAATCCTTCAATCACAATGCAGAACAGGGGGTGGGATGGTGATGCAGGGTGAGGGATTGCCAGATGCAAGTGCTGAGTGGGGAGGAGGTGTCAGTAGTAAGGGAAGCGTGGTGGTTCTTGACTTCTCTATGTTCTGAGTTCTTGACAATAAGGGGCAGCAAACCCCCCCTCACTCCGTCTCCAGGGAAGGCCCATTGCACCCGGATACTTAAACTGATGAGACCTCCCCAGTGTGATAGACAGGGAGGCTGGAATGTTAGCAGCTAAGAAATAAGGATGGGTAATTCTTTCAGGTAGAAATTCTTGATGGTGAGCAAACTGGTGTTGACTGAGCATTGGCTGGATCCCGGTGGGCGGGATGGGTGGCTGGATCCCAGTAAGGTCATGGAAATGCTCGTAAAGACTTGTTGGCCATCCTCCTCCTCTTTGACAATTACCCTCCTCTCTTGAGACGAGTGGAATCTGGACCGGTTAAATTCTCGTTCTATTCCTGCTCGAGCAATGGAACAAAAGATCAAATAAACATTTCTTCAAAGACTCAGAGCACAGGAAGGTTGTTGCCAAAATGACCATCATTCCATTGGGCAAGATGTTTTGTCTCCACGAGTAACTTTATCTGTGGGACGAGGAGCAAAACAGGCTTTGTTGCAGTGGTTGGTTGTTGGGGAAACCAAGGGAAAGAATCTGCACTATTTTGGTCTGCCATGATGTAGACTGTCAAAGCCCAGGGGATCTGAACCGTAGCAGGGGCCATTCAAACTGCAAAGAGCCCAGAATCATTCTTCCAAGTTAACTGTTCTTGGATTTGTGATGAGTAAGTTGACGGGAGCTCCTATTGCTTCTTGCTAACAAGCAACAAGCAACATGGCTGTGCGTGGATTTTTGGTGAGGAACTGAGATAGGGTTATCCTTATCTCTTTCTTCCTCTTGTAGTAAGGTTAAGGCTGCACGGTGGCACTGCTGCCTCACACGCCAGGGACCCGATTCCCAGCTTGTGTCACTGTCTGTGTGGAGTTTGCATGTTCTCCCATGTTTACATGCATGTTTGCATGTGTATGGGTGTTCCAGTTTCCTCCCACAATCCAAAGGTGTGCTGATTAAGGATAATTGGGCATGGTAAATTGTCCCTTAGTGTCCAAAGATGTGTCAGGGGAGAATAGGGAGATAACTGTTATAGATTTTTTTTTAATGGAATTTGGATCCCACCCTATCCCCATAACCTATGTATTTATCCTGCTAATGCTTTTGACACTTAAGAGGCAATTTACTGTGTCCAATCAACCTAACCCGCACATCTTTGCGGGAGGAAACTGGAGCACTCAGAGGAAATCCATGCAGACATGGGAGGGATGTGCAGACTCCACACAGAGAGTGACTCGAGGCTGGAATCAAACCTGGGTCACTGCTGAGAGGCAGCAGTGCTAACCGCTGTGCCACCATGTTGAGTGATTATACCATGAGACCATCACCTTCCTTCTCTTTATGGGTGCTACTGGGCATTTCCAGTACATTTTGGTCATTTCTGTGCAGATACCCAGCACCGAAATATTTCGCTTTTAGGTAAATGCAAGAGCTTTCTCTGCCTTGGCCAGTCTGAAGTTTAAACAGAAATTCCTTACGTACGTGATGATGGCACAGAAATCGATGAGCGAAGTGAGTTTAGCAGCTGATTCATAATAAATACTTTGCCGCAGAAATAATTGCATTTTCAAGCTTTGTTTTAGTTTACTTGTGTCGCAAGTAGGCTTACATTAACACTGCAATGAAGTCACTGTGAAAATCACCCAGTTGCCACAGTCCGGCCCCTGTTTGGGTACACTGAGGGAGAATTTAGCATGACCAATGCACCCTAGTTTCCCAGTGGGCAGTTAAAAGCCAACCACATTGTTGTGGCTCTGGAGTCACACGTAGGTCAGATCGGGTAAGGATGGTAGATTTCCTTCCCCAGAGGACGTTAGTGAACGTGAATAGGTTTTTCTGACAATGGTTTCGCGATCACCAGTAAAATTTTCATTCCAGAGTGTTTCATATGGAACACAAATCCCACCCGTAACTCCATGTATTTACCCCGCCAGTCCCAGCACGTGTTTTGGAATGTGGGAGGGAACTGAAGCACCCAGAGGAAGCCCACGCAGAAAAGGGGGCAGCTTCCGTACAGTCAGTGATCTGAGCTGGGAATCGAACCTGGGTCCCTGGCGCTGTAAGACAGCAGTGCTAACCACTGTGCCACCGCTCCACCCATTACCGATAGTTGCAGATGTTTGAGGGCACTATCTTGCTGGCCATTGCTGGGGAAAAGGCAGGAGAATGGGGGATGAGAAAAATATCAGCTGTGATTGAATGATGGAGCAGATTCGATAGGCCGAGTGGCCTAACCCTCGTCCTCTATCTTATGATCGTACAGCCATTCACGCTACATTCCCGCTGCAGTGAGGTCAGAGAATTTGGCGCCCAGCCAAATTTCTGTTTGCTGCGGAGGAATGGGAAAATTCTGTTGGCATGGTAAGAACCCTGGCCTGAGAATTCACCTGTTTCCGATTATTGACAAATGAAAGCTCTGATGGTTGTACGCCGGTAACAGTGCGCCTGTTGAACGATGTTCTGCCGTGTCGCAATCGTGCTTTCTCTCTGCAGTGCAGTCCTGAAGGTCACAAGTACAAATCAATCCATTACCAGCTCCCTTCCGTGTCACTTTCTGAGAGAAATTGTAGCACAGTTCTCAGGGGGAAGGTTCTTTTGATATCTGGCTTGCTGTGTTATCGCACACACTGATCTGTATCCACAGGGATAAAAACCAACATCTTCCTGGCACCCCAGCTGGGTGCAAGACTGCTGATGGAAGTCGATGGCACAACTTATTGTGATGCACTGGGTTACTAGGCAGTCTCTGTACCACCCTAAATAGAATCAGTGCCTCTACAATGGGAGCAACAGACCAAAGAGCAGAATAATTATTTCTTGAGCTGTGTGTGTGACACCTCTTGTTTCAACATCAGCAGCACCTTATAGGGGAGATGGTGGCGTTAGGGGTATTATCGCTATGCTACTAATCCAAAAATTCTGGGGACCCAGGTTCGAATCCCACTGGTGGAATTTGAATTCAAAGCTTTATTTATTTATTAGTCATCCGCAGGTGCCTGTTCGGGTACACTGAGGGAGAATTTAGAATGGCCAGTGAACCTAAGCAGCATGTCCTTGGACTGTGGGAGGAAACCGGAGCACTTGAAGGACACCCGTGCAGACACGAGGAGAACGTGCAAACTCCACACAGAAGCGACCCAAACTGCGAATTGAAAACAGGTCCCGTGAGGCAGGAGTGCTAACCACTGCGCCACCATGCTATCCCCATTGCCACATCAATTAAAAAAAAATCTGGAATTAAGAATCTACTGATGACCATGAAACCACTGTCAATTGTCAGAAAAACCTATCTGGTTCAGTAATGTCCTTTAGCGAAGGGAATCTGCCATCCTTACTTGGTCTGGCCTACAGCGGGAGAATGGCAATTTCGTTGGACGAGTAATTCAGACTCAGGCTTGAGGATGTGCGTTCAAATTATCCCATCCCGAATGAATTCAATTATTTAACCTGGAATATAAAGTCAGTTCTCAATAATCGTGAAAACCATGGTCGATCTTTGGGAAAAACCCATCTGGTTCAGTAATGTCCTTCAGGGAAGGAAATCTGCCATCCTTACCTGGTCTGGCCTATATGTGACTCCAGAGCCACAGCAATGTGGCTGACTCTCAACTGCCCTCAGGCAATTAGGGATGGGCAATAAATGCAGGCCCAGCCAGCGAAGCCCATGTCCCACGAATATTAAGAACAAACCTTGTTATGCAATTCAGAGATTATAAGGAATTTCAGAGGAACCTCATGTTCCAATAGTCTTGCATCACCCAGCAATTATGTCATTAAATTTTTCTCAGTGATGCCAGCTCTGGTCCCAGTTATACTGAGCCACTTCTAGATAAATAGTCCATTAAGCAGGAAAAGAAGAGAGAATCCAAATTCTTGGTAGACTATAAATACTCTTCTCACCTGGGTGGTGACAATTTCTTATTTACCTTGGCAAGGATAAAAGATAAAGGAAAGGTTTTGCTTGTAGATTATCAAAGCTTTTCATCACTGTACACAATGGTTGCCAACTTTTTTTTTTAATTCTTGTGTATTATTCTCCGCAATTAATGTGTTAGCACAGCGGTTAGCACTGTTGCCTCACGGCACCAGGAATCCAAGTTCAATTCCAGCTTCAGGTCATTGTCTGTGTGGAGTTGGCACCCTCTCCCCATGTCGATGTGAATTTCCTCCGGGTGCCCCCGTTTCCTCCCGTGGTCCAAAAATGTGCGAATTAGGTGGATTGGTCATGCCAAATCATCCCTCAGCTTCAGGGGGATTAGCAGGGTAAATATGTAGTTATGGGGATAACGTCTGGGTGGGATTGTTGTAGGTCCAGGCTCGATGGGCCAAATGGCCTCCTTCTACACTGTGGAGATTCTATGATACTAAGCCTGGATATTTGATAAGATTTGGTTGTGCCAATGAAGTGAGTGAAACATTTCATGTGAAGTAAGTATGTTGGATGAAAGCATAAATTCCTTTTTGTCCAGTTATTACGATCATTTGGTTATGCTTCCAAAAATTAGCAAAGCGGGGAAAACACGTTCGGAATTATTTAATACAGCAAAATGATTTTATACATGACCTCTTCAAAATTAGCTTCTTTTTAATCATTCAAAGGACATGGGCATCATGGGATGTGCCAGTATTTATTGCCCATTCCTAGTTGCCCTTCAATTGACCATCTTGCAAGATTATTTCAGAGGGCAGTTGAGAGTCAACCACAAGGCTCACATGTAGGCTAGACAGGGTAAGGACAGCAGATTTCCTTCTCTGAAGGCCATTTGTGAACCAGATGAGTTTTTGTGACAACCGACAATGGTTTCATGGCCATCTTTAAAGTTTTTTTATCAGTCACAAAGTAAGGCTTATATTAACACTGCAATGAAGTTACTGTGAAATTCCCTAATTCTCCACACTCTGGTGCCTGTTCGGCTCAATCCACCTAATCAGTACGTCTTTCAGACTGGGGGAGGAAACTGAAGGAAGCCCACGCAGACACACTGTGCGAACTCCACACAGACAATGACACAAGCGGGAATCGAACCCGGGTCCTTGGCACTGTGAGGCAGCAGTGTTAACCACTGTGCTATAGAGAGGGTTTGAAATCAGCTGGCTCCACCCAGGCTGGTATTTGAGGAATTTCCAGGCCTTGCCTGTACGTTGTAGGCACCAGGCAGTACTTTATACATATTGTAAATAAAAAAAGAGTGTTGGTAACAGAAGACTGACCTCGGTGAGATTATTACACAACCTCAGGAAAGAAATAATTCAAAGTAGATTGGGAATGGATGCTGTGTTCAGTTTCAAATTCTACGTTTTGCTCACATTGTTTAATCAACATGAATGAATGAGTTTGATTTGATTTATTACTGTCTCGTATTGGGATACAGAGAAAAGAATTGTTTCTTGTGCGCTATACAGACAAAGCATACCGTTCATAGAGCACATAGGGGAGAAGGAAACGAGAGAGTGCAGAATGTAGTGATACAGTCATAGCTAGGATGCAGAGAAAGATCAGTTTAACAGTAGGACCATTCAAAACTCTGATGGCAACAGGAAAGAAACCGTTCTTGAGTCGATTGGTACGTGACATTTGACTTTTGTATCTTGTTTCCTGATGGAAGAAGGTGGAAGAGAGAATATCCAGGGTGTGTGGGGTCCTTGATTATGCTGGCTGCTTTTCCGAGGCGGAGGAAGTGTAGATGGGATGTGTAGATGGAGTTAATAGATGGGAGGCTGGTTTATGTGGACTGGACTACATTCACAACCCTTTGCAGTTGTAGAAGGAGTTTGATTTGGCAGGATTTTATTGTTCAGATGACAGTATTTGAGTTTAGGTTTAACTTTGATGAGTAAATTTGGAGTGCAAAGCAATTTCAATTGAGCTCTTGGCTAATACACGCAGCCAGTGTTAAATGCTGGTAATGTGTACGTAGTTCCTCCTTGTTAACAGGCTTGTTTTTCCCAGATGTTAAGACTAGCATTATCATTTCATTCTTGGTTTGAGCTCTTGTTGAATATATGGATCTCCTTCTGAAGGCAGAGGTCAAAACTGACTGCATCAAAGCTAAACCAACAAATCCTGATTAGAACCAAAATGCCCTTGAGATATTCACTCTAATCACACTAATGGGAAGCATATTTTATTGTTAGTCTTAAGGGCATTGTTTTCTCTTACCTGAATCATTAGCAACGAGTTAACCACATATTTATTCATTTCTCATCATTGAAATATTCTTATTCTGGTCAGACCCCATTTGGAATATTGTGAACAGTTTTGAGCCCCATACCTAAGGAAGGATGCGCTGGCCTTGGAAACGATTCAGAGGAGGTTCACAACAGTGATCCTGAGAATTGAAGAGCTTGTCGTATGAGGAACGGTTGAGGACTCTGGATCGTTAGAGTTTAGAAGGATGAGGGGGGATCTTATTGAAACGTAGAGAATATGGCAAGGCCTGGATAGAGTGGACATAGGGAGGATATTTCCACTCGTAGGAAAAACTAGATCCAGAAGGCACAGCTCAGGCTAAAGGCGAGATCCTTTAAAACAGAGGTGAGGAGGAATTTCTTCAGCCAGAGAGCGGTGAATCTGTGGAACTTTTTGGCACAGAAGGCAAGTCATTGAGTGTCTTTATGACAGAGATAGATAGTCTCTTGATGAATAAGAGGATCAGTGGTTATGGGGAAAGGGCAGGAGAATGGGGATGAAAATAATATCAGCTATGATTGAATGGCGGAACAGACTCAATGGGCCGAGTGGCCTAATTCTGCTTCTATGTCTTATTGTCTTGTTCAATATTCACCTTGGCTGAACTGGTAATAAACTGACTTGAGGACAGATATTCAGGCTGACACCCCAATAATAGTGTGTTGGAAATAATCAGGTCTGACAACATCTCTGGATAGGGAAACAGAGTTCACTGTTCCGATTGATAACTTTTCGATCTCCACTGCAGTACTGGCGGAGTGGGGCGGGGGGAGGGGTGCGTGTACAGCGCTGTCTGAGAAGCCTGCAATGGAATGGTTGTTAATCCAAGGCTCCCCCTGTCTTCTCAGGTGCCCATACAAAGACCCCAGGGTACGATCTTGTGCTGGCCAACATTCATCCCTCATCACAAATCTGGCCTTCTCACATTGTTGTTTGTGGGAGCTTGATGTGCACAAATTGAGTGCCTTGTTTCCCACATTGCAACAGCAGCTCCACTTCAGAAAATACTTGATTGGCTGGAAAGTGCTTTGGAATCATAGAATCCCTACAGCATAGAAGGATGCTACTTGGCCCTTCAAATCCGCACCAACTCATCTTTTTATCTTACCCAAGCAGCCCCATGTATTTATCCAGCTAATCCCACCAAACTGGACATCTTTGGACACTAAGGGACAATTTAGCGTGGCCAATCCTCCTAACCTGCACATCTTGTGATGTAAAGGGGTAACTTAGCATGGCCAATCCTCCTAACCTGCACATCATTGGAGTGTGGGAGGAAACTGGAGCATTCCTGAGGAAACCCACGCAGACACGGGGAGAAGGTGCAAACTCCACACAGACAGCCAGGAATTGAATCCGGGTCCCTTATGCTGATAGGCAGCAGTGCTAACAGCCACCATGCCATCCCTGAGCACTTGAAAGGCACGATCGAATTGCAAGTATTTACATAGAACATAGAACATAGAACAATACAGCACAGAACAGGCCCTTCGGCCTTCGATGTTGTGCCGACCAAAATAAAAAGCAATGCCCCTCCTAACTAAACCATTCCCTTAGTTTTGTTTTTGTTTTTGTGATTTTAGTTTTTTTTATTTAGTTTTGTTTAGTTTTGTTTATAATATTTAGTTTTATTTAGTTTTGTTTATAATTTTGTTTAGTTTTGTTTATAATATTTAGTTTTATTTAGTTTTGTTTTTGTGATTACAGTATTTGTTTACTTAAAACTGTGACTCACACTCTAAAGATCAATTAATAGAATTAAAGCACTTGATAAGGTGTAATAAGAATGCAAGATGGTTTGTTCTTTTAAAATAACATTTGCTTTCTGTTTGCCACCTTACCACACAGTTTCCTGTTATCGATCGTGGCTATCGTAATGCAGAAAGGGCCTTGTTCTAATATCATTTATAAACACAGCAAGAAGCATGGCACCCAATCCAAAGATGTGCAGGTTAGGTTGATTGGCCATGCTAAAGTTGTCCTTTAGTGTCCTGAGATGCGTAGGTTAGAGGAATTAGCAGGTAGAGTATGTAGGGATATGGGGCTAGGGTCTGAGTCGGTGCAGACTCAACGGGCCGAAGGACCTCTTTCTACGATTCTGTGATTTGTGTGTGTCTTACAGAATCATAGAAACCCTGCAGTGCAGAAGGAGGCCATTCAGCCCATCCAATCTGTACCCACATCAATATAGCCCCAAGCCCTATCTCTGTAAACCGCACATATTTATCCTGCTAATCTCTCTAACGAACACATACTGGGGAGAATTTTGCAGGCCAGTGGATTGTGGGATGAAACCGGAGCAGGAAACCCATGCAGACACGGGGAAAATGGGCACACACCACACAGAGAATGACCCAAGACTTGAATTGAACCCTGTTCTCAGGCTATGTGAGGTAGCAGTGCCAACCACTGTGCCACCCTAATCTTTCCTAACTTCTGTTTTTCCTAACTTTTATTTTGATGCAATAACACGCACAAACATTCTTATAAATCCAACTTCAAGAATATGATATTCTATCAAAAACAATGCCGATTCTGTTCCGACTGGACTCTCTTGGACTTATAGGGCAGTGCTGCTGCCTCGCAGCGCCAGGGATCCCGGTTCGATTCCAGCCTCGGGTCACTGTCAGTGTGGAGTTTGCACGTTCTCCCCGTGTCTGTGTGGGTTTCCTCCGGGTGCTCCAGTTTCTTCCCACAGTCCAAAGATGTGCAGTTAGGTGGGATGGCCATGCCAGATTGCATCTTAGGGGACTAGCTAGGATAATTGCATGGGGTTGTGGGGATGGAGGCCTGGTGGAAATGTGGTCAGTGCAGACTCGATGGGCCGAATGTCTTCCTCCTACACTGTATGATTCTATGCTCAGCGTGTTTTGCTAAACAGCTGTGGAATTTTTCCCAGAATCGTAGCAGGCAGGACACGGGCCATGCAAAGATCGATAGAAACAAATGTAGATTAACTAGATTAACTAAGCAGTTTTATATCTATTAGTATCATAGCGAGTACCTTATCTGTTGACTCCGGGAGAGATTTTCTGCGTCTTGGGGGTGAGCGCAGCCGGAAAATCCCGCCCAGGAACACTTGCCATTTTCAGTTTTATTGAGCTGCCGCAGATGGTGGAGATGGACTCCAAAAAAAGATATGGAATTTACCAAACAATGCATCCTCGATCACTGTTTTTCCCACAAACAAACTGCGAAAAGCAACTTCACTTCAAATCAAAGCTGATCTCTGTCTGCCCTCGAGAAGTTTCTCCAGTCGATCGATTTTCCACAACTCCAAGTCTCGCATATGGAAGTGACCTACTCCAAGTCACAAATCTTCCACTGGAACCATCGAACTAAGAAAAAAAAGTACCTTGCCTGTGATGTTTATTTTATAGGCAGCTGGCAGAGAGGGGACACAGAATTTGTCTTCGTTTGTATCAAAAATGAAATCTTATTTGGTGCTTGCTGTTGCCTTGGAACAGCAGCCAGCGTAATCATGCACCCCAGACCTACTCTCTCCCACCTTCTTCTGCCAGGAAAATAGATGCAAAAGTCTGAGGTTGTGTGCCAACCAACTCAAGAACGACTTCTTCCTGCTGAGGAGAGACAAAGTTGGTCTGGATTATATTCACGGGAGTTCAGAAGAGTGAGAGGGGATTGAGTAAAAACTTATCAAATTCTACCAGGGTTAGGCAGGGTAGACTCAAAGAATGTTCCCAGTGGTGGGGGAGTCCAGAGCTAAGGGTCATAGTTTGTGGAAAAGGGGGTGAACTTTTTAGAACTGAGGTGAGGAGAAATTTCTTCACCCAGTGGATAGTGAATGTGTGGGATTCACTATCACAGAATTATCTGATTTCAAGAAGAAATTAGATATAGCTCTTGGGGCTAAAGGGATCAAGGAATATGGGAGGAAGGCGGAGATCAGGATATTGAATTCGATGATCAGTTACGATCAAGCTGTTTAGCAGAGCAGGCTTGAAGGGCCGAATGGCCTACTCCTGCTTCTAGTTTTGATGTTCCTGTGCTGTCATCAGACTTTTGAATGTATCAAGCTGATCTTTCTCTACATCCGAGCTATGAAACTGTAACACTACCTTCTGCACCCTCTCCTTCCCTTCTCCTCTGTGTACTCTGTGAATGGTATGCTTTGTTTGCGCAATAAACAATACTTTTCACTGTATCCCAATACACACGACAGTAGTAAGGCAAATAAAAAGGTGTGAGAATACAGCTCACAAGTGAAGATGCAAGCGAGAGGAAAGGGTAGATTTTGCTTTTCCCAGAGGGTTGAATGTTTTTTTTCTGACAATCTCGGACTCTGTGTCGCTCTGAAGGGATAGCGAATCCCATGGCCGGGAGCTATGTGTCATCTGTGATCAAAGTGAACCACTGTCCTCCTGTATCACTGATGCTTTTCAGACACAAACAGATGATGTCTGTTGCCCTCTGGCCTAAATATATCTGCTTCACCAACAGTACTATTGGTGGTGGTAGGGGGGACGTTTATTGTACTGTATGCCTTCATTTCATCTCGCATGGCTTGCTGCCGATACGTCGTACCTCTGCACGCGTAGGACTGCTGGTGTTTTAATCGCACCTTGTCCGACAGGTACAAGTCATTGTTACCTTCTCACTTCGGAATTAGTGAGGTCTTCACCTCAAGGACAGAAGTTGTTGAAAGCTAACACAGCGGCTCAGGCACCCCATGTGGAGAAGTGGAAAAGCCTGAGCCGCTGGCTGGGATTTTGCAGTCCCGCCCTCGCTGTAGACGGGGCGGAGAATTTTCAGACCAGCTGGAGGAGTTTTGGGCAGGAATTTATCGAGATTAGACAGTAGTTAGCATTGCTGCGCCAGAGACCTGGGTCCAATTCCTGCCCGGGGTCACTGTCTGCGCAGAGTCTGCACGTTCTTCCTGTGTCTGTGTGGGTTCTCTCCAAAGATGTGTCGGTTAGTTGGATAGGGCAGTGGGATGGAGCTGGGTAATTTGCTGTGTCAGAGAGTTGGTGCAGATCTGATGGACTGAATGGCCTCTTCCTGCACTGTAGGGATTCTATGAACTTGCAGCCAGCAGGATTGGAAAATTCTTGGTCATTCGCTCTGCTTCTCACTTTCTGTTTACAGTTTAGATTTTCACCACTAACAGCACCTTGCTTCTGTATTCTTCTGCACTCGATTAATCCTTTTCACTTTAGTGTCAAAGGTGATCCTTTGGACGTGCAGCACTCCTGGCCTGGATAACAAGTGTAATTTATCACCCAACTCTATTACCTTATTCCTTCTGTAGCCTTATCAAATGCTTTGCCTCCGGGTGGGATTTTTCCAGCCCTTTCCTGTTGGTGAGATCCCCCATGATGTGGAGGTGCTGGCGTTGGACTGGGGTAAACACAGTAAGAAGTCTCACAACACCAGGTTAAAATTCAGCATGTTTATTTGGTAACAAAAGCTTTGCTACCAAATAAACCTATTGGACATTAACCTGGTGTCGTGAGACTTCTTACTGGGATCCCCACCCAGGCCTACACATCTTTGAACACTAAGAGGTAATTTAGCATGGCCAATCCACCCAGCCTGCTCATCTTTAGACACTACGGGGTGATTTAGCACAGCCAATCCACCTAACCTACACATCTTTGGACACTAAGGGGTAATTTAGCATGGCCAATCCACCCAGCCTGCTCATCTTTAGACACTACGGGGTGATTTAGCACAGCCAATCCACCTAACATCTTTGGACACCAAGGGACAATATAGCACGGCCAATCCACCTAACCTGCACATCTTTGGACACCAGGGGACAATTTAGCTTGGCCAATCCACGTAACCTGCACAACTCTGGATACTAAGGGGCAATTTAGCCTGGCCACTCCCCCTAATTTTGCACATCTTTGGACTGTGGGAGGAAACAGGGATACCCAAGACAGGATCGAACCTGGTGCTAGCCACTGTGTCACCCTGCTGCCCAGATAGCTCCATTAAGAAGGGCCAGAATAGGCTTGATGGGCAAAATGGCCTTCTGACCGTTCCGTGATCTAAATGGCAACGAACATGCATATTAACCGTCTACAGCTACCAACTTTGGACTATCACGCAATCTGCAATAACCACCATAAATCAGGGGGTGTAAGTCAAACTGGCTTGTAAGATGACCCCTTTCTTTCCAGTCCCAAAATTCATCCTTCAGCATCTACTCAGAAAGTAAGTGGATACCCTGTTTCTAGCCATCAGCTGCTCAGCCAAGTGTTAGTAATCAGCTTCAGCTTGTACCCCGATAAATACATGTTTTATTCACAGTTATTATGTATGTGGCTTAAGAATGGAGTATAAAGAGACCACAAAGTAAGTAGGAGTAAACTAACTGGAACTGTTTATTAACATGTCATATCTCTAGCACAGTCAGTCCAAGAGTAGCTTGGCAAGCTCTACTCAGGGTGGAGCTTGTGTCTTGGGTCACCTGATACATTCTGTTAAAGGGGTATGCATCCAACATACAATGCAACAATTCATTCAAACCTAGGTGTGAGGTGTTGAGCAGCACTGTGCTGTGAAAATCTTAGTGGTTCAAGGTGTGACCACTCATTAGGTTGATGACATTTCCAAATGGGTGACCACCAACGTTGATGTTATTTGATTTGATTTATTATTGTCACATGTTTTAGTATGCAGTGAAAAGTACTGTTTCTTGCATGCTACACAGACAAGATCATATCGTTCATAGGGAAGAAAAGGAGAAGATGCAGAGTGTAGTGTAGAGAAAGATCAACTTAATGCAGGTTAGGTCCATTCAGAAGCCTGATGGAAGCAGGGAAGAAGCTGTTCTTGAGTCAGTTGGTGCGTGACCTCATCTTTGTATCCTTTTCCCAATGGAAGAAGGTGGAAGAGAGAATGTCTGGGATGCATGAGAGCCCTTGATTGGTTGCTTTTCCGAGGCAGCAGAAAGTGTAGACAGGGTCACTTGATGGGAGGCTGGTTTGCATGATGGATTGGGCTTTGTTCTTTGTAGTTTCTTGCAGCCCTAGATAGAGCAAGATCCTATGCCAAGCTGTGATACATCTAAAAAGAATGCTTTCCATGGTGCATCTATAATTTCACTTTTATAGCCAAGGGAATAGGACAGCTCAGTGGCACAATGGTTAGCAGTGTGGCCTCACAGCATCAGGGACCCAGGTTCGATTCCCGGCTTGTGTAGGGTTTGTATATTCTCCCTGTGTCTGTGTGGCTTTTCTCTAGGCGCTCCGGTTTTCTCCCACACTCCAAAGATGTGCGGGTTAGGTGGATTGGCCATGCTAAATTGCCATTCAGTGTCAGGGGACTAGCTAAAAAAAAGTCACGGGGATAGAGCCTAGATGGGATTATAGTTGGTAGAGACTCGATGGGCCGAATGGCAATGTAGGAACCTGTGATTCTTAGGTTTCTGACGGGCTTTTCCAAGGCTTCAGAAGCGGACCTCCACGGTAAAGCATATGCGAGTATGAGGGGATATGCAGAAGACTGGAGCAAGAGGGCCTTTTATCTCTGGGACTGATTCTAGTGTCTGCTCTGGCTGGTTCAATAACAGCAAGGACAGAAGCTTGGAAGACGTAATGTGTCTCATTAGTGTGTGACCGAGGGAGACCAGAAAAATAAGATTTACTTTTGCCCATAATGATTGTTAAGATTGCATTTGGACAGGGTGAATTTAAAATGGATAGTAAACATTGATTTGGCTGCAATAGATTGCAGCGTGCTTATCTGTTATGCTACTCAGTAATGCCTGTCTGCCAATGAAATGCAGTGTCAGTGTACTTGTGTGACTGGTGCTACTAAAAATGCCTCGGAGATTATGTTGGCAAGTTGAGTTGCTCCCACTCCATGCTGCAGAGCTGATTATCTGTGACTGTTTTTTCTTGCTGCTGTACCAAGGAGAATGTGGTATTCACATCAGAACTCTGCTATTCATTTTCCACTGTTGATATATCTGCGGTATTGGAGAACATCTCTCTGACTTGCCCTGCAGATCTAAGTACAAATTGAAAACAACTCCTTCTGTCTCTTGTCTGTTCCATTGTTGTCTTTTAAATCCTCAAAAGTGGCTAATTAAAACATACCTCAAGTTTTATTGATGTAATTTTTGAAGGAATTTCTGTGCCAAGCAGTGTCGTTTGGCGATAGTACTGTTAAGGCCTAGATCAGAAACTCCAAACTATATTAGGAATATAGCCTAAACCCTAAGTTTCACATTTGATTTTGTCTGGAGTTCACACAAATGAGGAGAGATCTCATAGAGATGTATAAAATTCTAACAGGACTGGACAGGGTAGATGTGGGGAGGATATTCCCCATGGTGAGGGTGTCCAGCAAATTTGCGAGCTTTCGACACTCTGTGTCTTCGTCAGGCAAATGCAGTGTTCTGGTCCAGAACCAGGGGTCACAGTCTGAGGATTCAGGAGAGACCAAAGAGTGGTGAGCCTGTGGAATCATTACCACAGGAAATAGTTGATATCAAAACATTGAATGTATTCAAGAGGCAGCTGGATATAGCACCTGGGGTGAATGTGATGAAACGTTATGGGGAGAAAGCAGGATTAGGCTATTGAGTTGGATGATCAGTCATGATCATGATGGATGGAGGAGCAAGTTTGAAGGGCCATATGGCCTCCTTCTGCTCCTCTCTCCTATGTTTCCATCACACTTTTTTGTCCCCATATTTCTGACCGTACACCATCAGACAGGAATAGTGGTTTACAAGGCTAATTTTGGGGATGGCAGGACTGATGTATGAGGAGAGATTGAGTAGGTTAGGATTGTTTTTGCTGGTGTTCAGATAAATGAGGGGGGAATCCCATAGAGATTTACAAAATTCCAGCAGGACTAGACAGGGTATTTGCAGGGAGGATATTTCCGATGGTGGGGGGAGTCCAGAACCAGGAGTCACAGTCCGAGGATTCAGGGTAGACCATTGAGGATGGAGATAAGGAGACATTTCTTCACCCAAAGAATGGTGAGCTTGTGGAATTCACTACCACAGGAAATTGTTGATGCCAAAACATTGAATGTATCCAAGAGGCAGCTGGATATAGCACTTGGAGAGAATGGGATCAAAGGTTATGGGGAGAAAGCAGGATTAGGCTATTGAGTTGGATGATCAGCCATGATCGTAATGAATGACAGAGCAGGCTTGAGGGGCCGAATGGTCATCTCCTGCTCCTATCTTCTATGTTTCAATGTTTGTGTTTCTATTAGGGTGAGCATAAGCTGTTCCACTCCCCGTATGATTCAAGTGATCCTAGGAAGTTTTTATCAACATAAACTTTATTTAAAGACACAGAATATAACAAAAAGCATTAGTATAATTTCTGCCAACTAAAATACTTTTACACGGCAAAGTACAGTCCTTGACAGCTAGCTATCTCTGTTGTTCTAATTTAAAACAATATCCCATAAACGTACACCTTCTTCAAAGTTGGTTAGCATGAAAATAAGTATTCTCACATATAATGCTGCTTTTTCAGCTTTTCAACACTTCTGGACAGAGATCCAGACAACACTTTCCAAAACAACAACTCTCAAAGAGAGATCCATTCTTCTGCAGCAGAATCTCCAAGAAATAAATGTATCTCCTGGCTGATTTCGGTCTCCAACTTCAGAGAGGGGATAAGTGGGACACTGCTCCCTCTCGACTCCAAAAGCAGTGTCTAAACTTGCACATTCTGTGTAAGCCCAGCTTTCCCATCACCATGGCTATATCTGCCAATCATCCCAATTGAGCCCCACTTTGCAAAATCCCAGGAAAAACAGCACTAGTTCAGAGTAAAAGCAGCTTTGTAGCAATTATGTTAATGCACCCACAGTAAGGATGTTAATAGACAGGACAGCTCAGCATTCATAAAAAAACTGCTACAACAGACCGCCTCCGGGGAAGAGAATTCATGACCCTTGTGAGAAAAAGTTTAGAACATAGAAATACTACAGGAACGTGGGTCAAATACATCTCTTAAAGGCACAGTATTGTCACAGTTCAACATAGCAAAAGAATAAAAGTAGGCCACTCAAGGCTATTCCATAAAATCTGACCAGGATTTTCTCCCTCTCGCAACATTTTTCCCATTAAATACAACCCATGTCACTGGGAAAGCAGCGGTGGTGGTGCTCCATCGATGGGACTGTAAGATTCCGTTGCGGTGAATGGCAGCAAGATTTTGGCATACGGTTGATCTGGTTGTAGTCTCAGCTCCATCTTCCTGTCTGCAGCCCCTATTAACCCTTGGCTTGCTTGCCTACCAAAAAACACCATCTAATCCAGCCCGAAATACTTTCTAAGACCCCAACCTCTTTCCAAGGAAGAGAATTCACGACCCTTGTGAAAAAAAGTTTAGAACATGGAAAAACTACTGCACAAACAGGCCCTTTGGCCCACAGATTGCACTGATCACATCGCTACCTACTAAGCTTACTTATAACCTTCAATCCTATTAAGTCCCATGTACTCATCCAGAAGTCTCTTAAAAGACCTTATCAAATTTGCCTCCACCATCACCGATGGCAGCCGATTCCACTCACTCAACACTCTCTGAGTGAAAAATTTAACACTGACATCTCCTCTGTACATACTCCCCATCATCTTAAACCTGTGTTTTCTCGTAGCGACCATTTCAGCCCTGGGAAAAGGCCTCTGAGAATCCACCTGAACAATACCTCTCAACATCTTATACACCTCTATCAAGTCACCCCTCATCCTTCGTCTCTCCAAGGAGAAAAGATCGAACTCCCTCAATCTAGCCTTATAAGGCATATCACCCAATCCAGGCAACATCCTTGTAAATCTCCTCTGTATGTTTTCAATAGCTTCTACATCCCTCCTTTAATGAGGTGACCAGAACTGAGCACAGTACTCCAAGAGGGGTCTGACTAGGATCTTATAAAGCTGCAGCATTATCTCCCGACTCCTAAACTCAATCCCTCAATTAATGAAGGCCTGTACATCACATCTCTGTCTGAAAAGGGGAAGGTAATTACAAAGAACCTCTTATTTTTACCTTAAAATTCCCTGGTTTCAGTGTCCTTAACAAGAGGAATCAACCTTTGGCCATCCACTATGTCAGATCCCCTCAGGACCTTGTGTGTTCTGGTAAGCTCTTCTCTCAGTGTTCTGAACTCCAAGGGGTGTAGGTTTAACTTGTTTAACCTTTATTTTGTGTATATTTAGTGTGTGTGTGAGTGTGTGTGTAGACTGGACTTCTCTGATGACCACCCCTCCCCGCAGCTGGGATCTTCCAGTCCCGCTGCAGTGAGTGGAGAATTGGCTATGAGTGGAATTCTCCGCTCTTGCCAGCAGCAGTAGCGGGTCATGCGAGAATTCCAGCCCAAAGTTCATAAACGTTATGTAACTAACTCAACCTGTTGACGTACAAATCTTGAGCATTAACAAAAAGTTCAGAAACTTTTCATTTTCATTCTGTAAGTTAAGAGACCTGCATTTTGTAACATATTACAGTTATGTGTGTACTTGTTGAAGTTTGAAGTTTAAAATTTATCCAGTAGGCTCACAGTAACACTGCAATGAAATTACTGTGAAAATCCCCTAGCTGCCACACTCCAGTGCCTGTTCGGGTACACTGAGGGAGAATTTAGCATAGCCAATGTATCCTAACCAGCACATCTTTCGGACTGTGGGCTAAAACTGGAGCATCGGAAGGAAAACCCATGCAGAACGTGTAGACTCTGTGTAGGCAGTGACCCAAGCCGGAAACCAAACCCGGGTGCTGTGAGGCTGTGCCACTGTGAAAATCATGTTCTGCAGATCCTAAGCGTGATAGAAAACATTGTTTCATTGTGCCATAGCTTGGTATGGCTCCTGCTTAGACCAAAATCACAAGAAACTACAAGGGATTGTCAATGCAGCCCTCTATTCATAACTGTGCAATCTTTTTATTATTTCATACCTTGTGGCCACACAGTGGTTAGCACTGCTGCCTCACAGCATCAAGGACCAGGGTTCGATTCCCGGCTTGGATCACTGTCTGTGTGGAGTTTGCACGTTCTGTCTGTGCCTGCGTGGGTTTCCTCCGGGTACTCCGATTTCTTCTCACAATCCAAAAGATGTGCTGGTTAGGTGCATTGGCCATGTTAAATTTTTCCCTCAGTGCACCCGAACAGGCATCAGAGTGTAACTTCATTACAGTGTTAATGTGGACCTACTTGTGATACTAAAAATTAACTAAACTTTTTATTTCAGTTAGTATGCATAACTATGAATAACAATATATATTGTTAATTCGTTTGTGGGATGTGGTGTTACTGGCCAGCATTTATTGCCCATCCCAACTTGTCTGAGGGCAATTGAGAATCAGTCACATTGCCATGGCTCTGGAATCACATGTAGGCCAGACTGGGTAAGGATGGCAGATTCCCTTCCCTTAAAGGATGTTAGTGAACGAGATGAGTTTTTCCAACAGTGGTTTCGTGGTGATCAATAGATTCTTAATTCCAGATTTTTTTATATTGAATTCAAATTCCACCATCTGCCGTGGTGGGATTCGAACCTGGGTCCCAAGACATGAGCTGTGATTCTGGATTAATAGTCTTGTGATAATGCCATTGGCCATCGCTTCCTCTAAACTATTAAATGCGTGTGCTGAGTAGAAGATCAACTGGATAGACCAGCCACATAATCTTGTATTCCTGGATCATATGAGTTTGCTGTTGAGCTGAATCTTGTGGTCAGTGGACTGTATCGAAGTTATAATTAATAATACCAAACTTATAAAGCTGCGGTGACCCACGTGGGAATGAGAACAGGTAATCTTTTCCATGCAAAATAATTGAAAATTAATACCGGCTAACTTAATTCGAGCAAGCGAGTCTTCACAGCATGGGACCAGACAGCACTGCATTGGAAAAGTTTAGCAGCAAACATGGGAAAGGTTAGCCACAGGGACATTCTCTCTTTTTTTAGTGGGATCCCAACACTATTGGAGCAGGGATGATGGAGAGGCTGAGAATGAGTGCAGACATTTAAATCGGTAATTCATGGAAGCCACTAATATTACCATAAATTCTGGCATACAAGTTGCTTTGGTATAGGAAATCCTGTTTCGCATATACTATGCACCAGAAAGCATTCTTTCTGGATATGTCACAGCTTGGTATGGTTCCTGCTCTGACCAAGACCGCAAGGAACTACAAAGGGTTGTGAATGAAGCCCAGCCCATTATGCAAACCAACCTCCCATCCATTGACTCTGTCTACACTTCCCGCTGCCTCGGAAAAGCAGCCAGCATAATCAAGGATCCACACGCACCCCGGATAGTCTCCCTTCCAGCTTCTTTCATCAGGAAAAAGATACAAAAGTCTGAGGTCACGTACCAACTGACACAAGAACAGACTTTTGAATGGACTTACCTCGCATTAAGTTTACCTTTCTCTGCACCTTAGCTGTGACTGTAACACCACATTCAGCAGTTTCTTTTCCTTCTCTATGAACTGTCTGTCTTGGTTTATATAGCATGCAGGAAACAATACTTTCCACTAATATGTGTGATAATAATAAATTAGGAAAAAGATACAAAAATCCGAGATCACGTATGTGTTAAGTATGTCTTAGGAGGCTTAAGGGTGATCTTAAGATGCCTATAAAATAATGAGGGGCACAGATCGGCTAGATAGTCAACACCTTTTCCCAAAGATAGGGAAGTCTAAAACTAGAGGTATAGGTTTAAGGTGAGAAGGAAAAGATACAAAAGCATCCAGAGGGGCAATTTTTTCACACAGAGGGTGGTCAGTGTCTGGAACAAGCTGCCAAAGGTAGTAGTAGAACATAGAACATAGAACATTACAGCGCAGAACAGGCCCTTCGGCCTTCGATGTTGCGCCAACCAATTAAGAAAAAGCAATGACCCTCTAACCTAAACCATTCCCTTTTCATCCATAAACTTATTCACTAACCTCCTAAATGCCACCAAACTTGGCGCATCTACATTCGTTGCCCATACATAAATGCCATTGAAGAGGTGATCGTGAGCTGCCTTCTTGAAACACTACAATCCTTGATGTGTAAGTGCATCCACAGTGTCATTCAGGAGGGAATTCCAGGATTTTGACCCAGTGACAGGAAGAACGGTGAGATGTTTCCAAGTTGGGATATTGTTCAGGTCTTGCTACATTTCGACAAGTAACGTTCATACCAAATAAGTACCAGGCGATGACTAGCTCCAACAAAAGAGGATCTAACCATCGTTCTTTGACACTCAATGGCAATACCATCATTGAAAAAGTTAATTCGCTGGTTAAAAGGAAAAAGGAGGCTTATGTCAGGATGAGGCTTGAAGGCTCAGTTAGTGCACTGGATAGCTATAGATTAGCCAGGAGGGAGCTAAAGAGTGAGTTGAGAAGAGCTAAAAGAGGACTTGAGAAGAGCTAAAAGAGGACACGAGAAGACTTTGGCTGATAGGATCAAGGAGAATCCTAAAGTTTTCTTTAGATATGTTAAGAATAGAAGATTGGTTAGGGCAAGATTAGGCCAGTTAGAGACAGCAGTGAGAAGTTGTGTGTGGAGCCTGAAGAGATTGGAGAGGCACTGAACAAATATTTCTCTTCGGTATTCACGCAGGGAGAGGTAAATGTAGTTGTGGAGAACACTGGGATACAGGGTTGTAAACTGGAAAGAATTGAAGTAGATAAGGAGGATGTGCTAGATATTCTTGAGGGTTTGAAGTTAGATAAGTCCCCTGGGCCGGAAGGGATTTACCCTAGGATTCTCTGGGAGGTGAGAGAGGCGACTGCAGAGCCTCTGGCTCTGATCTTCAGGTCGTCGTTGGTTACAGGTATAGTGCCGGAAGACTGGAGGATAGCGAATGTGGTCCCATTGTTCAAGAAGGGGAATAGAGACTTTCCTGGGAATTATAGACCAGTGAGTCTTACTTCTGTTGTGGCAAAGTATTGGAAAGAATTATTAGGGATAGGATTTGTAGTTATTTAGAGAGAAACGAATTGATTGGGGATAGTCAGCATGGTTTTGTGAAGGGTAGGTCGTGCCTTACTAACCTTTTTTGAAAAAGTGACCAAAGAGGTGGATGGAGGTAAAGCAGTTGATGTGGTATGTATGGACTTTAGTAAGGTGTTCGATAAGGTGGCCCATGGAAGACTTCTGCAGAAAATGCAGATGTATGGGATTGAGGGTGATTTAGCTAATTGGATTAGGAATTGGCTAGCTGATAGAAGACAGATGGTGGTGGTTGATGGAAATTATTCATCGTGGAGTTCAGTTAAAAGTGGTGTACCTCAGGGATCTTTTTTGGGGCCCCTGCTGTTTGTAATTTTTATAAATGATCTGGATGAGGGTATTGAAGGATGGATTAGTAAATTTGCAGATGACACTAAAGTCGGTGGAGTGGGAGATAGTGAAGAGAGGTGTTATAGTTTGCAGAGGGACTTGGACAAGTTGCAGAGCTGGGCCGAGAGGTGGCAAATGGAGTTTAATATGGAAAAGTGTGAGGTAATTCACTTTGGCAGGAATAACAAATGTGTAGAGTATAGGGCTAATGGTAGGACTCTTAATAGTGTTGAAGAACAGAGGGATCTTGGTGTACATGTGCATAGATCCCTGAAAGTTGGCAATCAATCGATAAGGTTGTTAAGAAGGCATATGGAGTCTTAGCTTTTATTGGTAGGGGGATTGAATTTCGGAGCCGCAACGTCATGTTGCAACTGTACAAAACTCTAGTGTGGCCGCACTTGGAGTATTGTGTACAGTCCTGGTCCCCGCATTATAAGAAAGATGTGGAGGCATTGGAGAGGGTACAGAGGAGGTTTTCCAGGATGTTGCCTGGTATGGAAGGCAGGTCTTATGAAGAGAGGCTGAGAGATTTGAGGTTGTTTTCGTTAGAAAGAAGGCGGCTAAGAGGAGACCTTATTGAAACATATAAGATGATTAGAGGTTTAGATAGGGTTGACAGTGATAGCCTTTTTCCTAGGATGGAGAAAGCTAGCACGAGGGGACATAGCTTTAAATTAAGGGGTGGTAGTTATAGGACGGATGTCAGAGGTAGGTTCTTTACCCAGAGGGTGGTAAGGGAACTTTGAAACTGGAACAGCTTGCAGTTAGTTTCCAAATCTGGCTCTCAGACTGGCTGATGATGGCTGATTCTGATGGATCTGCTGTGTCTTTGGATAATAAAGGTAAAGTCCATGAAACCAGCTTCAATCTTATTGCTGCTGGGTTTTAGTGCTCTTGCCCCTCATTCCTCCCCCCCTCCAGTCTAGTTTGGATGGGGAAGGTTATTATGATACAATAGGACATTATGGCTATTGAATTCTAATCTTCCCTTTTGTCACTAAATACTCTCACAACACCAGGTTAAGTCCAATTGAAACACGCACTCAGGCAGTCTGGAAATTCCATAGTCTTTAGGTGTTGCCCATCCTTGAACAGTGAGATGCGTAAATTCCACAATGCTTGAAAGGTACTTTCATCTACGTCCATATTTAATTATGATAATTATTTAAACCCGATACCATTTGTAATCTAAATGCTAAAGTCACATGATTTGCAGCAGCCGTCTCTTAAAATATTGACTGAAAATTGATAATATGACATGGTCCTAGTCAGCGTGATATTACTCTTATCCAACTAGGTCTCCCTCTCAGGATTATCTGAAAGTCTCCAGGAATTAAAGATTAATCTTCAGGACATAGCAGTAAGTAAAAGGCTTGGATTATTTACAACAACTTAAAAGCGCGTTAAATGTACTAACAGGTCAATAGGTGCTTCAAAGGAATCATTATAAAATAAAATTGACTTTGGTTTACATTGGGAAATATTAGGACAGGTGAATAAAAGGTTTGGTCAAAGAGATTAATTTTTGGAACTCTTTAAATGACAGGAGAGAGAGAGAGACGGGGAGAGAGAGAGACGGGGAGAGAGAGAGACGGGGAGAGAGAGAGACGGGGAGAGAGAGAGACGGGGAGAGAGAGAGACGGGGAGAGAGAGAGACGGGGAGAGAGAGAGACGGGGAGAGAGAGAGACGGGGAGAGAGAGAGACGGGGAGAGAGAGAGACGGAGAGCTTCAGGGAAGGAATTCCAGAGCTCAGGACTCTCTCAGAGCTGAAGTTATGGCCACCAATTATGGAGCGATCAGTGATACACAAGAAGCCGTATAAGTAAATTTAAAACTAATAGTTACTAATATTCATCTCTATCATAGTTCTGAGATTTACAGTCACCTTCCAGACATTTTATGTAAGTTGCTTGATGATCAACTTCATATACAGACTAAACAAAAGCAAAAATACAATAGATGCTGGAAATCTGAGGCAGGTACAATTTTGTGTTGTAAAAAGTATTTAGACAGTTACACGGGTAAGATGGATTTAGAGGGATATGGGCCAAACGCACACAATTGGGATTAGCTTAGTGGTTATTAAAAAAGGTTGGCATAGACAAGTTGGGTGGAAGGCCCTGTTTCCATACTGTAAACCTTTATGACTATGACTGTATCCCACTCGCAATTAAATAAAGATGTTTAGTTATCACTATTATTTGCCACCCTTACATAATTAGGAATAGATATGCTTACCATACACAGGGACCATTTTTAGACAAAAATTTTCTATTGGAAACTACCAGCTGGTCCACTAATATGAATATATCTGTCACCAGTCAAGTTGAAGGATGGTGAGATTAATTTCTGCACAGACCTTCCGCTTTGATTTGATTTATTGTTGTCACATGTATTAGTTCACAATGAGAAATATTGTTTCTTGTACAGTCTACAGACACAACATGCTGTACATAAAGAAGGAAAGGAGAGGGTGCAGAATGTAGTGTTGCAGTCGTAGCTAGGGTGTAGAGAAAGATCAACTTAATGCAAGACAGGTCCGTTCAAAAGTCTGACAGCAGCAGGGAAGAAGCTGTTCTTGAATCTGTTGCTACGTGACCTCAGACTTATGCACCTTTTTCCCGATGGATGAAGGTGGAAGAGAGAATATCCGGAGTGCATGGGGTCCTTAATTATGCTGGCTGCTTTTCCGAGGCAGCGGGAAGTGTAGACGGAGTCAGTGGATGGGAGGCTGGTTTACGTGATGGATTCTGTGCGAAGTTGCAAGTATAGGCCTACCACACTTATTACCTCCTGGCAGGAGAGTGAATTAGTGATGGAAGGTGGATGGGTTTATCACCTTGCTGGAGTTCAGTCCTTTTTCTGTGCTCTGGAATTGCAGAGGGTTTGCACCTATATCAGCAAAAGCACTCACCTCAACTTGATGCCAATTTCATTGGTATCGTGGCCATTCTGACTGCCATTTTCATTTGGCTTGATTGACAAGATGTCAGGGGGAAAATGCACACACAAACTTCAGATAGCTGAAGTAGCGAAGCAATGTTCTGTATCCATCCGTCTCCCAGTGCAAACTCACCCCACTAAGCAAACCTATGAAGAGATTGGAGAGGTTAATGGGGTAGGACAGATGGACAGCACTCTAAAGGGAACCCAGCAGAAGGAAGTAGAGTATGACAGAATATTTTGATGTTTACACAAGAAAATGAGTATTATTAATCACACAGCAGCATTGTGCAGCTCTGGTTCTCTCTTGAGACCCCATTTGAAAGCAAGGAGACTGTCACGATGACTTGAACCATAGTATTCCTTCAGTGCAGCGAAAGGCCATTTGGCCCATCAAGTCTGCACTGACTCCCTGACAGAACGTTTTACCTAGGCTCTTTCCCCCATCTTATCCTCGTAACCCCACAAATTTAGCTTAGCCAGTCCACCAAACCTCCATATCTTTGGACGCTGAGAGGCAATTAAGCATAGCCAATCTACCAAATCTACACATCTTTGGACCCCAAGGAGCAGTTTAGCATGGCCAACCCAGTTAACCCATACATTTTTAGACACTAAGGGGCAATTTAGCATGGCCAATCCGCTCAACCTGCACATCTTTGGACTACGGGAGGAAACCCACGCAGACATGGGGAGAATGTGCAAACTCCTCACGCACAGTTTGTGAGGCCTGAATTGAATCCGGATCCCTGGTGCAGTGCTAACCGCTGTGCCACCACATTTGCATGCCATTGCCAGATGCTGTAGTTAATGTCTTTGTTGTTTCGTTTGAAAAGATCCAATCCATCCAGCCACCTTATGCTGGCTTTCAAAATAAGAATGCAAAGTGTATGCTCAGTAATATCTGCAAGCAAAAGGCTTGGGAGGCTGGCCAAGGTAATGTTCCCAAAATGCTCGATTCCCAATCAAATTATCTTGACATTTCATGTTTCAAATTATCCAGAGGTAGCAGATCTTATAATGGTGGCATTATTGAATCTTGGCATCATTTGTTCCATCGGTTGGCTGATTTCCATTTCACTGAACTTTTCTTTTGCCTCTCCCTGTCGCTTTTGTGATATTTTAAAGTAAGATATTTTACTTCTTTTAGACATGCTGCAAATAAGATTTCAACAGATAATGTCTCAATGGGATAAAATCTTTTTTGGCTGCTCTATATGATTTTCATCACCTCACCCAACAGTGAAACATCAGGAAGACTAAAGCCATTGGGTTGGATTGCATAGGGCGCCACGGTCCCCACCACATCCACAAACATCCATTCCCTCCACCACCAACGCTCAGTAGCAGTGTTGTGAACTACCCCTAAGATGCACAGCAGCAATTCATCAAAGATCCTTAGACAGCACCTTCCAAACCCACAACCACTTCCATCTAGAAGAACAAGGGCAGCAGATACATGGAAACACCATCTCCAAGTGGTGTTCACCTCCAAGCCAATCAGAAAGAACAAAGAACAAAACTGCGTGGGAAACAGGCCCTTCGGCCCAACGAGCCCGCACCACCACCCCAATGTTCCCACCTCTACCCGTGATCCCTGTCTATGTTTATAGATCTATGGATTAAAAACCAAATTTGAGACAATTTAGAGAGAATTTGTTTTGCCAATTAGCCTAAGAGCACATCTTTGGGATGTGGGAGGAAACCGGAGCACCCGGAGAAAACCCACGCAAGCACGGGGAGAATGCGCAAACTCCCACAGACACAGGCCCAAATCCATGTATCTGCACAGCACAGCGATAGTCGCTGAGCTGTCGTGTTGCCCATCAAATGGTCCAGGTCAAGCGTACACTAATGACGTGAAGCACTAGGATACTCTTGAAAAAAAATCCAAGAGCAGCCCTCTCATGACCCATCGCGTGTATGCCCCTCGTTAGACAACAAGGTGGACCAAAGCACCTGTAGGATGAAAACAGTACATCAATATCATTATCTGTTTACACACTTCCCAGGGACTCCCAAGGCTCGTGATCCCTATTTTAAATCAGTTTTCTGTACCCCTCCATTCCCATTCTGTTCATTTGCCCATCTAAGTATTTCTTAAATAACTCCAGAGTGTCTGCCTCCACCACTTTACTTGGCAGCGCATTCCATACCCCCACCGCCCTCTGTGTGAAAAAACTTCCTCTAGTATCCAAATTATACCTTACCCACCTCACCCTAAGCCCATGACCCCTCGTGCTATTTGAGTCCATGGAGCCCTGATGAAGGGAAGGCTAAGATTTCAGTTGGTCCCCAGTGCGAGGTGGAAGAGAGGGTGTTAAAGGGAGGATATGATCTTGGAGGGAGGGGGTTGCCTCTGATTTGCACGAGGCCCCCTCCTCCTAGCCCCACAGCAAGACACACAGTGAAAGCTGCTGTACTAACTCCCACTTGCCCCAGCCCCATGTAACGTAGAGTCAGAATCATAGAATTCATACAGAGCAGAAGGAGGCCATTCAGCCCATCAGATGTGATGCCGACCCAGGCCTTATTCCTGTAATCCCACGTATTTACCTTGTTAATCTTTCTGACACAAAGGGGCAATTTATCATGGCCAATCAATCTAATCCACACATTTTTGTGGGAGGAAACTGGAACACCCAGAGGAAATCCATGCAGACATGGGGAGAATGTGCAATCTCAACACAGACGATAACCTGAGGCTGGAATCAAACCTGGGTCGCTGGTGCTGTGAGGCAGCCGTGCTAACCACTGTGCCAGCCAAAGGGCACTTGAGGCCCATCAGTGGTTATTCATTGACCAGTAAAGAGTCTCAATCGATTTTATGCCTTGCCTGCCCATTATAATATGGGGGTAACGTAGAAAATGGAACAGGAGGAGGCCATTCGGCCTTTTGAGGCTGCTCCACCATTCATTATGGTCATGGTTGATCATCCAGCTCAATAGCCTGATCCCATCTCTCTCTTCCCCCCCCCCACCACCCACCCCTTTGCCCTCACGTGCTATATCTAACCGCTTCTTGAAAACATTCAATGTTTTGACCCCAGTTACTTCCTGTAGTAGTGAATTCCACAGGCCGACCACTCACACACGGTGCAGAAATTTCTCCTCACCTCAGATGAGATTTAACTATAAGTGGCTTCAGTTCCCTTATCTGCATGGTTCCCTTCACAGAATCACACAACCAGCACTGTAGAGTGGCCCATCGCTGCAAGAGCATTCCACCCAGTCCCACTCCCTTTCCGTATCCCCGAAACCTTGCATGTTCGTTCTTTCGAGATAGCAGTCCAATTCCCGTTTGATCGAACCCTCCTCCACCAGCCTTTCGGGAAGTTTGTTCCAGACTCCAATCACCCTCTGGATGAAAAACGTCTTCTTTGCATCAGTTTTACTCCTTGTGCCAATTATTTTGAATCCGTGTCCCCTGGTTCTTGTACCGGGACAAGTTTCTCATTATTTGCCCTATCTGTGTTCCTTGCAATCTTGAATATCTCTGTCAAGTCTCCTGTTGGCCTGTGTTTCATCCAGCGAAAGACCACACCTTTGCAAGCTATGGAATTCCTGAGCGGCACAGTGATTAGCATTGCTGCCTCGCAGCTCCAGGGATCCGGAGCCGATTCTCGACTTGGATCACTACCTGTGTGGAGTTTGCATGTTCTTCCCTGGACCTCCTGTGAAATTCCTTGCCCAGTGAAGCAGTTGAGGCTACCTCATTGAATATTTTTAAGGCAAGGATAGATAGATTTACGAACAGTAAAGGAATTGTGGTGACTGGGCGGGTAACTGGAGCTGAGTCCACAAAAAGATCAGCCATGATCTTATTGAATTGCGGAGCAGGCTCGAGGGGCCAGGTGGCCTCCCCCTGCTCCTAGTTCTTATGTGTCTGTGTGGGTTTCCTCTGGGTGCTCTGGTTTCCTCCTACAGTCCAAGAGACATGCTGGTTAAGAATATTAGGCTAAGTTCTTCCTCAGTGTACCCGAACAGGCGCCGGAGTGTGGCAACTCAGGGATTTTCACAGTAACTCCATTGCAGTATTAATGTAAGCCTACTTGCAATGCCAATAAATAAACTCTAAACTTCTTTCTCCCCGGAATCATTCTCCACTCACCTGATGAAGAAGCAGTGCTCCAAAAGCTCGTGATTCCAGTTAAATCTGTTGGACTTTAACCTGGTGTTGCGAGACTTCTTCCTTTATCTCTGGAACCATTCTTGTCAAGCTCCTCTGTAGCCTCTCCGACGTTCTTTGTTAAATCTATTTCTGATTAGAAGTTATAAGTCAATTACCGAATCGGACTGGGTGCTGTATTGACGAGAGGAGAAGGGGCTGTTCGTTCGCTGCAGTGTGTAATTAAGATGTGGCAGTGCGATGGGAGGTTGCGATAATGGATGAACACATGCAGCTGGATCAGCTTGTTGTATACTTGAGCTTGGCCTGGGAACTGAGCAATGACGGACAGGTTTTTTTTTTGGAACTGCCTGTTGGTTCGGCTTCTTTTGTGGGGCGGGGAGGGAAGATGTCATTCGGCACCCGCTCTTTTCTTCCTCCCTCCCCCAACACCAGCTGTGAGCTGAAGCCCACAGGCGCATGTGTGCGGGAAGGCCTTCATACCAAGAAAAGTGAATCTTTGTTTAAACAATAGGATCAATTCTCCATTCCCCCCGCCACCCCCAGTGCTGGCGTGCTGAATTTAAAACTGCGTTGGCACCCTGTCGGAGCTTCAACATTCATAATTCCAACCCGCCATCACCAGGCTCCAGCCCAACGTGGGAAGTACTTGCAAGTAAAACTCGCCCTCCAAATGGAGCTAGGCCGGGCTATTTGCGAAATAAAACAATGTTAAATGGAAAACGTTATTCCCGTTAGATATTGAGTAGACTCATGGTGAAATCGTGCAGCCCCATTCACTCCACTTGGTGGCCAGTCAAATCTCCGTTCACTGCGGGTTTGGATTGGAAAATCCTATCTGTGTGATTGATGGTAAGATTTCAACCATGGTTTTTTTTCCCCAGAGTTGGGGAGTCCAAAACTAAAGGGCATTGGTTTAAGATGAGAGGGGAAAGATTTGAAAGGGAACTGAGGAGCAACTTCTTCACACAGAGGGTGATGCATATATGGAATGAGCTGCCAGAGGAGATTTGATTTGTTATTGTCACATGTATTAACATACAGTGAAAAGTATTATTTCTTGCGTGCTATACAGACAAAGCATACCATTCACGGAAGAGGAAAGGAGGGGGTGCAGAATGTAGTGTTACAGTCATAGCTAGGGTGCAGAGAAAGATCAACTTAATGCGAGCTAGGTGCATTCAAAAGCAGCAGGGAAGAAGCTGTTCTTGAGTCGATTGGTATGTGACCTCAGACTTTTGTATCCTTTTCCTGATGGAAGAAGGTGGAAGAAAGTACGTCTGGGAGTCCTCGAGTATGTCGGCTGCTTTTCTGAGGCAGCAGGAAGAGTCAATGGATGGGAGGCTGATGGCTTGGGCAATATTCACGATCCTTTGTAGTTTCTTGCGACCTTGGGCAGAGCAGGAGCCATAACCAAGCTGTGATTCAACCCCCAGTTTTCTATGGTTCATCTGTAGAAGTTGGTGAGAGTTGCAGGGGCCATGCCAAGTTTCCATAGTCTCCTGAGAAAGTAGAGGCATTGGTGGGCTTTCTTAACTGTAGTGTCAGCACGGGGGGACCAGGGCAGGTTGTTGGTGATCTGGACACCTAAAAACTTGAAACTCTCGACCTTTTCTACTTCACCTCCATTGAGATAGATATGTCCTCATTACGCATGTGACACTAGTTGTGATGAAATGAGCTCTGTCAATGCAGCATCTGAATATGATTCTTAGCATTTTGCAGACGAGTGTGCACTCATGAGTGGTATAGAGCAAAGTTGCCCTCATATATGATGTAATAAGCCTACAATGTTGGATTTCCATATTTTGTGTTTTTTTTTGTCTTTTGAAGCAGAAACTTAAAGGGAAAAAAAAATCAAATGACTTTTCTTCCTAGTACATATTATTTTGCCAATTGTAGATGTGGGACACAGAAACAGGATTGTTTTCATTCTGAGTTTTAGTCCCAAATTCCCTAAGCTCACTTATTTTATTCATTCATTCATGAAATATGGGCATCACTGGCAAGGCCAGCATTTATTGCCCATCCCTGATTGACCTTGAGAAGGTCATGGTGAGCTGCCTTCTTGAACTACTGCAGTCTATGCGCCACAGTTGCCTCACAGCGCCAGGGACCCAGGTTCAATTCCTGCCTTGGGTCGCTGTGTGTACGGAATCTGCACATTCTCCTCGTGTCTGCTTGGGTTTCCTTCGGTTTCCTCCCATAGTCCAAAGATGTGCAAGTTAGGGGGGTTGGCCATGCTAAATTGGCACTGAGTATTCAAAGATGTGCAGGTTGGGAGGATTGGGTGTGGGGGGGGGGGGGGGGGGGGGGGGGGTGATATCCCTGTCATCTCTACCATTGAGATCTCCCACATCAGTGTAACTTACCTTGGTACAGGGCAAAGTGGGGTGGCACAGTTGTTAGAACAAAACAAATCAATTGGCACCAGTGAAAAAAATGATGTAGAGATGCCAGCGTTGGACTGGGGTAGTAAGAACTCAGTAAGAATCTAGCAACACCAATTTTAAATCCAACCGATTTATTTGATAGTAAATTTGCGAGCTTTTGACACTCTGTCTTCATCAGGCAAATGCAGTGTTCTGGTCTGCAATAGCACACATATCAACACAGACAGTTACAGATTGCTGATTAGAATGCGAATCCTTACATCTAACCTGCTATTCAAGTGTTAAAGTGGCTAACAATGTGTGTGAAGGGAATCCTGAGCATTGGTTAAAGAATTGTGTATTTTCTCCAGACGGCACAGTAAGTGAGGTTTTTTGCTAACCCAGGCAAGTTATGGGACCTCCTCAGAAGACGAACACGGGACACGGTGGACAGAGAACCCTTTGTTGTCCAGTACTTCCCGGAGCGGAGAAGCTACGACATCTTCTCCGGAGTCTTCAACATATCATTGATGATGATGAACATCTCGCTAGGGCCATCCCCACCCCCCCACTTCTTGCTTTCAGACAACCGCACAACCTCAAACAGATCATTGTTCGCAGCAAACTACCCAACCTTCAGGAGAACAGTGACCACAATACCACACAACCCTGCCACAGCAACCTCTGCAAGACATGCCGGATCATAGACATGGACGACATCATCAAACGTGAGGATACCATTCACCAGGTGCACGGTACATACTCTTGCAACTCGGCCAACGTTGTCTACCTAATACGTTGCAAGAAAGGATGTCCCGAAGCATGGTACATTGGGGAGACCATGCAGACACTATGACAGCGGATGAATGAGCATCGCTCAACAATCACCAGGCAAAACAGTTCCCTTCCTGTGGGCGAACACTTCAGCAGTCATGGGCATTCGGCCTCCGACCTGCGGGTAAATGTTCTTCAAGGGGGCCTTCGTGACACACAACAGCGCAGAGTTGCTGAGCAGAGACTGATAGCCAAGTTTGTCACGCATGAGGAAGGTCTTAACAGGGATCTTGGCTTCATGTCACACTATCTGTAACCCCCGTAACTTGCCTGGGTTTGCAAAAAACCTCACTTACTGTGCTGTCTGGAGAAAATACACAATTCTTTAACCAACGCTCAGGATTCCCTTCACACACATTGTTAGCCACTTTAACACTTGAATAGCAGGTTAGATGTAAGGATTCGCATTCTAATCAGCAATCTGTGACTGTCTGTGTTGATATGTGTGCGATTGCAGACCAGAACACTGCATTTGCCTGACGAAGACAGATTGTCAAAAGCTCGCAAATTTACTATCAAATAAATTGGTTGGATTTAAAATTGGTATTGCTAGATTCTTACCAGGAAAAAAGCCAGGAGTGTAATATAGATGAAGGCAGAGCCTGCATTCATAGTTAATTTACTTGAAATATGATTAGATGTTTCTAGATTTGAAAACAGCTTTTCATATATTGAGAGTAAATCTGACCAATTTAAAAAGAAAAGTAAATATGTCCTGGGTAAGTGTCTTGGGTATTTTTCTCTATGAAGTTTTGCTATAAATGCAAATAGTTGTACTGAGTCAGGCTATATTAACTTCTCAAACTGATGTGGAAAGTTTTGAAAGTGTTTTTTGCAGTGCATTTGTTAGACATGAGTTTATGAATTTACTGTCAATGCCAAGCAAAGGGTATTTTTCTCAAAGCACTCCCAGAATCCGCTCAAACAAATGGATTCCTTCCCCCTATTTTTCTTTTGCTTCTTTGTAAAATGTTGGGAGTCTGGCGGAATTGGGACTATATTTGTACATAATATTTTCCAAGTGGCAGCTGATATCATAGAATCCCTACAGTGCAGAAGGAGTCCATTCAGGCCAGTGAGTCTGTACTGACCACAATCCCACCCCGGTCCTCTCCCCATAATCCCACATACATACCCCAGTGATCCCCCTACACATCTTGGGACATAAGGGAGAAATTAGAATGGCCAATCCACCTAACCAGTGCTTCTTGGGACTGTGGGAACACACACACACACATAGATAGATGCACACGTATACGCACAAACACACTCCCACCCACACACTCAAGAGAAGCACACACACACTCCAGACAAGCATACACACATACTTCACCCACACACTCCCCATCCACACATACCTCACCCACCCATCCACACTACCCACCCATACACCCCATCCACTTACACACCTCAACCAGCTACACAGATGCACACATGTATACACATACATACACGCACAGACCCCACACACAGCCCATACACACATCCTACCTGCACACATAGGGTGGCACAGTGGTTAGCAGTGCTACCTCGCAATGCCAGGGACCCCAGGTTTGATTGTCAGCTTGGGTTACTGTCAGTAGGTGTCTGCGCATTCTCCCTGTGTCTGCGTGGATTTCCTCTGGGTGCTTCTGATCCCTCTTACAGTCCAAAGATGTGTGGGTTAGGTGGATTGGCCATGCTAAATTGCCCCTTAGTGTCGGGGGCACTAGCTAGGGTAAAAGTATGGGGCTGTGGTGATGGGGCCGGGGTGGGATTATGGTCAGTGTAGACTCGATGGGCCGTATGTCCTCCTTCTGCACTGTAGAATTCCATGATAAACTCCAATGAATCCAGGGACAGTTGACCCAATTTCACCTCGAAAACAATCCTGCCATTCCAGGAATCAGTCTGGAGAACTTTTCCCTGACGAACTTGGGAAATAAATCCTACTATTTTAGCTGTCATTTCTGAATGCGTAAATCAGGCATGACTACAGAATCATCCTGTATACTTCCCATTTTCTTTCTGAATCAGTGATTAGGAATTCATAATCCATTTGCTGCTTTGGTTGCAGTAAAGTCACTGCTGTTCTGACGTAATTATAATCTTGGTGTTATTATTTTGTCACCTCTGTTCAGAGCTGTTGTAAATCTTCACAGAATTCGAGGGTTTGTGACTAACTTGTTTGGGCTGCTCTTATACAGCAGCATTGCCTAAAGTCTCCCTCAGATGATGGTGAGGCATGGTGGCACCGTGATTAGCACTGGAACCTGGGTTCGATTCCTGGTTTGGGTTGCTGTCTCTACAGAGTCTGCATGTTCTCCCTGTGTCTGCGAGGGTTTCCTCCGGTTGTTCTGGTTTCCTCCCACAGTCTGAAATGCTTGCTGGTTAGATGCACTGGCCATACTAAATTCTCCCTCAGTGTACCCAGACAGGTGCCGGAGTGTGACGACTAGGGGGATTTTCACAGTAACTTCATTGCAGTGTTAATATAAACCTACTTGTGACACAGTGCAGCGAGGAGGCACAGTGATTAGTATTGCTACTTCACAACACCAGGGACCCCGAGTTCATTGTCTGTAGGAGTCTGCATGTTCTCCCCGTGTCTGCATGGGTTTCCTCCGGGTGCTCCTGTTTCCTCCCACAGTCCAAAGATGTGCAGGTTAGATGGATTGGCCATGCTAAATTGCCCCTTAGTGTCAGGGGGACTAGCTAGGGTAAGTGAGCGGGGATATGGGGGGAAGGTCTGAGTGGGATTGTGATCGGTGCAGAATGGCCTCCTTCTGCAGTGTAGGATTCTATGACTAATAAAATAAACTTTAAAAAATTTAAGATGGTTCACACAATTACCAGACCAAATGTGACGTCTAAATGCACATATTGGGACTAAAAGCTTCGTCAAAGCGGGAGATTTTAAGGAATGCCGTGGAGAAGATGGCAAAGTTTAGGGAGGAAATTTCCAGAGTTTAAGGCCGGCCAGTGATCCGGTGGCAGACCAAAGAAATTTCGGATACAGGAGAGGTCGGAATTGGTGGAGCATCAGAGACGAGGGCAGCAGATACATAGGGAATACCACTACCTGCAAGTTCCCCTCCAAGCCGCTCACCATTCTGACTTGGAAATGTATCGCTGTTCCTTCACTGTCGCTGATTCCTGGAATTTTCTCCCTCCTGGCATTGTGGGTCAGCACGTGGACTGGGAGGTTCAAGAAGGCAGCTCACCACCACCTTCTCAAGGGGCAATTACGGATGGGCAATAAATGCGAGGCCCATATCCTGTGTTGAACTTAAAAAAGAGTCAAACCTGGTAACGTTACAGAGTCGGGAGGTGAGAGGAGAGGTGGCAGTCGAGACCGTAGAAGGATTTGAAAACTAGGATGAGAATTTTAAAGTCGAGGCACTCATGGACTCGAAGTGTTATGTAGGTCAGTGAGCAGGTTGGTGATTGATGAGCGTGACTTGGTGAGACAGGCAGCAGAGATTTTAGATGATTATTTTATACAGACAGCGTGCGCTGGGAAAACAGCCAGAGAGACCAGTGGAATACTGAAGTTCGGAGATAATAAGAGCAATGGATGTGAGTTTGAAAAGCGAGAAGAATTGAAACGAGAATAAAGAGAGGCCTTTTTTCCATTGGCTGAGGGCTTGACAAAAGAGACTTCAAATGTTCGGCAAGGATCATGAGGCAAAAGGTTTTGACACAGGATGTTAATGTGAGGAATGCATTGCCTCATAACTGGCTGGACGCAGGTTCAATAGTTGCCTTCAAAAGGGACAAATATCATCATAGAATCTCTACAGTGCAGAAGGAGCCATTTGGCCCGGTGAGCCTGTATCGACTCACCGATAGAGCATACCACCCAAATCCCCTCCCCACTGCATCTTCCTACTCTCTTAACCCTGCATGTTTATCCTGCTAACCTCCCTCATCTACACATCCATGGATATGAAGGGGCAATTTAACATGGCCAATCCACCTATGAGTGGCATAGTGGTTGGCACTTCTCCCTCACAGCATCAGGGGCCCAGGTTCGATTCCTGGCTTGGATCAGTGTCTGTGTGGAGTTTGCTTATCCTCCCCGTGGGTTTCCTCTGGGTGCTCCGGTTTCCTCCCGCAGTCCAAGAGTATGTGGGTTAGGTGGATTGACCATGCTAAATTACCCCTTAGTGTCTGGGATACAGGCAAGGGTTATGGGGATAGGGCCTGAGTGGAATTGTGTTCGGTACAGATTCGATGGGCTGAATGGCCTCTTTCTGCACTGTCGGATTCTATGATTCTAACTTACACATCTTTGGACACCAAGGGGCAGTTTAACATGACCAATCTACCTAACCAGCATACCATTGCACTGTGGGAAGAAGCTGGAGCATTATTAGTTTGTACAGAGAGCAGAAACGCACATAGACATGGGGAGAACGTGCAAACCCAACACAGACAGTGTCCCGAGGCCGGAATTGAACCTGGGCCCTGGGCTGTGAGGCAGTAGCTGGCCAATTGAGGGGGGAATAAAGAGGGGTGTATGAATATGTAGGTTGTTCTTCCAAGGAGCCAACACAGAATCAATGGACCATATGGTCTCACTCTTGTTCTGTGCTATCCAGTGATTGGATAAGTAGGTCATTGGAGTGGGAAAATTAACACTGTGTCCAACTGTTTCAGTGATATGTCATATTCCTCAAGTCTATTTTGTCCATTAACTTGCTGTGATTGTAAAAGTTGTGACTTTAGTGCTTTCTCTGAAGTATCTGTTCCACGTTGAGGGTGTAATGTTGCCACGAATCCAGTTCGAAATGCTGGTTATATTATTGAATTCGTCCATCGGCTGCACCACAAACTTATCTGCAGCATTAGCAGCACTTGTGACTATCTTGTCAAGCCAATCTCGTGTGTAATGTTTAACCTGTGAACTATTGGAAATGGTGCATGATTCTCAGGCCTCCCGACTGCATTAAAGCTAGTATTGGATCTATATCCATCATTCTTGAGGTAGTGCATTAATACTCTTAAAAACGCATGGGGTGCGATCTTACTGGAGCTCTTTCACCGCATAAAGTCGGAGAATTTGGCAAAATCCCACTGGCATGAACGGCTGTAACATTCTGGCTGTGGTTTAAAAATATTGTTCCTCATGCCAGTTCTGTTGTTACCAAACATTTTATATCTGCGGCCTCCATTCTCTTTATCAACACTTCAGCCATTGGAAACAGTTTCTCCTTGTTTTGTTTTGCTGAACTCTTCATATATTCGAACCCCCATCCATATGTTAGGAACCAGATCAGAAACTCCTTCCTCGGTTATATTATGAAGTTAGCCTAGACTATTTAACTTGTCTATGCCCCTTATTATTTTATAGACATCTGTAAGATCAGCCCTAAAGTTTCTACACTTCAGAGAAAAAAGTCCCAGGATCCAGCCTCTCTTTATAACTCAAACCATCAAGTCCTGGTAGCATCCTAGTAAATCTTTTCTGCATTCCTTTTAGTTATAAAATCCTTTCTATGATAGGGTGACCAGAACTGCACACAGAATTCGAAATGTGGCCTTACCAATGCCTTGTACAACTTCAACAAGACGTCCAAACTCCTGTAAAAGGTGTTCTAACCAGTGAAACCAAGCATGCCGAATGCCTTCTTCACCACCCTATCCACCTGTGACTCCACATTCAAGGAGCTATGAACCCCGGTCTCTTTGTTCTATAACTTTCCCCAACACGCTACGTAGGAAAGCCAAGCAGACGTGTGAAGAAGGTGCAAAGTCCACGTAGACAGTCACCTGAGGCTGGAATTGAACCCCGATTCCTGGTGCTATGAGGCAGTAGTGCTAACCATGCGCCACCATGGCATGCTATCATTAAGAATTTGGAAATTCGAAGCTATGTGACCCACTATTTTGTTTTGGTATTGATCTAAACTTTTACCTTCAAGGTGGACGGGATGCCGTGTTGTGGTTTTCCACATTTTATCAATGCAATTGTTTCACATTTGGCTAATCAAGACAGACCTTGTCTCTCTATAAAGTTATTGTGAGTTTTTCCTTCAATTGTATCCCGAGTATTTGGAAACTGTTTTTGCACAATACTGTTTTTCTCTTTGAAAAGCAGTGCCAGCAAAGACAGGGGAGGAAAAAAACTTCCTACATTGCTTATTGACCTAGCTGTTCAGATGTTGTGGTTCTTAGTGCAGTGCATCCAATCTGAAAATGGATTAAGGCAACGGGTGACTTGAAAATTTATTTTCTTGGAATGAAAGACTTGTATTGCTGCGGTGCCTTTTATGGGACATTCCTAACTTCTTACAGCTAATGATGCTAACTTGAAGGGCTGTAACGGTTGTAGGAAACACAGCAACCAGTGGATATGCACTCAGCTCCCACATTTCACAGTGCGATATTGGCCAGGGAGTCCCTTTGTTGTAATGTTGATTGAGCAATAATTGCTACAAACACAAGCGGTAATTCTCCATGGTGCCGTGACATCTTTATGCCCACTCAGAGATGTTTCTGTTCCGATCTCATCCCAAAGAGGGCATCTGCAATGAAGCATTGCCCCTTGCCCCTGGAGTGCCAGCCAAGATATTGGTGCTTAAGCCTCTAGAACAGGAATCATACGCACTGCTATCTGAACCAGAGCTGCCAGATTGGGTGGCTGGGTGGCACGGTAGCACAGTGGTCAGCATTTTTGCCTCACAATGCCAGGGACCCAGCTTCGATTCCAGCCTTGGGTGTCTGTGTGGAGTTTGGACATTTTCCCTGTGTTTGCTTGGGTTTCTGCCTGATGCTCTGATTTCCTCCCACACTCCAAAGATGTGTAGTTTAGGTAGAATGGCCATGCTAAATTGCCCCTTCATGTCCAAAGATGTGTAAGTTAGGGGATTTAGCCATGCTAAATTACTCCTTTGTGTCCAAAGATGTATAAATTAGGGGGAGGGGATAAATACTTGGAGATATGGGGATAGATTATCCCATCCAGGCTCTATCAGAGAGTTGGTGCAGACTTGATGGGCCAAATGGCCTCTTTTTGCATTGTAGGGATTCTATGATTGTATAAGATTCTCCAGTGTGTTCTGAGAATTACTTTGTTCTTTGTGACCCTGAGCCAGATTCTCCAATCTCACTCTTGGCTTCTCCAGTCCTACTGCAGAGAAACGAGATTTGGCTGAATGCCAATCCTCCAAAGAATGATTCCAGGAATGTAGGGTTTATCATTTGAGATTGAGGGGTCTATACTCAATGGAGTTTAGAAGGATGAGGGGGAGAGCTAATTAAAACTTAAAAAATACTGAGGGGCCTGGATAGACTGGACATGGAGAGAATATTTCCAGCAAAGGGAGAGACCAGAATGCGAGGGCAGACCCTCAGAGTGAGATGAGGAGGACTTACTTCAGCCAGAGAGTGATGAATCTATGGAACTCATTACCACAGATGGCTGTGGAGGCCAGGTCATTGAGGGTTTTTCAGGCAGAGATGGGTAGGTTTCTTGATCACTAAGGGGATCGAGGGTTACAGGGAGAAGGCAGGAGAATGAGAATCATATCAGCCGAGATTGAATGGCGGAGCGGACTTGATGGGCTGAATGGCCTAATTCTGTTCCATATCTTATAGGTGTGGGGTTATGGGGATAGGGCCTGGGGTGGGATTGTTGTCAGTGCAAACTCAAGCTGTTTCTATGATTATGTTGGGATATTGTCCTGTGGGAATGGGTGTGGGGGTGCAGGCAGCCAACCTCAAAGATGTTTTGCCAAAGAAACGGTAAATCAACATGCATTTGCAATATATTGTTTCATGAGACACGCTTGTGAACTTTCGTGAACGAACTTCTGAAGTTTGCAGTATTGAGAATGATGCAGCAGACAATGACATGGCAACCAGAACCAGCAACTCATTGCTAATTTTTAAAATGTCATTGCCCATGCCTTGGTCCAGATGCCGAGTGCATTTTGCAGCACTCCTTGTGGGCCAGGAGGATCTGCTGTGTTCCTTCAGGAGGACATTCAAGTTTCTTCAGAATACAATAATCACCACATCTCTCCCTGTCAATGTTTCAAGAACATCCACCACATATCAGATGCCACATTTTACAAGTCACGCTTCAGAGTGCCAAAAATACTTCTCAAAAAATAATAACCATTTTGGGCTTTTTTACCTAATCTCACCTGAAACCATAAATTTACAAGCGTCTTCCAATCCGCAAACCATTCTCGCCAAACCACACTAGCCTCATGTCGGAGATATTCAGGACAAAGGCAAGTGATGTCCGAGGGGTATTACCACTAGACTGTTAATTCAGAAACTCAGCTCAGTTCTGGGGATCCGGGTTCGAATCCCGCCACAGCAGAGGGTGGAATTCAAATTCAATAAAGAAAACCTGGAATGAAAGACCTATGGGTGGCCCATGAAACCATTTTGATTATCGTAAAAACCCATCAGGTTCACTAACGTCCTTTAGACGTTATCTTTGGACACTAAGGGGCAATTTAGCATGGCTACACTACCCAACCTGTACATCTTGAGACATTAAGAGCAATTTAGCATGGCCAGTCCACCTAACCTGAATACCTTGGGACATAAGGGGCAATTTAGTATGGCCAATCCACCTAACCTGCATATTATGGGATATTATAGGGCAATTTAGCATGGCCAATCCACCGACACGCATATTTAGAGTGTGGAGCTCCCGGAGGAAACCCAGGCAGACATGGGGAGATTGTGCTAACTCCAGAGGGAGAGTTACCCGAGACTAGAATTGAACCCGGGGCCTTGGCGCTGTGAGGCAGCAGTGCCGCCATAAAGAAAGTGGGCCATTCAGCCCCTCAGGTGTTTTCTGCCATTCTCGGGCCATCTGTGACTGAGCTCGATTTACCTACATTAGATCTGGATGTCTTGATATCATTAATTCATGTCAGCCTCAGCCTTTACACTTTTCAACCAGTTCGGCAGCAAGAGACCAGGGCAATTGATGGTGTTCTGATTTTTTGTGACAACAACTGCAAAAGGATGTAAACCACTATGGAGTCCCTCATTAAATCCTGCCAGTGGAATCTTGCCAAACATTCTGCCCCTGAGTTTGAAATAATATTTGGCCTATGAAGATATTATTAACTTAGTGAAAATGTTGATTCTGGGTTAAACTACGTTCCTGTTAGAGGAAGAACCTGATATTGTCAGCTTCGATACTTAGTTAGGGTCACGGAGAGAATGGACAATAAATGCCACCAACCAGTGATGCCCATGTCCCACAAATGAATAAATAATATGTTACCCTGGCTATCTTGGATTCTCCCCACTCTATTTCTGACACATCCTGCTGGACTTGTCCATTCCTAGTTGCCCTTGAGAAGGTGGTAGTGAATCGCCTTCTTGAATCGCTGCAGTCCACATGCTGTGGGTTGACCCACAATGCCATTAGGGAGAGAATTCCAGGATTTTGACCCAGCGACTGCGGAAAAAATGGTGATATATTTCCAAGTCAGGATGTTGAATAGCTTTGAGGGAAACTTGCAGCTGTTTCCATGTGTCTGCTGCCTTTGTTCTTCTAGATGGAAGTAGCCATGGGTTTGGAAGGCACTATCTAAAGATCTTTGGTGAATTGCTTGTAGATGGTGCACACTGTTGCTACCCAGTGTCAGTGGTGGAGGGAATGGAAGTTTGTAGATGTGCTGCCAATGAAGCAGGCTGCTTTGTTCTGGATGGTGTCAAGCTTCTTGAGTATTGTTGGAGTTGCATTCATTCAAGCAAGCAGAGAATATTCCATCATGCTGCTGACTTGTGCCTTGTAGATGTGGACAGGCTCTGGGGAGTCAGGAGATTAGTTACTCGTTGTAATATTCCTAGTCTCGAATCTGCTCTTAGAAATCATAGAAACCTTATAGTGCAGAAGGAGGCTATTCAGCCCATCGAGTCTGCACTGACCACAATCCCACCCAGGCCCTACCCCCATATTTCTACATATTTACCCACTAATCCCTCTAACCTACACATCTCAGGGTTCTAAGTGGCAATTTTTAGAATGGCCAATCAACCTAACCCGCACATCTTTGGGCTATGGAAGGAAACTAGAGCACCCGGAGAAAACCCACACAGACACGAGGAGATTGTGCAAACTCCACACAGGCAGTGACCCAAGCTGGGAATCGAACCCAGGTCCCTGGAGCTGTGAAGCTGCAGTGCTAACCACTGTGCTACCAATGCCGCCCTAACCACTTGTAGCCACTGTGTTTATGTGCGAGTGCAGTTGAGTTTCTGGTCAATGGTAACACTAAGGATGTTGGCAGTGGAAGAATTCGATGATGGTAACACCATTTGATGTCAAGGGGTGGTGTTTCATGTGGCCTTTTCGTCTGCTTTTACCTGCTGGTAAAAAAAAGCCCAAACCCACGGGGAGGAATAAAAGCACATGTTCAAATGGACACTGAGATCCTTAAAATCCATATTGTAAAAGCAGATTGGCTGGATGGGTAGTTAAACGGGAGAGTGTCTGCAAGACATAATAGAGAGAGTTTGTCAGCAACTGAGAAAGTGTCACTTCCTATTTAATATTAACATGCAAGAAAGATGCCAGGGGTATTATTCCTTCCACACGATTGATTTCCAATAAAATTGCCCTTGGGAAGTCAGAAGACCTGCTGTTTTATAATCTGAGGAATTACATCGTAGTACCACACCATATAACATCCCGCCTCTGAGATGGAGCAGTCTTTCAAATGACTAGTTATCTTAAGGTCATAAGATCTAACTCCTTGAAAGAAAACAATTTAAGAACATACCATATATAGAGACAATTAGTAGATGATATACAGCCAACTCTGCCATTGAATAAGATCACAGAATCATAGAATCCTACAGTGCAGAAGGAGACCATTTGGCCCTTCTAGTCTACACTGACTTACCCAAACCTTATCACAGTAATCCGATGTATTTATCCCACTAATATCTTGGGACACTAACAGACAATTTAGCACGGCCAGTCCACCTAACCTGCACATCTTTGGAGTTTGATTGGCACCGCATCTACCAACATCCACTTCTCCCATCACCTCAATAGCAGCAGTGTGTACTATCTACCAGATGCACTGCAGCAACTGGGAGGAAACCAGAGCACCCAGAGGAAACACAGGGAGAACTTGCAAACTCCATGCAGTTACCCGAGACTGGAATTGAATCCGTGTTTCTGGCATTGAGAGACAGCAGTGCTGACCACTGTGCCACCATACCACCCTCAAAGGTGATCCTCCAGCTTAATTCTACTGTTCTACCAGATTCCCATATCTCTTGATTCCCTCGTGTGTCTGCAATGCCTTATTCATTTGTGGGATATGGGCGTCACTGGCTGGACCAGCATTTATTGTCCATCCCTCGTTCCCCTTGAACTGAGTGGCTTTGCCAGGCCATTTCAGAGGGCAGTTAGGAGAAAAGTTAGTAGAATATTATTGTTTATTGCAAGGAAAATTGATGACAAAAGTAGGAAGGTTATGCTTCATTTGTACAGGACACTGGTGAGACCGCATACAGTATACTGTGTACCACACTGGTCTCCTTATTTAAGGAAGGATAGAAATGGGTTATAGGTGGTTCAGAGAAGATTTAGCAGACTAATTCAGGGAATTGACAGGTTATTATTTGCAGAAAGGGATGGACAGGCTAGACTTGTATCCACTGGAGTTTAGAAAAGTAAGAGGCAACTTGATCCTGAAAGGTATTGACAGAATGGATGTGGAGAGGATGATTCCTCTTGTGGAAGAAGCAGGGTCGCTGTTTAAACATTAGGGCTTGCCCATTTAAGACAGAAATGAGAAGTTTTTTTCTCTTGACGGGTGGCAAGTCGTTGGGAGTTCCTTCTTCAGGAGGCAGTGGGAACGGTCTTTGAGGTAGAGAAAGCTTTTGGTTAATGAGGGGGTAGAAGGTTACCAGGGTGGGTATGAAGTTATAGTCAGATCAGCTATAATCTCATTGATTGATAGAACAGGCTCAAAGGGCTGAATGGCCTACTCCTGCTTATAGTTCATATCTTTGCAATTCATACTTGTCAAGTTTGTTCATCAGTAACTGATGAAGACAGTGTTACTTGCATTGAAATATGGGGTGTGATTTTACAGCTGCACTTGAGTAGGACCAGAAAATCCTGCCCGAGTTCAGCGGACATTTCCATTGTCCAAACCTCACCCGTTCCGACTCCGTGGTGGGCGGGTGGTAAAAGTCCAGCCTTGTAAACAAGTAAGTTTCCAATTTTATAATTTGACAACTTAGCTGGTCAAAGTATATTTATTAAGCTAGAAGGAATACAGAAAAGATTTACTGGGATGCTGTCGGGTCTTGATGGTTTGAGTTATAAGGAGAGGCTGGATAGACCGAGACTTTATTCCCTGGAGCGTAGGAAACTTTGGGGTGATCTTATCAAGGTCTGTAAAATAATGAGAGATGTAGATCAGCTAGTTAGTCAACATTTTTCCAAAGTAAGGGAGTCTAAAACTAGAGGGCGTAGGTTTAAGGTGAGAAGGGAGAGATACAAAAGGGTCCAGAGGGGTAATTTTTTCACATAGCGGGTGGTGAGTGTCTGGAACGAGCTGCCAGAGGCAGTAGTAGAGGTGGATACAATTTTGTCTTTTAAAAAGCATTTAGACAGTTACATGGGTACGATGGGTATAGAGGGATATACTTCAAGCATAGGCAATTAGGACTAGCTTAGTGGCTTAAAAAAAAGGCATAGACCATGTGGGTCGAAAGGCCTGTTCTTTGCTGTAAACCTCCATGACTCTATTAGTCACAAGTAGGCTGCAATGAAGTTCCTGGGATACCCTAAGTAGGAGTTTTCTTCTTAAAATGGATTGAATGTCATCTCTTGGTGAGATTTGTTTTTACAAGATCGTAAACCTTGAAGCTTTGGACGGAAGAGCAGTTAAAGATATTTGAGCTGTGGGTGATTACGGCTGATCTAGCTTCAACCTTTGAATCTTATAAGGAGATCATTTATTAAAGAGAGGCTGTGTGGTCATGATGTTGTGATGGGGGGCGGTGGGCAGTGTGAGTCAGACTGTATCGAGGTTAGTAGCACCTCTCCATCCAAGTGGTTATTAGTTCAGATGATGCATCACACAACAGATAATGAAGCGTAGTGTGACCCCCAACAGTGTACAGCTGCTGATGACCACTGAGATTGAAGTAGTTTTTGTGACTAAGTCCCACATGGTAATTACCTTCAAAGCAGGTCACTGAATTCTGTATTACTTCTCCCTTTTTCTCTCCCCCCACCCCTGTTCTGATTGCTTTTCATGTTTCAGTCCATACTGAGATCAGCTAATGTTACCGTAACAAAGTCGCTCAACTTGGTTAAGCTAATTATTTCCAAAATGTAGACCTGGACTTTGAAACATTTTTGACCATCAGAGAGGAGTGAGAGTTTAAAATATAAAAGGTGTGTGCACATTCCTACTCCACTGTGTACACATGCATTGTTGTTGTTACAGCGCAGGTAGTAATTATTCGCAAAAGCAAGAACTTCATAAACATGTTTAAATTGGACTCTCTCAGTGGGAGCCTGATTGTGATTTAGCCTGCCAAATTTCAATGGTTGAGGCAACCTGGCAATTAATGGAGGTACTGGTTTATTAGCTGTGATAGTTAACTGCTTTTTGCAGCACGTCTTGTGGGCCAGGAGGAGCAGACAGTAGGTCTCCCTACAACTTCCTCTTTTTACAATTGCGTGCTCTGCTTCTAGCCACAATTTCCTTTCTAACCCCCCAACTAGCTGTGATCTTTCCCTTCCAAATGATAATCCTTTCCTCTGCCCTCTCCAGGTCCTGATCCGAATCTGTTCCCCCTTCCCCCACCCTCTCCAAATCCTTTCGAATCTTCTACATTTGTTTCAGGCTTTGAGCATCAGCCACTGGTTTTCTCAGCTAGCAACCAGATTGCTAATCTAGCCATTGGCAAAAAGGGAGAGAGGTGAAAAGAATTATGAGTTCCCTTCTATACCATTAGGCAAATGTTATGGTTCAAAGTATTTTACGAAGCCTACCTGAATCATAAGTTTTTTTACGTTGAATTTGGCTCGGAGAAGCATGAGATATTCACTTCAAGTGTGATTCAAAAGACCCACTGGGGAACTTTTTTTTATCAAACACAGTTTATTTATAAGAGCATAATTAACACGTACAGAACATGATAAGCGAAAACAAAACTATCACGATAATGTGTCACCCTTAACTTATGTTCCAGTCAAACCCAGTATCCAATAAATGAAATCCTTTAAACAGATTGATCACTGCAGGGGCTGAAATTCACATGATATTGGAATCCAGTTCCCTGGGTTGAATGCTGATTTCAAATGATCTTGAAAACTCAGAGCAGTTTGTCGTCAGATCAGCTCCACAAAATATTGACTCTTCACTGCAGCATGGCAGCAAGCCTTTCTTTCAGCCAGCTGGTGAAATTTTCAAAACAAAACTGAGAGAGAAAGAGACTTCTTTTCCAGCTTGTTTCCAAGGCTGTTTCCAACCCTGCAGCCAAAGCGAAACTGAAGGCTGAAAATCTTTGGTTACCTGACCTGTCCTCGGGTTTTTTTTCCTCCTCCTTCCTAGAATCAGAGCACACACAACCTCAGCCAAAGAGACGATCCTTTAAAACAGAGACGAGGAGGAATTTCTTCAGCCAGAGAATGGTGAATTTGTGGAACTCTTTGCCGCAGAAGGCTGTGGTGGCCAGGTCATTGAGTGTCTTTAAGATGGAGATAGATAGATAGATTCTTGATTAATAAGGGGATCAAGGGTTACGGGGAAAAGGCAGGAGAATGGGGATGAGAAAAATATCAGCCATGATTGAATGACGGAGCAGACTGGATGGGCCGAGTGGCCAATTTCTGCTCCTATGTCTTATGGTCTTCCAGCAATGGCAACACCAAAGGCTGTGAGCGTGATTGAAAGAAACAATCTCTTAAAGGTACACTAATCTCACACAAGTGCACCAATCTTGTGGGATTACCCTGTGCCTGCTCGAGAAATCTCAGGCCCATAGACATTAGGGGAGGATTTTCCAGCTTCCCAGCTGCGTGTTTCATGCCAGGAGGAGATGGCGCGTTGTTTGCTAGTGGTGGGATTCTTTGTTGAGAATCTGGCGGGCTTCCCACCGATGCCGGTGGGAATTCCCATTGATGTCGCCCCACACCGGCGAGAAACCCACAGAGAGGGATACGCTGTTGGCGGGACTGGGGACTCCCACCAGTGTCGACAGCTGGAGAATTTCTACCTACACGATGTTAAAAGTGGAATCATAGAATCGGACAGGGCAGAAGGAGGCCATTCGGCCCATCTAGTCTGCACCGACCACAATCCCATCCCAGGCCCTATCCCATAACCCCATGCATTTACCCTAGCTAGTTCCCCTGACACTAAGGCACAATTTAGCGTGGCCAATCCACCTAACCTGCATGACTTCCAGACTGTGGGAAGAAATTGGATCACCGGGAGGAAACCCACAGGGGGGGAGAACGTGCAGACTCCGCACAGACAGTGACCCAAACCGGGAATCGATCCCAGATCCCTGGCTCTGTAAAGCAGCAGTACTAACCACTGTGCCACTATGCCGACCCAGTTTTATAAATTTTCATTTCTCCTTTTATTTTTCACTATTCCTCATCCTTTCCAGATATGTATCTTGGGTGGTTCTGTCTTGCCATTTTATTCTGATCCCTATTTTAAAACCTTGTTTTCCCTTTAAGCGATAAACCTCCCTGTTCTCCTCTGATTTTATAAATCTGTTTTGGCTGCACTTTCCAAATCAGTTAGCTTAACACCAGCCCAGAGCTTCTGAGGTCAACCCCTAACTACTTGCGATGGTTGGGAATTGCAATATATGGACAGACTTCAAAGGTTTGCAGCAAAGACGTAAGCCATTCCAAATGTTTTAAATATATTTTCAGCTCTCCTTTAAGACTCTCTCACGCTGAAGAAATGGCTGGCAAAAAAAAACGTTGAAATGGGAAAACAGGCAGAAGCAAAAATGATGAAGTAACACAGCACATGACTGGCTTGTTCGTTGACCGGTGTGGTAATGTTGCTGTGAGGAAACTTCCTTAATTGGCATGAATGCACTATGTAGTGGTTAGCTCTGCTGCCTCACAATTCCAGGGACCAAGGTTTGATTCTGGTCTCAGGTCACTGTCTGCATGAACTGTGCATGTTCTCCCCATGTCTGCGTGGGTTTCCTCCGGGTGCTCCTGTTTCCTTCCACAGTCCAAAGATGTGCAGGTAAGGTGGATCGTTCCTCAATGTCAGGGGTTTAGCAGGGTAAATATGTGGGGATTGTGGTTGGTGCTCACTAGATGGGCAGAATGGCCTCCTCCTGCACTGTGGGGATTCTATGATCTATTCTATAACTGTAAATTGCCCCTTAATGTCCAAAGATATGCATGTTAGGTGGATTGGCAATGCTAAATTGTCCCTTAGTGTCCAAAGATGTGTCAGTTAGGTGGATTAGCCATGCTAAATTGCCTCTTAATGTCCAAAGATGTGTAGGTAACGTGGATTAGATGCTAAATTGTCACTTAGTATCCAAAGATGTGTAGGTTATGTGGATTGGCCATGCTAAATTGTTTCTTAGTATTCAAAGATGTGTAGGTTAGATGGATTGGCCAGGCTAAATTGTCCCTTACTGTCCCAAGATATGCTGGTGAGATGAATTTGCCATGGTAAATGTATGGGGCTACAGGCATAGGGTGGGGGAAAGGGCTTGGTTAAGATACTCTGTCGGAGAACCAGTGCAAGTCCAGTGGACTGAATGGCCTTTTCTGCTCTGTGGGGATTTTGAGATAGGTGGTGTCCTGCATCAGTATGGAGTACAGTCACTGCAAAACTTGGGGCATGTTTGCAAAGTGATGGTGAACTTGAAGGAAACGAGAAGGAAATGAGAATGTAGTGTTATAGTCATAGCTAAGATGTAGAGAAAGCTCAAGTTAATGCAAGATAGGTCCATTCAAAAGTCTAATGGCAGCAGGGAAGAAGCTGTTCTTGAGTAGGTTGGTACATAACCTCAGACTTCTGTATCTTTCTCTCAATGGAAAAGGCAGAAGAAGAATGTCCGAGGTTCATGAAGTCCTTTATTATGCTGGCTACTTCTCTGGCTGCAAGTGTGGACAGAGTTAATGATGGAGGCTGGTTTGCCTGATGGATTAGGCTAAATTCATGTTTTTGTAGTTTTTTCATTCAGTTGCATTATTATATCTAAGTTTGGTCTCATTTTTGTTGAAAATCCTGGGCAGAATTCTCCAACCTCCTCTGTACCCGCCATAGATGCCAGCGAGAATGGAAAAACTCTTTTCGCTGTGGCAGCACTGGTGAATGCCAGCCATGGACAGAGGTTTTCGGTGGCTATTCAGAAAGGCCGGATGCAAGATATGGTTTGTAATGTTTTTATTAGTGTCACAAGTAAGGCTTACATGAACGCTGCAATGAAGTTACTGTGAAAATCCCCTAGTCGCCACACTCTGGCGCCTGTTCGGGGCAATGCACCTAACCAGCATGTCGATGGGAGAAATCTGGAGGAAACCCACACAGACGTGGGAAGAACATGCAGACTCCACAGACAGTGACCCAAGCTGGAAATTGAATCCAGGTCCTTGATACTGTGAGGCAGCAGTGCTAACCACTGTGCAGGAGCAAATTCAAGCCTTTACCATTGCATCCATAGCATTGGAAGTACAAATTCACATTTTGCCAAATTCAAAATGTTTTAATTTCATCCTTGGGATATGGGTGTCACTGGCTATCTCTAATTACCCCTGAGAAGGCGGTGGTGAGCTGTCTTCTTGAACTACTGCAGTCCATGTGCCGTAGATGCACCCACAGTACTGTTCGGGAAGGAGTTCCAGGATTTTGACCCCAGAGATGGCGAAGGGACTGCTGACATATTTCCAAGTCAGGATAGTGCACAGCTTTATTGATTAGATTTATTATTGTCACATGTATTGGGATACAGTGAAGAGTCTTGTTCCTTGCACGCTTTACAGATAAAGCTTACCATTCATAGATAAGGGAAGGAGAGAGAATGTAGAATGTAGTGTTAGAGTCATAGCTAAGGTGTAGAGAAAGATCGACTTCATGCGAGATAGGTCCATTCAAAAGTCTGACGGCAGCAAGGAAAAGTTGTTCTTGAGTCGGTTGGTATGTGACCACAGCCTTTTGTATCTTTTTCCTAAAGGAAGAAGGTGGAAGAGTGAATGTCCGGGGTGTGGGGGGTCCTTAATTATGCTGGATGCTTTACCGAGGCAGCGGGAAGTGTGGACGGACTCAGTGGATGGGAGGCTGGTTTTGGAGGGGAATGTGCAGAAGGTGCTGTTCCTTGCAAGGTGATAGAGGTCATGGGTTTGGAAGATGGTGCACCGTGACTTTGCCAACAATGCCACAGAAATCCCATTTAGCCACCTAGATGGGATTTTATCTACACTCCTGTAAGTAGGCAGGAATGTGGGGCTGTAGTTACACTCAGATCAATCATAGTCTTATTGAATGGCAGTGGAACAGGCTTGAGGGGCTTACTTCTGCTCCTACCTTGTATGCGCTATAGTAAGTTGCAGTGGTAGAAGGAAGCAGATGGAACCTCTCCTTCTATCCTCATGCAGGCGGTAGAAGAATTTATTCCACATAATTGCTTTCATTATTTTCTGGAAACTTCGACCACTGGAGTTTCAAACCCATTATCTTCATTTCACTTTGAGCTTCAGAACGTGTCTAAGTGCGCTGGTTCCATTATCTTACTCATTCCCTGAACCCTTTACTGTTTTTTTTTAATCTAACTCCTTCTTAAGTAACTGCAGTGAAGTGTTCCATGTTTTTATCGTGCTTAAGTCAAAATATTTCTGATCTCTTCTGGCATTGATCTTAATGCTTATCCCCTCTTGTTATCACTTCACCAAGCAATGGATGAGTGCTGTTTGTCTTCTCACCCGTTTTGCCATGATGAGCACTGTAATGAGGTCTCCACTTAACCTTCTTGTAGTTTTTCAAGTCTTCCATTCCTCTCATCCCAGGTATCAATCTAACTAATCTTGTCACATTTCTCCATGACTCCCATATCCTCTCCCTTATTGGAGTGTCCTCCTTAAAAAGCACTTGGACTACAACAATGATTCACTTGATGCCTTATACAAAATAGTAGAGACTTAGAAAGTAAAAGCAGGAATAGACCATTCAGCCCTTCGAGCCTGCTGCCCCATTCATATTGATCATGGCTGATCATCAAATTCAACATCCTGATCCCTCCTCCTCCTTCCCATATCCCTTGATCACTTTAGCCTCAAGAGTCATATCTAATTTCTTTGTGAAATCACACACAGCACTTTAGCCTCAGCTACATTCTGTGGTAGTGAATTCCACACATGCACCACCCTCTGGGTGAAAAAATTTCTCCTTGCCTCAGTTCTAAAAGGTTTACCTCTTATCCTCAAACTATGACCTCTAGTTCTGGACTCCCCTATCATTGGGAACATTCTGAATCTACCCTGTCTAACCCTGTTAAAATTTTATAAGTTTCTATGACATGCCCCCTCATTTTTCTAAACTCTAACAGATACAATCCTGACTGACTTAGTTTCTCCTCATATGACAGACCTGCCATCCTGGGAATCAGCCTGGTAAACCTTCGCTGCACTCCCTCTATAGCAAGGACATCCTCCCTCAGAAAAGGAGACCAAAACTGCGCACAATACTCCAGGTGTGGACACAAGAACGCCCTGTACAATTGCAGCAAAATGTTTTAGGGCAGTACTTGGCATTGTAGTTAGCACTGCTCACAGCTCCAGGAACCTGGGTTCAATTGAGTGTCAGTGTGGAGTTTGCACATTCTCCCCATGTCTGCATGGGTTTCCTCCGGGTGCTCCGGATTTCTCCAGCACTCCAAACATGTGCAGGTTAAGTTGATTGACCATGCTAAATTGACCCTGGTGTCAGGGGATTAGCAGGGTTAATATGTGGGGTTGCGGGGATAGAGCTTGGCTGGGATTGTGGTTGGTGCAGGCTCGATGGGCCGAATGATCTCCTACTGCACTGTGGGGATTCTATGATCCTGATCCCTATGTTCAAATCCACTCGCTATTGTACTTAGTGCCTTGTATAATCACTCGGATCTGTTTGTGAGAGTGTGCCAATTTAGAAAAGCATAATGAGACAATGTTGAGCTTAAGAATCATTCTCTGCTTCATCTTGTTGCAGAGGGGGGAATGTCGGGGACATCTGGTTAATATTTTGAACTAGTGAATTGATATGCATGTTTGTCTGGCTCCTGTTGCTTGTACTCAGAATTCACCGCACATTTGGTAAGTTTGAGAAAGAGAGTTACAGTAAATGATCGTCCTGGTATCTCTGCAGTTACTTTCTGCTCATCAGCACTTTGAATGGACCTACTTTGCATTAAGTTGATCTTTCTCTGCACCCATGCTGTGAGTGTAACACAACATTCTGCACTCTCTTTTTCCTTCTTTCTGAGCTTTGTCTGTATAGTGCAAGAAATAATACTCCTCACTGTATACCCATATATGTGACAATAATGAATCAAATCAAAGCAAAATCAGATCACCTAGGGGTCTGTTTTGCTGTTGACATCTTCGGTTTTGTGCCCACTGCCTTATTGACAAAACTCAACAGAAGGCAGTTAAATTTGGCTTCGAAAGAAACCTAGAAGGCAATGGTTTTTTAATTGCCTTTTTAAGACCAGTTAAACTTGTTTTAATTACTGGTTCTGCTGGTAGAGTCCTGTGTTGCATCAATCTGTCCCACATGCGACAAATTTAACTTGAAACTGCTAGTATCCGGGTTTTACATACTATCCAATCTTACACGCTTACTTACTTACTGATTAGTGTCACAAGTAGGTTTATATTAGCATTGCAGTGAAGTTACCGTGAAATGGCAACATTCAGTGCTAAAGCATGCGGCTGTTCCATGCACTTTGATGTTGCACTATAGGCGTTACCCCATGTATTTGCACCACTAATCCCCCGAACCTACACATTGTTGGACACTAAAGGGAAATTTGGCACGGCCAATCCACCTAACCCTCACATCTTTGGAGTGTGGGAAGAAACCGGAGCCCCTTGGAGGAAACCCACGCAGACACGGGGAGAACGTGCAGACTCCACACAGACGGCAACTCGAGAGTGGAATTGAACCTTGGGTCCCTGGCACAGTTGTGTGGATTGCTTGAATGAGACACGGACAACAAAGCAAAGTCTGCATTACCAGCCCCACTGTGACACCACTTAGAATGAGTAAAGTCAGAGCATCGTTATTACAAAGAACAAAGAAAATTATAGCACAGGAACAGGCCCTTTGGCCTTCCAAGCCTGCACCGACCATGCTGCCCGCCCTCCCAACCCTTCCAGTGACCATATCCCTCTATTCATGTTTTTGTCCAGGCACCCGTTACAAGTCACTATCATACCTGCTTTCACTATCTCCCCTGGTGGTGAGTTCCAGGTGCCCATCACCATCTGTGTAAAAAATCTTACCTTATACATCTCCTTTAAACCTTGCCTTTTACACCTTAAACCTGTGCCCCCTAGTAATTGGCTCATTCACCCTGGGAAAAAGCCTTGGACTACCCACTCTGTCCATGCCTCTCATAATCTTGTAGACTTCTGTCAAGTTGCCCCTCAACCTCTGTCATTCTAGTGAGAACAAACCAAGTTTCTCCAACATCTCCTTGTAGCTAATGCCCTCCATACCAGGTGACATTCTGGTAAATCTTTTCTGTACCCTCTCCAAAGCCTCTGCATCCTTCTGGTAGTGTGGTGACCAGAATTGGACATTATAATCCAAGTGTGCGGCCTAACTAAGGTTCTATTGTGACTGGAAATCTTGTTGCGGAGATGCTGGCGTTGGACTGGGGTAAGCACAGTAAGAAGTCTCACAACACGAGGTTAAAGTCCATCAATTTTTTTTGGTAGCACAAGCCACTAGCTTTCGAAGCGCTGCTCCTTCAAGCTAGTGGCTTATGCTACCAAATAAACCTGTTGGACTTTAACCTGCTGTTGTGAGATTCCTTACTGTGAAAATCCTGTAGCAGTGAGGCAGCACTTCATTCACAAGCACAGGGATGAGCGTTTTAGTGCTACTCTCTATGAATCCTCCACTTAGCATAGCAGGTTCTAGGATCATGATTCCCTCCCCCCCTCCTGCCTCCCCATGGATTGACATCTATCAGACCATCTTGGAGCTTGGACGGAATTAGGATCTTGCTGGCGGGGGTGTAATCATTGGCTCAATTAACATCATTGTTGGCAGATACTCCAGTAGTGACGAGGGATTTGTACCAAATTACAAAGTCAGTGTTAAAAATAGATTCTACAACTTTAGATCCACATATTGTGAGGTTGACATTTCAGCGCAGTACTGAGGGGTACTCTGTCTTCATTTCCCCCTGCCTTGGCAAAGCAGCCAGTATATTTAAGGATCCCATGCACCCAGACATACTCTCTTCCCCCACCTTCTTCCATCAGGACTAAGATACAAAAGTCTGAGATCACGTACCAACTGACTCAAGAACAGCTTCTCCTCTGCTACCATCAGACTTTTGAATGGACCTACCTTATATTAAATTGATTTTCCTCTACAAGGAAAACAGAATGAGAGGCGGGGGGGGGGGGGGGGGGGGGGTGGGCAGTTTAGAACAGAGTTGAGGAGGAACTTCTTCACTCAAAGGGTGGTGAATCTCTGGAATTCCTTGCCCGTTGAAGTGGTGGAGGCTCCCTAGTTGAATATATTTAAGTCACGGGTACATAGATTTCTGATAGACAAGGGAATTAAGGGTTATGGGGAGAAAGCAGGAAAGTGGAACTGATTCACTTCAGATCAGCCATGATCTTATTGAATGGTGGGGCAGGCTCAAAGGGCTAGATGGCCTACTCCTGCTCCTATTTCTTATGTACCCCAGCAATGGCAGTTACACTACATTCTGCACCCTCTCCTTGCCTTTTCCCTTATGTATTTTGTGAGCGGTATGTTTTGTCTGTATAGTGTGCAAGAAACAATACTTTTGACTGCATCCCATAACATGATGCAGAGTGGTGAACATTGCTGCCTCACAGCACCAGGGACCCAGGTTCGATTCCCAGCTTGGGTTACTAACTGTGTGTAGTCTGCACATTCTCCCCATGTCTGCGTGGGTTTCCTCCGGGTGCTCCGGTTTCCTCCCATAGTCTGAAAGATGTACTGGTTAGGGTGCATTGCCCGTGCTACATTCTCCTTCAGTGTACCCGAACAGGTGCTAGAGTATGACAACTAGAGGATTTTCACTGTAACCTCATTGTAGCATCAATGTAAGCCTACTTGTGATACTGATAAATAAACTTTAAAGTTAAAGAAAAGCATGTGGCAATAATAAATTAAATTACATCACAAATTTTGTGTATTCATCTTATTGTGTAATTTGATTGTGAAGCTTTGACTATTGGGATCTGATTAGTAGCTTTTTCTGTCTATCCAGTTTAAAAAAACAAGTTGCTTTAATCTGGGATCAGGTTTAATCGATATTGTTTGTATTCTTGAACAATGCAGTTCAAGCCAATCATAATTGCCTTATGTCAGGATACAGTCCACAGATGTGCAGATTTGATGGATCGGCTATGCTAAATAAACCTTAGTGTCCAAAGATGTGCATTAGGTGGATTGGCCATGCTAAATTGCCCCTTAGTGTCCAAAGATGTGCAGGTTAAGTGGATTGGCCATGCTAAATTGCCCTTAGTGTCCAAAGATGTGCAGGTTAGGAGGATTGGCCATGCTAAATTGCCCCTTAGTATCATGGGGATTAGCAGAGTAAATACATGGAGTTGCGGGAATCGGGTCTGGGTGGGATTGTTGTCAATGCAGGCAGATTGGTCTCCCTTTGCTCTGTAGGAATCTATATAAAGAAAGTAATGAAGAGTTTGCATTTATTTTGCATCTCCCACATCCTCAGGACATGCTGTCTCACACTCAGTGAAGTACTTTGGAAGTTACTTCTGTTGCGTTAAAATAAATTTACCTCCTTACTTGAATGTCATTTGACACTTTGGAAGTGTGATGCTGCGGAGAGATTTTTGATGCTATTCTAGGCTGCTGGATGCAAGATTTGCAGTGACACACATGGCTTTTTAAACCTCTTACATCGGAGGCAGTCAGCAAACCTTTTTAAAAAAAAATGTTATTCTCTTGCAGAAGAAAGCAGCCGATGACGCATTTGCCAAACTAGGACACTCACCCCGACACACAGTCATTGTTTGGTAAGCAACTGTTTTTTTTTATTTAACGAGATTGTTGTAAGAGATAGCAGTTGCTAAGGAACGTTGAAATGCAGAATTCCTTGTTAATGATCAGGATGGATTTTCTTGTCGCTTTAACGCGGGAGACTTCAGCCAAAAAGTACAGACCGGTTTGCAGTTGAGGTTGATTTCATCTTCTGTGGCATTGAGCCAAGTCTCGATTTGCATAGTCAATTGCAAATTGAGTTGATGCTGGAGGGATGGGTGGAAGAGTTGGCTTTGAGTTGCTCTTGCTTATCCTGAGAGCACCTGTCTCTGTCCTCCTCAAATGTCGAACTGTGTGCTGACAGAGATGTCTCTGTTTGTCTCTCCAGTCCAAGGCTGCAGCTTTATAAAACTTTGCTTAGGCCGCACTTAAGAGTATTGAGTTGAATTCTGGGTTGCCACGTTACAGGGAGGATTTGGAGAAGGTGCAAAAGGGATTTGCCAGGATGCTGACTGGGTTAGCTATAAGGAGAGGCTGGACAAACTAGGAATGTTTTTTCCGGAACAGCGGAGGCTGAAGGGAGACCTGAACGAAGTCTATAAACTTAGAAGAGACATAAATAGAGTTGGTAGTCAAACTTTTTTTTTCCCAGAGCTAAAATTCACCAAAGATTCTTAGACAGCACTTTCCAAATACACGACCACTTCCACCTAGAAGGACAAGGGCAGCAGATACATGGAAACACCACCACCTGCAAGTTTCTCTCCAAGCCCCTCACCATCCTGACTTGGAAATACATCACAGTTCTTTTGCAGTTACTGGGTCAAGATCTTGGAATTCCCTCCCTGATGGCATTGTGGGCACGTGGACTGCAGCGATTCAAGAAGGCAGTTCGCCACCACTTTCTCAAGGGCAACTAGGGATGGGCAATAAATGCCAGCAACACTTATGTTCCATGAGTGAATAAAGAAAAATGTCTAATAGAGGGGGCACGCACTTAAAGCGAGAGGGGGAAAGTTCAAAGGAAATGTGAGGGACAAGTTTTTTTACACAGGGAGTGTCTGGGACGCGCTGTGGGGGGTGGTGGTGGAAACAGATGTGATAAGAGTGTTTTGGAGGCTTTTAGGTAAGCACATAAATTTGCAAAGAATAGAAGTATACAGACCAAGGGCAGACGGATGGGATTAGTTTAATTTGGTGTTATGTTCAGCATAACATTTGGGTCAAAGGGCTTGTTCCCTGTGCTGTGTTCTGTGTTGTTCTGACTCTGAGGTTAGCTTCAAGATTATTCTCATGTCTAATCTTAGGGGTGTCCTGAGGGGGCGGGGCGGGGGTAGGTGTGTGGTGGTGTTCCTATGCTCGGTTGACTGCAGTGTACTGTCCCTGGTAAATGGGATTCCTCAAGATGGGTCACGTGAGCCCCCCACCGGCAAAGCTGAACTCTGAGTACGCTATCAGCGCGCAGCCACTTTGCAAGAACATCAGTGCTGGGGAATTTGTCTAGCCAACTGGGAATGCTTCTGGATGCTCTACTACAACATTGTCTGATTGATTTGATTTATTATTGTCACATTTATTAACATACTGTATAGAGTATTGTTTCTTGAGCATGATACAGATAAAGCATACCGCTCACAGAGAGTGCAGAATGAATTGTTACAATCGTAGCTAGGGTGTAGAGAAAGATCAGCGCAGTGCGAGGTAAGTCCATTCAAAAGTCTGACAGCAGCAGGGAAGAAGCTGTTCTTGAGTTGGTTGGTACGTGACCTCAGACTTTTGTATCATTTTCCTAACAGACGAAGGCAGAAGAGGAATGTCTGGGACACATGGGGTCCTTGATGTTATGGCTGATTTGCTGACTGTAGACAGAGTCAATGGATGGGAGGCTGGTTTGCATGATGGATTGAGTTGCATTCACGACCTTTTGTAGTTTCTTGCGGTCTTGGGCAGAGCAGGAACCATACCAAGCTGTGATACAACCATTCAGTCCATTGGGTTTACACCCAGACCCCATTCCCATAACCCTATACATTTACCCTAGCTGGTCCCCCTGACACTAAGGGGGAATTTAGCACGACCAATGCAACCTAACCAGCACATCTTGTGGAGAGAGGGAAGAAACCGGAGCACCCGGATGAAACCCACGCGTACACACGGAGCAAAAAAGAAAATGCTGGAAAATCTCAGCAGGTCTGGTTTGTCGTGCTTTGACAAAGGGTCATCTGGACTCGAAACATCAGCTCTTTTTCTCTCCTCACAGATGCTGCCAGAACTGCTGAGATTTTCCAGCATTTTCTCTTTTGGTTTCGGATTCCAACATCCGCAATAATTTGCTTCTATCCGGGCAAAAGGAGAAGGTGCAAACTCCACACAGACAGTGACCCAAACCGGGGAATCGAAGCCGGGTCCCTGGCCCTGTGAGGCAGCAGTGCCAACCACTGTGCCACCCCCCAAATTTAGAAAATGTTTAGAAAATAGTTGATGCCTCTATTCAAACGCTCCAGAAAGCATTTCGTTTTAGTGAAGGTTAATTTAGGCCAATTTGCACACCGTTCAAATGTTGAGCTAAAATTGCGTTTTCTTTTGTGTTGAAGGCTGGTTGTCATTTACGGCGAATTATGACAGTTTTCCAACAGATGAGTCAGGGAGGTGATTAGAAGCTCCGATGAAACTCTTCAATTCAACAAAGTTAAAATTAAGTGATCGCGCTGGCCTCGTTAATATTCTGCGATGGCGCCCGCTCTCATAGGTGGCAGCGAACTGACTTCATTCCCGCTGCCATAGAGTGGGACATGAAGATGCCAGGAAGTAATCAGTGAGGACAATTTCAGTTCTTGAAACAAGACGCTCTCTTTGCAATAATGTTAAACTAAAACAAACATGCCCACAGTCAGGCGTGTGATTGTGGATGGTTACAGCCTTTGAAGAAAGCAATAGTGCGCAATATGAAATCCTAGACTGTTGAGCTAAAGTAATGTTTTGTGTTCGCAGTGGGTGGATATCCGTCGTGAGAGAACTTTCTCTCTAACTTATCTTAAAAGTTATATTATTGTCAGCACCACAGTTTAAATTGGCCTGTACCGTGTTGACAAACTCAGCATCATTTAATATCTCAGAAGTGTGGGAAAGGAGAAAGGAGGTGATTCAGTAGGGGATTTAGGCAGTGAATGAGAAAAAGAGCAAGATCAGCGTTCAGAGACAATCAGCTGCTAAATACCAGGACAAGAAAAGTACTTTGTGAAGCAGTCTGTCTTTCCCTGTTGTTCTCTTTCCTCTGTTTTTCTCTCTTACCATTTTCACTTCCCCATCTTTATCACTCCCATGCCTTTATCTCTGCCATCTTCCTGCCTCTCTTTCCTTCCCCTTCTATTTTCTTTTCTGTTTCTTGCTCTTTCCCTTACTTTCACATACTGTCATATTCTCTATCTCACACTCATACACTCTCAGTTGTCTCTCATACACTCTCAGTTGTCTCTCATACATTCTCTCTCTCTCTCTCTCTCTCACACACACACTCTCTTACATTCACACACTCTCTTACATTCACACACTCTCTTACATTCACACACTCTCTTACATTCACACACTCTCTCATGTCCCCACACTCTGTCACATTCTCTCTTTCACGTTCATCCACTGTCATATTCTCTCTCACACACACTCAGCACAGTGGTTAGCACTGCTGCTTCACAGCGCCCGGGACCCAGATATGATTCTCAGCTTGTCTGTGAGGAGTCTGCGTGTTCTCCCTGAGTCTGCGTGGGTTTTCTCCAGGTTTCCTTCTACATTCTGAAAGATGTGCTGTCTCGAACAGGCACCAGATTGTGGCAACTAGGGGAATTTTACAGTGACTTCATTGCAGTGTTAATATAAGCCTTACTTGTGACAAATAAATAATTAAATTAAACACTCTCTCTTACACTTATTCTCCTTCTGTCTCTCACACTCTCTCCCCCTCACATTCTCTGTCTTTGACACTTCCACTCTCGCTCTCATTGGTTTAATGTCTCATCCAAAAGCTGGCACGTCTGACAGTGCAGCACCCGCTCAATGTTGTCCTGTTGTGCCAGCCTGGACTATTACAGAGGCCAGTGCTCAAGGCTTAGGGCGACACAGCACTTAGCACTGCTGCCTCGCAGCGCCAGGAATCAGGGTTCAATTCTCAACTTGGGTGTTCTCCCTGTGTATGCGTGGGTTTTCCCTGGGTGTTCCGTTTCCTCCCACAGCCAGACAGGCGTGCTGGTTAGCTGTATTGGCTGTTTGAGCCTCTCAGTTGCTGTAGATAGAGAAGTCACAAGCCCTGCTCCTTCATATACAATTCTCCACCAACAAAAATAGTGCCATCTGTGGCCCCTTTATATATCAGTGACTTCTGTTGAATAATTGACATCAAGATAGGACTTAATTGGAAGGTCTGTTCACCCATTCCTAACACTGGCCGTGGTAAATTCTCCCTCAGTGTACCCAAACAGAGTGTGACAACTAGAGATTTTCAAAGTAGCTTCATTGCAGTATTAATGTGAATGTACTTGTGATACTAAATGAACTTAGGGACCCGTACATGTGCGCAGGAACAGGACTGGACTTTAACTAGTAAAACCACTCAATCCGCAGAATCCCTGCAGTGCCGAATGAGGAGTCTGACAACACCAAGTTTAAAGCCAAACGATTTATAAATCGATTGGATTTAAACCTGCTGTTGTCAGACTTCTGAATGTGTTTATCCCAGTCCAACACCGGCATCTCTACATCATGCAGAATGAGGCCATTCAGCCTATTGAATCTGCACCGACCAAAATCCCACCCTATCTCTGTAACCTACATACTTAACCTGCTAATCCCCCTGACACTAGGGTCAATTTACCGTGGCCAATCAACCTAACCCGCATATCTTTGGAGAGTCAATAAACTTCCAGGACTGGGATATTGAACTTGCACAGTTATCTGCCTGACACGCACGCACATATACACACGCACGCACATATACACACGCACGCACGCACATATACACACGCACGCACATATACACACGCACGCACATATACACACACACATGCACATATACACACACACATATAGACACACGTATATACACACACACACATACATATAGACACACATATACACACACACACACACACACACACATATAGACACACACACACACACACATATAGACACACACACACATATACACACACACAAACCCAGTCCGGCGGGTCGGTGTGGTTCTGGTTTGGGTACCAGATTCCCCAGTTTGCCGCAGAAATTGGTTTTTATCGCCATGCCGATATTGTAGAGTCTGCGTAATAAAGAAACTCTCCTTATCCCATTTCTTCTCTTTCATTTCCCAAAGACCATTGATCCTTAATTGGCCTTTGATCCTGAACAGTGTAAGGGTTTCAGTCCTCTCTACAGAGGCAGCAGACATTTCGTGAAAAGTCTCACAACACCAGGTTAAAGTTCAGCAGGTTTGTGTGGAATCACGAGCTTTCGGAGCACTGCTCCTTCATCAGGTGAGTGGGGAATACCTCGCCCCCTGGACATGCAGTAGTTCCAACAGTTGGAAGTGGGGCATCTTGTAGAATGTTTCCATGGATGGAAGACTGGCTCTCTTCAATCCAGTTTTAAAATTTATTTATTAGCGGTTTACATTAACGCTGCAGCAAAGCCACTGTTAAAATCCCTGAGCCACCCATCTCCAGCATTTGAGGGAGAATGCACTCTAACCAGCCCATCTTTCAGACCACAGGAGGAAACTGGAGCAGCCGGAGGAAACCCACACAGACATGGGGAGAACATGTAGACTCTGCCCAGACAGTAACTCGAGGCAGTGTGAGGCAGCAGTGCTAACCATTGTGCCACCCAATCCATACCATAGACATCAAATTCTGGTTAAAGCAGTGTTGCCCTTCAATTCATGCCCTTTGATCTATACCAAACCCAGGCTTCCTCCCCCAATATAAGTGGAATTGTCTTCAGCTACAGTTTTCCAGTGACTCACCGCTCTGTACAATGCCGTGCTTCATATCCTGCCTACTCATTATTAGAATCATAGAATCCCTACAATGCAGGAGGAGGCCATTCAGCCCATCTACTCTGCACTGACCACACTCCCACCCGGGCCTTATCCCCATAACCCCACATATATACCCTTTAGCTACTTCCCCCCCCTGACATCAAGAGGCAATTGAGCATGGCCAGTCCACTTAACCCGCACTTTTTTAGATGGTGGGAGGAAACCGGAGCATCTGGAGGAAACCCGCGCAGACACAGAGAGAATGCGCACCATACAAGTCCTTCGGGGGTGGGGGGGGTGATTTTGCTGAAGAGACATGATTGATGTCAGGATATTCAGTGATCGCATTGCCTTATGCATCGAGCGGAACTTCCCTGCGATTGTTTGCAACCGGCTGCTTGGCGCGCCCACCTCATAACTTGATCCTGGACCTGGCGAGGGACAGACAGAAACTTTTTTGATTTGTAGTTCTGGGAATTCTGAACCTGTGAAGCACAACAAATTTCGCAAACTGATCAACTGCCTCTGGGTGACAGGAACACACAGATACCTGATTCTGTTTAGTTTTGCTAATTATTTTGTATGTGTCTTTTGTGTGTGTGTTGTGTGTCTGAGTGTGCATTGTGCGTGTGTGTGTTTGTTTGTGAGTGTGTTGTGTGCCGTTGTGTGTGTGCGTGTCTGTGTGTGTATCTGTGCATGTTTGTATGCATTTTGTGTGTGTATGGAGTGCGTGTGTGTGTGGTGTGTTTATGTGCGCAGTGTATGGGGGTGTGTGTGTGTGTGTGCGGTGTCTGTGCGTATGCGTGCATTTTGTGTGTGTGTGTGGTATGGGTGTGCGTATGCGTGCATTGAATGTGTGTGTGTGTATACATGTGTGTACGTGTGTGTGTGTGTGTGTGTGACGTATGGGTGTGCGTGTGTGTGTGTGGTGTGTATACGTGTGTGTGTGTGAGACGTATGGGTGTGTGTGTGTGTGTGAGACGTATGGGTGTGTGTGTGTGTGAGACGTAGGGGTGTGTGTGTGTGTGAGACGTATGGGTGTGTGTGTGTGTGTGACGTTTGGGTGTGTGTGTGTGTGTGTGTGTGTGTGTGTATACATGTGTGTGCGTGTGGGTGTGCGTGTGTGTGTGTGACGTATGAGTGTACGTGTGTGTGTGTGTGTGTGTTTCTCCCCATTCCCTTTAATTTTCTCCAGTCCGGTTAGGGATTTTCCACACCGTCCCTTTCCCAGTTCGCACCCTAGAATTTTAACTTGTCTATCCATTAATTTTTCCATCCCCTTTCCATTGGAATTCCCAGCATTTCATTTATCCGGACGAATGTTGTGTGTGTCTCGAGAATTTTCGAGAGCATTTTTATTTGCTCCTGAAGAGAGAACAGTGGGATGTTATTGCTTTCACCTTGTGATCCCTTTTGGCAGTGCGAAAGAATTTGTGGTCAAAATAGTACAGCCGAGAGGCAGCCTTCTTCGCCTGGAAGGAGCGGGCAGTCGGCGGGGAGGGGAGGGGGGGAGATGACCACTCGAGGGAGGATTTCATCGCAGGGTCTTCCCCCCCCCCGCTCCCCGGTTCCTCAGGGCGTGATTGGACGGGTGGCGTATTGAAGACTATCAGTCACTTCTAATCCGGTTACCGAGGCAACGAGTTGATGTCAGACAAGTTGCTGCAACATCTGTGAGCTGTTTATTCACAAAGAAAGGTCAGACTTGTTCTCAGCCGAAACTGAGAACTGTGGCAAAACTCTCAACCCGGCGCAGTTGCAACGTGCATTTGGGATGAGTTATTTCAGGTTGCCCAGTTTTGCGTCAGACTTGCAGTTGCCTGCGTGTCGCGGGGGGGGTGGGGGGATAAAAAGGGGACCCACATCTTCGTGAGAAGTCGGCGATTCCGATGTATTTGCGCCCGCCTAGGTGTTGGGTTCTTTAGTTTTTTTTTTGTTCACGGTGGTCAGAACTCCCGGCGCGCAGAGACGGAGCAATTAACAGCTGATCTTGGCTACGGGGATGGAGAGCTGGCAAGTGAAAACTCAGCATGTCTTCATGCCGTGGCTGTTACTTGCACTTCAGTTCAGGGGCTCGTCGCTTGCAGTTGGGTGTTTGTTTCGGAGGCCGTTGACCTGACTTCAACTCCCCCGTTCACCCTCCAGAGAGATAGAGGGGAACTCAGCTTTAGGAGCCCTGAGGTGCCGGCGTTGGACTGGGGTGGGCACAGTAAGAACACCAGCTTAAAGTCCAGCAGGTTTATTTGGTAGCACTCACCTGATGATGAAGGAGCAGCACTCCGAAAGCTCGTGATACCAAACAAACCCGGCGGACTTTAACCCGGTGTTGGGAGATTACTTGCCAGGTAACTCTGGCTGGCTGTACAAGCTGAGCCCAACCAAAGGGCTGGCAATAATGATCCCAGTGGTACTGTCCCTTCAGTATTGGTGATGATAGGAAGGATGTGGATGGCACGGTGGTTAGCACTGCTGCCTCACGGCACCAGGGACTTGGGTTCAATTCCCAGCTTGGGTCAGTGTTGGTGCAGATTTTGCACGCTCTCCCCGTGTCTGCATGGGTTTCCTCCGGGTGCTCCGGTTGTGCAAAGGTGTGCGGGTTAGGTGCATTAGCCATGATAAATTGCCCCTTAATGTCAGGGGGACTAGCTAGGGTAAATGTATGGGGTTACGAGGATAGGGCCTGGGTGGGATTGTGGTCAGTGCAGACTCGATGGGCCGAATGGCCTCCTGTTGGATTCTGTGATGTGAATGCATTGGAGAGAATGCAGAAGAGGTTTACAAGAATGTTTCCAGGGATGAGAAACTTCAGTTCTGAGGATGGATGGGACAGGTTTGGACTGTTGTCCATGCCACCTTGTCCAAGGGGAGCAGCTATGCCCTACTCACCCTGTTCGGACATGTTATAATCTAACATCCTTCAATCAAGACCTTCCTCTACACTGAAGAGGTTCTATGATATATATGTATGTACCCAGTGTAATCTCAAGCCTGTAAGTGACCCACTTTCATAGCGGCACGGTGGCACAGTGGTCTAACAATGCTGCCTTACAGATCCAGGCACCCAGGTTCAATTCTGGCCTTAGGCCTGTCTGTCTGTGTGGACTTTGCACGTTCACCCTATGTCTGCGTAGGTTTCCTCAGTTGCTATGGTTTCCTGCTGTGTTCCAGAGATGTGTGGGTAAGGTTGATTGGCCATGCTAAATTACCCCTTAGTGTCCAAAGATGTGCAGGTTAGGTGGATTGGTCATGCTAAATTGCCCCTTAGAGTCTAAATAGGTGTAGAGTACATGGATTAGCCATGGCAAATTGCCCCTAGTGTCTAAATATGTATTGGTTAGGTGGACTGGCCATGCTAAATTGCCTCTTAGTGTCCAAGGATGGATAGGTTTAGAGGATTGGCCATAGTAAGTTGCCTCTTAGTGTCCAAAGGTATATAGGTTAAGTGGATTGGTCATGGCAAATTACCCCTTAGTGTCCAAGATGTCTGGGTTCGATGAATTGACCGTGGCAAATTGCCCATTAGTGTCCAAAAATGTATAGGGGATTTGGTGGATTTGCCATATTAAATTGCCCTTTGGTGTCCCAGGATGTAGGTGAATTGGCCATAGTAAATTGTCCCTTAATGTAGAGGGATTAGCAGGGTAGATACTTGTGGTTATAGGGATAGGCCTGGGTAGGATTAGTGTTGGTGCAGGCCTGAAGGATCGGGTTGCCTCTTCCTGCACTGTCGGGGTTCTGTGATTCTACGTCCCTATTGATGCGCTCAGTCTGTTGATGTAAATTGCGGAAGGATAGTGATCTAAAGTTTGATTCACGTACGCCCAGATTGTAATCAGCCTTGCTTGCAGCATTGCTGCTAAAACAGCAGCCGGCTCTGCATATTGAAGAGGCAGCTTGCAGTGTGGAGACTGGAGCCAGGCACTCAGTTGTCCCCCCAGGTCACTCTCAGAAACAACGCTGGCCCATTGATTGTTGAGAGTGTGTGCAGAGCGAACTGCTCAGCTCTTCAGACCACCGCACACAGACACAGGAAACTCATTCACCAGGAGACGGCAGTGCGGGGGGGAGAAGAGACTCGAAACAAATACAAAATTATAGATCAAAAGATTTTGAACTCCGTGTGATACCTTTTTATCTTTTATCTGCGTACTGCTTAGCCCTTGCATGGCCAAACTCAGAACAAGAGTCACGCACTCTGTTTCGCTGCAGTGTTTCAGTGTTCACAAAGTTATTTTTTTGCATCCAATCTGTCGAAGATTTGCAGATAGTTAATCTTCCTTCAATATCTGGTGCCACCTAATGTTATGCTGCCGGACAGCCATTTGTATAAATCATACAATTAAGAGTCCTTGGAGGGGGCGGGAGTGGGGTCTTGCTTCCGAACGATGTGTTGTTTTCCCAAAGATAGAAGATAAAGTGGGCTTTTCAAATTGCGCTGCAGGGTTTGTTTTCAGGACCTGTCTCCGCCGGATTTCGTGTGACTGCAGTGTTGTTAGTCGGCACGCAAGTCGTATTTGTCCCCTGAAAAGCAGTGGATGCGAAGAATTAGAATCAGAAGAGGGAAAGAGAAAAAAAAAAGGTGCTGGAAATAACCAGCAGGTCTGGCAGCATCTGTGGAAGGAGAAGCAAGGTTAACATTTCAGATCGATGATCCTTGCATCAGAAACGTCTCTCGCTCATTATGGGTGGCGTTGAGAGTTTTTTTGCGTTTTATTTATTAGCATCACAAGTAGGTTTACATTAACATTGTAATGAAGTTGCTGTGAATCATAGAACCCTGCAGTGCAGAAAGAGGCCCTTTGGCCCATTGAGTCTGCACCGAACACAATCCCACCCAGGCCCTACCCCCATATTCCTACATATGGAGAGAGTGCAGAGGAGGTTTACCAGGATGCTGCCTGGTATGGAAGGACTGTCTTATGAGGAACAATTGAATAGACTGGGGTTGTTTTCCCTTGAAAGACGTCGGCTTAGAGAGGATCTGATAGAGGTGTATAAGATTATAAGGGGTATAGATAGAATAAATGGTGGTAAACTTTTTCCACCTTCAGAAATGGATAGGACGAGGGGTCATGGCCTTAGGGTGAGGGGGGGCTATGTATAAGACGAATATTAGAGGGCAGTTTTTCACACAAAGGGTAGTGGGGGTGTGGAATGCACTGCCGAGTAAGGTGGTGGGAGCAGGCACGCTAGGGCTGTTTAAGGGTCTCTTGGACAGCCACATGAGCGTTATGCAGATAGAGGGATTTAGTAGGACTGTTTAACTATGGCTTTTTTTTTCCACAGGTAATTCGGTCCATACTTGACCAACAAGGAGCATGCATTCGGCAGGGGGTGCGAAGACAGCTCTTGGATGTTGATTCATGGGTTGCCTGGTACTTCATGTCGTAAATGAGTGCTTTATGTGGACCATCTGAAGGGCACCATGACAGCTCAGTGACTATCGCTGTAGCTGTGCAGACACTTGGAATTGGGCCGGTGTCTGCAGGAGTTTGCGCATTCTCCCCGTGGTTGCGTGGGTTTTCTCCGGGCGCTCCGGTTTCCTCCCACATCCCAAAAATTCGTTCTTAGGCTGATTGGGAAACAAATTGACCCTATATTGAGATTCTTCCATATTAGGAATAACCTAAAATTAGAATAAGAAAATGGAATTGTTACTATAAAGTTATGACGGCGGCGCGGGCTCGTTGGGCCGAAGGGCCTGTTTCCCGTGCTGTGTTGCTCTTTGAAATATTACACCCACTAATCGCTCTAACCTATGCATCCCTGGACACTAAGGGGCAATTTCTTAGCATGGCCAATTTGCCTAACCCACACATCTTTGGACTGTGGGAGGAAACTGGAGTACCCAGGGGAAACCCATGCAGACACGAGGAGAATGTACAAACTCCACACAGACAGTGACCCAAACCCAGGACCCTAGAGCTGTGAATCCCCTCGTCGCCACACTCCAGCGCTTGTTCAAGTTTTTTTTTTATTCATTCGTTGGACACGGGTGTCGCTGGCTGGCCAGCATTTATTGCCCATCCCTAGTTGCCCTTGGAGGGCAGTTGAGAGTCAACCACATTGCTGTGGCTCTGGAGTCACAAGTAGGCCAGACCATGTAGGCATGTCAGATTTCTGTCACTAAAGCACATTAGTGAATCAGATGAGTTTTCCCAACAATTGACAGTGGTTTCGTAATCACCAGTGGACTCTTAATTCCAGATTTATTTTTACTGAATTCAAATTCTACCATTTGTCGTGGCGGGATTTGAACCCAGGTCCCCAGAACGTTGGCTGAGTTCCTGAGACTAGTGATTATAGACTAGCAATAATTTCACTAGGCTGTCGCCTCCCTTAAACTGAGGAAGAATTTAGCCAGTGCAGCTATTGTCGTTCAGACTGTGGGACGAAGCAGCCATGCAGAAATGTGGAAAATGTGTAGACTCCGCACAGACAGTGACCCAAGGCCAGGAACTGAACCTGGGTCCCTGGCGCTGTGCCATTTAGCATCTTAAATTTGATCCTGACACTGGCTCCATTAATGTTTCACTATTTATTTTTCCCAGTGCTGCATAGAGCTTAAGTCATTAGTGACAAAGTTGTTTCTGAGTACATGCAGAAAAGAATAGTGTTACAGTGCTATTTACATGTCCTGCTTCCTCCCTCAGTGTAATTGCGAGCTTTGAGGAGTTGGCATGTTGCAGTTTTTTTCCTTTATTTCTCATTAGCAAGTGGGAGAGTAACTCTTAATTGGTACATTTTTACATGGTATTCAAGTATGATAACACTTGTGATGTGAAGACATAGAAATGTGTCCGAGGTGTATTCAAACAAAAATAGAATACTTGACTGGAAAGCATGTAATTATATGTTGCATTGCTAAAGAAAATATATTTTGAGAGCTCTAATGCTACAGTGGCCTATTAGTATCATAATAAGCACTGATACAGACAGTGTAAATAAAATAATGTCCAACATACATTATGGTAAGTAGCAGTTTGTAAGGAGTTAGTTGTTTGTGGATGTTCAGTAATATCAGATTATGAAAAACAACATGCAGGGAGCTCTCTTTCTTTCAGCACAGTGGTTAGCACTGCTGCCTCAGAACAGCACGGATCCGATTCAATTCTGGCCGCGGGTCACCGTTTGGCACATTCTCCTCATGTCTGCATGGGTTTCCTTCTAGTTTTCTGGTTTCCTCGCACAGTGTGTAGGTTAGGTTGATTGGCTGTGCAAAATTCCCCTAAGCATCAGGGGAACTGCTAGGGTAAAAAAGTGGGATAGGGGCTGGGTATGGGTATAGTTGGTGCAGACTCCATGGGCCTCCTCCTGCATTGTGGGGATTCTATGAAAATTCCAGTTTTATCAACTGCTGTGTTGGGTCCCCAGAACATTAATAGTCTAGCGATAACACCACGAGACCATTGTCTCCACGAAGCAACAAGTAAAGCCAGTTAGTGAGTTCTGTTTTTCCAAAAGACATTTTGAAGCATGAAGTAACTCCTCAGAGACTGGTGTCTCAGATTCCCTTCATTTACAAACTCTATTCCATTCCTAAGAGAGCTTCAGGTACACAGTTGGAATCCAGAATATCAGTAGCCCAGACAATCCTCAATATATATACACAATATATATGACTGGGCAGGCAATCAATACCTCAATCAGAGAAATATTTTTGTGTTTAACCAAATAAACTTAACTTAGGATAGCTCAATCAGGGACATCTTTTCTGCTTGAATCAAATAAAGAAAATTAGACTAACTTAAGGACAAGTCAAAAGGGGTAGCTCCTGAAAAGGAGGGGACCCGCGCAGAACAAAACAGACTAGAAAAGAAACTTAAAACATCAAATTAAAATGTGGTTAAGGGGGTCAATAATGCACCTGCGGTGCCCACAGAGCACGGAGTAGTTCCGTCAGGGAGCTCATACTCCAAGAGGTCCACCCCAGTGGCCTCGTTGAAGACATTACATGACGAATCTTGCAGACCATCACCAGTTGAGCCTGGAGCCAGCCCTCAGGATGTCAGTAAGAGCATTCTCAGGATTATTCAGAGAACTATGGTATTGATCTGATTCATGTCACATGTTGGACCCAAAGCATGGTTCTGCTCAGTGAATTTAGTCTGCTGCAGGCAGCCACTGAAACCTTTTGTTTTTAACCAGATGCAGTAGCACACAGCTATCAAAAGAATCAGGAATTATAATGATGTCATCAATTACACTGAATGTAATGATGTAAAACAGGTTTGGGGCAAAGCCAACTCAGTGCATGCAAAATCTCACATCTATCAAATGTCGATTTTACTCTGTACACTCTCTCTCTCTCTCTTTCATTTTCTGTCTATCTCTCTCTCGTGTGTGTGTGTGTGTCTCGCACTCTCATTCTCTTTTTTCTTGTTCTGTGTTTGTGTGGCTCTCCTTCTTACTCTTTGTTTCTTTCACTCTCTCGCTCTCTCTCGTTCTCTCTCTCGTGTGTCTCTCTTGCACTCTCGTTCTCTTCTCTATCTCTTTCTTATTCTCTGTGCGTGTCTCTCTATTTCTCTCTTTTGTGCTTTCTCTTTTTCACTTTCTCATTCTTTCTCTGCCTCAAAGAACAACAAAGAGCAACACAGCACGGGAAACAGGCCCTTCGGCCCAACGAGCCCACGCCGCCGTCCTAACGTCTTAATGACATATCCCTGACTTTAGGCTATGCCTATTGTTGAAGATTCCCATATAGGGACCAATATAGGGACAATTTGTTACCCAATCAGCCTAAGAGCACATTTTTGGAATGCCTCTTGCTCTGTGTGTGTGTGTCTCACTCTCTTGAGCTATCTCTCTCTGTTGCACACTCTTTCATTCTCTCTTTGCTCTGTGTGTGTCTCTCTCTCTGTGTCTCTTGTTCTTCCTCTCAAGTTCTGTGTGTCTACGTCTCTCTTGCATTCTCTCTCTCATCCTCTTGTTCTGTGTGTGTGTGTGTCTCTCTCTCTCTCTTTCTCTCTCCTGCACTCTCTTTCATTTTTCTCTTGCTCTTTGTGTGTGTGTGTCTCTCTCTCTCTCTCGCTTTCCCCCTTCCTCCCTCCAGCTCCCTCTTTTTCTTTAACCTTCAGCCAGCAAGATAGTAGCAAGGTTCATTGTAGAATCATTGAAATGTATAGCACAGACGGAGACCATTTAGCCCATTGTGCCTTTTGACAGAGCAGCTATTCTTAGTCTGACGATGCTCACTTTTTGGCTGTGACCTTTGATTCCTTCACACTCAGGGGGCTTTTGTAGAGAGCCTATTATTCCCGTACATATTCCATTGTAGAATGTCTCGGCCAATCAGAGCAACTTGCCACCCAATCAGCACCTTCTCCAGTAATATAGGGTGGCATAGTGGTTATTACCACTGCCTCACAACACCAGGGAACCAGGTTCGATTCCCGGCTTGGGTCACTGTGCAGAGTCTGCAGGTTCTCCCTGCGTCTGCCTGGGTTTCCTCCGGGTGCTCTGGTTTCCTCACACAGTCAGAAAGACGTACTGGTTCGGTGCATTGGTCATGCTGAATTCTCCCTCATGTACCCAAACAGGGACCGGAGTGTGGTGGCTAGGGGATTTTCACAGTAACTTCACTGTACCGTTAATGTAAGCCTACTTGTGACAATAATAAACTGAAGAAAAAATAAACTTCAAGATTTCTTCCTCTAAAGGGCGTCATTGAACCAGATGGGTTCTTCCCTGCAGTGTAAATGTGAGCCTACTTGTGAATGAACTGAAAATGTTGTGATCATTTGAAATTTGGTATTCTTGCGTTTGTCCTGATGAAGCTCCTCCTTCAGCTTTTATGTAGAGCTGAGATGAGCAGAGGTAAAAAGTGCTCACGGAAGTCTTTAGTTCCTGAAAAGTCTACATTTGGATGAGTTTCCTCTTTCTATCTTAATCCTTATTCTCCAAGCAGTACATGTTCTCCGGAACGGTCATGATCTTGGAAGAATGGGCAAGCGCTTGTGGAGCCTTAGCAAATGTTAATCTCAGTAAATTTACCCTTTTGAGTTGCTCAGAAGCAGGAACAATTTAAGTATAAAATGCATTTGGGGTTCATTGACTTGTTCCTATGGGAGCTGTCTTTCTGAAACTTGGAGGGTGTACTTATTAGGCTGTTACAGATAACATTATAATAAAGTATAGTAATTAGACCCGAGCTACATGCTCAAATTACATTAATTACAGAGCAGACTTTCCTTAACGGTTCAAGAATATTTTTATCGCAACCTCCTTCAGTCTATATTTTGACACTCATCTCTGCACTTCCGTTTCTTGTCTCCTGTGAACACCCAGTTTTTTTTTCCCTACCCCACATTCCGCTTCTGCACTTGTTTTGGTCCAGCGTTGGTTCCGATATTTACAACTGGACGCAAGTGCACAGGGAATAGGAGTAGACCACCTCGTTTGTCGAGCCTGCTCTGCAGCAAGGTGGCGTAATGCTGCCACCTCACAGCGCCAGGGACCCGGGTTCGATTCCCGGCTTGGGTCACTGTCGGTGTAGAGACTGCAAATTCTCCCCATATCTGCGTGGGTTTCCTCCAGGTGGTCTGGTTTCCCCCCACAATTCAAAAATGTGCGAGTTGGGTCAATTGGCCAAGCTAAATTGCCCCTTATTATCAGGGGAAGCTGGGGTAAATGCATAGGGTTATGGGCAGAGGTCTGGGATGGGATTGTGGTCGGTGCAGACCTGATGGGCCGAATGGCCTCCTTCTTCACTGTAGAGATTCTGTGATTTTGTACAATCCTGGCTTATCTTGGCTTTCAACTCCATGTTCCTGCCCACTCCCCAAATCCTTTAACTCCCCTGAGAAACCAAAAATCTATCAATCCCACAACCCATCCCATGGGAGGCAGAGTGGTTAGCACTGCTCTCTCACGGCACCAGGGACCCAGGTTCAATTCCGGCCTCAGGTCACTGTCTGTGCGGAGTCCGCACATTCTCCCCATGCCTGCATGGGTTTCCTCCGGGTGCTCCAGTTTCCTCCCACAGTCCGAAAGACACGCTGGTCAGGTGCTAAATTCTCCCTCAGTGTACCCATACATGCACCAGGGTGTGGCAACTGGGGATTTCTGCAGTAACTTCATTGTAGTGTTAATGTAAACCTCTACTTACAAATAAATAAACATATTCAAGGATGAAGCCTCCACAACCCTTTAGGATAGAGAAGTCTAAGGACTGACAACACTTTGAATTAATTAAATTCTCCCCATCTCAATCCTAAATGAGCAGCCTCCTATCCAGACACTGTGTTTTAGACTCCCTGACCAGCGGAAACAATCTCTTGGCTCCCAACCTATCAGATCCCTTCAGAAAATTATAGATTGCAATATGATTTCCCTCTCATTCTTCTAACCTCAAATCCCTAACTGCCCTTGAGCTGAATTGGAGTCTTGTGTAAACCAAATCATTCAGATTTCATATAATCTCTCCAGTACAGAAGGAGGCCACTCAAGGTTGCACTGACCACAATCCCACCCAAGCCCTATTCCTGTAACCCCTCACGTTTACCCTGCTAGTCTCCCTGACGCTAGGGGCAATTTAACATGGTCAGTCAACCTAACCCGCACATCTTTGGGAGGAAACCGGAGCATCTGCAGGAAACCCACACAGGCACGGGGAGGATGTGCAAACTCTGCACAAACAGAGACCCAAGCCAGGAATCGAACCTGGGTCGCTGGCACTGTGAGGCAACAGTGCTAACCACTGCGCTGCCCCTGATTTGGCCCATTGAGTCTTCACTGACCACAGTCCCACTCAGGCTGTATTCCCATAACCCTGATGTAGAGATGCCGACGTTGGACTGGGGTAAACTCAGTAAAGTCTGGCAACACCAATTTTAAATCCAACCAATTTATTTGATAGTAAATCTGCGAGCTTTCGGCCTTTGTGGCCTTCGTCAGGCGAATGAGGTGTTCACATTGGTGTTGCCAGACTTTACTGAGTTTTCCCATAACCCCACGTTCCTGTAACCCCATGTAAAGTGAGTAAGAATTTGCAAGCCCAGGACAAATGGTGGGGGGGGTGGTTACATGTAGTGTGACACGAAGGTGTGACAAGATCCTGGTTGAGGCCATCTTCAGACGCGTCGAATAGTTTTATTTCCCTGGGCAGTACTCCTGTGACAACGCCACCATGCTGCCACACCTCGCACTGTAACAACGAGTTGGAATTGTGGCAAGACCGAGGAAACGGCCTATTGTACAGCGGCACCTATTTACTCAGCAAACGGCAAAGTGAGCAAAGACTGTTTACACAGTCGGTGTACTGAGTGAGCGTACAAAACTTCTATTCTGTGAAAACTTTTTCCGATAAAAGAAGGCATCCCTTTCTGTAAAATGCAGCAACTGGAGAATTGTTAATGGAAGACAAATTCACTGCATAAAACCAAACCCAATCAATGTGGTCCCCAGGCCTGCTGAATGAGAGAGTTGCTCAGTTATCACCATTCTGTTAGGGTATAGCGGTGTCACAATATGTGGGATCCTTTTCCGAGTGTCAGCTGTCACTCAGTTATTAGTGCGCTTGCCTCGGACCCACAGGGTTCACATTCAAGTCCCCACCCAGGGCTCAAGCACAAAACTCGAGGCTGACCCTCCGATGCAGCGCTGTCGGAGTGCAGCACTGATAGAGGTGCCGTGTTCATTAAACCAAGGCCTCGGCTGTCCGCTCGGGTTGAACATGAACAATCTTATGGCAGCACAGGAGTTATCCTGACTTTCCTTGGTCAATGGTTATCTGTCACTTAGTATCACGGAAGCAGATTGTGTGAGCATTGTCACACTGCTGTTTGAGGGAGCATGCTGTGTGTCAATTTGGCTGTTGTGTTTCCGACATTAACAAGTCTCACTACACCAGGTTAAATTCCAACAGGTTTATCTGGTAGCTTGAGTTTTCGGAGCGTTTCAGAAGAAAGAGCAGCATTCCGAAAGCTCACGCTATCAAATAAACCTGTTGGAATTTAACCTATTGTGAGATTTCTTACTGCGTCCATCCCAGTCCAATGACGGCATCTCCACATCTTTCCTACATTACAACAGTGACTACACTTCAAAGGTAATCAACTACTTCATGACATCTGGAAATGCAAATCTTCTTTTTCCCTCTTCTCAGGCTCTTTGTCCGATTATTGAACATTTACACTGCTGTTCACATGTTCTCTGTGTCTACCAAATGTCTTCCTCCTGCTCTAATGAAAATCAGAGTATCCAGCTCTGCACGTGCGTGTTCATGTGTGTCTGTGTGTGCACGCATGTTTGTGTGTACGTGTGAGCGTGTGTGTTTTTATATATGTGTTTGTGTGTGTGTGTTTTGACGTCAAAAGTCTGACGGAAGAACAGAAGCTGTTCTTGGTATGGGATCTTCCATCCGCGATTGCCCCAAGATGGAAAACTCCCATTTGAGATCAGCAGACCTTCACATGGTCTGTGTCCTGCTACAATTCCTGTGGTAGGTGGGATCGTAAAATTCCATCCTGTCTGTGTGAATGTACTTTGTGTGTGTGTGTGTGTGTGTGTGTGTGTGTGTGTTTACATCTATGTGTTTACATGTGTGTGTACACACGTACGTCTACTCTCACACCTGTAAACACATGTATGTAAACACACGTGTGTGTGTATGTGTGTATGGTGTGTTTGTGTGTGTGTGTGTGTCTTTTAATGTGGGGAAGGCTGTTCCTTTCAGCTACCACATGGTCTGGCTGAACGTCAGATCTTTCATTTTAGGAGAATTTGCATGTTGACAATCAACATGTTTGGTCACATTCTGAACACACCTTATAGCCATTGAGAAATGGGCTGTATTTTCTGTCTGGGAGTAAGGGAGTATAAAATGGTGTATATTCCCTTCCCACAATCTTCCCAACCATCCCCAAGCACAGTCCCCATCACGTGCCGAAAATCGGCAGCCCGCCTGCCAGATTAGAAAGACCAAGTAAAGATCACCATTAACAAAGATAAAAACACATTACTGCAGATGCTGGAATCTGAAACAAAACTGAAGATGCTGGAAAATCTCAGCAGGTCTGGCAACATCTGTAGAGGGAGAATAGAGCCAATGTTTCAAGTCTGGTGACCTCGTAACCCCTTGGATTTACTATGACCTTAACCTACCCATCTTGGGACACGAGGGGATAATTAAGCATGGACAGTGCACCTCACCTGCACATCTTTGGAGTGTGGAAGGGAACCGGAGTACTTCGGGGAAACCCATGCAGACACGGGGAGAACATGCAGACTACATGCACAAACAGTGACCCGAGGCCGAAATGGAACCCAGGTCCCTGGTTCTTCAAAGTATACTTGTTGCTAGGATGCAGAAAAAAAATGATGTGAATTAAACAAATATTCCACGAACCAGTCTTTCCGCATCTAATGAAGATCTTGTGAAGGAAACAACCATTTGATCTGGCAAAGAGCAGTGTCTGTGTCAAATTAGTCATCGAATCCTGTCTAGGCTGCCTTTCAAGTGTTTGTTGGTGCTAGCTGAATGTAAAATGCTGAGAAATATTCAAGAAGAAATTGGAATGGTAATTATCCGTGGAGGCTTTCCAGTAAGCACATTTGTTATGGGAGGCATCAGAATTACATAAGAAAAATGAGTCAGAGAGTACGAAGGGAATTCGTGACAGACCGGGTGAGAAACTGTGTTGGTTTGTATCCATTTTCTTGGTGCTGTGCATGTCCTTTTAGCTCCAGAATGTGTCCACAGTGGCTGCATCTCACTGACCTTCACCATGCCTTGATTTGATTTAATATTGTCACACGTTTTAGTACACAGTGAAAAGCATTGTTTCTTGTGTGCTATATACAGACCAAGCATACCGTTCATAGAGAAGGAAAGGAGAGAGTGCAGAATACAGGGTGATGAGAAAGATCAATTTAGTGCAAGGTTCAAAAGCCTGACGGAAGAAGCTGTTCTTGGTATGTGAGCTCAGACTTTTGTATCTTTTTCCCAACAGAAGGTGATGGAAGAGAATGTGTCTGGGGTGCGTGAGATCTTTGATAACGCTGGCTGCTTTTTTTGAGGTAGTGGAAAGTATAGACAGAGTCGATGGATGGGAAGCTGGTTTGTGTGATGGACTGGGCTTCATTCACGACCTTTTGTAGTTCCTTCTGATCTTGGGCGGAGCAGGAGCCACACCAAGCTGTGATACAACCAGAAGGGATGCTTTCTATGGTGCATCTGTAAAAGTTGTTGAGAGTCGTAGTTGAGATGCCAAATTTTCTTAGTCTTCTGAGAAAGTATAGACAGAGTCAATGGATGGGAGGCTGGTTTGTGTGATGGATTGGGCTGCATTCATGACCTTTTGTAGTTCCTTGTTATCTTGGGCAGAGCAGGAGTCCAGACCAAGCTGTGATATAACCAGAAAGAATGCTTTCTATGGTGCATCTGTAAAAGTTGCTGAGAGTTGTAGCTGAGATGCCAAATTTTCTCAGTCTTCTGAGAAACTAGAGGTGTTTCTTAACTGTAGTGTCGCGTAAGGTCATTGTACTTCTTGCAGCACTGTGTCGAGCTCCTCGTGGCTTGAATCCTGACATTGTTCTCCACTGCACCCACTGCAGTGTGTCTACATCTGGAGGATCATCTGGTCCGCACAGTGGTTAGCACTGCTGTCTCTCAGCACCAGGGACCCAGCTTTGATTTCACTGGAAATCCCTCATCTGAAGAGCAGTGACTGTAAATCCCCTTCAGGGCGGACTATGCAGACAGTTCCTGGAATGGGGTTAAACAACGCTTCGAAGACAGAGACTGGAATGCTGCCAGGGAAACCCAGCTGACATTGGAACGTGCAGTGGAGATGTGAATATTGCATCAAAGGCTGCAGCTAAATAGGTTGTTCTTGCATTCATGTTGGTCGAGACAGCAATGACATTTTATCCTTTTGTATCCCCCCCCCCCCTCCCCCCAATCGCGTACTACATAAGCGGCATGGATTTCCACGGCGGTGGTTAGCATTGCTGCCTCACAGCGCCAGGGACCCGGGTTCGATTCCCGGCTTGGGTCGCTGTCGCTGTGGGATCTGCATGTTCTCCCCATGCCTGCTTCCTCAGGTGTTCTGGTTTCTTCCGAAAGATGTGCTGGTTGGGTGCATTGGCCATGCTAAATTCTCCCTCTGTATACCCAAACAGGGTGGCAACTAGGGGATTTTCACATTAACTCCATTGTAGTGTTAACGTAAGCCTATTTGTGACCCCAATAAATAAACAGAGACAACCTCCTCCTCGTTTCCACCAAGACCCCGAAGTACATTGAGTGGAAAAATTGAGACCTTGCTTCCCCCAATACTGTGCATTTTACAATCCCTTCCAACAAGGTCAAAGTCATTCCTGCCCAAGTGTTGGTACCCGTTCTGACCGAAATGCGAGTTCCCTTTAAGGGGATGAAATGAGCTTTAAGTGGTGGTAGCCTCTAATTGTCCCCCTGCTGACGTGACCAGTCAGTCACTCAGCCGTGTAGTTAATGTTGTCTAGAGGCTGGAATAATTGAATTGCTCAGTTAGTACAAAACTGCAGGAGCGGATCGATGGGGTCAGTTTACAGCAGCTACTAAACTTTACCACAAAGCTAAGAAACACTGACCACTGTTTAATAATCATACTCATACCCACAGTAATACATAGAATCTTGGTTTCATCAATCGAGGAATCGAGTTTCAGAGTCGGGAAATATTGCTGCAGCTGTATAGGACCCTGGTCAGACCTCACTTGGAGTACTGTGCTCAGTTCTGGTCGCCTCATTACAAGAAGGATGTGGAATCCATAGAAAGGGTGAGAGGAGATTTACAAGGATGTTGCCTGGATTGGGGAGCATGCCTTATGAGGATGGGTTGAGTGAGCTCAGCCTTCTCTCCTTGGAGATTCGAAGGATGAGGGGTGACCTGATAGAAGTGTATAAGATGTCGAGAGGAATTGATCGAGTAGATAATCAGAGTCTTTTTCCCAGGGCTGAAATGGTTGCCACAAGAGGACGCAAGTTTAAGGTGCTGGACAGTAGGTACAGAGAAAATATCAGGCATAATTTTTTCACTCAGGGAGTGGTGGGTTATGGAATCAATTGAGTCTTTTAAGACACTTTTAGATAAGTACATGGAACTTAGTAAGATAGAGAATTATAAGTAAGCCTAGTAATCTCTAAGGTAGGGACATGTTTGGCACAACTTTGTGGGGCTGAAGGCCCTGTATTGTGCTGTAATTTTTCTATGTTTTCTAATCCTACAGTGCGGAAGGAGGCCATTCGGCCCATCAAGTCTGCACCGACCACAATCCCCCATCCAGGCTCTATCCCCATAACCCCATGCATTTACCCTGGCACTAAGGGGCAATTTAGCATGGCCAATCAATCTAACCCACACACGTCTTTGTGGGATGAAACTGGAGCACTCGGACGAACCCACACAGACACGGGGGGAACATGCAGACTCCACACAGACAGTGACCCAAGCTGGGAATCGAGCTCAGGTTCCTGGCATTGTGAGACAGCAGTGCTAACCCACTGTGCCACCTTGCCGCCCCAAGGACAGGACAGAGACACTTGCTGAAGAAGCATCATAGATGTAACTAGTGGAATACCGTAGGGATCAGTTCTTGGTCCGCGGTTGTTCACTGTTTGCATTAATGACCTGGAGGAAAGAACAGAATGTACGTTTTTCAAATTTGCTGATGATAGGTGGAAGGGCAGGTTATAACGAGAATATTGTAATTCTGCAGATAGATTGGGTGACTGGACAAAAAGCTGGCAAACGAGAGTTAACGTGGGGAAGTGTGAGGTCATGCACTTGGTCGGAGGAATCGATGGGCAGATCATTATCTAAATGGCGAGAAAACTGCAGGTGAATGAAGTGCAGAGGTATTCTGATGCATGAATCACACAAAGCTAGCAACAAATCGTGGCAAACCGCATTTTGGCCTTTATTGCAAAGGGGTTGGAGTTTAACGATAGGGAGGTTTTGGTGCAATTGTACAGGGTGTCAGTGAGGCCTCACTGGGAATACTGAGTACAATTTTGGTCCCCTTAGCTCGAAAAGGAGATGGTAACATTGGAGGCAGTTCAAAGGAGACTCACCAGGCTAATGCCTGGGATGAATGTGTTGTCCTATCAAGAAAGCCTGGGCCTATATTCCTTGGAGTTCAGAAGACTTTATTCAAACAGATCCTGAGGGGGGCTTGACAGGGCACGTAGTGAGATGTTTTCACAAGCGGGAGAATCTAGAACAAGGAGTCATAGCAACAAGATAAAGGAGCAGTCTTTTAAAACTGAGATGCGTAAAAATTTCTTCATGCAGAGGTTGGTGAATCTCTGGAACTCTCTGCCCCAAAGGCTGGTGGAGGCTGGCTCATTAGAGATATTTGAAGTGGAGATGGATTAATATTAGAATAATATTAATGCTGGAACCTGAAACAAAAACAGAGAAATTCTGGAAAGTCTCAGCAGGTCTGACAGCATCGGTGGGGCCAGGATTTGTGGGTAAATATTTGAATAGCGGTCTGTGAGGAAATGGCACAGAGAAGGATCGGAGATCAATGTAGATTTGAACGGCAGGGTAGGCTTGAAGGGCCTAGTGGCCCACTTCTGCTCCTTGTTCTTGTGTGCCTAATTTGAAATCATGGCCAGTTTTGCACTCCGTGTAACTCCTTGTTTCACCCTGTTAGTGCGATAAGGAAGATCAGTCTTTTTTTTTGTAGCGTCCTTCAGTGTGCTAATTGTTGAATATGTTGAAATGTCGGCATCAATTCCAGTATTCACTAATTTCACAGAATCATAGAAACCCTACAGTGTAGAAGCAGGCCATTTGGCCCATCAAGCCTGCACTGATTCTTACCCAGGTTCTAGACCCTATCCCTGTAACCTCATGTATTTTACCTCACTGATTCTCCCTAATCTATGTTGGGTCACTAAGGCCAAATTTAGCATGGCCAATCCATCTAACCTGCACAGTTTAGACTGTGAAAGGAAGCCCGCATATGACATGGGGAGAACCTGCAGACTCGGCACAGACAATGATCCAAGGCTGGAATTGAACCCAGGTCCCTGGCGCTGTAAGGCAGCAGCGCTAAACACAGTGCCGCCCTGAATTACTTTCCTGATAGACTGCTTACCAACGCAGCTGTTGATTTAACATGTGGAAATAGAAAATTGCCTGCTTGGTGCCAGGCCAGCTTATCACTCCAGTTGGATTGCTTTGGATGGATATTTACTATTTCCCAGTTTGGCTGTGAGAATAGAATCATAGAATCCCTACAGTGCAGGAGGAGGCTGTTTGGCCCATCGAGTCTGCGCTGACAACAATCCCACCCAGACCCTATCCCCGTAACCCCACTTAGTGTTAATCCCTAACCGCATCTAACCTACGCATCTTGGGACACTAAGGGGCAATTTAGCATGGCCAATGCAACTAACCTGCACATCTTCGGACTGTGGGAGGAAACCAGAACACTCGGAGGAAACCCATGCAGACATGGGGAGAATGTGCAGACTCCACACAGAAAGTGACCCAAACTGGGAATGGTTAGCGGTGCTAGCCATTAACCAATGCCACTGTGCCGCTGTTGGGGAAAGTGTGACAAAAAAGGCATCTCTTCCCCTTATGGACTAGAAAACTGTTACCTCATTTTACTCTGAGCGAGTCATGCAGCGAGACTGAAAAGTGTGAAGGTTTGTGGGCCAAGTCGCTCCTTTGATCTGAAAGAAATTAAACGATTGCGAGACTGGATAGATTGGCAAAGGAAGAAGGCATGGGAGGTGATCAGAAATGAAAACAGAAATTGCTGAAAATATTCAGCAGGTCTGGCAGCATCTGTGGTGAAAGAGAAACAGAGTTAATGGCTTCGACTTCGTACACAGCTGGCATTATCCAGTCCCAGTGCGGCGAATGGAGTCTTGGCTGAATGCCAAATTTGCAGCAGTGATGGGGATCGAAGAATTGTCTGCGTCAACAGGTATGAAATAGAAATAGTCAAACGCTTCAAGATTTTAGGTGTCCACACCACCAGCAAGCTGTCTTGGACCCTCCATGATGATGCTACAGTTAAAAAAAAGCTCACAAACACCTCCACTTTTTAGGAGACTAAGGAAATTTGGCATGCCGGCTAAGACTCTCACCAGTTTTTACAGTTGCACTTTAAAAAAACATCTTTTCTGGATGTATCACAGCTTAGCATGACTCCTGCTCAGCTCAAGGCCACAAGAAATTATAAAGGGTTGTGAACAAAGCCCAGTTCATCATGCACTGACTCCGTCTGCACTTCCTGCTGCCTCGGGAAAAGCAGCCAGCATATTCAAAGACCCCACGCACCCCAGACATTCTCTCTTCCACTATCTTCCATTAGAAAAAGATCATGTACCAACCGACTCAAGAACAGCTTCTTCCTTGCTGCCGTCAGGTTTTTGAATAGACCTACCTCGCATGAAGTTGATCTTGCTCTACACCCTAGCTATGACTGTAACGCTACATTCTGCACCCACTCCTTTCCTTCTCTATGAGCGGTATGTTTTGTCTGTATGGCGTGCAAGAAACAATACTTTTCACGGTACACTAATACATATGACAAGAATAGATCAATTCACATCGAAGAATTACAGCTAGTGTTTCAGAATGGTGGCTTTTCCTTCAAGCCCGGAGTTAAGAGGCTTAGATTTCGAGCAAGTGATGGATGGGATGAGGGTGAAAAAGGAAAAGTTGGCGATGGAGTGAGGGCAAGAGAGATTGAACACCAGAAGAATTGGCCTTCCTGGGACAAAGAGAATGGTGGTGGAGCCAGATGAGAAATGAAGGCTCAAGGTTGTGCCATGAGCCGGAATGATATTGTCCTGAGAGACTGAAACACGTACAGAAAACAAAATGTGGCAGGGATTGAATTTACAGTCTGAAATAGTTCAAATGTCAAGCCTACAAAATGCTCAATTGAAAGACGAATTAAAACTGACGTCGAGTTTTTATAGAGCAGTGCTTACACTGAATCTCACCGGGACAGTGTAGCAGGCTAAGGACTGAGCGAGGATGGGGAATGAAAGTGACAAGTCACCGGCAACTTGTGATCATAATTGCGGATTGAATAGAACTGTTCCACAGAGCGGTCTCTCCAGTGTGGAGAAGGCCATATTGTGAACAGTGAATACTGTAGACTAACTTAAAGGAAGTAAATCTTTGGCACTGCTGTTAGCACTGCCGCCTCACAGCGCCAGGGACCGGAGTTCAATTCTGGCCTCGGATGATTGTCTGGAGTCTGCACTTTCTCCCCGTGTCTGTGTGGGTTCCCTCCCACGGTCCAAAGATGTGTGGGTTAGGTTCATTGGCCATGCTAAATTGCCCCTCAGTGTCAAGGGGATTAGTAGGGTAAACACGTGAGTTACAGAGATAGGGTCTGGGTGGATTCTTGTTGGCGTAAGCTCGATGGGCCAAATGGCCTCCTCCTGCACTGTTAGGGGTTTGATGAAATTTTGCTTCACCTGAAAGAAGGTTTTGGGGCCTTGGACGACGGGGAGATACCAGAGCAGGTGTCAGCATTTGTACGGAAAGATACCATGAGAGGGGAACAGGGTGCTGGGAATGCTTGGGAAAGGGGAAGGTGTATTTGGTGCTAAAATGACTCTGGAGGGGCAAAAGTGTTGAAAAATGACCTGTTGAATCACGGAGGTTGGTGGGATAAGAAGTGAGGTCAAGGGGAAAACCAGATGGAAGGCAAGGGGTGAGAGCAGAAGTCTGGGAAATGATGGGGCATAGTCAAGCGTCTTGTCAACCATGGTGTGAGATATGGGGGAGGGCATCGGGTTTTGGGGGGCGTGGGGTGGCTGGAATCCCCTAGTTGCCCCAAATAAAGTTGATGAACAAAGAAGCTATTGCAGGCACTCTGATGTGGAAGGTGGCATTTTTTTTTATTAGTGCACCATTATTAAGTACTTAATAAGCAAAAAAGAATTGGCTTTACAAAATTATTATTGAAACATTTCCATCCTTCACATGTGTATCCCAGTGTAAATATGGCCGGGAACTGTTCTAAGCCCCATGAGAATGCTGGTGCTTGGAGGAACTGCCCAAATACTCCAGAATTAACGCGTTAATCACAGCTTGACTGTGGTGGACAGTTGATAAGTCAACATGTGTTCGTGGCATGTTGCATTTTACATTTGTCCATCTCCAATATTATTAAGAAGCGAAATCCTGCTGCCATTATTCAGAGCATAACTGGAGAAGTTGGGAGCCCGACACAATATTTGATGCATTATTACTGCATTGTGGAAGATCACAATTGGTGAATGCATTAAAAAATATCCATCAGTGTCAGAGGACAGACTGGAGAGTCTGCAGTGCCGTTTAGGCATTAAGTGTTGAATGACGCAATCAAGCTTAATGTTACACATCTCCAAATGAAGAGAGAAATTGTGATTTAATTCTTAAAAAGCTGCATCTATCATTCTGCCTTTTAATGCCCAAATGAATAACAGGTACACTCTGTTATCATTGAGAAGTGAACTATTGCATCTGCTGTCACTGTAAAATGTAATTACTTAGTTACCTGAAGAAACTGTCTATAAGAGTAGAATGGTGGTACAGTGGTTAGCACTGCTTCCTCACAGCGCCAGGGACCCGGGTTCAATTCCAGCTTAGGGTCAATGTTTGTGTGGGATTTGCACGTTCACCCTGTGTCTGCGTGGGTTTCCTCCGGTTTCCTCCCACAGTCTGAAAAATGTGTTGATCAAGTAAATTGGCCGTGCCAAACTCTCCCTCAGCATGCCCGAACAGGCGCCAGAGTGTGGCAATTAGGGGATTTTCAGATAACTTCATTGCAGTATAAATGTAAGCTTACTTGTAACTCTAATACGTAGACTTTAAATTAAAACGAGAATGTGGCTATGATTCTTTCTGAATAGTTCTGGACCTGAGCCATTCACAAGTCTAGCACATGATGATTAGTCACACTTCTACACCTAGCACCCTCCCACATCCTTGTTAAGATCTAATCTTCCCAAGCAAATACAACACAGTTAACTCAAACAGAGAGGAATGAAACTTGAGTTACTTGTCCACCGCAGAAGACACCTCTTCCCAAAGTCCAATGTTTTGTATGGATCTGGGAGTTTCAGGAAGTTCCTCACATCTGTGTTTCTCACTGAAAACTTTACTCCCAAGTTCTCGCTGGGACTTTATTGAGTTCGTCCTCATAGACAGTGTAGAAGGAGGCCATTCGATCCATTGGGTCTGTGCCGACCACAATCCTGACCAGGCCCTATTCCCGCGACCCCGTGCATCTTTCCTAGCTAGTCATTGCGGGGCAATTTAGCATGGCCAATTTACCTAACCCGTTCATCTTTGGAGTGTGGAAGGAAACCGGAGTCCCAGGAGGAAACCCACGCAGACATGGCAAGAACATACGGACTCCATGCAGACAGTGACCCAAGCCGGGAATCGAACGTGGGTCCCTGGCGCTGTGAGGCAGCAGTGCTAACCACTGTGCCGCCATGCCTCTCAGCTTTATACATAATGCATTTCAACAACAGGCATGACTGGACAGGAACTCAGAAATGGATGATGAATATCACTTTATTATTCATTGAATTACACGAGTTATTTTTCGAAAACCTTTTTAAAAAGTATAATGTAAAATATTACTCAAGTGTGCAGATTAAACGGATTATGTTTTGAGACTTTCACTTTGCCGCTCATTGGTTTTACGATCAAATTAATCTAAGTGACATATTATGGAACTTTATATATTCCCACATCTCGTGGACTGAACGAATTTGGTTCAGATTAGACCAGAGATTTCAGGAAATTTCAGGTTGTTTTTGTTCATTTGTGGGACATTGGCATCGCTAGTTAGCAGCATTTATTGCCCATCCCCTGATTACCTTGAAACTGAGTGACTTGCTAGGCCATTTCAGAGGGCAGTTGAGAGTCAACCACACTGCTGTGGCTCTGGAGTCACATGTAGGCCAGACTGGGTAAGGACGGCAGATTTTCTTCCCTAAAGCGCATTAGTGAACCAGATAGGTTTTTCCGACAACGGTTTCATGGTCATCAGTAGATTCTTAATTCCAGATATTTTTCCTTGAATTCACATTCCACCATCTGCTGAGGCAGGATTTGAACCCGGGTCCCCAGAACATTAGCTGAGTTTCTGGATTAATAGGCTCATGATAGTACCACTGCTTATGTCACCATCCGTGCAGAGATTGCACATTCTCCCTGTGTCTGCCTGGGTTTCCTCCAGCTGCTCCGCTTTCCTCCCGCAGTCCAAAGAGGTGCAGAATTTGGCCATGCTAAATTGCCCCTTAGTGTTGAGGAGACTAGCCAGGGCAAATGCATGGGATTATGAGGATGGGGCCTGGATGGGATTGTGGTCGATGCAGACTCGATGGGCCAAATGGTCTTCTGCACTGTAGGATTCTATGATTCTATGTACGATGCTAGTTACGTACTTATTTTTTCAGAATTGTAACATGAGAGTTGTGGAAAGATTAGTGGTTGTCATTGAATCATATGGTGCAAAAGAGGCCCTTCAGCCCATCCAGTCAGCACCAGCACATGAGAAACACCTAACCTCCCACCTATTCCCATTTCCCAGCACATTGACCCATAGTTTTGAAATGTTACGACTTCTGAAGTGTTCATCCAGGCACTTTTTAAAGGATCTGAGGCATCGTGCCTCTAGCATCCTCCCATCCCCACCCTCTGGGTAAAAACGTTGTCCATCGCCCTCCCCCAAACCTTCCTGTCCCTCACCTTGAGCCAATATTCTCTCATGAATGACCCTTCACTAAGGGGAATAGCTGCTCCTTATCCACTCTGTAATCTTGTGCACCTTGATCAAGCCATGTTGTTGTAGAAAAATTCTGATGTTATTATTATTCTGTCACTTCTCATAAGCACAACATGCGTTTGGCTACTGCATAGAATTTTATATCAGCCTTACCTACGCCAACCCAAAAATATTGGTCTGTTTGACGCTAAACAAACCAGAGTCACTGCCATTTTCCTATTTGTCAGGGCTGGGTTTCGTGCCACAGAGCTCGTATGTAATATTTGGAAAGCAACAAACAAGTTTGTCTTGGCAAAAACGAAGGTGCTGGAAAATCTCAGCAAGTCTAGCAGAAGAGAAAAGAGCAGGCGTTTTGATTCCAGATGACCCTTTATCAAAGCTAATAGGCATGGAAAATGGGAGATATTTATACCGAAGGGGGAGGGAATGAAAAATGAGCTGTAGCTCAAAAAAAACAAGGGGAAAGGCTGCTAATGGCAGTCCATTGGAAGAAGTCTCACAACACCAGGTTAAAGTCCAATAGGTTTATTTGGAATCACGAGCTTTCAGAGTGCTTCTCCTTCAATAGGTGAGTGGAGAGGTAGGTTTCTCAAACACAGCATATATAAATGACATAATTGCCAATGATTACCTGAAAAGTTAACTCTTCCAATACATGAAGCATTATCTGAAAAGACTCACATTCCAATCATTAGCTTGCAATTTGTGCCTTTGTCTATATATTTGCTGTGTTTGTGAAACCTATCACTCCGCTCACCTGATGAAGGAGCAGTGCTTTGAAAGCTGTGATCCTGTTGGACTTTAATCTGGTGTTGTGAAACTTCTTACTGTGCCCACCCCAGCCCAACGCTGGCATCTCCACCTCATTCTGTAGAGAGAACAAAAGGTGTGAATGACCAAACGGCAGAGAAGCTGAAATCAGAGGGTGAACTGTGACAGATGGAGATGTGGGGAGAGGGGGAGATGGGTTGGGAAGAGGTAAAATTGAGAAGAGGGGGGGAAGGGGAAGCAAAGGGGCAGAAAAGAAGGATAAAATAGGGGAAAAGAGTGGGTGGAAAAGAAGAGTAAAGAAAAACAATATAGAAATAAGATGTAGAGAACAGGTTAAAATTAAATAAAATGAAAACAAAGGGATCGAGGTGGGGTCGATGTGATAGGTTGTGGCTGTATCTGGTCTGGAATGATTCTAGGATTGTATTCACTGGAGTTCAGAAGAGTGACAGGGGATCTCATAGCAACTTAGAAAATTCTATCAGAGTTAGACAGGGTAGATTCAGAAAGAATGTTCCCGATGATGGGGGAGTCCAGAACTAGGGGGTCATAGTTTGAGGATAAGGGGGTAAATCTTTTTAGAACTGAGATAAGGAGAAATTTTGTCATCTAGAGGGCAGTGAATGTGTGGAATTCGCTTTCACAGAATGTAGCCGAGACCAAAACATTGTCTGATTTCGAAGAACTGAGATAAGGAGAAATTTTGTCATCTAGAGGGCAGTGAATGTGTGGAATTCGCTTTCACAGAATGTAGCCGAGACCAAAACATTGTCTGATTTCGAGATGAAATTATGAAATGGAGATGCCAGCATTGGACTGGAGTGGGCACTGTAAGAAGTCTCACAACACCAGGTTAAAGTGCAAAAGGTTTATTTGGAATTACAAGCCTTCGGAGTGTTGCTCCTTCATCTAGTGAGTGTGAATCCCACTCATCTGATGAAAGAGCGGTGTTCCAGAAGCTCGTGATTCCAAATAAACCTGTTGGACTTTAAGCTGGTATTGTGAGACTTCTTAAGATGAAATTAAATAAAGCTCTTGAGGCTAAAGGGATCAATAGATATGGGGGGGAGGCTGGGGTGTGGTGGGGTGGGATCAGGATATCGAATTCGATGACCAGCCATTGATCAAAATGAATGATGGAGTAGGCTCGAAGGGCCGAATAGACTACGCCTACTTCTAGTTTCTACGAACCGTATTCAAGAGGGGGGGCCGAAACATGTTATTTTTGTTGAGGCTTCTGTGCAAAATACATCTGTATTCTTCAAAGGGTAAAAGATGTGCCAGTCGCTGGGTCAAAATTCTGGAATTCCCTCCCTAATTGCACTATGGGGTCAACCCACAGCGCATGAACTGCAGCGATTCAAGAAGGCAGCTCACCACCACCTTCTCAAGGGGCAACTAGGGATGGGCAATAAATGCTGGCCCAGCCAGTGACACCCATGCCCCATGAGTGAATAAAAAACAAGATGTTGACATGTGTCCAGCAGCGCAAACACCATTGGGATTAAATCAAGGAACAAAGTTCAGGAAGCAAGGTGAATAAAAATTGGGCCTGGATTCACCGCCCTATTTTATTTGATTTTTAAAAACTGGCAGCGGATCCACTGACAACACCTGTTGAGCAGGAAGATCAACAGTAGAATAGGGTGGCTTTATTATCGTCACGGCAGAACACCTTTGACAAACTGAGCAACTTAGATAAATATCAGGGGAATAGCGAGCGATCGAGAGGGAGAGAAATCGCTGGTGCCCGGCCACAATTTATGCTTTCCTCGGACAGGGATTGATACTGCAGAAGGAGCAGAGGCTTTGACGTGTAGGATGTGTTTTGTTTTTATTCTGTCTCAGTGCTCCTGTTGCTATTTCATGTCTGCCGCGTAGATTGGAAACTGTTGTCAATGCAAAAGGTTGATTTGTTTTCTAGGACAGGATAGCAATCCAAAGATGTGCAGCTTAGGCTGATTGGCCGTGCTAAATTAATGTCAGGGGGCACGAGCGAGGTGTAATGCGTGGGGTTATGGGGAGAGGGCCTGGGTGGGATTGCTGCAGATTCACTGGGCCAAATGACCTCCTCCTGCACTGTAGGATTCGATAGATATGGGTGGTTGCAGCACTGAAGGAGAAGCACCCTGCAGGAGAACTTCCATTTGCCGGTGCTTTTCCCCACCTGATCCTGCAGATCCTAACCCCCTTACACATCCCCGCCCAGCTCCCGTTATCCCATTTGAAAGCCAGAATCTGCTTCCACTTCCTAGTCAGGCAGTGCATTCCGATGGCACAACCGTTAATGCTGCCGCCTCGCAGGTCCAGGGACCCTGGTCCGATTCTCGCCACGGGTCACTGACTGTGCACAGTTTGCACCTTCTCCCCGTGTGTCTGTGCAGGTTTCCTCCTGGTGCTCCGGTTTTCCTCCCACAGTCCAAAGATGTGCGAGGTAGGTGGATTGACCACGCTAAATTGGTTTTGGAGGGATTAGCAGGGGTAAATATGTGAGGTTGCTGTTGGTGCGGACTAAATGGGTTAAAGAGCCTCCTTCTGTACTTGAGGGATTCTCTGATTGCATGCAGATGGAGAGTGAGAAATGAAAGGGGCATGAAACGACAATTGTTCATGGCATTGGGCAGATAAAACTGAACACTGGGCTCAATTAGACGGATTGACCGTGCTAAATTGTCCCTTAGTCTCAGGGTAAAAACATGGTGTTATGAGGATAGGGCCTGGGTGGGTTTGTTGTCAGCGCAAGCTTGAATGGCTTCCTTCTGCACTGTAGGGATTCTATGATCATTTTAATTTATAATTTAACACATATGTCAAAATGTTGAAGAAATATCTAAAGCGGGCAGCTACGATTTTCTGTTTATACGTTTAAAAATATTGCGCTGTGGGGTCTTCTTTTCAACTCTAAGGATAGGTTTTTGCTTATGTGCTGGATGTGCCCTGCTGTATGTGTTGGCACAAATGAGCTCCAGTAACTAATACATTCTGAGGCGTTTGTCAGCCGCTGTTTACTTAATCTAATTCTCAGCAGCAGCACCTAGACGGAGAGAAGATTCTGTTCTTGGATTAGAAGATGAAAAGCTTTGTGTGTCGGGCCTGTTTGAACCCTCTGTACTGTTCCAGGCGTTGCAGCCGAGAATCGTGCTGAGTAAACAGGTTGCTCGGAATATATTTCGGATTCAATTCACTAGCTGGGGTGTTGCCCCGCTTTTTCCACCCGCAAAGGCAAACCTCTGCTGAACTGGCCTCGTGATTGTACTGAGTTTCGTGGCTATCGTAGGGAAGGAAAAGAGAGGGTGCAGTATGTAGTGTTACAGTCACAGCTGGGGTGAAGAGAAGGATCAACTTAATGCGGGGTAGGTCCATTCAAAACTCTGACGGCAGCAGGGAAGAAGCTGTTCTTGAATCGGTTGGTAAGTGACCTCAGACTTTTGTATCTTTTTCCCAACGGTGGAAGAGAGAATGTCCGGGAGTGCGTGGGGTCCTTAATTATACTGGCTGCTTTTTTGGGGCAGTGAGAAGTGTAGACAGTGTCCGTGGACGGGAGGCTGGCTTGTGTGATGGACTAGGCTCCATTTCTTGTGGTCTTGGGCAGAGCAGGAGCCACACCGAGCTCTGATGCAACCAGAGAGCATGCATCTCTTAAAATTTGGTGAGAATCATTGACGGTTTGTACATGTCCATTTTACACAGTGAATTGTCACGAGGGGGAATGTGCTGCCTGAGAGGTGGGGAAAGCCAATTCCGTGGTAACTATTGAAAAGGGAAATGGTGCAGACTTGATGGGCCGAAGGGTCTCTTCAGCAGTGTATGGATCTATGATTCTATGATAAGGATTTGAAGTGGAACAATTTGCAGGGCTTGTGGGATAAGAACTGAGAACCTTCCGGATAGTTCTCCCAAAGAGCCGGCTTAAGATATGAAGGCGTTTGTGTGCTGAATGGCAAGTGATATGTTGGCCTTCATTGTGAGAGGTTTCCAGTATAGGAGCAGGGATGTGTTGCTGGAATTATACAGGGCTTCGGTGAGACCGCACCTAGAGTATTGTGTGCACTTTTGGTCTCCTTTTCTGAGGAAGAGTGTTCTTGCTCTCAAGGGAGTGCAGTGAAGGTTTACCAGGCTGATTCCGGGGACAGCAGGATCGATGTATGAGGAGAGATTGACTAGGTTAGGATTGTTTTCACTGGAGTTCAGATGAATGAGGAAGAGTCTCATAGAGACGTATAAAATTCTAACAGGTCTAGACAGGGTAGATGCAGGGAGGATGTTCCCGATGGTGGGGGAGTCCAGAACCCGGGGTCACAATCTGAGGATTCAGGGGTAGGCCATTTAGGATAGAGATGAGGAGACATTTCTTCACTCAGAGTGGTGAGCCTGTGGAATTCATTACCACAGGAAGTAGCTGATGCCAAAACGTTGAATGTATTCAAGAGGCAGCTGGATATAGCACTTAGGTCGAATGGGATCAGAAGTTGTGGGGAGAAAGACAGATTAGGTTATTGAGTTGGATGATCTGCCATGATCGTAATGAATGGTGGAGCAGGCTCGAAGGGCCAAATAGTCTCCTCCTGCTCCTATCTTCTATGTATCTATCTACCATTCTGTAATTTAACGCTGCGTGAGATATGGTTTCAGATGACATCAGCTGTCTTGCCTCGAGGGCTACATCAGGGGAGAGAGTGGATAGGGTGAAGGCTGTTTTCCTTGGAGCAGAGGAGGCTGGGGGGGTGATCTAATTGAGAGGTACAAGAGGGGCCCAGACAGGGTAGACAGGAAAGACCTCTTCTTCTGAGCAGAGGGGCCAGTTACCAAAGGGGAGCGGGCTGGTGGCAGGGTGTGGGGCACAGATTTAAGGTGATTGGTGGAAGGATTGGAGGGGGTGTAAGGAAAAAGCTTCTTCACCCAGAGGGGTGTGGGCATCTGGAGTTTACTGCCTGGTTTGGTACTTGAGACAGAAACTCTCAACTAATTTCAATAGTGCCTGGATCTGAAGCTGAAGTGCTGTAACCTGCAAAACTTGGGTCTCTGTGCGGAGTCTGCACATTCTTCCCATGTCTGCATGGGTTTCCTCCAGGTGCTCCGGTTTCCTCCAAAAGCCTGAAAGACGTGTTGGTTAGGTGTAATGACCCAAACAGGCGCTGGAATGTGGTGACTTGGGGAATCTCACAGTAACTTCATTGCAGTGTTTACGTGTGACTAATAAATAAATTTTAACTTTAAGCTATGGGCTTAGTGCTGGAAGGCACAATGAGAATCAGCTGTTATGTCTTTTTGGGCTGGCACCTTGGGTTGAATGGCCTCTTCTGTACTGAAACCTTTCTGTGGTTCTGTGATATTCCTAATGTGTGATCCTAGCCTTTCCATTCAGAAAGTTTGGACTTCAGTATAAAGGTTTAGTTTAGTTTGTTTAGCAGCATTACATTAACACTGCAATGAAGTTACTGTGAAAATCCACCAGGCTGTGACACTCCAGTGCCTGTTCGGGTACACTGAGGGAGAATTTAGCTCGGCCTATGCATCTAACCAGCACATCTTTGGAGTGTGGGAGGAAACCGGAGCACCCGGAGGAAACCCATGCGGTCATGGGGAGAACGTGCAAACTCCAAACAGACAGTGACGCAAGACCAGAATTGAACCCAGCTCCCTTGCGGTAACCACTGTTCCAACTTGTGCCCTTGCCTGGGACCTGAAGCTATCTGTTATAGTCTTACCATGGTCCTGAGTATAATCAGTTGACCCAGTATGGCATGATTAGGGGAGGCGATTAAAATAGCAGTATTATTGCTGGACTATTACTCCAGAAACACAGCTAATGTTCTGGGGACCAAGGTTCGAATCCAGCCACAGCAGATGGTGAAATTTGAATTCAGTGAGAAGAAACTGGAATTAAGAACCTACTGCTGACCATGAAACCATTGTCGATTATTGAAAAAGCCCATTTGTTCTTTAGGGAAGGAAATTTATAGTCTTCAGCTGGTCTAGCACTAAGAAAGAACTTAGCACTGCTAATCAACCTAACCAGCACATCTTTGGACTGTGGGAGGAAAATGGAGCACCAGTAGGAAACCCACGTAGATACGGGGAGAGCATGCAAACTCCATGCAGGCAGTGACTCATGGTGGCACAGTGGTTAGCATTGCTGCTTCACAACACCCAGGCTCAATTCCTGGCTTGGCCCCCTGTCTGTGTGAAGTTTGCATGTTCTCCCCATGACTACATGGGTTTCCTCTGGCTGCCCCAGCTTCCTCCCACAGTCCAGAGATGTGCAGATTAGGTGAATTGGCCATACCTCAGCGTACCTGAACAGGAGTGTGGCGACTAGGGGATTTTCACATTAATTTAATTGCAATGTTAATGTGAGTAATGAATAAATAAACTTTAATAAACCCAAGCCGGTCGCTGGTGCTGTGCAGGGCAGCAGTGCTTGCCAACATGTCACACTTGTATACAAACTGTCGAAATTGTACTGATGTAAGATCACCCAGCCGAAATGTGGACTGGGATTTTCCAACCTTGGCTGGGATTCTCCAGTCCCGCTGCAGTGAAGGGAGGTTTGGGCTGAGCGCCAAATTCTCTGTTCTCGCTGACAACGGTGACGAGGCGTGCGAGACTGGAGAATCCCAGCCGTTAACTCTGTTATTCTCCCCACTGCCAGTCCTGCTGAGTATGTCGGGCATTTTCTGTTCTTAATAACAGACTTCAAACCTTGGCAGTATTTTGCTTCTCTTTGGCGGACGAGGAGACCAAAGATTGAGAAGGTCGCCTTGTCAAATTGGAGATGGAAACCAACAGAGTCGATATCACCATTAACTGGTGAAGGATAGACTCAGTTCATTATATTTTCACGCTGATGTCAGTTGTATGAAACTTGGGTTGCTTTAGCTTAATGTCTGATATTAAACAGACTCGAAATGGCAGAAAATTGGATAGATTACTCAGACACAAATGAGAAACCGTTTACTGTTTGGAAATTTGATGATTATAAGCAGACGTGGTATGAAATACGAAGGTTAATCATCTTAAGCAAATGGAATCTCGACAGTGCAGAAGGAGGCCGTTCAGCCCATCGAGCCCGTACAATCCCACCCAGGTCCTATTCCCATAACCCCACATATATTTGATTTCATTCATTATTGCCATGTGTATTAACATACAGTGAAAAGTATTGTTTCTTGTGCACTATACAGGCAGAGCATACCGTTCATAGAGAAGGAAAGGGGAGAATGCAGAATGTAGTGTTACAGTCGTAGCTAGGGTGCAGAGAAAGATCAACTTAATGCAAAGTAAGTCCATTTAAAAGTCTGACAGCAGCAGGGAAGAAGCTGTTTTGAGTCAGTTGATACGTGACCTCAGACTTTTGTATCTTTTTCCGATAGAGGAAGGTGGAAGAGAGAATGTCTGGGGTGTGTGGGATCCTTGAATTTTCAATTGTTCTTATCCTGCCAATCTCCCTGACACTAAGGCACAATTTAGCACAGCCAATCAACCTAACCTGCACACCTTTGGGACTGAGGGAGGAAATCAGAGCCCCCAGAGGAAACCCACACAGACACGGGGAGAATGTGCAAAGTTCACACAATCAGTGACCTGAGGCCAGAGTTGAACTCGGGTCCCTGACGCTGTGAGGCAGCAGTGTTAAGCACTGTGCCATCGGACTGCATTGATGCCTGCTCCCTTGGGAAGACTTTTTAATATGCCTGGAACACAGTATAGAAATAATGGAAATTGTATTTTAGAATCAGAGAATTCGTGCAGTAAAGAAAGAGGCCATTCAGTCCATCGAGTTTCACTGACCACAATCCCTCCTAGCCCCTATCCCTGTAACCCTACCCATTTACCCCACCCTCCCCTGGAGCGATTGAATAGACTGGGGCTGTACTTGTTAAAGTTTAGAAGGCTGTGAGGGGATCTTATTGAGACATGTAAGATAATGAAGGGGCTCAGTAGGGTAGAGAGATTCTTCCCGCTTAGAAAGGAAAACAGAAGTAGAGGGCACAGCCTCAAAATAAGGAGTGGGGAGCACTTTAGAACAGAGTTAAGGAGGAACTTCTTCACTCAAAGGGTGGTGAATCTCTGGAATTCTCTGCCCATTGAAGTGGTGGAGGCTACCTTGTTGAATATATTTAAGTCACAGCTAGATACATTTCTGATAGACAAGGGTATTAAGGGTTATGGGGAGAAAGCGGGAAAGTGAAACCCACTTCAGATCAGCCATGATCTTATTGAATGGCAGGGCAGGCTCAAAGGGCTGGATGGCCGACTCCTGCTCCTATTTCTTATGTACCCTGCTAGTCCTCCTGGCCAAAGTGGCGATTTAGCATGACCGATCCACCTAACCCGCACATCTTTGGACTCTTTTTGGTAAAAGCATGAGGAGTTACAGGGATAGGGTGGGAGAGTTTGGAGACCCGGTTTCAATTCCCAGATTGGGTCACTGTTTGTGTGGAGCTTGCATATTTTCCCTGTCACCACCTGCAAATTCCCTTCCAAGCCATTCAGCATCCTGACTTGGAAATATATTGCTGTTCCTTAGCAATTGCTGGATGGGTTTCCTCCGGGTGCTCCAGTTTCCTCCCTTCGTCCAAAGGGTTAGGTGGATTGGCCGTGCTAAATTGCGCCTTGGCGTCAGGGCGACTAGCTAGGGTAAACGCATGGTGTTATGGGGATACGACCTGGCTGAGATTGTGGTCAATGCAGACTCGATGGGCTGAATGGCTTTTGTCTGCACTTTTGGGGTTCCATCATTCAGTGAGAGTGAGCAGCGAAGACAGGAGATTACAGCATTAAAATTGCTCTCTGTCCTGGAATGAGTGTCTGGAGCTGTGGGCAGTCGGGTGAGAGGGCAGGCTTTAGTATTCCTGCCTTTATCGAGAAAGGAACCAAGTGATGAGGAATGGGCCAGGGTGTCACACAGGGACCAGAATCTTTGACGGGGAAGGAAAGATGTGTCTGGCGCTGGTAACTTTAAATTGCTACTCTGTCAGTACTGTAAACTGTAACCGCACACCCCTCTAAAAGGACCTGACTGCACAAGATATTAACGAAGCACTGCTCGCTCACCGAACTTTATTGTAAAGCTGCCAGAATAGGGCAGAGAGTAAACTGACTCCAGTTAGAAATGATCACATGGTGGAGGGAAAATGCAGTCAAAAAGGTGCAAATTACTGAACACACACTGGTTCCTGCCCAAAGCAGCCGGGGGGAGGTGTGGAATCGGAATCTCCAGAGGAGGCCATTCAGCCCATCAAGCCCACAATCCTACCCAGGTCCTATCCCCCATAACCCCATGCATTTACTCCAGCTGGTCCCCTTGACATGAAGGGGCAATTTAGCATGGCCAATCCACCGAATCCACACACCATTTAGGAGTGTAGGAGGAAACTGGAGCACCCGGAGGAAACCCATGAAGACATGGGGAGAAGGTGCAAACTTCAGACAGACAGTAACCGAGGCTGGAATTGAACCTGGGTTCCTGGTGCTGAGAGGCAACGGTGCTAGAACCACTGTGCCAGCGTGCCGCATATATATAATACTATATATGAATATATATAGTGTGTATCTCAGAGCCAGTGTTGGAAAATGGAAGGATTTTCAACATTTCAGCTTTTGGCACAAAGCCAGAGATTACTGCTGGCTGTGTCTGTGATCGGGAGTTGGTGCCTGGTCAAGCTTGACTGGGGTGGTGAGCTAGTCATTTGAGTTATGAATGAGTCTTGGATAAAGGATTTTTAACCCCTGTTTGGCTGAGGCCTCCACTTAGCAATGGAGCGAGAAAATAGGAGAACTATTAACAAAGAACAATTGCTTCTGCCGTTATCCAGAATGGCAAATGCTGGATAAAGCCATAGAATCCCAATAATGCAGAAGGAGGTCATTCGGCCCATTGAGTCTGCACCGACCACAATCCCACCCAGGCCCCATCCCTGTGTATTTACTCTAGCTAGTTGCCCTGACACTAAAGGCAGTTTTGCAGGGCCAGTCTACCTAACCTGCATGTCTTTGGACTGTGGGAGGAAACTGGAGCACCCGGAAGAAACCCACGCAGACATGGGGAGAACGTGCAGTCTCTGCACAGATGGTGACCCAAGCCAGGGAATCGAACCTGGCACTGTGAGGAGTGCTAACCACTGCACAACCATGCTGCCCAGTGGACCTGGAAGCACCTTGAGGAGGGAGAAACACAGTTAATGTTTCGAGTCCAATATGATGCTTCTTCAGAACTGAAGATGGTTTGGATTGCGAGGGATTGTATAATTGGAGAAGAGATGGAAGAGGAGATGCAGAATGGAATATCAGTGATGGGTCAGAGTTCAGAAGAGATTGACAAAGATGTCATGGTCACTAGACTGAGGGATTTTTAATGGTGGCATTAAGAACTTAAGAAGTGCTGATACGCGATAGTTAATTGTCTCTCCCCAGATTACCGCTGTGTTATTTACAAACAATTTTAGTTTATCCATTTTAATGGCAAATTTACAGCCTGCAGTGCACGATCATCTTTAATGTTCACTGCCGTTCCATTTCCTCGTTTTTCATTTCTTTGGGTCTGAATTGTCCTGAGAATTTTTTATTAAAGTGATCTTGGCAGACAGTGTAGCTGCAGCAGGCAGACATTTTCAATGATACTGCCATTGTGGAAAGGTCACCCTTATTCGTAGATTTGAGTTTTGGCGCTCCTGCCCCAGCTTCCGGAGGGAAATGCCGATTGGAGACAGAATGTCCTGTTTGGATTTACTGCTACAAATGGTACTTCCACTGTCGTGGAGAAGATTGCACCTGTTTGGCACATCTCGTGTGATATTGTAGGTGAATTACGCAAAGTAATCACTAATGTAATAATTTTGCAAGATTATTTCCTCACTCTGCCCCCATCTCAGTCTCTCATGTTCTTCCCCCCATCGCTCTCTCTCCACTAGCTCACTCCCCCTCGCTGTCTCCCCGTCGCACTCTTCCCCCGCCTCAGCTCTCTCCTACCTGTCGCTTTCTCCCCGCCGATCGCTTGCTCTCCCCCTGTTGCTCTCCTCCCCCGTCGCTCTCCTCCCCCCGTAGGTCTCTCTTGACTTGCACCCTTCCTTCATTTCCTCACTTTCTCATCTCTCCCCTCGCACCCCCTCCCCTCGCACCCCCTCCCCTCACTCCCCCTCCCCTCACTCCCTCTTCCCTTGTTCCCTTGCCCCTCTTCCCCTGCTCTATCTATTCCTCCCTCATTCACTCACTCCCTCTCTTCTCTCGCACTCTCTGAGAGCTTGCAGTGGGTGACTAATTACCAAGTGTTTCGGTGAGGGTGTAGGGGATTATCTCACCCCGCAGTGTCTGATGATGTCCCCGTTGTTTAATGTATGGAGACTCAGCAAGCCGCTTTTTTTAAAATATTCAAACAGCAGTAATGTGTTTGACAAGAAGTCAGGCAGCATCTGTGGGGGAGAGAAATGGTGCAAAGGTTTCATTAGAAACCCTTTCAAGTCTGCTTAACTTGCCAAGAGCCTAATTTAAACAGCTTTGCGATTGTCTTTGTTATGTAACATTGCAGTGCCCTGTATTAATAAAATCATGAATTATACCTTTTCTAAAAAAAGAACTGTATCCAGCTGAGATTAAAGCTGAAGGATCTATCAGATCGGAACCAATAATGTTATTATTAAGGGGCGGCACAGTGGTTAGCATTGCTGCCTCAAAGACCCAGGGACCCAGGTTTGATCCCAGCCTCAGGTGTCTGCGTGGAGTTTGCACATTCTCCCCATGTCTGCGTGGGTTTCCTCCAGGCGCTCCGGTTTCTTCCCACACTCCAAAGATGTGCAGTTTAGGAGGATTGGTCATGCTAAATTGCCCCTTAGTTCAGGGTAAATGTGTGGGGTTACGGGGAATAGGCCTAGGTGGGATAGTTGTGGGTACAGGTTCAGTGGGCTGAATGGCCTCCTTCTGCACTGCAGGGATTCTGTGAATCGATTCTATTCTATTTTTCCATAGTCAGAAAATCCTGATGCAGTCGGAATTCTGAAAGAAGTGCTGGTTAGCCATGCTAAGTTCTTCCTCAGCAATTTAATTTGACTTATTATTGTCACATGTATTAACACACAGTGAAAAGTATTGTTTCTTGGGCGCTGTACAGACAAAGCATACTGTTCATAGAGAAATAAAGGAGAGAGTGCAGAATGTAATGTTACAGTCATAGCTGGGATGTAGAGAAAGATCAATTTAATGCAAGGTAGGTCCATTCAAAAGCCTGATGACAGCAGGGAAGAAGCTGTTCTTCACTCAGTTGATACACAATCTCAGATTTTTGTATCTTTTTTCTGATGGAAGGAAATGGAAGAGAGAATGTCCGGGGTGTGCGGGCTTCTTAATTATGCCGGCTGCTTTCCTGAGGCAGCGGGAAGTGTAGGCAGAGTTACAGGAGTGTGGCGACGAGGGGATTTTGACAGTAGCTTCATTGCAGTGTTAATGTAAGCCTGCGACTATTAAACAAACTTATTTGTGATTTTATTTTATCAGTGTATTTTCAGGAATGTACAGCTTTTGGTGTTAATTTATGCATTATTTTGTTCGATTTTTTTTTTCCAATAAATGAGGCATTGATGGAGATTAGTAAGTGTTGGGGCAAGTGTGTGCTTGCCACGCAAAGCATTGAGTTTTGTCAATACTGTGTTCATTTTCACAAGTGAAAGGATTGTTTTTCTAATAAATGTGGAGTGATTTTTATTGACCCTGCTGTGAGTATGTTCTGCTCTAACCTCCAGTTGCATTTAGACTTCGTTTTTGTCGCTGAGCCGTAATCATGAATTAATTTAATTACCATTTTAATAGTTCTAAATTAGTACTCATATAACGGCATAAGCATATGGATCAGGAGTCATCCATATCATTTAGAGGACATGGTGGCACAGTGGTTAGCACTGCTGCCTCACAGACCCAGGTTCAATTCCACCCTTGGATGACTCTCTTTGTGGAGTCTGCATGTTCTCCTTGTGTCTGCGTGGGTTTCCTCCAGATGCTCTGGTTTCCTCCCACACTCCAAAGATGTGTTGGTTAGATGGATTGGCCATGCTAAATTGCCCCTTAGCATTGGTGGGGGGGATGAGCTAGGGTAAATATGTGGGGGTTGTGGTGGGATTGTGATCAGTGCAAACTCGATGGGCCGAATGGCCTCCTTCCGCACTCTGGGATTCTGTGGTTCTCATAATGGCTGATTCCTCTCCCAATGCTACACTTTCCTATCCAATCCTGCTTCCCTTGGTATCCAACAATCTATAAATCTATCTCTTGACTGCATTCGATGACTGAGAATCCCTCTGGGGTCAATCCCACAGGTTTATAAACCTTTGAGTCAATCCCCTTCTCCTCATCTCAGTCCAAGATAAGTCTGAGACTCGTTCTGAGACTGTGATTCTGTGTTCACGACTCTCCAGTTGGGGGTAACAGCCTCGCACTATTATCTTTCGGATTTTAATTGCCTGTTGGAATGTGAGATATAAAGTGGATTATTCAGTGAGCAGTGAAATCTGTTGGTTGTCCGCTGATCAGGCTGATGGTAACTCATTCTCAACCATCGTATTCCCAGACGCATCATTGTGAAATAAACCCATCAACTTCACAAGCAGCCTGATTTCTGAATAAATGGAAGGAATTTAGTTCCAGTCATGCGAGCTTCTCCCTCTCCCTCCCTCTGTCTCTGACAATTTTTATCTCTATCTCTCTTTTTATCTCTCTGTGTCTCTACCTGTCTCTGCTTCTTTCTTTCTTTGCTTCACTCTTTCTCTGCTTCATTCTCTTTCTCTCTGTCTCTCTCTCTCTCTATCTCTCTGTCTCTCTCTCTGTCTCTCTCTCTCTCTCTCTCTCCTGTCTTTTCTCTCTGCCTCCCTCTTTCTGTTTCCCACTTTTTTCTCTCTCTCTTTGTCTCCCTCCCTTTCTCTCTCTCCCTCTCTCACTCTCCGCTCCTCCTCTCTCTCTCTCTTTCTGCCTCTGTGCCTCTTGGTCTTTCTCAGGCTCTCTCTCTCTCTCTGCCCCCGTTTTCTCTCTCTCTTTCTGCCACTCTCTCTTTCTTTGTCTCTGTCTCTTTCTGCCTCTCTCTCTGTCTCTGTCTCTTTCTGCCCCTCTCTTTCTGCCCCTCTCTTTCTGCCCCTCTCTCTCTGCCCCTCTCTCTCTCTGCCCCTCTCTCTCTGCCCTCTCTCTCTGCCCTCTCTCTCTGCCCCTCTCTCTCTGCCTCACTCTTCTCTCTCTGCCCCTGTCTCTCTCTCTCTCCTTCTCTCTTGCTGCTTCTCTCTCTCTGCCTCACTCTTCTCTCTGCCTCACTCTTCTCTCTCTGCCTCTCTTGCTCTCTCTGCCTCTCTTGCTCTCTCTGCCTCTCACTCTCTGCTCTCTCCCTCTGCTTTTCTCTCTTGCAGTCTGCCCCTATCCCCCTCTGCCTCCTCTTTCTCTCCCTCTGTCTATGCTCTCTCTGTGCTCTTTCTCTCTGCCTTTGTTTCTTGCTTGCCCTCTCCCTCTTTCTTTCTTTCTTGCTCTCTCACTCTGTCTGTCTGTCTCTGGCTTCTTCTTCTTCATCTCCCCCCTCTCTGCGTCCTCTTGCCCCCACCTCGATGGTTGGGGAAGCACTGGAAGCCTATTGGCTGTCCTGCCTGAGGTGGTTTGAAGCGCACTCGGGCACTTAATTGGCTAATGTTGGGCCTCCTGTGAAACCAATGACCCCCAGAAGGCAGAAGTCCTGCCCCCAAGTAGGGGCCAAGGCTCACCAGTGCCAACCTGCCACTGGGAGTGGTGATGGCTGCCATTGATGCTATGAAGTCTTGACCAGAGATCAACGCTGGAGATCCTGGACACAGTGGGCCAGGGATTATGGGGAGGATTATCGCTGGTGAGTGGGAGAGGGTATCGGTGTAAGGGGGAATGGTGACTGGCTTCCATATCCCCAATCTATCATTCCTCACGCCAGATATTTTAACTGGGCACTGAGTATTGAGGAACAACCCAAACTCCCATGAGCCAAAAGTCAAACCCAACAGTAACAACATTCAAGAGTCATCTTGATGGATATATGAATATAATATATCTAAAAATGGGTGTGTTTGGAAAGGGTCCAGAGGAGGTTGACAAGAATGATCCCTGGAATGAAGAGTTTGTCTTATGAGGAACGGGTGGGGATTCTGGATCTGTACTCGTTGGAGTTTAGATAGATAAGGGGGAATCTTACTGAGTTAGAGGACACTGCGAAGCCTGGATAGAGTGGACGTGGAGAAGATGTTTCCACCAGGGAAAACTAGAACCAGAGAGCACAACCTCTGGCTAAAGGGACGATCCTTTAAAACAGAGAAATTTTTTGAACTAGAGAGTAGTGAATCTGTGGAACTCTTTGCCGCAGAAGGCTGTGGAGGCCAGGTCATTGAGTGTCTTTAAGACAGAGATGGATAAGTTCTTGATCAGTAGGGGGATCAGGAATTATTGGGAAAAAAGAGGAGAATGGGGATGAGAAAAATATCAGCCATGATTGAATGGCGGAGCAGATTCGATGGGCCGAGTGGCCTATTTCTGCTCCTATGTCTTATGGTTTTATGGTCTAATAGGATGGGAATATGGACTACCTGGAGGCAAGAAAATATTAGATTAAAGAGGTGTCTTTAGCGGCACAGACTTATTAGGCCGAGCGGCCTGTTCCTGTGCAATTCTTTGTTCTTGTTCTGTGCTTCAACGGGCACCTCTGCAATTCCTATCAAATTCCTGATCCACCATTAAATTTCTGTGAGTTCCAGGAGAATTATCTTCATGGATCAGAGCAACTGATATCCTGACACCGTCAGCCAGGATTCCCGGATCAGCCCTTTCCTACCCCCGAATAAGACAGTTTTCCCAGTGCCGGGAATCCGACACATTTACCCCCACCCAATTCTCCCAACCGCCCTTGCTCCCCACCATCGGGGCAGCTCCGGAATGGGTGGCACAGTAGCACCGCTGCCTCACAGCGCCGGGGACCCGGTTTTGATTCCCGCCTGCACGCATTCTCTCCCGTGTTTGCGTGGGTTTCCTCCGGATGCTCCGGTTTCCTCCCAAAGCCTGATGAAGTGGATTGGCCACGCTAAATTCTCCCTTCCAAACAGGCACCTGAGTGTGGCGGCTCGGGGTGTTTTCACAGTAACTTCATTGCAGCGTTAATGTAAGCCTACTTGTGACACTAATAAATAAACTTACACTTAAATTCATGCTCCCTGAGTTGTAGTTTTTTTACGGCCTGGTTTGGGATATTGGAATTAAATTACTCATTCCGTAAGGTGGCCATTTGCAACAGTGGGTAGAAAGGTCATGTTTGAACTATTGACTTGAATGTTGATTGTCCCATTGAATGACACCCTGGAATAAATGTCAACTGCCTGTATCGCAGAGCTATATTCTACTCGGCTGTTTGTATATACGTGAGGAAACTGATTGTTTTCTTGAGGCGTGTTGATTGTTCTTACTCTGTGCTGCTATGTTCTGTCAGAGCTTTGTGCTCCATCCCTGGGATCAAACACGTTTAGGATTGGGGAATTTAAAAGCAGTAACCTGGAAAACATTGGCAATTAAACTCTATTTGTCATGGTGAGAACATGAGGTTGTCCCTAAGGAATTTGGATCATAATCTGTCTCTGCCGGAGGGTGTTGAGTTGGAACAGTTGGATGGCCTGACGGTGTAAGTCAGAGTCGCAACGTTAGTTCCTGAAGCATACTCTTCAAGGCAGTCTTGGTCTTCTAGATTTCTTCAAAGCTCTGACAAAGGATCAACCAGATTGGAATTATGAGAAGCAGAGGCAGAGTGGATAGTCAGAGGCTTGTTCCCAGGATGGCAGTGTCAATTACAAGGGGGCACAGGTTCAAGGTGAGAGGGGTAAGTTTAAGGGAGACGTGTGAGGGAGGTTTTCCATGCACAAAGTGATGGGTGCCTGGAATGCGCTGCCAGAGGAGGTGCTTTTAACTGGCTTTATTCTCTCTCCGTAGATGCTGTCAAAGCTGCTGAGATTTTCCGGCATTTTTGGATTTTCATAAAATCCTTGCAGTGTCGAAGGAGGCCATTCAGCCCATCAAGTCTGCACTGACCACAATCCCATCCAGACACTATCGCCATAACCCCACATATTTACTCTGCTAAAACACCTGACCACGTGGGTTAATTTAGCACGGCCAGTCAACCTAACCCGCACGTGTGGGAGGAAACTGGAGGATACGCTGACACGTAGAATGTGCAGATCCCACACTGACAGTGATTCAAGCCAGAATTGAACCCGGGTCCCTGGTGCAGGGAGGCAGCAGTGCTAACCACTGTGCCACCCTTGTTTTCAAAGAAGAAAGAAAAGTACAGCACAGGAACAGGCCCTTTGGCCCTCCAAGCCCATGCCAATCATGATACCCTAACTGAACTAAAGAAAAAGACCATTTGTCCTTACTCGGACCATATCCCTCTATTCCCTTCCTGATTCATGTACCCATCCAAGTGCCTCTTAAATCTCAAATGTGCCTGTTTCCAGCATTTTGTCTGGCAGTGCCTTCCACTCTCTGCATGAAAAACTTGCCCCATGCATCGCCCTTAAACTTTCCCCCTCTCACCTTGAACCTGTGCCCCCTTGTAATTGACCCTTCCACCCTGGGAAAAAACCTCTAACTATCCAACTGCCTATGTCTCTCATGATTTTGTAGACCTCTATCAAGTTTCCCCTCAGCCTCTGTCTTTCCAGTGAGAACAATCCCAACTTTATTCAATTTCTCCTCATAGCCAACATCCTCGAGACCAGACAAGTATCCTGGTCAACCTTCTTTGCAAAGCTCCCCAAAGCTTCTGCATCCTTCTGGTAGTGTGGTGATTAGAACTGCACACTGTACTCCAAATGCAGCCTAATTAAGATTTTGTATAACTGCAACATGATCTGCCAACCCTGTTTCCACCAAAGTAATATTGGCTTTGCCCATCGCTGGTTTATCTCTTTGCAGTTTGCCTTCCCCACCTCCCACTGCAAGATTGACTGACTAAATATCTAAAAGTCCCAACTAGTGAGCTGGAACAAGATTTGTTTTGATTTATTATTGTCACACGTATTAGTATACGGTGAAAGGTATTGTTTCTTGCACGTTGTACAGACAAAGCATACCGTTCATAGAGAAGGAAAGGAGAGAGTGCAGAATGTAGTGTCACAGTCATAGCTAGGGTGTCGTGAAATATCAACTTAATGCAAGGTAGGTCCATTCAAAAGTCTGATGGCAGCAAGGAAGAAGCTGTTCTTGAATCGGTTGGCTATGTGACCTCAGATTTTTATCTCTTTTTCCCGAAGGAAGAAGGTGGAAGAGAGAATGTCCTGGGTGAATGGGGTCCTTAATTATGCTGGCTGCTTTTCCAAGGCAGCGGGAAGTGTGGACAGAGTCAATGGATGGGAGGCTGGTTTGTGTGATGGATTGGGCTACATTCATGACCTTTTGTAGTTTCTTGTGGTCTTGGGCAGAGCAGGAGCCATACTGAGCTGTGATACAATCTGAAAGTATGCTTTCTATGGTGCATCTGTAAAAGTTAGTGAGAATTGTAGCGGACATGCCAAATTTCCTTAGTCGTCTTAAAAAGTAGAGGTGTTGGTGGGCTTTCTTAACAGTAGTGTCAGCATGGGAGGCACCAGAACAGATTGTTGGTGATCTGAACACCTAGAAACTTGAAGCTCTCGACCATTTTCTACTTTGGCCCCATTGAAGAAGATACACAAGCGGGGAATTACAGTGCCCGTTTGTATAGCTCCAGTGTTCACCCCTTCGAATGTGGGGTCATCAAAAGGGATGTAGCGGATCAAATTCCTCTTGCACTTCCTGTCTCAATCTCCTTTTCATTGTTAACAAATATATGACATACTTGTGCAGTGATTTATAACCGAAGGTAGTTTCATAGCATGGTCTTGTGTCTAGGATAAACAACTGCACCGGCGAATACTTAATATTTAAAGCATGCCTCTTGCCGTCGGACATATGTTGAACACTGCAAATCATTTGCCTTTCAAAACTTTTTTTTTTATCTGATGGTGCATAAATCTTAAGGATGTACTGTGGTCGTTTGTCTAGCAGAGTCTTTGTGATGCAGTCCTGTCTGTATATCATCTCCTGTGATAAATCTCCCCCCCCCCCCCCAAAACAAATCAGCTCGGGAGCGAGCATTACAGTCAACTGCAAATCTTTTTCTTGAGCACATCCTGATTTGTGGAATAAGAGTGTGCTCCAGTCCAATCGTTCGCCATGATCTGTACAGGGGTGGCTCTCGCTTTGTTTGTTGTGCACAAATTAAGGGAGGCATTTATCCTGAGGCGGAGATTACAGTCTGTTGTGCAGTTTGTACATTGTTAGTGTGACCACAAGAGTTCCTTGCGCCTTGTATTTTGGTCTTGTAGCTTGGCTGCTGCTCTGGTTCTGACTTGGAGTATTGTTGTGAGTATAATCAAAACTGCATCTATTTGCTTTTCAGGAGCTAAACCCTGGGAAACTGTAGATAAATCTTTTTGCTTTTCACTTATCCCAGCCTGGCAAACTCCTGTTCCACACAGGCGTCCATCTAAGAAACATCTTGGAATAAATGTATCGTACACTCTTTCTGGCTTTTCAAACTTTGCCTGATCTTAAATGCTGTATAGACTTCGGTTGTATGCAAAGCGAAATAAATAGGGAGAGCATGTTGCAACTGGTTGGTTTTGCATAATACTGATGAAACATTTTGTTTGTATAATTACCCATTACAGCTTAATTTTCTCTGACTTCGAGCTGTTCTTAGATAACCCCTGACCAATCTTGGATACATTATTGTCCATGGTGAAAAGTGTGCTTCTCATGATTACTGTCTCCTAATCTGTAGTGTTGTAAAGGAGCCGTTGAAACTGCAAGTTGTATGGATTACATTTTGTATTATTAAGGTTTATAGAGCAAAATGAGAAGGTCATCTCATTAATTCTTTCTTGGGCGTTGAAACACTCACTGCGTCTGCCACTGATGGGGTTGAGGGGTCAGTAACCAGGGGGTATAGATCTAAGGTATGGGGTAGGGGATTTGAGGAAAAACTTTTTCATCCAGAGGGGGTGGAAAGTTGGAACTCACTGCCTGAAGGGGTGACAGAGCTGGAGCCCTTTACAACATTTAAGTTTATTCATTATTGTTGCAAGTGGGCTACCGGAGGAAACCCACACAGCAATGGGGGAGAACGTGCTAACCACTGTGCCACGCATTTAAGCAGCATTTAGATGAGGACTCCAAACACCATAGTGTACAAGGCTACAAGCCAAGTGCTGGAAAAGGGGAATTGGAATAGATAGGCGCTTGATGACCAGCACAGACATGATGGACATCTATTCTGTCCTATAATGCCTCATGACCCAGAACATATCTTTAGATTTTTACAGATATGGCCTCTCCATAGAGTGGCACTTAGTGTTCAATTCTGGTCACTCCACTGCCAGAAGGATGTGGGGGTTGTGGAGAGAGTACAGAACAGATGTACCAGGATGTTGCCTGGTATGGAGGGCATTAGCTATGAGGAGAGGTTGGAGAAACTTGGTTTGTTCTCACTGGAGCGACAGAGGTTGAGGGGCGACCTGATAGAAGTCTACAAGATTATGAGGGGCAGGGACAGAGTGGATAGTCAGAAGCTTTTTCGCAGGCTGGAAGAGTCAGTTACCAGGGGGCACAGCTTTAAAGGGGACGTAAGAGGTAGTTTTTGTACGCAGAGGGTGGTATGTGCCTGGAACTCGCTGCCAGGGGAGGTAGTGGAAGCAGATATGATAGTGACTATTAAGGAGTGTTTGGACAGTACATGAATAGGATGGGAATGGAGGGATATGGTCCCCAGAAGGGTAGGGGGTTTTAGTTCAGATGGGCAGCATGGTCGGTGCAGGCTTGGAGGGCCGAAGGGCCTGTTCCTGTGCTGTAATTTTCTTTATTCTTTACTGTGCCAGTCGCAGCTCCGTCATTGCAAAAACTAAATTACACTTTTCTCAATTTATTTTCTGTTGATGTCCTGCCTACTGTTATATGGGGCGGCATGATGGCACGCTGTTTAGTACTGCTGCCTCACGTCGCTGGGGATTCAGGTTCGATTCCCGGCTTGGGTCACTGTCTGTGCGGAATCTGGACATTCCCTGTCTGCGTAGGTTTCCTCCGGGTGCCCCGCTTTCCTCCTACTGTCCGAAAGACGTGCTGGTTAGATAGATTGGCAATGCTAAATTCTCCCTCGGTGTACCCAAACAGGTGCCAGAGAGTGGCAATGAGGGGAGCTTTCACAGTGATTTAATTGCAGTTTGAATATAAATCTGTTTGTGACACTAATAAATAAACTTTAAAACTTGATGCTCTGTGTACGAATGCAGAGGCGCGGTTGAAGGTTCTGAGGCAAAGCTATCAGAAATTTATACATCTTAAAAACTTTCCACAGCGTGCTGTCCTGACAAGGAGTCCTCTCCTGTCAGCCATGGACGTCAATGTCAGTATCTACAGCGAGCAGTGCGAGGTTAGGAAGTGACCCTGGAGAACTGTCATTGTCTATGAGCCGAAATTTATATTAATAGTTCTGCCTTACCATCACACGTTGGGTGGAGTTTACATTCTCCGTCGAGGTTTTGTGCGCAAGTCTACAGCAGGATCTAAAGATTTGTAAACCCAACAGTGCTAGACTTGAGTTAATTTGCAATATGTATCCCAATTTGGACGTGTAGGCTTTATTACGGTCTCCTCCTCCTCCTGGGCATATCTGGATCCACCCAAGTGCAGAAGGATAGGATATTTTCCGGCATGTATAATGCTGTCATTTTACATGTCCTGCTTTCTATTCAGGTGGTGTTTGCTGTGTGGTTGCTGTCTCCTGCTGCAAGGCAGTAACAAAATTAGACACAGGCTGTAAAATTTCCTCTTGTGCGCCGTTGTTGATGTCCTAGCTCCACTGGAAAGCTGGTTCGTTCCAGCAGCTGACAGGGTCGCTGGGGTGGGGTAAGTTGCTTGAAATATATTTTGCGTCGTTCCAGTGTAACTTACAGAATCATACATCCCTACAGTGTAGAATGAAGCTATTCAGCCCATTGAGCCTGCACTGACTCCCGAAAGAGTATACTACCCAGGCCTGATCCCCATGACCCCACACGTAGGGGCGGTACAGTGGTTAACCCTCACAGCAACAGGGATCCAGGTTCAGTTCCTGGCTTGTGTCACTGTCTGTGTGGAGCCTGCCTTGAGGAATCAAGTCTGTGGAACTGTTGCCTATGCAAAGCTTGCATGTTCTCACCGTATTTGCGTGGGTTCCCTGCAAGTGCTCTGGTTTCCTCCCACAGTTCAAAAGACTGTGCTGGTTAGGTGCACTGGTGCCATGCTAAATTCCCCCTCAGTGTACCTGAACAAGCGGCAGAATGTGGTGACTGGGGGATTTTCACAGTAACTTCATTAAAAGTTTATTAGTCACATAGCTAATCCCCCATGGCTAATGGCTAATCCCCCTAACCTCCACTCGTTTGGACACTAAGGGGCAATTTAGCATGGCCAGTCCACCTAACCAGCATGCCTTCAGACTGTGGAAGGAAACTGGAGCAGCCAGGGGAAACCCATGCAGACACAGGGAGAACGTGCAGACTCCGCACTGACAGCCACCCAAGACTGGAATGGAACCAGGGTCCCTGGTGCTGTGAAGCAGCGGTGCTAACCACTGTCCCTCCTTGCCGTGAATGTAGAAGTGTGTTAACTTGCTGAAGACGTGCTACAGAATTGTGAGCTTTTAGCGAGGTGTCAGGACAGTGATGATGCTGATGAGCGGGTGTACGGAACCCGAGTGTATACCAGTTGCTGCTCAGTTGGCATCCTATGTATCCCCTTCATGCCATTATAGTACCTTGAGGAATGATGGTGTAGATGTTATTTGGAAGTAGTGCCCACAAGGTAAGTGGGCACCTGTTACTTTGATTGATTTTATTATTGTCATATGTATTGGGATACAGTGAAAACTGTTGTTTCTTGAGCGCAATGCAGACAAAAGCATACTAATCATAGAGTACAGAGGGGAGAAGGAAAAGAGACAATGCAGAGTGTAGTGTTACAGTCATAGCTAGGGTGCAGAGAAAGATCAACTTAATGCAAGGTAGATCCATTCAAAAGTCTGACAGCAGCAGGGAAGAAGCTGCTTTTGAGTTGGTTGGTGCATGACCTCACACTTTTGTATTTTTTTCCCCAAAGGAAGAAGGTGGAATGGAGAATATCCGGGGAGTATGGGCATCTTTGATTACATTGGCTGCTTTTCCAAGGCAGTGGGAAGTGTAGATGGAGTCGATGGTTGGGAGGCTGGTTTGCGTGATGGATTGGGCTATGTTCACAAGCGTTTGTAGTTTCTTGCAGTCTTGGCCAGAGCAGGAGCCCCATACCAAGCTGGGATATATCCTAAAGGATGCTTTGTAATGCATTTGTAAAAATTGATGAAAGTGGTAGAAGACGTGTTGAATTTCCTTAACCTCCTGGAGGCAGTATGAGCTGCCCCTGGCGGCCTCTGTTGTTCAGGTGCCGAAACTCTGAGGGCTGTTGTCACTTTAACTGCCAAAGACAGAGCCCTGGTAGGAGTGCCAACCATGGGGATGAAGTTGGCAGAGATGCCCAGGGCAACTTTGGAGAGGCACTGCCATTAGGCACCCAAAAGGCCTCTTCTCGAGCTGCTGGGAGAGTGGGATTAGTTTGTGCACGTGTTGTGGGTCATGGTATCCAGTGGGACACTTTCCTCTCCTGCCTGATTCCCCCCCGGTCTGGATACAACTCCGCAGGAACACTTCCTCCGGTCCTGCTAACGTGGAACCTCAGACCCAGCAGGAAGGATGTTGCTTGTCCAGTCAGACAGAATGTGGAGTCATGCACATGGAAGTCAGGCATTCTTGTCTTTTCTGAGAGTAGAAGGAAAGTGGTATGAAAGAACGGAAGAAGCTTCCAGAAGGTGGGATCACAGGAGTAATGGATACATTTGGCATTCCTCCGGGTGACTCCCACTGTTCAAAGATGTGCAGGTTAGCTGGATTGGCCGTGCTAATTGACAACAACGCCCCTACCCCCGTAACCCCATCTATTTACCCTAGCTAGAGCTCCTGACGCTTAAGGGCAATTTAGCACGGCCAGTCAACCTAATCCGTACATCTTTGGCATGTGGGAGGAAATCCACGCAGACAGACAGTGACCCAAGCCGGGAATCGAACCCGGGCCCCTGGCGTTGTGAGGCAGCAGTACTAACCATTAAGCCACCGTGCCATTCTACCAATACAGGAGTCCCCTATTTTGCATTCGGAATGAATTTTTTTTTTGGTAAAGTTGCCTTTGAGAGGAGTTTCACCCACTTTGTCCTGGCTTCCCGCGGGACTGACTCTATCTTATTGCAAAGATTCCCCTGCTTAGATAATTGCAAAGCGCTTATTGTAAACCCCAACTGCGGGATGCAAATGCAAACATTCGGAGCAAAACTCCAAAGCTGGCGAATGTTGACAGGTCAAACCACCCCAAATGAAATAATAGCACCGTGGAACTCCCTTCCGCTGCAGTTTTTGGTTTTAACCACCTGAATTGTGTTTGTTATTTAAACACAGTTTAGTTATTGCCACGAGGGGAGAATTGTGCTTTGGAAACAGACTGAGAGCGGGCTCCCCTTAATCTAATCAATGTGTGCGCCTGTGCATACTGCAGATCCAATTACAGTGATTCATTCGCGAAACCTAAAAGCAGCTTGCAGAGGGTGATAAGCATCTAATTAATTTCAGAAAACTTATAATTGGAAATTCTTTTTTCCGACTATAAATAATACGTGCCCTTGTATAGATCACCGATGCAGGGGATGAAGTTCCAGCCAGCCAGACGCGGCTCCCGCCTATTGTGTGAAACTCGCTGTGGAAATTGTTGCACTTGGCGGTTCTCGCTCGCTCTAATTTCACACATTTCACCGCTCCAGCACTCATTTATTTTTGCAAGAAAATGCCAGAGGAGGGACTAACTCACAAACGCACAGTCGAATCAGCTGCTAATGGCGCACTGACTCAAACCTTGTGATGTCTGCTCAATTGCTACAATTCCCACCATTTGTCTTGCTTTTTTTTAATCAATCAAACAAGGTGGGTGTTGCCGTTAAGATGAACGGTTATTGCCGATCCTTAATTGCCCCGGAGAGGTGGTGGCGTGTTGCCTCAAATGCAACTGGGCGGCTCGCCGGGGTCATTTAAGACCCCAAAAACCACACTGGCCGCATTTGGCCAGACCGGGTGAGGGTGGCAGATTGTATCAGGTCAGCCATGATCCCATTGAATGGCAAGGGATGGTCAAGGAAGGGTTGTTGGGGAGGGGGCATGGGCGGGATGGTGTCTGGGCAAGTTAAGAAGGGGCAGTGCTGGCTCTCTGAGTGCCCTTTAAGTGTGGCGTCTGGACGTTTGACCCCATGATGTAATGGCAGGGATGGGTGAAGGAGATGGTGACCACTGCGCAAATTGGCGAACTCCTCGCAGATGCATTTACGAGTTGAATAGCCCCCGTCTGCACGTGGGTGGATGTGCCATTACACAACGAGAATCATAAGACCAGAAGGTATAGGAGCAGAATTAGGCTATTTGACTCATCGAATCTGCTCAATCATCCGATCATGGCTGGTACGTTTTTCAACCACATTCTTCCGCCTCTTCCCCGTGATCTTTGATCCCTTTGGCAATCAAGAACCTATCTGTCTCTGTCTTAAATATACTCAATGATCTGGCCTCCAGTGCCTTCTGAATTCCACAGATCCACCACCTTCTGGCTGAAGAAAAGTCTCCTCATCTCAGTTCTAAAGGGTTGTCCCTTTGTTCTGAGGCTGTATCCTCGGATCCTAGTCTGTCTCATGGAAACATCTTCCCCCATGCCCACTCTCTGCGAGCCTTTTGGTATTCTGTAAGTTTCACTGAGGCCTCCACCCACCCGCCTTCCTCCATCGCTCCCCCATCCTTCTGACCTTCACACAATCACTCTCCCCCCCCACCCATCCTTCTGAACTCACACAATCACTCTCCCCCCACCCACCCATCCTTCTGAACTCCACACAATCACTTTTCCCCCCACCCAAGCCCCCACCTATCCTTCTGACCTCCACACAATCACTCCACTTCTGTGCCCATCACCAAACTCCGCAAGACAGTGTCTCTTCACGAGTGATGCAGGGTTGGGAGGATGTGCTGTTTAATTGTGGAGCGACACACTTAGAACTGTAATTGGAACATTGGGAAGGGGGTAGGGGTGGGAGGAGAGGTTTTGGGATGGGAGGGGCGGTGTAGGTATGGAAATGCCAGCTTAGCACTAGAGGGCAACTTGTCCTGAGCTGGGCTTAGATTTTGATACTCATGACCATTGCACCTAAAAAAATGAGGTTGTCCATTCGAGTTGCTGAGAGTTATTTTTATGCGAATTAACGCTGTTATACGCTTGAACTTGCCACAGACGATACCCAGCACAGCTTGCAAAGTGTTTACTTAAAGGAACATCCCCTTCCTATCATCTTAACGTGTCGCTGCATTTTGAGGCATGTTGTCAATAGTTAATAGTGGGTCTGGCAACCTCAGCGGTTGGAGTCCCATTACAGCTGTCTGAAATCAGAAGGCACATCTGGCAATGTACTTTATTCTGCAATGGGATCTCTCTGGCACTCACAGTTTATCTCGAGGACGCAGGGCAACAGCAGGAGGGGTCAGGACAAAACATGCCCACTGTGTCATTACGGGCTTTAATCCTGGCATCATGTACCCCGTAGTGAACTGAGGAGCAGTGTTGAACAAGGCTGGACTTCACCACCGCGAGCGTCTCACAGTTTTGCATTGTAGAATCTTACAGTGCACAAGAGACCCTTCAGCCCATCAAGTCTTCTCTGGCACCATCATCCACTCTTGCGTGCTGCAGGTGAGACAGCTGCTACCTGGAACTTTTTTTAAATTCATTCATGGGATGTGGGTGTCACTGGCTGGGCCAGCATTTCATAGAATCTCTACGGAGTTGAAGGAGGCCATTCAGCCCATCAAGTCTGCACTGACCCCCCCAGACACTATTCCCTTAGAACCATAGAGGTTTACAGCTTAGAAACAAGTCTTTCAGTCCAACTTGTCCATGCTGCCCTTTTCTTAAGCCCTTAAGATAGATTCAATTGCCCAGATTTGAACCATATCCCTTTATGCCCATCTTACCCATGTAACTGTCTAAATGCTTTTTAAAAGGCAACATTGTACCCGCCTCTACTATTACCTCTAGCAGCTTGTTCCAGACACTCACCATCCTCTTGTGAAAATATTACCCCTTTTATTTCTCTCCCCTCTCACCTTAAACTTATGCCCTTGACCCTGCGTACTTACCCTGTTAATCCCCCTGTACTAAGCGGCAATTTAGCATGGCCAATCAAGCTAACCTGCACATCTTTGGACTGTGGGAGGAAACTGGAGCACCCAGAAGAAACCTATGTGGACACAGGGAGAAGGTGCAAACTCCACACAACTGGAGACTGGAATTGAACCCAGGTCCCTGGCTGTGAGGCAGCAGGGCTAACCAGTGTGCCACCGTGCCACTGTGCTGCCCTTTGTTGCCAATCCTTAATTGCCTAAGTGGCCTGCTACTAAATGTCCCATTTCACAGGACATTTAATAGTCAACCACATTGCTGTATGGGGCATGTAGGTCAGACCAGGTAAGGTTGGCAGATTTTTGGGGGGAATGCACAGTGGCATAGCGGTTCGCGCTGGTGCCTCACAGCATCAGGGACTCAAGTTCAATTCCCGGCTTGGGTCACTGTCTGTGTGGGGTTTGCACATTCTCCCCGTGTCTGTGTGGGTTTCCTCCAGGTGCTCCGGTTCCTCCCACAATCTGGAAGATGTGCTGGTTAGATGCATTGGCTGTGCTAAATTCTCCCTCAGTGCACCCGAGCAAGCATGGGAGTGTGGTGACTGGGGATTTTCACAGTAACTTCATTGCAGTGTGAATGTAAGCCAACATGTGACCAATAAATAAACAAAGTGGGTTTTATGTCAATCGACAGTAATTTCACGATAATCCTTAGATTTCTACTACCAGATTTCTATAGAATTCAAATTTCTGTGGTGGTGGGATTCGAATCCAGGTCCTCAGAGCAGCACCCTGATTCTCTGGATTACTGGTTCAGTGACAATTCCACTCCACCATTACCTCTTCCTTTCTCTGCAGGGCTTCAAGAACCCGTAATGTTCTTCTACTTGTCTCTGAAGGATCCAGTGTTATTTGTAGACCCGGAGACTTTCAGACCAACGTATCTCTTTTGAACGATTCCAAGTCTGTCACCCTTGGTGATAATTAGATGTAGCATCACTATTTTTTCAGGTTAAAGTGGTGACTGACCTCGAACAAGGTATCAGAGTGACACTATAACAACAAAGAGTAAATTTCGAATTGCCAGCAGCGAGCTGTATTTGAACCTGTGAATCTAACCTTGCCTACAACATATAGTACTGCTTCTACAACCTTTACTCGCTTTGAATGAGGCCTCAGCTGGGAGCAGATATTACTTGTAAAGGTAGCCTGTATGTGGAGCAGGTTACCGACACAGCTGGTAGGACAAAGATATGCGGGTTAGGTGGATTGGCCATGCTAAATTGTCCTTTTGTGTCAGGGAGACTAGCTAGGGTAAACACATGGAGTTATGGGATAAGGTTGGGGTGTGGTTGGTGATGGGCCGAATGACCTCCTTCTGCACTGTAGGGATTCTATGACATAAAAAGACTCAAGCCTGGTAAAGACTGAAGTTCTTTACTAACCCTGACCCAAGGCAAGATCCAGTCTCTTCCTCCATCAAGATAAATGAAGTAACCCTCCCAAACATTTCCCTCACCCGGGGAATTACCTCTCACGTAAAACTGACATTGTTGAGGAGATCCAACGTCATATCCAATCCATCAGCATTGGCGTCCGAGGGAAAGCAAAGCACAGGAGTCTTTGATGACTGTGATGTTTGTGCGGATTTCAAGATCCTAATGTAACCGACTTATCTATACGGCTCAGGAACTTGGATTATGCTCAGATGCCATCTCAAGGCCCTGGAGAGATACCATCGACGCTATCTGAGATGGGTTCTCCACATTAGCTAGGAGGACAGACTTACTAACATCAGTGTCTTTGAAGGGGTCAAAAACATAGCATCGAGGCCACGATCATCAGAAACCAACCAACCAAGTCCCGACTACCAAAGCAAATCTTCTTCACTCAGCTCAAGAATGAGAGAAGGACCAAGGAAACACTTTGCACACTCACCTCAAGAAGTGCAACACAGGCGTCAGCGCCTGGGAGGCCTTTGCTCAGAAGAGATCTAGTTGAACAAACATAGAACATTACAGCGCAGAACAAGCCCTTTGGCCTTCGATGTTGCGCCGACCAATTAGGAACAAGCAATGACCCTCTAACCTAAACCATTCCCCTTTCATCCATAAACTTATCTACTAACCTCTTAAACGCCACCAAACGTGGCGCATCTACAACTGACGCAGGCAAGGCATTCCATACCCTTACCACCCTCTGGATAAAGAACCTACCTCTGACCTCTGTCCTAAAACCACCACCCCTTAATTTAAAGCTATGTCCCCTCGTGCTAGCTTTCTCCATCCTAGGAAAAAGGCTATCACTGTCCACCCTATCTAAACCTCTAATCATCTTATCTGTTACAATAAGGTCTCCTCTTTGCCGCCTTCTTTCTAACAAAAACAACATCAAATCCCTCAGCCTCTCTTCATAAGACCTGCCTTCCATACCAGGCAACATCCTGGTAAACCTCCTCTGTACCCTCTCCAATGCCTCCACATCTTTCTTATAATGTGGGGACCAGAACTGCACACGATACTCCAAGTGCAGCCGCACTAGAGTTTTGTACAGTTGCAACATGACGTTGCGGCTCCAAAATTCAATCCCCCTACAAATAAAAGCTAAGACTCCGTATGCCTTCTTAACAACCTTATCGACTTGATTGCCAACTTTCAGGGATCTATGCACACGTACACCAAGATCCCTCTGTTCATCAACACTATTAAGAGTCCTACCATTAGTCCTATACTCTACACGTTTGTTATTTCTGCCAAAGTGAATTACCTCACACTTTTCCACATTAAACTCCTTGATCCTATCAGCCAAAGTCTTCTCGTGTCCCCTTTTAGCCCTCCTCAACTCACTCTTTAGCTCACTCCTGGCTAATCTATAGCTATCCATTGCACTACCTGAACCTTCAAGCCTCATCCTGACATAAGCCTCTTTTTTCCTTTTAACCAGCGAATTAACTTTTTTAGTACACCATGGTTCCCTTACTCGACCATTTCCTCCTTGCCTGACAGGGACATATTTATCACGGATTCGCAGTAGCTGCTCCTTGAATAAGCTCCACATTTCAGATGTGCCCAGTCCCTCTAGTTTCCTAGTCCAATCTATGCACCCTAATTCCCTCCTTATGGCCTCATAATTACCATTCCCCCAGCTATAACTGCTGCCCCCAGCTTCATGCCTATCCCTATCCATCACTAAGGTGAACGTAACCGAATTGTGGTCACTATCACCAAAATGTTCACTAACTTCCAAGCCTAACACCTGGTCTGGCTCATTCCCCAGCACCAAATCCAATGTAGCCTCACCTCTAGTTGGCCTATCTACATACTGAGTCAAAAACCTTCCTGCACACTTTGTACAAAAACTGACCCCTCTAACGAGCTAGAGCTATAGCTATTCCAATCAATATTAGTAAAGTTAAAGTCCCCCATAACAATTGCCCTATTACTTTCACTCCTGTCCAGGATCGACTTTGCAATCCTTTCCTCTACCTCTCTAGAACTTTTAGGAGGTCTATAAAAGACTCCCAACAGGGTGACCTCTCCTCTCCTGTTTCTAACCTCAGCCCATACTACCTCAACAGACAAGTCCTCATCAAACCTCCTGTAAAGTATTCAAACCTCCTGATTGAACAGACACAATTCTTCCAGGGTGTCAACAGCAAGAGAGGAGACCCAGAAAAGGAAGCTGAGGAAGGATTGCCAGCGATCTAGAGGACTAGGACTGAACCCACTGCCCAGAAACAGCTGCCGAGTGTGTGATCGGAGATGTGGCTCTGGGATCCGGCACATCATCCGTGCAAGGACTCACAGAACCCATGATCGGGAACATGGAGTTTCTTAGGTGGATAATCACATCCGTGATTGCAAAGAAGAAATAGAATAAGAAAGCTAAGTGTGCTTCAAGAAGATAGGATCAACTTATCCAGGATCTTGCTTTGGCTGGAAGGTTTGCTTTGCAATAGTGCAACTAGATCCTGTGAATCGTTGATTGGGGTGGCAGTGATTAGCACTGCTGCCTTACTTCGCTAGGGATCCGGGTTCGATTCCCAGCTTGGGTGACTGTGCAGAGTTTGCATGTTCTCCCCATGTCTATGTGGGTTTCCATATGGGGGATTTTCACAGTAACCTCAATGTAATGCTAATCTAAGCTTATCTGTGACTTTTACTCCAGTTTCCTCCCACAGTCCGAAAGACGTTTTGGTTAAGATGCATTCTTCCTCGAATCATCTTGGGGAGGATGGGTGTTGAAGGAACTTTACAGTTGTAGGCAGTAAAATAAAATAAGACTTAACTCAACTTAAAAAGTTGATTTATTAGTCACAAGTAGGCTTGCATTAACATCGCAATGAAGTTACTGTGAAAATCCCCTAGTCGCCTCCAGCCTGTTGGGGTACACGGAGGGAGGATTTAGCATAACCAATGCACCTAACCAGTACATCTTTTGGACTGTGGGAGGAAACCGGAGCACCCAGGGAAAATATGCAGTCACTCAGCTGGGAATCGAACCCAGGTCCCTGGCACTGTGAGGTAGCAATGCTGACCAGTGTACCCGAACAGGCGACTAGGGGATTATCACAGTAACTTCATTGTTGTGCTAATGTAAGCTTAATTGTGACATTAATAAGTAAACTTAAACTCACTGTGAGCAAGCTATGGGAAGTGTACAGTGGGAGATTTTGCCAGTTAGAGTTCAGTGAGGGCATTCTGTACCAGGACATGAAGCTACCTTACAGAAATTCCCTTCAATATGGTGCTTTAAAAAGGTATGCCTACCACAACCAATTACTGCATTGACGCTTGTTCACCCTGCTCCAAGCAATCACATCCACAGGAAAAGCTCAGCGCTTGTGAGTGAAATGTACCAATGATGTGGCTCACATCACGATCTGAGTTCTATTAGGATGCAGTGTGATGACAACGGAAGAGAAATAACTATAATTAGAAATCCAATATCATAATTCAATCTGTGCCTGCACTGAACATTACTAATGAAATGTCAAAAGTCATTTTGCCCGACTCGTGACAAAAGCTGACTTGTGGAAAAGGTGCTTTGAAAGTCCTTGAATCATGTTGGGAAGGTTAGGTGTTGAAGGAACTTTAAGAACATAAGAAATAGGAGTGGGAGTGGGCCATCTATCCCCTCAAGCCTGTCCCGTCATTTAATAAGATCATGGCTGATCTGAAGTGGATCAGTTCCACTTTCCTGCTTTCTCCCCATAACCCTTAATTCCCTTGTCTATCAGTTGTAAAGTACAACTTTACAGTTGTAAGCACTAAAATAAAACAAGACTTAATCCAACTTAAAAAGTTGGTTTATTAGTCAGAAGTAGGCTTATATTAACATCACAATGAAGTTACTGTGAAAATCCCCTAGTCGCTACTAGCCTATTGGGAGAATTTAGCATGACCAATCCATCTAACCAGCACATCTTTCAGACTGTGGGAGGAAACCGGAGCACCCAGAGAGAACACAAAGAGAACACGCAGACTCCGCACAGACAGTCACTCAAACTGGGAATTGAACCTGGGTCCCTGGCGCTATGAGGCAGCAATGATGATCACTGTGAATCAAGGAGAAAGGTTAAATAAAGAAACTTCATTGCTCCAACACTTGAGGCCTCACCCTGGACCACTCCCAGCTCCCACAAACCTCAGCAGCTCCTTATTTATACTGCAGTCAGCTGACCACCACATCAGTTTGTCATTGGTTGCATAGTTTACAGGGTCAGCTGACCCTTACAGCATGTTACCATTGATCACACTCCAGCAGATCCACTGTTATCATTGGTTACATTCTGACAGGAAGTGGGGGCAGGGAGCAATCCAAGTATTTGTTGAAATTGGGTGACCAACAATGATATCATTGATGAAGTGCATAGAAGGTGCAGAAGAAACTGATCTTGAGCTGGTTGGTACGTGTCCTCAGACTTTTGTATCCTTTTCCCGACGGAAGAAGGTGGAAGAGTAAATGTCAGAGTGCGTGGAGTCCTTAATTATGCTGGCTGCTTTTCCGAGGCAGCGGGAAGTGTACGCATTCAGATGTTTCATGTATTTTGATAGATACTGCTAATGTTGTCAATAAAATGTCAGCACCCCCTGCTACCCTCTTTCTGGGATTCTGCACCAGGCTAAATTTTGTGAGGTACCTGTGATTTAGGAGCTCTTTTTTGTCACTGCTGATTATTTCGGAATTAGTTCTTGTTAGAAAAAAAGTTGAGACTGTTCTTGCGGATTTAATTGATTTGATGTTGTAAAGTAAGCTCTCAGGCACAGCAGGCAGTAAAGAAGGAAAATGGTATGTTGGCCTTCACAGTGAGAGGATTTGAGTGTAGGGATAGGGATGTTTTGCTGCAATTTCTTAGGGAGTTGGTGAGGCCACACCTGGAGTTTTGTGTGCAGTTTTGGTGTTCTTATTTAAGGAAGGATGTCCTTGCTGTAGAGAGAGCATAGCAAAGACTACCAGGCTGATCCCTTGGATGGCAGGTCTGTCACAAGAATAACGTTAGTTAATGTTATATCCTTTGAATTTAGAAGAACGAGAGGGGATCTCGTAGAAACTTATAAAATTCTAAAAGGATTAGTCGGGGTGGATTCAGAAAGAATATTCCCGATGGTGGGAATTCCAGAACCAGTGGTCGGAATTTGAGGATAAGGGATACACCTTCAAGAACTAAAGTGAGGAGAAATTTCTTCACCCACAGAGTGGTGAAAGTGTGGAATGCATGACCACAGAATGTAGTTGAGACCAAAATGTTGTATGATTATAAGAAGAAATACGATATAGCTCTTGGAGCAAAAGGGATTGAGGGATATGGGGGGGAGGAGGGGATCAGGATATTGAATTTGATGATCCGCCAGGATTGTAATGAAAGGCGGAGCAGGCCAGAAGGGCTGAATGGCCTACTCCTGCTTCTGTGTGACTGTGGTAATGCGTTCACCAAGTTTATACCGATTATCCTGCTGCTGGAGTTGACATTGAGAAGTGATGCTGGCACTCACCTTCTGTGCCATTGATGCCTGCCAGGCACCATAGGCAGGATTATCAGGGGAGGGGCAGAGGGTTATATGGAGCACTTCTGCTTCTTACAGAGGCTACCTCTGTTCATCGAGCAAGAGTTGCCCGCAGTGGAGGGAGCGGGGGGAGGCGGTGGGTGGTCCCGATTTGTCGACTGAATTCCACTTGGTGCCACTTAATCTCCATTGCTGGGCTTTAATTGGTTGTATGTCACTGATGTGTAGCCATCACCACCTCTGCCATATCACTAACAGCAGCAGCAGCAGCTCCTCACCCCCCCACCATCACCACCACCACCACCACCCCATCAAATCCAGACTTTACAAAGTGACCGCAAGGCAGACTGGTCGTTTAGACACTTGACTCCTGCTGTCCTGTCAAACTAAGTCATGATGATCCAAATTGTGCTCTGGAATGTACATCACAAATGCAAATTTCGGTGTCCGTGCGAGAACACACAGGAACCAGGTTTGCATTTTGTACTTGCCCGAGGCTTGTCTGTGCACCTGCCTGAAACGTGTGTTGTCACACCATCAGTTAGGATCTTTGCACCATCAGATAGGATTCCCCTTCTGTCAGTGTGTGCCACACTGCTTACAACATTTCTGTTATTTTTCTCAGACGGAGTCCATATCTCATTGACAAAACCCGCAATAATACTCATGTCACAAGTAGGCTTATATTAACACTGCAATGAAGTTACTGTGAAAATCCCCTCGTCGCTACACTCCAGCGCCTGTTCGAATACACTGGGAGAATTCAGCATGGCCAATGCACCCTAACTAGCACGTCTTTCGGAGGAAACTGGAGCAACCCAAAGAAAACCCACGACAAGAGTGTGCACAGTGACCTGAGCCGGGAATCGAACCCGTGTCCCTAGGCTGTGAGGCGGCAGTGCTAACCACTGTGCCACCCCTAGATAATCTTCCGTCCTCTGGTTATTGAAGAACGCTTACCAGCATTGATGTAGGGAGACTTGCAGTACATGGGGTGGGATTTTCTGACCGTGCTCGCTCCCAACACTGGAAAATCACTGCCCACGGTCAACGTGTTTTGTGTCCTGCCCACTACGATTCCCATGGCGGGAGGGAAGGGAAAATTCCACCCATGATACTCGCGGGTTAATATACACTGGACCTTGGTGAGACCACATCGGGAGTAGTTTGGATCTCCTTAATTTAAAGAAAAAGACGGAACTGCTTTGAAAGTAATCTGGAGAAAGTTCACTGGATCCATTGCTGGGCTGAAGGTATGGTGTTATGAAGAGAGGTTGAAGAGGTCAGGCCCATACACGTGTGGAGTTGAGAAGGATGAGAAGTGACCCACTGAAAAGTAGAAGAACCTGAGGGGACCCATAAGCGTAGATTCTCTGAGGATGTGGGAGAGATTAAGACAAGGGGATTCAGTTTAAAACAAGACGTCTCCCTTTGCAGGGAGAGATGAGAAGGAACTTCTACTCCCAAAGGATTGGCCATGCTCCCTCAGTGTACCCGAACAGGCGCCTGAATGTGGCATCTAGAGGAGAGTTTTCACAGTAGCTTCATTGCAGTGTTAATGCCAGCCTACTTTTGACACTAACAAAAACACTTTGAAAACCTTAAGCTTTACTGTTCAGACCAGTATTAGAACACAGAGCTTAGAACATTACAGCGCAGTACAGGCCCTTCGGCCCTCGATGTTGCACCGACCAATGGAACCAATCTAATGACCCTCTAACCTAAACTATTCCAATGTTATCCATATGCCTATCCACTGACCATTTGAACAAAGTTGGCGAGTCCACAACTGCTGCAGGCAGGGGATTCCACGCCCTCACCACCCTCTGAGTGAAGAAATTATTCTTATTATTCAGTATTCTTATTCCCCTGTAAATAAATAAACTTCAAACTTGTTGATATGTGCAATTTTTTTCATAGAATCCTGTAGTGTAGAAGGAGGCTTTTCGGCCCATCAAGTTTGCATTGATTCTCCAACAGTGCATCCCACCCAGATTCTATCCCCATAACTTTACACATTTACCCTGCTAATCTGCCAAACCTACACATTTCAGGACATTAAGGGACAGTTTAGCACAGCCGATCCACCTAACCTGCACATCTTTGGACTGTGGGAGGAAACCGGAACACCTGGAGGAAACCCATGCAGACATGGGGAGAATGTGCAAACTCCACACAAACAGTGACCCAAGCCGGGAATCGATGCCAGGTCCCTGGCTGTGTGAGGCAACAGTGTTAACCACTGTGCCACCTTTCCGCAGGAAGTAGTAGAGGCTGGGTCTTTGAATTTGTTTAAGATAGGGTCAGAGTGAGGTGGTATCAAGGGTAATGGAGGGGTGGGGGGGTTGCAGACAGGAATGTGGATGCCTCAACCAGGTCAGCTATGAATTTATTGAATGGCGGAGTAGGCTCGAGGGCCGAATGGCCTTCTGCTGCTCCTATGTTCCTCTGAAGCTCACGTGCTTGTCCAGATTAGTTCAGCATCCTTGGTGTGTGTTAATACATGTGACAATAAACCAAATCAACTCAGTTGAAAAGTGATGTAAATGATGCAACATTCTAAAATTATGGGCAGGGTTTTACAGCCTCGCCTGGCCCAAGACTTGAAAATGCCACTTGAGGTCAACGGACCTTCCCATTGTCCGCCCCGGTCCGCTCCGATTCCCGTGGCAGGCAGGGCGATAGAATTCCGGCGTTGATGTTTTGCCTGCGCGCACCGTCCTGGACACGTCTGCCCGTCATGTGAATTTAACCCGAGATTGGCATGAAGAGATCCTTCTGCAGTTACTGCCTGTGAAAGGGATTTTGCATGTCAGATTAAGTTTATGCGTGCTATTACACGGCATCTCCTTGTGGTTTTGCTCAAGCAAAACAAATGGGAGCGCTGTTTACAGTCGCGGGCTGTGTTTAGCAAAATTGAAGTGGTTAATGTTCACTTAGCAGAGGCACTTAGCAAAGCCACGGTGCCAAAATGCAGAGGACGCAGGCCACTTGGGAAATGCTTTTGATTACATTCCCGATGTGATGCTTGTGTGAGCTTCCCTTTCCTCTGAAGGTGTGCCACACTCGGAGGATTGAGTCTAGATATCTGTGAGAGGCGATCATTTTGGTCAGATAATGAAGTCAAACTGCTCCAGTCCTGTGATCCTTGCTTTAATTACTTTTGGCACACGCTTGTGTATCACCCAGGGACTGGTCATTAGGGGGAACATGTAAACATGCACTTAGCTTTAAATACAGGCCTGTCTGTCTCTATCTTATCTCTTTGTTTTATTATAATTTTTCTGTGGTTCCCCTATCTGAAGCTCCTTTGCATGTCCCTGTGTTTTGCAGATTACATATTTTCATGCTGTCTATTCCACACACTGTTACTGGGACCTTATCTGTATTTCTGGTACTCTGCCAGATAATATTTCTGAGTTTGAGCATTAACACACTGAGGGAATTCCCTAGCTTGCTGGGGCTGTTAACGCCATAGGGGGGAACACCTTTGATGGAAAAGTGACTCCCTGCCGAGTGCGGTCGACATCTGAGGATGTTTCCTCTTGATCGCAAGTCATGTCAGTGTTTGACAATTGGCCAAATTCATTTCATTATTCACCACCATTTTTTGAAAACGCTTCAGCCAAAAAAAAAAATACTCAAAATGCGTTTTAATCTGTAAGTCGAAAGAGTTTGGAATATAAAACGTCAGTCCAAAGATGTGTAGATTAAGGAGATTGGTCATGCTAACTTGCCTCTTACTGTCCAAAGATGTGTAGGTTAGATTGACTGGCCGTGCTAAATTGCCATTTTGTGTGTAAAGATGTGCAGGTTAGATGGATTGGCCATGCTGAATTGCCCCCTAGTGACCAAAGATATGCAGGTTGGGTGGATTGGCCATGCTATATTGTCCCTTGGTGTCTAGTGATGTGCAGGTTACATGAATTGGCTAGGCTAAATTGCTGCTTAGTATCCAAAGATGTGCAGCTTAGGTGGACTGACTAAGCTAAATTGTCCCTTAGAACAAAGAACAAAACAGCACGGGAAACAGGCCCTTTGGCCCAACGAGCCCGCGCCGCCACCCCAATGTTCCCACCTCTACCCGTGATCCCTGTCTATGTTTATAGATCTATGGATTAAAAACCAAATTTGAGTCAATTTAGGGAGAATTTGTTTTGCCAATTAGCCTAAGAGCACATCTTTGGGATGTGGGAGGAAACCGGAGCACCCGGAGAAAACCCACGCAAGCACGGGGAGAATGCGCAAACTCCCACAGACACAGGCCCAAATCCATGCATCTGCACAGCACAGTGATAGTCACTGAGCTGTCGTGTTGCCCATCAAATGGTCCAGGTCAAGTGTACACTAACGACGTGAAGCACTAGGATACTCTTGAAAAAAATCCAAGAGCAGCCCTCTCATGACCCATCGCGTGCATGCCCTTAGTGTCCAAAGGTGTGCAGTTAGATGAACTGGACATGCTAAATTACCCTTGAGTGTCCAGAGATGTGCAGGCTGGGTGGACAGGCCTTGCGATGTTGTCCCTTAGAATCCAAAGATGTGCAGGGTGGATGGATTGACCACGCTAAATTGCTGTCAGTGTCCAAAGATGTTTAGATTGGCTGGATTGGCCATTGTGAATGCGTGGGTTTACGGGATAGGGTGGGGGAGAGGGCCTGAGTAAGGTACTCTGTCAGAGAGAACCAGTACAGATTTAATGGGCTGAATGACTTCCTTTTGCACTGTAGGGATTCTATGAGTGGAAGCAACCTGATGTTTAGATTCTGTTGATTTCAGTGTTTAATATGGATGTAAGATTTTGATCTGTTGGCTTTGCGATGATGCTGATGATTGATTTTTCAGTTTCATTGTCTGAAGTTTTGCACCATCCATTCTCTTGTGTTATCCATGAAGGGGAAGCAGTTGTAAAACAGGCGTTCTAGATTTTAATACCTATCTCTGCAGTATCTGTGGATGACAGCATTTATCCCAGTACTGATTCTGATTCTGTTTCAATCTGTTCAGAAGCCCATTAATCTCAACAGTGCCTGAGTTGCTCCTCTGCATTTAAAGGATATAAGAACATCTGTGTACCTTTGCTCTGCTTTCTAACAATCCTTTGTCAATTTTCAGCTCCTTCCACATTGAGCGATTACAATTGCACCCATTATTATTATTAGACATACTTAGACTCTGACCTGGGCGTATTTAATGTCAAAATTTGTACAGTTTTCTGGTGTTGTAACTGATTCAGAGAGGGGCAGTGCACAGCCAGGGGTGCCGTTTGCAGGGAGGACTATAATTCGAGCTCACCACCACCCTTTCCGATGGATGTCTAAGATCTAACAGCACAGCAAGAGCAGTTAAGTTCTCTCTCATCCAGTGTTCAACATTTATCCCTGAACACCTCAACAAGATTAATTGATGGTCATTATCACTTTGATATGGAACCTTGCTGTGTGTAAATTGGAGTGCTATATTTTCTCCATTTGTAAGAAGTTTCACAATACAAGGTTAAAGTCCAACCAGTTTATTTGATAGTAATCCCGCACTTTCAGAAACGCTGTTCCTTCGTCAGGTATATGGAAGATTCCATACACCTGACGAAGGAACAGCATTTCCAAAAGGTTGTGGGATTACTAGCAAATAAACTGTTTGGACTTTAACCTGGTGTTGTGAGACTTCTTCCTGTGTTTACCCCAGTCCAACGCCAGCATCTCTACATTATTTTCTCCTTTCAGGCAGGTACAAGACAGGACTTCGGAATGGGTTGGATGCAGACTTTAAAAAAAGTGGGAACATTGGTAACTTTGAATGCAAAACATTTGTAAATCATCTACAATCTGAATAAAAGTATTGTATTTCATATCGGAACATTGATAATGCTTCCATTGAAAGCATCTTAAATTAATGATAATTGCATTGTTGGTGCATTGTCCGTGCTTTTATGAAGTCTTACAGATGAAAAGCTCGAGGGCAGCTCACTTGGACAATAGGTGTTCCTCAAGATTTCTATAGCATAAAAGTGTGCCATGACAGATAAAAGGTTGGAATTACTACACTAGACCTTTCATCCTCCCTCCCACAAAGTTCCATGATTCTAACAGATTTTTGCCCCAAGGGTCCTAAACTATAGGACAACTTTACTAACACTACCCCCAACTTGTCATCCACAGTTCCTGCGGTTTACTTCTTTAAACAATTTACAGCCACCTGCATAATATTTTAATATGGTAGACTAACTAATACATTAGACTTCCCAAAACACGAAGCATATATGAATTTACATTGATAAAATAATGGTAACCAAGGCCGCAGATTTACAATTCAACACAAATCTGCATTCAATCGCAGAGCTCATGCTTCGGGATGTCACTGACAATCCTGCAAGACTTTGTAATAAAAATATAGTCATAGAATCCGTACAGTGCAGAAGGAGGCCATTCAGCCCCTCGAGTCTGTAGTGACTCTGCAACAGAGCATCCCACCCACCCCCTATTCCTGTAACCCCATGTATTTTACATATAAAGGTGACACAGTGGTTAGCACCACTGCCTCACAGTGCCAAGTTCAATTCCAGCCTTGGGTCACTACCCGTGTGGAGTTTACATGTTCTCCCCATGTCTGCGTGGGTTTCCTCCAGTTCCCTTCCACAGTCTAAAGATATGTGAGTTAGGTTGATTGGCCAAGCTAAATTGGGACTCGTAGGGTGAATATGTGGGCTATCCTGTGCTTTTGTAACACCCCCCTTTTCATATATGGAGGGTTGGTTCAGAATTAAGGGTGCATATTGTGACCCAGTTTATTCCCTCATTGGAAACACAGCAACTATGCAACACTCGCTTAGCCTCACAAGGTAGCGTCGCCAAGACTATAAATGTAGCTTGGTGGAGTCAGGCTTGAAGTCCTGACCTCCTGACCTGGGCAGTGACCTCTGACCCCACAAGCCTCAGGGGAGGCTGATAGAAAAGTCTATCAGAAACTTTGACCTAAATCCCACGGCATCAAATCTTGGATGGGTGAAATATGGTCTGCTCACAGTCAGTAAGATGAGTTCCCAAGAACTGATCAATAAGCTGATGTATGTTGGCTGTTAAGAGAGTTCTCCAAAAGACAAATCTGTCGTACTTCCATTTACTTATGGCGTTTTACTTCAGACTGTGTGTGTGTGTGTAAAATATATTTGTGAATAAATATGTCACAATATTTCAGGAAGGCTTCTTTTTATCAAAAGTTCTTGTTGACAACAATTTTTCCTTTTAGCTATATGAAGTGAGCATGACAAATGAACACCCAAAGAACCTTTTGTACTCAGGCTTTTATTTATTTTTGGTAACTTCATTGAAGATCCATTATCACTTAACAACTGTCCTTCACAGGCACATTAATGTAGTGGGTGTATGATAAGGTTGTCAGCAAGAGAACATTTGAGTTATTCTTGGCTGTGGAACAACTGTCTGACGATAAGTTTATTTTTGATAAACTATTGACTCTCAGTCACCAACGTAGTGCCTTTCGCTTGAAAACTTTCAAAGTTCTTTTGAGATCTCGCTCCAAAAAGAAATCCAGGCATGGATGGTGAGCCCAAGGGCCAGGAATGTCAAAAATCTCAGTCTTTAGGGAGGGTCTTTACAGAGGGTCTTAATAGAGGAGAGGGTCACGGAGAGAGGTGGAGCACTCACACCATTTCTGAGGCTAAATGGCTTGAAGACAGCTGTGTGAGTGTGGGCTTTAATAGGGATGAGGGTCAGAGAAATGGACATTTCTACAAGGCTGTGGGGATAGAAGGGATAACAGAAATGGGAAACGTCAAATTTCTGAATGCCTTTAAATAAAAGGATCACCATTTCCAATCTCTGTCTCCCTGCCTTATTCTCCTGCTCGCTCCCTTTGTCATCCTCGGCCTTTTCTGTTTTCTGCCTCTCTCTCTCTCTGTACCTCACTCTCTGTCTTTCTCAATGCCGTGTTCTCTGCCAACTCTCTCTGTCTCCCTTTCTGTGTCCAAATATCTCCTTTTGCCTCTTCCTTTCTATCTCTGTCTCTTTTTGCCTCTCCCTCTGCCATTCTGCTTTCTTCTCCCTGCTCCACTCTATCACTCTCTCTCTCTCGCTGTTTCTTGCTCTGAATTCTGTTCTTTGACTGCTTCTCTCTCCTTGCTTATCCACTCTGTCTCTCCCTGCCTCCCCTCCTCTTTCTCCCTGCCTTTTCCTCTCTCCTCCCCTCTCTCCCTGCCCCTTTCTGTCTCCTCCTCTCTCTCCCTGCCTCCTTCTCTATCTTTCTTTCCTTCTTTCTCCCCATCTTCTCTGCCCCCTTCCCTCCTCTCTTCCCTCTTTCTCCCCTCCACCCTTCTTCCCCTTCCCCCCTCTTCTCCCCTCTCTGCTCTCCCTTCTCTCCCCTCCCCCTCTGTTCCCTCTTCCCTACTTTTTTTCCCTCTCTCCCTTTCGATTCTCATCTTTCGCCCCTATCTCTTTCACCGGCCTCTCCCCCTTCTCTTGCTCTCTTTCCTCCAACTTCCCCTTCTCTCACCCTCTTTCTCCCCTGAAGTGCCCCTTTTTCTCCCCCAAGTCTGCCTGTCTTTCTCCCTGCCTGTCTTTCTCCCCCTCTCTCGCCCTCTTTTTTGCCCCCTCTACCCTATCTGTTCCCCCTTTTCTCTCTTCTCTCTCTTCCTCTCTTTCTCTCACCTTGCCTCCTCCCTCTTCCCCTGCTGTCCCTCTTTCCCCCCTGTTCTCTCCCCCTTTCTCCTTTCTCCCCCCCCGCAACCCTTCCTTCCCCTCTCTCTCCCTATCTCTCCCCTCACCTCCCTCTCTGTCTTTCTCCCTGGCTCCCCTGTCTCCCCTTGCTTCTCTTCTCTCCCTCTTGCTTGCTGTGCCCCTCCCAGTTATCCTTCATCTTGACTCATTAGTTCGGTGTTGCAGTACTTGAGAGCCTGTGTAGGCAGGAACGATGGTTAGGCTGCACTTAATGTGGGGTTGATTTGGTGGGCAGAGTTACACAAAGGAGCTAATGGAAGTTGGACGTGGAGAGTAGTAGATTGCTCCATTGGGTAGGTGTTGAAGGCTGAGGCAAAGGGTTTTAGCTACAGATTGGCGAGTGAGCCAGAGACTGAGAAATGATTCTGAGGTTTAGTTGAACAGTCTTGGTGATGGAGTGAGGCAGGAGGGGCCTGAGGTTAACATCCTGGGGTGCAGTGAGGAGGGTGGTGTTTGTGGACCTGTATGTGAGAGAGAGTGGAAGGAAGGCCACGTTCAAACACAGGCCCTGAATATCTTTTTGCTATCTTTACTAATATGGCTGATGGTTTGCAATGTACACTTGTCCCCCATCTGACATGCTCAGATACCCGATTTGAACCTGAAAAGAAGGTGGGTATTGTCATCGTAATTCTTTGGTAATTGGCCATGGAGATTTACGTGGTGCTGCGGACTACGATGGCTGTTTGCTTGACCAAATGTTTAAAGTTTTAAAATTTACTTATTAGTGTCACGAGTTGCCTTACATTAACACTGCAGCGAAGTTACTTGAAGATCCCGTCACCACTCCAGCTCCTGTTCAGGTAGGTCGTGGGAGAATTTAGCATGGCTCATGCACCTAACCAGCACGTCTTTTTGGAAAGTGGAGCACCCAGAGGAAACTGAAGCAGATACGGGGAGAATGTGCAAACTCCTCACAGACAGTGACCCGAGCAGGGAATTGAACCCGGGTCCCTCATGCTGTGAGGCAGCAGTGCTAACCACTGTGCCACCATACTGCCCCAATGTCCATAGCTCATGCTCGATGAGTTGAGGAGCGAAATGAATAAGCTTTAAAAAGATTATATTTATGTAGAAGTTAGACCAAATGTTTAATTATCACTTAAAGTCTTTGAACTATTTTCTGTGTCAACTCCCACACACAGATGCTATATCTGATATAAGATGTAATGCAATTATAGAGTCATAGAGATTTACAGAATGGAAACAGACCCTTTGACCCAACTTATCTATACCCCCCCTCTTTTTTAAAACCCCTAAGCTAATCCCAATTGCCCGCATTTGACCCATATCCCTCTATACGCATCGTACCTATGTAAGTATCTAAATGCTTTTTAAAAGATAAAACTGTACCCGCAAATATGATGATTTGTAATTATGATGGGATTTGTGGAGGAACATGCAGGAGGTGGTGTTCCCATGCATCACGGGGATTTTCACAGTAACATCATTGCAGTGTTAATGTGACAAACTTTCACTTTAAACTTCCACTTTAAAAACTTCATCTTCTGAATGGTACAAAGTCTGTGGCCGGAATTTTACCGGCCCGCCCATCATGGGAATCAAAGTGGACGAGAGGTGGACAATAGGAAGGTCCATTGACTTTGGGTGGGATTTTATGGTTTCGGGACGAGCAAGGCCATAAAATCCCACCCCATTGTGTTTGGGCTCTTGTAGGTGAAAGAGGTCAGAGATTTGAAAGGTGCTGTCCAAAGAGACTCAGCAAGATTGCAATAATGCATCTTGTAGATCCATTCTGCTACAACTGTGCACCAGTGGGCCTGAATGGTTAAGGCTTTGAATGGAGTGTTGATCAAGCAGTCTGCCTTAGTATGGACGGCACTGAGCTTTGAAAGAGTTGTTGCACTCCTGGAGGATTTGTTTTGCCTTTTGCAGACAGGTTGTACCTGGGCAGTTTTCCACATTGTTAGCTAGATGCCAGTGTTGTTGGAGTTGCATTCCTCCAGACAAGTGGAGAGTGAACTATCACCCTCCTGACTTGTGCCTTGTTGTAGAAGGAGGTGAGTTACTTGCTGCAGAATTCCCTCTCCTCTGACCTGCTCTTATAGCCACAGTGCTCAAGTGGTTGTCCCAGTTGGACAACAGTAACCCCCAGGATGTTGATGATGCAGATTCAATGATGACAATGCCAGACAGCATCATGGGAAGGTCTGAGCTGATGTCCTGTCGGAGATGGTCATTGCCTGCCTGTTGTCCAGGTCTTGCTGCATTTGGACACAGAACAATTCAGGATCTCTGGAGTTGCTGGAACAACCTCTTCTCTGACTTTATAATGAAGAGAAGATCATTGATGAATGATGGTTGGACGTAAGGAGACTAACTGTGGAACTCCTGTTGTCCTGGGGTTGAGATGATTGATCTCGTTAATCCATAATCCAATTTGTTTGTGCTAGGTATGATTCCAACCTGTGATTCCTCCCAGATTCCATTTGACTCCAGTGTTGTGAGGACTACTTGATGCTGCCACACCTGGTCAAATGCAGCCTTATATCAAAGGCGTGCGCTCTCTCCTTATCCCTTGAATTTAGTTTGATTGTCAATGCCAAGACTTAACTGGTCAGGAGCCAAGTGGTCCTGTCAGAACGAGTTTTAAGTATCACTAAGCAGACTGTTGCTGAGTAAGTGCTTGATAGCACTTGATAGCATCTTCCAGTATTATCATAGAATCATAGAATTCCGACAGTGCAGGAGGAGGCCATTTGGCCCATCAAGTCTGCTCCGACCCCAGTCTCACCCAGGCCTTAATCCCATAACCCATGCATTTACCCTAGCTAATCCCCCTGACACTAAGGGTCAATTTGGCATGGCTGATCCACCTAATCCGCATACTTTTGGCTGATCCACCTAATCCGCAGGTCAGAGGGAGGAAACTGGAGCACCCAGAGGAATCCCACACTGACACAGGGAGAATGTGCAAACTCCACACAGACAGTGACTGGAATTGAACCTGGGTCCCTGGCGCTGGGTGGCAGCAGTGCTGACCACTGTGCCGCTCCAATGGAAATGTCAGGAGTGGGATTTTTGTTGATGATCGAGAGTGGGCTGAAGGGGTGGTAATTGGCCAGATGGGATTTGTCTCGCCTTTTATGGACAGTTTTTACCTGGGCGGTTTTCCACATTGTTAGCTAGATGCCAGTGTTATAGCTGTGCTGCAACAGTGAGGGCACAGTTTGTTCTGGAGCACAGATCACAGGAGGATGTTGTCACGTCTCACAGCTGTTGCTGGTCTGGTGTCTTCGACGGTTTCACGTTGCCAGACCTCAAGGCTACATTTATTTTCATTGTAAATGACTGCATGCTTTGAAACTCGAGCATCAAGAGTGATTTTTGATAATAAGATGGTTCTATTTTGAGTTGCAACTTGGCTCGAAATATATTTTTGTGGATTGCATGCTCGAATGTTTGCAGATTTTGGGATGTGGCTAATGCAGTATATGTACATGAGCATCTTAGCTGGGATTTTCCAGCCTTGCTTGTCCCGAAACTGGAAAATCCCATTGGAACGCTCGTCTCGTTGGCCATGCAAAATTGCCCTATGTGGTCCAGCTATGCTAAATATGTGGAGTTATGAGGATAGGGGCCTGGATGGGGGGTGCTCTTTCGGAGAATCAGTGCATACATGATAGGCTGAATGGCCTCTTTCTGTACTGTAGGGATTGCATGGTTATGTGATGACTGACAAAGACATTTTATCCGGCACACCAAGTATAATTCCCCTGATCACCTTCGAATTTGTGTCATGGGATCTCTTACCTTCATGCTGGAGGATAAACAGTGCCTTAATTTCACGCTTCATCCAGCAGATAATACCTCCAAGAGTGCAGCACTCTCTCGGTACTGCACGGGAGTGTCAGCCTAGAGTTTTGCCTTTAAACCTTGGAACCCCAATCTTCTGACTGGGCGATGGGAATGCTACTCATTGAACCAAAGCTGACAGTACAAAACTGCTGTGAACAGTCCGCATTATATGTGAAATCATAGAATGTAGAATTTATTGATTTAGCATGTATCTAGTAAGTGACTGCGGTATATGCAGTTGCATCTCAAACGAAATTAATTCGTTGGAGGAAAAAAATGTGATTTCCTTTGTAAAATTACGATTCCAGCTCCGTATAAATCTTCCCTCATATACTGTACTACAGGCAAATCAGTACAAAGATGTATATGTGAGAATATGCTGTGATAACATTTTATATATTCATGATCTGTACAAGGAAACCCAATTTATCTCCAAATATGCAGACGATACAAAGTTGAATGGGAGGGTGAGCTGTGCGGAGGATGTAGAGATGCTTCAGTATGATTCAGGCAGGCTGAGTGAGTGAGCATATGCACGGCGGATGTAGTATAATGTGGATAAACGTGAGGCAAATATAGAAAGGCTGATTATTATTTGAATTGGTGTAAATTGAGTGAGATCTTGGTGTCGTTGTGCATCAGTTGCTGAAAGCAAGCGCGCAGGTACAGCAGGCAGTAAAGAAGGCAAATGGTATCTTGCTGGCCTTCGTGGTGTGAGGTTTTGAGTATAAGAATAGGGATGTTTTACTGCAAATGTATAGCATGTTGGTAATGCCACCCATGGAATATAGTAGATAAAAGCAAATTATTGTGGATGCTGGAATTTGAAACCAAAAGAGAAAATGCTGGAAAACCTCAGCAGGTCTGGCAGCATCTGTAAGGAGAGACAAGAGTTGACATTTTGAGTCCAGATGACCCATTGTCAAAGCTCAAATGGAAAATGAAATATCGTGAGTCCTTATCTGAGAAGGGATGTCCTTGCTATAGAGAGATTGCAACAAAGGTCTACTAGGCTGATTCCTGGAATGGCAGGTCTGTCAAATGAGGAGAGGATTATATTCATTGGTGTTTAGAAGAGTGAAAGGACTCTTGGGGCTAAAGGGATCAAGGGATATGAGAGGAAGAGGGGAAATCAGGATATTGAATTCAATGATCAGCCATCAAAGCAGGCTTGAAGGGCCAAATGGCCTGCTCCCCATATGTTTTATATGTATATTTTACCGCAGAACAGTGGCATAGTGGTTAGCACTGCTGCCTCACAGCACCAGGACTCAGGTTTGATCCCCACTTGGGTCTGTGCGGAGTCTGCACATTCTCCCCATGTCTGCATGGGTTTCCTCTGGTTGCTTCCTCCCACATGTGCCGGTTAGGTGCATTGACCCGAACAGGTGTCAGAGTGTGGCAACACAGGGAATTTCACCGTAACTTCATTGCAGTGTTAATGTAAGCCTTACTTGTGACTAGTAAATAAATAAATAGTACATTACAGAGGTTCAAGTTATGTGAATTTGTTGTTATGTGGAGCACGTGTTTCATACGGGAATTATATATTAAATCTAAGAGGTTTTATTCATAGCAATGAATCAATGGGTCAATGGGTGATTTCCTAGCCTTGCAATCTATAACCACATCTGTTAAGAAACTAAGGAAAATATCCTTCTACTTATCGTATGAAGTGAACTTGTCAATATCCGCTATTTGAACCCTTTCATGATTTCCCCAGAGGGGAGGATTTCATCAAAAGAAATCTATAGGATTGCTAGCAATGCTGGACACAACTGCTTTCATTCTGTTTTAGACACAATTATTTTAAGCAAGTTAATCATTTTGTTTGTCAAACTCCTTTTCTAAAAATCTTGCCGCAATGACAAAATTCTCCGGCATGGCAATGGTACCCGTATCAAATTGCGGCCTTGAGTAATCACTTAGTTCTTTTTAAAAAAAAGTAATTAAGTTACTCATTTTATCGTAAAGAACAGGCCCAAGGATCATAGATTCATAGAATCCCAGTAGTGCAGAAGGAGGCCAGTTGGCCAATCACACTGACAATAATCCCACCCAGGCCCTATTCCTGTAATCCCCTCATATTTACCCTACTAATCCCCCTGACATTAAGAGTCAATTTAGCATCGCCAATCAACCTAACTCACACATCTTTGGAGTGTGGCAAGAAATCGGAGCACCCGGGGAAAACCCACTCAGACACAGAGAGAATGTGCATACTCCACACAGACAGTGACCCAAGCCAGGAATTGAACTCTGAGGCAGCAGTGTTAACCATAATGCCACTCTACTGCCCTTAAAAGTGCAGTACTTGCTTAGTAGTGCCCTGGAATGTCAGCTTAATTTTTGCAAGCAAGCCTGGAGTGGGACTTGAACCTAAAACCTACTCATGAACAGCTTCTTCCCTGCTGCTGTCAGACTTTTGAATGGACCTACCTCGCATTAAGTCTCTACACCCTAGCTATGACTGTAACATTACATTCTGTACTCTCTCCTTTTCTTCTCTATGAACAGCATGCTTTGTCCCTGTAGCGCAAGAAACAATACTTTTCGCTTTGTTAATATACGTGACAATAATAAATTTTAAAAAATAGAACCTTATGTTTCAGAGGCAAGTGTGCAACAACTACAACAACAAGTCTACATAAACGACTTGGAAGTAGGGGTAGGTGGTGAGATCAGCAAATTTGCTGATGACACCAAGATGCTTGGATTGGCGGGTACAGAAGAGCAGTGTCAGGCAATACAACAGGACATAGACAGGTTGGTAGATTGGGCAGATAGATGGCAAATGGAATTTAATCCGGAAAAATGCGAGGTGATGCATTTTGGCCGGAAAAATGTAGAAGAGAATTATAGGATAAAAGGTAAAACTATAAGGACAATAGAGACGCAGAGAGACTTGGGGGTGCAGGTTCACAAGTCTCTGAAGGTGTCCTCACAGGTGGAGAAGGTGACAAAGAAGGCGTATAGTATGTTAGCTTTCATAGAAAAGGGTATAGAATATAAGAGTAGGAGTTTGATGTTGCAGTTGTATACAACTTTGGTTAGGCCTCACTTGGAATACTGCGCCCAGTTCTGGTCTCCGTACTATCGGAAGGATGTGGAGTCCTTGGAGAGAGTGCAGAGGAGGTTTACCAGGATGCTGCCTGGTATGGAAGGACTGTCCTATGAGGAACGATTAGATAGACTGGGGTTGTTTTCCCTTGAAAGACGTCGGCTTAGAGGGGATCTCATAGAGGTGTATAAGATTATAAGGGGTATAGATAGAGTAAATGGAGGTAAACTTTTTCCACCTTTAGAAATGGATAGGACGAGGGGTCATGGCCATAGGGTGAGGGGGGCTATGTATAGGACGAATATTAGAGGGCAGTTTTTCACACAAAGGGTAGTGGGGGTGTGGAATGCACTGCCGAGTAAGGTGGTGGGAGCAGGCACGCTGGGGCTGTTTAAGGGTCTCTTGGACAGCCACATGAGCGGTATGCAGATAGAGGGATATATTAGGACTGTTTAACTACGGCTTTTTTCCACAGGTAATTCGGTCCATAATTTGAGCACGCATTCGGCAGGTGGTGCGGGTACAGCTCTTGGATGTTGATTCATGGGTTGCCTGGTACCTCATGTCGTATATGAGTGCTTTATGTGGACCACCTGAAGGGCACCATGACAGCTCAGAGACTATCGATGTGGCTGTGCAGACACTTGGAATTGGGCCGGTGTCTGCGGGAGTTTGCGCGTTCTCCCCGTGGTTGCGTGGGTTTTCTCCGGGCACTCCGGTTTCCTCCCACAACCCAAAAATTCGCTCTTAGGCTGATTGGGTAACAAATTGTCCCTATGGTGAAAATTTTCCAAATTAGGATTAATATATATATTATTATATAGGACTATTAAAATAGGATAATGATTTGGTATTACGGTGGCGCGGGCTCGTTGGGCCGAAGGGCCTGTTTCCCGTGCTGTGTTGCTTTAAAAAAAAAACTGAGCCAATAGCAGACACACCACTTCTGAGCAGTCAGTGATTCCATGATTCTGTAAAGGACCTCAAGGCAGTCTCTCAAAGAGGAGCAGGGGAGTTACCCTGGTGCCCTGGCCAGTATTTATCCTTCAGTCTTTATCACAGAAATAGATGATTGGGTTATTTTAGCATTTGCCTTTTGGAATTTGGAGATTGCTGAGTGCAAATTGGCTACCATATTTCCAACAGTACAACACTTCAAGTAGAACTTCATTGGCAAAGCAGGAGGAGACTTCCTGAGCTCCTGAAAGGCGCTATTTCAATGCAAGTCTTTTATTTGTTCCTCCTTGCATGCATCAGAATTTATCACCAGTCACTTAAAGTAAAAGTAAAGATTTATTGATTAGTGTCTCAAGTCGGCTTACATTAACACTGCAATGAAGTTACTGTGAAAATCCCCCAGTTGCCACACTCCGTTCGGGTACACTGAAGGAAAATTTAGCATCTAACCAGCACGTCTTTCGGATTGTGGGAGGAAACCGGAGCAGCGCAGACACGGGGAGGATGTGCAGACTCAGACAGCGACTCAGTCAGGGGAATCGAACCCAGTCCCCTGGCGCTGTTAGAATTGAAATTTGCAGTATTCCCTCTGCACAGATGCTGTCAGACCCGCTGATATTTTCCAGCATTATCAGTTTTTGTTTCAGATTCCAGCAGTGGCTTTGCTTTTATCTTAGTGCAATGCACATTGAGACAGTGACTCAAGACGGGAATCGAACCTGGGTCCCCGGTGCTGTGAGGCAGCAGTGCTACCTACTGCTAAACTTTGCTAATCTTGGAGGGAAGTGTGTGGTTGATATGTTTATTTGTATTCTGGCACATTGATATTTGTCAGACTAAATCCTCGGCTGACACCGCAGGAGTGCACATTGATAGAACGGACAGTAACACAAAGCGGCCATTTTGTATTCAACTCAAGACCTATGCTGCCGAAGATTTGGAAATCAGATTTTGGCATTTCCGTTTGTACCTGTATTCGTGCCTGGCTAGAATATTTCTCACGCGTCCAGTGCACGCAGTGTCAGTAATTTGTCAGTGTTACATCAATGCAGAACTGTGCTTCTCTGGGGCTTGGTTTAATTAAAATATCAATTAGATTCGGAGTGGCTTGGGGTACTAGACAGCTACAGGGACCTTGTCAGTTGTCAGGAGCAAGAAAAGGTTGTTCATGATTTCCAGGATATTTCAGCAGTTTACAAGTGCCATCTGTAATTCTGTGCCTTGGCCCAGTGGCATTTCCTGCATCGTAAAATTAAGGTAATGAGGTAGAAAAGGAAGATTTATTTCCCACTAAATTTCTCAGTTGTTCACACCTCCTTAACCTTTATGACCTTTAATGATTAAGGTCAGAAATATGGATAGCGAGGGGAGGTTTGAGTTGATTTATTATTGTCACATCTATTCGTATACAGTGAAAAGTATTGTTTCTTGCGCACTATACAGACAAAGCATACCGTTCATCGAGAAGGAAAGGAGAGAGTACAGAATGTAGTGTTACAGTCATAGCTAGGGGGTAGAGAAAGATCAACTTAATGCGAGGTAGGTCCATTCAAAAGCCTGACAGAAGCAGGGAAGAAGCTGTTCTTGAGTTGGTTGGTATGTGACCTCAGACTTTTGTATCTTTCTCCTGACGAAAGAAGGTGGAAAAGAGAATGTCCAGGTGTGTGGGGTCCTTGACTATGCTGGCTGCTTTGCTGAGGCAATGGGAAGAAGACAGAGTCATTGGATGGGAGGATAGTTTGCATGATGGATTGGGTTTCACCTTTGTAGAAACTTTGTAGTTTCTTGCAGTCTGGGGCAGAGTATGAGCTATGCCAAGCTGTGATACAACCAGAAAATATGCTTTCTATGGTGCATCTATAAAAGTTAGTGAGAGTCTTAGTGGACATTGCCAAATTATCTGAGTCTGTTGAGAAAGTAGAGGCATTAGCGAGCTTTCTTAACAATAGCGTGGGCATGGCGGGGCCAGGACAGGTGATCTGGACACCTAAAAACTTGAAGCTCTTGACCATTCCTACTTCGTTCCCACTGATGTACACAGGGACTTGCCCTCCACTACACTTCCTGAAGTAGATAACTATCTGCTTTGGGAGAGTGTGTGGAAGGGGAGAGAGTGTGTATGCATGAGGGAAGAGACAGAAAAAGAGTGTGCAGGAGGGGTGAGAGGGACAGAGTAGGGGTGGGTGGAGGGAAAGAGAGTGGGGTTGTGTATGGGGGAGAGAGAGAGGGAATGTGTGTGTGGTGGGGCGCAGAGAGACTAGGGCTTGGATTGGGGAAGACAGTAGGAGTTTGTGTGGGGGAGAGATTGTGTGTGTGTGTGTGGGGGGGGGGGAAGAGGGTGAGAGAGACTGGGAGTGGATAAAGAGAGAGTGTAGAGGTGCTGGGAGGAGAGAGAGAGAATGGGGATGGGTGTTGGGTAGAAAGAGAATGGGATTGGTTGGGTAAGAGAGTGAGGTGGATAGGGGGAAAGGGAGAAAGTATGTGGATGAGGGGAGAAAGAAGAAAGGGTGTATTGAAGCCATTTTCCTTTGGGCTATATATAGAATAAATCTGCATATAAATGTAAAGTTTATGAAGATGTTCTCCCGGCACAGTTTCATACACGGTGGATAGATATTGAGAAATCATACACGCATTGACCCACATACAACAAAGGATGGCCATTTTTGAGGCTTAGCATTAGATTTTTATGTCATCATCGGTGAGAAGGTCCAGCTCATTTATTGGGCTGCTCATATTTCCATGAAGCAAGTGATGTCAGAGTTACTGTTGTTTCCGGGTTGTGGGGAAGATAGTTTGGTGACAGAAAATACAATCCCGAGCGTGCACACAGCACAAATTCCTCTATTCCCCTCCCCCAAAAAGGTGCTTTGGTGCACCAAATGTGGGATACTTCCCTAATCCCAACTTTTGCCATGGCGTTCCGACTTTGCCAGCCATGTAACAGCACGCCAGGTTCTGCCTCGATCTGTCACTACTTACAAAGCCCCTTTAATACAATGGGAAGTCTCCACACATTTCACAGGGGCACAGTAAAAAGAGCCACATAAGGCTTCATTACATCCAATGATCTGTAGCTTAGCCAAGGTGAGGTTTATAAGTTTATAGGTTTATAAGAAGTGTTTTAAAAGAGAAAAGCAAGTCAGAGAAGGGACAGGGAAGGAATTCCAGAGATTCATAGAACATAGAACATTACAGCGCAGAACAGGCCCTTCGGCCTTTGATGTTGCGCCTTTGATGTTCGGCCTTTGAATTGCTTTAAGAAAAAGCAGTTCGGGCCCAGATAACTCAAAGCACAGCCAACATAGTGGAGTGATTATCATTGGAGTCCTGTAGTGTACAAAGAGGCCATTTGGCCCATTGAGTCTGCACCGACCACAATCCCATCCAGGCCCTAACCCCACACCCTAGCTAGTCCCCCTGACACTAAGGGGCAACTTAGCATGGCCAATCCACCTAACCTGCACATCTTTGGACTGTGGGAGGAAACCGGAGCACCTGGAGGAAACCCATGCAGACACAGGGAGAATGTGCAGACACCAAACAGATAGCGACCCAAGCTAGGAATCGAACCTGGGTCCCTGTGCCACCATATAACCAGGAATGTAAAAGACACCAGAAATAAAAGAGCACTGGCAAGTTGGAGCATTGCTGGTTTGGAGGAGGGCAGGGGAGGAGGCTTTCGGGAAATGCGAAGGAGGCATTGGGAAGAGAATTTACTGCAAGTTAAAGGCACGGGGAGGTAAGAGTTTTTAATGACCCAGGTTCCAGAGGGTAGAATATGGAAGATGAGCAAGGAATACGTAGATATCGGCATGTTGAGGGACAATAAAGGTTTGGCCCCAGGTTCAATTTAGTGCCATAATCTTTCATTTCTATACCTTCTCCTTTCATTTAGTTATCTTTAGACTTGGCTAGTATTTCTAATTCATTTTGAAATACTTAAAGGTTGAAGTTGGAGATGTTCTGATTCAAGAGTGATCTGCCCACACCGCAGAACAAGTGTTTCCTGAAGCCTAGGGTGAAACCTGTGGAGCAGTTAAAAGGCAACTTGAATTGCTCCCCTTGTCATTACACGTGTTTTTGGCTCCGTGAACATGTAGGCCGTAGTTTGGATGGTGAATGACTTTTGCTTTATAACCACCATCTGCTGCTCTTTAACAGGATGGCATCGATGATACACATTCTTTCACTGAATGCTCTTCTGCAGTAGCTGGCAATGGTCCTTGTTGCTCAGTGGAGTTTTGTGCAGGAGATTTCCCACACTGATACTATCAACTTTCTGATTTGATTTAATATGGTCACAGTGAAAGATATTGTTTCTTGCGCGCTGTACAGACAGAGCATGCCGCTCATAGAGATGGAATGAGTGAGTTCAGAATGTAGAGTTACAATTATAGCTAGGGTGTAGAGAAAGGTCAATTCAATGCAAGATACAGACAAAACATACCATTCATAAGGAAGGAGAGGAGAGAGTGCAGAATGTTACAGTCATGGCTTGGGTGGGGAGAAAAATCAACTTCGTTCAAAAGTCTGATAACAGCAGGGAAGAAGCTGTTCATGAGTTGATGCCTGATCTCAGACTTCTGTATCTTTTTTCCCAACGGAAGAAACTGGAAGAAAGCAAGTCCAGGGTGCATGGGGTCCTTAATTATGCTGGCTGCTTTGCCGAGGCAGCGGGAAGTGTAGACGGAGTCAGTGGATGGAAGGCAGGTTTGAGCGATGGACTGGGCTTCATTCACGATCCTTTGTAGTTTCTAATGGTCTTGCTCAGAGCAGGAGCCATTCCAAGCTGTGATACATCCAGATAGGATGCTTCCTATGACACATCAGTAAAAATTGGTGAGACTCATAGTGGACATGCTGAATTTCCTTAGCCCCCTGAGAAAGTAGAGGAGTTGGTAAAGTGACTGGCAAAAGAATCAGAGGGAACAAGTAATAAGTTGTGGCTGGACCTTTATGGCAAGTAAGGGTGAGGGAAGCAGATTCAATATTACCTGAAGGATAAATCCTTGAAGAGAGACAATAAAAAAAAATACAAAAGTCTGAGGTCACGTACCAACCAACTCAAGAATAGCTTCTTCCCTGCTGCCGTCAGACTTTTGAATGGACCTACCTCGCATTAAGTTGATCTTTCTCTACACCCTAGCTCTGACTGTAACACTAAAGTTTATTTATTAGTCACAAGTAAGGCTTACGTTAACACTGCAATGAAGTTACTGTGAAATTCCCTTAATCACACAGCCTGGTGCCTGTCAAGGGGTCAGTGCACCTAACCAGCATGTATTTCAGAGTGTGGGAGGAAACTGGAGCACCCGGAGGAAACCTATGCAAAGAATGGGGAGAATGTGCACACTCCACACAAACAGTGAATTGAACCAGGTCCCTGGCACTGTGAAGCAGCAGTGCTAACCACTGTGATGCCCGACACCCTGCACCCTCTCATTTCTTTTTCTGTGAATGGTATGCTTTATCTGAATAGCGTGCAAGAAACAATACTTTTCACTCTATACTAATACGTGTGACAGTAATAAATCAAGTCAAATCATATCAAAAAAACTACAAGACTGTGTGGAAAGAGTGGGGGGTGGGGATTGTATTTAATAATTTGGTCCTACCAAGGGGCTGGCCCAGGCACCATGGGCTGAATGGCCTCCTTGTGCGCTGCATCGGATTCAAAGTGACCTCAACCATAAGTTAGATCAGTTTGTGATTTCCTGCTGCGGTTTTTAAATGAGGATTTGACGGTTTGCAAACAACAGCCACCAGAAAAAAAAGCAGCAGAGCAAACACTCGGAGGGGAACTTGCGTTCTTAACCTTGTGATACCCGTGTTTGTCTCCGACGATCAACATTTGCTGAGTGTTATGAGGAAATAGCCACGCGCCGCACTGACCTACTCAAATTCCAATGCAGTGGCGCCAAGGTGAAATCGGCTGGGCTGCTTTTTAAACCGCAACATCGGCACTGACCACTATCAGCATATCTGAAAATTAACAGAAGGCATTACTTGTCGATAGATATCCATGGATAGATGAAAATAGGTATCTTTCTAATAAAACAAAGGAATATAGGGAACAGATGGGGAGGTGGATTTGGGAGCAGTGAGAGAGCAGCCAGGGTCTGATTAGAATCAACACTGAACCACTGTGTCACTCCTCTCTCTAACAGGTTAGAATCTTTAATCATTGCCTGCATTACCATCGCGATTCCGAAATAAGATGAAGGCACCATTCAGGAGCTGTTATCCTCGCTGGCTACTTGAGTTTATTTATTAGAATCCCTACAGTGCAGAAGGAGGCCCATTGAGTCTGCACCAACCACAACCCCATCCAGACCCTATGCCCATAACCCCGTGCATTTACCCTAGCTAGTCCCCCTCTGACACTAAAGGGCAATTTAGCATGGCTAATCCATCCAACCCGCACGTCTTTGGAATGTGGGAGGAAATTGGAGCACCCGGAGGAAATCCTCGCAGACACGGGGAGAATGTGCACATTCAACACTGGTGGGATTCGAACCCAGGCGGTGTGAGGCAGCAGTGCTGATCACTCTGCCACTGGAGCAGGCTCGAAGGGCTGAATTTGCCTAGTTCCACTCCTAATTCTCATGTTCCTGTCTTTGTTTCTCGCGTGTTGGAATTCTCTCCTTTGAACTCTGCTGATGAAGCTTGTACTTTGACAGCTGATCAGCAGTCTTCAGGCCTCCCAGTCCACTCTCTCACCTTGCCTGGAGTTGGGCTGACTCACTCGATTGTCTCAAAATGCACAGCCTATCCCCATAACCTCATGGAGATGGGAATGTAAGTGTGTGGGAGTCTTGGATCACTGTGGAAGCGGCTGCCGTCCGGAGGTCTAACAGCATTCCCCAGGCAGGAGATCGCCGAAGATGAAAAGTAGGGTGCCCACACCCCTTTGACCCTCCAATCCCAAAGGTCCAGGTATCTGACCTGGCATCAGCTGGTTTGAGCAGCCCTTCAATTGAATGCCTTCCATTGCAAACTGTGATGTGGAGATGCCAGCCTTGGACTGGGGTGGGCATAGTAAGAAGTCTCACGGCATCAGGTTAAAGTCCAGCAGGTTTATTCGGTAACACAAGCTTTCAGAGCACTGCTCCTTCATCAGGTGAGGTCAGGCGAATCACCTGATAAAGGAGCAGCACTCCCGAAAGCTTGTGTTACCAAAATAAACCCATGGACTTTAAACTGGTGCTGTGAGACTTCTCACAGTGTGAAAGCTGATGAGCACAGGTTGGCGAGACCTTGCCTTGCCCCTTTGCCTCCCTCTTCCTTCCCACCTCCACCTCTCATTTCCCGTAGCTTTCCTCACCTGTTATCAGCCCAGCCCCTTGTCAGTCATGAAACGCTGCAGGTGCTGGAAATCTGAGCCGCAAACTGGAGGTGCTGGAAAAACTCACTGGCAACGTGTGGAGGAAGAGACATGAGCCATCGTCTCAAGTCGAATTTGACTTCTCAGATCTCCAGGAACAATTAAAAGCTGAAGGAATAAGACTCCACACTGTGGCCAAGATCGGTTAACCCCCCCCCCCCCCCCCCCCCCCCCCCGGAAAATGTGCTGTGGCAGCAGAGACTGACCATTAGAGGCCAGCAATAGGATTTTCCAGTCCCGCCGCTGTTAACAGGCTTTCCCATTGTTCTCACCCATTGCCGAAATTTAGACTATTGTTAGAGAGGTATGCAGACTTTAAATGGCCATGGCTTTCTATGGCATGTTAAGTTTATATTTGATTTGATTTATTATTGTCACGTGTATTAGCGTTCAGACAAAGTATTGCTTTTGTGTGCTCTACAGACGGAGCATATCGTTCATAGAGATGGAAACGAGAGAGTGCAGAATGTAGTGTTACGGTCACAGCTAGGATGTAGAGAAAGATTAACTCGATGCAAGGTAGGTCCGTTCAAAAGTCTGACGCAGCAGGGAAGAAGCTGTTTGTGAATCAGTTGGTTGGTTGGTATCCAGTGTACAATCATGTTACTTTCACGCATTCAGTGTGGTTCACTGGTAAACAAGTCACTGTTTGCACAAAACCTGAATGGCAGCTTTTATCTTCCTGTGTTTAACCTTGGTACACATAAATAATAGCAAGTACCATGAGCTTCACTGTTACTTTAACCTGCTCCATTTTGTTTGGAGTTTATGCAGGTACTCTGTTTCGTTAAAAATACTGTAATCACCTTAGTTGAAAGGAAGTGTTTGCCTTCAAAGTATCTGGCCGCTTCTAGGCAAATCATTTTGTTTTGTTGTATTAGTGAACAAATCCTGTGAAATGAATGGGATCCAGATTAACGAGCACTCCCAAAGCTGGATATGCCCTGACTTTTGACAGGCAGATTGACAAAAGCAAGTTGTGTGGCACAGTGGTTAGCACTGCTGTCTCCAAGTGCCTGGCACCCGGATTCTAAATTCCAATGAGTCCCAGTCTACTCAGTCCCTCCTCATAAGCCACCCCTCTCAACTTCAGAGTCAACCGAGTGAATCTCCTCTGCACCACCACCACTGCCAGTATATCTTGGACGGCACGGTGGCACAGTGGTGAGCACTGCTGCCTCACAACATCAGGGACCGGGGTTCGATTCCAGGTTGGGTCACTGTCTGTGTGGAATCTGCACATTCTCCCCGTGTCTGCATGGGTTTCCTCCAGGTGCTCTGGTTTCCTCCCCCAGTTTCAAAGACATGCTGGCTAGGTGCATTGGCCATGCTAAATTCTCCCTCTGTGTGCCTGAACAGGCAACAGAGTGTGGTGACTAGGGGATTTTCATAGTAACTTCATTGCAGTGTTAATGTAAGCCTACTTATGGTCTAGAGTTGTGCGGGTTAGTTGGATTGGCCATGCTAAATTGCCCCTTTGTGTCAGGGGGACTAGCTAGGATAAATGAATGGGGTTGCGGAGGTAATTCTTGAGTGGGATTGTTGTCAGTGCAGAGTTGATGCGCCGAATGGTCTCTTTCTGCACCACAGAAATCCTATGATTCTAATTAATTTTAAACTTAAACTCAAGTGGCAAGTCGAGGGTACAGTTCCTGAACGATGCCTTCTTTTTATTTCTGAGGTTGTGACAATAATGCAGGCAAAGGTTAAAGATTCGATGGCCCAGTGGTTAGCACTGCTGCCTCACAGCGCCAGGGACCCGGGTTCAATTCCTGTCTTGAGTCACTGTCTGTACGGAGTCTGAACATTCTCTCTGTGTCTGCGTGGTTTCCTCCCACAGTCTTAAAGATGTGCAGGTTAGGTGCCTTGGCCATGCTGAATTCTCCCTCAGTGTACGCGAACAGAGTGTGGCGACCAGGGGAATTTCACAGTAACTTCATTGCAATGTTAATTTAAGTCTATGTGATAAAGAAATAAACTTTAACTTGCTGCCTTTTCTGCTACATGCTGTGCACTAAATTAAAATGCACTGAATATTTTAGCAAAGGATTGTGATTCTTGCCTTTTCCACCCAACTCAAGGTGCTACTTTTACGCAGTAAAATTAGTAACTGGCAAAAAATGTTTCACTGAGGGATTAGTTAGGGGATCAATTTGCTTTTCCTTTTACGACTTTGTGATTTTCCTTTCTCATTTTTTACAATGAATTTTTCCTTTGGCATTTTATCCAAAGACTCTTCCTTGCTTTCGTGACTTCCTGTTCATTTTCTCCTGCTCCTTTATTTGTATTCCTCATCGTTTTAAGTTCCCCTTCCTGGTTCGCATGCCTCTGGCAGAGAAGTTTGCTCAGCCAGTTCAGAGGACAGCTGAATATCAACCACACTGCCATAGATCGAGGATCACAGGTCAGTCAGACCAGGTAAGGACAGCAGATTTCCTTCCCTACAGGGACATGAGTGAACCAGATGGGTTTTTACATTCAGTTTTCAATTCTTAGTCATCAAATTTAAAATGTACCTAAATAGTAAAATAAGAATCCTGTTCTGAACCTTAAAATGGGGAAATAAGTAAAGTAAGGTCTGAAAAGTAAAGTTTAAGGTTTTTAAAGTTTATTTTATTGGTGTAACAAGCAGGCTTACATTAACACTACAATGAAGTTACTGTGAAAATCCCCTAGTTGCCACGTTCCAGCGCCTGTTCGGGTACACCGAAGGAGAATTTAGCACAGCCAATGCACATCTTTCGGACATCAGTGCACATCTAGCCAGCACATCTTTCGGACTGTGGGAGGAAACCCGAGTACCCAGGAAAAACCCACGCAGACACAGGGAGAATGTGCAAACTCCACACAGACAGTGATTCAAGCCAGGAATCGAACCCGGGTCCCTGGCACTGTGAGACAGCAGTTCTAACCATGGTACCACCTTGTCACCACCGTCCCCCGCCCCACAGCAGGGAGATAAGGATACGAGTCTGAACTTTTAAATGGGGAAATAAGGATTCTGGCCTGTGCTGTTTTTTGCCCCTTCTGGGAGCTATCATCATCTCCTTATTGAAGGTTTGGTTGACCAAAGATTTTTCCTCCTGCAGAGGAGAGAATTTGGACCTGACTAGTTCGCCCTCCAAACCCTGTTAAACCCCGATCATGTTGTGTGATACATGATGTGCTTTTTCTCACCCAACTGCATGTCAGCGCACACATTTGTGGAGATGGAGTGAAGAGATTACAGTTTATTGTGGCAGCAGCAGCCTGTAGCTTGCAGCTTTGCCCCGTCCCTGCAAAGCGAGTTGCAGATTTGGACTGTGTCTCGATAACTGGATGGGGAGTAGAAGCGTATCGCTGAGCAGTGGGGGGTCTCCTTCAATCAATCTCACACTTGCTAACAGCATGTAGATAGCCAGAGGCTGGAAAAGATGCCATAAAGTGAGCCAGCTAATGAGGGAAGGGAATGATAGACCACAAAAACAAAATCTGTTGCAAGTTCTATTCTATTTTTGTTCTCACTCGGGCAAGGTTACAGACAGGAGAGGCATTCCACAGCGACTTCTGCCACTTGCCCTGCTTGCATAGAAAATTTTTGCTGCCCGGACCTTTTGCTGTGGGTATAGTGCAGCAAATACTATTGTGGCAGAGAGAAAGGCGAAGGAACTGGAAAGAATAGGAGGCCCCATGGAAAGTGTTACTGCTCCACGGGTTCGATTCCCTGGCCTCAGGTCACTGTCTGTGTGGAGTCTGCACATTCTCCCCGTGTCTGCGTGGGTTTCCTCCAAGTGCGAGGTTTGCAACCGCAGTCTGAAAGGCGTGCTGGGAAGGTGCATTGGCCATAGTACATTCTCCCTCGGTGTACCCAAACAGGCACCGGAGTGTGGCGAGTAGGGGATTTTCATAGTAAATATGCTGCAGTGTTAAAATAAGCCCATTTGTGACACTAATAAATAAACTTTACTGGATCTCGCAGTCGGATCATTTCGCGGCAGTGAAGGGGGTTGAGAGAGGTGGTGGTGAGGGGGAGCTGGATGTTGCCAGAGTACAGGTAATACTAACACAGTGTTTGACACAATGTCATTGAGGAGCAGCATGCATTGAGCGTTAGGACTGACCCATGGGGCAACCAGAGGTAACAGCACGAGTTATATTTAAGTTGTGCCGCAAGGGGTAATGAACCATCACAGGATGCACCGTGAGTGTTAGAAAACAAAGTGTGACAGTGGGCCGCACAAGGAGACATTGGTGGGATTATCTGGCTGCGTTCTCCCTGAGGTCAAAAAATCCCGCCTGAGGTCAGTCAGCCTTTGCGTGGTCAGGTGACCGAAGCCTTGGGTCCCAGAGGTCGACTTTAAGACGTGTTTCAAAGACAGAAAGCCAGGCAAAGAGGGAGGGAATTCTGGAGGTTGGGGCCTAGGCAGCTGAAGGCATAGCCACTTAATGGTGGCGCCATTGTAATTGGGAATACTCAAGTTGGAGGAGTGGAGATAGAGGTTTACAGCATAGCAACAGGTTTTTCGCCCAATTTGTCCATGCCAACATTTTTTTAACCATAGAGTTCGCCCCAATTGCCCACATTTGGCCCATATCCCTCTATACCCATCTCACCCATGTAACTGTCTAAACGTTTTTTAAAATTGAACCCACCTCTACTACTGTCTCTGGTAGCTAGTCCCAGACACTCACTGTCCTTTGTGTGAAAAAATTGACCCTCTGGATCCTTTTGTATCTCTTCCCCCTCATCTTAAACCTATACCTTCTAGTCTTAGGTTCCCCTACTTGGGAAAAGATGTTGACTAACTGATCTATGCCCTCATTATTTTATAGACCTTAATAAGATCGCCCCTAAGTGTCCTACGTTCCAGGGAATGAAGTCCCAGTCTATCCTTATAACTCAAACCATCAAGTCCTAGTAACATCCTGGTAAATCTTTTCTGCACTCTCTCTAGTTTAATAATATCCTTTCTATAATAGGGCGATCAGAAGTGCGCACAGTATTCCAAGTGTTGCCTTACGAATGTCTTGTACAACTTCAACAAGCTGTTCCAACTCCTGTATTGGAAAAGAAGTTTATTTATTAGTCACAAGTATGCTTACATTCACACTGCAATGAAGTTACTGCAAAAATCCCTTCATCAGCACACTCTGGACCTGTTAAGGTACACTGAGGAAGGATTTCGCACAGCCAATTCATCTAACCTGCACATCTTTGGACTGTGGGAGGAAACCGGAGTACCCGGAGGAAACCCCTGCAGACACGGGGAGAACGTGCAAACTCCACACAGTGACCCAAACCGGGAATCAGACCAGGGTCCCTGGTGCTGTGAGGTAGCAGTGCTCGCCACTGTACCTCCCACGGAGGGCACGGAGCTGGATGAAATTGCAGTGCTAGACAATGGTGGGAGCGCAGAAAATGGAGCTTGGGAGCTGGGAATACAACAAGAAACCAAATCTCTGGTTACAATTAGAGAGATAAGAATGAGCTGGGCGGACGTGGTTCCGCCCAGCTGAAGGTCACTGGAGAGGCGTTGGAGAAGGATGGTATAAATGGGTCAAAGGCTATGGGCTGGTTGAAATGGGACATTGCGGGTTAGACTGTGGCTCAGCCCCCTCCCCCCTGTATTCGCAGCTGAGGGAAGTGGCAGGTTGCAAGCAAAGGAAAAATATTGAGAAAATGAAAGAGCAGCAAGAATGATATTACTTTCAGCTGTTTACTAGTCCGGAGATTGAAATATAATCACATGATTCCGTTCCGCTACTTCTCCCTAATGGAGTAATGAGCAGCTTATTATATAATTGCCGCTAAGATAATCAGGGTGGTGAGACCTTAGACGGGGTCACGGGGATGCAGAGAAACTGGGAGTTTTTCTCACAGTACAGTAATATTCCAGGGTTACGCCCTGCTGCTAACAATCTGATTGTTATCACACATTAGGACAGTTATTTCAGATGCTGATATAAAGTAGGAGTAATGCCAAAATTGCTCATTTTTTTGTGGACCGGGAATGATTAAGTTAGTATCTGTCACTTCCAAGCAGAGGAAATATCAATTTTTGATCCTGGGGAACAGGCCAGAGAAATTAATATTTTGCCCACCAGTTTTAAGAGTTCATAGAATCCCTACAGCGCACAGGGAGGCCATTCGGCCCATGTGTCGGCACCTGACCACCATCCAACTAGGCCCTATCCTCTCAACCCTCTGCATTTACCCCAGCTAGCCCCCTAAGGGGCAATTTAGCGTGGCCAGTCCACCTAACCCACACATCTTTGGACTGTGGGAGCAAACCCATGCAGACACAGCGAGGACCCTGCGTAGACAGTGACCCAAGGCGGGAATCGAACCTAGGTCTCTGTTGCTGTGAGGCAGCCGTGCTAGCTACTGTGCCACCGTGTCACCCCGAGTTCAACAATAAAATGAGGTGAATATTTTGTTCTGAAATGCAGAACAAGTGAAAATACTGTCCACAGTGCATGTTAAAACTGGAGATTTTCACAGTAACTTCATTGCAGTGTTAATATAAGCCTACTTGTGGCATGAATGAATAAATTTTTGTTTTCAAACCCTTATTTGCCTCACTTTAAAGTGGGATTGTCACTGGACTAGTAATTTAGAGACCCAGGGTAATGCTTTGAAGATAAACCCAAAATATCTCTGATGTTGGAATCTGAAACAAAAACAGAAAAATGCTGGAAAATCCCAGCAGGTCTGACGGCACCTGTGAGGAGAGAATAGAACCAACGTTTCCTGTCTAGATCTCCTTTCATTAGACTCTAAGGGTACAAGAGCTCTGACGAAGGGTCACCCAGACACAAAATGTTGGCTCTATTCTCTCTCCACAGATGCTGTCATACTTGCTGAGATTTTCCAGCATTTTTCTGTTTTTATTGTTAATGTTTTGGGGACCTGGGTGCGATGGTAGGTGGTGAAATTTGAATTCAATTAAAATCTGGCATTAAAAGCTAATGACGACAGTGAGATAATTGTTGATGGTCGTAAAAACCCATCTGGTTCATTTAGGGAAGGAAATCAGCTGCCCTTACCCTGGTCTGACCTACATCCGACTCCAGACTCACAGCAATGTGGTTGACTCTTAAATGCCCTCAGGGATGGGCAATAAATGCTGGCCCACATCCCATGAATGAATTAAAACAAAAAACTTATTTATATTCTGAACATTTTAAGTCTTCATTTCTGAAGAAGACTTAAACGGAATCGCAACGCCAGCTCTGTTTCTCTCTCCACAGTTGCTGCCAGACATACTGAATATTCTAGGAAATTTTACTTCTTATTTTGCATTTCCAGCGTCCACGGCATTTTGTTTTATTTCAAATCTTTGTTCTATTTCTGCACTAGATTTCTGCCGTTACTCAACTTCTTCAGAATATGCCTCACGTGTTGGGCTACACACTTTCACAGAAAGTAATGCACGAGTGACTTCTTACACAGTTGGAGTTGCACCTTTGAAATTGTAGCCGTAGAACCAGAGAACCCCTACAGTATAGAAGGAGGCCATTCAGCCCATTGGGTCTGCACTGACTGTCCAGAAGAGCATGTTACCCAGGCCCAATCCTCATAACCCCAAGCATTTACCATGATAAATCCACCTAACCCGCACATCTTTAGAGACTAAGGGACAATAAAAAAATGGCCAATCCACCTAACTACACATCTTTCGACATTTAAGGGTGGGATTATCCAGCCGCGTTTGACCCAATAACAGAAAACCCTGCTCAAGATTTTTGCACTGTCCATGACTTGCCAACACTAAACAGGAAAAGCATCTCGTACGTAGAGGGGGAAAGGAGAAGGTGCAGAATGTAGTGTTACAGTCATAGCTAAGATGGAGAGAAAGATCAACTTAATGTAAGCTAAGTCCATTCAAAAGTCTGATGGCAGCAGAAAAGAAACTGTTCTTGAGTCGACTGGTACGTGATCTCAGACTTGTGTATTCTTTTCCTGATGGAAGAAGGTGGAAGAGAGTATATCTAAGGTGTGTGGGGTTCTCGGTTATGCTGGCTGTTTTTCTGAGGGTATAGACTGAGTCAATGGATGGGAGGCTAGTTTGGTAATGGACTGGGCTTCGTTCACAACTCTTTGTAGTCTTGAAGAGAGCAGGAACCATACGAATCTTGATTCAAAGGATGCTTTCTGTGGTGCATCTGTAAGAATTGGTCAGAGTAGTAACGGACAAGGTGAATTTCTTTAGCCTCCTGAGAAAGTAGAGGCATTGGTGGGCTTTCTTAACTATAGTGCAGCGTGGAGGGAGCAGGAGCAGTTTAAGGTTGCAATCGGGTCAGCTACGATCTTACTGAATGACGGCACAGGCTTGGAGGGGCCGAGGGGCCTGTTCCTGCTCCTAATTTGTGTTCTATTCTCAAGTGTCTGTCTTATCGAGGCATCTCTCCAGAGAGTACAATCCCAGTTTTCAATCTCACCTCGTACCCTCCATACCAGGCAACATCCTGGTGGACCTTTTCTGTACTCTCGCCGAAGCTTTCACGTCGTTCTGTTAGTGTTGGGTGACCAGAATTGGACACCGCATTCCAAATGTGGCCTAACCAACATTTTATACAACTGTGACATAATTTGCCAACTTTTATGCACAGTACTCCTTCATAATGAAGGCAAACATGTCTATTACCACCTTTTCCACCACTTTCAAGGATCTGTGGACCTGTACTCCCAGATCGCTCTGTGTATCTATGCTCCGGATGGTTCTGCCATTTATAGCTCCCGCCTGAATTAAATCTTCCAAAAATGCTTCGCGGTTGTCCGGATTGAATTCCATCTGCCACTTCTCCACCCAATTTTTTTAGTCTGTCTATATATCCTGCTGTATAATCTTCATCACGACACACAACTCCGCCAATCTTAGTGTCGCAGCACTTTGAACTGATGAATCAAGTATTATAGAGCGACGGTTTGAAAATCTGTGGGTGGCAACTTGCGCTTTACGGTATAAATAGATAGTCAGTTCAAATTGAAGTTTCTGCTTTGTCACCAGCTAAAGAAGTGACGACAATTGTGGAATATATTTTTGGTGGCCGGAAGCAAATATTGCTACCAGGGGATAACAAACAGATGGGAAGGACCTGTTAGACCTATGCTAGACCTTACTGGTGTTTATGGTGTGGTAATAGGAGCTGGGATTACTGTAGTTCTTTTTTATTCATTTCTACAGGGTGTGGGATCTCTGGCTGGGCCAGCATTTATTGCCCATCCCTAATTGCCCTCCATTTCAGAGGGCATTTGAGAGTCAACCACCTTGCTGTGGGGTCTGGAGTCACATGTAGGCCAGGCCAGGTAAGGACGGCAGATTTCCTTCGCTGAAGGACATTAAGTTTTGTTTGTGTATTAACACTGCAAAAAAGTCACTGTGAAGATCCCCGGCGTGTGGTAACTGCGGGATTTTCACAATAATTTCATTGAAGTGTTAATGTAAGTCTTCTTGTGACAAGAATAAATAAGCCTAAAACTTAGTCACTACACTCCGGTGCCTGTTCGGTAACACTGAGGGAGAATTTAGCAAGGCCAGTGCACCTAACTGACATGTCTTTTGGATTGTGGGAGCACCCGGCAGAAACCTATGCAGACATGGGGAGAATGTGCACAGGCAATGACCTAAGCTGGGAATCAAACCCGCGTCCCTGGTGCTGTGAGGCAGCAGTGCCAACCACTGTGCCACCGTCATGCAAACAAGGTTAGTTTTTACCACAATAGACAATGGATTTAATTCCAAACTTTTATTGAATTTGAATTTCACCATCTGTTGTATTGGGATTTGAACTCAAATCCCTAGAGCTTATAGAACATAGAACATTACAGCGCAGTACAGACCCTTTGGCCCTCGATGTTGCGCTGACCTATGAAACCAATCTAAAGCCCATTACCAAAGCCCAACCTACACTATTCCAATATTATCCATATGTTTAGCCAATGACTATTTAAATGCCCCTAATGTTAGTGAATCCAGCACTGTTGCAGACAGGGCATTCCACACTCTTACCACTCTCTGAGTAAAGATACTTCTGATATCTGCCCTATGTCCATCACCTCAATTTAAAGCTACGTCCCCTCGTGCTAGCCATTCCCATTCCAGGGAAAAGGTTCAAATTGTCCACCCTATCTAATCCTCTGATCATCTTATACGCCTCTATTAAGTCACCTCTTAACCTTCTTCTCTCTAATGAAAACAGCCTCAAGTTCCTCAGCCTTTTCTCATGAAAAATTCCAACCATACCAGGCAACATCCTGGTAACTCTCCTCTACACTTTTTCCAATGCTTCCAGATCCTTCCTATAATGCGGCGACCAGAACTGTACGCAATACTCCAAGTGCGACCGTACCAAAGTTTTGTACAGTTGCAACATGATCTCATGGCTCTGAAACTCAATCCCTCTACTAATAAAAGCTAACACACCGTACGCCTTCTTAACAACCCTATCAACCTGGGTGCCAACTTTCAGGGATCTATCCACATTGTCACTGAGATCTCTGTGCTCAGCCACATTACCAAGTAACTTACCATTAGCCCAGTACTCTATATTCCTGTTACTCCTTCCAAAGTGAATCACTTCACACTTTTCCACATTAGATTCCACTTGCCACTTCTCAGCCCAGCTCTGCAGCTTATCTGTGTCCTTTTGTAACCTGCAACATCCTTCTGCACTGTACACAACTCCAACGATTTTAGTGTCATTCGCAAGTTTACTAACCCATCCTTCTACGCACTCATCCAGGTCATTTATAAAAATGACAAACAGCAGTGGCCCCAAAACAGATCCTTGAGGTACACCACTAGTAACTGAACTCCAGGATGAACATGTCCCATCAACCACTACCCTCTGTCTTCTTACAGCTAGCCAATTTCTGATCCAAACTGCTAAATCACCCTCAATCCCATGCTACCATATCTTCTGCAATAGCTTACCATGGGGAACCTTATCAAGCGCTTTACTGAAATCCATGTACACCACATCAACTGCTTTACCCTCTTTGGTCACCTTCTCAAAATACTCACTCAATAAAATTTTGAAGCACGACCCACCCTTCACAAAACCGTGTTGACTATCCCTAATCAAATTATTCCTTTCTCAATGTTTATAAATCCTATCTCTTATAATCCTTTCCAAAACTCTGCCCATAATAGAAGTAAACATTGAATTGTTTGGGAAATTCTTCCCAAGAGGTCTCAGCCCTCTGTGTGACATTGGTTTGTGTGTAAGAGCTTAGGGAGCAACTCACTGCCAATCTGAGATGAGATGGCTGAAAAGATCTGTGTTAGAGAACTGGCAGGAAGAGACATCTCGAAAGAAGTTGCTGCCTGGAGACACTTAGATTGTGAGAGGCAGGGAACAGATTCTTGTTTTTACCTGCGGCTTCAAAATGAGAGGATGATTTGATTTGATTTGATTTGTTATTGTCACCTGGATTAACATATAGTGAAAATATTGTTTCTTGCACACTATATAGACAAAACATACCGTTCATAGAGATGGAAACGAGGGAGTGCAGAAGATAGTGTTACAGTCGTAGCTAGGATGCAGAGATAGATCAAATTAGTGTGAGGTAGATCCATTCAAAAGTCTGACAACAGCAGGGGAGAAGCTGTTCTTGAGTCGGTTGATACGTGACCCCAGACTTTTGCATCTTTTTCCTGATGGAAGAAGGCAGATGAGAAAATGACCAGGGTGTGTGGGATCCTGAGTAAGCTGAGTGCAGAAGGTGACAACGTATTCACTTTAGCTGTCCCCTCTGCCCCGCTGTGCAATCTCCAGCCCCCCCAGCCCTGCCCCACCGGACACTCTGCACCCAGGAACATGGGCGTTTGATGTCTTTTGCCAGGCGCGCTCGGTGCATTTGCTTCTCAGACCACTGTCGCGAGATGATAGCGTTCTTGATTTTAATCAGCTATCAAACAGATTCCCGTTGTGCTAACCTCAGTGTTTACTTCCGAGTGTCATTAGCGATTACGAAAATAGATAGGAAATGAAGATGCTGACAGTGGAGCAGCTGTTACCGAATCCCTCGGTGTGACAGTGCCGCCATCCATTCCTGCTTCATATTGTCATTTCACAGCTGGACAGGGCATTTATGAGAAAAGTCTGTTCGCAAAATAACTTCTTTGTTTGCGACTGCAATGCCTGATTTGGACAGACTATCTTATCACCAAATCTCCAGCATTGTCTTTGAATATATTGTGCGGAGTTGTAGCTATCCTTCATTTAATTTCAAAGGGAATGTATGAATATAAATTCACTTGCTATTTTAATATTGCAATAAAAAAATCTCTTTTGTCCTGAAACATTTCATATCCCAGTTGATGTTCACACAGCCAGCTTGCAGTACGACTGTGATATAATCAGAGTGTGCTGGAAATGCTCGGCAGGTCTGGCTCCCAAGTACGGAGAGAGAAGCAGAGTAAATGAGGGTGATCTTCTCGGCTTCCATATCCATTATCCAGTATACAGGAATGAGTTATGTAATAATAGGGGCTAGTATAGAAATGCTGTGGGGAGAAAAAAAACAGTCATTCAGTAATCCGCTTAAAAAAAAAACTCTTGTACTTACAACCTTACAAAAGTGTCAGTTGGAAAGGTTTCAGTCAGAGAGGCTTGAACTTTGTTAGATCTTTTAATCATAACCAAAGATTTAAGTATTGAGACACTCACCAAGTAAATCTCAGAAAGTGCAACTTGTTACCACTACATAATGATGTTAATCAAGCAAAAATCACTCCAGTCGGCAAGAGGGAACCTCTGAGGAGCTAATGAGCTTGCCGGTATTTGACCCTCAGCCGAGAATTCATAATGGAGGACATAGTGGAGGAGAACTGTTTCAGTAGAAACAGAGGGTCAGACATCTGGGTTCTCTACCTGTGCTGGAAAAAAAAAGACTGTCCTCTCGGAATTGGTCCTGAATATGTGTACGAGGAGACCTTCGAGCCTGCTCCGTCATTCATCATGAAATCGTCCAACTCAATAGTTTAATCCTACTTACCCCCCATCTTAACCTTTGATCCCAATCACCCCAGGTGCTATTATCGAGCTGCCTTTTGAATACATTTAATGTTTTTTAACATCAGCTACTTCTTATGGTAATGAATTCCACAGGCTCACCATCCGTTGGGTGAAAAAATGTCTCCTTATCTCTGTCCTGAGTGGTCTATCCCGAGTTCTTGGTTTATGACCCTTGGTTCTGGGCTCCCCCACCATCTGGAACATCCTTCCCGCATCTACTCTGTTAGAATTTTATAAACCTCTATGAGATTCCCCCTTCTTTGTCTAAATTTGCCTAGTCAATCTCTCCTCATATATCAGTTCCGCCATCCCCTTATAATGCACAAGAAACAATACTTTTCACTGTATCCTAATACATGTAACAATAATAAATCAAATCAAATCTGTTTTGGAATCGACAATGGAAATGCACTTTGCACTTTTCGTATCTGAACAGGGAGGAACTTTTGCTTGAGTTATTGAAAATTATTCTCCTTTCGTTCCACTTGGGAACGACCTCTTTCTTCTTCTTTCTATTTTTCCTTTTCCCAGTAGCAGCCGATAATCTATTAGTAGGAGGAGAAGGATTTAATTAATTTTCCTTTTAGAAAGAAAGAAAATTACCTCAAGGAGAATGAGGGATTTGAACTTGCTCTGGCCAATCGCAGGATCACTGCAGTCAGGGAGGCAGGCAGCAAAGTTTGAATTGCTCTTTTCCAAATTATTAAAGATTTGTCTCAGGCATTGCAACTGATTTCCATCAGGGTTACAGGAGATACAGGGAAGGGTGTTAGAGCATCTGTGACTGGTGTGTTCTTTGAAAGTGCTCAGGCTAATAAGATGTAAAATTGGGATGAGTGTTGGTTTAATATGATTTTTTTTCAGGGGTATGTTTCTCAGGATTAATTAGTCCTGTGTGGGTTCTCTTTTTTTTCAGGCCTCTGAGCAACAATGGCTAAAGCATATGAGTTTCTGTGGCAGAAAGCTGTTCCAGCTTTTATGCAAGATGGAGCTGTTTTTGACAGATACGAAGAGGTAAGTGACATCTTAAAAACAAGTGCCCTTTCCCGACATAATTAGCGTAATTAGGTTCCATTTTAAGCTCCCATCTTTCACTGACAGCCATCGCAGACGGCAGATTAATTCCCTTGTGCTGGGTTTTGCCTTTGTGACACCTCAGAACAAAGTGGGCCGCCTTCTCCTCCGCGCTCCTGTGGCGACACGTGGAAATTGCCCGTGTGGCTGTAGGCAGGCAAGTGTCAATGCCGAGACTCTGTCCTTGTGTTCTGAGCTGAACCTTTGTTTGAGTAGAGAGGTTCCATTGTGCTGTTGCTCCAGTAAGCCAACGAAAAAAAAACAAAACTCCACATAATGGTGTTGCAATGTGTGCTTTGTGCCTGACAAAGGGAACAGAATAGGAAGATTTAGTGGCAAATCATAAATCAGCCCTCTGTACCCACGTTCAAGATACCTGGTACGCCAGGGAAATCTGCCCCGCGTGCAACTTCAGTTGAGTGTGTGGGGGTAAATTAATATTAAACCAGACTGTACTCTTGAGAGATTTATCTGTGGAACAGTCCAACAGTGTTCAAAATTGAAATTTCTTACTGGATAATTTGTCTAAAGTTCATTGAATTTATGATTTGTTTGCGCTGGGGAAGTGAAGTGCACCTTGAACCATAGAGCCATAGAAAATTACAGCTCAGAAACAGGCCTTTTGGCCCTTCTTGTCTGTGCTGAAACGTTTTTTGCCCAGTCCCACTGACCTGCACTTGGACCATATCCCTTCACACTCCTCTCATCCATGAACCTGTCCAAGTTTTTCATAAATGTTAAAAGTGACCCCACACTTAACACTTTATCCGGCAGCTCATTCCACACTCCCACCTCTCTCTGCGAGAAGAAGCCCCACCTCCCCGCCAAGTATTCCCTCTAAACTTTTCTGCTTTCACCCTTAACCCATGCCTTCTGGTTTTTTTTCTCCTGTAGTCTCAGTGGAAGAAGCCTGCTTGCATTCACTCTATCTATACCCATCAAAATCTTGTACAACTCTGTCAAATCTCCCCTAATTCTTCTACGCTCCAGGGGATAAAGTCCTAACCTATTCAATCTCTCTCTGTAACTAATCCTCGGACAACATCCAAGCTGGCAGTTCGGTGTAGGAATATAGGGATTGGGAGCTGAAGTAAGGAAATTCAGCCCTTCGAGCATGCTCTGCCATTCACTCAGATCGTAACTGATATGTCCCTGCTCTCAAATTCATTCCCCCACCGTGCTGGAACAGTACCGATGTTGAGTACGCGGGAAAAGCAGTTCCTTCCGGGCATTAGGGAGTGCAGTGGGGTCGATTTTCCACTGCCTTCCTATCCTGTTAACTGCCCAAGCAGGATTTCAGAATGGGTTTGGACACCTCATTAATGCCAGTGATGTGAGAGGCCAAAATATTTGCCAACTGCACAACATAGGCCCTTTTTAATATGGAAATTGTAGAATTTGACAGTGCAGGAGGAGGTTATTTGGCCTATCGCGTTTGCACTGACCACAATCCTACCCAGGCCCTATCCCATGCATTTATCCTAGCTTGTTCCCCCCTCACACTAAGGGGCAATTTGGCACAGCCAATTCACCTAACCCACCCATCTTTTGACTGTGGGAGGAAACCGGAGCACCTGGAGGAAACCCACGCAGACATGGGGAGAATGTGCAAACTCTATACAGACAGTGACCCAAGCCGGGAATCGAACCCGGGTCCCTGCACTGTGAGACAGCAGTGCTAGACATTATGCCACTGTACCAGTACTTGTCCCAGTTGAGGCCCTTAAATGTTGGCTCATTGTTGACCACTTAAGGCCACTTGCTCCCCAGTCTGAATTTTGAGGCTGGCAGGAGGCCTGACCCGGTCAGAGGGAGCCTGAGAATTAACAAGCTCAGATATCAGGCAGGAGGGTAGTGGAGAGGGGGATGGGTGGGATTGGGGGTGCCTCTATCATAGACCCCTCCTGCTGAAGTTGGGAACTTCCCTCAGATATTAACTGGAGTTCTGTCTAAACTTCTCAAGCGGACACAGTAAACTGCTACGCGCCACTGTGCTGAAGGAAGGCTTTGCTTGGGGACTTGCCCAATATTTATCCCTCAGTCAAGCATAAGTTGGGCCGAAGGGCTTGTTTCCACGCCGTAGCTGCTGCCTCACAACGCCAGGAATTCGGATTCAATTCCTGGCTTGGGTTGATATCTTTGCGGAATCTGTACATTCTCCCCATGTCTGTGTGGGTTTCCTTTGGGTGCTCCAGTTCCCTCCCACACAATCCAAAGATGTACATGTTAGTAGTAGATCGGCCGTGCTAAATTCTCGCTCAGTGTACCTGAACAGGTGGCGACCAGGGGACCTTCACAGTAACTTCATTGCAGTGTTAATGTAAGCCTACTCGTGACACTAATAAACTTTTTAAGAAACTTAAATGTCACAAGCCTTGATTATTTACTGATGTTTGGAGGGGAGTTTGCTGAGTACAAATTGGCTGCCGGGATACCCACTTGATAACAGGTGGACATACTGTCCAGCCTGGTATAAACCTGGGTTTCCCCATTGAGGCATGAAGCTTCTGAACTGTGCGTTTGGTGTGCACACTGCAAACTAAACACGCAACACATATTTTGACTGCTGTTTCTACCAGAAGGAAGTGATAAGGTCAATCGCCAGTCACAATTTTAGAGGGCTATCCATTTTTGCCCCTAATAACACAACTCAGACGCACATTACTCAGATCACATTATCATCTGATTAATTGGTATGCTATAGCACTAATATAAGGATAATTTTCAACGCTCATGCTTCCAGCAGAGTTGCGTGGTGCTCAGGCCTCCTGCCAGCCTCAAAATTCAGGCTGGGCAGCAAGTGGCCTTACGTGGTACACTTAAACTGGACCAATTGATGGGCAATATGTCAGCTAAGTGATTATCACTGTCTGCCGTGCAGTTACAGGGACCCGGGTCAGATCTCCGGCTTGGATCAATGTCTGTGGGAGTTTGCACGTTCTCCCCGTGCTTGTGTGGGTTTTCTCCAGGGGCTCCGGTTTCCTCCCACATCCCAGAAATGTGCTTTTTAGGCTGATTGGTGTCAATAAATTGTCCCTGAATTGGATCTCCCTTAATCTGGCGCACACATAATTCCCTAAATTTGCACCCCTTTATTGTGGCGTTCCACAAGAGGTAGACAAAATGTCAACGAGCAGCGAAAGACTTGAATAAGGCACTCACTGAGTGTTAAAATGGGCGGTGCAAAGAACAACACAACATGGGAAACAGGCCTTTCGGCCCAACGAGCCCTCACCGCCATTTTAACATTATGAGTGCCCTCCTTTACCTATGACCTTTGTCTACGCCTATTGGGGTAGATTGAGGGAAGTCTAATTTAGGGACAATTTGTTACACCAGTCAGCCTAAGTGCACTTTTTTTGGGATGTGGGAGGAAACCAGAGCACCTGGAGAAATCCCACGCAAGCACGGGAGGAATGTGCAGACTCCTGCAGACACAAGCCCAAACCCATGTATCTGCACAGCAAACAGTGATAGTCACTGACCTGGCATGTTGCCCGTCAGACGGGCCAGTTTAAGCGTACACTAACGACGTGAAGAACTAGGCAACTCTCGAAGCCACGTCCAAGAGCAGCCCTCACACGACCCACCGCGGTATGCCCCTTCTTTGTAGGGCCAAAGGGCCTGTTTCCTGTTCTGTGCTGTTCGTTGTTCTTTGATTTGTGCTATATCGTAGGATTGGAATTTTCCGATACATTTTTGAGATGCTATTCTGTTGCTTTCCATGTTTGGTGTTGGACTCTGGGAATATATCTCTTCGGCTTTGTCATATCTTTAATTGTTGGACGTTTTCACGTTACCTTCAAGGGATTGAGTTTTACTGATTATATTTTTTCAACTCTTTTTTTTGAAGTGACTCATGGCAGCTTTGACTATATTTAGCCACCCTTAAAATAGAGGTCCCGGTTCCCCAGTCAGAAAGCTAAATAGCTATTGCTTCACTGATCGCCTTCCTGCGGGAACCGCGCACTGACCAGCTGCAGTGTGAGACCCTCAGCTGTGGGTGGGTGAACCAGTTATTTTTGTCCCTCTTCCCGGGCACAAGGTTACAGTGTGGGGGTGGCGTCTCCAACTTTATTCATTGAAAGTTCCCTTTTATGGTTCACCATACCTTGGAAACTATGCAAGATTGTTCCTTTTGAGCATCCGCCAGCCCCTTCAATTTGCCTTTTAACCCTTCTCCCACCTAAGGCCGCCAAAACCAAATGTAGTGGGTGGATTTTGTTCTCAAGCTGTGACACAAAACGGCGACACAGTGGTTAGTACAGCTGCATCGCAATGCCAGGGATTTGGGTTCTACTCCTGACCTGGGTCACTATCTGTGCGGAGTTTCCACGTTCTTCCCCATGATCTGTGTGGGTTTCCTCCGGATGCTCCTGTTTCCTCCCACAGAACAAAAGACATGCTGGTTAAGCGCGTTGGCCATGCTAAATTCTCCCTCGGTGTACCCGAACTCGGTGTGTGGCGATTCGGGTATTTTCACAGTAACTTCATTGCAGTGTTGACGTAAGCCTACTTGTCACATTAATAAACAAACTTTCCCTTTCCTCAACCAAGGATTGGGAAACAGGCCCAATGGGCGGCACAGTGGTTAGCACTGCTGCCTCACAGCTCCAGGGACTCGGGTTCAATTCCGGCCTTTGTTTGCACATTCTCCCCGTGTCTGTGTGGGTTTCCTCCAGAAACTCCACTTTCCCCCTAATGTCCAAAGATGTGAGGGTTAGATGGATTGGCCATGCTAAATTGAGCCATTATGAACAAAATATAGATAGGTTGGGGGATTAGCAGGATAAAATATGTGTGGTTACAGGGATAGGTCCTGGCTAAGAGTTGGTGCAGACTAGATCACCCGAATGGCTTCTTGCACTGTAGGGATTCTGTGATTGACAAGTTTTTGGGCAATGATTTATCCAAAGATAGCTGTTTTGCAGCAGCTGTTTACGAGCTTTGCCTTTCTGAGTGCAGTGTGCAGATGCAATACAACAACCTCACGATTTGCATTTGTGGCTTACCACACTTGTTATCGTGCAGGATTGACGATTTATTTCTTCCTCATCAATTGCTGCCTGATTGGTAAGGTTTCCACAGTGTGACCGACCTTTTGATATCAATGTACTTCAGAAAGCCGTACAGTACGGAAGAGGCCCTTTGGCCCATTGACTCTGTACCGACAAACTACACTAAATCTATACTAATCTTACAGAATCATACAATCCCTGTAGCGCAGAAGGAGGCATTTTGGCCCATCAAATCTGATCACGATCCCTCCCAGGCTTGATCCCAGTAACCCCACATATTCACCCTGCTAGTCCCCCAGATACTAAAGGACAATTTGGCATGGCCAATCCACCTAACGTACACATCTTTAGATATTAAGGACAATTTTGCATGGCCACTCCACCCAATCTGCATTTCTTTTGGACACCAAGGGGCGATTTAACACTTCCAATCCAACTAACTTGCGCATCTTTGGTCACCAAGGGGCAATTTAGCATGACCAACCCATCTTGCCTGCATATCTTTGGACTGTGGGAGGAATCCGGAGCACCCGAAGGAAATGCACAGAGAGGATGTGCAAACTCCACACAGACAAGACACCCGAGGTCAGAATTGAACCGGCTCCCTGGCACTGTGAGGCAACAGTGCTAACCACAGTGCAACCGTGTCACCTCCCAGCCCTTGGTCCATAGTGAACTTTTCAGATGCTCATCCAAGCACCTTTTGAAGGTTGTGAGTTTTCCCACCTTTTACTACCCTTCCAGACAGCGTTTTCGCCCTGTACTGATGCTGATTAGCCAGCTGCATATTTGCAATCCTTCCTGCTGACGGTCAGTACATGAATAATCGATAAATGATAAGACAAGGGCAGACGATTGTTCAAATGCTTCAAAATGATTGAATTAACATGCTGCAGTTTAGAATACTTCAGTTACGTAACATCCATTAGTTTTCACTGAATGTTTAGTTGAATAGTGACATTATGGTCTGTGATTAAAATAAAAGGGTTTTGATACGTTAATTTACTGGTTACATGAATCACTGTCAAATGGTGTTATTTTCTGAAAGGAAATTGATCAGAGTCCTGCACAGTCACACGCTCCTGCTCTCTGGCCAATGTGAAATGGATTTGTGCTCGATCAGAGAGAGGATCAGTGCTGCACACAGTGCAATGCAAGAAACACTTGTCAAAATTAGCAATGAAGGCAGTGTCTCACTCCATCCCAATCATTTTACAAATCTTTTGTGGAGAAAGGGTATTTACCATCCCATAATATTACATATTTAAGTATTTATCCGGATTTGATTCACAAAATAGGACAGTTACAAAAGTGTCAGAAATAAATACACAAACGGAATGCCGCCTCCAGCATGGCATAAGAAGCAGCACGGTGGCACAATGGTTTACACTGCTGCCTCACAGCGCCAGGGACACGGGTTCAATTCCCACCTTGGGTCACTATCTGTTTAGAGTTTGCATGTTCTCCCTATGTCTGCATGGGTTTCCTTTGAGTACTCCTGTTTCCTCCCACAGGCCAAAGATGTGTGGGTTAGTTGGATTGGCCGTGCTAAGTTACCCCTTAGTGTCAGGGGACTAGCTAGGGTAAATGCATTCACATGGGATTGTGGGGATAGGGCTTGGGTGGGATTGTGGTTGATGCAGAATGAATGAACCAAATGGCCTCCTTCTGCATTGTGGGGAATCTGTGGTTTGTTTGACAGCTTCCTTGGGTCACTGTCTGTGCGGAGTCTGCACATTCTCCCCGTGTCTGTGTGGGTTTCCTCTGGGTGCTCCAGTTTCCTCCCACAGTCCGAAAGATGTGCTGGCCAGGTGCATTGGCCATGCTAAATTCTCTCTCAGTGTAACCCAAACAGGCACAGGAGTGTGGTGACTAGGGAATTTTCACAGTAACTTCATTGCAGTGTTAATGTAAGCTGACTTGTGACACTAATAAATGAACTTGAAAAACTGAAATTCAGAATATTTCTTGCAATGCCAAAGCTACCTTTAATTTTTTATTAATATTCACCATTTGTGTTAACGTATATCAGCAAATAAATAGGAGCTAATAACATGATAATTAGTGCACAGAATGTCAACTGAAGATCGCTGCGTAGCTTAGCAAAAGCAGTAATATCAACTGAAGATTACTGTGTCTGCCTTTGCATTGCAAAAATTAATTTTAATACTTATTGATCATTGTAGTGAATATCCCAGAATTTCTAAACTGCTTACAGAATAATAGAATCCCTACAGTGCAGAAGGAGGCCGTTCGGCCCATTGGCCCTGCAATGACCACAATCCCACCCAGGTTCTTTACCCATAACCCCATATATTTACCTGAGCTAGTCCCCCTGACTAGCAATTTGCTCGCCCCCCTGACTAGCTCCCCCATGAGCAATTTGCCATGGCCAATCCACCTAACCTTCACGTTTTTGGAATGTGGGAGGAAACCGGAGCAGCCAGAGGAAACCCATGCAGACACAGGGTGAACATGCAAACTCCACACAGACAGTGATCCAAGCCAGGAATCAAACCCTGTCCTTGGTCGCTGTGAGGTAGCAGTGCCAACCACAGTGCCACCGTGCCCTTCTAAAAGTTAAACTGAGGGCTACCAAATGATTTGCATTCTCCTGCCGATGTGCTTTCTAATGTCCCTTCTCTGTGAACAGTCCATTTGTTGCACTGCATGGTCCCTTTAAGATTGATGCAATGCTGTGTGTGTGCGTGTGCGTGTATCTTAAAGGAACCACTGTTTGTAAATGGCCTGTTTGTTCCCTGCACAGTACCTTCCTGATAGCTGTCTGATAGCATCGAGAAAACATTGGCTCGTATCCTTGTGAGCTGCCTGTTGTTCGGTTGTTGCCCTCTTTCTTTTTATGGCAACCCCTCAGGTAGCAAAGTGTTTAACTGCACATGAAGCATACAAATGTTTTTATAAATATTGGCAAAAGAACACATATTTGGGCTTCACATAGCATATCAGCATGGGCACACTCTGAGGGACCAGATTAGAAACACCAACGTATATTCTCAACTTAATCTAGACCCCAACTTTAGAAAATTTTGGCATTAGTGGGAGCATAAGATGTTTCACTCCCAGTGTGATTTTGTTGATCCACTAGAAAGCTTTTATTAAAACCATAAGACATCAGAGCAGAATTAGGCCATTTGGCCCATCAAGACTGCTCCATCATTCAATCGTAGCTAATGTGTCTTTGATTCCATTTTCCCACCTTTCCCCCCATAACCCTTGATCCCCTCATTGATCAAGAGCCTATCTATCTCTGTCTTAATGACCTGGCCTCCACAGCCCGCTGTAGAAATGAGTTCCACAGATTCACCATCCTCTGTCGAAGAAATTCCTCCTCATCTCAGTTTGAACCAACTTTACTTAAAAATATAGTTAGCATCTAACAAAAAGAATTAGCATAATTTTTACCAAGTAAGATACTTAAACATGACAAAGTATAATTTTTAACCGGCCATCTATCGCTAATTTAAATGATATTCCCATAGACATACATCCTTCTTCGGAATCAATTAGCATCAAAAATGGATATGCTCATATGGATACTAGTTTTCAATCCCTCTGAACAGATACAAAAAGACACCTGTCTTCTGACTCCCATGCAGCAGTTTCCAGAGAAAGATCTACCTTCAAGCAGCAGAACTTTAGAGAAAGAGACCTATTTTCTGGCAGATGCCAGTCTCCAACCTCCAGGGAGAGAAGGAGACAGACAGAGAGCTATTTTTTCTCTCTACAGATCCCAAACAGCAACTGAGCTGAGTTTCTCTGTGTGACCCTAGTCCTGCCCAGTCACATGACCTTATTTCTGAATTGACTTGATCAAGCCCCACTCTGAAAAACCCCCAGGGGAAAATTCTAAAATAGCAACCCTCATTGGTGCAGATTAAAACAAGCAATTTTAGCAATTAAGATCAGTTATGCTGCTGCAGTAACAACACGGTCTGCTGGCTGTAGACAAAGTGGCACCAATAATAGAACTGATTGCTAAAGCAAATTCTGCAGAAGAAACATGACACAAATAAGTTTCTTAAAGGTTCTGTATCATCACATGCACACAGGAATATTTTGAGGGAATTAAATGGTGTCTTATTTTAAACATTGTCATGCCGATACCAAGGAAGGTGGTGGCAATAGACTAAGGGAAGAGTGGAAGTTAGCAGACAAGTGCAGGAGTAAATCTTGTACAATTCGAGAAGAGTCCTTGATAGTTTTAAGAAGAAAAACATCGCCTTCATTTGCATCAGCTTAATCTTGAGGTGGACCTTTGATCATGCGGCACTGCCTCCTGACTACTTATAGTACAGAAGAAGCCTAGTTATCTGCATAAATGTAAATTCTATTTCTTATAAGTGGACCTCTTGGCTGCAGTCATTGGAATAATTGCGATTGCTGACAGCTCATGATGTATTATTTATTATTCAATGCATTAAGGACCATGTGCACTTGTCACTTCACATCTGATTCAAATATTTAAAATATTAGCATAATTCACTAATTGTGTGACCCTTACATTAAAATGCACCAGAGCAAAGTTACTTTTCTTGAAATTGAGGAACAGTTTGTTTTTGGCACAGAATCATAGAATCCTTTACAGTGCAGAAAAGGCCATTTGGCCCAACGAGTCTACACCGACTCTCTGGCTGAGTATCTAATCCAAACCCTCTCCACCATTCTATCCCTCTAATCCCACACATTTAGCATGGCCAGTCCATCGAACCTACACATCTTGGGACATTAAGGGGCAAATTAGCATGGCCAATTCATTTAACCTACACATCTTTGGACAATAAGAGGCAATTTAGCAAAGCCAATTCATCTAATTTACACACCTTTGTACTCTAAGGGGCTATATAGCATCACCAATCCACCTAATCTGCACATATTTGGACACTGAGGGACAATTTAACATGGCCAGTTCACCTAACCTACACAACTTTGGACACTAAGGGTTAACTTAGCATGGCCAATCCATATAACTTGCACATCTTTGGACACTAAGGGGCAATTTAATATGGCCAGTCCACCTAAATTGCACATCGCTGAACTGTGGGAGGAAACCGGAGCACCTGGAGGAAATCCACACAGACGTGGGTGAACTTGTAAACTCTACATGCACAGTCACTCAAAGTTGGGAATCGAATCCGAGTCCCTGGCACTGTGAGGCAGCACTGTTAACCACTGTGCCACCATCACTCTGAACACTTTCTCACCAGACCAGAGCAAATTACTGTGGATACTGGAATCTGAAAACGGGAAGAAAAAGCTTTGACAAAGGGTCATCTGGACTCGAAACGTCGGCTCTTTTCTGTCCTTACGGATGCTGCTAGACCTGCTGAGGTTTTCCAGCATTTTCTCATCCATGCTCCTTGCACTTTGACCTGTGTCACAGCAGTGAGGAAACGTTAAAACATTGGTATTTGACTTTTGTCTCCATGAACCCAGGGTGATGTGGTGAGCGGCTCAGTGGAAGCTTTTTCCGGTTCGAAGCTGACCATCAAGAGGTGCACATTGGAAGAACACACAAAGAACCTGCTTGATTTTCACCCTCTCCAGTCTTGGCACTGCTTGAGGGCTGTTCTGCGAATCCTTGATCTTTCTGAGGATGGCCACTAACTGACTTATTATTGACGATTGTCTCTTCCTTCCAACAGGAGTCATCTGTGTTGGAACCTAACTGCATCTTTAAGGTGGATGAATTTGGATTCTTCCTCACCTGGAAAAGTGAAGGAAAGGTATTTGTACTCGCACTTCAACCCTGTGACCTCAGCATAAACCTTTTTGCTTGTCCAGTCCATATGTCTTGCATGATAAGCTGCGGTTGTAGAATTCCATTACTAAAAATGAATTAAGTTCAGAGATCCAGGGCCAAAAGTATTTCATAATGTGGAGATGCTGGCGTTGAACTGGGGCACCAGTTTAAACTCCAACAGGGTGATCTGTAATCATAAGCTTTCGAGTACTGATCCTTCATCAGGTGAGTGGAGCATCCACTTACCTGATGAAGGAGCAGCGCTCCAAAATCTTGTGATTCCAACTAAGCCTGTTGGATGTTAACATGGTGTTGTAAGACTAAACATATTTTAGTATCTCAGTTTTAGAAAGAAGAGGTAGACTCTGCATATCTGAGGTATACTGTAGAAGATTTCTACCTCTGATTTGATTTGATTTATTATTATCACATGTATTAACATACGGTGAAAAATATTGCTTCTTTTGTGCTATGCAGACAAAGCATACCATTCGTAGAGAAGGAAAGGATGCAGTTTATAGTCATAACTAGGATATAGAAAAAGATCAACTTAATGCAAGGTAGGTCCATTCAAAAGTCTGATGGCAGCAGAGAAGAAGCTGTTCTTGGTTGGTTGGCACATGACCTCAGACTTTTGTATCTTTTTCCCGGTGAAAAAAAGTGGAAGAGAGAATGCCCGGGGTATGTGGAGTCCTTAATTATGCTGGCTGCTTTTCCGAGGCAATGGGAAGTGTAGACAGAGTCAGTGGATGGGAGGTTGGTTTGCATGATGGATTGGGCTACATTCACGATCTTTTGTAATTCCTTGCGGTCTTGGACAGAGCAGGAGCCACACCAAGCTGTGATGCAACCAGAGAGAATGTTTTCTATGGTGCGTCTGTAAACGTTGGTGAGAATTGTAGCTGACGTACCAAATTTCCTGAGTCTTCTGAGAAATTAGAGACGTTAGTGAGCTTTCTTAACTATAGTGTCAGTGTTGGGAGGGGGGGACCAGCACAGATTATTGATGACCTGGAGATGTAAAAACTTGAACTCTGGGCACTTACTGTCGAATGTTTTTAACTGTATCGCTGGAATTTTACTACCTTGTCCCCCCTCGGAATGAGAGAGGGTGGGAGGGGCAGACATTGCAAAGGTCCGTTGACCTCAGGCAAGATTTTACGGTTTCACGATGAGTGAAGCTGGAAAATCCTGCTTTGTATGTCTGTATACTGTAGAATGTTTCTACCTTTTGTCTAATTGTATCCAAATAGACCCTGTTGCATAGCCGGAGGAAGCCATCAGTCTCATTGTATATTTAGGAGAATAATCTGAATTTTATCCCATTTCCTGCTATGCTGTCCTTTGTCTTGTATCATCCTCTGCTTCCAGTATATATCCATATTTCCTTCAGAAAACCAGTGTCTCTGCCGCAGCCATTCTTTACGGCAAAGCGATCTATTTCCCGGCAACTGGAATGTGAAGTAACTCCTCTGTGTGAATGAATGACCTTTTATCATTGACTGTCCAAAAAAAGGGCTGTTTAATCTCTCACCTACCTTCACGGTGACATAGTGGTTAACACTGCTATCTCATAGCTCCAAGGAACTGGCCTTGATTCCAGCTTTGGGTAACTGCGTGGAGTTTGCACGTTTTCCCCAAGTCTGCATGGGTTTCCTCCAGGCGCTTCAGTTTTCCCCCACAGTCCAAAGATGTGCAGGTTAGGTGTTTTGGCCATGCTAAATTGCCCCTTAATGGGCCAGGATGTGTAGGTTAGGGGGATTGGCCATACTAAATTGTCCCTTAGTGTGCCAAGATGTGTAGGGTAAGGGGATTAGCCATCCTAAATTGTCCCTTAGTGCCCCAGAATTTGTAGTTTAGGGAATTGGCCATGTTAAATTGCCTCTTTGTGTACTGAGATGTGTAGATTAGATGGAGTGGTCACGCTAAATTATCCCTAACTGTCCAAAGATGTGGATGTTAGGGGGATTAGCAGGGTAAATGAAAGGGGTTATGGGAAGAAGATGGGGGCTGGACAACATGTTCTGTGAGAGGGTCAGTACAGACTTGATGGACTGAATGGCCTCCTTCCACATTGTAGGGATTCTAATGCTTAACATGTCCATTAAAAACCCTCCTGCTCCAGTGGGGTAATACAATTCACTTGCCACAATGATGGTTTCCAATTATAGGTGTCATTATAGTGAACCTACATTTAGTGATCTCTTTGGCTTTAATATTCCTTTGCTAGCAGGGAACCCAAGTGATTTACCTCTTGTTCAAAATTATCCAGCTGTTTTCATTGTTCTACCCTGTATCTCAGACACTCAGTGCCGTTGGCCGTCTTAATTTTACTCACCTGCTTCGAACACTTCCAATTTGTCATTCACTGTGCTGTGTTTTCACATGCCTCTTGCTCAATTTCACCCATTGACTCTGTCTACACTTCCCGCTGCCTCAAGAAAGCAGCCAGCATAATTAAGGACCCCATGCACCCCGGACATTTCCTCTCCCCCTGCTTCCATAGGGAAAAAAGATACAAAAGTCTGAGCTCACGTACGAACCGACTCAAGAACAGCTTCTTCCCTGCTGCCATCAGACTTTTAAATGGGCCTATCTTGAATTAAATTGACCTTTCTCTACACCCCAGCTATGACTGTAACACTACATTCTATACTCTCTCCTTTTCTTCTCTATAAACAGTATGCTTTGTCTGTATAGTGTGCAAGAAACAATACTTTTCACTGTTCATTAATACATGTAATAATAATAAATCAAATCAGAAATCTTTTGCAGTGTACCTCCGATTCTATCCTTTCTTTCTAAAACTGAGGCAAATACGTAGATGAGGTAGATAATCAACATCTTTTCCCAAAGTTAGGGGTGTCTAAAACTAGAGTGTGTGGCTTTAAGAGGAGAGGGGAGAGATATAAAAGTGTCCAAAGGGGCAATTTTTTCACACAGAGGGTGGTGAGTGTCTGGAACAAGCTGCCAGAGGCAGGTTAGTGGAGACGGGTACAAATCTGTCTCTTAAAAAGCATTTAGGCAGTTACGTGGGTAAGATGGCTATAGAGGGATAGGGGCCAAATGCAGGCAATTGGGACTGGCTTTAGTGGTTTAAACAAAAAGGCAGCATGGACAAGTTGGGCTGATGGGCTTGTTTCCGTGCTGTAAACCTTCATGACTCTATATGACAATAAATCAAATCTAATCGAAAACAACTGCGATTTCCAAGCAGTTGGAACAGGGACCTTTTCCTCATTTTCCTAGTTTTTGTCTCAATTTGAGTGTCACCAACCAGGTTGGGCACCACCAATCTGCAGGAATAATTAATTATTATTAAATAATTATTATTAAATAATAATTATTTGCAGAAATAATAAATGTGTAGAGTATAGGGCAAATGGTAGGATTCTTAGTAGTCTAGATGAACAGAGGGATCTTGGTGTATGTGTGCATAGATCCCTGAAAGTAGGCAGTCAAATCGAGAAGGTTGTTAAGAAGGCATATGGAGTCTTAGCTTTTATTGGTAGGGGATTGAATTTCGGAGCCGCAACGTCATGTTGCAACTGTACAAAACTCTAGTGCGGCCGCACTTGGAGTATTGTGTGCATTTCTGGTCCCCACATTATAAGAAAGATGTGGAGGCATTGGAGAGGGTACAGAGGAGGTTTACCAGGATGTTGCCTGGTATGGAAGGCAGGTCTTATGAAGACAGGCTGAGGGATTTGAGGTTGTTTTCGTTAGAAAGGAGGCGGCTAAGAGGGGACCTAATCGAAACATATAAGTTGATTAGAGGTTTAGATAGGGTGGACAGTGATAGCCTTTTTCCTAGGATGGAAAAAGCTAGCACGAGGGGACACAGCTTTAAATTAAGGGGTGATAGTTATAGACGGATATCAGAGGCAGGTTCTTTACCCAAAGGGTGGTTCGGGAGTGGAATGCCCTGCCTGCAGCGGTTGTAGAGGCGCCAAGTTTGGTGGCGTTTAAGAGGTTAGTTGATAAGTATATGGAAGAGAAGGGAATGATTTAGTTTGGAGGGGCATTGCTTTTTATATTGGTCGGCGCAACATCGAAGGCTGAAGGGCCTGTTCTGTGTTGTAATGTTCTATGTTCTATGTTCTATGTTCTAATCCTACCAGAGCTCAGCGAGAAGGTGCCACGTGAGGATAGGATGGGTGGGTTGATGCAGAATCCTTCCAACTTATCCAGTGGATAAACCAAAGCCTTCTCCTGGGGGTAGGGGATGATGCAGGGTTGGGGAAAGGGGGGAACGGCCGAGACAAGGTACGCTGTCCGAGCCAAGATGCTCTGTCCGAGAGTCGGTGCAGACTCAGTGGTCCAAATGGTCTTCTCGTTCAATGATCTTGCATATTGCGCCATTCCTGCTGTGGTTGCCTGCACTGCTCCAGTAAAGCTCAGAAAGAGCGCGGAAGGCAAGTTTCTGTTTAACGTTGGTTTTTGAGACTGGTTTTTGATGGAGCAGATGTCCCAGCTGGCGCTCTGCTCACACACCAATGACGAAACATGTGGAAGATCATCAGAAGTTTCCCTTTTATTAACGACAGGAAGCAAATGTCATTGGAACCACAGATGTTTTAACCCCACCTTGCAGTGAAGTAACACTGGCACATGTTCAATCGGCTTTTGCGTCTTGCAAACAGAGCTTAATGAACGATTTTCCTTTATTTTTAAGGAAGGACAGGTATTGGAATGTTCGATGGTGAACAGTATTCGATATGGGACTATTCCCAAGGTAAGAAGCCTTGTTTGCCTTTTCCCTGGGAGATAGAATGCACAAGAAGGAGGAAATGATAGTAATATGAGACAATAGTGGAAGTAGATTGATGCAGTCAGGTTATTTGGAAACTATTCTGAAGCAATTGGGAAGATCTGATTAAAAAAAAATGGCTAAGATATTTGAGTAATTTGCATTGTGCAACTAGTTTCCAAGGTTAGGTTCTGGCTCACTTCCCTAGCCCATCCTACACAAGTGCATTTTTTTAAGTTTACTTATTAGTGTTACAAGTAGGCTTATATTAACACTGCAGTGAAGTTACTGTTGCCACACTCCAGCCTGTTTGGGTACACTGAGGGAGAATTCAGCACGGCCAGTGCATCTTACCAGCATGACTTTGGAAGGAAACCGGAGCATTCGGAGGAAACACACGCAGACACAGAGAGAACAGGGAGACTCCACACAGGCAGTGACCCGAGGCCAGAATTGAACCTGGGTCCCTAGTGCTGTGGGGCAACAGTGCTAACCACTGTGCCACATAGACTGCTTTTCAATGCTGATACTTGCTTTCACTCTGATTCTGAGAACTTTATTAGCTATGCTTCCAAATTCCATTTGTCTCGCTTGTTCCATTGAACAAGTTGGGTTCCAGTCAACGTGTTCACAGTCATGAGGGTTTGGACTGTTTCCAACGATGGGAGGAGGACGTAGAATAAGAGCTCAGATTTAATGAAATTGCAAAAGAAGCAATGGAGACATGAGGTGAAACCCCCTCACCCTGTTTGGGGGCCAGGTCAGAAGGTTAGAGAGATGAGAGGGGGGAAAATCTGACTGAAATATACAGAGTACTGAAAGGCCTGAATAGAGTGGATGTGGGGAGGATGTTTCAAATAGTAGGAGAGACTAGAAGCTGAGGGGCACAACCTCAGAATAAAGGGACAACCCTTTAGAACCAAGACTTTCTTCAACCAAAAGGTAATGAATCTCTTTGCCGTAGAAGGCTGTGGAGGCCAGGTCATTGAGTGTATTTTAAGATAAATAAGTTTTTGATTGGTAAGGGGATCATAGGCGACAGGGAAGAGACGGGAGAATGGGGTTGAGAAATTTATCAGCATGATTGAATAGCAGAGCAGACTCCATGGGATGAATAGCCTAATTCTGCTCGTACATCTTCTAGTCTAAAGCCCAAGGAATATTTACCCCACTCATCCCCCCCTAACTGACACATCCTGGGACATTCAGAGGCATTATAGAGTTGGCCAATCTGTCAAACTTGCCCATCAAAGGGAGACCTGGTTAATGGCACTGTGAACTCTACGGTCAGGTATAAAGGACATTTGAGAAGCAGATGGAACAAATATGATGAGGTTGTAGAAACTGGGAGAATGGGATAGAGTTTATCCAGGACTAGGGGTAAGAAGAATGTCATTCCAGATGACTGTCACATTGATCAAAAGGGAAAAGTTTTAAAGTTTAAAGTTTATTTATTAGTATCACAAATCGAATAATATTAACAGTGCAATGAAGTTACTGTGAAAATCCTCTAGTCGCCACACTCCAGCACCTATTCAGGTATATGAGGGAAAATTCAGCACGGCTACTGCACCTAACCAGCAAGTTAGAACATAGAACATAGAACACTACAGCACAAACAGGCCCTTCGGCCCACAAGTTGTGCCGAACACATCAAAACCTACCCAGCCATAGACCTATCTATACCCCCCAATCCCATTGGATCCCATATACTCATCCAGAAGTCTTTTAAAAGACCCCAGCGAGTTCGCCTCGACCACCACCGACGGCAGCCGATTCCATTCACTCACCACCATCTGAGTGAAAAACTTTCCCCTAGCATCCCCTCTGTACTTGCTTCCCTGCACCTTAAATCTGTGCCCTCTCGTCGCGACCATTTCAGCCCTGGGAAATAGTCTCTGAGAGTCCACCCTATCTATTCCTCTCAACATCTTGTAACCTCTATCAGGTCGCCTCTCAACCTTCGTCTCTCCAGGGAGAACAGTCCCAGCTCCCTCAACCTGTCTTCATAAGGCATGCCTCCCAATCCAGGTAACATCCTTGTAAATCTCCTCTGCACCCTTTCAATAGCTTCCACGTCCTTCTTATAGTGAGGCGACCAGAACTGCGCACAGTACTCCAAGTGTGGTCTGACAAGGGTTCTATAAAGCTGCAGCATTACCTCCTGACTCCTGAACTCAATCCCTCGATGAATGAAGGCCAGTACACCGTAAGCTTTCTTAACCACATCCTCCACCTGGGAGGCCGATTTGAGAGTCTTATGGACCCGGACCCCAAGATCCCTCTGCTCTTCCACACAGCTAAGACTCCCACAGTCTTTTGGACTGTGGAAGGAAACCGGAACACCCAGAAGGAACCCACAAAGACATGGGGAGAACATGCAGACATTGCACAGACAGTGACCCAAGCCAGGAATGGAGCTTGGGACCCTCTTTCTGAGGCAGCAGTGCTAACCACTGTGTGTGGGATGGCACAGTGGGAGAAACAAGGGAAAGGATTGCAGTGGCGCAGAGACTATGGTAAACGAGGGAGCTCAGGGATACTGTGGAGCAAAAGAAGTAGTTGAGGAAAGGGTTTCTTGTCAAATAATCAAGCTTATCTTCTATCAGTGCTTCCCAAATCTTTTCATAGTGTGACTGTATTAGCATTGCCGGAGTGCAGGACCTGTTATGAAAGGTTTCAATGGGTGAGCAAGCTTTGGTTACTGGAGAGGGGAGACTTCACTGGTGGGGAGGTGCCTGAGGATTTCAACAAACACCTCCCAAGGCACAGGCTTTTTTGCAGCAGCAGTAATTAGGCCTCAGAGAATAGTCCATTAGACCATGCCTACCAATAGAAAACAACTTAAAGGGACCTCGCTGCTGTTATAAATCAGCCATTGCTGCCTTGGCACTGTGGTGCACAGGTTGGCACTGCTGCCTCACAGCATCCAGGACTTGGGTTCAATTCCGGCCCTGGGTGTCTGTCTGTGTGCGGTGTTTGCACATTCTCCCCATGTCTGCATGGGTTTTCTCCAGGTATTTCCTCCCACAGTCCAAAGATGTGCAGGTTAGGTGGATTGGCCATGCTCAATTTCCCCTTAGTGTCCAAAGATGTGCAGGTTAGGTGGATGGGCCATGCTCAATTTCCCCTTAGTGTCCATAGATGTGCAGGTTAGGTGGATGGGCCACGCTAAATTTCCCCTTAGTGTCCAAAGATGTGCAGGTTAGGTGGATTGGCCATGCTAAGTTTCCCCTTAGTGTCCAAAGATGTGCAGGTTAGGTGGATTGGCCATGCTAAATTGCCTCTACGGCCCAAAGGATGCGTAGACTAGGTGGATTGGCCATGCCAAATTGGCCAGTTGTGTCCTAAGATGTGCAGGTTAGTAGGGTACGTGTGTGGGGTTACAGGGAGAGGGCTCGGGAAAGATGCTCTGCTGGAGATTCAGTGCAGGCTCAGTGGCCTGAATGCAATGTAGGGATGCAACGGCTTTGAACCCTCACCTTGCGACCCCACAGGGCAGCCACGAGTGGGAGTCTTTTCAGTCCACTAACTTAAACTTCTGTCAGCTGTAGCACAGTTCAGGAAACATTAACTGTAATCGTGTGCTGAATGTTGATCCATTACCTTAAACGATCCATTATACACGTTTATCTCCTTCTCTCTCCAACTCTCCCCCCACCCCGCTTCTGTCCAAGGACCCCAAGATATTGTCTGCCTTGGAGGCTGTTGGAAAATCGGAATATGAGCTGGATGGGAGAATATTTTGTGTTTGCTGTGGTGCCGACCTGGTAAATATCAGCTTCACGTATCTCGTGGCTGACAGCACGGAAACAGCTAAGGTACGCATAATTAACGCATTCTTTAAACAAATCAGATGTGAGAAGGACTAATATCTTCACAGTAAAGATGTTGCTATTTTCCTACCAAATGCTACAATTACCTAATATCACATGGGAGCTCTGGTACTTTTTTTTTAGAAAACGGATGTCTGAAATAAATGTGATCTTCTATTTTTTTTTCCTGACTAAAGTCTTAATGTAAATTTATAGAATCCCTACAGAGCAGAAGCCTGCACTGACCACAATCCCCCACAGGCTCTATCCCCATAACCTCATGCATTTGCCCTAACTAGTCCTCCTGACACTAAGAGGCAGTTTAGTACAGCCAATCCACCCTAACCAGCACGTCTTTTGGACTGTGGGAGAAAACCAGAGCACCCGGAGGAAACCCACGCAGACACGGGGAGAATATGCAAACTCCACACAGACAATGACCCAAGCCAGGATTCGAACCCGGGTCCTTGGGGCTGTGAGGTAGCAGCCCTACCTTCTGTGCTGCCGTGCACACTTAGTTAAATCCTTCCATTGTGCTCTGGCCACACTGTTTAAAGTTTATTTGTTAGTCACAAATAGGCTGACATTAACACCACAAAGAAGTTACTGTGAAAATCCCCTCGTCGCTACACTCTGGTGCCTGTTCAAGTACACTGAGGGAGAATTTAGCATGGCCAATACACCTAAGCAGCACGTTTTTGGTCTGTGGAAGGAAACCGGAGCACCCGGAGGAAACCCACGCAGACACGGGGAGAATGTGCAAACTCCACACCTACGGTGATCCATGCCGGGAATCAAACCCAGATCCCTGGGGCTGTGAGGCAGCAGTGTTAACCACTGTGTCACCGTGCCACACTTGGTTAATCCATCCATTCTCCTCTGGCCGCACTTCTTATTGAGGGTTGCCTGTCTTTGGGACAGGGGGCTGGTGTTACAAGGCAGGGTGGGCCACCTTGACCGCAGGGCTGGCTACGGGAGAGCCTCCATGAGCTGATATATAACTGGGGCCTCCAGATATGGGTTGATTTCAGGGCAGTCTAATCCATTAGCCTTTGAACAGGAGGGGATGCGGTCAATCCCATTTGACCAGATGTGTTAAACACTAGAAGTATCAAAATCAGCTGATGTTTCCTTGCAAGTCGACATGAGGGAGAGAATACTCCTGCCCTGCCTCCCACGGGAAATGTAGTGGGGCATGGGAGGGGTAAAGTCCAATAACTTTGGGCGGGATTTCCCATTTCTGAAGAGTGTGTGGCTGGAAACTCCCACTGCATGTGGTGTCGGTTGCGGCACAGCCTTGGGATCACGCAAGTGCGTTCGAATCAAGAACTCGGAAGAGTCACAGCTGAAACCCTGATCCGTTCATTCCCCACTCTGCTCTCAATGATGTACATCTCAAAGTTTTGTCAATCTGTGAAGAAAGACAGACCTATTGATGGCGATGCTTCAGACAGAAGTCTCACAATACCAGGTTAAAATCCAACAGGTTTATTTGGTAGCAAAAGCCACCAGCTTTCGGAGCGCTGCTCCTTTGTCAAGTGAGTGGGAATTCTGATCACAAACAGGGCATGTAAAGCCACAAACTCAATTTATAGAATAATGGTTGGAATGCGAGTCTTTACAGCTAATCAAATCTTAAAGGTACAGACAATGTGAGTGGAGAGAGGGTTAAGCACAGGTTAAAGAGGTGTGTATTGTCTCCAGACAGGACAGCTGGTGAGATTTTGCAAGCCCAGGCAAGTTGTGGGGGTTTCAGATAGTGTGATATGAACCCAAGATCCCGGTTGAGCCTGTCCTCACGTGCGGAACTTGGCTATCAGTCTCTGCCCAGTGGCTCTGTGCTATCGTGTGTCGTGAAGCATGCCTTGGAGAATGCTTACCAAAAGACCTGTGAGGTAGCAGTGCCACAATTGGTTGAATCCATCTATTCTCCTCTGGCCACACTTTTAATCTTTGGGTAAGCGTTCTCCAATGTGGCCTTCGCGACACACAGTGCAGAGTCGTTGAGCAGAAACTGATAGCCAAGTTTCTCACACATGAGGACGGCCTCAACCGGGATCTTGGGTTCATGTCGCACTATCTGTAACTCCCACGACTTGCCTGGACTTGCAAAATCTCACTAAGTGTCCTGTCTGGAGACAATACAAACCTCTTTAACTTGTGTTTAACACTCTCTCCATTCTGATTATCTGTAACTTTAAGATTTGATTAGCTGTAAAGTCGCTCATTCCAATCATTATTCTGTAAATTGAGTTTCTGTCTTTATATGCCCTGTTTGTGAACAGAACTCTCACTCAGCTGATGAAGGAGCTGCGCTCTGAAAGCTGGTGGCTTTTGCTACCAAATAAATCTGTTGGACTTTAACCTGGTGTTGTGAGACTTCTTACTGTGTTTATCCCAGTCCAACACCGGCATCTCTACATCGTGATGTTTCAGATGACATAGCAATGTAAGAACTGCACTGCCCTCTAATGCTGTTGCTTTATAATAGCAAGCTGCGCTGGATACAGAGACAAAACAAATGTACGATCAATAATAGAGTTAAATTATTAGCTTGTATTCACAGGGTGGGGAGAGGTTTTTCTTCATTCTTCTGCTTTTCTTTCATGGTATGTAGGTGTCGCTGGTAACTAAATCATCAGTTACCATTGGTGCATGAGCATAGGATTATCAAACGTCACTGCTGCTTAAAGGGGAAAGTTACACTGGTGGAGTTGGTCCTCTGTCTCTGAGTACTTTTTTTTAAACATTGCTTTGAAATTATTTTATCTTTTCACCCTCCTCCGTTAAACTCATCAGTTTCCTGATGATAACTCGCTTTGCGAAGTGACCCATATTGGACGTGGTTGGGGAGATATGGAGAGGCATTCGGCACATCACAATCAAAGGAGAGGCTGTAGCCTAGTGGTCTTGTCATTGGGTTAGGAATCCAGAGAGCCAGGGTAATGCTCCGGGGACCCCGGATTCGAATCCCACCATAGCAGAGGGTTAAATCTAAATTCAATTTAAAAAAAAAGATCTGGAATTAGAAATCCAATGATGAAATCATTGTCAATTGTTGTATAAACCCATCTGGTTCACCAATGTCCTCAAGGGAAGAAAATCTGTCGTCTCTATGTTAACATATAGAGAGGAACATTAACATACAGAGGGATCTGGGCGTGCAGGTCGACAGTTCCCTAAAAATGGCAGCACGAGTGGCCAAGGTGATTGAGAAGGCATACGGTACGTTTGCTTTTATTGGCCGGGACATTGAGCAGAAGAGTTGGGATATCATGTTGTATAAAACCTTGGTTAGGCCACTTTGGAGTGTTGTATGCAGTTCTGGTCACTACATTATCAGAAGGACGTGGAGAGAGTGCAAAGAAAGTTCACCAGAAAGGTTGTCTGATCTCGAGGACATTCATTGTGAGGAGAGGTTGAATAAACACGGATTATTTTCACTGGAAAGACGGAGGCTGAGGGGAGACCTGATAGAGATCTACAAAATTCTGAGAGGCACAGACAGAGAGGATAGCCAGAGGCTGTTTCCCAGGGTGGAAGTGTCAATTACAAAGGGGGCACAGGTTCAAGGTGAGAGGGACAAAGTTTAAGGGAGATGGGCGGGGGGAGATTTTCTCACAGTGAGTAGGGGGAGCTGGAATTTGCTGGCAGAGGAGGTGGTGGAAGCAGGCACACATTAAGCAGCATTTTAAAAGGCATTTTGATGGGTACATGAATAAGGAGGGAATAGAGGGATATGGACTGTGTAAGGGCAGAAGGCTTTCATTTTAGTCTAGTTAGGACACCATGATCAGGCTTGTAGGGCCGAAAAGGCCTGTTCCTGTGCTGTACTCTGATCTTTATCCTTGTTCTTAAAAATCTAAAGATGAAACCATTGCCAATTGTTGAAAAAACCCATCTGGTTCCCTGATGTCTTTTAGGGAAGGGAAATCTGCTGCCCTTACCCGGTCTGGCCTACATGTGACTCCGAACCCACATTGAGGTGGTTGATTCTCAACTACCCCTCTGAAATGTCACTCAGTTCACGGGGCAGTTAGGAATGGACAACAAATGCTGGCCCATCAGCAACGCTCATGAAAGGATAAAGGGGAAAGAAAAACCTTCAGCTGTACATTTTCTCTCATGCAAAAGTACCCAAGAAAATTGGGTAGGCAATTTGAAGGAGCTTTAAAACAAAATGAAACCCTGGGTGTGATCACAGTTTAGCGAAGCGAATATGCCAAGTTGCCACAGAAGCTGGCAAAGGAAAGGAACGTGAATGGGACCCCACTGAGCACCCCTGTGAATATAGAACCGATGATGTGGAGATGCTGGCATTGGACTAGGATAAACACAGTAAGAAGTCTCACAACATCAGGTTAAAGTCCAACCAGTTTATTTGATAGTAAACCCACAAGCTTTCGGAAACACTGTTACTTCGTCACACACCTGACAAAGGAACAGTGTTTCTGAAAGCTTGTGGGTTTATTATCAAATAAACTGGTTGGATTTTAACCTGGTGTTGTGAGACTTTTTACCGTAACATGGGACCAACAATTTAAAACTCTAACCAGCAGACATGTACTTTAATGCTTTAAAAGCAGGTTCGATTCCCAGCTTGGGTCACTGTCTATGCGTGGTCTGCACATTCTACCTGTTTCCTCCATATGCAAACATTGCTGTTTCTTCCACCTCCCCTGGCAGGGTGCTCCAGCCCTCACCACTCTCTGCATGAAAAACTCCCCTTGCCCATCTCCCTTAAACTTACTTCCTCGCATCTTGAACATATGCCTGCCTGTTTGGGGAGAATTTAATGTGGCCAATGCATCAAACCCGCATGTCTTTTGGATTGTGGAAGTAAACCAGCACCAGAGGAAACCCATGCAGACACGATTAGAATGTGCAGACTCCACACAGACAGTCACCCAAGCCGGGAATTGAACATTTTTGCTTAGTTAACAGAGGGAGCTGTAAGGTTCCCTTCTTGATGCTGCCTTCACGTTTGTTCAAAGTATCATTAATTTTTAAAGTATTTTATGCTGGAGGAATTAAGTAATTATTTATTAGTGTCACAAGTAGGTTTATATTACCACTGCAATGAAGTTACTATAAAAACCCCCTAGTCGCCACATTTTGCACCTATTCGAGTACACTAAGGGAGAATTTAGCATGGACAATGCACTTAACTAGCACATCTTTGGACTATGAGAGGAAACCAGAGCACCTGGAGGAAACCCATACAGATATGGGGAGAATGTGCAAACTCTGCTCAGAGTGATCCAACCTAGGAGTTGAACCTGGGTCCCTGGTGCTGTTGCGGAACCCAAATTTGAATCCAATCCAAATTGATTTGATGAAAGTCTTTGTTCATGAAGTTTGATCCCAGTTCCGACTGTAAAACATCCATCAGAATTGAGAGTTTCCCAGAAGAGACCATATCGAGTGGTGTGGCACCTACCTGAGGTACCAAAGAGGGATCTTTACTGTGCATTTACTAATGCTATATTTAACTTTTTGACTTGATTTATTACTATCACATGTATTAGCATACAGTGAAAAGTATTGTTTCTTGCACGCTATACAGACAAAGCGTACCGTTCATAGAGAAACAAAGGAGGGGGTGTAGAATGTAGTCTTACAGCCATAGCTAGGGTGTAGAGAAAGATCAACTTAACCACTGTGCCAAGATGCTGCCCCTGTATTTACTTGTACATAGGGGGAATTAAAAGTAAATGGAATTGGGCAGAATTTGGTAAAAGGTTTCGTTAAATGACAATGGAGTGAAAATAATGTGCCTTTCTTATCTTTCAGCATTGGGTAGAAGGATTAAAAGCCATTATTCACAACTTCAAAGCCAACAGCGTGTGTCCTATGACCTGTCTCAAGAAACAGTTAAGTTACACCTATATTATTCAAATTGTATTAACACTTATTTAAGTTGTATTAACTTTGAGGTGGCTGCCTTGCACTGAACTTGCTTTGCTAGTCATGCTCGTAAGCATTTGATGTGACGATAAATCATGTGCTAAATCACCCATCTACAGTAAAACTGGATTATGTAAAAGAGAATGTGACGGCTCAACAAATGTAGAACAAAACAACTGAAGAATTAGCTTGAGGCTTGTTCCTTGAAGATGTTTTTCTTTCTAATGTTAAATCTATCTTTGCATAAAATTTCTTTAATGGCTGCGTTAGACACCGCAAAAGCATTAAATGTTTGTACACTGATGTTTGAAGAACTTTGATTGCAAAGGCTTTATCACGCGAAGGTTTTGTGAGCAGTCTGGTCTAGTTTCACAAGGGCTGTGTTGTAACTGAACATAATTTTCTGAACTGAGTGAGAGAGGGTGCCTGCTGCCAGGTCGAACTCAGAATGTGCCATGAACATAGAACCATAAAATCCCTACAGTACGTAAGGAGGCCACTCGGCCCATTGACTCTGCACTGCCCACAATCCCACCCAGGCCCTATTCATTTACCCTGCTAATCCCCCTGACACCAGGGTCAATTTAGCATGGCCAATTTGCCTAACCTACACATCTTTTGGACCTCGGGAGGAAATCGGAGTACCCAGAGGAAACCCATGCAGGCCAGGATCCCAGGTTCAGTTCCAGCCTTGAATCGCTGTCTGTGTGGGATTTTGCACATCCTCCACCAGGCCTGCTTGTTTTTTTTTCCTCCCACAGTCCAAAGACGTACAGATTAGCTGGGTTGGCCACGCTAGATTGACCCTGACGAAGGCCATAGAGTCGAAAGCTTGCGAGTTGACTATCGAATAAATCAGTTGGATTTAAACCTGGTGTTGTCAGACTTCTTACTGTGTTTACCCCAGTCCAGCGCCGGCATCTCTACATCAAGATTGACCATAATGTCAAGGGGATTAGCAGGGTAAATATGCAGGGTTATGGCCTGGGTGAGATTGTGGTCGGTGCAGACTTGATGGGCCGAATGGCCTCCTGCTGCAAGATTCAAAAGGAAAAGCAAGCTCCACGTAAACAATCACCCAAGGCTGGAATTGGATCTGGGTCCTTGGCACCGTGAGGCAGCAGTACTAGCCACTGCTCCATTGCACACCCTTGTAAGAATAGTAAAATCCGGAGAACATGATGGGCGAGTGGGAATAAGGGGCTGAAGGATTTCAAGCCGTTAGTAATGCTGACAATTTAAGAACCACAAGATATAGGAGCAGAATTAGGCTATTCAGCCCATCGAGTCAGCTCCAGTATTCAATCATGGCTGAGAAGTTTCTCAACCCCATTCTCCTGTTTTTTTTCCCCATATTCCCTGATCCCCTTACCAACCAAGACCTTATCTGTCTCCATCTTAAATGTACTCAATGACCTGATCTCCACAGCTTTCTGTAGCAATGAATTCTATAGACTCACTACCCACTGGTTGAAAACATTCCTCCTCATTCTAAAGCGTTGTTCCTTTCCTCTCAGGCTGTGCTTTTGGATCCTAGTTTCTCTTGCACACGGAAACACCTTTCCCCACATCCGCTCTATCTGTCCAGGCCTTTCAGCTTTCCGTATTTGCGTGGAGTTTGCCTTGGAGAGGAAGCCTTTGATGTTAATGGAGATTGCTAATCACTTGAAAACAACCTTGAGTTTCCATCCAACTCCTGACATTGATTCTTGGGGGGGCACCCAAGAAGCAGTGGTTAGCACTGCTTCTTCACGGTGCCAGGGACCAGGGTTCAATTCCGGCCTCGGCTCACTGTCTGTGCGGAGTCTGCATGCTCTCCCCATGTCTGAATGGATTTTTTTCTGGGTGCTCCGGTTTCCTCCCACACTTCAAAGATAACGCAGGTTAGGTTGATTGGCCACACTAAATGGATCCTAGTTTCAGGGGGACTAGCAGGGTAAGTATTGAGGTTATGGGAAAAGGACCCAGGTGGGATTGTGGTCGGTGCAGACTCGATGGGCTGAATGGCCACCTTTTGCACTGTAGGAATTGTATGATTTTATTCTATGATTATCCACCTTTCCTATAAGTGCTCCCCTTCTAATTTTTTACGTACTTCGGGGATTCGCTGGCCTCAACTTCTCAAAGTTCACACTCTTCCCAACCCTCCCTATCAGTGAGTGTCCTATTTAACCCTGTTCAAGTACATTCAGCTGGGAGACCTCCCCCCCAGCCCATCCCTCATCTCATAGAAATCATAGAAACCCTACAGTGCAGAAAGAGCCCATTTGGCCCATCGAGTCTGCCCTGACCACAATCCCACCCAGGCACTATCCCCATATTCCTACATATTTACCCACTAACCCTCTAACCTACACATCTCAGAGCTCTAAGGGACAATTTTTAGCGTGGCCAATCAACCTAACGCGCACATCTTTGGACTGTGGGAGGAAACTGGAGCGCCCGGAGGAAACCCACGCAGACATGAGGGGAATATGCAAACTCCACACAGGCAGTGACCCCAGCTGGGAATTGAACCCAAATCCTTGGAGCTGTGAAGCAGCAGTGCTAACTACTGTGTTGCCGTGCCATCTTAGAATCTGAGACCTTATGATTCCCAGGAACCCCAGAATCCCTCTTTCCAAACATCACCAGAACTCTTCTCCCTCTTATTTCTTGGGGAATAGCTCTGAGGAGCATTGAAGACTTGAATGAAAAGCTGGAATGTGGCGTACAGCCGGACCCTGGTGAAGGGCATAGGGACCGGGGCAGACAGACGGACAGAGCGGTCTGGCTGGAAGCAGATGCCAAGATTGGGAAGTTGGTGTGACAAGAACTGAAGAATTCCGAAGCAGCGCTAGTGAAGCAGCTGGATTGGGATTTGGGGAAAATTTCAGCCATTTGCAAATCCTTTTTTAATTAAAGTGCTCATTTCATTTTAATTATTTTGACATTGTCTTTTTTTTCTTGCAGGAGTCCAAATCTTCCCCTAATTTTTATATCTGCCGCACTCCTGTTGGTCTTGTCAGTTTTAGATAGCAGTTACGTCAAGGTTATTTTAGTAAATACTTGATAGAGGATGTTCCCACTGGTAGGAAAAACTTGAACCAGAGGGCACAACCTCAGGCTGAAGGGATGATCCTTTAAAATAGAGATGAGGAATATTATATGTTCAAATATTCTATGTTCTATGTTCTATCTTCAGCCAGAGAGTGGTGAATCTGTGGAACTCTTTGCCACAGAGTGCTGTGGAGGCCAGGTCACTGTGTGTCTTTAAGACAGAGATAGCTAGGTTTTTGATTAATAAGGGGATCAGGGGTTATGGGGAAAGGGCAGGGGAATGGGGATGAGAATCATATCAGCCATGATTGAATGGCAGAGCAGACTCGATGGGCCGAGTGGACTATTTCTGCTCCTATGCCTTATCGTTTAGTGTTGATTATATCAGGTAGAGGGAAGGGTATTAAAGGGCTTGATAAAGGCAGAGCCACGCAGCACCACAAAGTGCTCTGCGACAATACTATTACCAAGCCTGTCATTAGGCCTCTGGCTCGGCGCGGAGGCATGAAGCGAATGTCCAGCTTAATCTACGAGGAGGTCCGCGGGGTGTTGAAAATGTTGTTGGAGAATATGATCACGGACTCGGTGATCCATACTGAACACGCCAAGTGCAAAACGGTGACCGCCATGGATGTGATGTATGCGCTGAAGTGCCAGGGGCAGACGCTGTATGGCTTTGATGATTGAGGATAGTGTGAAGGGGAACAGAGACTTATGGTCTCATCTGGGATTATGTCTTCAAGTTGAACACTTCTGCTTCCTTTCCATTCTCACACACGATAAATAATAATGTTGCTTTTTTTTTCCTTTCAGCTGGATGAGGCTATCATTTTTGACAAACGTAAATGGAAAAATCCCTGTGAGGAGGTAAGATATGTTTTCTTTTTAGAATACCTTTGTCGCAATCTTTGCCCAACCCTGATAGAAGTCTAGAACATGATGAGAGATATCAGTAGAGTCAGAGGCTTTTTCCCCAGAATGAAAGGTTTGATTAGAAGAAGTTTAAGGTGAGAGGGGGTAAGTGTAGGGGAAAGTTTTTCACACAGAGGGTGCTGGGTGCCTGGAACGCACATCAGCCACATTCAAGGTGTACCTTGAAAAACATATGAATGGGAGGCCAACAGAGGGATAGGAACTGTATATAGATACAGGTTCAATGGGCTGTTCCTGTGCTGTATTGTTCATTGAAAGTTTTCCTTTTACATTTGCCACGAAATGCAACAAACCTCCAAAGCCTGGTGCGGTACAGAGTCATTCCCAGAAAAAACCAGTGAATATTCACCCTATTTCAATTTATCCATTGTAACAGAATGTCTACAGCGCAAGAGATGGCCGTTCAGCCCATCAAGCCTACAGCGGCAACAATCCCCTTAAGCCCATACATTTACCCTGCTAATCTCCCCAAAGCTAATGGGCAATTTTAGCATGGCTAATCAACCTAAGCCGCACATCTTTTGCACTGCAGGAGGAAACCAAGGCAGCTGGAGGAAACACACGCAGACATGGAGAGAATGTGCAAATTCGATTCTGGCCTTTTGTGACTGTGTAGTTCTCCCCGTGCCTGCATGGGTTTCCTCTGGGTGCTCCAGTTTCCTCCCACAGCCCAAAGATGTGTGGGTTAGCTGGATTGGCCAGGCTAAATTGCCCCTTAGTGTCTAAAAATGTACAAGTTAGGTGATTGGCCAGGCTAAATTGCCCCTTAGTGTCCCAAGATATGCTGGTTAGGTGGATTGGCCATTCTAAATTGCCCCTTAGTGTCCAAAAATGTGCAGGTTAGTTGGATTAGCTGTGCTAAATTGCATGTTAGTGTTCCCAGATGTGTAGGTTAGGTGGATTGACCATGCTAAATTGCCTCTTTGTATCAGGGGGACTAGCTAGGGTAGATTAGCCTCGAGGGCCGTAACATGACCTCGGAGCCTGGAAAGCCCCTCCTTTAATTAACCCAGTCAGCTCTTAATGAGCCAGATTGCTATCCGCAGGACGTGTTCCTGCCGGCCCGATCCTGATCCTGCTCCTGGGAGAATTCCCCGGAGATGGGATGCGCCCGAGGACCCGACTTTCCAGCTGACTGGGTTATTTTTAGCTTCCTCCGATCTGCATTAATTTATTATTATTAATAATCTAATGCAGCAGTTCTCACTGGCAAAGGAAGCAAGTATCTCTCTGACGTACTCCTTTGCCTGCCCGAGGATATTTTAATTACCACGATATAGAACTGTGGAGGTTCCAAATTGTTTGTCCTCCAGAAACATTTTCTAGTGTAAAACATATTTTGACAGTTACATTTTCAACAAATATGTAGCATACAATGTAAACTATTAAAAGAACAAGCAAAATTACGTTTGCCTTTTTCTGTGAGCGATTCATTCCTAAGATTCTGAGTTGTTTCTAAAATTCTCTCATTATTTTCAGCATTACCAGAACCTTTGCCTCAGGCAAGACAGAGAAGGTTATATTTCAGGCACTGAAGGAACTCGGTCTTCCCAGTGGCAAGGTAAGGTTCGGAATTCTTCATTTCTTCCTTTTGGGTTTCAGTTTTGTCCGACTAACTGTCTGGGAATAATTTCACTAAACTGGCCACTGGCTGTGCTTTCGGTCAATGACTCAGCAAGAGGGCCTTTTCCCAAACCCGTTGTGGGCCAAATCTTCAGTAATTGAAAGCAGATTTGTTTGTGGAAGTTAAAATGACAGCAGTCACACTAAGGATTAGCCGCTGACTTGAGAGTTTCAAGTTTTTCGGTGTCCAGATCATCAACAACCTGTCCTGGTCCCCCCGTGCCGACGCTACAGTTAAGAAAGCCCCACCAACGCCTCTACTTTCTCAGAAGACTCAGGAAATTTGGCGTGTCCGCTACAACTCTCACCAACTTTTACAGATAAACCATAGAAAGCATTCTTTCTGGTTGTATCACAGCTTGGTATGGCTCCTGCTCTCACCAAGATTGCAAGGAACTACAAAAAGCCATGTATGTAGCCCAATCCATCACCCAAAGCAACCTCCCATCCATTGGCTCTGTCTAGGCTTCCCACTGCCTCAGTAAAGCAGGCAGCATAATTAAGGTCCCTATGCACCCTGGACATTCTCTCTTCCACCTTCTTCCATTGGGAAAAGATACAAAAGCCTGAGGTCATGTGCCAATAGACTCAAGAACACCTTCTTCCCTGCTGCTGTCAGGATTTTGAATGGACTTACCTCACACTAAGTTCATCTTTCTTTACACCCCAGCTATGACTGTAACATTACGCTCTGCACTCGTTTCTTCTCTATGAACAGTATGTTTTGTCTGTATAGTGAGCAAGAAACAATACTTTTCACTGTATGTTAATACATGTGACAATAATAAATCAAATCAAATAAAATCGGGGTATTGTCCATTTATTTTGGGCAGTCACTCTTCTGACTCCCGTGACCTTTTGAAAGGAAAGGAGGGAAACTTTGATGCAAGAGAGAGTTTATGTGTTAAAGGAAAGTATTTTTGCAAAATTAGATATGATCTGTGAACCTGTCGGGGTCATTGAAAAACAAATACCATTATTTTGATTCCTGCCTGGACTGTGGGAGGAAACTAGAGGAAACCCACGCAGACACGGGGAGTATGTGCAGTCTCCACACAGATAGTGACCCAAGGGAGAATCTGTAATGAGTTTGCAGAGGCAGAAGTCCCTTCACCCAAATCCCTTTATTTACAAACTCTAACAGCAGTACACAGAATGCTCGCAGTCAGCAGTCTACCTTGGGGGGTGTCAGAGGAACTGACACACCCAGTAAAGTATAAAGCAAAAGACTCCCTGATTGGCCCATCAATTGGATCCTTAATCAGGGAGTTCATACGCCAGTAGGCCAATCTCAATGGCCTGACTGAAGTCATTACTGAATGGAACCCAGCTCCCTGGCACTGAGAGGCAGCAATGCTAACCATCGTGCTACCATAGACCTCCCAGCCCTAGTGTTTAACCAACTTGCTTCATACTTCTCCATCTTCTGGTTTAACTATTATCTCTCACAGTTTTCGCTTTGTTTGTGGTAGTGAAGCCCAATTTCTGACTATTACACTACTCTCTCCCGCTACATTTTACTTTAGAACTGTTATCTTTTCCACCACTTCCACATGAGCATTTACAAGAATAACTGACTCCACTGGACTGGGAACATCAGTCTACTGGGGACTCCATGCCTCACCAATCTTGTTATAGATTGTAATATCCTACAATGCAGAAGGAGGCCATTTGGCCCATCGAATCTGTACTGACAACAATCCCACCCAGGCCGTATCCCCATAACCACAGGCATTTACCCTAGCTAGTCCCCCGACAGTAAGGGGCAATTTAGCATGGTCGATCCACCTAACCTGCACATCTTTCGGACTGTGGGAGGAAAGCAGAGCATCCAGAGGAAACCCACATGGACACGGAGGGGAATGTGCACACTCCCCACAGATGTGCACACTCCCCACAGACAGTGACCCAAGCCGGGAATCGAACCTGGGTCCTTGGAGCTGTGAGGTAACAGTGCTCACTGCTGTGCCACCGTCTCTTGTGATCTCCTCCCGTGCAGGATTGCAGGGTGTGAAGAAATGAGTTGGAGGATCTGCCTTTGACACATGTCAAAGTCACACGTAAGCACAGATTCCTGCTATTGGAAGCCTGATGGACAAAACGTATTTGTTTACGGAATAATTTGGAACATAAATGCTGCTCAAACTCGGTTATAAGTAGCATTACTGGAGTGAGTAAGTGTCTTCGAGAAGAAACCCCCTCCCTTGAATCAGACGAATGATTCAAAGCCTGCTCCGCTCAGGCCTAGTGAATAAAGAATGATTCTGGACTGGCATTCAGCAGGTTGTGTGATGTGTCCTAATGGCAGGCCCAGTATCTCAGTGAGACAGTTTGCACCCCTGACACAGAAGTCCCTGTCAATGGCAGGTTGCGAGTACATGTTCATATCCAGTGGCAGGTCTCTCCTATTCTAAATGAATTGATTTGATTTGATCTATTATTGTCACATGTATTGGGATACAATGAAAAATATTGTTCATTGCATGCTATACAGACAAGGCATACTGTTCATAGAGTACATAGAGGAGAAGGAAAGGAGAGAGTGCGGAATGTAGTGTTACAGTCACAGTCAGGGCGTAGAGGGAGAGCAACTTAATGTGAGGTAGGTCCATTCAAAAGTCTGACGGCAGCAGGGAGGAAGCTGTTCACGAGTCATTTGGTACATGACCTCAGACTTTTGTACCTTTCTCCCAAAGGAAGAAGGTGGAAGAGAGAATGTCTGGGGTGCGTGGAGTCCTTAATTATGCTGCCTGCTTTACCGAGGCAGTGGGAAGTGGAGACAGAGTCAGTGGGTGGGAGGCTGCTTCGGTGATGGATTGGGCTTGATTCGTGATCTTTTGTAGATCCTTGCAATCGTTTGTAAATTTTGCTGAGGGGCTTTCTCAAATGTTGTTACTTTTCTTACTCACTTTCTCAGTGAACGTGCTGTGAGTTGGGACCCTCACCGACTATTTCACGTTTACACGTATACCAATCTTACAAACCAAAATGTTACCCGGATGTTAATGTGGATCGGTTTTTCCTTTGTGGTCACTTGTGTTCTCACCACTCACTGTTTGATGTGTGGACAGGTTGAAAAATGAAGGCATGAGGTGCCCCTGAAGAAGAATAGAGACGTAGAGTGTTTTCTAAATGGGGAAAGGCTTCAGAAATCTGAAACACAAAGGGACTTTGGAGTCCTGATTCAAGAATCTCTTAAGGTTAAGTGCAAGTTCAGTCGGCAGTTAGGAAGAGAAATTCCGTGTTAGTGTTCATTTCTAGACAGCTAGAATTCAAGAGCGGGGATGTACTTCTGAGGCTGTATAAGGCTGTGGTCAGATCCCATTTGGAATATTTTGGGCCCCTTATCTAAGGAAGGGTGTGCTGGCCTTAGAGGAGGTCCAGAGGAGGTTCACAAGAATGATGTCAGGAATGAAGGGTTTGTCACATGAGGAGATGTTGAGTCTGGGTCTATAATCGACGGAGTTTAGAAAAATGAGGGAACAATTCATTGAAACTTACAGAATGCTGAGAGGCCCGGATAGAGTGGACATGGAGAGAATGTTTCCAGTAGTGGGAGAGACTAGAACTCGAAGGCACAACCTCAAAGCGAAGGTGCACTCCTTCAAAACAGAGATGAGGAGGAATTTCTTCAGCGAGAGGGTGGTGAATCTGTAGAACTCATTGCCAGAGAGGGCTGTGGAGGCCAGGTCACTAAGTGTCTTTCAGACAGAAACAGATAGGTTCTTGATCAATAAGGGAATCAGGGGTTATGGAGGAAAGGCAGGAGAATGGGGATGAGAAAAATATCAACTATGATTGAAAGGCGGAGCAGACTCGATGGGCGGAATGGCTTAATTCTACTCCTATGTCTTATGATCTTATTTGGGCATTCATTGAAGTTCATAACGCATTCTATGATTTTCTTTTTGGGTTAATCCCATTTAAGGTTTACTTTGTACTTCTTGAGCTTTGGCTACTTGCGGACTGTCATGGTGCGTTCCCATGACTACAGCTGGTGAAAGCGAGCACACATCTGTCTGATTTATTTTTAAAACTGCTGGTGCCTTGCAAGAATATTATTTTGGTCCGCTCAGGATGTAGCTGTGATAAAACTCTTCAGCCCGTGCTCACGAGGTGACAACTAAATATTACGCAATGGGGAGGGAGAAACTGTGCTCGACTGAAGGAAAGGGAGAAAATGCTAAAAGTGTGCAGCACATCACAAATCATTCAGTGTCTGGAAAAAAGATATATAGGTTATTAATTTGAGTGGGAACATTCGGCAGCTGTCGAATGTTATTCCGAGCAGTGTTCATTTGAATTCACGCACCAAAAAATTCAAGAATAGCTTGTCTTATGTAAGAATGGATCTCTCATATAATGAACTGATCTTCCCTGCACCCTCTCTGTAGCTGTAACATGATATCCTGCTCTCTGTTCCATTACCCTGATGTGCTTAGAACAGAGGAAAGTACAGCACAGAAACAGGCCCTTCGGCCCTGCAAGCCGGTGCCTATCATGATGTCTTAACTGAACTCAAAACCTTACGCTCTCACTCGGCCTGTCTCCCTCTATTCTATCCCCATCCATGTACCCATCCAGATGCCTCTTAAATGTTGGTAATGTACCTGCTTCCACCATCTCCTCTGGCAGCGTGTTCCAGGCACCCACCACTCTCTATGTGAAAAACGTCCCCCGCACATTTCCTTTGAACTCCCCCTCCGCCCCTCACCTTGAACTTGTACCTCCTAGAAGTGGAAACTTCCAACCCAGGAAAAAGCCTCCACCCTATCTCTGTCTCTCATAATTTTGTAGACTTCTGTCAGCTCTCCTCTCAGCCTCTGCCTTTCCATCGAAAACAATCCAAGTTTATTCAACCTCGCCAACACCCTCGAGACCAGGCAACATCCTGGTGGGCCTTCTTTGCACTCTTCCTGAAGCTTCCATGTCCTTCTGCTCCTGTGATGTCCAGAACTGCACAGAATACTCCAAATGCGACCTAACCAAGGTTTTATATCGCTGCAACATGATTTCCCAACTCTTGTACACACACTGCCCCAGCTTATGAAGGCAAGCATGCCATATATCTTCTTAATTCCTTGGCCAACTGGATTGCCACTGCTAGGGAACTGTGTACCTGCACGCCCAGATCCTTCTGTATGTTAATATTCCTAAGGTTCTGCCATTTACAATATAATTCACATGGATAGCATGCAAATCAGTACTGTTTGATTTAGTTTATTATTGTCATATGTAATGGTATACAGTGAAAAGTAAACAGACAAAACATGCTGTTCATAGAGTACTTAGAGGAGAATGAAAGGAGAAATACAGTATTTCAGTTAATAGCTAGAGTGTAGAGGAAGATCAACTTAACGTAGGTCCAGTCAAAGACTAATAATTTTTGCTGTATCTTGGTACATGTGAAAATAATAAATCAAATTTTGCGGAGTAAGCTTTTTCCCCTTTAGCTAATTCACTTGCAAAGTGGAACATTAGCATTTATTGCAAAGGGACTGGTGTATAAAAGTACAGAACTGTTGTTGCAGTTGTTGTTGTTGGTGAGACCACATCTGGAATATTGTGTCCAGCTTTCGTCTCCTTATTTGAGGAAGGATGTGAAGTCCACCAGGTTGATTCTGGGGATGAAAGGGTTGACGTATGAGGAGAGATTAAACAGTTTGGGTGTGTACTCGCTGGAGTTTAGAAGCATGAGCGGGGATCTATCGAGGTATATAAACTATTAAATGGGATTGATAAAGTAAATGTAGAGCAAATGTTTCCCCTTGTGTGGTAATCTCAAACTAGAGGTCACAGATATGGATTGAAAGGCGGTAGGTTTAAAACTTAGTTCTTTTTATTCTTTAGTGAGAAACGGGCATCGCTGGCTGGCCAGCATTTATTACCCATCCCTAGTTGCCCAAGGGCGACTGAGAATCAACCGCATTGTGGAGCCACATGTAGGCCAGACCAGATGAGGACGGCAGACTTCCTTCCCTTAGTGAACCAGATGGGTTTTTCCGACAATGGTTTCATGGTCATCAGTAGATTCTTAATTCCAAATATTTTTTACTGGAATCAAATTCAGCCGTCTGCCATGGCGGGATTCGAACTCAGGTCCGCGGCACATTCGCTGAGTTTCTGGATTAATAGTCCAGCGATAATACCACTGGGCCATCTCCACTGCCCACCTACTCCCCCGAAATGGGAAGAGGAGGAACTATTTCTTGCAAAGGGTGATGAATTTGTGGAACTTGGTGCCCCACAACACCTGAATCGTTGAATGGTTTCGAAAAGGAGATAAACATAATTTAAAAACAGGTTAAAGGGATGTGGGGAGCAGGTGGGGAGGTGGATTTGAGAAACAGGGAGGGATTAGCAATGATCTGATTGAATGGCAGAGCAGCCTCGGAAGCTGGATTGCCGACTTCTGCTCCTACTTTCTATGTTGTAAACTGGGCATTTCTGGTATTGTTTTCTGGTATTTTGCACCACAAAATGTCATGAATAATCTTACAGATATTTCAGTTAGATTTCAGCAGTGTTCTCTTGTCTTTTCCAGAATGATGAAATCGAACCGGCAATTTTCACCTTCGATAAATTTTATGCACTAACGCAAAAAATTTGTCCTCGCACTGACATTGAGGAGTTATTCAAGAAACTGTAAGTTTTTGAATAATTAAGGGGTTTGTTGGTATCGCTTATTTCTAAACTGAGGTTGGAGGCAGGTCCCTCATGCTAAAGAACCACAGCATATCCAGACAGAAGGCTTCATTCTTAATAACATCGAGTAGTTTCTAATGTTAATGCTATCCTGCGTTATATCTGAAATCTTTTTAAACAGAATAAGAAATGGCGCATTGCGTTAACATGAAAGCAAAAGATTGCCGCTGCTGAAATCTGAAACAAAATCAGAACATGCTGGAAAGTATCAGCGAGTCTGTGGAGAAGGAATAGACCCGACATTGATTCTATCAAGGCCGGGGATCCGGCTTGGGTCACTGTTTGTGTGGGTTTTCCCCGTGTCTGCGTGGGTTTCCTCCGGGTGCTCCGGTTTCCTCCCACAGTCCGAAAGATGCGCTGATTAAATGCATTGGCTGTGTTAAATTCTCCCACAGTGTATCCGAACAGGCACCGGAGTTGGGCAACCGGGGGATTTTCTCACTAATTTCACTGCAGTGTTAATGTCAGCCTGCTTGTGACACTAAATAAATAAACTTTAGAAAAAGTTCTCCACAGAAGCTGTCAAACCAGTTGAGATTTTCCACATTTTCTGCTTCTGGTGCATTGCACATTTTGCCCATTTATTTCCTTCATTGTAACCGTTCTAGTTGCAATAAAGTGATAGTTTAACTGAAACCCCTTCCAAAGTTACCTGAATATCCCTGATAACCAGTGTGGTGTAGAGAACATTTGGAATCATTTCACATCTGCTGGACTAACAGTCTTTTAACCCCGCTGGTTTAAATAAAGCATTAACTTATTGTGATTGGTAAACATTTGAAAGATCTTGAAGTATATTTTGCTCGGAATTCTGAGAAAGTAAATGGTTGCAAGTGGAAATGAAACATCAAACGATCATTTGTCTCAGTTTAAATTCCTTCTTCTCTAAACTCCCAGTATCAGTCTTCCTCACGTGACCTTAGATCAAGTGTCCGCCCTCTGCACTGGGCACGGCTTCCAGTGTCCGCCCTCTGCACTGGGCACGGCTTCCAGTGTCCGCCCTCTGCACTGGGCACGGCTTCCAGTGTCCGCCCTCTGCACTGGGCACGGCTTCCAGTGTCCGCCCTCTGCACTGGGCACGGCTTCCAGTGTCCGCCCTCTGCACTGGGCACGGCTTCCAGTGTCCGCCCTCTGCACTGGGCACGGCTTCCAGTGCCCGCCCTCTGCACTGGGCACGGCTTCCAGTGCCCGCCCTCTGCACTGGGCACGGCTTCCAGTGCCCGCCCTCTGCACTGGGCACGGCTTCCAGTGCCCGCCCTCTGCACTGGGCACGGCTTCCAGTGCCCGCCCTCTGCACTGGGCACGGCTTCCAGTGCCCGCCCTCTGCACTGGGCACGGCTTCCAGTGCCCGCCCTCTGCACTGGGCACGGCTTCCAGTGCCCGCCCTCTGCACTGGGCACGGCTTCCAGTGTCCGCCCTCTGCACTGGGCACGGCTTCCAGTGTCCGCCCTCTGCACTGGGCACGGCTTCCAGTGCCCGCCCTCTGCACTGGGCACGGCTTCCAGTGCCCGCCCTCTGCCTGGGCACGGCTTCCAGTGCCCGCCCTCTGCACTGGGCACGGCTTCCAGTGCCCGCCCTCTGCACTGGGCACGGCTTCCAGTGCCCGCCCTCTGCACTGGGCACGGCTTCCAGTGCCCGCCCTCTGCACTGGGCACGGCTTCCAGTGCCCGCCCTCTGCCTGGGCACGGCTTCCAGTGCCCGCCCTCTGCACTGGGCACGGCTTCCAGTGCCGCCCTCTGCACTGGGCACGGCTTCCAGTGTCCGCCCCCTGCACTGGGCACGGCTTCCAGTGTCCGCCCTCTGCACTGGGCACGGCTTCCAGTGTCCGCCCTCTGCACTGGGCACGGCTTCCAGTGTCCGCCCTCTGCACTGGGCACGGCTTCCAGTGTCCGCCCTCTGCACTGGGCACGGCTTCCAGTTTCCACCCCTCTGCACTGGGCACGGCTTCCAGTGTCCGCCCTCTGCACTGGGCACGGCTTCCAGTGTCCGCCCTCTGCACTGGGCACGGCTTCCAGTTTCCACCCCTCTGCACTGGGCACGGCTTCCAGTGTCTGCTCTCTCTACTGGACACTTCTGGTATCACACTGCTTCCAGCATCCGCCCTTTGCACTGGATACTGCTCCCAATGTCTGTCCTCTGCACTGGACACAACTTCCAGATGCATCAGAATGATACCAAAGCTTAAAAGGTTAAACTAATGAGGATTGGAAAAGGTCCAAAGGAGGTTCACAAGAATGATCTCTGGAATGAAGAGCTTGTTGTATGAAGAACAGTTGAGGACTCTGGGTCTGTACTCTTCGGAGTTTAGAAGGATGAGGGGGGGGGGGATCTAATTGAAACTTACAGGATACTGCGAGTCCTGGATAGAGTGGATGTGGAGAGAATGTTTCCACTAGTAGGAAAAACTAGAACCAGAGGGCACAACCTCAGGCTAAAGGGACGATCCTTTAAAACAGAGATGAGGAGGAATTTCTTCAGCCAGGTGAATCTGTGGAACTTTTTGCTGCAGAAAGCTGTGGAGGCCAGGTCATTGCGTGTCTTTAAGACAGAGATAGGTAGGTTCTTGATTAATAAGGGGATCAAGGGAGAAAGCAGGAAAATGGGGATGAGAAAAATACCAGCCGTGATTGAATGGTGGAGCAGACTCGATGGGCCGAGTGGCCTAATTCTGCTCCTATGTCTTATGGACAGCTATCTTAATAAGATATGGTAAAATCATTGGGCTAATCAGGGACAAGAACTCCCTTTACACAAAAGGAAAATATACCTCTTTTTTTTTTGAGCCGAATTCATTTACCAAAGAGTTGGAGAGCATGAAATGAACGGGTTGTCTTAATCTCAGGAAGGTACAAGTAGCGTGCTGAACGTTTGAAATTTGTACGTTTAGCCATTTGAGGACCAAATGACCTGGGGGAATATTTGGCACTGATTATCAGAGTGTATTGCATTTAGAGAAACATTGGGCGGGATTTTCCAGCACCGCTGGCCCCCAAAACCAGAAAGTCCCACTTGAGGTCAGCGAACCTTTGCGTGGTCTGCCACTTCTCCAGCCCTCACCCGCTACGATTCCCATGTTTCAAGGTAAGCATTTTTTTAGAGATATCAGTACTCCGAGGGTTATGTTTTTGAAAATCATCATGCAGAGATATGCAAACAACTTACATTTTTACTGAATTCCTTTACAGCAACGGAGACAAATCTGATTACTTAGCTGTAGACCAATTAGTCAGCTTTCTGAACGAAGTAAGCTTCTTTCTTTCATTTAACTGCGTCATGTACCCCTGTTTGTCGCTGCTCGCTTCGCTCCTGCCCTCTCAGTGCATGCGACGCATGGTTTGCACCACTGCTTTCTCCCTGCTTCTCTGTGTTTTTTAATTTGTGTAAGCAACGGCAGCGCGCGATGAAACGTGACTTCTCACAAGATTAAATTTGCTTTTGCTATGGGAGCATCACTGCATGGCTGCTTCTGAACAACATACAGTGGATGTTGAGTAGATTGGACCATTACTGTATTAGAAATGTATGATAACCCCTATTGATTCTTTCTCAAGTTGCCGTTGTGTTTCTCTGAGCAAGATGTTCCCTGTTTTAAAAAGATGTGTTTTGTGATCTTTAATTCCCCAATGTGGGATACAGCTGTTGAATGTATTTGTTAGTCGCCAATCCTTTATTTGTTACCCGTCCTGGGACTTTGAACCTTTATTATGCCTGTTTATTGCACATATTTATTCATTTATCTCCTCCACTGAAGGAGCAGAGGAAAAATATTTACACGTGTCAAATGTTTGTACATCATTACCCCACTTAATAACTTTGGGGCTCGAGACCGTAGTCATCATGGGAGTATTTATAAACCAGTTATTTTTTCCGCCTGCATGTTTATTTTAATCACTCTATAAATACAGCACTCTGTGAAATCTCCCTACTACTGTAGTGTATATTAAACTTTGACTATTGTGCAAAACAGTTCTTGTTTTGCATTATTTGTATGATGCCCTTCAGCAAGACCAGTTGATGTTTGTGGGGAAAGTTAGCTTAGCCTCCCCTGAGCTTGTGCACCCAAACATCAGGGTGTTACACATCTAGAACATTGGTTTAATTTGTAAAATTGAATCCGTAGAATCCCTACAAGATAAAAGGAGGCCTTTCAGCTCATCGATTAGCAGTAATCCCACCCAGACCCTATCCCGGTAGCCTCATGTCTTTCCCCTCCTAATTCCCCTGACATTAAGGGTCAATTTAACATGGCCAGTCCATCTAATCTGTACGTTTTTGGACAGTGGGAGAAAATGGCAGCACCCAGAGGAAACCCACGCAGACACTGGGAGAATTGCAAAGTCCACACAGTCACCCAAGGCCAGAATTGAACCCAGGTCCCTGGAGCCGTGAAGCAGCAGTGCTCACCACCATGCTGCCCCCAAATCAAATTTTATAGAATTCAAATTCCACCATCTTCCATGGCAGGATTCGAACCTGGGTCCCCAGAACATCAGTTGAGTTTCAGGAATAATAGCTTAGCGATAATACCACTAGGCTTCACCATAGTGATTTTGATTACCATGTAGTAATAGAAGCAGGAGTAGGCCATTCGGCCCTTCAAGCCTGCTCCGCTATCCATTTTGATCGTAGCTGATCATCAAATTCAATATCCTGATCCCTCTTCCCCCTCCATATCTCTTGACCCTTTAGCCCCAAGAATTATATCTAATTTCTTCTTGAAATCAGATCCCATTTTGGTTTCGACTACTTTCTGTGGTCATAAATTCCACACATTAATCACTCTCTGGGTGAAGAAATTTCTTCTCACCTCAATCCTAAAAGATATACCCCTTATCCTTAAACTATGATCCCTAACTCTGGTCCCCCTACCATCAGGAACATTCTTCCTGAATTTACCCTGTCAAACTCTGTTAGAATTTTCTAAGTTTTCATGAGATTGCCTCTTATTTTTCTAAACTCCAGTGAATATAATCCTAATCTGATTCCTATTTCTTTTAGGTTATGACTATATGGGATTTTTAATTGCTTAATATTTGTAGGGATTAGTTTGAAAGGTGGCAGAGGAGGGGGACATTTGCTGCTTTTTGCTGTCGCTTTTCCACAAAATTACGTGTTTGCCCTGTGATCAAAGAATCCTAATTGCGGAAGGAGGCCATCGAGTCTTCACTGACCACAATCCCACCCAGGGCCTGTCCCCACAACCCCGTGCATTTACTCTGACTAGTCCCCCTGACACTAAGGGGCAATTTAGCCTGACCAATCCACCTAACCTGCACAACTTTGGACTGTGGGAGGAAACCAGAGCATCCAGACGAAATCCACACAGAAAAAGTGACCCAGCCTGGGAATTGAACTGGCACTGTGAGGCAGCAGTGCTAACCATTGTGCCACTGTGTCACCCTGTACTATTACTAGCAATGTTAAAGGGAAAGGAAATGTTGACGTAACAGCTATTTGGAAATTCATAGTAACTTCATTGTTATAGAGTCATAGAATTTTATAGCATGGAAACAGGCCCTTCAGCCCAACGTGTCCATGGCACCCTTTTGTTTAAACTCCTAAGCTAATCCAATTGCCCGCATTTGACCCGTATCCCTTTATACCCATCGTACCCATGTAACTAACACTTTGTAAAAGACAAAATTGTAGCTGCCTCTACTACTACCTCTTGTTCTTGTTCCGGCTCATTCCAGACACTCACCACCTTCTGTGAAAAAAATTGCCTTGTTGGACACTGTTGTTTTTCTTCCCTCTCAGCTTAAATCTATGCCCTTTAGTTTTAGACTATCCTACCTTTGGGAAAAGATATTGACTATCTAGCTATCCATACTCCTCATTATTTTGTAGACCTCTATAAGATCACCCCTCAGCCTCCTACGCTCCAGAGAAATACACCCCAGTCTGTCCAGCCTCTCCTTAAAACTCAAACCATCAAGTCCCGGTAGCATCCGAGTAAATCTTTTCTGCATTCTTTCTAGTTTAATAATATCCTTTCTATAATAGGGTGACCAGAATGTCTTAATGTGAGCCTTATTTGAGACTAATAAATAAACTTTAAACCCTGCTTTCAGAGAAAGTTTGCAAGGTATTTGAAATACACCAACAGCATAAATGCTTACGTGAGAAATAGCTCAAAGATAAGTCAAGGGTACAGGACACACTTCTGTTATCTCCAAGGCTCACAGTTCTCCGATCTTGGCATCCCTTCTTTTGAGTTGTCAAACTTGTGACAAGTTAGTGGGATCCCATTGCAATACATCTTAGCATCGCTGACGAAAATTGTGATCACATTATTGCTCAACTTTTGGGTCAACTTTTAAAAGGTCCCCCTCCCCCACTTTTTAGTGTGACTCCTGAAAATGCCCTTCCCCCCCCATCACAAGCCCACTACTCAGCAAGAGAATGTGTCACACTCGACCAATGTTGTGTGCTAGATGCACCCATAAAGCCAAGTTTCACTGCCCCTTAGTGATGTCCTAGGTAAGAGTTGTGAATGCAGCACGGACAGGATTTACAACTGCGACCATCTGGACTGCATGGATCAGTGTCATTTTGTACAGTGGATTTACAGCCTCCACCATCTGGGACATGAGTACATTCACATGAGCACCTACTTAGGGATACTTCCTTGGAAATAAAGTTTGGTGGGGTTTTTTTTCTCTCCTACCTTGATGTGGCAGCAAAGTAACATTGCAAAGCAACAAAAGCATGGTGGCTTAGTGGTTAGCACTGCTGCTTCACAGCGCCAGGGTTCAGTTCCCACTTCGGGTCATGTCTGTGTGGAGTTTGCACGGTAAGAAGTCTCTCAACACCAGATTAAAGTCCAACAGGTTTATTTGGTAGCACAAGTTTTTGGAGTGTTACTCCTTCCTCAGGTGGGTGAGGATTTGTGTTCACAAACAGGGCATATGCTGTTTACAAAATAATGGTTCAAATGCGAGTCCTTACAGATAATCAAGTCTTTGATTACCTGTACTTGATTACCTCGAAAGACTCACATTATCTTGTAAATTGAGTGTGTGTCTGCTTTGTTTGTGAATACAACTCTGCACTCACCTGAAGAAGGAGCAATACTCCGAAAGCTCGTGCTACCAAATAAACCTGTTGGACTTTAACTTGAGGTTGTGAGACTTCTTACTGTGCTTATCCTAGTACAACGCTACCATCTCCACATCATGTGTGGAGTATGCACATTCTCGCCATGTCTGCGTGGGTTTCCTCTGGGTACTCTGGTTTCTTCTCACAGTCTGAAAGACGTGCTGTTAGGTGCGTTGACCCTAACAGGTGCCAGAGTGTGGTCACTAGGGGAATTTCACAGTAATTTCATTGCAGTGTTAATGTAAACTTTACTTGTGACTGATAAATAAACCTTTTACTTTTTTTCTAATTCACAGCACCAGGGACACGGGTTCAATTCAGGCCTTGAGTGTCTGTGTAGAGATTGCACGTTCTCCCCATGTCTGCGTGGATTTGCTCCAGTTTCCTCCCACAGTCCAAAAATGTGTGGGTTAGGTGCATTGAACATGCTAAATTACTCTTTAGTGTCAGGGGAATTAGTAGGATAAATATGTGGGGTTATTGGAAGAAGGCCTGTGTGAGATTGTTGTTGGGCCGAATACCCTTCTCCTGCACTGTAGAATTCTTTGATTCCATGACATTAGTTGTTGATTTGATAATTATTACAGTGTAGCTGACTAACATTACAAAGCAAATTCAGTTGCATGTTAATTATGAGTTTGCAAACTATTGCAGACTGTGTCACACTCGAGCACTTGAAGTTATTGTAGCTATCTTCAAATTTGATCAGAAAACTCAAGAATAACAATCTTGCTTGGAGTAATATTAACTTCATTTCATGTCTAGCCCTGACATACATATAGAAGCTTTACTATTTTTGAGAAACACTCAGGTTCTTTGGGTGACATTCCAACACTTATTGATCTTCAACCTAAATTTGGATAAAGAGATGAGCTCAAACAGAAGGAGCGTTTCGTCAGAAAGAATGTTGTTACATAATATAGGATCCTTGCTTGTGCAGAAGGAGGCCATTTGGCCCACAGTCACTTCCAGCTCCTATCCCTGTAGACTCGCACATTTATCTTGCTAGTCCTCTGATACTAAATGTTAATCTAGCATGATCAATCAGGCTAACCTACACATCTTAGGACACTAAGGGACAATTTAGCATGGCCAATCAACCTAACTTGCACATCTTTGGAGTGTGGGAGGAAACTGGAGCACCCAGAGGAAACCCTCGCAGACACGGGGAGAATGTACAGACAGTGACCCAAGCCGGGAAACAAACCCACGTCCCTGGCACTGTGAGGCAGCGCTGCTAACCACTGTGCTGCTTGGTTGTTGAACACAAGTGACTCGAGAATAGAGATAAAAGGAACTATTTCATCGTCAATCGGTTGCCATTGACACCGCAAAAACGTGCGAGTTAGGTTGATTGGCACTTGCTTTGGGTTATAAACCATTGGCAGGGAACACTTTAATTCAGGCTTTTCCTTACTGACTGCAGACTCAACGAGACCCGCGACTGAATGAAATTTTGTTCCCCTTCTATGAATCGAAAAGAGCAATGCAGATACTTGACATTTATGAACCTGATGAGGAATTGCGGAAGAAAGGTAAGCACACTGCCGTCTCACTGAAGTGTAAGAGGGTTCCGGTGACTGTGGCATTAATCTTCAGCACTCTTCCTTCCTGTTGTTTTTAAATTATTGGCACATTGTACCATCAGTGCTTTTGTTAACCTCGCTCTTTATCAGAACCTCATGTATACAGCAAGGTAAACTGTTCTTTGATTTGATTTATTATAATGAAAAGGATTGTTTTTTTACGCACTACACATGATGTGGAGATGCCGGCGTTGGACTGAGGTGGGCACAGTAAGTAGTCTCACAACACCAGGTTAAAATTCATTTGGTGTCACGAGCTTTCGGAGCCCTGCTCCTTCACCAGGTGAATCAATACACTACACAAAGCAAACTGTTCATCAAATACATCGGGGAAAAGGAACAGAGTGGGTGCAGAATGTAGCGTTGAAGTCACAGCCAGTGTGTAGGGAAAGATCAGCTTCGTATAAGGAAGGCCCATTCAAAAGCCTTTTTGATTTGATTTAATTCTATTTATTATTGTCATATGTATTAATATACAGTGAAACATATCATTTTTTGCACCTTATATAGACAGAGCATACCGTTCATGGAGAAGGGAAGGAGAGAGTAGAGAACGTAGTGTCACAGTCATAGCTAGGGTGCAGAGAAAGATCGGTTGATATATGGTAGGTCCATTCAAAGGTCTGATGGCGCCAGGGAAGGTGCTGTTCTTGAGTCAGTTGGCACATGCTCGCAGACTTTTGTATCTTTCCCCGACGGAAGAAGGTAGAAGAGAGAATGTCTGGGGTGCGTTGGATCCTAAATTAGAAAGCAGCACTACATCTGACAACCTACTCATTCCTGAAACACTACATTTGATTTGATTTATTATTGTTACATGTATCAGTATACAGTGAAAAGTATTGTTTCTTGCACTCTATACAGATAAAGCATACCATTCATAGAGGAGGAGAGAGTGCAGAATGTGGTGTTACAGTCATAGCTAGGGTGTAGAGAAAGACCAACTGAGTGCGAGGTAAGTCCATTCAAAATATATCTATTATTTTGAGCAGCTTCAGAATGGAGGGAGAAAAAACTACAGTGCTGATATTTTATTGGTGAAGCAAGTGTTGGACAGAGTGATAAGGTTAGGGGAAATACTCAGTGTACCAAATATTATACATAGCATTGTACCTTGGTTCCACTTACTAAAAAGTAAAATCAGTAGAGTATTAACCACTCATAACATCGCCACCTTTCTTCAGAACTCGATTTGGGCACAATCAGTAATACCACTGGAATTTGAAGATGAGTTTGTGAAGTTTTATATTTATTTGTGGCACAAGTAAGGTGTACCCTAACACTGCATTGAAGCTACTATGAAAGTCCTGCAGTCATCACACTCTGGCGCCTGTTCGGGTACACTGAGGGAGAATTTAGCACTTAAACAACATGCCTTTCAGACTGTGGGAGGGAACTGGAGCACCCGGAGGAAACCCACGCAGGTATGGGGTGAGAATGTGCAAACTCCACACAGACCCAAGCTGGGAATCGAACCCAGATCCCTGGCGCTGTGAGAGCAGTGCTAATCACTGTGCCACGTATGGAGTCCAGCAAGGAGAAAAGATTAGACTGTGGTACAAAATGCTGCAAGATTATGGCCAATGCAAAAGCAGAAAATGCTGGAAAATCTCAGCATGCCTGACAGCATCAGTGCAAAGAGAATAGTTTAAAGTTTATTTATTAGTGTAACAAGTCAGGCTTACATTAACACTGCAGTGAAGTTACTGTGAAAATCCCCAAGTCGCCACACTCTGGCACCTGTTCAGGCACACGGAGAGAGAATTTAGTACCTAAACAACATGTCTTTCGATCTGTGGGAGGAAACTGGAGGACCCGGAGAAAATCCTTGCAGACACGCTGAGAACATGCAGACTCCACACAGACAGTGACCCATGCTGGGAATGGAACCGGGTACCTTGGTGCCACGAGGCAAGAAACTTCTGCCCACGAAACCGAAGTTTTCTAGAGCAGTTTTTTTGTTTTTAAATGGGGTTAAAAGCCACAAGAAGCCGACTTCTGTTCAAGAGAACTTGCATTTAAAATTCCACAATCGTTTGTGCCAGTCTGGTGGTTTCAGCCAGGTTTTGTTTGCAAAAGCCATGGCAACTTCAATACCTCACTGTGGGAAGAGGACTCAGCTGTTGTGGTAAATTCACCCACACCATGTCCCTGATCGTTTCTGATGGGCCAAGTATGTGAAGAAAAAGAAAAACATCGCAATGCCTACCCCAGCTCATTTTTCCAAACCTCCAGCAATGCCCCAACCAAGATGGTGGTGCAGTGGTTAGCACTGCTGCCTCACAACACCAGGGACCCGGGTTCGATTCCCGGCTTGGGTCACTCTCTGTGCGGAGTTTGCACGTTCTCCCCGTGTCTGCGTGGGTTTCCTCCGGGTGCTCCGGTTTCCTCCCACACTCCAAAGCTGTGCGGGTTAGCCGGATTGGCCATGCTAAATTTCCCTTCAGCGTCCCAAGATATATCGATCAGGTGGATTGGCCATGCTAAATTGCCCTGCAGAGGGAACTAGCTAGGGTAAATGCACGGGGACGGGGCCTGGTGGGATTGTGGCTGGTGCAGACTCGACGGGCCAAATGGCCTCCTTCTGCACTGTCAGGTTTCTGTGGATTCAAGCGCGGAGTTCCATCTCAAAACCCGGGGACGTGTCCGTGCAGTGACCCCACAGCAGAGGGACATACAAATCACGAAAAGACAAAGTAAAAACGTGGGAGATAATTCTCTCCATTTACACACACACACACACAAATACACATACACACACACATATACAAATACATATACACACATATATACAAATACATACACATACATGCACACACACAAATACACATACACACACACATATACAAATACATACACACACACATATACACATACACATACATGCACACGCACACACACATACATACATGCACACACACATGCACACACGCATATACACACACATACACACGCACACACACACACACACACACACACACACACACACGGCTAAAGCTAGTTGTGCGTCGAAAAGCTGATGGGAAAAATGCATTGAGAGTTGATCTTTTAAAATTAGCGGTGACCTGCCCAGAATAGTTTAATGTAGCGTGGCATTTGTAATGGACTCCGTTTCCCCAATTTCGATAGCTTTCCATAAAAAGCTTGGCGTCAGTAGTGGGGACTATATTAGGCAAAGTGCTCAAAGACTGTCTCGTTGGAAGGGTATTGATGCACAGCGGAATCTTGAGGCTGCCTGCCACCTAATGGGCATCAGGTTAAACTGCATCAGCCACAGGATCAAAGCAAAACACTTCCAAAATGCTGGAATCTGAAACAAAAGCAGAATGTGCTGGAAAATCTCGATGTAGAGATGCCGGCGTTGGACTGGGGTAAACTCAGTAAAGTTTTACAACACCAACTTTAAATCCAACCAATTTATTTGACAGTAAATCCACAAGCTTTCGACGAAGGCTGTAAAGTCAAAAGCTCGCGGATTTACTATCAAATAAATTGGTTGGATTTAAAATTGGTGTTGTAAAACTTTACTGGAAAATCTCAGCAGGTCTGGCAGCATCTGTGGAGAGAGGACAGAGCCCACGTTTCAAATCTGGAAAGCCCTTTATCAGAGCTCTGACGAAGGGTCATCCAGACTTGAAACGTTGCCAAATTCTATGGCAGCATAGCGGCAAAGTCTGTTTGTGCAGCACAGTTGGCACTGCTGCCTCACAGCACCAGGGATCTGGGTTCGATTCCTGGCTTGGGTCACTGTCTGCACGGAGTTTGTACGTTCTCCCTCTGTCTGCATGAGTTTCCTCCAGGTGCTCCAATTTCCTCCCACAGTCCGAAAGACGTGCTGGTTAGATGATTGGCCATGCTACGTTCTCTCTCAGTGTACCTGAACAGGTGCTGGAATGTGGCAACTCGGGGATTTTCACAGTAGCTTCATTGCGGTGTTAATGTAAACCTACTTGTGACTAATAAATAAATTTTAAACTATTCTCTATAGTTAAACAGATGCTATCAGACCTGCTGAGATTTTCCAGCATTTTCTGTTTTTGCACTGACCATAATCCTTATAACTTTCCCTTCCACAGTCTAATCTCTTCTGCTTGCTGGACTTCATACCTGGCACAGTGCACAGTGGTTAGCACTGCTGCCAAGGACTGGGTTCAATTCCCAGCTTGGGTCTGCACGTTCTCCCCATGTCTGCGTGGGTTTCCTCTTGGGTACCCCAGTTTCCTCCCACAGTCCGAAAGACAAGCTGGTTAGGTGCATTGGCCATGCTAAATTCTCCCTCAGTGAACCCAAATAGGCACCACAGTGTGGCTACTGGGGGATTTCCAGTAAATTTTCACTGTTTTGTTTTATTCAAAAGAGGGATACGGGCGTTGCTGACTAGCCAGTATTTATTGCCCATCCCCAAGAGCAATTGAGAGTCAACCAAATTGCCATGGCTCTGGAGTCATGTGTAGGTCGGGCCAAGTTTGGAGGTCAGCTTTCCTTCCCTCCATTGTAATTCTTTCCATGAGGATGAGCAGGGAGTAAGGCAGTTCCGGATACACTAGACAGAAGTTTGGGCATTTGATGGGGGTTGCAGTAAGATGTAGGGTTGGGTGAGGTCGCCGTGGTGGACGGTTTTTACCTGAGTTTGAGTCTTGGGTGGGTGAGGGTTGAACACACTTGATATCATCAGTTTGGAACTCAGTCTGTTGTAACTCCTGGCTTCATTTATATCCTGCTATTGCCAGCTGTCTGCAGGCAGAAAGAAGGAACTGGGTGCCTTCAGCAAGGACAAAATAGTCTCCCAAACATACAAAAGTAAGACTGAGGAGCGAAGGTCAGATTGACGCACAAATGCGAAGAGAGAAAACCCAAGCTGCAGAGGCGCAGAATTTTGCGCACCGTTTCTTCACAGTGTCTGGGTCAGAATCCTGGAATCCCACCCCCACTCCTCAAACAGCGTTGTGAGTTAACCCACAGTACGGAGACTACAGCGATTCAAGAAGGCAGCTCACCACCACCTTCTCATGGGCAACTCAGGATGGACAATAAATGCTGGCCAGCCAGCGATGCCCATGTTCCAAAGTGAGTAAAAGAAAAAAAAAATCCAGTTCCTCAAATTCCAGCAGTTGTGAAGGAAGCCTAATCCATCGCACAAAACCAGCCTCCCATCCATTGACTCTGCCTACGCTTCCCGCTGCCTCGGAAAAGCAGCCAGCATAATTAAAAATCCCATGCATCCCGGACATTCTCTCTTCCACCTTCTTCTGTCGGGAAAAGGGTAAAAAAGTCTGAGGTCACGTACCAACCGACTCCAGAACAGCTTCTTCCCTGCTGCTATCAGACTTTTGAGGTTGATCTTTCTCTATACCCTAGATATTACTGTAACACGACATCCTGCACCTTCTTTCCTTCTCTATGTTTTGTCTGTATAAGGCGCAAAAAACAATACTTTTCACTGTATTCCAATACACGTATCAAAATGAAGGAAAGTTTTTAAAAAGAAAGTTATGTTCTGATCCCCGTAGAGACCTGTAACTTTTAGAAGGAGATGTGAACATCTCGTTATGGCTGCGAGGATATTTTACATTTTGAAATTCTTACTGTAACAAATGATTATTGAAACATCAGCCCCAATTATGTTTAAAAGGCCTTTTGAGTGTCCTTTCCCATTCGGCCTCACTTTCAAGCTGGCGGGTGCCCCGGTGAGTGAGGGTGGGGAAATAGAGAAAGGCCTCACCCTCATTTCAAGCGGGAAGGGTAGGCTGCCTCCGATGGAAGGTCCCTTCTGACTGGTGGAGCCTTCCCCGCACAGAGAGGAGACATCCAGATTTCCCCCCCCCCCCACCTAATTCAACCCTCTCGCCTCCAACACCCAATCCACTGACAATCAGTGACAATGAGATTCCCCCACCCTCCTGGGTTTGTGGTAGGGTAGGGAGGGTGTTTGCAGGCGTTGAGGATGAGAGTGTCCCGGGATAGGTTGAGCACAAATTGACCCGTCCACTTTACCATGTAGGCACGGCTGCAGGATAGAATTCAAAGGGTCTGTGTGCTCATGTGAATTGGCTGCACACATCAAGAGACTGTTAGGGAGAATAGCGTGTGTTTTCCCAAATGGAATTTTAAATGCAGCAGGAAGCCTTGATGCATGTTGTAGAGTCAAAGCAACACAATATAGAAACAGGCCCTTCGGCCCAATTGGTCCAGGCTGACCATGGTGTCCTCCTAGCTCATCCCATTTAGCTCTCTGATCCTTTCCCATCCATGTACTTATCCAAATGCTTTTTAAATGTTGCTATTGTACCTCCACTTTCTCTGACAGCTCATTCATATACACACCACTCTCTGTGTGAAGAAGGTACCCCTTTTAAATCTTTCCCCTCTCACCTTAAACCTATATCCTCTAGTTTTAAACTCCCCTTCCATGGGAAAAAGATGATGTGTATTCATCCTATCTATCATGATCTTTTACACCTCAGTAAGGTCACCCCTCAGTCTCCTACATTCCAAGGAGTAAAGTCCGAGCGAGTAACCCGCCATGTGGGAGGGTTTCCTCTGCCCCATATTTCCAGCAGCATAGTAAGCACGTTCCCTGTAACTCAGAGCCAGTACTCCTGTAACTCAAGGCCAGTACTCCTGGTAACTCAGGGCCAGTACTCCTGGTAACTCAGGGCCAGTACTCCTGTAACTCAGGGCCAGTACTCCTGGTAACTCAGGGCCAGTACTCCTGGTAACTCAGGGCCAGTACTCCTGTAACTCAGGGCCAGTACTCCTGGTAACTCAGGGCCAGTACTCCTGTAACTCAGGGCCAGTACTCCTGGTAACTCAGGGCCAGTACTCCTGGTAACTCAGGGCCAGTACTCCTGGTAACTCAGGGCCAGTACTCCTGGTAACTCAGGGCCAGTACTCCTGGTAACTCAGAGCCAGTACTCCTGGTAACTCAGAGCCAGTACTCCTGGTAACTCAGGGCCAGTACTCCTGGTAACTCAGGGCCAGTACTCCTGGTAACTCAGGGCCAGTACTCCTGTAACTCAGGGCCAGTACTCCTGGTAACTCAGGGCCAGTACTCCTGGTAACTCAGAGCCAGTACTCCTGGTAACTCAGAGCCAGTACTCCTGGTAACTCAGAGCCAGTACTCCTGGTAACTCAGAGCCAGTACTCCTGGTAACTCAGAGCCAGTACTCCTGGTAACTCAGGGCCAGTACTCCTGGTAACTCAGGGCCAGTACTCCTGGTAACTCAGGGCCAGTACTCCTGGTAACTCAGGGCCAGTACTCCTGTAACTCAGGGCCAGTACTCCTGGTAACTCAGGGCCAGTACTCCTGGTAACACCCTCATAAATCTTCCCTGCACCCTTTCCAATTCATCACTGTAAAAAGTCTCACAACACCAGGTTAAAATCCAACAGATTTATTTGGAATCACGAGCTTTCAGAACACTGCTCCTTCAACAGGTGAGTCCTCTTGAAACCTGAAGAGGACACGCCCGATGAAGGAGCAGTGTCCCAAAAGCTCATGATTCCAACTAAACCTGTTGGGACTTTACCAGGTGTTGTGAGACTTCTTACTGTGCCCACCCCAGTCCAACACCAGCATCTCCACATCACCAATTTATCAATGTCCTTCCTCTAACAAGCGCCAGAATTCCACCAGCGTGCCCCCTCGTGGAATTGGAGCGGGCAAGGGAGGGAAAATGGAAATGCCCATTGACCTCAGGAGGGATTTTCCGGTCTTGCTGGAGCGGGGCTGTAAAATCGCGCCCAAGGTGGCCAGAACTGTACACGATATTCCAAAGTTTGTTTGTCGCCTTTGAGGAACGGTGTTCTGGAAAAAGAAAATGGTGAACTTGAATGAGGACAGTCTCAACAGGGATCTTGGGTTCATGTCACACTATCTGTAACCCCCATGACTTGCCTGGGTTAGCAAAAAAACCTCACTTACTGTGCTGGACGGAGACAATACACATCCCTCTAAGCTGTGCTCAGTGCTCCGTCCACTCACATTGTTAGCCACTTTAAGACTTGAATAGCAGGTTAGGTGTAAAGATTCGCATTCTAATCAGCAATCTGTAAACAATCTGTGCTGTTATACGTGCTGTTTGAGACCAGAACACCTCATTCACCTGACGAAGACAGCCTCGAAAGCCTATGAGTTTACTATCAAATAAATCGGTTGGGACTTAAACCTGCTGTTGTCAGACTTCTTACAAACTTGAATGGGCTCAGAGATGTGTTTTGCGTGTCCTCTCTCACTTGCATAAAAGCAAATTACTGCGGGTGCTGGAATCTGAAACCAAGAGGGAAAACGCTGGAAAATCTCAGCAGGTCTGGCAGCATCTGTAAGGACAGAAAAGAGCTGACATTTTGAGTCCAGATGATTCTTTGTCAAAGCTAAAAGGCATAGAAAATGGGAGATATTTATACTGCAAGGGGAGGGAATGAAAGATGAGGCATAGCCATAGAAATAAGAGGATTCTGGACTGCCATTAGCAGCCTTTCCCCTTTATTTCTGTGGCTACGACTCATCTTTCATTCCCTCCCTCTGCAGTATAAATATCTCCACTTTCAATGCCATTTGGCTTTGACAAAGGGTCACCTGGACTCAAAACATCAGCTCTTTTCTCGCCATACAGATGCTGCCAGATCTGCTGAGATTTTCCAGCATCTTCTCTTTTGGTTTCTCTAATACTTGCAACTTTCCTTCCTTGACTGTCGACTCAAAACAGGTTATTGAAAGCACAGGAATTGACATCAATGTGACCGTGTTGTAAATGCTCCATTACCAATGGAGTGTATACCTTTGTGTTGTATGCACGAGATTGCCCGTTGTATCGATGCGATACTGAACGCAGGATTCTGCTCTCTGTGTGTGACATGGTTACCGTTGGTTATTTTTGTTAAGGTGAGAATAAGATTTTCAGCGGAGAGGCCACACATTAATCAGTTCTGGTTGGTTGCACAGACCCAATTAGTGATGCTGTACTAGCGCACTTCATGGCACTGACACAGATTTCCAAACCCACTGCTCCAGTTTGAGTTAAAGCCTACCAATTTTTGTTTTGCAGCACTTATGTCATGCGATGGCTTCTGCAGCTACCTGATGTCGGACGAGAACGCCCCGGTTTTCCTCGATCGTTTGGAGCTGTACCAAGAAATGGAGCACCCGCTCTCCCATTACTTTATAAGCTCCTCTCATAACACCTATCTCACAGGGAGGCAGTTTGGAGGAAAATCCTCTGTTGAGATGTACAGACAAGTCCTCTTATCAGGCTGCAGGTTTGTCCTCGTGTGTGGAACCTATTCTTAGGCAGGAAACTCCAAAGTGTTTTTCTAAAGTTAGTCTAGATTTTGCATTTGATTTTGGCTTAGTTGAGCAAGAGGTGGTTCACTCCAGGTATGATTCAAGTGACCCACGAGGGAGCTTTTATTAGACGAAGTTTATTTAAGAACACTGTTAAGTTTTATGTTTAGAGTCACTAAGTAGGCTTACCTTAACACTGCAGTGAGGTTTCTGTGAAAATCCTCTAGTTGCCACACTCAGGATACACTGAGGGGGAATTTAGCACAGCCAATGCACCAAACCAGCAAGCCTTTCAGACTGTGAGAGGAAACCGGAACACCTGCAGGAAACCCACGCAGACACAAGGAGAAGGTGCAGACTCCACACAGACAGTGACCCAAGCCAGGAATCAAATCTGGGTCCCTGGCGCTGTGAGGTGGCAATGCTAACCACTGTGCCACCACACTGTTAAAATACAACACAAAAGAATTAGCAGATTTTTTTCCAATTACAGGACTTAAACATGACACGGTATAACTCCTAACAGCTAGCTATCTATGTTGTTCCAAGACAAATATCATCCTGCAGGTAGTCTCCAGACTAAGCCCAGAAAGCAGGTATACCCACGTGATGCTGGATTTTTCACTTTTGCTGTGAATTGGCCTGTTGAATGTTGGATCAAATCTCTGAGCTTCCACAGTCTTAGAATTATCAGAAAGCCTCTGGAGAGAGCGAGAGAGAGACTGCGTCCTTCCACTGGCTTCTGGCAGCAACTGAGAAAGAAAACAAAAAAACTGGATAACTCCTCCACTCTTCCTGAAAATAGTAGAATAGGAAATTTTACATCCACCTGGGAGAGAGCCTTAGTTTAACAGCTCACCCAGCAGATGGCATCTCTGACACTGCAACACTCCCTTGGTACTGCACTGGAGTGTCGGCCTGGATTTCTGCTCTGGAGTCAGACTGCAGAACCTTGTGGATCAGAGGGGCAGATCTCTCCACTGAGATCTCACAGGCACACATGTTGAGGTCGCTCGATATTAGTTCTTCAGGGATAAGTACAGGAAGACATGATGCAGTCCCCATCTGTGATTCCACATCCATCTCTCCCTCTCCCACCTCTTAATTTGCCACACTGCATTGTTGATCAAAGAACACAGTGGCAGAGTGTTAGCACTGTGCCAGGGACCCGGGTTCGATTCCCAGCTTGGGTCACTGTCTTTGCGGAGTCTACACGTCCCCGTATCTATATGGGTTTCCTCCGGGTGCTCCAGTTTCCTTCTGCGCTCCGTGGATGTGCAGGTTAGATGGATTGGTTTTCCATATTGCCTTTTAATGTCCAAAGAAGTATAGATTAGGAGGATTGGTCATGCTAAATTTCCCCTTTAGTGTCCAAAGATGTGTCGGTTACTTAGATTAGCCATGCTAAATTGCCCCTTAGTGTTCAAAGATGTGTAGGTTAGGTGGATTAGCCATGCTAAATTGCCTCTTAGTGCTCAAAGATGTGTAGGTTAGGTGGATTAGCCATGCTAAATTGCCTCTTAGTGTTCAAAGATGTGTAGGCTAGGTGGATTGGCCGTGCTAAATTCCGCCTTGGTGTCAAAGGGATTAGCAGGGTAAATATGTGGGGTTACGGGGAAAGTGCCTGGGTGGGATTGTTGTTGGTGCAGGTTCAATGGGCCAAATGTCCTCTTTCTGCATCGTACGGATTCTATAATTCTATGAAATGGTTAAGTCAGAGTAAACAAGGTTTGTGACGTGTCTCCTGAACATGTCACTATCATGTGTGACACCATCCCAGTTAATTCTGACATAGGAATACAGCAGTGTCATTACATTATGTGTATATGTAATTACTGCCTGCTCCGCATTCACTCACGATCATGGGGTTGATCTTGGCCGTCAACTCCATTTCCTGGTCTGTTCCCCATATCCGCTGTGCCATTGGGTTACCGGCTCACTGCCAAACCATTGCCGCTGCACCTTCGGCTTTGCTGACTCTCTCGGGGGATTCTGATCCCCCCCGAGACTGGGTCACGGAATTAAGGCACTTCTGTTAATTGTCTTCGACAGATGCCGAGAAGCTGCAAAATCACCTTTACGCGTCAGCCTCAGCAGCTGATTGGATGACAGGCTGAAAAATATTGCCCTTGAACAAAGAACAGCTGTCGTGCATTGCAGATTAGAGATTCGGAAAGTACCTGGGGAAATGCAGCACAGTAAAGGACAAAGACTTCTGAAGCAATTGGCAAGGACTATGCTTGACTGAGAGCTTCACCTATAATGTGAAGGATAAGGATTATGATTGTTTTAATGGCTTTGGTTCACTGCTTGGTATCAGTCAGACGTAGCTAAGTATTTCTATATATAAAATAATCATGTGTGTTGGAGGATATGAACACTCTTAATGTTTGTGTTCGTTGTTAATGGAAACTTAGTGCACTTATCGAGGAACTCTTTAAATTAGACAAATCCCGCTTTGCCTTCCAGGGAAAATGGAAATTAGCCTTGAACATTCGATATTTATCTTCACGTTTAAAAAAAAGTCTTAATAAAACTGAACTGCAGTTGCATCTTTGTGATGGTGTTTCGATCATATTTATATCAGTTGGGATGTTGCAGAGTTAAAATTGCCCTCAGCTATCTGTGTCGCAAGCCTGTGTCTCAGATTCTGCTCTGACCCATCGCAACACATCCGTAAGCACATTTTAAATTGAAGATGGTCAAGTTAAAGAATGCAAATTCTAACCGAGTGGCGGTGATTGCTGTGGCAAATTTAAGGAAGTCAGGAAGATATGGGCAGGCACGGTGGCACAATGGTTAGCACTGCTGCCTCCCAGCACAGGGATCCCGGCTTCAATTCCGGCCTCAGGTCACTGCCTGAGTAGAGTTTGCATGTTCTCCCCATGAGTGCGTGGGTTTCCTCGGGGAACTCCAGTTTCCTCCCATCGTCCAAAGATGTACAGGCTAGGTTGATTGGTCATGCTACATTGACCTTAGTGTCATTGAGATTAGCAGGGCAAATAAATGAGGTAACGGGAATAGGGCCTGGATGGGATTGTGGTCAGTACAGACTTGATGGGTTGAATGGCCTCTTTCTGTACTGTAGGGATTCTATTATAAATGAAACCTTGGTGTATATCTGGATTTATTAAATAGTCACTTCTCGTAGAGTCACGGAGTGGGATTTTCCAGCTGCGATCGCCCCTAGCCCGGAAAATCCTACCTGAACCTCCGCATCTTCCGCCCCCTACCTACCACTATTTCCATGGCAGATGGGACGGGTTGGAAAAATTTTGCCCATTCAGTGCAGAGAAGGCCCTTCAGCCCATTGGGTCTACGCCAATCCCATTAAATCCCAATTTTCTGCACTTGTCCCCTATCTTTGAATGTTATGATATTTCAAGTGCTCATCCAAATATTTTTTGGAGGTTGTAAGGTTTCCAGCCACTCCTCCCTTCCCAAGGCAGTGCATTCCAGATTCCCTTTGCCTTCTGAGTGAAAAATATTTTTCTGAAATCCCCTCTGGATCTGCTGCCCCTTATCCTAAAACTATGCCCCCTTGTAATTGACCCCTCAACCAAGGAGAACAGCTGCTTCCTACTCATTCTGTCCATATTCCTCATAATCTTATACACCTCAATGTCCCCCCTCAACTTCCTTGGCTCTGAGAAAAACAATCCAAATCCTGTCCCGTCTCCAATGTTCCATCCCAGGTAAACACATCGGGGAACCTCCTCTGTACTCCCTCTGGTGGAATCACATCCTTTCTATAGTGAGGTGATGAGGTCCACAGCGCAACCAATGCTTTGTACAATTCCAACATTATTTCCTTGCTCTTTGACTCCCTATATAATAACTGATGAAAGCAAGTGTCACTGATGGCTTCTTAACTATTCTCTTCTCGTGCTACGCTGACTTCTGGGAGCTGTGAATCGTCACCCCAAGGTCCCTCTCTTCCCCTGAGCTTCCCAGTGTCCTGCCATTCATTAAGTACGCCCTCACCTTATTGCTTCTTCCAAAGTGCACTTATCAGTTTATTATTGGTAATATTTTTGCATTTGAACACAAGCTGTACATTAATAATAAATGTGTTTTAAAACCACCTGCATCAAATACTATAACCTAATATAATTTTGTTCTACACGTATAATCAAACCCCCCCCATCTGGACACATGATTGGATCTCTTGTTTTGCCTTTCTCAAGGAGGGAAGAAAAGCCAGAATTACTGAGTAGCCATGTCCAAATGTACAATGGAAATTATATGTTTGTAATCTGGCTCAGGATTAATAATGTTTTGTTTAAGGTAGACAAAGTCTGAAATTCCAGTCACCCACTAAAGAGAATGCGGCACAGTGGTTCGCACTGCTGTCTCACAATGTCAAGAACTCGGATTCAATTCCCGGCTTGCGAGTCTTCACGTTCTCTCTGTGTCTGTGTGGGTTTCCTCAGGGTGCTCCAGTTTCCTCCCACAATCCAAAGATGCGCTGGTTAGGTGCATTGGCCATGCTAAATTCTCCCTCAGTATAACTGGTCAGGTGCCAGAGTGTGGTAACTAGGGGATTTTTACACTATCTTCATTGCAGTGTTAATGTAAGCTTATTTGTGATAACTAATAAATAAACTTTAAACTCTAGAATAAAGCTGCAGGATTCCATGGTTTTAAACAAACAAAATAAACTTGACTATATAAGGTCAGCAAAGTAAAGCAATTTAGAATATCTATCTTGTACTTTAATGTTCAGAATTAACACAGCACATTACCTAGCAAATGGCAAATGCAACCAGTATCGATTCCACGGATTTATTTGCATCCCACACAGACATCAATGACAACTAAGAGCCAGAAAATTTTATTAAAATTGTGTCTTCTTCATGGGGAATTTCAATTCTTCCCTTTCAAAGATTTATTCCCATAAAAGCTGCTCTACTTCAGATCACCTCAACAACTGATCACCTCTGGATGGTTCAATCTCTTCTCCTGAGACTGCATTCCATGGGATTCACTAAGCTACTTCAGCATTTTTAATTAGCAGCACAATTCTGACTCTTTTGAAACTGCTAAACTAGCGCTGCCCTGGGATTCTGTAAACTCCAGCCTCCTGGCTGCACTGAGCTATAAATAACTCTCAGAATTTCTCTGCTCTAACTGCGTGGCACAGAACGAGTGATCTTCCACAACCACGTCAACTCCACCGGACTTTTCTGAGCCCTGACTATCTGGAGTTTGTCCAGAGCTCTCCGGGCTTCTGCGTAAACTGCAAACAACACGTGGTCCAAACTGCAACTAACAGCAAAGAGACCGATAAACTGAAAACCGAGAAACTTCTTAAGCTCCGCAAATCTCTATGGAGATGTGGCCTTTCAAGGTTCACAGTGCTTTTCAAATAATTTAGTCTAGCTCTGACAAGAATCATCTGACTGGACATCTCATTTGTCACAACATGCTGTAGATAAATTAAGTCCCAAATTCACAGTCAGTTCTTTAGTGCTTCATGCAGCATTATATTCAGAATAGAAATACGTTTTGTTGTAAATGAACACCACATATGTCATTATTTTAGTATCTAAATATTGCAGTTGGAATATTCCACCAGAATTATGACCTCTTTATTGTGTTTTAACAGGTGTATTGAATTAGATTGCTGGGATGGAAAGGGCGAAGACCAGGAGCCGATAATAACACACGGAAAGGCAATGTGCACAGATATTCTTTTTAAGGTAAACTTGTTTCTTGGAATAACCTTCAGCAGATAATATTTTTACTTTTCATACTTCCTGTAATTTTGATGTTCAGAGAATCCCTGCAGTGCAGAAGCTGGCCATTCAGCCCATCAAGTCTGCACGGAGTCTCTCGCATGGAACATCTTAACCAGGTCCTATTCTCGTATTTATCCCATGAATCCCTCTAACATAGACATCCTGTGACATTAAGGAGTAATTTAGCACGTCCAATCAACCTAACCTGCATATCTTTGGACACTAAGGGCCAATTTAGCATGGCCAATCCACCTAGCCCGCACGCATCTTTGGACTGAAGGAAACCGGAGCATCTGGAGGAAACCCACACAAGCACAGGGAGAACATGCAGACTCCAAACTGACAGTGACCCGAGGCCAGAATCGAACCTGGGTCCCTGGAGCTGAGAGGCAGCAGTGCTAACCACTGTGCCACCATGTAAAATAGAGGACAGTCTGCAATCCTAACCTGTGTTCTCATGGATAATTTTCCAACCTTGGGGAGAGACTGGTGCAGCGGTAATGTCACTGAATTAGTAATCTAGTCGGCCCAGCCTGAGGACACAGGTTCAAATCCCACCATAGCAGTGGTGGAATTTAAATTTAGTGATAAAATCGGGAATTGAAAATCAGAAATGGTTAGCATGGAATTGTTATCCTTTTGTTGCAAAAGTCCATCTTGTTCTTTAAGGGAAGGAAATCAGCCATCTTTATCTGGTCTGACCCAAACGTGACTCTGGATCCTCAGTAATGTGATTAATTCTGTCAGTATGCAGAGAGCACAGAAAGTCTGCAAAGGGATATAGATAGTCTGAGTGGGCGAGGGTCTGGCCGATGGAGAACAATGTTGATAAATGTGAGGTCATCCATTTTGGTAGGAATTACAGCAAAATGGACTATTATTTAAACAGTAAAAAATTTCAGCATGCTGCTGTGCAGAGGGACCTGGGTGTCCTTGTGCATGAATTGCAAAAGTTGGTTTGCAACAGACAATTAAGAAGGCAAATGGAATGTTGTCCCTCATTGCTAGAGGGATGGAGTTTAAAAACAGAGTTTATATTGTAGCTGTATAAGGTGCTGGTGAGACCACATCTGGAGTACTGTGTACAATTTTGGTCTCCTGACTTGAAAAAGGATTTACATTTTGTTTGAAGTTTATTTTCACAGTAACTTCATTGCACTGTTAAGGGTAAACCTACTTGTGACACTAATTATTAGGACTGAGTTGAGGAGGAACTCCATCACACAAAGGGTTGTGAATCTGGGGAATTCCCTGCCCAGTTGAGATTATCTTGTTGAATGTTTTCAAGGCAAAGATGAATGCATTTTTGAACAGTAAAGCAGTTAAGGGTTATGGTGAGGATAAGTGGAGCTGAATCCATGAAAAGTTCAGCAATGACCGTATTGAATGGCGGAGCAGGCTCGAGGGGCCAGATGGCCTATTCCTGCTCCAAGTTCTTATATTCTTATTATTAAAAGTTGGGAGAATGGGGTTGAAAAAGCCAGCAGCCATGAGTGAATAGCAGAGCAGGCTCAATGGGCCAAATGACCTAATTCTGCTCCTTTATCTTATGATCGTGAAAAATAAACTGCCAGCATGGGGCATAAGTTTATAATTAATATCTGATACAAACATAATGACAAATGTGCAGAATTCACTACCACAGAATGTAATGGAGGCCAAAGTGTTGGATGATTTCAAAAAGAAATTAGATATAGCTCTTGGAGCTAAAGGGATATGAGGGGAAAATCAGGATATTGAATCTGATGAATGGCAGAGCAGGCTCGAAGGGCTGAATGGCCTACTTCTGCTTCTAGTTTCTATGTTTATCACAGGGATATTATATGTTAGGTTTCCCATTTAAATATGGAATCGAAGTGTCTCAGCAACTGTTAAAAATAATGACTTGATGTTGTGGTTCTTCCCATCTGTCACAGTGTAACTTCTCAAAGTAACAATGCATAATTTCAATTGCTTAGATTTGTGTGTACAAAAAACAACTTCTATAATATTGGATTGTAGTCCAGCTATGCAGATGTTCATTGAATAAAGGACATCACGTAGTATCATTAATGTTGTGACTGTTATGGCACTGTCAAGAGATTTCAGATTTTGTTAGGAACAAAATATTGATAATATTTGTTGAGTATTTATTGAGGCGTTATAAGGCTCTGGTCAGACCAAGGCTGCCCTGGAGCAGAGACCTGCTCTACATGGTTATAGAAGAAAAATGTCTGAGAGAGGGCACCCTCTCTCTGCTGGGATCATTCATTCTCAGGTTGGGATGTTCCAGCCGCACTCACCTCAAAACCGGAAATCTCCGCCAGGGTCAACGGACCTTTGCAAGTTCCTGTCCCGCCCGCTACGATTCCCGTGGTGGGCAGGACGGAAAAATTCTGCCTCAGCTTCCACTGGTCCCTCAAGTCAGGTGATTCACTTGTGCCGTACCGTCTTAAAGTGACAGACACCAGAGAACCATTGAAAAGTTACAACTCAGGAGACCATTCCGTCCATCTTGTCCACGCCAGCCCGAGGACACCCAGGTGCCCTTTCTAATCCCACTTTCCTGCACCCGGCCCATTGCCCTGTGGTTAAGGAGCAGATCCAGGTACTTTTTAAAAGAGTTTAGGTCTCTGTCGCCTCCACCAATTTGAGCAGCGAATTCCAGACACCTACCACCCTTTTTGTTAGAATGTTTTTGATTTCATTTATTGTCACACGACTTTGGAGGATTCAGTGATTATTATCAGACTAATCTAAAATTCGATGACTGCTGTCAATTCCTTCGCAGGATGTAATTCAGGCCATCAAAGAGACAGCGTTTGTGACGTCCGAGTATCCTGTGATCCTTTCCTTTGAAAATCACTGCAGGTAAGGTCTTAAATAAAGTTCAGTGAATAGTTTTCTGCAGTTCTATTATGCTGTAAAAGTTCTGTGGGACTTGGGGACACAACTGTGCCAAATGTTTTCTGTTTTACAGTAAACCCCAGCAGTACAAGATGGCCAAATACTGCGAAGAAATCTTTGGCGAACTCTTACTGAAGCAGCCCCTGGAGCACCATGTAGTATGATTGCTATTTTTATGTACATATAATTTTTTTTTCAAAGCACTTCAAATCCAAACCTGTTCCAAAGTGTTGAAGCACAGGCTTATTCGGCATGTGTGTATGTGGCTCAGCGGGTAACCTGCTCTTCTCTGAGTCATTTGGGGTGGAGGGGGTGCAATTTCTGGGTCTAAGACCCACTCAGACGACTTGAGCACAAAAGTGGCACTTTGGTGCTGTACTGAGGGAGTGCTACAGTGTCAGAGGTGTTATACTGTGGGAGTGCTACAGTGTCAGAGGCGTTGTACTGAGGGAGTGCTGCAGTATCAGAGGTGCTGTACTGAGGGAGTACTGCAGTGTCAGAGGCGCTGTACTGAGAAAGTGCTGCAGTGTGAGAGGCGCTGTACTGAGGGAGTGCTACAGTGTCAGTGGCGCTGTACTGAGGAAGTGCTGCAATGTCAGAGGCGCTGTACTGAGGGAGTGCTGCAATGTCAGAGGCGCTGTACTGAGGAAGTGCTGCAATGTCAGAGGCGCTGTATTGAGGGAGTGCTGCAGTGTCAGAGGTGCTGTATTGAGGGAGTGATGCAGTGTCAGAGGCGCTGTACTGAGGGAGTGCTGCAATGTCAGAGGCGCTGTACTGAGGGAGTGATGCAGTGTCAGAGGCGCTATACTGAGGGAGTGATGCAATGTCAGAGGCGCTGTACTGAGGGAGTGCTGCAATGTCAGAGGCGCTGTACTGAGGGAGTGATGCAGTGTCAGAGGTGCTGTACTGAGGGAGTGCTGCAATGTCAGAGATGCTGTACTGAGGGAGTGCTGCAATGTCAGAGGTGCTGTACTGAGGGAGTGCTGCAGTGTCAGAGGTGCTGTACTGAGGGAGTGCTGCAATGTCAGAAGTGCTGTACTGAGGGAGTGCTGCAGTGTCAGAGGTGCTGTATTGAGGGAGTGCTGCAGTGTCAGAGGTGCTGTATTGAGGGAGTGCTGCAATGTCAGAGGTGCTGTACTGAGGGAGTGCTGCAATGTCAGAGGCGCTGTACTGAGGGAGTGCTGCAATGTCAGAGGTACTGATACTCAGAAGAGAGGTAATGTCCCAGGATTTTGAATATCAGTAGCGGGGTGTGGGAAGTAGCGGTGTGGAGTCTCTCTCCAGTGTCCTGGCAAATATTTATCCCTCAATCAACGTCACAAAATAAGCAGATTGGTTGTTATGGCATTGCCATTCATGGGAGCTTGCTGTGCATAAATTGGCTGCTGTACTTCCTGCAGTACACCAGTGACTACACTTTTAAAATACCTCGTTGGCCATAAGGTGCTTTGGGACATCCTGTGGCCACAAAAGAGCACTATATAAATGCAATTTGTTTCATTGCTTTACAGCTTGAATCTGGCCGACCCCTGCCCTCCCCGAACGATCTGAAAAGAAAAATACTCATCAAAAATAAACGGTTAAAACCTGAAGTAGAGTCAAGTAAGTTTGTAATCCATACGATCCGAAGTTTGATTTGATTTAATATTGTCACATGTATTAGCATACAGTGAAAAGTATTGTCTCTTGCATGCTATACAATGAAACATACTGTTCATAGGGAAGGAAAGGAGAGGGTGTAGAATGTATTGTTACAGTCATAGCTAGAATGTAGAGAAAGATCAACTTAATGCGAGGTGGATCCGTTCAAAAGTCTGACGGCAGCAGGGAAGAAGCTGTTCTTGAGTCGGATGGTACCTGACCTCAGGCTTTTGTATCTTTTTCCGGACGGAAAAGGTGGAAGAGAGGGTGTGTGGGGTCCTTAATTACGCTGCCTGCTTTTCTGAAGCAGCAGGAAATGTAGACAGAGTCAATGGATGGGAGGCTGGTTTGCGTGATGGATTGGGCGACATTCGTGGCCCTTTGAAGTTTCCTGTAGTCTTGTAGAAGTAATGATTGATCAAGAATAGAGGTTGTACCGAGCAGATTTCTTTCTCCAAAACAGAAAGGCTTGCAAATAGCTGGAGAGACGTGTTAAATTTCATTGAATGAAGGAGTATTGTATAGAACAGAGTGGCACAGTGATTAGCACTGCTGCCTCACGGCGCTAGGGACCCGGGTTCAATTCCCGGCTTGGGTGGCTGCCTATGCGGAGTCTGCACATTCTCCCTGTATCTGCGTGAGAGTTGAATTTGCAGTGTGTGGCATTTACTTTATTCATGAATCACTGTGTTGGACTATATCCTTGCAAAAAGTTCAGCCACCTGATCCTTGTCCAATCTTATTCCTAGATATTTCCACCTCTCCTGATCCAGACCATGCTCTCCCATGGTGGCAGGGTGGGTTAGCACTGCTGTCTCACAACGCCGAGGACCCAGGGTTCGATTCCCAACTTGGGTCACAGTCTGTGCAGAGCCTGCACGTTTTCCCCGTGGGTTTCGTCCGGGTGCTCCGGTTTCCTCCCACAGTCCAAAAGGTGTGCTGGTTGGGGTGCATTGGATTTGCTAAATTCTCCCTCAGTGTACCCGAACAGGTGCTGAAGTGGGGTGACTAGGGGATTTTCGCAATAACTTCATTGAGTGATAAATATAAGCCTACTTGTGACACCAATAAAAGAAAGATTATTGCCATCAGAACATGCTAACCTGCAGCATTTATGCAGCCTTGTTAAAGATACTCATAAAACTACATAGAGCAGCCGTGAGATTGTGAGTGTAGTATCAATGTGTCTGGAAAGAACATTAATAAAAGAATTCAATCCATTGATATTTCAGTCAAAAAAAATAGTTTCAATTATAATAAACATCTTTGACCCATACTAACCTCACCATTTTAATTACTACCTGGAGGACATTCTCTCCCAGGGTGCTGAGAATTGGTTCTTACTTAATATTTCAGCTTCTAATCATTGTGCTCCAGATATCACTGGTCCCGCTGCAGTGAACGGAGATTCAGCTGAGCGCCAAATTCCCTGTCCTCCACTGGCAGCGCCGGCGGGGTCTGGAAAATGTTGCAAAACGCGCATGCTTTTTACACAGAGGGTGGTGGAACTGGCTGCCGGGGAAGGTAACGGGAGCAAATAAAGTGCAGAGTGTAGAGTTACAGTTAAAGCCAGGGTGCAGAGAGAGATCAACTTAATGCGAGGCAGGTCCAGCCAAAAGTCTGATGGCAGCAGAGAAGAAGCTGTTCTTGAGTCAGGTTGGTATGTGAACTCAGAATTTTGTATCTTTTTCCCGACTGAAGTAGTTGGAAGAGAGCATATCCAGGGTGTGTGGGGTCTATAATGATGCTGCCTACTTTTCCGAGGCAGCGGGAAGTGTAGTCAGAGTCAATGGATGGGGGGGTTAGTTTGCTTGATGGATTAGGCTGCATTTACAACCCTTTGTAGGTGGAAGAGAGAAGGTCCAGGTTTCGTGGGGCTCTTAATTATGCTGGCTGCTTTGCTGAGGGTTTGCCCCAACACTGGATTCTGCCCTACTCCGTGCAATGTTAGCACGACAGTGTTGGTGGGGGGGAGGTGTCTCTGGAACACGAATTTCAAAAGTGAAGGATGTGTTCTCCCGGTTAACCCTCCGGCTAACATTGCATGAATCAATTTTGATTTCAGAACAACTCGAAACTTTCAGGAGTCTGATGGAAGGTGGAGAAACATCCAGTCCAGCCAATATGTTGGAAGATGACAATGAGGAAGAAACGGAAAATGGTAACTGTGTTTCAAGAAGTTAACATTGATTATTTTTCTAAAGAATTGCTGTCCCTGTGAACAGTTGGTTTGAATGGTTGTAATTTTTTCTTGTCCTACATTTCTAGCTGACCTCTCTCCGAATTCTGGTAAGAAAAGTGGATAAGTAACTGAGTCTGGTTATTTCCTACCTTCTAATCGTGTTTGCAGGCACCTTCACCACCTTCCCTGAGAGTGACGCATTACCAAGCACTTAACCATGGCGGGGGTCTAGCGAGTCTGAAATTCACGCAGCTTATCAGGGTGGCTACGGAGATGACACATCACTAGTCTTCTCAGAGAGGGCAAAACCTTCACAGAAACATGTCGGGGCACGATTAGAATTTAACGTTATGTTACAAACTTAACCAAAACTGGACCTCAATTTGACAACTATTTGACACCTTGGCGTGAGGGGTTTAATTTTTTTTTAAACCTCTGAAACCCTCTCTCTGACTTGTCTTCTCCGCAAACACACTGACCTAGTCTAATCGATTAATCTAACTGCACCATTTTACTGTCATTCGCATTCCTGCACTCTGGCGGGGGATCTGAATGAAGATTTTGACTGTCTTCACCGCATACACATGCACTTAATCCTCTTAATATATGTACTTAAGGAGCTAAAATTTTCCAAACTTTCTGAAATCACTTCATTTTGAAAGATGCTGGTGGGTCAGAAGGTTTGTGGAATATGTGACCCTCATAATAGGGTGCACAAGTCAAATGAACAAATTTATTCGTTGACGATTGTCCTTCGATTACAGATTAAGAAAAACATGCCGTTTTATTTAATGATGTTACTACTGCGACTAACGAGGGGAATGAAAGAATGAGCCACCACCAACCCCTTTAAGATTTCAAGTACCTCTCAATCATACTGCATAAAATTAACCACAGTGTGTCAGACTTGACCTACTGTACCTGTCTAGCCACTGATAACTTCAAGCCTCTGCATGTTAGATGGTGCTGGGATAAGAAACAATCGTGCATTCCGCATTTTATGCAATCAAACTCTTTTCAAAAAGATTTGTCTTTTAACAGGTTAATAAAAATTGCATGTTTGTTCAAACTCTGAACTCTGTGCCAACGCCAGTGCAATGATTTCTGACCCGCACTCCATCCTTCTCCTGAGTGCTTTAAGTCATAAAACATTGCGCCATTTGGTAACTATTTTATAACACACCCTACAATCACTGTACCTGTTGCAAATCTATACCGACCAGTAACCAATGTGTCAAAGAAAGTATCTTAGTGCCCTCTGCTGCCTCAACAATCTCAAGGAGGCAGTAGCATAGTGGCATTGGCACTGGGGTCGTAATCCAGGGTAATACTCTGGGGACCCAGGTTTGAATCCTACCACAGCAGATGGTGGCATTTGAATTCAGTAAAAATCGGGAATTAAAAGACTAATGATGGCTATGAAACTATGTTGTTAAAAAAAGACCCATCTGGTTGATTCATGTTCTTTAAGGAAGGAAATCTGCCATCCTTAGCTGATCTGGCCTACATGCGACTCCAGAATCACAGCAATGTGGTTGACTCTTAACTGTCCTTGGACACCTAGGGATGGGCAATAAATGCTGGCCTGCCAGTGACGCCCATGTCCCACAAATGAATAGAAGAAGAATAATGAGGGATTCCACACACCAAGTCCTCTTGTATGTATCTGTACCTTCTCTGGGGAAGGGATGGTCTCATGGTATTATCGCTAGACTATTAATGCAGAAACTCAGCTCATGTTCTAGGTACCTGGGTTCGAATCCCGCCATGGCAGATGGTACAATTTGGAAGTGTATTAAAAAGAAATCTGGAATTAAGAATGTACTGATGACCATGAAACCATTTTTGTTTAAAAAAAAAAGCCATCCGGTTCACTAATATCCTTTAGGGAAGGAAATCTGCCGCCCTTATCTAATCTGGCCTACGTGTAACTCCAGAGCCACAGCAATGTGGTTGACTCTCAACTGCCCTCCAAAGACAACCGGGGACGGGCAATAAATGCTGGCCAGCCAGCGACACCCATGTCCCAAGAATAAATAAAAAAACTGAGTGAATCATTCAACACCACCAGTAGTCCTTCATAGTCACAGAAACTAGAAGCAGGAGGAAGCCATTCGGCCCTTCGAGCCTGCTCTGCCATTCATCTTGATCATGGCTGTTCATCAAATTCAATATCCTGATCTCCCCCTTCCCCCTATTTCCCTTGATCCCTTTAGCCCCTAGAACTCTATCTAATTTCTTCTTGAAATCAGACAACAGTTTGGCCTCAACTACTTTCTATGATAGTGAATTCCATACATTCATCACCCTCAGGGTGAAGAAATTTCTCGTCACCTCAGTTCTCAAAGGTTTACACCTTCTGCTCAAACTATGACCCCTAGTTCTGGACTCTCCCACCATTGGTAACTTTCTTCCTGAATCTATCTTGGCTAACCCTGTTAGAATTTTATGAGTTTCTGTGAAATCCCTCCTCATTCTTCCAAACTCCAGTTAGTATAATCCTAGCTATGACCCCCTTGTTCTGGACTCCCCCACAAATAGGGAACATTCTTTCTGAATCTACCCTGTCTAACCCTGTTAGAATTTTATAAGTTTCTATGAGATCCCCTCTCACCCTTCTGAACTCCAATGAATACAATCCTAACCAACTTGATCTCTTCTCATATGACAGACTGACCCAGTCAAGGGCATTGTGGGGATAACACAGGCCATCACAAACAAAATTGTAATCAGTTGTATGGTGTACAAAGCCTTATTCATTCTTCTCTGGATGGGGTGTGCTATAAATTAAGATTACTTTGGTAGTCGGGAGTCGCGGCACACTTTGGTTTGATATGAGAATGATGGTATTTGTTCCATGTGTAGTCGATCTAAACGAGGAGGCTCATCCTGAGCTGAAATTCAACAGCGAACTTTCGGCCGATGAAATTGGTCAAGAGACGGAGGTGCTCATCAATAGCGTGAAGAAGGTTTGTGTCTTCTTTCTGCAAGTTCAGTACTAGTTGTTGGTGAGGCTGCACTTGGAGCATTGCGTGCAGTTTGGAGGAGAGACATTGTTGGAGGAGAGACATTGATAAACTGAAAAGAATGCAGAAAAGATCTACGAGCATGTTGTCGGATCTACTGGAGTTACAGGGAGAGGCTAGGACTTTATTCCTTGGAACACAGGAGCATGGGAGGGGGGGTGACCTTATTGAGCTGTATAAAATCATGAGAGATAGGATGAACGCCAAGATTTTCCAGGCAAGCTCACTTCAAGATTGGAAAATCCCAACCGAGGTGAACGGACCATTTGATGGTATGTGCCCACCCCTCCCCCACCTGCTACGATTCCCATGGCGGGCGGGGTGGTAAAATTCCACCCATAGTCTTTTTCCCAGATAGGGGAATTGAAAACCAGAAGTTATAGGTTTAAGGTGAGAGGGAAAAGATTTAAAAGGGACCCAAGACGCAACTTCGTCACTCAGAGGGAATGGTGCGTATATGGAAAAAATTTTGCTGCTCCCTTTTTCGTTAAAGCAAATTGGGTGACAATATAGATATGAAAGCTAAAGTTCGTTTGTGTGATGGTCTGGGTTTCGTTCGCAACCCTTTGCAATTCCAGAAAGAATGCTTTCTATGGTGCATCTGTAAAAGTTGGTGAGAGCCGTAGCTGACATGCCAAATTTCCTTAGTCCTCTAAGAAAATAGAGGTGTTGGTGGGCTTTCTTAACTCTAGTGTTGGCATAGAGAGATCAGAACAGGTTCTTGATGACCTGAACACCTTTTAGGGAAGGCCTACTCCCCATGAACCAATCAGGCCATCAACAGGCCATCTCCACAGATCTTGTTTGAAATCCGGATTTGGGAAGCAGGAGGTCCCACCTGAACCATCCTGCTGGCCGGCCAAAGTCCGACTGCACTGTTGTTCAGCAGCGCCACCAAAGAAGTGACTACTGTGGGAAATACACCCACCAGAGATGCAGGATCGCTGAGCAATGCAGGACGAATTGGGGAATAAGCTCTGACAAAGGGTCATCCAGACTCAAAATTTTGACTCTATTCTCTCTCCACAGATGTTGTCAGACCTGCTGAGATTTTCCAGCACTCTCTGTTTTTGTTTCAGATTTCAGCATCTGCAGTATTTTGCTTTTATACTATATTCTGCACCTTTTCCTTTTCTTCCCCCTACATATTCTATGAACGGTATGTTTTTTCCTGTATGGTGCTCAAGGAGCAATACTTTTCACTGTATCCCAGTACATGTTACAATAATGAATCAATTCAGTCCAGAGATTCTTGAAGTCACACGTTATTCAATTTGCTTTAAATAAATTGTGGATAAATTTGGACCCTGAAGCAAGTTATCAATAATTTCCAATGGAACCAAAAGGGACAGCGTTGCCACGGTGATGTTTTCTATCCATCAGAGTAACCAATATTCAAAAATTAACAAGGCAGAATACGATCCAAAAGGGAAAATGGAACTCCACAGAACAAAGAAAATTACAGCATAGAAACAGGCCCTTCAGCTCTCCAGACCTGCACCAACTATGCTGTCCATTCTGAACTAAAGTCCGCTACGCTTCCGAGGACCAGAACCCTCCATTCCCATCCTATTCGTGTATTTGTCAAGATGCCCCTTCAAAGTTACTATCGTATCTGCTTCCATTACCTTCCTTGGAAGCGAGTTCCAGGCACCCACCATCCTTTGTGTAAAAAAACTTGCCTCGTACATCTCCGTTAAACTTTGCCCCTCGTGCCTTAAACCTGTGCCCCCTAGTAATTGACTTTTCCTCCTGGGAAATAGCTTCTGATTATCCATTCTGTCCATGCCCCTCATCATCTTGTAGACTTCTATCAGGTCACCCTTCAACCTCTGTCATTCCAGTGAGAACAAACCAAGTTTCTCCAACCTCTCCTCATAGCTAATGCCCTCCATACTCGGCAACATTCTGGTAAATCTTTTCTGTACCCTCTCCAAAGCCTTCTGGTAGTGTGGCGACCAAAATTGAACACTATATTCCAAGTGCAGACTAGCTAAGGTTCTATAAAGTGGCAACATGACTTGCCAATTTTTAAACTCAGTGCCCCAGCCGATGAAGGCAAGCATGCCGTATGCCTTCTTGACTACCTCCTCCACCTGATTGCCACTTTCAGTGACCTGTATATCTGTACACCCAGATCCCTCTGCCTATCAATACTGTTAAGGGCTCTGCCTTAAGAATAATCTCACAGAAGATATTATAAATATTTGAAGTAAAAACTGTGGCTGAGAATCACCTGCTGCAATGGGCAGGACAGAAAATTTGGTGGACCGTTCAGTGATGTGTTGAGGCTCAGTTGGGAATTCCCAGTCTTGGGGACACACGCAGGCGGACAATCTCATCCTATCTGCAGGATTTTCCAGCCCCACATGATAGTTTTCCAGCGAGGGAGGAGACTTGCCATTGGCTGTTGGCAGAATTTTCCAGTCCTGCCCAACATCAGTGGCCACTTGTGCTGCTCACTGACCACATGTCTGGGAATCAAGAATCCCAGTAAGAAGTTTGACAACACCAGGTTTAAGTCCAACTGATTTATTTACTTCTTACTGTGTTTACCCCAATCAAGAATCCCTACAGTCCAAAAGGAGGCCATTCGACCCATCAAGTCTGCATCAACCACAATCCCTCCTAGGCCCCATTCCCACAACCCTACATATTTACCCTAGCCAATCCCATTGACACTAAGGTTAATTTCGCAATCACCCTAACCCGAATATCTTTCACACTATGGGAGGAAACCAGAGTACCCGGAGGAAACCCACACAGACACAAAGAGAATGTGCAAACTCCGACAGAGAGTAACCTGAGGCTGGAATTGAACCTGGATCCCTGGAACTGTGAGACAGCAGTGCTAACCGCTGTGCTGCCCACCATGGGGGGCGGGGGGAGGGGGGTGTCATTGGAACACTCAGCCCTACAATACAGCTTGGTATATTTCGATCAAGATTTTAATTTTAGACCAGAGTTAGTGATAAACTTTATGGTCATCCTTAGAGTTGGAATTGAATGGGAGGAAGGGTTTTCTACCTTTCTCTTCCTCTCAGAATAAGGATGTTCTTGATTTTTATCCCATGACCAGCGTAACACAGACAAAACCTGCAACACCGCAAACAATTAAGGGATTACAAATCAGTTGTGAATGCTCAGGTCTTCATTGGCTGGTAATGAAATTAAACATTGTTACTGTACCTCTCTCTCTAGGTGATCGAGGAAGTGGATCAGGAGAATAATAAAAAGGTGAGGTCACCTCCTTCACCAGCATTGTGGAAGTTTGGCATTGTCTTCAGAAATAAAGACCATGTTCTCTGTAATAATTATTTTTTTGCTGGACATCAGAGGCAGACAGATATCATCGCCGATTAATTGTTTATGTCCTTATCAATCTGTCTTCACCACACCTTTGGTAACGTGGTTACTGCCTGCCTCCAGAAGTTCAGTACTTTGTGTGATGTTCTATCTGCCTCATACCTGCCAAGATTGATTGCCAGGACACGTAATCGGTCAGCATTATTTAAAGTTTTAAAATGTATTCATTAGCGTCGCAAGTAAACTAACGTTAACACTACAGTGAAGTTGTTATGAAAATCCCCTAGACATCACACTTCGGTGCCTGTTCGGGTATACTGAGAGAGAACTTAGCATGGCCAATGCACCCTAACCCGCACATCTTTCAGACTGTGGGGGAGGAAACCCACACAGACACGGGGAGAATGTGCAGACTCTATATAGACAGTGACCCAAGTCAGGAGTCAAACCCGGGTTCCTGGTGCTGTGAGGACTCTGTGTGCATTCTTGTGTGTGTGTGTATTAGCTGTTCATTGAAGGGAGGCATTTATTGCCCATTCCTAGTTGTCCTTCAGACGATGATGGTGAGTTGCTTTCTTGAATCGCTGCAGTCCCTGTGGTGTAGGTACACCCATTGTGCTGTTAGGGAGGGAGTTCTACGTTTTTGACCCAGTAACTGCGAGAAAGTGCTGATATATTTCCGAGTCAGAGTGGTGAGTGCTGCCCCCCCCAAACCCACCCATGGTTTCATCGTGGCACCCACTCACATACTGGACCACTCCAACACCTACCAGCACCCCCCTGCCGGCCTGCCCCAATCGATGGCCTCCCTCCAGCCACGACTGGATCCCAATGAGGTGGCAACGGGACTCTCCACCCCTGCCACCTTGACCCCCATCCCCACTAGGCTCCACCCCCTTGGCACTGCCCCACGCCCAATGGACACATTGTCCCTTGGGCAGTGCCATGGAGCACAGGTTGACACTGCCAGTGTGTACCATTCCCCATCACCTGACACCCCGGGAAGCCCCCATTGTGCACCCCCACCCCCTCCCGCCTTCAGTCCAGCGGACATCAGGCTACTAGTTCCCTGAAAGTGGGGGGCCAGTCTGAACCCCACTGGAATGAAACACTCCTAGCTGGGTGGGAGAGACTAACGGACCCAGAAAATTCAGTCCTGAGTCTGCTAATAGCATTGAAATAGCATGTAAAATACTATTTAAATACTAGGCCCAAGTCCCAGCTGATCTCTGATATCACACAGACGCTGCAGAAATCCGAGCCTGGGAGACGCAAACGTGGTGCAAACGCTCGAGGGAATCCTGCGAATCGGTCGACATGCAATTGTCCCAATCCGCCACACTAAAACACTAGCAAAGTGGGATGGGAGAATCACCCTCTTTATTTCAATTGATAATGTATACAAATATATATATGATGTAATGTGTATATATATATAAAAAACATATGTGATATATAATTATATAAATATACAAAATACATAATGTTTCTATACAATATATAATGTATACATATATATATGATATAAAATACTTATGTATGTCCTAGCAACAGGATATATATTTTGTGTTTTACCCCAGCTATTATAAAACCTTGTTCCACCAGAATTGCTGTAATTTAAATTGCAGTCAGCCAAAACAGAGCTTCTTAAAACATATCATGACTCATATCATCTGAGGCATACATGATTCACTTTTCAGCTAAACCACATGCTGCATCTTTGGACTGAACGCTGAATCTGTTGTTTGATGCAGGCATCTGGCTAATTTTCCTTCCTGTGTTTATGTTGTTATTAGTCTGACAGTCAACGCACCATTACTTGCCAAGAGGGTAGTTAGTGGCTCTTTCTCGCCTTGCACCAGTGTAAATACGTCACAAAGCCTTGGATGAAAGGCGAGAGGACCTTAGCTGATTATTCTAATTTTCTCTCTTTCGCCCTCCCTCCCCGCAGAGACGTGATTGGTGTTGTGCTCACAAGCCCCTCTGTCACAATAAAGCTAAGATTAGTAACCCGCCATGTGGGAGGGTTTCCTCTGCCCCATATTTCCAGCAGCACAGTAAGCACATTCTTTAAACAAGCATGCCAACAGATTTGTGTGCAAGTAAATACACATTTGTACAGAGCAGTGAATAAAAGGTTTAAATTAACCCAGTCCTGCAGTAATTACTTGCAAGCATCTCTCCGCACTCAAAAACTGAGGAAGTATCCAACTAAGATAGCCAGAAAAGAAATAAATTCACTGAATATACAAACCAGCAGCAGTGTAGGCTACTTGGCCCCTCGAGCGTAATCTCATTGTAATCTCATCTCCGCAATTGTGCCCACCAATAACCTTTCACCCACTTGGTGGTATGGTGGCACAGTGGTTGGCGCTGCTGCCTCACAGCAGGTTCGATTCCTCTGCACACTCTCCCCATGTCTGTGTGGGTTTCCTCCGGGTGCCCTGGCTTCCTCTGAAAGGCGTGCTGATTAGGGCGCATTGGCCGTGCTAAATTCTCCCTCACTGTACCCGAACAGGCTCCAGAGTGTGGCGACTAGGGGATTTTCACAGTAATGTCATTGCAATGTTGATGTCAGCCCTCTTGTGATACAAATAAATAAATGTTAAACTTATCGAGAATCTATCCATCTCTGCCTTAAAAGTATTCAAAGACTCTACTTCCTCTGCCTTTGAGCAAGGGAATTCCAGGGACTCACCGCCCTCTGAGAAAAAAAGTTACCCCAAGGTCGAAATCGAACCTGAGTCATAGAATCATAGATCCTTACAGTGCGGAAGGAGGCCATTCAGCCCATCAAGTTTGCATCAATGCACTGACAGAATGCCTGGCCTAAGCGCTCTCCTCCCACATGTGTGGTGTGTAACCTCACACACTCACCATGGCTAACCCATCTAACCAACACATATTGGTACACTATAGGGGCAGTTTAGCATGGCGGACCCACCTAACCTGCACTTCTTTGGAGTGTGGGAGGAAACCGGAGTACCCCCCCGGAGGAAACTCACGCAGGCACGGGGAGAAGGTGCAAACCCCACATAGACAGTGACCTGAGGCTGGAATCGAACTTGGGTCCCTGTAAGGCAGCAGTGCTAACCACTGTGCCAGAGAAAGAAAGATTGAATAGGCACTTGAGGCAAATCACCAACAGATTAATAATAGCAGTGCTAATAAAGTAGATATATAATCGGTATGTTGAACGGGGTTTTTTTGTAATGGTTATTTATGGGCTAGGGAAATACTTCTTGCTTGATTGCCTTTTGAGGAGGTGTGATTGATGATCTGGTGTGTAGGAAACATAGAATCTCTGGTACTAAATGGACACTCCTCAAATGAAGTGGAGTTTCAGTTTATCAGAACACATTCCCACTAAATGTCATATCGAATAATATCATTCTTTGACACAATTTTTGCCCCTTGGAGATTTCACTGGTGGTTAATCGCTCCTTTTGACATCTGAATAGATTGGGCAGAATTGGGAGAAACGTACACAGTTTCTGCGGGGAGAAAACGATACTTAAAAGGAGAGCGGCCCCTTGTTTAAGACTTTATCCTCGAGTGATCCATAATCATTGCGATATGGGATTATAGGCTGCATTTTCCAGCTGCACTTGCCCCAGAACTGAAAAATCCCACCCGAGATCCACGGACCTTTGCATGGCCCTCCCAGTCTCTGTGATTCCCATGGTGGGTGGGACGGCAACCACCCATATTTGATAAAATCAACCATCCTTTCTTGGTATGCATTAGGCTAAAATATTCATTTATGTTAAGACAAACTGCTATTGCAATAGTGCATTTACTTATATCCATGCCCATTGTTCTAGTTATAGAAGATTAACCATACAATGCACAGTGAATACTCAAATCTTTTAAGCTTTTATTACCTGCTAGCAAGGATACTAGACACTGTGGTTGGAGTTTTACCGGCACTCCCGTCCCGATTCCAGAGGCGGGCGAGGTTCAGAGAACGGCATTCTCCATTGGCCTTGGGTGGGATCATACAAATCTTGGGTGGACTTGCCGGTAAAGTTCCGCCCAATGAATTTCATTGTGGTGTTCTGCTGATTCGTACAGATAATTAGCAGTTATAGTTAATTGTAGCAAATGAGAAACAAGCAACTTTCCAAACCTTCATTTGCACTCATAGTCCACCAATCATAGCATAGCTTTTTATCCTTACTTATCCAATGGAAAATTGTCTCCTTCATTGGTATAGTGTGTCAACATATCTTGTTTTTTGGTATTTGTCATGGTAACTTGTTTTTATTTTCATCCTGAGGCCAAAACCTGGAAGCAGTGTTTTTGAAACTGATGCAAGGTTAGATTAGTCTCTTGCCCTGATTGTGGAGCACTGGCCTCACTGAAGGCCTTGTTTGGCTGATAAACATTTTCCCTAACTTGACAGAGTTGTTTGTCATAACTTAATTTCCATAATTGTTACAACTTAATCATCCCGTACCAGTATCTTTAACTGCTTTTAACTAGAATCTCCCAAGTTTTAGCAACTTCATGGTATTTTGTTTGATGCTCACTTAGTCTTGCAGAACAAAGTGAATTAAATATTTTGCCATAGCTGAGATTACAACTTAAGTTCCACGCGGTCAAGGTTTAAATGCAACATATTCTTACTGACCATCCACAACCTGTTTTATAGAACCTTTAATATAATCACAGGCCAGGTAGCTTCACAGGAGCAGTATGTAACAGTAGATTAGAGGGGATGGCCTGGGTAAGATACTCTTTCAGACAGTCGGTACACACTCAATGGGCCAACTGGCCTTCTACTGTCCTGTAGGCATTCTGTGGATTCTTCTAATTGCAGGAACAAAGAGCTGTGGGACTGGAGGGAGTTACAGCAATAGAGGTTTGAAAACCAGGATGTAAATTTTAAAATTAAACAAAAATTCAGTGTAATCGATTTTCATGTACACGAACTACTTCTGTGTAAAAATAAAAATTAGCAGTAGATTTCCACTTGCTAGGGGGAAATATTTGGGCACTTTGCACGATTGGCCACAAATAGGACCCAAGATTATCGAATCCCTACAGTTCAGAAAGAGACCATTTGGCCCATCGAGTCTGCAAAGGCAACAGTCCTGGCTCCACCTTGGTAACCCCATACATTTACCCTGCTAATCCCCTGACACTGAGGGGGAATTTAGCATGGCCAATCAACCTAACCCACCCATCTTTGGACTTTGGGAAGGAACTGGAGCATCCAGAGGAAACCCATGCAGTTATGGGGAGAAGGTGCAAACTCCAGACAGTGACTCCATGCTGGAATTGAACCTGGTCCCTGGCGCTGTGAGGTAGCGGTGCTAACCACTGTGCTACCCTACTTATGAGCTAACTTTGTGACCTTATACTTCTTCCCCCACACGTGCCCTGAAACCGATTTGCGTGTCGGACAATGTAACATCAACTGCGAATCAGCTCAGGAACATTTAACCAAACAAGTTGCTTCGGGAAAAAAAATCCTTGCCGTATTTAAGAGTGGTAACTTGTAGTTGGATTGATACAGTTGAAAATGAGTTTGTCACAACTAACAGCATTTCTTAATCCAAGTGACTGATCTGTCAACTGAGAAAGCTGACTCGAAGTGAAATACTGCACAGGCCATTTGCTAGTGGTGCTGGTATAGAGGAAGGAACAGACCCAAGAAATTAGAGAACAATGCAGAAGGAGGCTGTTCGCCCATCACTTCTGCACTGACAACAAGTCCACCCTGGACACCATGCCCACAACCCCATCCATCTACTCTATTAATCCATGATACTACGGGGCAATTTAGTGTGGCCAATCAATCTAACCGGCACATCTTGGGGACTATGGGAGGAAACCCACAAGACGCGAGGAGAACATGCAAACGGCAGACAGACAATAACCCAAGCCGGAAATTGAACCCGGTTCTCTGGAGCTGTGAGGCTGCAATGCTAACCACTGTGGCACCCAAAATGTACTCGAAAGCTTTTAAGAAGTGCCAAACAATGTCCTTGCACGCCTAAAAGAAGTAACTTAAATTTTAACAGCCGCTTTGAAGTCCTGAAGCGGGCAAAACCCGTGGAAATTCTCATCAATGATTGATCAACGCAGTGACTGTTGTAGCCAGACTTGTTGACTGAGATTGGGAACACAATGATTTTCCAGATGGGCGCAAAGTGTCATGGGGCTTCAGTTTGCGCTGGACATCAAGGCTGGAATTTTTCCAGTGGGATTCTCCAGCCCTGCTGCAATGAACGGAGATTTTTGGCCATGTGTCAAATTCTCCTGTCTTGGCTTGCAACAGCGGCAGGGTGTGAACGGACAGAGATTTCCATCCCATTTCGAATCCAAGACCTTCTGCGCTGCTCTTGGCCAATTTCAGGCAAATTGCATTGATGGATACAGTATCAGTCACTCTTGGAAAAACCCAGACCATGTCAATGGCACAGTGCATTTAAGAAACATTTTTGTACATTATAACAGTATGTGTATATATACGGAAATTTCAGTAGTTGGCAGTTCCTTGTGTGTACATTTATGCCTTGAAGTATTAATTTCTCTGATACGTTACACAATCGATGCTCAAACTATTCTTCTCCTTTTCACAGGGGACAATAACAATCGAGGATGAACAAGCTTGGGTATCATCCTACACGTATGTTGGCGCCACCACCAATATCCATCCATACCTATCTGCCATGGTCAACTATGCCCAACCTGTGAAGTTTCAAGGCTTTCAGGTAGCAGAAGGTACACAATTTTTGTTAAAAGTTCTGATTAGCAATCAATGCATGCTTTGTCTGCGGAATTTATAAGGTTGCCAGAAGGATAATCTTCAGTTCTGAAAGTGGTTTTACCCATGTGATTAGAATGCCAAATAATCTTTTTTTTTGTTCTTTTTTGCTTTTTGTTGTTCTAAACATTCAGGCTCAATATATAGTTTTCCCCCGAGAGTCAGTGACATTTCACAAGATGCATTCTGTTTAAGTTTATGTATTAGTGCCACAAGTAGGCTTACATTAACGCTGTAATGAAGTTACAGTCAAAATCCCCTAGTCGCCACACTCCGGGACCAGTTCGGGTACACTGAGGAAGAATTTAGCATGGCCAATGCACATAACCAGCACGGCTTTCGGACTGCGGGAGGAGACAGGACCACTGGAGGAAACCCACGCAGACACAAGGAGGACATACAATCTCCGCACGGACAGTGACCTGAGGCTGGGAGTCAAACCCGAGTCTGTGGCACTGTGAGGCAGCAGTGCTAATCACTGTGCCACTAACTTATTCAAGCCAAAAAAAGAAAATGCTGGAGAATCTCAGCAGTTCTGGCAGCATCTGCAAGGAGAGAAAAGAGCTGACGTTTTGAGACCGGATGACCCTTTGTCAACTTGTTCAGAAGTTGACCGAAGAAGGAAGAAGTGAATGTATTTTTTGAAGCGGCAGCTATTATGGAGAATGAAATATATATATCTGACTGCCTGTCTAGCTGTCGCCCTCTCTCTCAGGGAGCAACAATGGTTGGATGTGAGCCAGAAGTGGCAAAGCATGAAGAAAAGAGCACATGTCCTTTCTCTGTCTGACCCCAAAAATCTCTCTCTTTCTCTCTCTTTCTCTATCCTTCTCTATTAGTTTGCCTTTTTTTCTCTCCATGAAGTTCACAGCTGGAGGGAGGTGCATAGACCTTACCCAGAACAGCCATAACTCAGCACTAGTCTGCAGCAGCAAGGAACTACTATGTCACTATAAGTTAGCTTCTCAATCATTCAGGAAGCATTCGAGATGAGAAAATTCACTTCCCAACCATTGTTGAATTCCACCTTTCCTTATCTTTTCTCCCCCATTGCTTCTCCTATCTCCCTTTGCTCCATTTATGGTCTTTCCCATCCATCTACCCTCTCTCCCTCCTTATTTTCATCTATCACACCCTCTGATTTCAGCTTCTCTGCCCTTTGGCCATTCACACTTTCTATTCTCTCTATGGGCTGCCATTAGCAGCCTTTCCCCTTGTTTTAGTGGCTGTGACTCATCTTTCATACCTTCCCTCTGCAGTATCAATTTCTCCCACTTTCTATTCCTTTTAGCTTTGACAGAAGGTTATCTGGACTCGAAACATCAGCTCTTTTCTCTCCTTACAGATGCTGCCAGACCTGCTGAGATTTTCCAGCATTTTCTCTTTTGGTTTCAGGTTCTAGCATCTGCAGTAACTTATTTTTATTGACATGGACAAGTTGGGCCAAAGGGCCTGTTTCTGTGCTATATGTCTCTATGAGTCTATGATCCTGGGCTTGATCTGATGGTTAGATCATAGAATCCCTACAGTGCATCTGGCACATCAAGTGTGTACTGACAACAATCCCACTCAGGCCTTATCCCAGTAACCCAATATATTTACCCTGCTAATTTCCCTGATACTAAGGGGCAATTTAGTATGGCCAATTCACCTAACCCACACATCCTTGGACTATGGGAAGAAACCAGAACACCTGGAGAAAACCCACGCAGACACGGGTAAAACATGCAAACTTCACAAGGACAGTGACCCGAGGCCAGAATTGAACACGGATCCCTGGCACAGTGAGGCAGCAGTGCTAATCACTGTGTCACTGTGCCCTCTCCTTTGATTTGATTTGAATTCAGTAAAATATCTGAATTTAAGTATCTACTAATGACCATGAAACCATTGTCAATTGCCAGAAAAACCCATCTGGTTCACCAATGCCCTTGAGGGAAGGAAACTTGCCATCCTTACCCAGTCTGGCCTACATGTGACTCCAGACCCCAGCAATTGTGGTTGACTCATCGAATCCCTGCAGTGCACGAGGAGGCCATTTGGCCCATCGAGTCTGCACCGACCACAATCCCAACCTAGTGCTATCCCAGTAACCCCGTGTATTTACGCTGCTAATCCCCCTGACACTTAAGGAGCAATTTAGCATGGCCAATCTATCAGCACATCTATGAAGGAAGCCGGAGCACTCACAGGAAACCCAGGCAGACACGGGGAGAATGTATTTCTCCACGTAAACAGTGACCCAAGGCTGGAATCGAAGCTGGGTCCCTGACAGTGCGAGGCAGCAGTCATAACCACTGTGCCACCCTGCCACTCTTCCTAAGGGAATTGAGATAGTTCCCAGTTTCACCGTGAGGGATGCTCACCACTTGATGGCAACAAAGGCTGCAGTTTGCTTCCTCCGTGCCGCATTCCACACACATCTCAGTTTTAATCTTTCCATTTATTTCAGCATTTTTAACTCTTGGTTTTCTCCTCTGGGTTTTTCACATGCACGCCTGTCCTTCACCCCTCAAGGAGCCGTTCCGAAAAGGGACAGAGCAGGCAAAAATGCAGTCCTGCTTTTTGAAGTAATCTCTGAACTGATCCCATATGCTAAATAATTACGGGAGCTGGAGAACGTGCAAGAATACAATTGCTCTCCATTATCAGCAGCAAGTCCCTTCTTATTCTGTGTGTATGTTTTTCCCTCTTAATCTCTCCACGCTCCAAGCACTGCAGCCTTTTGCTGCATAGCACACTGTGCTTGACGTACATTTTGCTGTATTAATAAATGACTGTTACATTTGCAACCACGCGATCCTCTGCTACACCATTCAGAGCAACGTGGCTTTGGACGTAAATGTCTTTCAAATATGCAGCCGGAATGTTTTATCACCTGGAATGTTTATCACTTGCAGTGGGCAAATGTGACCCCCCCTGACCCCACACTCCGCAAAGTCCTTGTGTGACAAATCGTTCTTTGCTCACTTTCTCCTGTTTTGTAAATTAACGTTCAGGATATTGGAGACAGGGACTTTGTCGCAGGGCTGGCATTGAGCAGACACTGCTGCTGTAGCCCCCTCAGGGAATTCAGGTTCAGTGGTCCATTGGAAGTATTGAGCATCTGAATGCAAGAGATGGGGGATGGGGGGTGGGGGGTGGGCGGGAATGATCTTAGTGTGAGCTGCAGCACTGCCCCTAGTCAGAGGAAGCAGCCATGCCTGTGTTTTCTAGCTGTTGTCCTGGGTCTGTCTGCTTGCTAACTGGGCTTTTTTATGAATTTTTGTTTCCTCAGAACGAAATATCCACTATAACATGTCTTCATTCAATGAATCGGTTGGTCTCGGGTATCTGAAAACCCATGCGATCGAGTTTGTCAAGTATCCTTTTGTGACGATTTTAAGGAGCATTGGGAATAATTACTGACAAAATAGCTCAGTGATCGTAGAATGCCTACAGAGCAGAAGGAGGCTATTCGGCCCATCGAGTCTGCACTGATCACAATCCCACCCAGGCCCCATCCCTGTAATCCCCACGTATTTACCCCGTTAGCACCCCTGTCAGTTTAGCACGGCCAGTCAACCTAACCCGCACGTCTTTGGACTGTGGGAGGAAACTGGAGGAAACCCACACAGACACAAGGAGAATGTGCAAACTCTACACAGACAGTGACGCGAGGCCAGAATTGAAGTCCCTCGCGCTGATGTGTTCTGCCTGAGTCTACACTGAACTTCCTTTGCCAGTGCTATGTTTGACATCCCTTGAAGCTTGGCACCTTCTAATATGAAGCAGCCCATTGCTTTATTGGCACCCTATCCACAAACATTAACTTGCTCCATCACCAACACACAGTGGCAGTGGCGTGTGTCATCTGCAAGGTGCACTGCAGCAACGCGAGGTTCCTTCAACGATGCCTTCCAAATCCAGTTCAAGAAGGCAGCTCACCACCATCTCCTCAAAGGGCAATTAAAGATGAATAATAAACACTGGCCTAGCCAGCAATGCCCGTATCCCTTGAATAAATAAAAAAACCTCCCAGGTGAGATACCTGATCCTGAAGAAATTGAGAAGATTGCCCAACAACCTTCTAAATGCGGGAATAATGTATACAACCTTGCCTAAGACCATAAGACATAGGAGTAGAATTAGGCCGTTCAGCCCATCAAGTCTATCCCGCCATTCAATCATGGCTGATATTTTTCTCATCCCCATTCTACTGCCTTTTCCCTATAACCCCTGATCCCTTGTTGGTTAAGATTCTAATCTATCTGGCCGATATTTATCTAACATTCAGCGTCACAAAATACATTATCCGTTCATTATCACATTGCGGATCATGGAAGCTTGTGTGCCCAAATTGACTGCTGCATTTCTAACCTTAGAGCGGTGATGCCCCATTCAAAAAGTGCGCCCTTGATTGTAACAGAGTCTGAAACACGCGTTGGTCATGAAAGGAATCTCATACATTCAAGTCATTCTTGACAATACAACATAGAAGATATCATTCATATTTACACTAACCAGGTTTTGAAGTCTTATTAATTATATTGCTGAGGTTTAACAGCAATTGCATTACTAAACAGGTGTTAGTGATATATGTATTATATATAATATATATATAGTAGCATATGTATAAATGGGGATAGCTGAGACACTGGGTGTTGAAGTTGTGTTGGTTGTAAACTAAGTCTAAGTTTTTTTTATTGTCACAAGTAGGCTCACATTAACACTGCACTGAAGTTACTGTTAAAACCTCCCAGTGGCTACACTCTGGCGCCTGTTCGGGTACACTGAGGGAGAACTTAGCACCTAACCAGCACGTTTTTCGGATGGTAGGAGGAAACCAGATCACCCAAAGGAGACCCACGCAGACACGGGGAGACTCTCTACAGACAGTGACCCAAGACGGGAATTGAACCTGCATCCCTGGCACTGTGAGGGAACAGTGCTAACCATTGTCCCCACACAATCCCCACGGTCAACCTGACCTACACATCATTGGACACTAAGGGATAATTTAACATGGCCAGTCCACCTAACCTGCACATCTTTGGTATGTGGGAAGAAATCAGAATGTACAGTATTTCAGCACATAGAGTGTAATGTCTTAATTTTTTTTATCTGATGGTAAATGTCCTATAATTTGCTACAGCGTTCACATTGGCTGTAATGGAAAATTCAGATTTACTTAATTTAAACTATTATTGTCCCATATATTGGGATGTAGTGAAAAGTATTGTTTCTTGCCTGCCGTACAGACAAGATGTAACATTCATAGGGGAGAAGGAAAGGGGAGGGTGCAGAATGTAGTATTGCAGTTACAGATAAGATATAGACAAAGATCGGCAAAATCCATTCAAAAGTCTGATGGCAGCAGAGAAGAAGCTGTTCTTGAGTTGGTTGGTAAATGATCCAGACTTTTGTATCTTTTTCTCGATGGAAGAAGGTGGAAAAGAGAATGTCCGAAGTATGCGGGGTCCCGTTCACACTTTTCAGAAACCCGAATACAACATTGATCAGAGAATGTTTAGTGCAGAATGAGGTCATTTGGCCCATTGAGCCTGTGTCAACAATAATCCCATCCAGGTCCTATCCCTGTCGCCCCACATATTTAGCCTCCTAGTCCCCATGACACTAAGGGGCAATTTAGCATGGCCTACCAACCTAACCCACTCATCATTGAACTGTGGGAGGAAACCGGAGCACCCGAAGAAAACCCATGCAGACATGAGGAGAATGTGCAAACTGAGGCTGGAATTGAACCCAGGTCCCTAGTGCTATGAAGGCAGCAGTACTAACTACCGTGCCGTCCTTGAGGAGAACTTACTGCAATGACTTTCCACCCAAGTTTCTAAAGCCATTAGAAGCCTTTAACCAATGTGAAAAATTAACTGATTTCACAACTTTGATCCTTTTAAAGGAAGTCGTGTTGCAGCTTTATAGAATCTTAGTTAGGCCGCACTTGGAATGTAGTGTTCAATTCTGTCGCCACACTGCCAGAAGGATGTGGAGGCTTTGAAGTGCGTATAGAAAAGACTTACCAGGATGTTGCCCTGGTACAGAGGGCATTAGCTACAAGGAGAAGTTGGAGAAATGTGGTTTGTTTTCACTACAACGACGGAGGTTGTGGGGGAACCTGATAGAAGTCTAGAAGATTACGAGACAGAGTGGATAGTCAGAAGCTTTTCCCGGGATGGAAGAGTCAGTTACTAGGGGGCACAGGTTTAAAGTGTGAGGGTTAAGGTTTAAACAAGATGTACGAGGCAGATTTTTTACACAGAGAATAGTGGGTGCCTGGAACTCGTTGCCGGGGGATGTAGTGGAAGCGGATACGGTAGTGACTTTTAAGGGGTGTCTTGATAAATGCATGAATAGGATGGGAATAGAGGGATATGGTCCCTGGAAGGGTAGGGGGTTTTTAGTTCAATTAGACAACGTGATTGGTGCAGGTTTGGAGGGCTAAAGGCCTGTCCTTGTGCTGTAATTTTCTTTGCTCTTTGAAGAGATACTTGGCCGGGATGTTCCAGTACCCAGTGGCATGGTTTCCAGCGGGTAGAAGTGACCTACCGTTGGCCGTCAGTGGGATCTTCCAGTCCCGCCGATGCCAATGGCCATGTGCACACTATTCGACAGCCAGGGAACCCACTGCAGTGGGTGTGGGAGGGCAGGGTCTGAAAATGCTGTCTGTGGAAAGGACTGGAAGATCCCAGCAGTGGGAAAGGCTGGAAAATCCCCTACCTTAAGTAATGACTGGAACAACACCCTTGCACAACGTAGGGATGGGAAACGATGACTGAAGCGGTTTTGCAAAATGAGAGGAATAAATAATAACGGCAATATTAAAAGGCAAGTGTGTAGATACATGCAGCTGCAGCTGTTTTTGGTTCATTTTCTTTAATGAGCAGTTATAACAAGCGACAAATGAGTCGGATTTACCCCAAGGGAGGCCGAGTGGATTCCAGTAATTACATGCCTCAGATCTTCTGGAACGCCGGCTGCCAGATGGTCTCTCTGAACTTCCAGACCCCAGGTATGGAGCATTGTCCACTCAGCTAGACTCATCCCCATGCAGGATTTGAGAAACTGCACTCAAACAGATGCCCTGGATGAATCTCAATCATTTTTGCCAGTAGCGCTTCTGTCGACAGACATATGGCTCAGCGTAGAATTTTCTGTGCAACCATGAAGCCATGCAGAATTACACAGTGAAGCTGCGGTTCTGCGCGGGTTGGAAATCGCAGAACTTTTATCGAACGGGGTCACTGTTTTATCCGGCAGAATTTGGATTCAGAGCTTTACATAGCAAGCTTAGGATCAAAGAATCCCTGTAGAGCAGAAAGGAAGCCATTTGGCCCATCAGGCCTGCACTAACTCTCCAAAATAGAATCCCTATGCTGCAGGAGGAGGCCATTCAGCCCATCAAGCCTGTACCGACAACAATCCCACCCAGGCCCTATCCCATAACCCTACATATTTACCCTGATACTAGGGTCCATTGAGTGTGGCCAATCAACCTAACTAGCATGTCTTTCGGACTGTGGGAGGAAACTGGAGCACCCGGAGGAAACCCCTGCAGACACGGGAAGAACATGCAAACTTCACACTGACAGTGACCCCGAGGCCGGAATTGAACCTGGGTCTCTGGCTAACCACTGTGCCGCATCTTACTCAGCTCTCCTCCCCCACCCCTTTTAAAGCAGGCTGATGAATACCTTGCGTTAGGTTAGCAGGAAGCAAGTTAAATATCTGTTGGGTTTTTACTAATCAATGTTAATATTGAATTGTGAGTTACAAAATCAATGCAACAGTTTTTCTTTAAAACGGCCACTAATTTCCCTTGGGTATCTGAATATTGTCCCATCTAACTGATTTAATTCTGTGACCTTTTATATTGTTTGACAGATTTAGCCATGCAGCTGAATCAGGGGAAGTTTGAGTACAATGGATCATGCGGGTAAGTAACATATCGCTCAGTCCAAGTTCAGTCCGTTAATATTGGCCAGTTGGGTAAAAAGTGATTCCATCATTCATATTCACGCTGCAACTGCTGTTTCAATAATTGTATGTTCTAAAGCAAAAAAATGCTCTTCAATTTGAGCTGCATCTCACAGGTAATCTTCAAAATACTTCACTAAACAGGCCAGATTTTACTGAGTTCAGCATCTTACTGAGCTTAGAAATGGATGGTTGGATGAATGCTTCAAGATTCAAGCTCCTAGTGGCACGGTAGCACGGTGGTTAGCACTGCTGCCTCACAATGCCAGGGGTGGGCGTTCAATTCCAGCCTTGGGTCACTATCAGTGTGGAGTTTGCACATTCTCTCCATGTCTGCGTGGGTTTCCTCCCGGCTACTCCGATTTCCTCCCACAGTCCAAAGATGTGTGGGTTAGGTTAATTTTGCTGTGCTAAATTGCTGGTTAGTGTCAGGGGGATTAGCAGAGTAAATGAGGTTTATGGGAATAGGACCTGTGTGGGATCGTGGTCAGAAAAGATTTGATGGGCCAAATGGCCTCCTTCTATACTGTAAGGATTCTCTGATCCTACGAATGAAGTGTAGCTGAAGTTTTAATGGCTCACTACGTCATAACTACTCCAACCTCTTTGGCCGGGAAAGCAAATTTAATGTTTGAGGAATGTCAAATTTTCTACATTATCCTAAATTTAAAAAAATCATCTTTTTGTAAGTTTTTATATATTGTTTCTACTTGCACATTATTCCCAACCTTTATTCAATCTTCTGTAAAATCTAAAGGAAGTGAGTGATAATCATGTGCCAGATTTGCTGTTGGTAAAATTCTTCAATGTGATTGTCTAAAAATCCCCTAGAGTTGGCATTGGAACGGGCTGCACTGTGGCACAATGGTTAGCACTGCTGCCTCACGGTGCCAGGGACCCGGGTTCAATTCCGGCCTCGGGTCACTGTCATTGTGGAGTTTACACATTCTCCTCATATCTGCATGAGTTTCCTCTGAGTGCTACATTTATCTTCTACCGTCCAAATATCTGTAGATTAGGTGGATTGGCCATGCTACATTCTTCATTAGTGTCAAAAGATGTCAAGTTAGGTGGATTGGCCATGCTAAATTGCTCCTTAGTATTCAAAAATGTGCAGGATGGGTGGATTGGCCATGCTCCCTTTTGTCCAAAGATGTATGGATTAGGTGGATTAGCCATGCTAAATTGCCCCTTACTGTCCAAAGATGTGTAGGTTAGGTGGATTGGCCATGCTAAATTGCCCCTTAGTGTCCAAAGATGTGTGAGTTAGGTGGATTGGCCATGCTAAGTTGCCCCTTAGTGTCCAAAGATGTGTGGGTTAGGTGGATTAGCCATGCTAAATTGCCCCTTAGTGTCCAAAGATGTGTAGGTTAGGTGGATTGGCCATGATTAATGGGGGAATTATGGGGATAGGGTAGAAGGCAAAGTCTGGGTTGGATGCTCGCGTAGAGACTTGCAGACTTGATGGGCTGATTGGCCTCTCTCTGCACTGTCAAGATTCTATTACAAAATTTGAAATCAGTGTTCCCTTCAAGGGAATCCTAAAAATTTCAGGACTTCAGACTCTGGCTTTGCAGGTGTACATTGATATAGTATATGATAAAAATGCCACAGCTGAAACTGACTAGCTGTCTAGGGACTAAATCAGAAGGGCAACAGGACTGGCAATGCCCAAATGAAATTTCAGCGATTTGAAATAACACGCTGGAGACAAAGATGGTTGAATGTTTCAGTGACCATTCGCATTCATGACAGCTCTCACTCATCAGAACTCAGCAAGAACCTTCGCCGAGCTGGATTGGTAGATTCAGATCTCGGGAGTACTCGGTTTAGCTGAAAGCTGATGTGGGAGCCAGTTTATAAAAAAAATAGAAATAGAGGTGTGCTTCTGGGAGCAGTGTGATAGCCAAGGCAGCGAGAAAGATTGAGTACCGGAGAGGCAAAGTAGAAAATATCTTCAAGGCAAAAACATGGTGAAAATTTAAAAGCATTGAAAGATAAATTATTATTAATGTAGAAACCATCCAACCATAGCAATGCAGAAACAGGCTATTCAGCCCATCATGTCTTTGTTGACCAAAATAGAGAGGAATAAATAAACTAGCCCCTCATTTTAATCCCACTTTTCAGCACCTGGTCCCTATCCTTGCAGGTTACAATACTTCAGATGCAGATGGGCGACATGGTGGCACAGTGGTTAGCATTGTTGCCTCACAGCGCCAGCAACCCTGGTTCGATTCCTGGCTTGGGTCACTGACTGCGTGGAGTCTGCTTGTTCTCCCCGTATCTGCATGGGTTTCCTCCGGGTGCTCCAGTTTCCTCCCAGAGATGTGCAGGTTAGGTTGATTAGCCATGCTAAATTGCACCTTAGTGTCAGGAGGACTAGGTAGGGTAAATATATGGGATTATGGAGATAGAGCCTGGATAGAATTGTAGTCAGTGCAGGCACAATGGGCCAAATGGCCTCCTTCTGCACTGTAAGATTCTATGATTCTACCCAGGTCCTTTAAATGAGTTTAGCATTTTAGCCTCAATCAACAATTCAGGCAATGAATTCCAGGTACCCATCACCCTCAGGGTGAAAAGAGTTTCCCGCTAACCAATTACTTTATATCTGTGCCCCCTCAATTAACCCCTCATCTAGGGGAAAACAAGTCTTTCCTGTCTCCCCATCTAGACCCCTCATCATTTTGTGCACCTCCATTTGGCCATGTTTGAAGGAAATCAACGCCAACCTATCCAGTCCCTCCTCATAGCTGCAATCTCAGGCCCTGTGCTACAAGCTTATCTGATGGAAAGTAAGGCCACCTCACCAACACTCTGTCTTCCTTTGCTGAGATTGCACGAATGCTCATGTTAAAAAAAACATAGGCTTCTGGTCTGGATTATAAAGAATATTATAATATCCCTGAATTATTGTGTGAATATATATCATTATGTAAATAATGTGAATCTGATGGTACTTCATCATTACTTCTCTCAGCTCCTTCGCTGTTGCTAAGTGATCCAGAAATTTCCTCCAAGTGTTTAGATGACTGAAGCTACTGTTTGCAAACCTCACTCCAACTTCATTTCCTAGTGACCTTCTCCATCCTCATTCCTTTCTCTCCATCCCCTCTCCGTCCTCTCCCATCCACCTCCCCATCCCACTTTCCCTCCTCCTCATCATTCTCTCTGTCCCCATTCCCCCCCTGCCCAGCAACAGCCTGAGACAAAACTAGCCTTTTTTCTCAACGGGACTTTATATTTGACCCTCCTTCCTCTCTCTTTCTCTCTCTCTCTCTCTCTCCACCGCACCCCCCGCCTCGCCCCAGATGAACTTCTGATCTGATAATCACACCACCACCCAGACCACGAGAGCAATCTTGCCAGCCCTTCATGCCACGGTCCCTTTGCAACAAGTTTGGAGAGTCTGGCATCCAGGCAAATCTCTGTTCACTGCTACGGGATGAGAAAATCCCACCGGCGTGAATGACCGTAACATTTTCACCACCACAACATCACCCGGCCTTGCCGCTATCTCATCTCATCTGCTCAAACCTAATTCAAATTTGCACATTCTGATGCACTCCTGGCACATCTCCCACGTTCCACCAGCTGCGGACTTGAAGCCATCCACAGCTCTGCTGGTTGTGCCTTGGCTTGAACGGAGAGTCCCATTCACCTTTTCTATTTTAAGCCTGTCAAAACATTGAACTGTTTTCAAGGGGCAGCTAGATATAGCACATGGGGCAAATGGGATCAAAGGTTATGTTGATACTATAGTTAAGAAAGCCCACCAGCCCCTTTCCTTTCTCTGAAGATTACGGAAATTTGGTACGTCAGCTATAACTTCCATTTATAGATGCACCATAGAAAACATTCTTTCTGATTGTATCATACCTTACTCTAGCTTCTGTTCTGCCCAAGATTGCAAGAAACTACAAAAAATTGTGAATGTAGCCCAATCTTCACTCAAACCAGCCTCCCACCCATTGATTCCGTCCACACTTCCCACTGCCTCTACAAAGCAGCCAGCATAACTAAGGTACCACGCACCCTGGAGATTTCTCTCTTCCACCTTCTTGCTCTGGAAAAAGATACAAAAGTCTGAGGTCACATACCAACCAACTCAAGACTAGCTTCTTCCCAGCTGCCATCAGATCTTTCAATGGGCCTACCTCGCATTAAGTTGATCTTTCTCTACACCCTACTGTGACTGCAGCACTACATTCTGCTTTCCTTCTCTATGAACGGTATACTTTCCATATAGTGTGCAAGAAACAATAGTTTACACTGCATACTAATACACATGACAATAATAAATCAAATCAAATCAGAGAAAACAGGACTATTGAGTTGGGTGATCAGCCGAGATCATGATGAATGGTGGAGCAGGCTCGAAAGGACTAATGGCCTTCTGTTATTCCTATCTTCTATGTTTCTATGTCACCCCTGCCCCTGCTGACTTATGTTGGCTCCCAAACTATCAAACAGCCTTGACTTTAGAATTCCCATCCTTGTTTTTTCGGTTATATTTTCAATCATAGAATCCTACAGTACCAAAGGAGGCCATTCTGCGCCGACCTTATTCCCACCCAGGGTCTACCTCCATAACCCTACCTGAGCTAGTCTCCCTGAACTGAGGCAATATTTCATGTCCACCTAACCAGGATGTCTCTTGGACTGTGGGAGGATACTGGAGCACCCGGAGGAAACCCACATAGGCCGGGAATCGAACCTGGATCCCTATGAGGCAGCAGTGACACCCTAAATCTTTATGATGCTCCTTTATGAAACACCTTGGGATGTCAAAAGCACCCCAGTCTATAACCTCAAGTTTTCGTTGAATCAACTCCGACAGTAGCAAGTTGCTTAGACTGCTGGAGGACACAACTCACACCATTCTACCTGAGGCGGTATCACAAATTCATAAAGTGGATCTGGACAACTGGGAACACTCACTGACGTACGGCAAAGTTTGGGTGATTCGGAGGAATTGGGAATTCAGAACAGGGACTTGAGCTTCATTGGGATTTGTGACATATCACACCCAGGACAGAAACATAGTCAATCATCATAGAATCCTTACAGTGCAGAAGGAGGCCATTCGGCCCATCGAGTCTGCACCAACAACAATCCCACCCAGGCCCTATCTCCAAAACCCCACATACTTAACTTGCTAACCCCCCCTGACACTAAGGGGCAATTTAGCATGGCCGGCCAACCAACCTAACCCGCACATCTTTGAACTGTGGGCAGAAACCAGAGCACCCGGTGGAAACCCCTGCAGACATGGGGAGAACATGCAGACTCCACACAAAATAACCCAAGGACGGAATTAAACCAAACTCCCTGGCGCTGTGAGGCAGCAGGGCGTGCCTCTTGTGCGGTACCCAGGTCCTTCTACAGGCTCCTCTCTTAGTAATCACTTGCACATCTCTGTTACTCTCCAGTAGGAAAAACTAGAATCAGAGGGCACAACCTCAGGCTAAAGGGATGATCCTTTAAAACAGAGATGAGGAGGAATTTCTTCAACCAGAGAATGTTGAATCTGTGAAACGCTTTGCCGTAGAAGGCTGTGGAGGCCAGGTCATTGAGTGTCTTTAAGACAAAGATAGATAGGTTCTTGATTAATAAGGGGATCAGGGGTTATGGGGAAAAGGCAGGAGAATGGGAATGAGAAAAAAATCAGCCATGATTGAATGGCGGAGCAGAATCGATGGGCCGAGTGGCCTAATTCTGCTCCTATGTCTTATGACATGTGAAGCAAGCTGTAATAAGATTAGTGAGCAAAAAAAACAAACATCTACAGGTAAAGATACACTTGTGACATGATGGCTTTGTTGTGTTGCCCTCCAGGAGTTAGACTCTACCCGTACAGATCATTGATGATGAAATTCATGTAGAGATTTGGTAGAAACCTCAGTTCTTTTTCTGTCTGTTAGGAATTTGTATAACTTTGTGCTGTATTCTGACTTGCTTTGGAATTCCTTTTATCCCGATTAGTTTCCTGCTTAAGCCTGACTTCATGCGCCGCCCCGATCGAACCTTTGACCCATTCTCCGAGACCCCAGTCGATGGAGTCATTGCAGCAACCTGTTCCGTCCAGGTAAGAGGAGAAAGAATGAACTTACCTTCACAGAGCAACTAATTCATAACCATATCATCGAATCTCTATATTGTAGGAGGCCATTCGACCCATTGAGTCTGCATCAACCACAAATCCAATCCAAACCTCTTAACCCCACATATTTACCCCACTAATCCCACCAATCTATGATCCTGGGACACTAAGAGGCAATTTAGCATGGCCCATGCACCTAACCTGCACATCTTTGGACTGTGGGAAGAAATGGGACGAAACACACGCAGACATAGGGAGAATGTGCAAACTACACACAGACTGTGACCCAAGCAGGGAATTGAACCCTGGTCCCTGGCGCTATGAGGCAGCAGTTCTAACCACTGTACCACCACACTGTCTGAATTATCACCTCCAAAATCAGTTCACACTCAACAAATCTTGACGCATTTGTTGTATAAGAAAACAGTATAATGGATTGTACGCACCAAAACCAAACAAACCTAACCTAAAGACCAATCAATTTATATTTTGATAACTCTATTTGATAAAACAGAATTAGCTTTCGTTCTACCTATACGGGCAGGCACAGTGATTAGCACGTCTGCCTCACAGCACCAGGAATCTGAGTTCAATTCCTGTCTTGGGTCATTGTCTGCGCGGAATTTGCACGCTCTCCCTGTGTTTGTGTGGGTTTCCTCTGGGTGCTCCAGTTTCCTCCCACAGTCCAGCGATGAGCAGGTTAGGTGCGTTGACCATGCTAAATTGTCCCATTGTGTCAGGGGGATTAACAAGATAAATATGTGGCATTACAGGAATAGGGCCTGGGTGGGATTGTGCAGATTCAATGGGCCAAATCTGCACTATGGGGATTCTATTATTCTATTTCTCTCTCAGTGCCTAATGAAGTCTAGTTTATTTGTTCTTTGGAATTAATTGAAGAAAATGTTTAACCATGAATTTTCCTTCTCTTTTCCAGGTAATATCAGGTCAGTTTCTTTCTGATAAGAAAATTGGTACGTATGTCGAAGTAGATATGTACGGTTTGCCCACGGACACTATTCGGAAGGAGTTCCGGACCCGGATGGTGATGAACAATGGATTAAACCCAGTCTATAATGAGGAGCCCTTCGTGTTTCGAAAGGTGTGTTATTTTCAATATCAGTGCTGAGTCTACCGTCCAGGAATTGGATTAGAATGTTTGCCCGCCAGCTGGTTAATTTGAATTGAATAGCACAGAAGGAGGCGTGTGCTGGTTCTCTGAAAGAACAACCCAATTAATCCCAATCCACTGCTGGAAAATGCTCCAATTTACATTTATGGCCAATTCCCTTTTTGGAAGTTGCTATTGAATCTGCTCCACCACCATTCCAGATCATAAGAACTAGGAGCAGGAATAGGCCATCTGGCCCCTCGAGCCTGCTTCGCCATTCAATAAGATCATGGCTGATCTTTTTATGGACTCAGCTCCACTTACCCACCCACTCACCATAACCTTTAATTCCTTTACTGTTCAAAAATCTATCCTTGCCTTAAAAACATTCAATGAGGGGGCCTCAACTACTTCACTGTTCCACAGAATTCCACAGATTCACAACCCTTTGGGTGAAGAAGTTCCTCCTCAACTCAGTCCTGAATCTGCTCCTCATATTTTGAGGCCATGCCCCCTAGTTCTAGTTTCACCCACCAGTGGAAACAACATCTCTGCTTCTATCTGATCTATTCCCTATATAATCTTATATGTTTCTATAAAATCTTCCCTTATTCTTCTGAATTCCAATGAGTATAGCCCCAGTTTACTCAGTCTCTCCTCGCAATCTAACTCTCTCAACTCCGGAACCAGCTTAGTGAATCTCCTGTGCACCCACTCCAGTGCCAGTATATCCTTTCTCAAGTAAGGAGACCAAAACTGTACATAGTTTTCCAGGTGTGGCCTCACCAGCATGTTACATGGCAACATAACCTCGCTATATTTAATGGTCACGTGTTCCTAATCCTCACTATTCACTGATTTGTTTTTTTAAATTCCCCTCTCTTCCCCACTTGACTTATGCCAGTTCTTAAATGCACGCCCTCCAGTTACCAAACTTCCAACCAGTTTCTCCCTGTCTACTCGCAATCTCTTGCATCGAAACTAGGAGGAGGCCGTTTGGCCCTTTGAGCCATTCTTTTTGATCATGGCTGATCGTCAAGTTCAATATCCTGATCCCCGCTTCCTCCCATATCTCTTGACCCTTATTCCCTAGAGCTACATCTATCTTCTTCTTGAAATCAGACAACGCTTTGGCCTCAACTGCATTCGGTAGTGAATTCCACACATACACCATCCTCTGGAAGAAGAAATTTCTCCTCACCTCAGTTCTAAAAGGTTTACTCCTTATCCTCAAACTATGACCCCTAGTTCTGGACTCCATCACTATTGGGAATATTCTTTCTGAATCTAATCTGTCTAACCAACTCTGTTAGAATTTTATAAATTTCTATGAGATCCCCTCTCACTCTTCTAAATTTCAGTGAATATAATCCTAACCCACTGAGTTTCTCCTCATATGACAGACCTACCATCCCAGGGATTAGCCTGGTAAACCTTCGCTGCATTTCCTCTATAGCAAGGACACCCTTTTCTTAGATAAGGATATCAAAACTGCAAACACCACTCGAGATGTGCCTTCTCCCATGCCCTACATAGATATTTTGATTACCTCTTTTAAATCTTCCCATAAACCTTCTCTCTACCCTGAAGGAGAACAAAATGGCTTCTTTCGTGTTTGTGGTTTTTTGGCATCCTTCTAAAATTATCCCTCAAGGGACCAATGTCGCTTCACCAAATTCTCTTTATTTATAAACTCAATTCCATTTTTATCATGCTTCAGTTGCGCAGTCCAGTTCTGGTATGCCAATGGACGTGACACTTCCATATTTATATACAGGGGAGGCCTCCTGATTGGGCAGGCAATTATGACTTCAGTCAGTGCGCTCATACTCCAAGAGGTCAACTTCATGAGTCATAGAGGTTTATAGCAGGGAAACAGGCCCTTCGGCCCAACCTGTCCATGCCACCCCTTTTCTTAACCACTAAACTAGTCCCAGTTGTCCCTATTTGACCCATATCCCTCTGTACCCATCTTACCCATGTAACCCTCTAAATGTTTTTTAAAAGATAACATTGTACTCTCCTTTACTACTACCTCTGGCAGCTTGTTCCAAACATTCACCACCCTCTGTGTGAAAGAAATGCCCCTCTAGACCCTTCTGTATCTCTCCCCTCTCACCTGAAATCTTTGTCCTCTAATTTTAGACTCCCCTACCTTTGGGAAAATATTTTGACTATCAAACTGATCTATGCCTCTTATTTTATAGACCTCTATAAGATTACCCCTAAGCTCTGACACCTCAGGGAAAGAAGTCCCAGTCTATCCAGCCTCTCCTTTATAACTCAAACCCAAGTCCCAGTAGTAACCTAGTAAAGCTTTTCCGCACCCTTTCTAGCTTCATGGGACTCGCTGAGGTCATTCCACCTTCAACCCAGGTTCTAGTCCAGTGTATCTCCTCTCCAAGACCTTGATGTCCTTTCCAAAGCACAAGAACGCAGCACATCAGCTGAGTTCCAACCAGTACTTCAGAAAGGTCACCTGGATGTGATTCATTTTGCCTTGTTTGCATTTTTTGCCAACTGTGCAATAATATTTTAAAATAAAAGGTTTCTCTTTTTTTTCTGCTGAAATATATTAAAAACCGCCCAGTTTGCAAACGTTTTGCCAATGGAAAATGTGTCTGTATAATCTCATCAATACTTCTTTGTGTGCCCCGAATGCTGGACTCAGCGCAATTGCTTGAGTCTGTATTTTACAGGTCATCGGAATACATATTGGAACAACTAATACTTGACATATTTAATTCAAGAAAATAAAAATTCAGCACAAAATCTGCTTTGCTCAGATGGAGAATTAAGAATTAAGATCTTGGCTTCTGTTTATTTGTACACTCTCAATCGCAACTGCTGTCAGTATAAATATGTAGCATTGTTATCCTTCCGGGTTTTGAAAACGATTTTGTCTAGGCAGTAAAATCAAAATGGAATTCTTTTTTTTTTGTCATTTTCCAGGTCATTCTGCCCGACCTTGCCGTGTTGAGAATAGCAGTCTATGATGACAACAACAGGCTGATTGGTCAGAGAATCCTGCCTCTGGATGGGCTCCAAGCTGGCTATAGGCACATATCCCTTAGAAACGAAGGCAACAAGCCTTTATCATTACCCACCGTCTTCTGTAACATCGTCCTCAAAACCTATGTCCCTGATGGGTTTGGAGGTGAGTTCATCCGCTTCTTAACTATCAGTAGATACCATTATACAGTAACTTCATTGCAGTATGCCCACTTTGTGGCACCAGTAAAATAAGCTTGCTTGGTTTCATTGGTCAGAACATTGAATCCAGGAATTGGGACACCTTGTTGAAGTTGAATTACACATTGGCAAGACCACACTTGGAATACTGTGTATAGTTCTGGTCCCCCTATTATAGAAAGGATATTATTAAATTAGAAAGAGTGTAGAAGAGATTTACCAGGATGCCACCGGGACTTGATGGATTGAGTTATAAGAAAAGGCTGGATATGCTGGGACTTTTTTATCTGGAGTGTAAGAGACTTAGGGATGATCTGAGGTGCATAAATCAGATAGTCAATATCTTTGCCCAAAGATGGGAGAGTTTAAAACTAGAGGGCATAAATTTAAGGTGAGGGGGAGAGATACAATAGGACAATTTTTTCACAGTGTCTGGAACAAGCTACCAGCGGTTGTAGCAGAGGCAGATACAATTTGTCTTTTAAAAAGCGTTTAGACAGTTACATGGGTAAGATGGGTATAGAGGGATATGGGCCAAATATGGGCAATTGAGACTAGTTTTGGGGTTTAAAAAAAGCACGGCATTGGACAAGTTGGGCCAAAGATCCTGTTTCCATTCTGTAAACCTCAGTGATTCGATGACTCTAAGGTTAAAAGCAGGTCAAAATGTGGACATGGGGAGGTGGCTAATCTTGACCTCTGGGCCATAGTTGACCTCGTGTTTAGCATTGCACACCACAGCCATGAAAGAAATAACGGGAATTGTCATTTCTCTGAAATTGCCTTAAGCCCCTCTCCTTTCTCCACCAGATATCGTTGACGCTTTATCAGATCCAAAGAAGTTTCTATCAGTCATGGAAAAGAGAGCGGACCAAATGAGGGCGATGGGAATTGAAACTGTATGTAAAATACTTTGATGTTTATTACACGCTCAACAGCAAATCATGGAGTTAATTTTCTTCTTGAGTGCCAAAGATCAAGAAAATTGTTTGTTCTTAAATTGTCGCTTTAAACTAAAAAGTCATGACCAGAAGGTTTTAATATTAGACAATGGTAATTGTACCCAGGAGGAGGTAGATATAACAGCCTTGTAGACTGAAGTCAACCATATTCTCTGGTCACAGTTTTAACAATACTGATGATCTGTTAGCATTTAGGGGAGGCAATGGTCTAGTGGTATTATCATCTGATTGTTAATCCAGAAACTCAGCTAATGTTCTGGGGACCAGGTTCAATTCCTGCCACAGCAGCTGATGGAATTTCAATTCAATAAAAAGCATCTGGAATTAAGAATCTACTGATGGCCTTGAAGGCATTGTCGGAAAAACCCATCTGGTTCACTAATGTGCTTTACAGACAGAAATCTGCCGCCCTTACCTGGTCTGGCCGACCTTATCTGGACTCCAGAGCCCCAAACAGCAAAATGGTTGACTCAACTGCACTCCAAGAGTTAGTCTGGAGTGGATATAAATGCTAGCCAGCTAGCGATGCCTACGGCCCACGAGTGAATGAAGAAAAGAGATGGATAAGTGCTCCTTTGATATCCGGCTTACCTTTGTGGTGTGTGATATTTGGACACATTATTTAATGCTCTGTTGCTGCAGAATGCAAGTTGTTGGTGTTGCTTCGTGGAACATTATCATGAAAGTGGCTGTGCTAAATTCTCCCTGAGTGTACCCAAACAGACATCGGAATGTGGCGACTAGGGGATTTTCACAGTAACTTCATTGCAGTGATAATGTAAGCCTACTTGTGACACTAATAAGTAAACATTAAAAACTACCATGGCCACGTAACCTGTACATCTTAGGACATTAAGGGACAATTTATCATGGCCAATCCACCTAACTGGCACATCTTTAGAGTGCGGTAGGAAACCGGAGCACTCGAAGGAAAGCCACGTAGACATGGGGAGAGTGTACAGACTCCGCAACCAAGCCGAGAATCAAACCCAGGTCACTGATGCTGTGAGGCAGCAACACTAAGCACTGTGCCATTGTTAAGATTGATGATTAGCTACCAACCCTGCCAGTCAGAGTCCACTCCCACATCCCCCACCTCCTGAAAGATCACCTGGAGACGGGATCACGCTAGGGGAAACTGTCCTGTCAGAAGATTCTCTGATTGTGCTCTTGGTTTCCATTCCCAATCCATCTCCAAGGGAAAGTACAGCCTGTACATCAATGGATGCCGGTTGTCGATTAAGCTCAAATGTGATAAGAACCTTAATCAAACAGCCGATTAGCACTCAGTTGACAAAAAATAGTCTCTTGGATAAGATACTGCAAGGTTTATCACAGGGATTTAAAATCTCACATGATTCACTCTTGCTGGAGGATATCAGGCAGCAAAATGAGAAACATGTTTATGCAAACAAGCAACTATTTGTTGTGGGCTTAAATTTAAGCTATGCAGCCCAAATCAGCAGCCTCCATTTAGTCTCTGTTTACTGGAATGATGTATACTCCTCTTTACTCACATCTCACTCAGCCAGATTTTAATTTGTGTCTACAGTAGTTAATAAGTGGCCATCAGTGACTGAGCTGTGATTAATTAGCAGAACAATTGCAGTAAAGTCCATTAATTCAAATCAATGTTGTGTGATTGTCCAACTAAAATATCAAACGCACAGATGTATTCAAGTGGTAGAAACATGTGTAACTTGGCTCAAGGTTTATTAGGATGCCACCGGGACTTGATGATTTGAGCTATAAGGAGAGGCTGCATAGACTGGAAACTTTTTCTCTGAAGCGTAGGAGGCTTAGAAGTGATCCTGTAGAAGTCTATAAAATAATGAGGGGCACAGATCAGCTAGATAATCAGCATCTTTTCCCAAAGGTAAGTGGAGCTCTCTGAAACTGGAGGGCACAGGTTTAAGGTGAGAGGGGAGAGATACAAAAGAGTCCAGAGGGGTAATTGTTTTCACACAGAGGGTGGTGAGTGTCTGGAACGAGTTGCCAGAGGTAGTAGTAGAGGTGGGTACAATTTTGTCTTTTAAAAAGCATTTAGACAGTTACACGGGTAGAATGGGTATAGAGGAATGTGGGCCAAATGTGAACAATTGGGACTAGCTTAGGGGCTTAAAAAAAGGAGCGGTATAGACATGTTAGGGTAAAGGACCCGTTTCCATGCTGTAAATCTGTATGATTCTAAGAAGAAAGCATGAGAGCTGGGTAAAATCGATTGCAGCAGGATAAATGATGCATAAAGCTATTTTGCAATTGGATGAGATGTTCGGATTCTACCCGTGTGATTTTTCTGCACAGCGTCAGCAACTTGTGATTCAGAGCATCTCCAATATCCCAAAGTCCCATTAAGTTGCATCATGCATAAAAATTCACCAAAGCTTGATGTAGATACCACGAGGAATGTTGAAATCTTGGGTGAAGAGTTGTACTGTGAAAATAATGGCCTGGATTTAACCATCCCACCCGCCACAGGAATCGGAATAGGCGAGGCGTGGGGCATAGAAAGGTCCATTGACCTCAGGCAGGATTTTATGGTTTTTGGGACGTAACCTATTTGTGACTAATAAATAAACTTCAAAAGCAAACAATGACCAATCCACCTAACCTACAAATCTTTGGACACGAAGGGTTAATTTAGCATGACCAATCCACCTAACCGACATATTTTTGGACACTAAAGGGCAATTTAGCATGGCCAACCCACCTAAGCTGCACATCTTTGGACACTAAAGGGCAACTTAGCATGGCCAATCCACCTAACCGACACACCTTTGGACACTCAAGGGCAATATAGCATGACCAATTCACTTAACCCACACATCTTTGGAATGTGCAAGGAAACGGGAGCTCCTGGAGGAAACCCATGCAGACATGGGGAGAAGGTGCAAACTCGATACAGGACAGTGACCCGAGGCCAGAATTCAACCCTGGTCTTTGGCACTGTGAGACAGCAGCGCTCACCACTGTGCCCCAGTGCCTCCCGTAAAGTTAAGACTGAGTAGCTATCTACTCTGCCAGTCAGACTTCTCCCCGTTCCTCTTGAGTCGGGATCATGCTAGGGATCTATACGACGAGGCCATAAAACCCCACCCAATAACTGAACTTATTTAGTGTCATTAACATGATTAAACACTCCAATGCGCTTCACTGGAGCACTATAAGGGAAGAAATGACAATAAATCGCATATTGGATCAGCTGTCAGAAGGTTTGGAGCCGGATTCTCCAATCTTGCCCGTCAATGAGTGTAAAATGATGGGCCAGTATGTTTACAGTGGCACATTATCGATAACAGAACTAAGAAAAATTTGGAGGGAAATTTGATCACTTTCTTACTCTGAACAGATGCCTTGTATCCGTGGTAAGGTATAGATGTCAGATAAGCCACAAAGGCCAACTTCTATATTGACCTGCCAGGTCCAAGTCATAAAAGATGTTAGTTTTATATACTTACAATTTCTGAGCTGGTTAACAACTCTACTTGACATCTCTGTATTTCCCGTACAATTTGAATCATAGAATAGAACCATAGAATCCCCAGAAGGAGGCCATTTGGCCCATTGAACCTGCACCAACAACAATCCCACCCAGCCCCTAATCCCATAACCCCACATATTGACCCTGAAAATCCCCTTGACACTAATGGGCAATATGCTCATGGCCGACCCACCAAACCCGCACATCTTTGGGTGGCAGAGTAGTTAGCAGCGCTGCCTCACTGCGCCAGGGATTCAGGTTCAATTCTGGCCTCGGGTCACTATCTGTGTGGAGTTTGCACATTCTCCCCGTGTCTGCATGGGTTTCCTCCGGATGTCCCAATTTGCTTTCACACTGCAAAGATATGTGGATAAGTGGGCTAGACATGCTAATTTGCTTCTTAGTGTCAAGGGGATTAACAGTGTAAATGTATGGGGTTACGAGAATCGGGCCTGGGTGATGTTGTGGTCGGTACAGATTCGATGGGCTGAATGGCCTCCTCCTGTACTATAGGGATTCTATGATTCTGAGTTCGGAGAATTACAATTTTTGTAGAACTGTCTCTGTTTCTAAGATGACCAGATGTCTTCATGAAGAATGTATATTGGATTGTTTTGTCACATATTATAAGTTGTTTCCTTTGAATTTTTAGAGCGATATAGCAGATGTGCCAAATGACACCTCCAAAAATGATAAAAAAGGGAAAACGAACCCAGTAAAAGCAAGTGTAACACCACAGAGTAGCTCAGAACTAAGACAGAACTCGACCTCGGGTCAAGGAGTTGGAAATGATGCAAAGAAAGGTAAGAATAAAGAAACTGATTCATTTTTAAACAATGCTTGCCTTTCTTCAATTGTCTTAAGAAAGCTATTGGATCGGAACATTTGAATCATTCTGTAGGGTGTTGGTGAGGCCATGCCTGGAGTATTCTGTGCAGATTTTGCTGTCCTTATCTGGGGAAGGATATCCTTTCTGTAGAGGGAGCACAGTGAAGGTTTGCCAGGCTGATTCCTGGGATGACGGGTCTGTCATATGAGGAGTGACTAAGTCGGTTAGGATTATATTCACTGGAGTTTAGAAGAGTGAGAGGGAAATGTCATAGAAACTTATGAAAATCTAACAGATTCAGACAGAGTATATTCAGAATGTTCCCAATGGTGTGGGAGTCCAGAACTAGGGGTCATAGTTTTGAGGATAAGTGATAAACTTTTAGAACTGAGGCGAAGAGAAATTTCTTTGCGCAGAGGGTGGTGAATGTGTAGAATCACAGAAAGTAGTTGAAGACAAAAATGTTGTCCGATTTCAAGAAGAAATTAGATACAGCTCTTGGGGCCGAAGGGTTATGGGGGGAATCAGGATATTGAATTTGATGTTCAGCCATGATCAAGATGAATGGTGGAGCAGATTCGAAGGGCCAAATGGCCTCCTCCTGCTTCTGGTTTCTATACTGAGTTTCGGTATATTGAACTGCATTTTGAATAATATCCAAGAAGCTTGATATCATCCAAGACAAAGCAACCCGCTTGATTTTCACTCCATCCGCCACATTAAACATTGAATCCCTTCGTAGCTTATGCACAGTGGCTGTCAGTAGCATCTACAAGAGGTACTGCAATAACTCCATAGGTAGCATCTTCCAGACCCACAACCTATGTACAAGGGCGACAGATATGTGGGAACATCACCACTTTCCCTTCAAGCCACTCACCGTCCTGACTTGGAAATTTATTGCCATTCCTTCACTATCACTGGGTGGGAATCCTTAAACTCCCTTCCTAACAGCATTGTGGATGTACCTACAACAGATGGACTGCAGCGATTCAAGATGCTACCAGCATGGCACAGTGGCACAATGTTAGCATTGCTGCCACTCAGCACCAGGGATCTGGCGTTTGATTGGATCACTGTCTATGTGGAGTTTGCACATTCTCCCCATGCCGGCGTGGGTTGCCTCCGGCTGCTCCGATTTTCTCCCACAATCCAAAGATGTGCGGGTTAGATGGATTGGCCATGCTAAATTAGTGCCGGGGGACTAGCTTGTGTAAGTATATGGGATTGTGGAGATAGGGCCTGGATGGGTTTGTGGTCAGTGCAAACTTGAATGGCCTCCTTCTGCACTGTAGGATTCTATGATTCTCAAGCACAGTTAGGGATAGGCAATAAATGCTGGCCTAGCCAGTGATGCTTGTGAAAGAAATTTATTTGCTGTGGCTTTGGGTCTAGCTCCACAGTGAGTTTTCAGTTGAATTTCTGAATGTTTGCTCCTCTCCCTATCATTGCATTCACTCTAGATGACTGTCAGTAATTGAAGAAAATATGGATAACTATCATGACCATTTGCCAAATTTTAAACGTTCTGATTTTCCATCCATTTCCGTACAAGCTAAGACCTAGACAGTTTTTTTTAAAGAATGATCCTTTTGTTGCAGGAGGTTGCTCAATTAGGAGTTTCCGTTGAATCTGCCATAATTTGTAAATATCTAATATTTCAAACATCTGACAAATGGAAATCTGTATTATCCTTAATTAGACAAAGCCACCATTCCATCAGATCTGAGCTGTCAAAATTGTTTTCTCATCATCAAAGCATCTCATATAATCCCTTCAGTATGATAATGTTGAGCGTGAGATTGGAAATGAATATGCAATCATAATGAACAATGGGAAGTGTTACAAAGGTATTGTATTTATGAAGATATATGCACATGTCGGCAACATTATTGTTTCAGGTAACAGTAATTGCAAATTTAACTGGCTTTCCGTAATCTCTATTCATGACGAGCACACAGTGGTGCAAGCAAGGCAGCATAGAACTTCAAACTGCGTGCTTATATTTCCCATGAGTTTCCTATGGGTGCTCCGGTTTACTCCCACAGTCCAAAACATTTGATTTGATTTATTATTTTCACGAGTTAATATGCAGTGAAAAGTATTGATTCATGCCCGCTATACAGACAAAGCAAACCATTCATAAAGAAGGAAAGGAGAGAGTGCAGAATGTAGCCTTACTGTCATCGCTAGGGTGTAGCGAAAAATCAACTTAATGCGAGATAGGTCCATTCAAATGTCTGATAGCAACAGAGAAGAAGCTATTCTTGAGTCGGTTATCTCAGACTTTTTCCCCGATGGAAGAAAGGGTGCGTGGGACCTTTATGGTGGCTGCTTTGCCAGGACAGTGGGAAGTGTAGACAGAGTCAATGGATGGGAGGCTGGTTTGTGCAATGGATTGGGCTACATTCACAACCTTTTGTATTTCTTGCCGTCTTGGGCAGAGCAGGAGCCATACCAAGCTGTGATACAACCAGAAAGAATGCTTTATACGGTGCATCTCTAAAAGTTAGAGAGAGTTGTAGTTGATATGCCAAATTTCCTTAGTCCTCTGAGAAGGATGTGTGGCTTAGGTTGATTGGCCATGCTAAATTGCCACTTAGAACAAAAAAACAAAGAAAATCACAGCACCAGAACAGACCCTTCAGCCCTCCATGCCTGCATCGACCATGCTAGCTATTGAACTAAAACCCCTACCTTTCCGGGGACCATATCCCTGTTAGTTTCAGAGGGATTGAGGGAGTAAATGTGTGTAGTTACCTGTGTCAAGCGAGCACCAACATTTAAAATTAGACCAAATTATAATGATTAAAAGGAGCAGAGAAACAGTGCAGCAGTGCCTATTAGTGGAATTCACAGACCCTATGGAGAATTCTACAGTTCCACTATAGTCAACAGAAGCATATGTAACCAATATTTAGATCCTGTTAAATAATGATTAGACTGGAAGGCATTACTTAGTGCAGCAGCTGAGGCAGTGACATAGTAGTCATGTCAACAGGCTAGTCATCCAGACTAATGCCATGGGACACAGCTTCCAATCCTACCCATTTAAGCTCAATTAATTCATAAAATCTGGAATTGAAAGCAAGTCTCAGTAAGACTAGCTATGAAACTGTGATCAGTTCTTGTAAAAATCCTTCGGCCTCATCAATATCCTTTAGGCAGGAAATTATAGAATCCCTACAGTGCAAGAGGAGGCCATTCAGCCCATCAGGCTTATGCCGACAATAGTTCCATCCAGGCTCTTTCCCTGTAATTCCACATATATATTTATTTATCCGTCTGAACACTAAGGGGCAATTTAGCATGGCCAGTTCACCTAACCTGCACATCTTTGGGAGTGGGGGGGGAAGCCAGAGCACCCAGAGAAACTCACGCAGTCACAGGGAAAACATGCAGACTCTACACAGACAGTACCTGAGGCCAGGATTGAACCTGGAACCTGGAGTTATAAGGCAGCAGTGCTAACCACTGTGCCATCTTCCCACCCTATCGGTTGTCTTTATCTAGTTTGACCTAGATCGACTCTAGATCCACAGCAATGTGGTTAACTCTTAACTGCCCTCTAAAATGACCCTATCAAACCATTAAGTTCAAGGGCACATAGCAATGGGCAACAATTGTTGACCTTGCCAGTGATGTCCACATCTCACGAAAGGTAGAAAAAGCACATTGATATCCCTTTATGTTGTCCCTGTTATATGATACAATACAAGAGAACAAACACTGCGATCTATCAAAGAAATTCCTTCCACAAACCAAGTGAAGTTGGTACTGTTGTTCATGGAACAATTGTGGGTAAGAATTCAGTGCAGCACAGTGAAACAACTTCCTGATCTTGTGGGGTAAACTAGCAAACTCTTTGTTATTAATATTTTTGAATTTGTATTCTGCTAAGAAAACAAAGGAGGTTATAAACGTGATGTAGTTTTACGTACATTTAATGTTCTGCTCCTAGAAGAGTGAAACCTATAGTTGGATTCATGCTGAACAAAGGTGTTTATCTATGCGGAGTTGTGTTTCTTTTGTGCTTAGAGAAGGCCACAGTATGAAGAGTAAATAAACTACAAGTAATTGCTTAGCAACCAGGGGCCACTTTCCAGAGGGAAAGCATTTCCTGTGTTCTTAGTTTTAGCCGAATTTGTCAGCAATTGGAGACAGGACACCAGGGAGTGAAAATCTCTAAACTCTATCAGCGCAAGCTGGACAGGACAGGGGAGCTGCAAAGAGGCAGGCTTCCAAGAAACCAGCCACAGTCCAGATAGCCAGGGAATTGGGACAGAAAGAATTTCTTATGACAACCAACATTAAGAGAACAGAGACCAAGGAATTGTGCAGAAGAAGTCAAGAAAGAGTAACCAAGGTGTTCCGAGTTGAAGAGACAATTGGAATAGCCAGATTTAAAGCGGGAAACTTCGGAGGTTCAATTTCAGCTTCAGAGATTTCAGAGGTAATCAAAAGTTTGTCATTTTCATAGAGAATGGGAATCAAAAGTTAAAGCAATTGTGAGCAATTTGTACAGCAATCAAGACAAAGAAATCCTAAAGGGGGTAAAACCTGTATGTATAAAAAGAATCTAAACCTTCATTTTTTGATCCATGTATTCAACCATTTTGATCATGCCTTTAGATTTGCAGATAAAAGGCCTCCTTATGCACTATCACAATTCTGTGATTATAATTCTTCACTTTAATCACAATGTTCATTTTCCATACCTCTTTAAAACTAATTTCTTTCCATTATTTGGTCCCTGGGGTGTGGCTGGTGTAGGTAAGGCCAGCATTTATTACCCATTCCTTGTTGCCCTTGGAATGAGAATTTTCCTTAACCAACTCAGAGGGTAGTTAAGAATCAAACCACGCTGCAGTGGGTCTGGAGTCACATGTGGGCCGGACCGGGTGAGGGTGGCAGATTTTGTTTCCCAAAGGAATATCAGTGAACATAGAAACATAGAGAATAGGAGCAGGAAGGGGCCATTTGGCCCTTTGAGCCTGCATTGCCATTCATTGCCATCATGGAGTATTGTGTGCAGTTCTGGTCCCCACATTATAAGAAAGATGTGGAGGCATTGGAGAGGGTACAGAGGAGGTTTACCAGGATGTTGCCTGGTATGGAGGGCAGGTCCTATGAAGAGAGGTTGAAGGATTTGAGGTTGTTTTCGTTAGAAAGGAGGCGGCTAAGAGGGGATCTTATTGAAGCATATAAGATGATTAGAGGTTTAGATAGGGTGGACAGTGATAGCCTTTTTCCTAGGATGGAGAAAGCTAGCACGAGGGGACACAGCTTTAAATTAAGGGGTATGAGTTATAGGACGGATATCAGAGGTAGGTTCTTTACTCAAAGAGTGATTAGGGAGTGGAATGCCCTGCCTGCAGCTGTTGTAGATGCGCCAAGTTTGGTGGCGTTTAAGAGGTTAATTGATAAGTATATGGAAGAGAAGGGAATGGTTTAGTTTGGAGGGGCATTGCTTTTTATTTTGGTCGGCACAACATCGAAGGCCGAAGGGCCTGTTCTGTGCTGTAATGTTCTATGTTCTATGTTCATGGCTGGCCATCCAATTCAATAGCCTAATCCTGCTTTCTTCCCCATAACTTTTGATCCTATTTACCCCAAGTGCTATAATGTTGTCTCTTCCTTGAATGTTAGTCCCTGCGATATCTTAAACATCACAGACAGATCTTCTGTATCCTTATATAATTTAATGTGTTTAAAATAACTGGAAAGAGTGTCCGTTGCGCTGAATGATTATTGCTGGAATTTTATTTTTTTTTACAGATACAACACTCATACCTCAGGTGAACATTGAGGATTTGAAACAAATGAAGGTAATTTTGAAACAACGTTTTAGAAAATGCAATCTTTATTTGTTCCTGAAATCTGGATGTTGCTGGAGGTTGACTTACGCTACCCAATCCTAATGAACTGCGTTCTTGAAACCACTGCAGCTTGTATGGCATGGTGTTTGGAAGGCGTTTTTTTTTATTTATAAGTGTCACATGAAGGCTGACATTAACACCGCAATGAAGTTAATGTGAAAATCCCCTGAGTTAGCACACCCTGGTTTGGGCACACCCCCTTATCACCACATTCCTGCGCCTGTTTGGGTACACCGAGAGATAATTTAGCACGGCCAGTGTACCTAACCAGCACGTCTTTTGGAATGTAGGAGGAAACCGGAGCACCCGGAGGAAACCCACGTAGACACAGGGAGAATGTGCACACAGACAGTGACTCAAGCCGGGAATCGAACCCAGGTCCCTGGCAGCAGTGCTAACCACTGTGGCACTATGCCGCATTTTGATACTGCAGTGATGACAGGGATCTGATCGAGGTATATAAAATACTAAAAGGGATTGATATAGTAAATATAGACCATGTGGGGCAACCGAGAACAAGAGGTCACAGGTATGGGTTGAGAGGCAGTAGATTTAAAACTGAGATTTAAAAGTAGGAGAAACTACTTCTCGCAGAATTTGTGAAACTTGCTGCCCCATAGCGCAGTGTAATCATTGAACAGTTTCAAGAAAGAGATAGATATATTTTTAATTTTAGAAAGGGATGAGGGGATATAGGGAACAGGTGGGGGAGTGGATGTGAAACCAAGGAGACATCAGCCATGATCTGATTGAACGGCAGAGCAGGCTCAGAGCTGAATCTACCTACTTCTGCTCCTAATTCCTATATTTCTGTAAACAGCAAATGATATATTTCCAACTCAGGATGGTGTACGCAACTTGGAGGGAAATATTCACCTGGTCCTCTTGTAGGCAGTAGAGTTTGGAAGTTGCTGTTGAAGAAATTGGTGCAATGCATCTTGTAGATGCTGCCACTGTGCATCAGTGATGGAGGGAATGTATACTTAAACTAAGGAATCAGGTGCAAGTCAAGCAGACTGCTGTGACCTGAATTGTATCACGTTTCTTGAGTGTTGTGTGGGATCTTTGTCATCCAGGCAAGTGTAGAGTGATCCATCACAAGCTGACTTGTGCACAGTGGATTGTGAAGAGGTTTTGGGGTCACAGAAGATGGGTTGCTACAACAGTCTCATTCTCCAGGCTGATCTTGTACCCATAGTATTTATGTGACCGATCCAGTTTCTGCTGAATGGTGACCCATATATAAAATATCAGCATTCATGAGGGAATTAGAAATGTAGAAACTAGAAGCAGGACGAGGCCATTTGGCCCCTCGAGCCTGTTCTGCCATTCATCTTGATCATGGCTGATTATCGAATCCAATATCCTGATCTCACCCCCCCAACAAAACGATAATTCTACAGACTGACTTGTCTTCAGGTTCCCTTTCCTTTAGTTTCACAGTTTGTTTCAGTCCCCTTCTCTTTGCCAAGTAACCATTGCATGGCTAGAAATTTCATTCGTTAACTTGATCAAGTAGTCATTATTGAAGTGTGAGCCTTGCAAGTGTATTGCAGTTGGCTCTTTAGCCAAACTTTACCTTGCCTTCCATATCACCAAGCAGGTGTTTCCAGCAAGGGTTGTCAGATGATATAATTCACACTCGGAGCACTCGCTAACTTTCCATCTGCATACCTCAGTTCTGAGGCTATCTGTATCCCTCCCAATACTATTCCTGATGGAACCACCTAACCCATCCAGGGATCAAACATTAAAACCTGGACCCACGGTCGTTGCATCTGTCAAGGCAAGGAACAAATTCAGAAAGCATCCGTTGCCCACCTCGGAGAGTTTCAGCCCCTGAGCAATCTTGCCAGGGTTCCTGTGGCACTGTCTATCCCCTGATACCAAGGAGTAGTCAGTTAACCAATGGCAAGTTAGGGAGACTGCCGGGATCCTCCCAGTGTTGGATGGTTCCCATTGAGTCAGGCTGGTGGTTGTCTGGTGTTAACCTGTGAGATTTTCAGGGGCCCCTTACTGGCCCTACGAAGGGCCTATGTTGTGGATTCTGTGCATGATCTGCTTCCTTGATGCACATTTCTTCCTATGCCTATTTAACATATAAATGCTAAATTTTTACACGCATTAAACGCAGTAGGCATGCTGGGATTAGCCTGAAGGATTAGCTTGAAAAATTGAATGCATTCTTTCCAAGTACAATGCTAACAGAAGCATGCCTTTTCATTAGCCAAAACAAAGTTTTTCATTAAGAACTCCTGCCAAAACTGCGACAAATGGATGGAGATATTTTGGAATTGTTAGTCCAGTCCAGATATATTTTGAATTTTTTGACTAGCACAGGACTGGATCTTGCCTCTCTCTCTCGCTCTTCCCCTCTCTTTCTTTCTCTCGCTCGCTCTCTCTCCAATCTTCTTCATTTTCTGCAACGTTTTAATTTTAGGTTTTGCTCAATAAAAGAAATTTAACATATCAGTGCCGCCTCCGTCTATTCAGAGGAATGAACGGACCCTATAGTCTGTAAAAGTGTGAAGGTCGCAGCCTCAGCCTCAATTCCTTCCAGCAGATGGGTTTCTCCTCCAGAATGGTGACCCTTCGAGCTACATGTAAAAGCAATATTTTTACATATTGATTGGACATCTGTGGGTACCCCCATTTTGAGAAGCCCTCACACTCCCCTACCAGCCGCAGCAGCGCCCATCTCTACCAGTGTGGCAGCTGCCCCCTGGTGCTGTGGGCCCTCGCGTTGAACCTCCCACTTTGATGACCAACTTGGTCTCTTTAATGGGACGGGCACAGGTGGAGAAGGCCTGTTGATGAGCCGCTCTCCAGCACGGGACTCAGAGCCAGTCCTGACAATAGGGCGGATTTCCAGCTCCATCGGAAAAACTCCACAGTGAGGTACATGATTGTTAGAGTCACCTATCTAGGAACTCTTTGGAGGTATCATGCATGCCTTTAAGTGATGTTTAAGTAAGATTGCTGCACGTAAAGTATTAAAAAAGGTTACTTGGAATGTGGCAACACCTGAGGAGGGAACAAATGGGGCAAGAAACATTTTGAGACCAGAATCATGTCTTTTTTTATTCATTCGTGGGACATGGGCATCGCTGGCTGGCCAGCATTTATTGCCTTTGAGAAGGTGGTGGTGAGCTGCCTTCTTGAATCGCTGCAGTCCACTTGCTGTGGGTTGACCCACAATGCCGTTAGGGAAGGAATTCCAGGATTTTGACCCAACGATTGCGAAGGAACAGCGATATATTTCCAAGTCAGGATGGTGAATGGCTTGGAGGGGAAATTGCAGGTGGTGGTGTTCCCCATGTCTCTGTAGTTCTTGTCCTTCTAGATGGAAGTGGTTGTGGGTTTGGAAGATGCTTTCTAAGGATCTTTGGTGAATTGCTGCAGTGCATCTTGTAAATAGTATACACTGCTGCTACTGTGTATCAGTGGTGGAGAAAGTAGATGTTTGTAGGTGTGGTGCCAATCAAACAGGCTGCTTTATCCTGGATGGTATCAAGCTTTTTGAGTGTTGTTGGAGCTGCACCAATCCAGGCAAGTGGGGAGTACTCCATCACACTCCTGACTTGTAGATGGTGGACAGGCTTTGGGGAGGCAGGAAGTGAGTTACTTGCTGCAGTATTCCTACCCTCTGACCTGCTCTTGTAGCCGCTGTGTTTATGTGGTGAGTTTCTGGTCAATGGTAACACCAAGAATGTTGACAGTGGGGGATTCAGTGATGTGCTAAAGAACTATGGTCTTTTGATTGTAGTGGAAGTTTCACTGTCCACTTGATGGGAATCAGAAACGCTGTTGAAATCTCCAAGGTGTGGAGAGATTTCCTATTGTATGGAAAGAGCTCAGGATGCTTCATAGCCAATTAAACATTTCTAAAGTGTAGTCACTGTTGTAAATTCAAAGTATTCGCATATCTGGCTTTGTCCCAAACCTCAAGTTATCTCTTCTTTTCAAATATTGACCAACTCAAATTAATACTTGGTCAGAGGTCAGAGAATTTGGCCCCCAGCCAAATCTCCGTTCACTGCAGCGGGATGGGAAAATCTCACCAGCGTGAATGGCCATAATGCTGGCGGGATAGGGGAGCCCCATAGCCTAGTTGCATTATCGCTGGACCATTAATCCAGAAATTCCACTAATGTTCTGGGAACCCAGGTTCGAATCCTGCCATAGCAGATGGTGGAATTTGAATTCAATAAAAAAGATCTGGAATTAAGAATCTACGGATGACCGTGAAACCATTGTCGGAAAAACCCATCTGGTTCACTAATGTTCTTTAGGGAAGGAAATCTGCCACCCTTATCTGGTGTGGGCCTACATTTGACTCCAGGGCCACTGAAACGTGGTTGACTCTCAACTGCACTCAAGCAACTAGGGTGGGCAATAAATGCTGGCCCAGCTAGCAATGCCCATCTCTGTACCTCACTTACTGGTCTCCACTATCCTTTATCTAATACTCAAATCACACTTCAGTAGCAACTGTCAAATCCCGTTTTATCCCTGTTACGTTTTAAGTTAATTCAAAAACAGTGAAAGATGTTTCTCAGTCCTAAATGGCTTACCTCTTATTCTGAGACCGTGGGTGGGATTTTCCAGCCATGCTCATTCCCAGGGCTGGAAGGTTCCATCCGAGGTCAGTAGACCTTTGCATTCTTCACTGAACATACTGTCCCACCCGCTCTGATTCCCACCCTGTGTCTGCTGGTTGTAGAACCACCCTCAGGCAAGGAAAGGAAATCCCACAATGCCTGCACTTCTGCGTTCATCTGCGCAGACGCCAAAATAAAGTTAATTTATTTGTCACAAGCAGGCTTACCTTAACGCTGTAATGAAGTTAACTATAAAAATTCCTTAGTTATCACACTCTGGCGCCTGTTTGGGTCAATGCACCTAATCAGCAAGTCTTTCAGACTGTGGGAGGAAACCCACACAGAGACGTGGAGAATGTACAATCTACACAAGAAAGTAACCCAAGCCAGGAATTGAACCCAGGTCCCTGGTACTGTGAGGCAGCAATGCTAACCACTGTTCCACTGTGCTGCCCATAAGTCCTGAAGTTGCGATCAGTGGGTAATGACAGCAAAAGCTCACAGTCTGCCCCCTCAGAAATTCCCACAAAGGTCTATGACTTGTGAAGCAATATTTTCTGTGTCTAGATTTAGTAGTGTTGGGTCAGTATTGCAGTGAAAAAAACTGCTTCTGATATTTAACCAGCGATACTAGTGTAACAAAATAATTGTAATGCCCCAGCATGAGTTAAAAAGAAATCAAAGCTATCCGCAGAAGGAGACGGATGGTTCACCTGTCAACACTGTAGAGGCTGAACAAAGCAAAACTCCTCCCAGCTTCTGCTAATATCAGTCTGCATGCTAAAGACTTTGCACGTGACGTTTTTTTTGTGGTTGGAAATAATGACCGTCACATCAAGAGAAAGGTACAAAAGATGGCTGTGTGAGCACAAAGCAATGGGATAATTGATATCACCTCTTCATAACAGGGCATTCCCTGAGCTCCCATTGCAATTATGGTGTTTTCTTTGGTTGCAAACAGTTGAAATCATTTTGTTATTTCATGTTCTAGGCCTACCTGAAATTATTGAAGAAGCAGCAAAAAGACCTGGCTACATTAAAGAAGAAACATGCCAAGGTATGTATGTACTCTTCACACCTTCAGGCACTGGGGGAGGCCATTTAGCCCTTTCGAGATAGTCCACCATTTAATTAGTTAATGGCTGAACTTCAGTCTAACTCCATATTTACTCAATGGTCTATTATACCTTTGCTCGGCTGAAATCTATCATAGAATTCCTACAGTGCAGAACAAAGCCATTTGGCTCATTGGTGCATAGTGGTTAGCATTGCTGCCTCATGGCGCCAGTGATCCAGGCTCGATTCCTGTCTTGGGTCTCTGTCTGTGTGGATTCTGCACATTCTCTCCGTATTTGTGTAGATTTCCTCCTCTTTCTTCCCACAGTGCAAAGATGTGCAGATTAGGTGGATTGGCCATGCTAAGTTGCCCCTTAGTGTCAGAGGGATTAGCTAGGGTAAATACTTGGGGTAATGGGGATAGGGCTTGGGTGGGATTGTGGTCAGTGCAGATTCAATGGCCCGAATGGCCTCCTTCTGCATTGTAGGATTCCATGAATCCGCACCAACTCTCCTAAAGAACACCACACCCAGATCCTATCCCTGTAACCCCAAATGTTTGCCCTACTAATCCCCGCTATTCTACATGTCTTGGGACACAAAGGGTCAATTTAGCATGGCTAGTCCACCAAACATGAACACCTTTGGACTCAGGACATCGATTTCAGTTTAAAATTAACAATTGACATAGCATCAATTGCTATTTTTGGAAGAGTATTTCAAACTGTTTCCTCCCTTGTGTGAAAACATGTTCCATAATTTCATTACTCTAAGGTCTGGTCCTTTGAGATGATGTCTCCTCAGCTCTAGACTCCCCGACCAGGTCGAAACAGTTTTTCTATCGACCCTAGTTTCCACTCTATCTTCCCTGTCTGCTTGCCTTAATGTCTCAAAACTTAAACCAGGTCACCCTTTAACTGCTTGAATTCTGGGGAATATCATCTTGTTGGCAGGATCTTTCTTTATAATTTAACCCTTGCAGTTAATAGGATCCAGGTTGGTTGATGAATGTTCTGGAGACCTGGTTTCAAATCCTACCACGGCAGATGGTGAAATTTGAATAAAAATCTGGAATTAAAAGTCTAATGATGATTATGAAACCATTGTTGTAGAAACCCATCTGGTTCACTAATGCCCTTCAGAGAAGGAAATCTGCCTCCTTACCCAGTCTGGCCTACATGTGACTCCAGAGCCATGGCAATGTGGTTACCTCTCAATGCCCTCCCATGGAAACTAGTGATGGGGGCAATAAATGCTGGCCTAGCCAGCGACGCAAACATCCCCTGAACAAATAAAAAAAAAATTCTCCTGTGATTAAGTGTGGCAGAGTGGTTAGCATTGCCGCCTCACAACACCAGAGACCAGGTTCAATACTAGCCTCAAGTCACTGTGTGGAGTTTCTCTGTGTCTGTGTGGGTTTTCTCCAGGTTCCTCCCACAGTCCAAAGATGTGCGGGTTAGGTTGATTGGCCATGCTAAGTTGATCCTAATGTCTGAGGATTAGCAAGGTAAATACGTGGGATTGCAGAAATAGGGCCTGGGTGGGATTGTGGTCAGTGCAGACTCAATGGGACGAATGGCCTCTTTCTGCACTGTGGGGATTCTATAAAACAAATGGTTGGTAAAATCAATGAATTAAGGATGAGGTGACATCTCCTGGTGAGTCACTGCGGCTGAAACAAGATGTCAAAGGAAACCTAACAAATACTAAATCAAAATGTCACCCTGGGGGACGGGGAGGAATGTTGATGCACTCAATTTTTCACGGCACCCACAAGTCACGGAAGGCTTAACACGTGCCGGTGGACACCACCTTTCCCCTCTCCAAGGACAACCAGCTATGTACATAACGTAGTAGAGAGGCAGATTGCTGGGGTTGAACAACCTCCTTGACTGCTTCCTGTCTGAGCCTGTTAATGACCAATATGGCCAGGCCCAGGAGCAGGTATTCCCAATTTACACATGCTCGAAGACTATTAATATCATCTGTTGTTTCCTTGAAGTGTTAACCTACCATAACAATGTGTCTGATAAGAGTTTTGATTTTGATTTGATTTATTATTGTCACGTATACAAACATACAGTGAAAAGTATTGTTTCTTGTGCGCTATATAGGCAAAGCATACCGTTCATAGAGAAGGAACAGAGACAGTGCAGAACGTAGTGTTACAATCATAGCTAGGGTATAGAGAAAGATCAACTTAACGTAAGGTAGGTCCATTCAAAATTCTGATGGCAGCAGGTAAGAAGCTGTTCTTGAGTCGGTTGGTACATAATTTCAGACTTTTATATCTTTTTCCTGACGGAAGATGGAAGAAAGAATGTCCAAGGTGCGTGGCGTCCTTAATTATGCTGGCTGCTTTACTGAGGCAGAGGGAAGTGTGGACAGAGTCAATGGATGGGAGGTTGATTTGTGTGATGGACATTAATTCTTGGGAGCCCAGGTTATCATTCTAGTTTGTTTTATCAGTTACATAATGTGAATGCAGCTCTTATGGCTGTGATGAATCCACTTTAAGCAACAAATGAGTTGCACTTGTTACAAAAAGGATCATTTTGAGAGGGGGAACCATTATTTTATTGCCTAACAGCAACAGCACAGATGCAAGATGTACAAGAGGCGGCATGGTGGCATAGCAGTTAACATTGCTACCTCACAGCGCCACAGACCTGGGTTTGATTCCCAGCTTCAGTCACAGTCTACGTGGAGCCTTGCACATTCTCCCCGTATCTGCATGGGTGCCCTCTGGCTGCTCCAGTTTCCTTCCTCCAATTCAAAGATGTGCAGGTCAAGTTCTTTGAACATGCTAAATTTCCCCTTAGGTCGCGGGATGTGTAGGTTAGAGGCCTTAGCGAGGTAAAAATGCGGGGCTATGGGGATAGGGACTGGGTGGGATTGTGGTCGGTGCAGATTCGATGGTCTGAATGGCCTCCTTCTGCACTGAGGGATTCTATAAAGGCAGCATTTTCTAAATTGAGTTGTTTTGCTTCTCTCTGGAGCTAAAAGATTAAAAAATGAATCGTGTTGCAGAGGCTATTAATATCTATGAAAAATAGCCTCAAGGTAGGAACAATAATGTAACTACTTAACATTCATGTTATGGCTTGTAATCTTACTTATCTGTGCTCAGTAATCGTTGGGTGAAAGGACAATGTTCCTACGTGTGACGATATCAGATTGTTGAAACATAATAGGAGCAGGAGTGGCCGTTTGGCCCATCAAGCCTGCTCCACCATTCAACAAGTTAGCGTCTGATCGCCCACCTCAAGTGATCTCCTGACATTATCACCATTTCCCCAAAATCCTGTCAACCTCTGACTCAAATATACCCGGTGAGTGAGCATGCAGGCTTCTGGGGTAGAGAATTCCCGAGGGTCCTGTGCACTCTCTCCGCCTTCCCCCACACTTCATGGAAGAAATCCTCTTTAGCTCCATGAGAAAGTGATCCAATACCTCATCCTGACACTATGATCCAGTATTCTACGTTCACCAAACAGAGGAAGCAACCTCTCAGTGCCTACCCTGTCAAACCCCATAAAACCCGTAAAAATATTATTTATTTCATCGAGATAGCCTCTCCTTCTTTTAAACTCCAGGGAACTTGGGCCTAGTTTACTCAGTCTCCTCTCATAGGACAATCTCGCAAACCAGTCAAATTGTTTTCGCTTACGTGACACACAAAAGCATGGAGAGTCCTTCAGCTGGTAATGCCCTATTTTAAGATGTGCAAGGTGAGAAATTTGTCCAGATCGAGATGAAATGGAAGGGACACTATTTGGTGTTCTTTATGGGCTTGGAACCGGTATCTGCTGTACCCAAGTAGATCCAGAAGAGAAACCTGGGCAGATCTCCTAAGTCTGCAAGCGAATTATCTCTGGCGAGCATTACATTAAGGTTTAATATCTGGACATGAATAATATTTCAAGTGATGTTATGTTTGGATCAGCACTTCAGTGCGATAAGAACTGGTTTAGCATTTTGCAAGATTATGCTTGGTTTTTAATCTTGCACAAATTAGTTAGCGTTAATTTAGTTAGCGTTAATAATGTAAAAATGTATATCTTTTGACAGTGGGAACAAATCTTAATGAATAAAATATTGAAAACACTTTATTGGTCATAATGAAGGTATGAATGTATTTTTTTTTTTTGCAATTTTAGCTCACCTAATATTTTAATGTCAGCCGTGGGTAGCATTCTCGCCTTTGAAGCAGAAGGTTGTGAGTTCAGGTCCCACTCCAGAGGCTTGAGCACACAACTTTTGTTTAGGGCAGTATTGAAAGAGTGCTCCCCCCTGTCAAAGGCAAACTTAACAAAAAAAAATTCTAAGCCCCAAACAAGTATGAAAACAGGAAAGAATTGCACTTTTTTGGGGGGGGGGTGTGAGTTAAGAATGGAATTTTACCTCAGTATGTCAAAAAAAAAGAACCTCAATCTGTTTTCCATTAGCAGGGGAGGGGACGCGACCTAAGCTCGTGGAAAGCAGGCAGATAGCAGTGGAAGGCGACATTGCGCATTCTCATTCACTGCCTCCCTCAGCTATAGCTGGACTTTGTCACCCTCAAGAGGAAACATAGTGCCCATGTCCACCTTGTCAAGATCATTCAGGATCTTGTATACTTCAATCAAATCATTCCTCGTGCTTCTAAACTCCAGTGGAAACAAGCCCTTAGACACTTACTTCACTAAGTAGTTGGTTAGGCATAGGGATTGTAACATAGAAGCAGCGATTAGGCATACGTCCTCTCAAATCTGTTCTGGCGTTTGATAAAATCATCAAACCTCATCTTCAGTTGTCTTTCTCCTCTTGATGCTCCCACGTATCTTTGAGATCAAGCGATCTCGGCCATAAGAGTGTACTCAACAAGTGAGCATTCACAACCCCGTGGGGTAGAGAACTTCAAAGATTTGCAATCCTCCACGTGAGGAAATTCCTTCTAACCTCAGTTCCAAGTCACTGTCCCGTTATCCTGAACGCACAGAAATTCTCCACCTGGGTTTCCGTTCAAGTCCTTTTCGAATTGTATATGCTTCAATGAGATCCGCTCCCATTTCAGCAATCCCAGCAATAAACTACAGAAGAGAATAACATTTAAACCTAACTGTCTCCTCACCAGAAGTTGATATATGGCATTTTACAACAAGATTCGAAACGCTGGCTGAACTCTCTTAGTGCAGGTGAACTTTTTAATGCTTTACTGTCTTATTTACTGCTCCCTTATGGGGAGGCAATGACCTCACTAGTCTATTAATCCAAAAACTCAATTTATGTTCGGGTTCGAATCCCGCCACGGCAGATGTGGAACTTGAATTCAGTAAAAAAGTATCTGGAATTAAGAACCTGCCAATGACCATGAAACTATTGTTGGAGAAACCCATCTGGTTCACTTATGTCCTTTAAGGAAAGAAATCTGCCCTCCTTACTTGGTCTGACCTACATGGGACTCCAGAGCCACAGCAATGTGGTTGACTCGCAACTGCCCTCTGAACTGGCCTCGCAAAACCATTCCATTCAAGAGCAACTAGATATGGGCAATAAATGTTGGCCAGTCAGTGATGGTCCATGTCCCATGAATTAACAAAATAAACTAAAATAAAACTGAATTATTCACTCAAGAAATGTGGCTGACCATTGGGTCAATTTGGCAGTCATGTGCATTATTTACACTGATCTGAAAATGTAGCCTGCAGCAAGCAATTAGGAAGGCCAATGGAAGGTTGGCCTTTACTGTAAGAGCATTTGAATACAGGAGTAGTCTTGCTTTAATTGTATAGAATCTCAGATAGAGCGCATCTGGGATACTTTGTGCAATTTTGGTCTCTTTACCAGAAGAAGGATAATACCGCAGTGGAGAGAGTCCACCAGATTTGTTCCTAGGATGGTGGGTCTATTCTGCAGAGAGAGACTGGGGAAGCTTTATCTATTTTCTCCAAAATATTGAAGATTGACAGATGATCTCATTGAAACTCACAAAATACTTAAAGGGCCAGATAGAATAGATATGGATAAGATAAGTTGGGGGAGTCAAGAACCAGGGAACACCATTTCAGAGTAAGGGAGAAGCTACTTAGGAGCGAAATGAGGAGAAATGAATTTGCTCAGAGGGATGCGACTTCGGAATTTAAGCTTTAAGTTGAAGATTTTAGGTTTATTTATTAGTGTCACAAGTAGGCCTACATCAACACTGCAGTTAAATTGCTGTGAAATTCTCCCAGTCACCACATTCTGGTGCCTGTTTGGGTACACTGATGGAGAATTTAGCACGGTCAGTGCACCTACGCAGCTCACCTTTTAGACTGTGGGAAGAAACCGGAGCACCCGGAGGAAACCCATACAGTCATGGGGAGAACGTGCAGACTCTGCACAGGTAGTGACCCAAACCAGGAATCGAACCTGGGTCCCTGGCACTATGAGACAGCAGCGCTAACTATTGTTTTCTTTAATTCTTTAAACCAGAGGGCAAGCTCCATCATTCAGCATGTTTAAAGCACAGATTGACAGATTCCTAAATACAAGCTATTCTTTATTTATTTGTCACAAGTAGGCTTACATTAACACTGCAATGAAGTTACTATGAAAATCCCCTAGTCGCCACACCCTGGTGCCTGTTTGGGTACACTGATGAAGAATTTAATATGGTCAATGTACTTAACCAGCACGTCTTTCAGACTGTGGGAGGAAACCTGAGCACTCAGAGAAAAGCCAGGTAGACATGGGGAGAATGTGCAGGCTCCGTACAACAGTGACCTGAGCCAGGAATCAAACCCGGGTCCCTGACATCGTGAGGCAGCAGTGCTAACCACTGTACAAGTGATGTTATGGAATATGGGGATAGTATGGGGAGAAGGCATTGATAATCAGCCGTGATTATATTGAAGGGCTGAATGGCCTATCCCTATGTTCCTACGAAATTATACACTCAAAATAAATGTCAGTGGGAAAAGAAATAGGTTAAAATAATGGACAGGGAACTCTGATGTGCAAGTAATAGTCCTTGTTTTCTACCAGAGGTACAGTAGATCATGAATCAAGCCAGCCCAACACTGTGAGTGGCGTCCCTCTTTATAATTTCACGGGTCAGTGTTCACATTAATATTTCAGGTGAGTTCTCTGGCAACAGGACGACCTCCAAGTTTGTCCTTGGAGAGCGAGTAATCGCGAATTACTGCAGGATTTAATGCCAGGCTCCGGTGTTATGTCATTGGCTCTCGGACATTGAAAGCACTTTTGTTTTTAGAGAAATATCTTGTCAGTCAGTTCAGCGGGAAAGCAGAGAGCACACCCCACCCCCACGCTGTGGTGGAGATACTGACGCCAAAGGAGTGAGCGAGATTTTTGTTTGACGCAGAGCAACTGCCGAGGCCCGAGGAAAGAGGGCAACAGAAGGAAATGGTCAGGGCAGTGAGTGTAAATCCAAACACCGTGCCACCATATTTGCCCTCAGTCTTGGTAAATAGTGTTACCAGGCTGGTTAAAGTTTTCAATATGCAGTACTGTTTACATTGGGCTCTCCCTCAGGTTCTGATCAATATTTCAATTGCGTACCAGTGCTTACAGGGAGATGGTGGTGCAGTGATAATATCATTGTGCTGATAATCCAGAATTCAGATTAGTGTCCTGGGGATGCAGGTTCAAATCTGACCACAGTAGCTGGCAGAATTTAAATTTGATTTATAAATCTGGAATGTAAATTCTGGAGTGTCATAGAGGTTTACAGCATGGAAACAGGCCCTTCAGCCCAACTTTTACCACTAATCCAGCCCCGTGTTTGGCCCGTATCCCTCAATACTGACGTGACTGTCTAAATGCTTTTTGAGACAAAATTGTACCCACCTCCATTACTACCTCTGGCAGTTTATTCTAGACACTCACCACCCTTTGGGTGAAAAAATTGCCTCTCTGGATCCTTTTGTATCTCTCCCCTCTCACCTGAAACCTGTGCCCTCTTGTTTTAGACTCCCCTACCTTTGGGAAAAGATATTGACTGTCTAGCCGATCTATATCCCTCATTATTTTATAGACATCTATAAGATCACTCTTTTCTCTGGAGTGTAAGAGACACTCTGGAGAAAAACGTCCCAGTCTGTCCAGCCTCACTCAATCCATCAAATCCTGATAGCATCCTGGTAAATCTTTTCTGCACTCCTTCTGGTTTAATAATATCCTTTCCATGTAGTGGTGACAATAAAACTATTATCGATCTTTGCAAAATCCATTTGGTTCACAAATGTCCACTCAATCCACTCAGACGTAAGAGTCCCTGCAGTGACCTGGCCTCCACCGCCTTCTGCAGCAAAGAGTTCCACAGATTCACCATTCTCTAGTTGAAGAAATTCCTCCTCATCTCTTTTAAAGGATCATCCCTTTAGCCTGAGGTTGTGCCCTCTGGTTGTAGTTTTTCCTACAAGTGGAAACATCCTCTCCATGTCTACTCTATCCAGGCCTTGCGGTATTCTGTAAGTTTCAGTAAGATTGATTCCCCCCCCCACCCCGCCCTGATCCTTCTAAACTCCAATGAGTACAAACCCAAAGTCCTCAACCATTCTTCATACAACAAGCTCTTCATTCCAGGGATCATTCTTGTGAATCTCCTTTGGATTCCTTCCTAGGCCAGGCACATCCTTCCTTAGATACGGGGCCCAAAACTGCTCACAATACTCCAAATGGGATCTGACCTGAGCCTTATACAGCCTCAGAAGTACATCCCTGCTCTTGTATTCTAGCCCTCTCGATATGAAAGCAAATAAAGAACAAAGAACAAAACAGCACGGGAAACAGGCCCTTTGGCCTAACGAGCCCACGCCGTCACCCCGATGTTCCCACCTCTACCCGTGATCCCTGTCCATGTTTATAGATCTATGGATTAAAAACCAAATTTGAGACAATTTAGGGAGAATTGCCAATTAGCCTAAGAGCACATCTTTGGGATGTGGGAGGAAACCGCAGCGCCCGGAGAAAACCCACGCAAGCACGAGGAGAATGCGCAAACTCCCACAGGCCCAAATCCATGTATCTGCACAGCACAGCGATAGTCACTGAGCTGTTGTGTTGCCCATCAAATGGTCCAGGTCAAGCGTACACTAACGATGTGAAGCACTAGGATACTCTCGAAAAAGATCCAAGAGCAGCCCTCTCACGACCCATCGCATGTATGCCCCTCGTTAGACAACAATGTTGCATTTGTCTTCCTAACTGCTAATTGAACTTGCGTGTTAACCTTAAGAGGATCTTAAACAATGAAACCCAAGTCCCTAACCACTGTGCCACCATGCTGTATTAAATTCTGTTTCTCCAGTGAAGCTCCTTGGGACATTTCACTATGTTAAAGCTTCTAAATGAACAACAATTGGTACTTTAGACAAAGATAATCAAGTGACCATTCATCTAGAATAGAAACAGTAATTCCAATGGTGACAAAAGTGGAACCCAATGAAATTATCTGAATTGTATCCAGGCTTAGTTTTCACGGATAAGGAACTCTGATGCTAGCCATTGCGGGGTAAGTCATTCAGCTGTGAGTTGGTGAAGAGAGTTCCTGTTGTGTGCTTGAATCTTCGATTCATTGGAATTCAAACAGCCAAATCAAGCTTTTTTCATTGATTCCTAATTGTTTCCAGCTGTTATCTCTGGTCCTTTTACGTAAAGGAAATTTCCATTGTGCGAATTGGCACAAAAGCAGCACCACCTGTGGTCACGTAGGTGGTCGGAACTTCAACATTTCTCCTCCATTAGCAATCAGCTCCCAATGGCTTCAATGTTTTTCTCAAATCAGACAACCCTTTGTCACTGTTGGATTTGATTTAGGATTATTTTCCTACAGAGTTCTTAGCATCATAGAATCCCAACAGCACAAAAGGATTTCATTTGGCCCATCGAGTCTGCACTGACCACAATCCCACCCAGACTCTATACCCATAACTCCTCATATTTAGCCTGCTAATCCCCCTCACACTCGGATTAATTTATCATGGCCAATCAACCTAACCCGAGGAAACTGGAGCACCTAGAGGAAACCCACGCAGAGACAGGGAGACAGTGACTCCAGGTCAGAATTTAACCAGGGTCCCTGGGGTTGTGTGAGGCAGCAGTGCTAACCTCTGTGCTGCCCCATTCCTGTTTGCTATTTGGGGCCCCACATTTCAGTAAGGACGTGGAGACTTCAGAAAGGGTGAGGGGAAGATTGATGTGAACGGTTACAAGGTTGAGGGCCTTCAGTTGCATGGATACAAGTTGGGGTGGTTCTCCTCAGGGAAGAGAAAGTCGAGAGGAAGTTTGATAGAGGTTTCAAAGCCATTAAAGGTCTGGATGGAGGGAAGCATTGCCTTCAGTGGAAGGGTCAAGAACCAGCACGACAAAAGAATTAAAGGGAGAAAAAAAAACATGAGGCAAAAAAAAAATTACACAGTGGTTAATTACAATCTGGAGTGCACTTTTGTTTATATATTAATGTCACAAGTAGGCTTACATTAGCACTGCAATGAAGTTACTGTAAAAATCCTGTAGTCGCCACACTCCGGCACCTGTTCGGATACTCTAAGTTCGGACAACTTAGCTCAGCCAACGGACCTAACCAGCACCTCTTTCGGACTGTGGGAGGAAACCAGAGCACTCCCACACAAACACAGGGAGAGAACATGCAGACTCCGCACAGACAGTGACTCAAGTGAGGAATCGAACCTGGATCCCTGGAGCTGTGAGGCAACAGTGCTAACCCATTGTGCTGCCCCGTCTTGCCTGAAAGGCTGTTGGAGACAGATGCAACCATGGCTTTCGCGAGGGAATTGGATCATTGCTGAAGGAAATTTGAAAAAAAAAACAGGGCTTTGGGGAAGGGATAAGATGAATGGGAATAGATAATTAGATAAATTGTTCTTGCTAGCACAAAATTGATGGGCCAAATAGTCTCCTTTGGTGCTGTAACAAAGAAGTTTGGAGCAGGGGAGGCCATTTGACCCTTCAAGCCTGCTCCGTCATTCATTACAACCATGGCTCTTCCAACTCAGTAACCACACCTTGGTTTCTCCCCATAACCTTTGATCCCATTCGCCCCAAGTGTTATATCCAGCCGCCTCTTGGATACAAGTAACTGTTTCTATGGGAACTAAAATGATTGACATATGACTTCACACCCTATCTCCTTGACAAAGGTACTCCCTCCACCTATTCAATAGTCATTGGTTAGGAAGATTATGACTACGCAGAGGATTTGGCAAGTAGGGAAAGTACTTTGGATATAAGCCTGGCATTGGAAAAATTGAGAAATGCGGAATAGTGCAGATGCTGAAAGTCTGAAATAGAAATAGAAAATGTTAGGAATATTTAACAGGTCAGGCAGTGTCCGTGGAGAGAGTCAGTCGAGTTAACATTTCAGGTCTGTGTTCTTTCATGAGAGGCTGCTCAGTGACATTGCCGCTGGACTGGTAACCAGAGACCCATGGTAATGCTCCTGTGACCCGGATTCGAATCCCGCCAAGGCAATCAGTGAAATTTGAATCCAATAAAAATAGTCTAGAATTAAGAATCTTAGCAATGACCATGAAATCATTGTCAGAAAAACCAATATGGCTCAATAATATCCTTTAGGGCAGGAAACTTGTTGTCCTTTTCTGATCTGGCCTATGTGTGACTCCAGAGCCACAGCAATGTGGTTGACTCTTAAATGTCCTCAGGAATGGGCAATAAATGCTGGCTCAGCCAGTGACACCCACATTCAATGAATAAATATTTATTTCTGGGAAGAGTTTGAGATTGAATAGGTTAATAGGTTAATTCAGAGATGAGCGATTGGCCCTGTGATTCCAAAGGCTTACTTTTATAATAAATTGACTCTCAGTTCTACTAATTAAACACCACAAGTTACTGGCCTTGTATATTTGAAGGAATAAAATGAACAAAATATTAGATTTTAAATGCTGCCATTTCTTTGCTGCCAAATTTTATGAGGTGTGATAGACAAAGGCAATTAAGACAGAAGTCGGGGAAGGAAAAAAAACACTTCAAAATGGGAGCAAGTTTGCTCCTAAATTTCCAATGGCACCCGAATATAGGAAATAAGCAGGACTAGACCATTTGGCTCCACTACTGGGGTCCCAAACAAAACAAACCAAGATAACTGGGAAACCATTCCCCTTCCTACTAATCCAAAAGAGACTTAGGTCCTGATTTGACCAGCATGACCACCGGAAATTGGAGCAGGCGAACAACATTCCCCATTGGCCTCGGGCGCGATCTTACAAGCCTCGGGCAAGCGAGTCGGCAAGTCGGGGTCTTTAACTCAATCTCAAACTGTAGCTATACAGAAAGAGACTACTCAGTCCATCGGATCTGTGCTGGCTCTCAGTAGCAGTAATTCATTTTACGCCACTTCTTTGTCTTCTCTTCATAACCCTCCACGTTCTCCCTTTTCAAATAGCAATCCAATTTCCTCTCAAACACCTCGACTGAACCTGCCTCCAGCACACTCTCACTCAGGCAATCTATTCCACATCCTAACTGTTCACTGAGTAGAAATATTTCTCCTCACAGTCACCATTGTTTTATTTGTAACAATCGCCTTAAATTGGTGCCATCTGTTTGTTGAGTCCTTCCACCAATGGGAACAGTTTCTCCCTATCTGACCTCTCTCGTTCCCTTGGGATTTTGAACAACAACACCAAATCTCCTCTGAGGAAAAGTCACAACATCTTCAATCTATCCCCGTTAATAGAAACAGAAAAATATAGAAACTAGAAATAGTGATAGGCCATTCAGCCTTTCGATTTTGATCGTGGCTGACCATCAAATTCAATATCCTGTTTTCCCCCCTTTTCCCCCCCCATATCCCCTGATCCCTTTAGCCCCAGGAACTATCTGTATATTATAGCTATATATATTATAATGCAAAAGTTCTATTCCAAACTGTGTGCTGTAAATCATAGAATCCATATAGTGCAGAAGGAGGCCATTCGGCCCATCTGGTTGGCACAATCCCACCCACGCCGTCTGCCCATAACACCACATATTTACCCTGCTAATCCCCCTGACACTAAGAGGCAATTTAGCATGGCCAACCCACCTAACTCGCACGTCTTTGGAGTGTGGGAGAAAACTGGAGCACTGGGAAGAAACCCACGCAGACACGAGGAGCAAACTCCACACTGACAGTGACCCGAGGCCGGAATTGAACCAGGGTCCCTGGCAACAGTGTGAACCACTGTTCCTCACAATGCACAGGTTGTGTCGAATTATTATCCTAACTTCTGTGTTTGCCAATAGCATGCAAGCTGATTCATTGTTTATGCGCATCAGGATATCCAGTTGTGCGTCATTCTTCTGACTGGGATTAAAATCCCAATGAAGATATTGGCATCTGCTGCCTGCCCACACTGACGTCTTTCTCACGGTCTGGGTGAAAGGCTTTTCTTTGGATCTTAAGCGCAAGAAAGAATTCACAGACTCTTCCTTCTTTTTGTTGGAGTGTACTTTTTTCTGACATAAGCAGCTCTTTTAATAAACCTACCCTTCTTGCATCAGCCAGTGGAAAGGAATTGCAATCCCAGACTGTGTTAACTGAAGGTGAAATGAGGTCCGTGTTGAGCTAATTATTGGTCATGCGTGAAGGCAAATCCCAATTTTATGTTGATTTTGTTTGCTACCTTTTATTGCCGTTAGTCTCGACTTATTGCCTTTCATAGAAATGAGTCTAAAACCTCGGAACAATCCAGAGTAGCGAGGATACCTCAAAATGGTGGCTGTTTTTTAAATAGTGGGTGAGATTTTTATGGCCTCACTCGTGCGAGACCGGAAATTTCCACCCAAGGCCAACGGACAATTCCATTGTCCATCCCTCGGCCACTCGGATTCTGTGGCGGGCGAGGCGGTGACCTTGAAAGGCATTGTCAGCTCCGATTCTTTCCATTCAGGACTGTTGCCCCCATAATAAAAGCAAATCACCGCAGATGCTGGAATCTGAAACCAAAAGCGAAAATGCTGGAAAATTTCAGTAGGTGATTTTCCCCACCACCCCCTTCCCCCCACATCTTCAACTGTCACAGCTTACTCTCCGATTTCAGCTTCAATGCCGTTGGCTATTCTCACCCTTTATTCTCTCTATGGGCTGCCACTAGCAGCCTTTCCCCTTGTTTTTGTGGCTATGACTCACCTTTCATTCCTTCCCCCTGCAGCATAAATATCTCCCACTTTCTATGCCTTTCAGCTTTGACAAAGGTCATCTGAACTCAAAAACGTCAGCTTTTTTTCTCTCCTTACAGATGCTGCCAGACCTGCTGAGATTTTCCAGCATTTTCTCTTTTGGTGTCGTCATAATTCTTGCTTTCTTCCCAATGCATCCAGAGTGGATTTTTTTGAGACCACAAGTGGGATTTTACAGCCTTGCTCATCCAGAAACCTTTAAATTGCCAAGGTCAATGGATCTTTTCATTATCTGCCTGTTGCCCGCTCTGATTCCTGTGGCAAGCAAGCTGATATCTAGAGGGGTATACTTGATTAAAAGCAGTTACAAGAAAGTTCATTATTCTTATACCTGGGATGAAGGGATTGTTTTACAGGGCAAGGCCCTGGAGTATAGAAGAATGAGGGGGGGGATCTAATAGAAACATGTAAGATTATGAAGGGAATGGATAAGATAGAAGCAGGGACATTGTTTCCATTGGCAGATGAAACTAGACCTAGGGGACAGAGCCTCAAAATGAAGGGGAACAGATTTCGGATTGAGTTGAGGAAGAACTTTTTCACCAAAAGGGTGTGAATCTGTGGAGTTCCCTGTCCAGTGAAGCAATTAAGGCTGTCTCGTTGAATGTTTTTAAGGCGAAGATAGTAAAGGAATTAAAGATTGTCGTGGGCAGGCGGGTGAGTCAAGCTAAGTCCTTGAGAAGATCAACCATATCTTATTGAATGGCGGAGCAGGCTCGAGGCAGTGATGGCCTACTCTTGCTCCTGGTTCTTATGTGATCTTATTGAAAGATATAAGACTCTGAGGAGGCTGGATTGAGTAGATTCTGAGAGGAATCGAGAACTTGGGAGCCCAGTACAAAACTGAGGGGCTTCTCGGTGAAGATGGCAACGAGGTGGAATTTATTTTCTCAGAGGGATGTTAGAATGTGGAATTCTCTTCCCCAGTGGAGGCTGAATCATAGATTTCCTACAATGCAAGGGGAGGCCATTCAGTCCATTGAATCTGCAACGACCACAGTCCCACCCAGGCCCTGTTCCTGTAACTCCCATATATTTACCCTGCCAATCCCCCTGACACTAGAGTTAATCTAGCATGGCCCAATCAATCTAATCTGCACACCTTTGGACTGTGGGATGAAACTGGAGTAGCCGAAGGAAACCCACACTGACACCAGGAGGACATGCAAACTCTGCACAATGATCTGAGGCCAGAATCGAACCCAAGTCCCTGGCATTGTGAAACAGCAACGCTAACCACTGTGCCACCATGCCGCCCGCATTATTTTTGACAAAATAAATGAATCACAAGCAAATTGTGTATAGTATTTTTGTTTTGCATTATCATTGTAAACAGTTTATGTTTAAATTGAGAGGTTTGCAGCATTGGAGACGACACTTGTCAAGAGCTGTAAGTGAAATCTGAAAAAAATTATTTGCGTCAGCTTGAAAAACAGTACCTTTTTCACTAACAAATGGCCATTTCCCATCATGTAGCTGAACGCACCAATAGGTATTCAAGAAAAAAATAGTAAAGAGGAAAGACATGTTAATTATGATTTGTATGTCATGTTTATTTAGAATTTGTGTTTGATTGCAAATTGGTGCAGCTCTTTTCTGGGAGCAGAGGTTAATTACTCATTTGAACAGTACTTTGTCCAACACTCCTGGGTATGGTCCAGGGAATTCATCTGGATTCCATATTTCCAATTGGCGTCATATGCTTACTGTAACTTCAAGGGACATAATTAAGGGAAGCGGCTTTTGGTAGAGTTCAGTTTCATGTTTACCGTGGTGTTTTTTTTTTCTTCATTCATGGGACACAGGTATTGCAGGCTGGCCACCAATTATTGCTTATTGTTTGCCCTTGTTCAGAGGGCAGTTGAGAGTCAACCACATTGCTGTAGTTCTGGAGTCACATGTAGGTAAGGACAGCAGATTTCCTTCCCTAAAGGACACTAGTGAACCAGATAGGTTTTTCCAGCAATCAACAATGGTTTCATGAGCATCAGTAGATTCTTAATTCCAGACTATTTTTTATTGAATTCAAATTTCACCATCTGCCGTGGCGGGATTTGAACCCAGATCCATAGAACATTGGCTGAGTTTCTGGATTAATAATCTAGCAAGAAGACCACTGGGTCATCACCTCCCAATAGGGTTACTGTAAGCCTTGACAATTTTCTGTTAATTTATACAGCTAGATACATCATTGATCATGCCCATTACATAAAGGACCTGATTCTAACTAGATACTGTGTGCTAAACTCCCAAAGTTTTACAGTTGCCACTACCTACACCATCTGTATTTATCGTGAATGCAACCTTTATGAGGGAGATATGGTCTAAAGCTCTTGGGGCTAAAGGGATCAATTGATATGATCGAGGAGAGGGAGGTGGGGAAGGCATGATCAGAATATTGAATTTGATGATTAGCCAAAAGGCCTACTCCTGCTTCTAGTTGCTCTATCACTAACCCCTAGTCAGCGTGCTAGGTATCAGTTACAAAGTATGAAGTGCACCAGCTTTTTCATAAAGTTCTGTCTGAACTATATTGGAAGGTTTCTCTTACATAAAACGTCAGTTTTGCTGCTGTGTTCTTAGCGTTCGTCACTGATAGGAGCTGGAAGTCATACCAAAAGGAGTCTGCCCAGAGACTTTATTCTTTTAGGGAACTGCATAAAACCTGCAGCTTAAAAACCACCTGGTTCACTGGTGTCCTTTAGGGAAGGAAACCTGCCGTCCTTACCTGAAACAAAGATAGGAAATGCTGGAAAATCTCAGCAGGGCTGACAGCATCTGTGGAGAGAGAATAGAGCCAATGTTTCAAGTCTGGATGACCCTTCATCACAACTAAAGACAGAAAAAAGTCAAGATTTATATTGCAAAGGCTGGGGGGAGGGGGCGCGGGGGGGGTAATTGAGTAAGATATCATATACAAAAGGACAAAGGGATTGTAAATGATGGTTATAAAGGCTGAGAATGGCCCTACCAACAATCTTTCCATCTTCTTCCTCCTCCTTCCATCACTCAACTCATTAAGACCATCTGCCACATACCTCAGGTTCTCATTTGACACTCTGGACCTTTGTTCTGCCACTTACACATTCTAATCTTTTAATGGACGCTATTAGTACCATTCTCAGTTTTTACTAAATCATTTACAGTCCCATTGTCCATTTGTCTCTGATATATCACTCAGTGCCCCAACGCCACCCCCCCCCACCCCCTATTGTATAAATCTTATCCTTTTCTCTTTGTCATTAGTTCTGAAGAAGAGTCATCCTGGCTCGAAATGTTGCCTCTATTCTTTCTCCACAAATACTGCCATACCTGCTGAGATTTTCCTGTTTTAGTTTCAGATTCCAGCATCCGCAGTGTCTTGCTGCAATCTAATACCTCCTCCTTTCCAATTATCTTTGATAACACTTGTGAAGCACTTTGGGATGCTTTACTGTGTTAAAGGCATTGTATAAATGCACGTTGTTGTTGGCCCTGCTGATACATTAAGATAGTTCATAGGATATCAGAGCAGAATTAGGCCCTTCGGCCCATCGAATCCACTCTACCATTCAATCATTGCTGATATGCTCCTCATCCCCATTTTCCTGCCTTCTCCCCATAATCCTTCAACCCGTTACCAATTAAAAATTTGTCTAACTTCTCCTTAAATTTACAACCTGTCGCAGCATCAACCGCACTTTGGAGTAGCGAATTCCACAGATTCACAACCCTTTGCTGCCCCTTATCCTAAGACTATGACTTCTCGTCCTTGAATGTCCCATGGGAGGAAGTATCTGTTCCGTGTCTACGTTACCCATATCTTCTAACATCTTGAATACCTCAATTTGATCTCCTTTCATTCTTCTAAATTCTGAAGCATACAGGCCTAAACTGTTCAATCCCTCTTCATACGACTGACCCTCATCTCTGGAATCAATCTAGTGAACTTCCTCTGAACTGTCTCCTATGCCCCTTTTTCTTCCCCCAAATACGGGGGCCAGAGCTGTGCACAATATTCCAGGTGCGGCATCATTAATGCCGGGATGATTTTAACCCCACTACACATACCGGTACATGATGTTAGAACAAGCACACATACATGTGCATTGAAGACTGCATCGCAATGGTTTACAGCTGCGTTCTTGTTTGTCGGTAATTATTCAATGGATAAAATAACAGTGATTTGCTGAAGTGTTCATATCTAAACATTTAATGCTGCTATTTGCAGCAGCTTTTTTTTAAACCAAACCGACATTTTTTTAATGACTGATGGGAGATGTTTGGTTAGAAATTTTGAATTTAAACAGTTCAGTGCATGGAAGTGTATATCCTCGGATCCACAAACCTAAATAATTCCAATGCTGATTCAGATTATGACTGAAACCAATTATCTCATTGTCAGTTTCTATACAGACCGTTTTGGAATGAAAATTAAATCATGCAAATTGATGTTGAAATTATTTCATTAAAATCTTGTTTTGGCTGTGGTTCAATTAAGGCAGTCATCAACTGACTTTCCATCCTAATCATTTCAACGTAAAGGTTTTACAATCAGTTTAAATGCTGAGATGGAAATTCGCAGTGTTAATGGTCGGATGTGAACGTGTTTAGTAAGTTTGGGAGTGATCATTCATTAATGGCCAGTTTTCAGATCTGAGGCATTCGCTGCACACACACAAACCTCCTGGCATAGAGTTTACGATGTGGAGATGCCGGCTTTGGACTGGGGTAAACACAGTAAGTAGTCTCACAACACCAGGTCCAACAGATTTATTTGGTAGTAAATGCCACTACTTTTCGGGGTTTTCCCCTTCGTTGTGTCACCTGATGAAGGAGCAAACCCCAAAAGCTCATGGTTTTTGCTACCAAATAAATCTGTTGGACTTTGACCTGGTGTTGTGAGACTTCTTACAGAGGTTTACAGCATGGAAACATAGGCCCTTTCGCCCTACTTGTCCATGTCACGCTTTTCCTAACCGCTCAGCTAGTCCCAAACGCCTGTATTTGGCCCACATCCCTCTTACCTTTGTCTTTGTGGACCAGACTTTGCCTCGCAGTGCCAGGCCTGGACAATCTCCTTTCTCATTTCCCTTGATGATTTCTTTGGTTTGTCAGTTCCTGCAGCCGTACCGAGGCTTCAAGTCCGATGAGCCCATCATCCATCCTAACACTTCAATGCAGCGCTGAGGGAGAGCTGTACTCTCAGAAATACTATCTTTTCAGTGAGATATTAAACAAGGCCCCGTCTACCTGTTAAAATAGGTCATAGAGTCATAGAGGTTTACTACACGGAAACAGGCCCTTCGGCCAACTTGTCCATACTGCCCTTTTCTTTAATGACTAAGCTAGTCCCAAATGCCCACATTTGGCCCGCATCCCTCAATACCTATCTTACCCATGTAACTGTCTAAATAATTTTTAGAAGAAAAAATTGTACTCGCCCCTACTATTACCTGTGGCAACTTGCTGCAGACACTCATCACCCTCTGAATGAAAAGATTGCTCCTCTGAACCTTTCTATATCTCTCCTCTGTCACCTTAAACCTATGGCCTCTAGTTTTAGACATCCTTATCTTTGGGAAAAGATGTTGACCATCTAGCTGATCGATGCATCTCATTATTTTATAGACTTTGCTAAGATTATCCCTAAGCCTCCTACACTCCGAAGGAAAAAATGTTCCAGTCTGCCTAGCCTCTCCTTATAACTCAAACCATCAAGTTCCAGAGGCAGCCTAGTAAATCTTTCCTGCATTCTTTCTAGTTCAATAGTAACGTTATTTGAGAGAGCATTTAGACCTTCACGTGCCCAAACACGTTGTACAGGTTTGGTCTCCAAGGGAAGAATGTATTTCATAGAATCGTGACCGTGCAGAAGAGGCCATTTGGCCCATCAAGTCTGTACTGACCCTCTGACTCAGTATTTTACCCAGTCCCTCTTCTCCGCCCTATCCCTATAACCCTCATAGCTAATCCGTCCAGCCTACACATCTTTTGGATTGTGCAAGGAAACCAGAGTTCCCGGAGGAAACCCATGCAGACTCAGGGAGGACACGCAAACTCCAGACAGACGCCAGGAACTGAACCCAGACCCCTGGCATTGTGAACCTCAGCATATATCTAGCCCTTCAGTCAGGCAGTGGGGTGCATGCACCACAAAGGTGAAAAGATGGCTGCAGAGATAGACCTGTCGTGTATCGCACATGGTGACAGACCCATTGCTAAGTTAGTCCTATGAGCAGTAAGATGAGACTCTTAAGTGGTCATTAATTTCCCACTTAAGAACCTCAATTGGTATTGGGATAAGAAGGTTGACCGTGGGCCATCAAGCCCAAAATGTAACTCAGGCAGAGGCAGGATGATGGCGATGTCTGCTTTATCACTATCCTGCCTAAACAAATGTCCTTCCTGCCTTCCAGCTCACCACCATTGAGAGCAGAAAGTTCTGTACCATCAGTGAGCAAGTTAACTCAGCCAACATGTCTTCCTGTTCTGGATGGTGCAGCAGGCAGGGTGGTTTGTATTGTGATGTCCCTCTATCTAATATTCTACCAAACTGTCAAAACGTTGCCGCTGATAACTAATTCTTATTCCAGGAGCACAGCACCACTCAGAAATCACATTGTATGCAAGTGGACAAAATGGTGGCGCAACACGACAAGGAAAAGTTAACGCAAGAGAAGATTCTAGAAAAGGCAATCAAGAAAAAGGGGTAGGTGCCAGCTTATGACTCAGTAACTGCAATGTATGGGGCGAGACCGTGAGGAGGCACACTCAAACCTTGAGGGAAGAAGGTGAAGTAAAGAATTGTGAGAACACGATACACACACAGTGGGATTTTAAGGCCTCGTTTATCCCAAAATCATAAAATCCTGCCCAAGGTCAACAGACGTCCCCACGACCTGCCCCTTCACCCACTCCGATTCCCGTATTGGATGGGATGTAAAATTCTTGAGTGAGTTTCTCCAACCTCATCTGTGACCACCCATTAATCTCTCTAACCTACGCATCCCGGGATGCTAAGGGGCAATTTGACACAACCAGTGCGCTTAACCTGCACACCTTTGGAAGAAACCAGAGGAAACCTACAGAGACACAGGGAGAATGTGCAAACTCCACTCAGACGGTGACCCAAGCTGGGAATCGAACCTGATCGCTGGCGCTGTGAGGCAGCAGTGCTAACCGCTGTGCCACACGTTCTTGTCTCTGGAGTTTTAAGCTAGGAGCTAAGTTGTAGTTCTGGCTCGTCTTCCTAGATGGTAGAGGAAAGGCAGAATAGGGGAGGCCTTCTGCCATCTCCCAACAGGCTTGTTTTTACACAGTGATCTATTCAGTGTCCTTATTGTGCCTTCCATTCTTTAATCCCTGGTGTCAAACAGTCCTGTAAATCTTCATCAGTCATTGTCAGTGGAATCTTTGAAAATCAAAAGCACTGCGTTAGTGTTGATAACATGCTATATTAGCACATGATGCAGAAAGCATGGGAGATGATGTTAATGGGGTTAAGTCAAGAAGGGATAGGGGCTAGTATGGAGTATAACTACCAGTTGGGCCAAATAGCCTCAACGTGAACAAATCCACTAGTTGGGAGTTGTCTCCATGTCTTTGGCTATACTTCAGATTAAAAAGACCATGCCATTGGCATTAGTAGAATCAGGCTTCAGTATTAGTGTTGAAAAGTTTAGACAATGTCTTCTTGGGGGTTTATAATGGGATTGGGGATTGGGTACAAAGATGTACTTTTAAGGCTATGGGCCAAGTGCTGGTAAATGGGATTAGATAGGACTTCAGATGTTACTTGTGTGTCAGTGCAAGCTCTATGAGTCAGAGGGCTTCTTCTGTGCTGTATGATTAAATGAAGTAACATCTCCAACCATCATTCCAACAGTCTCCTGAATTCAAATCCCTAATATCATATAAGTTGCCAATTTTAATATAAAAATTGCATCTAAGGACAAGGCTTGTCTGATATCATCCATAGCTGACCCACTAATCCCTCTAACCTATGCATCCCGGGACACTAAGGGCAATTCAGCACAGCCGAATGCACATAACTGGCACATCTTCGGAGGAATTCAGAGCACCCAGAGGAAACCCATGCAGATACAGGGAGAACATGCAATCTCCGCATAGATGATGACCCAAATCGGGAATCAAACTTGGGTCCCTGGCACTGTGAGGCAGCAGTGCCAACCACTGTGCCGTCATGCTGCTCATTCTTGTCAAATGTCAGGATAATATCCGTGATGAAGGATCCCTATTTTTGCTTACTAGACAGACATTTGGAAACAAGCCCGGAAAGAGTGTTTCAAAATTCTGCTGTTGCCCTTATCATATGCACAAGCATTCCACAAACTTCTACAGGCATTGGGGTGGCACAGTGATTAGTACTGCTGCCTCACAGTCCCAGGAACCCGAGTTCAATTCTAGCCTCAGGTCACTGTCTATGTGGTGTTTGCACATTCTCCCCATGTCTGCGTGGGTTTCCTTCGGGTGCTCCGGTTTCCTCCCACAGTCCAAAGATGTGCCAATTAGATAGATTGGCCAGCTAAAATGTCTCTAGTGTTGGAGTATTAAGGGTAAATGTGTATTGTTGGAATAGGACCTGAGTGAGATTGTGGTCGGTATAGACTTGATGGGTCAAATGGTCTCCTTCTCACTGTAGGGATTCTATGGACCAATTGGTGCAAAGCACTCTTCCCATTCTTGGGTGTGCAGTCAAAATGTTTCACAAACTCTTAACAATGGGCGCAATCTTAAGGATTAAATATCATTTTTAAAGATATGCCAGTGTGCACACATAAAAGAGTTAAACTCTTCCAGCCCTTATTCATTTGCATTTCAGTAGCCACTCGCACATAATGGTGCACGATTGAAAATAAATTGTATCACACTGTTTTCTAATTTGCATTATTTTCAAAAGCCTCAGTGGACTAGGGTTCATTGTTCGATATACATTCAGGTGCATATGAGGATTGGAGATGGGGGTGGAAAAAACAGGGGGGAGGCGGTGGGATGATTGAGGGGTGAGTAAAATTTCAATAGTCGACACATCCTAAACATCCCCTCATTGTTTTTGGAACAAAAGAGGTGTGAACAATTTCTGGTCGCAGTTGAATGGAATTAATAAGTATTTTATAAATAATCCACAGTCAGCATTCGCTGCGTGGTCGTTCTCTTCTCTCAAACTCATAATATTGTGGGTTCAAGACTGATTTCACAGCCTTAAGCCTGCAGTCTGGGGCAAGTCTGGGGATGGTGTGGATGATCTGAGATCTTGGCCAGGATTCTCCTAGCTCAGGGCGGTCCAGTAGGCCAGCGCGCGAGTGGCGTTGGAGGTGGGGGGGTTGCGGGCCACGGGGCAGAATCTGTAAGACCAGCGATCCGTAGATTGTAGGGCTGCCAGCGATTGGACACCAGCGGAGAACATAAAACTAGGAGCAGGAGTAGGTCATCTGGCCCCTCGAGCCTGCTCCGCCATTCAATAAGATTATATCTGATCCTTCTGTGGTCTCAGCTCCACTTACTTGCCCGCTCACCGTAACCCTTAATAACTTTATGGTCCAAAATCTATCCTTGCCTTAAAAACATTCAATGAGGGTAGCCTCAACTGCTTCACTGGAGATGGAATGCCACAGATTCACAACCCTTTGTGTGAAGAAATTCCTTCTTAACTCAATCCTAAATCTGCTCCCCTTTATTTTGAGGCCATGCCCCTGGTTCTAGTTTCACCCGACAATGGAAGCAACCTCCCTGCTTCTATCTTACTTGTTCCCTTCATAATCTTACATGTTTCTATTTGATCGCCCCTCATTCTTCTGAATTCCTGCGCATTTTTTTAACACGAAGAGGCAATTTAGCATGGCTAATCCATCTAAACTATACATCTTTGGAAATCAAGGGGGCAATTTAATATGGCTAATCCAACTCTGAAGTACCTTATCCCAACTGTTTACCATCAAGGATATGATCCAATGATTCACAATGCAAATATGTTATGGTCAAGGAACTACTTCCCTTTATGCCAGCAAAATAAATGATTACATTTCTTAATATGCTTCAGCATTCAGTCTCCTAAGATGAGCCAGCACGCTGATTATTAGTAACCAGGGGCAATAGGACAGAAATGTTATTCATGTTCACTCCGTTTTCCTTATTTTTCAGAGAAAATAATTGTACTGATTTGAAGAAAGAAACAGAGGTCAAAATAGAAGCCCTTTCTTCAGACCACAAGCTAAAGGTATTGCAATGTTGCATTTTAACCTATTCTACACAATCCAGTTCTGTACTAAATGACGCATTGGAATGACTAGCGATGTGGATTCTGACTGATCCTGCATAACACAGAAATGTCAGCAACAAGTCAGAAAATAATATACATTTTGTTGAAAAAAGAAACATATTGCCAAAGTTTTGCACCTGGCGTGCATCAGAACAGATGCAAAAATGCCAAATTTCAAAGGGAACAACACTTCCTGCTGCAAGAGCTGATTGGTTGGCAAGTTGATTCTGATTGGCTCCAAGGGAAATTCCTCGAGAAGTGTAACTTGTTGCTCCCTTTGCAAGTTGGCATTCTTGCATCTGTCCTGATGAGTGCAAGGCAAGAAGTTTTGACGCTATGTTTCTTTTCTGAGCAATACACTGTATTAGCAAGCAACAACTTACATGTGGAACTTATGCAATCTATACGTTGAAAGTTTCCCTTATAATTTTCATCAACATCCAAATGAATAGTTTACTATGTTCTAAATAGTACTTTCTCTCCAAGTTGGCAATTATATTTAAGCTTCCAAAGGTTTCATGCAGTATTCCAAATTAATAAGAGTGGGATTTTACAGCTCACTCGATCCGAAACTGGAAAATCCTGCCCAATGTCAATGGACATTTCCATTGTCTGCTCCCTGCCCATTCCAATTCCATGGGCAGAGTGGTCAAATTCTGCGAAAATCTCTTGAAGAGAAAATTAGTGACCATCTAAAATTTTATTCACCAGTAAGTTCGATTCAGTAGATCTTAAAATAGGTAGGCACATCAATAAATGCCAGCTGTAGAATGTACAGGAGAAGATTATCATCAAATGAAACTCCATTCTTAATACTATCACAAATTCATGTATTCACAAGGCAGAGCATTTATAACGATAATCCTTTTGGCCAATGACAGATAGAAACAAGGGTGAGATATCCCAACCTCCTGGCCGCATGGTTCCCGCCAGCGGGAAGTGGCTCGTTGTTTGCTAGTGACCTGGATTCTTTGATCCTGCCATTATCCATGGGAATTCCCGTTGACATCGCCCCACGCCAGCGGGAAACCCGCAGGGAGGGTTGCACTACCAGCAGGACTGGAGAATCCCATCAGTATGAACGGCAAAGAATTCCGGCCTATCTTTTTCATTTTGACATTAGTTGACAGTGAAATCCCCTATGTCTTTTACAGTACTTAGTGGCTTTATGCATTTTTATGACATCCTTTTGTCCATTATTCTTCATCACTACAGAACCACTACAGTGCAAAAGAAGACCTTTCAGCCCACTAAATCTGCACCAACTCTTCAACAAAGTATCTCACCCAGGCCCTATTCCTGTAGCCCCTGTTATTCTAGGTGTTGCTTGTCTAATTATCAAATTACCAAACAAAGAAATGTTATACAAGGATATTAGCTCATATATTACAACAGGGATGGAAGGAGTGCGCAGTTTCTCTAGCTCCACTTCTTCACAAGTTGAACTATGAATTTAAAAGTTAATTCACTCACCAAAATGGCCAATTATTTACCTTCATTATCGTTAGGCCCAGAATGAAAGAAACGGGACCCAAGCTTCTTTCAATAAACGTAGAATGGTTGATTTATTATAAAACGAAACCTTTTTCTAAACCAGTTGGAAGAACTGGTTTAAGTTTATTTATTAGTGTCACACATAGGCTTACATTAACACTGCAATGAAGTTACTGTGAAAATCCCCTAGTTGCCACACTCCGGCACCTGTACAGATACACTGAGGGAGAATTTAGCACAGCCTTTCGGAGCATGAGACAAAACCTGAGAAAAACCCGTGGAGTCATGGGGAGAACATGCAGAATCTGCACAGACAATGACCCAAGCTAGGAATCGGACCCGGGTCCCTGGCAGTATGCCAACCATAGTGCACATTCTCCTCATGTCTGCATGGGTTTCCTCCACATGCTCCGGTTTCCTCCTACAATCTGAAAGATGTGCTGGTTAGGTGCATTGGCCATGCTAAATTCTCCTTTGGTGTACCCGAACAGGCGCTGGAGTGTGGCAACTAGGGGATTTTCACAGTAACTTCATTGCTGTTGCCATGGTTTACACACAATCTACAAGTATAACTATCCCGTTTAAAATTCTCTGCGCACGCACAGACAAACAAACAAATAGAAAGGACAAAGAAAGTAGGCAGTTATTTGAAGTGTTGGATAGCTTTCCTTAGAATGAATTGTGTAGAGACTAATTAAATAGTCATGTATATTCTAGTGTCTAATCATGTTGCCACTCATAACTTCACAAACCATTGCATTGTTATTTTTTCACTTGCCATCAATAAAACTTGGGTAAATTACTTTTTGCATCTCTATTCATGTTACTTCATGTCAAGTTTAAAATTAAAGAAACATTGAGGATTTCTAAACTGAACCTTAAAAAATACAACACAGTATTACAGATTGGAGTCTCTGCAGAGATGAGCAGTTGAAGACCAGACATTGGAGACAAAAGAAAAGATAAAGTTTGCAGGGTTTCAACCATGTCGATCTGGAGCATCCTCATGTGATTACACAAAGTAGTGACCTGCAGATTGCCACTAATGTAGCTTTGGAATGGAGGAAAATAGAGCCAGATCAACCTTCCTTGTCTCACATTCTTGGGTTCTCCTGTGATGTGGATTCGTAGAAACCATAGAAAATTACAGCTCAGAAACAGGCCTTTTGGCCCTTCTTGTCTGTGCCGAACTATTTTTTTGCCTAGTCGCACTGACCCGCACTTGGACCATATCCCTCCACACTCCTCTCATCCATGAACCCATCCAACCTTTTCTTAAATGTTAAAAATGACCCAGCATTCACCACTTTATCCGGCAGCTCATTCCACACTCCCACCACTCTCTGCATGAAGAAGCCCCCCTCTAATATTCCCATTTCTAACCGGATACTGACAATGACACAATTTCAGGCAAGGCAAACGGATGGGCCAGCTTTTCGTTCACTCCCAACTGAAATCAAAAAAAAAAGCTCAAAACCTGAAGCTCGTCATGTTATTTCCAGTAAGTCATCGGTTTCTGTCTTTAAATCATTTTTTGCCCCCCACCCTCCATCAACGAAAATAATTATAACACAAACAACTCTTCCCCATCAAGTGGCATGCCGTTCATGTGATCTCTTGGGAAAGAAATGCTTGCTCCCAGTCGAAAGGATCTTTTTTACAAAAAGAATTCAAATATTCAAATAACACAACATAATTCCAAATACTAAAAGAGAAACACAGCTCGAGAAGATATGGTTTTGTCAATTTGCAGCAAGCAACTCATAGAAGCTAGATTCCACTTGACATCTCTGCAGGGCACAGTTGAGATTGGTAATCTAGCACAAAGTGTGTTTTATAGACATCGGAATGATATTCAGAACTGCTGTGAGGGGAATGTATTTTAAAGGCATTGACTGATTTTAGACGCTTAGTGGAAGGTTTTTTAACATTGATAATTCTGCTGATAGCTTTCTGAAAGAAATTGTGCATTGAATTTTCAGAAAAGCCTGAATAAATTTCGGCTGTTCTCCAAGTTGGATGTCTCTGATTCAGAACAGGATTGGGAAATTACAAAACCGTAAAGTCTATTTTCATCAAGAATCATAGGGCAGCACAGTGGTTAGCACTGCTGCTTTGCAGCACCAGGACCTGGGTTCGATTCCCAGCTTAGGTCGCTGTCTGTGTGGAATCTGCACATTCTCCCCATGTCTTTGTGGGTTTCTTCCCACATTCTAAAAAACATATATTGACCCAGACAGGTACCAGACTGAGGCAACTAGGGAATTTCACAGAAACTAATTGCAGTGTTAATGTAAATCTTATTTGTGACTAATAAGTAAACTTTAGAAACCGTACAGTGCAGAAGGAAGCCATTCAGCCTATCGAGTCTGCACTGACAACAATCTACCCAGGTTTTATCCTGTAACCACGCTCTAACCTATACTCCTGGGTCACTAAGGAGGAATATAGCATGGCCAATCCATCTAACCTGCGTGTCTTTTAGAGTGTGGGAGGAAATCGGAGCACCAGGAGGAAACCCACACAGACATGGGGAGAACATGCACACTCTGCATGGACAGTGACCCATCCAGGAATTGAACTCCAATACCTGGCACTGTGAAGCAGCAGTGCTTTAAGGCAGTGTTAGATAGATTCTTGATTGACGATGGGGGGTGCGGTGAGGGTGAATTGTTAGCGGGGTCGGGAGGATTGATATTACACTCAGATCAGCCATGAATAAACTGGGAGCTGGTATCGGATGAATCCGACAGGGAAGTCAATCAGTGACTCCTCCAGGCAGGTGTTGGAGGTTTACTACGAGGAGGAAATTCCAGAGCTTACAGCTCAGATGGTCGAAGGAATCGCTACTCATGGTGTGATGAAAGAAATGCCAGACACGTTCACAGGGGAAGGCAGAGTTGCAGAGGCTGGAGGAGTTTAGGGTGCATAACGCAATCTGACTGCTTCTTATAATGTACTTATCCCTTGCTGTTTATTGATTTGATGTTTTGTACTTCAAACTGTTCCTACTAATTCAGGGTTTATTACATTCAATCAGTCTTTGGGAGGATGTGATATGCTGTTCTGAATCTTACAGGGAATGGCGCTGCGTAAGATCATAAGACATAAGAGCAGAATTAGGCCACTCGGCCCATCGAGTCTTCGAGTTTTAGAATTTTTGAGAGTTTTAGAACCCTCTGGTTCTAGTTTTTCTGACTAGCATATTGCCTGACATTTGGAAGACTCGCAACTGCGCGCCCGATTTGCCACTTTTCTGATTTCCAATCCACTCCGTGTAGCAGCTTTGAAATTCCGTCAGGAGGAATTTTTCCACTTTTCAGGAGACAGGAAGCACCCCCGATAAACAGTGTAACTGGCTTTCCAGAGGAACGTTGTTATCCTGTGGTAACATACTGCATTAGAAACACAGAAACTAGAAGCAGGAGTAGGCCATTCGGCCCTTTGACCCTGCTGTTCCATTCATGGCTGATCATCGAATTCAATATCCTGATTCCCCCCCAGCCCACTTTTTCCCATATCCCTTGGTCCCTTTAGCCCCAAAAGCTATATGTAATTTCTTCTTGAAATCACACAATGTTTTAGCCTCAACTATCTTCTGTGGTAGCGAATTCCACACATTCACCACCTTCTGCATGAAGAAATTTCTCCTCACCTCAGTTCCAAAAGGTTTATTTACCCTTATCCCCTAGTTCTGGACTCCCCCACCATCAGGAACATTATTTCTGAATCTATCTGTTTAACCCTGTTTGAATTTTATAAGTTTCTAAAAGATGCCCTCTAATCCTTCTAAACTGCAGAAGAATTTAGGAGTTTAAATTCTCCTAATTTAAACTCACCAACTTAGTCTCTCCTCAGACGACAGATCTGCCATCCCAGGAATCAGCCTGGTAAACCTCCGCTCTGATCCCTCTACAGCAAGGACATCCTTCCTCAGATAAGAACAGCAAAACTGCACAATATATTCCACATGTAGTCTCACCAACACCCTCTGCAATTGCAGCAAAACATCCCTATCCCTGTACTAGTTGTGGACTCCTCCACTTTTGGGAATATTCTTTCTGAATCTATCCATAGTATTAACGCCATACCTTGTATTGTGCTTTCGTCCATTTTTAACAATTTCTCTTTGTATGCAATGTTTCACTTCTGAAAAAAAATTGCTATCCAGTCTGAAAACTAAACAGCAATCCAATCCGTTTAGAACCTGCACGGTAACAATTCTGGAATAATAACTATCTCCAACATCTGGGTAAATCTGAGCCATTTGAGTTTATGGGCGGGATTTTCTATCCATGCTAGCCCCCAAGGCCAGAATATCCTGACTAAGTTCAGTGGACCTTTGCATGGTCTGCCTCTTGCCTGCTACGATTCCTGTGCTGGGCAAAATTCTACCCTCTGAGTCTATATTAAGAAGTCCGTCAACCTTCTTATCAATCCAACTGGACCTGTGTTCAGTGTGATGAGACCTGTGGTGTTCTTCCTTTCAACAGGTGAAAGAAATCGTTACCCAGCAGACCAAGGAGTGGTCAGAAATGATAAACGTACATTGTGCCGAGGAACAGGAGCTAAGGGACCTTCACCTGAGCCAGCAGTGCGACTTGTTAAGGAAGCTACTGATCAGTATGCACGAGCAACAAAGTCAGCATCTCAAACTGATCCACGATAGGTATGTACCAAGAGCTCTATCCCAGTGTTTGTTTGGTGAGATACAAATGTGCCCACACGGACACCAATCAACACCATCAACCTCTTGGGTGCTGCTGGTTGGCACATTTTTAGCTGAGAGTAGCAGCCACTCCAGAGTTGTCTCCCCAATAGGGTGGCACAGTGGTTAGCACTGCTGTCTCCCAGTGTCAGGGACACTGAGTTCAGTTCCCAGTTTGGGTGACTATCTGTGTCCAGTTCTCCCTATGTCTTTGATAAAGGGTCACCTGGGCTCGCAACACCAGCTCTTTTCTCTCCTTACAGATGCGCCAGACTTGCTGAGACTTTCCAGCAGTCTCTCTTCTGGTTTCAGATTCCAGCATCCGCAGCAATTTGCTTTCTTCTCCCCCACATCTGCACGGCTTTACTCCACATGCTCGGATTGCCTCCCACAGTCTGAAAGACGTGCTGATTAGGTGCATTGGCCATGCTAAATTCTCCCTCAGTGTACCTGAACAGGTGGCGGAGTGTGGCAACTAGAGGATTTTCACAGTAACTTCATTGCAGTGCTAACGTAAAACTACTGAGACACGAATAAGTAAGCTGAAACCTAAGTTGAAAAGGGTGACGCAGTGATTAGCACTGCTGCATTACAGCACTAGCAACCCGGGTTTGATTTGGTCTTGGGTCACTATCTGTGTAGAGTTTGCATATTCTCTCTGTGTCTGCTTGGGTTTCATCCAGGTGTTCCAGTTTCTTCCCATGCTCCAAAGATGTGCAGGTTAGGTTGATTGACTACGCTAAATTGACACTTGTTATCAGAAGGATTAGCAGAGTAAGTATGGGGACAGGACCTGGGAGGGATTGTTATCGGTGCAGACTCAATGGGCCAAATGGCCTCATTCTGCACTTTAGGGATTCTATGATTCTAAATATGAGGAAATGAACTTCATTATTCTGTAATAATGAGTGATGGCTGCCATTGCATTGATAGAACATAGAACATACAACAATACAGCACAAACAGGCCCTTCAGCCCACGAGTTGCGCCGCTCACATCTACCAATCCACAGACCTATCTATAGCCTCCTATCCTATTCTTTTCCATATACTCATCCAGAAGTCTTTTAAAAGACCCAGTGAGTTTGCCTCAACAACCTCCGACGGCAGTCGGTTCCATTCACTCACCACCCTCTGAGTGAAAAACCTACCCCGACATCTCCTTTGTATTTGCTTCCCTGCTCCTTAAATCTGTGTCCTCTCGTAGTGACCATTTCAGCTCGGGGAAATAGTCTCTGAGAGTCCACCCTATCTATTCCTCTCAACATTTTATAAACCTCTATCAGGTCGCCTCTCAACCTACGTCTCTCCAGTGAGAAGATTCCCAGCTCCCTCAACCTATCTTCATAAGGCCTGCCTCCCAATCCAGGCAGCATCCTTGTAAATCTCCTCTGAACTCTCTCAATAGCCTCTACGTCCTTCCTATAATGGGGCGACCAGAACTGCGCACAATACTCCAACTGAGGTCTGACAAGAGTCTTATAGAGCTGCATCATTACCTCCTGACTCCTAAACTCTATTCCTCGATTAATGAAGGCCAGTACACCGTACGCCTTCTTGACCACTTCCTCCACCTGCAAGGCCGATTTAAGAGTCCTATGGACCCACACCCCGAGATCCTTCTGCTGTACAACACAGCTAAGACTCCTACCCCTTATATTGTACTCCTTCATCGCATTATTCCTGCCAAAATGGACCACTACACGTTTATCTGCATTGAAGTCCATCTGCCACTTCTCCGCCCAGTCTTGCGTCCTGTTTATGTCCCACTGCAACTTTTGGCATCCCTCCAGACCATCCACAACACCACCGATCTTTGTATCATCGGCGAACTTGCTAACCCAAGCCTCCACTTCCTCATCCAGGTCATTTATGAAAATGACAAACAGCAGGGGCCCCAGAACAGATCCCTAGGGCACTCCACTGGTTACTGACCTCCATGCAGAACAAGACCCATCCACAACCACTCTCTGCCTTCTGCCAGCAAGCCAGTTCTGGATCCACGAGGCCAAAGCCCCTTGGATCCCATGCCCTCTCACCTTCTCCAGAAGCCTTGCATGTGGGATTGCCTTGCAATTGTTCGTCATTGTCATTGGCTTAGAGTGGCCTGTGCATAACAGATGTTAATATACGTATGGGATTGGTTTTTTCAATCGTTCACCAATAACCCCTTGCTCCTTCCCTCAGCATTTGTAGAGGTGGCACTGAGGAAGGGCGTGGGATGCCACTTCTTCTTGGGAACTCTGGCCTCTCTGATGTAAGTTGATAGACCCGCTTTCTCTCCATATCCCTTGGTCTCTTTAGCCGCACCCAGCTCCCTCTTGAACATATCTAATGAACTGGCCCCAACAGTTTTCTATGCTAGAGAATCCCACAGCTTCATAGCTCTCTGAGTGAAGAAGTTCTTCTGTATCTCAGTCCTGGATAGCTTTACCTTTTATTCTTAGACAGTAACTCCTAGTTCTGGATTTCTCCAACATCAGGCACTTTCTTCCCACATCTAGCCTGTCCAGTCCCATCAGAATTTTGTATGTTTCTATCAGATCCGCTCTCATTTTTCCAAATTTCAGTTAGTGTAAGCCCAGTTGATCCTGCCTGTTTTCGTATGTCCTGTCATTTCAGGAATCAGTCTGATGAAGGAGAGTGAAGGGGTGCAGTGGTTTGCAATCAGTTTGTTCTCACTGGAAAAAGATAGTCCTTTGGGGTTAACTGTTGGGAAAGAAGGAAAAGGTGGGGATGGAAGTGAAGGGGTCAGAGATGCATGGCCGTGGAGTGTGCTTGAAGCAAACAGTCTCAGTTGCAAGCTTACAAAAATGCATTGAAATAAGTTCTCTTAGTCTCAATAGCTTTGAAATAATCGGAATAATGGATAATAAGTAGTTAGAAGATCACAATCTAATCAAAGCATTGAAATTGCATCTCAATTATAGTGTGAAGTACGAGTGTTTTGTACATGTGTTCCTGGAATATCAATTGGTTTTCAACTTTGGAAGTGCTCCGTTCTATTTGTTAGTGTTTATATTTAGATTTTTGGGGCCAAGACTGATTGGTGACAGAAGGATCATTTAAAACACAGTTCTTTCAACTCAATAACCCTTCCACCACTTCCCCCAAAATAGGAGAAACAGTGTGGGCATGAAGGTACAATAAAAAATAGACATAGACACTGATAATTGTGCTTAAGTAACCATAGCGTATAAAAGATGGGGAGATATGTTAAGGTTGTATGGGATACTGGTTTGATCTCGACTGGAATATTGTGTCCAGCTCTAGGCATCGCATTTTAGGAAGGATGTAAAGATATTAGAGAGAGCAGGAAAGATTCTGGTGAATGGTTCCAGAATCATAGAATTTCTGTAATGTAGAGGGAGGTAATTCGACCCATCGAGTCTGAACTGACGACAATCCCATCCAGATCCTATCCCCATAACCCCGTGTATTTATCCTGCTACTTCCCCTGACACTGGGGAGCAATTTAGCATGGCCAATCTTTGGATTGTGGGAGGAAACTGGAGCACCCAGAGGAAACCCAAGCAGACACGGGGAGAATGTGCAAACTCCACACAGACAGCTGGGAATCAAACCTGGTTGTGTGGTGCTGTGAGGCGGCAGTGCATAAGCACCGTGCCACTGTGGTGGGTACTGTTTGAAAATTGGCTAGAAATAAACATTGTGGGTGCGTCCTTGGTTTTACAATTTGGGTTTGTTGTGCTTTCATAAGTTAGACCATCCTCACACAAGGTTCAAGCCAGTTGTTTGAACCCACGGTGAACAAAAGCCTGTTGTAAACCGATGTTTCCCAGTAAATTAATCATGCTAAAATTGTAATATTCATTAAAGAAGAAAAGGTATCATTATTTGCCCAATTGGACAAAAGTGTCTTTGATCTGAGGTACGATCTTACTTCAATCAGCGATGGTAAACTTGGGATTTACATGAGGGCAGGTCGCATTTATTTATTAAGGAGCACTTAGCATTCTGAATATTGATGGCTTTGTTGTTCAGTGTGGTTTTATTTTGGTGCTGCTAGGATACAAGATCTAATAAATATATATTTTCTAAAAAGCATCTGGTTATAATTGCCACAAACAACGCAGTACAGAAGTTTGTTATTATAAGACCATAACACACAGGAGCAGAATTAGGCCACTCAGTCCATCGAGTCTGCTCTGCCATTCAATCATAGCTGATATTTTTTCATCCCCATTTTCCTGCCTGTGCCTTAACCCATCCTCACAAGAAAGTATGAGCTCAGTCTTATGTAAAACAGATTTAACTGAATGTTTCATCACATCTTAGCAACATAACATTTAACATTAGGCTATTAGACTTGTGCTTACCTAATACTGCAGTGTCCTGTAGAAAGCTTATTAAAGCACAGTTCCCATTACAGATGTAGTTATAGGAGATGTAGTCACAAGATGTAATCATAGGAGGTGATGGCGTAGTGGTATTATCGCAAGACTATTCAGCCATAAACTTCACCTAATGTGGAATTTGAACTCAATAAAAAATATCTGTGCTCAAGAATCTACAAATGAAAATGAAACAATTGTTGGAAAAACCCATCTGGTTCACTAAATGTCCTGTAGGAAAGGAAATCTGCCATCCTTACTTGGTCTGGCCTTCGTGTGACTCCAGAACCACAGCAATGTGGTTGACTCTCAACTGCCCTCCAAGGACAACTTACTTTTATTCATTCATTGGATTTGGGCATCTCTGGTTGGACATTTAAGAGTCAACCACATTGGACTGGACTCAGACGTAAGCCAGACTGGGTCAGGATAGTGGATCTCCTTCTCTAAAGAACATTAGTGAACCAGATGGGTTTTTACGACAATCAACAATTGTTTCTTGGTCACCATTAGACTTTTAATTCCAGATATTTATTGAATTCAAATTTCATCATCTGCTGTGGTGGATTGGAACCTGGGTTTCCAGAGAATTACTCTGGGTTTCTGGATCAATGGTCCAGTGACAATACCACTGCACCACCAGCTCCCCTTGATAGGATGGGCAATAAATGCTGGCCAGCCAGCAATACCCATGTCACATGAATGAAAAAAAAATTAGCTGGTACTTCGGTTTTAAAATGTATTCTGTGTAATCTTTCACGTTTTAACATTAATTGAATTACTTTTTTAAAACCTGTATCAGTTTCTATGTTTTTCTGTCACATTTGTCAGATGTATTGGGATACAGTGAAAAGTATTGTTTCTTGCGTGCTACACAGACAAAGCGTATCGTTTATAGAGTACATAGAGAAGAAGGAAAGGAAAGAATGCAGCATATAAGGTGGAATTTTCCCATCCCGCCCGCCATGGGAATCGTAGTGAACGGGATACAGAGCATGCAAAGGTCCGTTGAACTTGGGTGGGATTTGGACGAGCATGGTCAAAAATCTCACCCGTAGTGTTACAGACATAGCTAGGGAGTAGGGAAGGGACAACTTAGTGTGATATAAGCCCATTCCAAAGTCTGATAGCAAAGGGAAGAAGTTGTTCTTGAATCAATTGGTTCGGGCTTTTGTATTCTTTGCCCGATGAGAGAAGGTGAAAGAGAGCATGTCAGGGTGCATAGGGTCCTTAATTATGGTGGCTGCATTTTCGAGGCAGTTGGAAGTATAGACAGCATCAATGGGTGGGAAGCTGGTTTACGTAATGGCTGGGCTACGTTTAGGACCTTTTGTAGTTTTTTTGTAGTCTCGGGCAGAGCAGGAGCCATATCAAGCTGAGATACATCTGGAAAGGATGCTTTCTATGGTGCATCTGAAAAAATTGGTGAGATTCAGAAAATGGAAATGGAATAAGCGTTAACTGTCATAACATAATTAATTTATGGGCGGCACGGTAGCACAGTGGTTAGCACTGCTGCTTCTCAGCTCCAGGGACCTGAGTTCGATTCCCAGCTCGGGTTATTATCTGTGTGAAGTTTGCACATTCTCCCTGTGACTGTGTGGGTTTCCTCTGGCTGTTCCGGCTTTCTCCCATAGTCCAAAGATGTGCGGCTTATGTTGATTGGCAATGCCAGAAGATTGCCCTTTAGTGTCCTGAGATGCATAGAATAGAGGGATTACGGGTAAAATATGTGGGGATATGGGGGTAGGGCGTGGGTGGGATTGTGGTCGGTGCAGATTCAATGGGCCGAAGAGCCTCTTTCTGCAGACTCAATGGGCCGAAGGGCCTCTTTCTGCACTGTAAGGCTCTATGATTTATGTCCTCTGTTTTTCAAAAGGCAAACTGGAAACACTGTTTGTGATGTTAAATTATTCAAGTCAACAAATGTTCGAGTCTGGGGCGTGGTTAATGGTCCAGTGAAAAGACGTGGCCCTTCCTGCTGGTGGTACCTTGCAGTCCTAACCTAAATCCCCATCCAGTCCATTCCCTGGTGGTGGAGAGGTGACTAGGGGAGAGGTACAGAAGGGTCCAGAGGGGCAATTCTTTCACATAGAGGGCATGAGTTTCTGGAACAGGCTGCCGGAGGCAGATACAATTTTGTCTTTTAAAAAGCATTTAGACAGTAAGATGGATATAGAGGGATATGGGCCCAATGCAGGCATTTGGGACTAGCTTAGTGGTTTAAAAAAAGGTTGGCATGGACAAACTGGGCTGAAGAGCTTGTTTCCATGCTGTAAACTTCTATGACTCTATGATTCAAGGGATACAAAATCTCACTGGCATCGGCAGGACCAGAAGATCTTATCACTGGTCAATGATGGGCCACCTCCACTGTCGGAAAATATGCCATGGGGATGGGGTGTGTTGAGGGGTGTGGGGGTTAGAAAATCCTGCCCATGGTGTTGGAAAATCCCACCCTTCATGATGTTGTTCCACTTTTTCTTTGGGAAGGTACGGGAGAGTGAGAACAGGATGCAAAATTAAAATGGCGAGTGTGTGGAAGCTTGAGGACTGAATTGAGGTGTGCTGAGCAAAATTGCAGTGTGCCTTTTGGGGTCCCGAGCGTAGGGGAGACTATCCTGTGGGAGTGAATCACTGTTGATCTGTCTGCTGTGTTTGTGTCATTAGACTCAGCAAGGAGATGCGTGCCAACCAGGCGAAGAGTTCCATGGAGAACAGTAAAGCCATAAGCCAGGACAAGAGCATCAAAAACAAAGCAGAAAGAGAAAGGCAAGTTGACTACTGCAGAGAAACACATTGATGTTAACTATATAAGGGGAGCTGCTTGCAAGCAACTTGAAAGAGCAGCATTCTTCCTTGTGTAACCTGTCTCACCTGGTCAATACACAGCTTTCCAATCTGTGTGTACTACCTTTTACATTGACAAGAATATAATTAATAGGCTCTGCTTCCTTCATTTTTAATGCTCTGACACATTGAGGTTTTAAAATCATGATGCTAAAAACTATGATGCTTCACAATGCGTGGTCACCTTGTAAAGTCTTTGGGTGGGATCTTAATCCCCATTCACACCATGCTCCCACTTCAATGAGGTCGGAGAATTTGGCAGCAAGCCAAATCTCCCTTCACCTCAACAGAATAGGAAAACCTTGATGAACAGTGGTAAGATTCCGGCCTGTCCATCTGCATTTTCTTACCACAGAGTATTTTTCTCACAAGATCTATAAAATATTTGCAATTCCGTTTTTGTTGATTTATTTCTTTGGATTGTTTTCAAATCCATGTCTTTCTTTTTGGAATTCACAACTCTATGAGAAGGAAAACCACTGAATCTCCATTCTGACTGGAATTTCATTTCAGTGCATTTAATTTTGTACCTGATGGGCAGGCGACAGCCTATCATTCAACTATTAATTCAGAAACGCAGCTAATGTTCTGGGAGACCTGAATTCAAATCCAATCTGAGCAGATGGTGGAATTTGAATTTAATTTTTAAAAAAAACTGAAATTAAGAATCTACTGATGACCGTGAAACCATTATTGGAAAAACCCATCTGGTTCACTAAAGTCCTTTAGGGAAGGAAATATGCCATCCTTACCTTGACTGGCCGACATGTGACTCCAGAGTCACAGCAATGTGGCTAACTCTCAATTGCCTTTGGGGCAACTAGGAATAGGCAATAAATACTGGCCAGGCAGTGATGCCATGCCCCATGAATGAATAAAAAAAACATTATACTGTCAACGGGATTGATCGGAGACTATTTGTGCAATGCGTTTCAGATAGGGGCAATTTGCAGTTAGAACAAAATGTGGCGGGAATGCATCCAGAGGGCATATGGTTTAAGTTAAGAGAGGAAAGAATTAATGGGGATCCAAGCAGCAACTTTTTTACACAGATAGCACGTGGAATGAACTGCTGGAGGAAGTGATTGACAACATTGAAAAGACATTTGAACATATTCATGGAAATGAAATGTTTAGAGGGATGTGGGCCAGATGTAGTAAATGGGGTTGGTTTAGATGGACTTTTTGGTTGGCATGGACCAGCTTGGGTCGAAGGGGCGATCTCCGTGCTGTAATTTCTGTGATTCAAACGTTTTGATGTTTTCTCTTTTCAGGCGAGTCCGAGAACTGAACAGTAGTAACACTAAAAAGTTCTTAGAGGAACGGAAACGGGTATGTCGCTGTGCATTATTGCAAATATTTAATTCAGTTGATCAGACAGTGTAACTGCAGTTCAAGGCTAATTTACATTTGGTCTATTGAGAGGAGTGGGCTGTATTAGCCAGTCCTTCATCACAGCGTTGTCAAGGCACAGAAGGTGGCCATTTGGTTCACCATGAGCTGCTTCATATTGCACCTCTATTGTGTAATATAGCAGATGAAGGAAGATGCTTGAGATGGGAACACATTGGGCAGAATGTTGGCCGGGAGTCTTGTTTGTTGGTCGGAAATCAGAGCACCCAGAGGAAACCCACACAGATAGGATTGAGTGGTACCAGAAAAGCTCAAGGGGCTAAAATGGTTGCCTCCTGTTCTAATGTACCTAGTGTTGAAATGGGAAGGAGTAGTTGGCGCACTAGTGTGGAAGATGAATGTAAGAATTAGGAGCAGAAAAGTAGACAAATTCAGCCCTTTGAGCCTGCTCCACCATTCAGTCAAGTCATGGCTGATCTCTCCCTAGCCTCAAATCCACTTCCCCACCCATTCCCCATATCCCCTTATCCCTATTTTTTAATTTGAAATGTATCTGTCTGCTTCTTAAAACCATTCAACGATTCAAACTCCACCACACTGTGGGGCAGCGAGTTCCACAAATAATAGTGGCATTGTCTGTTTTTAGTTCAGCACCCTCCTGGTACAATGTCCAGTAGATGGTCCAGCCCTTGTTCTAGCCCCAGTTGCCTTAAAAATGATAGGGCTTGTTGTTTTAACCAAGTGGGATCTTTAGCGTTCAACAAACTCAAGATTAAGAGGTCTTCACGTTACTTAAAGGAGCCCAGATTAACCTTATTCTTATTTTATTTTCATACATTTGTGTATTAATGACTGCATGATATGTTTACACCCGACAGCGTATAGATGTTTTTGTCTGTTTACAATGCAATGGGAATTTCGCAGTGAATGTGAAGCACTTCCTCAACTTTATACAGACAATAATAGAATCCCGTCAGTGCAGAAGGAGACAGTTTGGCCCACTGAGCCTGTGCTCGTAACAATCCCACCCAGGCCCTATTCCTGTAACCCCATGCATTTGCCCTGCATAGCCAATCAGCCCAACCAGCAGGTCTTTCTGACTGTGGGAGGAAACCGGAGAACTCGGAAGAAACTCACGCAGATACAGGAAAAACGTGTAGACTCCACACAGACAGTCACCTGAGGCCGGAATTGAACCTGGGTCCCTGAGGCAGCAGTGCTCACCACTGTGCCACCGTGCCCACTCCTACATCGATGCGACGTATCAAATGCCAAAACCAATTCCGGCATTCCAATGCAGAGGGTTAATGCAGTAAATGTAAGAAAATGGTGAACTGTTTATGTATGATGTGGAGGTGCTAGTTTTGGACTAGGGTGGGCACAGTGAGAAATCCCACTCATCTGAGGAAGGAGCGGCATTCCGAAAGCTCGTGGTTCTGAATAAAGCTGTTGGACTTTAACCAGGTCTCGTGAGACTTCTTACTTTATGCCGTTTATATATGTCAATGATTGGGGGCTTCTGCGCAATGTAACTGCAACATGTTCTTATTCACAGCTCGCCATGAAGCAAGCTAAGGAAATGGACCAATTGGTGAAAGCTCAGCATGAGCAGTTCGAAGTCTTGGAAAGACAAAATGACCAGGTAGCGATTTTAGACATTCAATGTATATATAATATTAGACTGTGTCACGTAATGAGGGGGAAAACAAAAGGACTATTGACTTTTTTTTTAAAACTAACCGGCATGGCAACACAGTGGTTAGCACTACTGCCTCACAGCTCCAGGGACCTGGATTCGATTCCCAGCTTGGATCTGTGCGGACTTTGCACATTCTCCCCATGCCTGCGTGGGTTTCCTCCAAGTGCTCCAGTTTCCTCCCACAGTCCGAAAGACGTGTTGCTTGGGTGCACCGGCCACGCCGAGCTCACCCAACCTGTACCCAAATTCCAGTTTCCTCCTACAATCCAAAAAATGTGCGGATTAGGCGGATTGGCCAAGCTAAATTGCCCCTTGGTTAGCAAGGTAAATGTCTGGGGGTGGTGGGGTGGGATTTATAGGGATAGGGCCTGGGTGGGATTGTTGGTGCAGACACGATGGGCCGAATGGCCTCCTTCTGCACTGTGGGGATTCTATGATTCTAAACGTCAAGGTTTCCTGTCTTTGGGTTAAGGCAGTCAGGGATAAAATGAGCCTGAAGGTATCACTGCTGATTCACGGGGAGTCCATGGCAATGAGATCTCCCATGAGTAAAGACCAGCCGTGCGGAGGATTAGGGTGCGGGAATTGTTGTACACAGAATTATTTATTCCAGGAGGTCTTTTCCCTCGCTCGTCTGTCAAAGGCACAAAAGCTGAACAAGCACAGAGAGTAGGATTCTGATTTAATTACTGGTTAATTGTGCAACACATGTAACCGAACCGTTTGAGTCCTCTGTTCCCTGATGGGTGGAACAAAAGGATTCACCAAAAAAGCACAGCTTGAGTTTCGAAGCGTGATGTTGTCCCCTAGCACAGTGGATCGGTGCAAATTATCATTTAAGGTTGACGTGACATTAACTTCTAAATAGCTACTGCCTTTCTAAAAAAAATGTCAATTCGGGCAACCATCGTGATCCTTTCGAACAATTCTATTAATCTTGATAATTAGCATTTGAACAGTTTTAATTTACTTTTTGAAAGCCGCAGACCAAGCTTTGTAGAGGTTTACAGCATGGAAACAGGCCCTTCAGCCCAACTTTTCCATGCCGCCTTTTTTTTAAAAATCCCTAAGCTAATCCCAATTGCCCGCATTTGGCCCACATCCCTCCATACCCATGGTCACAAAGACTTGTGTCAAACAGAATAGAAATAATGCTGCTCAGAACAATGCAGAATTATAAATATTGGCGGCATGGTGGTTAGAACTGCTGACTCACAGCACTATGGTTCGGGTTTGATTCCTGGTTTTGGTCACTGTCTGTGTGGATTCTGCACGTTCTCCCCATGTCTGCGTGAGTTTCCTCCGGGTGCTCCAGTTTCCCCCCCAGAGTCCAGAAAAATGTGCAGGTTAGATGGATTGGCTCTTAGTCTAGGGGGACTAGCTAAGGTAGATGCATGGGGTTATGGGGATAGGGCCTGGGTGGGATTGTGGTCGGTGCAGACTTGATGGGCCGAATAGCCTGCTTCTGCACTGTTAGATTCTTTGAATTTTTGAATCTCTGATCCTCCATTTGTTGCCATTCACAAACTTGATACTACATCAAGAGCCACCAAAATTTTTGTCTTAAATTAGGTTTCAATTTTGCATTTCATAGAACTTCATCATTTAAACATTCCAGTTCTATCTTGTGCAGGTTAGTCGTTTTCAAAGTGTAAGAACTTCAAATATATTAGGCACAGTGGTACCGTGGTTAGCACTGCTGCCCCACATCACGAGGGACCCAGATTCGATTCCTGGCCTCGGGTCACTGTCTGTGCGGAGTCTGCACATTCTTCCCATGTCTGCATGGGTTTCCTCCCACACTCCAAAGATGTGCACGTTAGATGGATTATCCATGGGAAATGCTTGGGATTTTGAGGATAAGGTAGGGGAGAGGATCTGGGTAACTTCCCCTGTCAGAGAATTGGTGCAGACTGCATGGGCCAAATAGCCTTTACTACATTGTTGGGAATCTGCGATTCTTATATTTCCTAGCCTGTGCTTTTGCAAAATATTTCTGACAATTCCAGTTCTTTTCAAAAATATTTGGATAATTAATTTTATGAGTCAAGAAAGCCGTTGCTTCAGTAGCTATCCAATAGCATTCATCATAGAATCCCTACAGTGCAGAAGGAGGCCATTTGGCCCATTGAGCCTACACCAACAACAATTCCATCCAGTCCTATTCCTGATACTCTATGTATTTACCTTACTCTTCCCCTGAAGTTTGATCATCCTTCCAACACATGTGCCAATGCAAGCAGTAAGAGTTCCCGGGGCCTGTCATTGGCATATATGTTGGAAGGATGACTATGTTGATAGTTAACCTCTCTGGCCGTATTATGAACACACCTTCCTTGGCCGTCACATCCTGGGGTGAGATTTGAAGCTGGATCTTCTGCCTCAGAGTCAGGGAATGCTACCCACTGTGCAGGTTAGGTTGACTTTCAGCTGAGTCAACCTAACCCACACGTCTTCCAGACTGTGGAAGGAAACGGAAGCACCCAGAGGAAACTCACACAGACACAGGGAAAAAGTGCAAACTCCACAGACAATGACCCGAGGCTGGAATCGAACCTGGATCCCTGGTGCTGTAAGGCAGTGGTACTAACCACTATGCCATCATGACGAAATTCTCAAACAGGGTACGTTTCCATTTTCACCCTTTTGACAATAATCCATTGCCCCCCACCCCTACACCCCCCCACCCCTGCCACCGGTCCCCCATAATACCTTCATGCCAACTAACCCAATATCCACGATGGGAATATATCTAGAGCCAGGATGAGAAGAAATAAGATGAAGATCTAAATCCCTGCATAGTTTTAATTATATTAATGCCCATTCATGAAACATTAAAAACATTCAAAACATTAAAAGCCCTTCCAGTACTTAATCCCACATCAGAACAAACAGATTTGTATATATAACTTGACATGCAAGGTGGCTAATCCTTTAATAACCCTCTTTACCCAGAGGGTGGTTAGGGTATGGAATGCCCTGCCTGCGGCAGTTGTAGATGGGCCAAGTTTGGTGGCATTTAAGAGGTTAGTGGATAAGTTTATGGACGAAAAGGGAATGGTTTAGGTTGTAGTGTCATTGCTTTTTCCTAATTGGTCAGCGCAACATCGAAGGCCGAAGGGCCTGTTTTGCGCTGTAATGTTCTATGTTCTAAACTCCCAATCAAATTGTAAAATTATGGTCATCCTACTGGAATAATAATAATTTATGGAAAGCAGCCAAGTATTAGTAATGATAAAATGATAGACCTTGGGTTAATGTCAAACAAACAGATAAAAGATTTTTTTTAAATTATCATTAACTTACGCAGACTGGATAATCTTTTTTTTAAGTACTGGGGATTTAAATTATTTTACAAGTGGATCTTTTTTAGACTCTCACTGACACAGGCAGACTGGATTTTCGATTTTTAAAGGGCTGGGGCTTTAACTAACTTGACAGCTCTGTGGATTTTATCTGCTCTTCACCAATTTTTATTCTCCTCCATCAAATCATAGCTCCAAGACTGCAGAATAAAGCCCTAGCTATGACAAAAATAGGGTCTGTTTGAACTCAGCACTAAGTTCAAAGGGCCCTTTTCCCGAACAACAGAAGTGGGATCTGTTAGAAAACGGGGGTAGAGGAGAGGGGCGGAAGATTCAGATCTTTGTCCTGCTCGCTGCTTTTAAAAGAGCCCAGAGTCTTCGCAAATTGTCTTCAGCGGATGAGAGAAAAGGGAAGAACTTCATAACCTTGCAAAAAAGAAAGGAAATAATTTGTCCATGGATGGAGACCTAAATGTTAGGCTCACTAGGATTAAAGATTTTCTTCCTGTTAAAAAATTACCTACAGTGAGAACCCCATACAAAAAAAATTAAAATGTATCAATGGCTAGAACTAAAGATCATCATAATCAGCTAGAGATTCCTGGATTGCATTTGCTGAGGGTTTACACTGAGATTTTCCTGTGGAGCTCATTTGCCCATTCTGCCATATAAAAGCAGCGTCAAACAAGCATTAGGGCAAAGTTGTCAAGAAGGCACATTTAACTCTCATTGTCCTCCAAACTTGTTGGCCCTATTCCTCTTCCATTATTAAGCTGCATAAGAGTTGACCCATTGTGCTGGCCATTTTACTTCTTCTCACCTCATGTTTTATGGTGGGTGCTGGGGTGGCGAGGGGTAGGTCCTTAAACCCTCAAACGCATGGGAACTGACAGAACTCTCAAGCGCAGTGCCCTCTGGAAATGGCTGAGATAGCCACGCCGTTCAAGGGTAATTAAGGATGGACAACGAACACAGGCCTTTTGATCAATGCTCACATACCATGGAATAATTATTTTTAACAGGTTCTGCATTCACCTCGAGCCTAGGCATAGTTCGACTCCATCACATACGTGATTTTCATTGTCTGAAATGTCTTAACAGAGCAGCTTTGCTTGCAATCATGTGTCCATTTCTTTGAAGAGGGGAAGGGAGAAGATGAAAGTAAAAGCTGGCGGTGAAGGGGTGTTCCCTTGTCTCTGATTCCGTGTCGTACATTAATCAAAACTGCCGATGTACTATTAGAACGCTTTGCACCTTTCCTTGCGCTTATGTGACACCTGCGAGCCAAAATTCTCCTTCGAGCACTGTCTGATGCGAACCTTTGCAAACCTATTTGAGTCCCTCCATCAAAACAAAAACCTCAAGAGCATTTTCCGCCAAAGATGTTTTGAAGGTGCAATCTTTTATCGCTACAGCCAGCTTGGTGATGGGCTCTAATGTGTCTTCCAACTGCAGTCTAATTGTTCACTAGAGGTACGTTGCTTAATAATCACCAGCACAACTCATCTTGCGAGCTGCAGTCGATGTTGGCAACATCCAGATATTTTTAGCATCCTTCCGTTGCCTCCATCTCTGCAACTTCCCTTTTTCCTTTTGTGCCTGGGTTCTTCCCATTCATTGTCCGCTAGTCTCCTATTTGCACTGCCTTCTGGAAAATGAGCACGCATTAACGGGCGATTTACATATCTTTTTTCATTGCTACACTCATGATCGTTCAGTGAGAAAATGCGGTATCCCAAGAGACCATGTTAAATTTGTTGTTTTCTCTTTCCCCACTAAAATTCAAATGTAAAAGGCATTGTAATAATGTTTTTATTGAACACTGGCATTTCATTTTATTTTACATTTTTTGGTTTATAATCATTGACTATTATTTTTGCACATACAGCTGCTGAAATCATGTCATACAGGGTCTGGCATTCAAGGTAGGACTGTTCTTAATTAACAAGCAACAATGAAATCTTTTGTTCCATTTTAACAATAGTTCATATCCAGATATATATATAAGTTTCAGCGATTGAAAGTAGTTGTTAATATTGTTTGATGTGAAAATGGAAACTTTTTAGCAAGGTGTGGCATACATGGAGCATGTGAGGACTCTGGGTCTGTACTCATCGAGCACATTCAGCATAGAAGGAGGCCATTTGGCCCATTGAGTTAGCGCTGATCACAATCTACCCAGACCCGATCCCCATAACCCCCATGTATTTACCCGAGCTAGTTCCCCTAACACTAAGGGGCAATTTAACACGGCCAATCTACCTAACTCACACATCTTTGGACTGTGGGACGAAACTGAAGCACCTGGAAGAAACCCATGCAGTTACGGGGAAAATGTGTAAACTCCACCTGATAGAGTTTAGAAGGACGAGGGCTGGGAGGGATCTCATTGAAACTTACAAAAATACCGAAAGGCCTGGAGAGAGTGGATGTGGGGAAGATGTTTCCATTAGTTGGAGAGACTAGGATCCGAGGGCACAGCCTCAGAGTAAAGGGACAACCCTTTAAAACTGAGTAGGGCAGCAATGTGGTTAGCACAACTGCCTCACAGTGCCAGGGACCTGGATTCGATTCCCGGCTTGGGCCACTGTCTTTGTGGAGTTTGCACGTTCTCTCTGTGTCTACCTGGGTTTACTTCTGAGCGCTCCAGTTTCCCCCACAGTTCAAAGATGTGCGGGTCAGGTTGATTGGCCATGCTGAGTTGCCCCTTAGTGTCCCTGGATATGCAGGTTAGAGGAATTAGTGGGGTAAATGTGTAGGGTTGAGGGGATGGAACCTGGGGTGGGATTATTGTCAGTGCTTGATGGGTTGATAGGCCTCCTTCTGCACTGTAGGGTTTCTATGATTCTATGAATTTATTCATTCAGAAGGTGGTGAATTTATGGAATTCTTTGCCACAGAAGGCTGTGGAAGACGGGTCACTGAATGTCTTTAAGACAGAGATGGATAGGTTCTTGATTGGTAAGGGGATCAAAGGTTACAGGGAAAAGGTGGGAGAATGGGGTTGAGAAACGTATCAGTTACGATTGAATGGCAGAGCAGACTTGAGGGCCGAAGGCCTAATTCTGCTCCTATATTTTATAATCCTATCAGACATGGAGTTTTGCTGACCAATAATTAAGATACTGTCACTAACCCCAGGCTCTCCTGGGCCGAGTCCAGAAGTCATAGGGAATTACAGATAGCCGGAGTCAAAGATCACAGTCTTATTGGTTTTGTTCACATCACCGGCTTGTTTGACTACAGATATGAGGAAATATGCTTCCCTGAAATGAAGGGTGGCCTTCGGAGCATACGTATCAACATACAAATTCAGGCAGGCCACTTGGCCACTTGAATCTGCTCTGCTATCCCATAAGATCATGTCTGATTGTAACCTCAACTCCACATTCCTGCCGACCCCCTGATAACTTTTCACCCCAGATAACCTTTTGCCTTCCTTGTTGAGCAAGAATCTAACTAATTCCGTCCTAAGCGTATCCAAAAACTCTGCTCCCACTGCCTTTTGTGGAAGAGAATTCCAGAGACTCATGACCCCTTGAAAGAAAAAAAATTCTCCTCATAAATAGGCACTCCTTATTTTTAAAACAGTGACCCCCCCATCCCTGCCACCCAACTCTCAGTTCCAGATTCTCCTACAAGAGAAAGCATTCTCTCCACATCCATGCTGTCAAGACCCCCCAGAATGCTGAAGGTTTTGAACAAGTGGCTTCTTACTCTTCTAAACCGCAACGGATACAAACATACCCTGTCCAATCTTTCTTCATAAGACAACTGCCCATTCCTAGTGTTGTAACGTAAAGGGTTATGGGGATAAAATAAAGTTTATTTATTTATTTATTAGTGTAACAAGTAATAGTTTGCGTAATAGATGCTGAAGTGTTCAATCAGCCAGGATCATGTTGAAGGATGGAGAAGGCTTCCCAGGCTGAATGGTCCACTCCTGTACCTGCGTTCCCGTTAACCTGGTAAATCTTTTCTGAACTGCTTATAAAATATTTAACATCTTCCCTTAAGCAAGGAGACCAGTGCTGTACACAGTACTCCGGATGTTGCCCTGTACAAAGATGGATAACTGCGCCAGAATTCCACCGCCTGGCCCATCACGGAATTGGAGCAGGCAAGGGGCGAACAACGGAAATGCCCATTGACCTTGAGTGGGAATTTCCGGTCTCGCCCGAGCAAGTCTGTAGAATCCCATTCCATGAGTTTTGGGAAGTATTTGGTGTGTTGCAGGGGATAGGAGGGTTAGAATTTGTGGAGTTTTCACAATAATAGTCAAGCTGTGGCTTTGTAATACATGAACTGCTAGTCAAAGTAATCAATCATTACTAAAGGCACATAGCTCGTTCAATACGCCGGGACAGATATAAATCGCCAAATACCTTTCTTATGTCCCCTGTGATTTGGTGATTGGGGGTCGCTTTTACCTTTGCCGTCCAAGTAGTAACTTACCAAAGGGAGTTGCTGACTCTTTATCAATTTGCTGCTGTGAACACAAGTTGGTGAAGGGGCTTCACAATGAGCAGTTGACGTCCTCTGGCCAGCAAGGTTGCAAGTTATCCCCATTGCTTCAACCAGATTTGATTCACAAATGAAAATGACGTTCGTGCAAACAGGGCCTGGATTTTACACCCCTCCCCCCCTGTGTTTGTAGGCAGGGGCGTAAGGCTGATCTAATGCAACTATATTCACTGCTGGGTATCCATGGCGAAGGGAGCGTGCAGAGGCTTTCCATGCTCATTGGGCACCACAGGGACTTGGGCGGCACGGTAACCCAGTGGTTAGCACAGCTGTTTCACAGCTCCAGAGACCTGGGTTTGATCCCCGACATGGGTCACTGTCTGTGTGGAGCTTGCACATTCTCCTCGTGTCTGCGTAGGTTTCCTCTGGGTGCTCCGGTTTCCTCCCACAGTCCAAAGATGTGCGGGTTAGATTGATTGACCATGCTAAAATTGTCCCTTAGTGTCCTAAGATGCTTAGGCTAGAGGGATTAGTGGGTAAAATATGTAGGGATAGGGGGATAGGCCCTGGGTGGGATTGTGGTTGGTGCAGACTCGATGGGCCGAAGGGCCTCTTTCTGCACTGTAGGGTTCTATGATTCTATTATCCACCACATTTTGATTGAATGTTTTAAGTTTCCTTTCTGCTTTGCATTTTGTTTTGGGCTGTCACCTTCTTACTTACAGGCTGTCCTTCTTTGTCCCTGAGTTTGGTTTAGTTTAGTTCAGTTGGTTTACCAAAAAGAATGGTGCGGGGCTGCTTAAGATCAATTGGGTTCCTTTTGCACAATCGACACCTGTCCTATTACCAACTGATTGACAATACTTGATGTTTGCACATAAGGTCATGTTCACTAGCTCAAACTCTTATTTACCTGGCAAGGTGAAAGGTGAGATGATAGTTAATAAGACACAATTGCACTTCCAAACAGCACATGTGGGATTTGGTCGGACGAGAATTGTTTAAAATGCCCATCCTTTTCCAAACAGAAGCCGTTTGGTGAGATTCCCTGGTCTCCCAGCCATGTGCTTCCCACCGATAGGAGGTGGTGCACTGTTTGCTGGTGGGTGGGATTCTCCGGTTGTGTCATTATCAATGGGAATTCCCATTGATGTCAACCCAGACCAGTGGGAAACCCATGGATGTAGGAGCGCTGAGGGCAGGACCAGAGAATCCCATTGCTTTGTGAACGGCCAGAAAATTCCGGCCATCGTTTTTACATGTTCTATAATTTTATTTATTACATTAGTATATTCCTGAACTGTGAAGAAACCAGGGACAGTATTAGTATTCACGTGCAACAGAATTTTTTTGGGCTTACGAAACGTTAACCTGAATGTGGTACAGAATTCTAGTAAGAAATCTCACAGACCCAGGTTAAAGTCCGACAGGTTTATTAGGTAGCATGGGCTTGCAGAGTGCTGTTCCTTCATCATGTGAGTGAGTGTCCAAACAGAAATTTCTGTTTGAGAGTGTGGTCCTGGAAAACATGCTTTTAACTGAATAGATACTTTCTGCGTCTGTACATCTCAGGGGAGATTTGAGATGGGATAAAATATGCACCTAGTTTGTGGGTAGAAATTTGTGAGGACTCAGATTCACCTCCTGTCAAAATATTTACACCAGTCCAGTAGTCGAAGCTGTTTATTGAACTAACTGGGTAATCCTGTATGGTAAATGCTTCAATAACTGACAAGCCAAGAAGGTTTGGTGCTGCTGAAAGACATTGGGTGGGATATGACGGTCTTGCTCGTCCCAAAGCCGTAAAATCCCATCCGAGATCAACGGATCTTTCCATTGTCCGCCCCTTGCCCGCTCCGATTCCCGTGGCAGGCAGGGCAATAAAATTCCACTCATCAAGTCCTGCCCTGTGTGATACCTGAGTGGAATGGACACCAAGGGTGATGTTGGCAAATTCACCAGAGCTCACTGTCATCAGATTTCCACCTATCCCCTGCATCTTAAACCCAGACTCAATGTATGCCCAGCACAAATATTTTCATTTTGATATTGGAAGGTATTTTAGTGACGCCTGTCCTTGCTTTTAAGGACTCCTTCTGTGTGAGAAGGCGGCCATTTGGCCCATCAAGTCTGCACCAATCACAATCCCACCCAGGCCCTACCCAATAATCCCGCATATTTATCCTGTTAGTCCATAGTGAATCTCAAAACATTGTGTCCAGTCGCATATTTCTTCTGGCAGCTGTTCCCTACGTGTGTGTGTATGGGTGTACATACACTAAATTGCAATTTAGCATGGCCAGTCAACCTAACCCCCTCATCTTTGGAGTGTGGGAGGAATCCGGAGCATTTATTTTACTGACCATTTGTTTTATAGAATCCCTGCATTGCAGAAGGAGGCCATTCAGTCCATCTGCACCATCCAGACCCTATTCCAGTAACCCCACATATTTACCCTGCTAAGTCCCCAGACAATAGGGTCAACTTAGCATGGCCAATCCACCTAACTCACAAATCTTTGGACTGTGGGAGGAAACCGAAGCACCCAGAGGAAACCCACGCAGACACGGGGAGAATGTGCAAACTCCACACAAACAGTGACCCAAGCCAGCAATCAAACCTGGGTCTCTGGCACTGTGAGGCTGCAGTGCTAATCACTGTGCCACCGTGTCACCCCATGTTCTCCCCATGAATCGGTTGAGTTTGCCTCTTAGGGAAAGAGTTGGGTGTGTTCTGGGCTGACAACAAGATCTATTTAAACAAGGTCTGTTTTGCATTGAGAATGATTGTTGGAATGTGCTCGCCGTCCTATGCTTTGCGCCAACATTTATGAGGAGCAATGAAGAGATTTGAAACCAAGGATGTGAGAATTCCGAGATCAGATGCAGCTTGAATGGAAAACAGTGTAGGTTCATGAGAATGGAGGATTTTATGCCAGTTAAGACATGGGCCACAATGTCCTGTCTCTTTCTGGAGATATTCTGAGCAGTGGAACCCTGTATAATAATTCTATAGATCTGAGCTCCCTGCAAGTTGACTTCAACTGTACTCTGTTGGTTCACAGAATGAGTTAGAACAAGCCTGTGTCTTAATTTCTGGATATTGATATGAGGCCTGAACAATGGAACCAAACTAGCATGTGATTAGTATAAAATATTTGCACTTTCTCTCATAATCTAAATCTGAATCACAGAATACTACAGTGCAGAAGAGACTCTTCAACACAATAAATCTGCACCGAGGCAGCAAAGATCTTGACCAGCCCAGCTAGCCCCATTTACCAGCACTTGGCCAATAGCCTTGAATGTTATAGAGTACCAAGTATTCATCCAGATACTTCTTAAAGGATGTGAGGCATCCCGCCTCCACCGTCCTCCCAGGCGGCATATTCCAGACCCTCTGGGTAAAGAAGTTTTTCCTCAAATCCCCCTCAAACCTCCTGCTCTCACTCTCAACTTGTGTCCCCTCATCACTGACCCTTCAACTAAGGAAAACAGCTACTCCCTATCCCATCCTCTCCATAATCTTTAGCACCTCAATCAGATTGCATCCTCAGTCTTCTTTGCTCCAGAGAAAACAGCCCAAGCCAATTCAATCTCTCTTTATAACTTAAATGCTCCATCCCGGGCAACACCCTGGTGAATCTCCTCTGCACCCCTGCCAGCGCGATCACATCCTTCCTATAATATGGTGACCAGAATTGCATACAGTACTCCAGCTGTGGCCTCACCAAAGTTCTGTACAACTCCACTGTGACTTGCCTGCTTTTGTAATCTATACCCCAAAGACTCTGTTAATTTCAGGGTAAATTAACTCTAGTGCAGAGTTCCCTTTAATTTCTAACTGTGATAGGTATTCAGACAATAATATTTCTGTGGCACTTGTCGTAGGAGGTAGAGATCCGTTACAATGCAGATGGAAAATAGGATTATATCTGTTAATTCATTTCATTGGGTGCCAGTTACCATGGTACCATAATTATCACTCGTATTTTTCATCGTAGTTGTTTGGAGTTTGCCGTTGCTTCTATTTCATGATTTGTGATTGTATTCTGCAAATTTGCTGCATAGTTTTGCGCACACAGATGGTGTTGTTTCAAATTACCCTTCTCTTCCAATTGGTTTTCGAATCAAAACCACTCTTGTTTCCTTTGCCTTACGCAAAGTGAGGTTTGTATCACTTCAAGTAAACAATTCATACCACAGATGTGAGGGGGGGCAAAAAATGGCAAATCTCTGCAAACTCACCATTCTTTTAGCCAGGCCGGAAAAAATTATCAAACATCAGAATCCAGACACCTGAGGCGGGATTTTCCGACACCAAAACTGGAAAATCCCACCTAAGGTCAATGGACCTTTCCGTGGTCCGCCCCTCACCCACTCCGATTCCTGTGGTGGGCAGAACAGGCTAATTTACCCCCTTGCTGTTAGTATTTTTATTGTTCACTCATGGAACAAGGATGTGGTTGGCTGGCCTGCATTTATTGTCAGAAGTCTGACAACACCAGGTTAAGTCCAACCAATTTATTTGGTAGTAAACCCGCAAGCTTTCAAGATTTCCCTCTTCCTATTCGCCTGATGAAGAGGGGAACCTCGAAAGTTTGTGAGTTTACTATCAAATAAATCGGTTGCACTTAAACCTGGTGTTGTCAGACTTCTTCCTGTGTTTATCCAAGTCCAACGCCAGCATCTCCACATCAGCATTTATTGCCCATCCTTAATTGCCCAGAGGCAGTTGAGAGTCATTTATTTCTCATCCCGAATTGCCCTTGTCCAGAGGGCAGTTGAGTGTCAACCACATTGCTGTCTGGAGTCACATGTAAGCCAGAACCAGGTAAGGACAGCAGATTTCCTTCTCTAAAGTATATTAGGGTGATTAGCGCAGCTGCCTCAGAATCCCAGGTTCAATTCTGGCCTCGTGGAGATTGCATGTTCTCCCCATGTCTGCATGGGTTTGCTCCGGGTCCCTAGTTTCCTCCCACAGCCCAAAGATGCACGGGCTAGATTGATTGGCCAAGCTAATTGCCCCTTGGTGTCGGGAGGATTAACAGGGTAAATGCGTAGGTTTCCAGGAATAGGATCTGGGTGGGAGTGTGGTCAGTGCAGACTCAATGAGCCAAATGGCCTCCTTCTGTACTGTAGGGATTCTATGACATTAGTGAACCAGATGATTTTTTTTCCTGACAATCGACAATGGTTTCATGATCATCAGTAGATTCTTAATTCCAGATTTTTTTTATTGAATTCAAATTCCACATCTGCCGTGGTGAGATTCGAACCCAGGTCCGCAGAACATTAACTGGAGTTTCTGGATTAATGGTCTGGTGATAATACCACTAGGCTATCGCCTCACCATGGCGCCTCCCATGGATGAGTTAGGATTACGAAAATAATGAGACCCCGGCTCATTTTAAACAGACCTCCAAATACAGAGAGGGATAACCTCCAGAAACTGTTACTGCTGTGTGCAAAACAGACATATAATGCATATCAAATTCCAAAAAAGAACGTTAAATGGAGATATCGGGCTAAATTTTCCAATTTCATTCTCTTCATAAGCACAAAGCCTCTGTTTCTGCTCCAGATTCACCAACGTTTCTATCTTAGTGTTCAAAATGAGAAGAGTCAATGCAGCAGTGGGGGGACCATCTGCAGGAGGACCTTCTAGATTGGAGGTGGGCTGGGAGGAGGAGAGGGGGCAGGGGGTGAGGGGGGGTGTGGTGGTGGTGGTGGTGGTGGTGGGGACAGGGGCAATCCAGGAATTATTCCCAAAGTCCTATCTTCACTGTCAGGAGGTCCATCTTCCAACTTCAGAATGTTCCTGGCAATCCATCATGACAAAATAAACATCTCTGGAGCAAAATCAGAACAGGAATGGCCCATTTTCACCCTTGGGCCTGTTCTGCCTGCCATTCATTGAGCTGATGATGCTCCGTGATGGAATTTAAATTTCATTAACAACTCTGAAATATAAAGCTGATCTGAGGAGGTGTGACCATGACAACTAGCCTCGATTCTCATAAAACCACTTCTGCTTCACTCATGGCCTTGAGGGAAGGAAATTTGCCATCCTTATCCAGTCTGGCCTACGTGTGAGTCCAATCCAGAGCCATCTCATTGACTCTTAACTGCCCTTAGTAAGCAACCGGGGAACAAATGTTGGCTTATCCAACGACATCTACATCCCATGAAAAAATAGAATAAAAGGTACTGCTCTCCTTATGGAATGGGATAATGATTGGGTGGTTGGTCGAAGCTTTAGGAAAAGACAATGTAGAAAATTCAGCAGCTAATTTGCACTCTGTGAATTGGAAGGAATTTGGGGTGGCACAATGGTTAGCACTGCTGCCTCACAGTGCCAGGGACCCGGGTTCGATTCCCGGCTTGGGTCACTGTCTGTACAGCCTCTGCATGTTCTCCCCTTGTCTACGTGGGTTTCCTCTGGGTGCTTCAGTTTCCTCCCACACTCCAGTGATATGCCGATTAGGTGGATTGGCCATGCTGAATTGCTCCTTAGTGTCAGTGAGACTAGCTTGAGTAAATGCATGGGGTTATGGGGATAGGACCTGGGTGGGATTGTGGTCACTACAGTCTCGATAGGCTGAATGGCTTCTATAAGTTGGTGAACTGGAAGGAATAGTTACTGTCTCGCTGAAGAGTGGTATTAAGCTTCATTCTGTAAATCACCACCCAGTACCTGCATATGGGGGTGTTTCACACTTGAATTTGGCACTCCTTGTCGCTGTAAGAAAAAAATGGACTCCTTTGGGAGACTGGGGATGGAATTCTCCCAAGCCCCCTGCCAGTGGATTGAGTGGTGAGCGATGGGGGAGGAGGTGAGAATACACCGGAGACCCAAATATTGGTTTTACGCAAGTGCAAATTTACAGCGAGATCTTCCAGTGATGCCCGCCATGGGACACCCATGCGTGAACTTCATTTGCATCCTGCTAATGAGATGCAGATGAAGGCAATAACCAGCCATCCCCAACTCTCTAGAGTGCCAGTGGGCAAATCCATGGCATGGAACACATCGGCGACAACGTGCCATGCAGATATCGGGGCTGACCTGAACAATGCCTTGGTGACGGCTACCTAGGACCCGGAACACCACAGCAGCGGGTGGACGTGGGCAAACATCTGCAGGAGGACCTTTCAGATTTGGTGTCCGGGGTTTGGGGGGGCGGGGGTGCTTCCAAGAGCTATTCCTGAGGTCCCATCTTTATTCTCAGTGAGGTCCATCTTCCAGCCTCAGAATATTCCTGGAGATCCACCTCCACATTCAGGAAGTCCACCTTCTCTCCTCAATCATGGCTTGGTGATGTAGGGAGCCTTTTCAATATGGCGGCAGGGATATGAGGGCGGATTGCGCGCCACCGGGTCTTTCCCCGCCACAGAGTGCGGTGCAGAGCGCCCAAGTTGAGTATTCAATGAGGTGGGCGGGGCCAGCAGATTTGGTGTGCTTTCCCAACGGCCTTTGCAGCGGGGAACGCTCCCCATTCCCACCCCACTGCCGTGGGACCTTGCTGCCAGATGGGGGGAATTCCTCCGTGGAGCTCGAGGCAATTTTCAGAGAATGCTGTTGCGAAAACACATCGATATCCAAGTTCATTTGTGGGGAGCTTGCAACACTTGACAGCAGGACAATGACAGAGCACCTTTGGACTTTGCTTTTGTCTAAATGCTTTTTAAAAATTGTACCCCTATCTAATACTACCTCTGGCGGGGGCGGGAGGGTGTTTGTTGAAGATGAATCCTGCTGCCAGGTGAGGGTTGGTGGTGAGTAGTGAAGAGGGTGAGATAATTCCCTGGGAGCGGATATTCAGGGTGTGGGAGAGTCCCCCCTGGGTTTGGGATGTGGGAGGAGTCCCGTGATGGGGGGAGGTGGCAGTAAGTATGTCTCAATAGTTGTCTAGAAGCTAGAAGTGGTTTTAATCCTGCTAACTCTTCCTGGGTAACTTCTGGCGTAAAACAGTCAAAACCATCCAAGTTTTGGATTTAAGCATTTAAATGGCATTTCCAAGATGGTTCCAAGTGCAAAGTAATCGCCCATCGGAAGTTTGTACTTCTGGTGTAATTTCTGTGCAAGCCTTACCTGGAAACCTCTGTTTGTGGGGGAATGGGGGAGGGCAGGAGGATTCTTTGGGGTGCATCCTCCCCCACATACATTGATCTAGAACTCGGAGGTTACGTAGCCATGCTCATTTGAGCCCTCTCTGGTGTGGCAGGATGGCACAGTGGCTAACACTGTTGCCTCACAGTGTTAGGGAACCGGTTCGATTCCCAGCTTGGGTCACTGTCCGTGCGGAGTTTGCACATTCTCCCCATGTCTGTGTGGGTTGCCTCCGGGTGCTCAGGCTTCCTCCCACACTCCAAAGCAGATTAGGTTGCCTGGCCATGCTACATTGCCCCTTAGTGTTAGGGTAAACGCATGGGGTCGTGGCGATAGGGCCTGGGTCAGATTGTTGTCAGTATGGGCTCGATGGGCCGAATGGCATTGTTGGGCTCGAAAACGTGGTCGAGTGTGATCGTGATGAGCCTTAAAGTGCCCTTTTCGCTTTTATACAATTCCCTTATCACATCCTTCCAAAATGCATCGCCTGCGGTGAATTAGTTAGAAGTGCCATTATGGTTCTTATGTAAGCAATTGGAAAGGTAAAGCCCCCCTTTTCAGCATTCGGGAGGAGGTGGAGATTGCTTTCCATTAAAAAAGCTGAAAATTAGACCTCGCAATTATACATTTGGATGCAGCCACCCACTCCCTCTCTTCCGTACAGTCATCTGAACATTAAATCACCCTGTGCTATTCACCCACATAATCTCTCAAATCACGAACAATCAATCAAATGCCAGTTTATGTGTTTACCTCGGGCAATAAATCATGTATCATCTTCCTCACACACAACAGCCTCAGTGCTTTCCAAACCCAGCCCTTGCCGTAACAAAAGAAAACTTCACAGTGATGTTAAAGTCAGAGCCTTCCATCTCTTGAAAATACAAATCGCAGCAATGCCTTGCTGTCCATAGAATCTGTTTGATGTAAGGTTAATTGTATCACAGTGTTGTAAACAGATTAGCACTGATTAAACGCATTAGGATTGTTTTTTAATGCGCTATGCCAATACAATTTATTGCCGCTCTCAGCTAGCTCTGTGTCAAACAAGTGGCAGCTATTAATCCTTCGGCATAGCTCGATTCCCTTTCCTCTCAGCGGTTCACCCTGTTTAAACAATTAACCATCGAGCAACAAAAAAGATGTTTAAACTGCCCGTGACTGCTTTGTGTATTTTGCCATGCGTGCAAAAGCATGGCAAGATACATTTCCACCGTAATCTTGACAGCAGGTTAGCGGAACCCCTGAAGTAGTGACCGTGGATAGATTTGCAGGAAAGGAAGTTTGGGGAAAACCCCAATAAGAATGTCATCTTTAATAGCTTCAGCAGTTGTTCTCGCTGCTGTCCATGGTTATTAAATTATTCCAGAGCTTGGCTGCATTGCCTTCATCCTGGCACACTTGTAAATCAATCTGTAGTAAATGGGCATTTTCATTTGTGGACATTGTGTGTGGCACAATATGTGAAATATATACTGGGGAGCCCTTTCAAACTGCATCGTGACACGTACTGTGCAGGCAGTTATTTCAACACTTTCTATCTTTTTTTTATTAGTGTCACAAGTAGGCTTACATTAACATTGCAGTGAAATTACTGTGAAAATCCTCTAGTCGCCACATTCTGGTGCCTGTCCGGGTACACTGAGGGAGAATTTAGCACAGCCAATGCGCTTAACCAGCACGTCTTCCGGACTGTGGGAGGAAACCGGAGCACCAAGCAGAAACCCACACAGACACGGGGAGAACATGCAGTCTCCGCACAGTAACCCTAAGCCAGGAATTGAACCCAGGTCTCTGGCGCTGTGAGGCAGCAATGTTAACCACTGTGCCACCCACGAGTGATTGCTTTCTTCTACTAAAGTAGAACCCCCATAGTATGGAAAGCAACTATTTGGCCCATCGAGTCCATACTGAGCACAATCCCAACCAGACCCTATTCCCATAGCCTTCATTTACCCTGCTAATCCCCTGACACTAAGGTCAATTTAGCATGGCCAATCCACCCAACCCGTATATCTTTGGGCCATTAAATTAGGAATTTTCCCCAATCTCTCCCCTTACCTTAGCTCTTCATCCGATTGTCCTGCACCATTCCGTGCTGGCCTGTCCACTCTTCTCTTGCCCTCTGGACTCTTGGGTAAGCTCAGCAACTCAGCAGCACAAAGAACTCAACCCTGCATTCCTTAACTCAGTGACCTGTACATTAGTTTCCCCAACCTTTAGTGCGAATGACAAGGAAGCACTACAGCCTCAGTTTGCAAGTCACATTGCAGAATATGACTGCGTTCCAGGACCGGGTGAGAACAATGGGATTTCTACAAATGAAATTGATCTGTACTATTAAGTTATAAACCAAAATGTAAAGATTTTTCCAATATAGTGAAATCCTAACAGATAGCAGGTACAATATTAACACAAACTGTACTGTTAGGTTAATCCTCACATTTAAAAGACATACCTTAAAATCTAGTCGCTGTTCTCTGGTACCTCATTCTCGGAATAATTCCACTATGCCATGGTAACAGGAATATTTTCAAATTATTCTCAGGAAGGAAATGGGTAAAGTGAATCATAGCATCATGAAAATAGGAATAATTTGAGTACCCAATAGCTCTAATCCACATCATTATCCTTTTATATAATTTGTTGTAATGCCTCATTATATAATTTACTTGCATACTAGTTTGACAAGCCATTAGGTTTTTTTTTTGACAAATTTTTTTTCTGACCTAGATATGAATTGAGTTATTTGATGGAAATATCTGTAATTACTGCTGCTTAGATGGACAGATGATGGTTTTTTTTTTAATGCTAAAATCTGCTCTAGATAAAACAGTCTAAAGTAGCACGATATTTTAGGCAGGTTCCTAGAGAGCAGTAGTGTAGGACAAGGTAGAAGCGATGGTGGTGATCACACCTAGAGGGGCAATGGTTAACACAAGCTACAACTGCAGACAGAAGGGATTTTCTTTGCTGAGGACTGTCCAGAGGGTTTCTCCATATGAATTGCTTGTATGCTTTTATGGTCCTCACATCCTTGCATCTCCAACCAGGATTTAGGGTCTCTGTATTCCTTGGACCTTTCAGCTCCAATTGGTCTAGTTTAAAGTTTATTTATTTAGTGTCACAAATAGGCTTACATTAACACTGCGATGATGTTACTGTGAAAACTCCCAAGTCGCCATACTCCGGCTTCTGTTCGGCTACACAGAGAGAGAAACCACTCCGCCCTGATGAAGGACCATCAAAGCTCGTGATTCCAAATAAACCTGTTGGACTTGAACCTGGTGTTTTGAGACTTCTCACTTTGAGGGAGAATTTACCATGGCCAGTGCACCTAACCAGCGTGTCTTTCGGACTGTGGGAGGAAACCAGAGCACCTGGAGGAAACCCATGCAGGCGCAGGGAGAACTACACACAGACAGTGACCCAAGCCAGGAATCGAACCTGGGGTCCCTGGCACCGTGAGGCAGCAGTGCTAACCACTATTTGATCCTCTGTATGAAATTGGATGCAAGATTAACACCAGAACTTTGACTAAAGTAGTAGTATTTAAAAAGTAGTTTATTTATTATTTACAAGTAAGCTTACATTAACACTGCAGTGAAGTTACTGTGAAAATCCCTCACATTCCGGCACCTGTTTGGGTACACTGAGGGAGAATTTAGCACAGCACCTTAACCTGCACGTCTTTTGGAAGGAAACCGAAACACCTGGAGGAAACCCACGCAGACATGGGGAGAAAGTGTAAACTCCATACAGACAGTGACCCAAACTGGGAATCGAATCTGGGTCCCTGGTGCTGTGGTCTAAGCCAGGAGCTGAACTCTGAAGGGTGATTACAGATTGTGAGACATTCTTCCCTTGAAAACAGAAGATTTAAAAGCTCTTGTTAGTTGGACAGCTAGTAAAGTGACACCAACAGTGCAGGTTCAATTCCTGTACTCGTATTTTCAAAGTTTCTCGACCTTGCCTGTGGTGTGGAGAACCTCAGGTTAAAAGAGCACCAGTCAGTCCCCTCTCTCAGAGGGGCCCTCTGTGACTCTGGTGGCATCTAGATTTTTATAAACTTGCACAGGGTTTTGAGAAGGTTCTCGTCAGTTGGCAACGTAAGACGCCTTGCCATCCAGACACAGAGGGGCACAGCTGCAAAAAAAGGCAAATGAACGGGTAATTCAGATAGGAGTTACTTTGCAACGAGGTTGACTGAGCAGAATGAACACAGCTCATCAAACGGAAATTTCTGAAATGGTTTCAAAAGGAAAGTCAAAAGTAAGGTGGGTTATTACATTTTATAAGTTATATATCGAAGTGATTGTTTTCAGATTACACCCTGGATCACGGCAATCCAACTCATGAAATTCAGCAAACTCCGTTCTTAACCACAGTTAGAGGTGCATTCAAATTAATGACATTCTTATTGAAATGTTTGCATCTGGGGTGGGGGGGGGCGGTGTGGGGAGGTTGTCCTGTGAAATGTCTCTCAGTGACCCATGAAGGCAAAAAGTTCAAGACTTCCAAGAGATAGAAATTTCTTGCAACCAAAAAGGGGGATGTTACATGTATCACAGCTTGGTATGGTTCCTACTCTGACCATGACCGCAAGAAATTACTAAACGGCTGTGAACATAGCTCAGTCCCATCGTACAAACCAGCCTCCCATCCACTGACTCCATCTGCACTTTCTACTGCCTCGGGGAAAAACAACCAGCATAATCAAGGACCCCATGCACCCCACACATTCTCTTGTCCACCTTCCATCAGGAAAAAGATACAGAATTCAAAGATCACATACCAGTAGACTCAAGAACAGTTTCTTCCCTGTTGCCATCAGACTTTTGAACGGGCCTACCTTAAATTAAGTTGATCTTTCTCTACACCCTAGCTATGACTGTAACACTACATTCTGCACTCTCTCCTTTCCTTCTCCCCTGTGTACCCTTATGAATGGTATACTTTGTCAGTATAACTCGTAAGAAGCAGTACTTTTCACTGCATCCCAATACATGTGACAATGGTAAATCCAACCAAATCAAAAACTCAATGATTGAACAGGCTGATTAGACAGTCCCTCCTTTCTTTCTGAAGTACGTTAATATATGATTTATTTTTAATGTGGAGAGGTATAGCAGTTCTGTAATAAAGCTGGAAGTGAAATCCGGTCGAGATCCCACTCTCTGAACCAAACAATACGCTTAATGAAAATAAGAAATGGTGTTGTTTTTGCAGTGAAGAGGCGATGCACAGTCAGTTTTATACCTGATTGCCAAGTTGAAAGCGTGTTGCGAATGATTCTTTGTTTGATCCAATTTGTGTGTGAATATAGTTGCAGTGTGAAGTGGAGGGATCAGTGAATCTGTTGTTTCTGCTGTGAAGCTTTCCCTTTTCCACCTCCTTCATTAAGCACACACGCTATTAATTTATGTCCAGCAGAGAGCATAATATACTTCAGCTGGAGACTGGAAATGGCAGGGGAATTGATGTTGCTAAATTATGAGTTAACGGGAGGCTCTCACTTTGAGCGAATTTCTGTCACTCAGTTCAGAGTAATGGAGGTTACAGCGTGTGCCATCTACAAAACGCACTGCAGCAGCCCGTCACACTTCCAAACCCCGCGATCTCTCACACCTCGAAGGACAAAAGCAATAGACGCAAGGGAACCACCACTTGCAAGTTCCCCTCGAAGCAAGAGGCAACACGTGGCACAGTAGTTAGCACTGTACCAAAGACCTGGGTTTGATTCCGGCCTCAGGTCACTGTCTGTGTGGAGTTTGCACGTTCTCCCCCCGTCGGCATGTTTTTCCTCCGGGTGCTCTGGTTTCCTCACACAGTCCAAAGATGTGCGGGTTAAGTTGATTGGCCGTGCTAAGTTAATCCTAGCGGGATTAGCGGACTAAATATGAGAAGTTATAGGAATAAGATCTGGTTGGGATTGTGGTCGGTACAGACTCGATGGGCCGAATGTCCTCCTTCTGCACTACAGGGATTCTGTGATAAGCCCCACACCATCCTGACTTGTAGATATATCACCATTCCTGCATTGTCGCTGGGTCAAAAATCTGGGAACTCCCTCCCGCTGTGGGTGTACCCACACTAGATAGACTGTTGCGATTCACCACCACCTTCTCAGGGGCAAATAGAGGGGGAGCACTGGCCTGGAGATATTATTAGATTATTAATCCAGAATTTAGTTAAAGTTCTGGGGACCCGGGTTCAAATCCTGCCATGGCAGATGGTGGAATTTGAATTCAGTTAAAAAAAAATCTGGAATTGAGAATCTACTGATGACCATGAAACCATTGCCGAAAAAACCCGTCTGTCTGGTGCCAGCTGGGAGGTGGGCCTAGTATTTAAATAGCATTTTGCATACTATTATAATGCTATTCACAGTCCCGGGACTGAATTCTCTAGGCCCGCTTGCCTCTCCTACCCAGCCTGGAATATTTCACCCTGGCAGAGTTCAGACTAAACCCCCACTTTTGGGGAACTAACGGGACGACCCTGCTGGAGTGAAGGGGGGGGGCAATCGGGGCTCCTCAGGGGGTCGGTGGTGCCCCCTGGGCATGGGGACCATGGCTCTGCCAACTAGTAAAAATACCATGTCCAGGGGACATCTCAGCACTGCCCATGGGACAGCACCAAGGGGGCAACACCTATTGGGCACAGGGCTTAGGGGGCGATCGGTGGTGGTAATCATTTTAGTGTGTAGGACTGTAATCATTTTAGTGTGTCTCACATATTAAAAGGAAAGATGTACCCAGAGCAGGTTTATGAGGAACCAGAAAAATGGAACTCTTTGCTAATGTGTGTTATTTCTGTAAATGTTACCCTTAACCTGCTGCCAACACCTTCCGATGAAAAATAGCAACAATAGGAATATTTATTTAACGTCACGTGCCAGTGATTGACTCCAATTTTCTGTTTAGGTTAAGGTTTGTGCTACCATGTAATGGGGCAGCACGCTGGCACAGTGGTTAACACTGCGGCCTCACAGTGCCAGGGACTCGGTTCGATTCCCGGCTTGGGTCGCTGTCTGTGAGGAGTTTGCACATTCTCCCTGTGTCTGCGTGGGTTTCCTCCTGGTGCTCCGTTTCCTCCCACAGTCTAAAGATGTGTGTGGTAGGCCATGCTAAATTGACCCTTAGGGGACTAGCTAGGGTAAATGTATGAGGTTAGGGCGTCAGTGGGATTGTAATCAATGCAGACTTGATGGGCCAAATGGCCTTCTTCTGCACCGTAGGATTCTATTAACTTTACAACACTTTCAGTTATGAAGTTGACAATCCACTCAAGGCCAACCGGTTTTTCCAAATGCTGAATATCTGCAAATATAATTATCGTTGATTGTGAAACTTAATTGCTGGGGAGGGGAAGGTGGGGAACTTATTTTAAGAGTTTCAATGCATTAATCAAACTTTCCTTTGGAGCTAATGATGCAACAAACTGTTGCTTCTAATGCACCAACGAGAAACATTAGCTGGACTTTTACCCGCCTGCCCGCCATGGGAATTGGAGAGAGAAAGTCTGCTGACCTCGGGCAAGACTTTCCTGTTTTGGGTCAAGCGAGGCCATAAAATGCCCCCCCATTAGCACTCAACTGATTTGTTTTGATTTATTGTTGTCATGTTTTGGGATACAGTGAAAAGTATTGTTTCTTGCACGCTATACCGGCAAAGCATACCATTCATAGAGGACATAGGAGAGAAGGAAAGGAGAGGGTGCAGAACATAGTGTTACAGTTATAGTTAGGGTGTAGAGAAACATCAACTTAATACAAAATAGGTCCATTCTAATGGCAGCAGGGAAGAAGTTGATTTGAGTCGGTTGGTCCATGACCTCAGACTTTTATATCTTTTTCCCAATGGAAGAAGGTGGAAGAGAGAATGTCCGGGGTGTGTAGGGTTCTTAATTATGCTGGCTGCTTTTCTGAAGCAGCGGGAAGTGTAGATGGAATCAATGAGTGGGAAGTTGGTTTGTGTGATGGATTGGGCTCCAACCCTTTGTAGTTTCTTGCGGTCTTGGTCAGAGCAGGAACCACACCGAGCTGTAATATGTCCAAAAAGGATGTCTTTTATGGTGCATCTGTAAAAATTGGTTAGAATCTTGGAGGACATGCCAAGTTTTCTTTGCTCCCTGAGGAAGTAGAGACATCGGTCTTTCTTAATTATAATGTCTGCGTGAAGGGACCAGGACAGGATGTTGATGATTTGGACACCAAGAAACTTGGCCAAGGAACTATTGTATCCGTGAGGAGAGACCAGGACAGGTTGTTGGTGATCCGGATACCTAGAAACTTGACCAGGGAACTGTCACGTCAATGCAGAAGGACCAGGACAGGTTGTTGGTGATCTGGATGCCTAGAGACTTGGCCAGGAATCTATTGCGCCAACATGGAGGTACCAGGATAGATTGTTGATGAGCTCGACTCTTAGGAAATTGACCAGGGAACTATCGCATCAGTGTGGAGGTACCAGGACAGGTTGTTGGTGATCTGGACACCTAGAAACTTGACCAAGGAACTATGGCATAAGTGAGGAGGGACCAGGACATGTTGTAGGTGATCTGGGATGCCTAGAAACGTGACCAGGGAACTATCACATTAATGCAGAAGGACCAGGACAGGTTGTTGGTGAGCTGGATATCTAGAAACTTGAACAGGAAATTAGTTGGAACATTTCAACCAAACTGACTGTGAAAATAATATTACCAAACCTAATTTTGGTGGGGGACGATAAAGGCTCTGTGGGGTTGACAGAGATCACGCTCTGATCATGTTACCACGTGCAGAACGTGTAGTACAGTATGACAGTTTTATCACTACTGAACGAGTTAAGTGTGTTCATTCTTTCTCCACGGTTACACCAGGAGTAAGTTTTTCACTCGGAGGGTGGTGGCTGAGTGGAATCGGCTGCTGTCGGTGGTGGTGGAGGCAAATTCAATAGGGTCCTTCAAAAGACTTCTGGATAAGTACATGGAATTTAATAGGATTGAGAGTTATAGGTAAGCCTAGTAGGTAGGGATATGATTGGCACAACTTGTGGGCCGAAGGGCCTGTTTGTGTTATAGTTTTTCTATGTTCTATTACAGAACTGTGAAGTAGAGTGACACTATATTTTTTTCCTCTTTCTCAGGCAAAAGAGATGCGGCAGATGGTGAAGCTGGAAGCAGAGATGGCTCGAAGGCCAGCAACAGTTGTCTGAGCTCCCCAGAAACAGACTGAGGCCAGTGTCAGTCAGGCATACCACCAACAGGAACGTCCAAAATACCAACACTTAACAAGTTTTGCCATCTCCTCTTACCTCACAAGTCTCCTATCGCCAGCAGCTTTCAGTATCGAAGGATCTCCGTACACCCAAATGAATGGCATTGATGCCATGAGCACTTTAAAAGGTTGCTGATTCTACTTGATATGTGTCCAGATAATTTTCTTTGCATCACCGTCTCTTGCAAAGGAAGGCAGCACAGGCGAAGGCCGTCCTTTTGACTTCGTTTTGTTTCATTAATATCCAAGGGATGGAAAACGGCTATGGCAAATTGGTAAGGGAGTTACCAAAGTTATAGACGACGTGCATTGTATGAACAGCGTTAAACTAGTTAGGACATTTCGACCAAATTTTGTCATTTGCCAAGAAACCTTCCATATCCTATTATTTAAGTCTGCATGCATTGCCAATAAATATTCAAAAGCCTAAAAACTTGCAGGTCCGTCCAGTAGAGTCCTGTCAAGCTCGCAACTACTGATGTCAAACTCGATACGTGGGCTAATTGCAGAGACGAATATTGGACCTTGCTTGTCCAAGATGGAAACCCTAATCCGACCTTTATGATCCTTCTGACATGATGCATAATGTTGACCAGAATAGATCAAAGGCGAACATCACCACTTTAAGTACCAAACTAAAGATTGTCATTTTAGGACAGAAGATAGATACATCCATTAAGTTAAATGTTCCTCTCTTTGCATGGTCTTGCACATGTTACTGGCTTGTAGTTTACAAAAGATTACTGCATGTTTGTACTCCTCTGGAGATGTCCTTGCGTGCCCATCAATATAGACTGCCTGAAATACTGGGAGTTCCGTCAACAAAAGTATGAAGCAAATACTTGCTTTGATAGCTTTCGCAAAGTTGACACCAATCTAGAGCAAAACACTGCTATTTCCAGCACCTGAAACTGTCCAGGATTCATTCAGAGATCTTTGTCAGGAGTTGTTGGTCAGGGAAATACCCTTGTTGAAAATGTCGATACGCATAATTTCTTTTTAAATGTATAAAACGCATCCACCACCTTTTACACTTCTTCCTTTGCAATATACAAGAATGTGAACAGGATGAGGCAAAATGGATTCACACTGAAATTTATCATCAAAACAAGAAAATAATTAAGATTAGGAATGTTGAATCAGGGAGTTTATTTAATATTCTAAGCACATAATGTGAACAAAAGAAATGATATCTTTTCTTACACTGGGGCAGGAATGTAGAACATCTTGTTTTCTAATCAAATACACACAAAGTTCTCAACAAAGTTTGCTGAGGTTTGGAACTACTGTCGAGTCTTGTAGTCCAACCAGCTTGTGTAAAAATACACGTCACTCCAGACCAGATATCCACCCAATTGTTTTACTTTGAGCATTTATCGGAGTACAGTTTGACAGTGTTGGACAATGTTGTCCAATTTGTTCCAGCGTGACGTCCTCAGCAATCCCAGATCCCCTCCAGCAATATGTCTTCGGCTGTGAACTAGAATAAAATCATATTCAGCGACACTGCAGCGAGCCGACTCAATATTCTTGGCAGCTCAACACCGCCAGTAGTGCACCATTTTATTTCATTACGCAATGCCTTGGGGAGGTGTCAAACCTGTGTCTGAACACTGTCTAAGATGTTCTTGCCAAATGATAACATGGGTTAATGTGACCCGAGCAAGTTTCCCACTAATATCCGCTGCGTTACTCAAGAAAAGGCAAATGAGCGCCCGTCTCAGAGCAGAAATATATCACAATAAGATACTGTATGTAAATATGTATTTAATACTATAACATCATTTAAGACCAAAATGTGTTTTAAGGCATATCAATTATCTTAAGGGCTGTGTGGTCATGCGGACTTGCTAAGAATATATTTGTTTCCAAGAATGCAATTTCATGTTATCAGCCATTTTGAGGGTTACTTCTCCAGCAAGCCATTTCTACCCTCTTAAAACCAGTAGCTTTGACGACATATCAATTATGGTATTGTATATGTAAGGTGGGTATTACTAAAATGTATTTTGTGTACTACTGTAACAGTCCTTTCAATGTGTCACTGGTACACCTAACTGACGCAGGTGGGTTACTAGATCTGCTGCTTTCACGAGGAAACGAGAAACAAAAATTGAACTATCTAAATTTTGTAACTCGGGTATATAGTTCAAAAAAAACACAAATTCAGTTCTGTTTGCTGGTAGATAAAATGGCTGTTACGTTTTCTATCGGGTAAGTGTCCTACTGCTTATATACTTAGCTATGTAGGTTTGCTAAAAGGCAGGCGGTTTTACAGCGATCACTTACATGTATTGGTTTTGTTTAAAATATATATAAATATATATATATATAGAAAGAGAGAGATTTGGTGAAGGTGTTTTATATTTATAATATCTGTCAAATTACAAGGTAGAACATCATGAACTCTTAATTAATGTTCTCTTGATTCTTTAATACAGTTTTATAGTTTCTGTACCCCATTATAAATAAACGACAAATGTGAGAAGCGACTTGTGGCTGGAGTTTTATTGGAATCGCGTATAATTGCTATGGTGCTGAGGGAAGGTGATGACCTACTGGCAGCACAATGGCTCAGTGGTTATCATTCGGGTTCAATTCCCGGCTTGGGTGACATCTGTGTGCAGTTTGCACCTTCTCCCTGTGTCTGCATGGGTTTCCTCCAAGTGCTGTGGTTTCCTCCTATATTCTGAAAGATGCGTGGGTTAGGTGCATTGAACCAAATAGGCTCCGGACTGTGGCGGACTGGGGGAATTAATGTAAGTCTTACTTGTGACTAATAAATAAATTAACTTTACTTCTCGCTGGACTATTAAGCTCAGCGAACTTCCTGGGGACTCGGGTTCGAATCCCACCACGGCAGATGGTGGAATTTAAATTCAATGAAATATATCTGGAATTAAGAAGCAATGAAACAATTGTTGGAAAGGCCCATCTGGCTCATTAATGTCCTTTAGGGAAGGAAATCTGCCATCCTTACCTGGTCTGACCAACATGTGACTCCAGGGCCACAGCAACGTGGCTGACTCTCGATCATGATTCACATTGAATGTTAGATACTTGTTTTTGTGTTTTGCAAGCACGTGCTGGTTGGATGTGCTCACGTCAGCCAAAGTACTGATTGTCTTTTTCAAATGAACAAAAACTTGCAAGACAGCCATTCCGCATCCTTAACCAGTCAAAATCATCCTATCTGGTTTGGATATGAAACGAGAGGTTTGGAAGGGACTGCGTGCGGATGGATAACATTTTGTTATCAAAATCTGATAAAATCACATTTCAATCATTCATGGCTGATGCCATTCTCATTGTGCACTTTTTTTGCACAAGTCCTTTTGAAACCAGAGGACAGGCTACACATCCCTCTGTCAACACCTCAAACCCATCTCGTTTATATTGGAAAACCTCTTGTTTCATGGTACACAGGATCTTCAACACTCCGTGTAGCTCAGCAATAACGTGCTGCTTTTAAACGTTGCTCCTCCTTCGTCACAACAGAGTAATCTAGCCGAAACAGCTTTGTAAGGACATTTCAGGATCCTTCCAAACTGCAGTGAGACCCACATGTTCTGGTTCTGCATTCTGCTAGCTAGTTTGAGAATGATGTCAAATTCCAGGAAGATTTTCTGTTGTCCAACTCCACCTTCAAGGGCAATGACATCCTGTCTAAACCTGAATAAGCTGCAAGTATAAAGTCCACAGCATGTGAAATATAGATTTTTCTTTATCTTTTCACTTTGGGATTGGCATACCACATCAACTAAACAGAAACGCAGCCAGTTCCCTTCACTCTCCAACACTTTAGGAACCAGATTTCTCACCTATCCAATGATCCTTATAATCTGGTAGGTCTTTATCTAAAGGTCTTATAAAGGGGATAATGCAGAAAAATAGCATTGAGATGGAAGAGGACACAATCCCAGAATCTCTTCTTCCTGTTTCTTGAGTGTTTTAGCTTCCATCGCATCGGCATCTCCTTCATCTGCTTCCGCATCCGTGATTAGAGCTTCTTCACCTTCAAGGTCACGGTCATTCTGTCCCTGTTGAAGTCTAACAGGTTTGTTTGGAGTAAGTAAACCTGTTGGACTTTAACCTAGCGTTGTGAGACTTCTTGCTGTGCCCAACCCAGTCCAGCACCAGCATCTCCTCATCGGTTCTGGGAGCCACACTTCAGCAAGGATATGAAGACATTAGAGAGAGTGAGAGGGCGGCGTGGTGGCACAGTGGTTAGCACTGCTGCCTTACAGTGCCAGGGATCTGGGTTCAATTCCTGGCTTGGGTCATTGCCTGTATGGAGTTTGCACGTTCTCCCTGCATCTGCGTGGTTTTCCTCCGGGTGCTCCAGTTTCCTCCCACAGTCTGAAAGACCTGCTGGTTAGGTGTGTTGATCCAAACAATGCCGGAATGTGACGAGTTGGGGAATTTCATTACAATGTTAATGTACGCCGTACATGGGACTAATAAATAAACTTTGAGTCAAGAGAATGGTCCCGGGGTGAGGAACTTCATTTATGAAGAAAGATTGGAGAAGTTGGGGCCGTTTTCTCCTAAGGAGAGATGGCTAAGAGGAGATTTGTGGAGATGTTCAAATCATGAGAGGGTTGGACAGAGGAGAGAGGAAAATGCTGTTCCTCCTTGTGAAGCGAGAGTACACAGATTTAAAGTAATTGGCAAAAGAAGCAAAAGTGATATGAGATAAAGCTTTTTCACACAGTAAGTGGTCAGGGAGTGGAGTGCACTGCATGAGTGTGTAATGAGTCAGATTCAACTCAGACATTCAAAATGGAACTAGACTCTTATCCAAAGAGGAGGAATTTCCAAGGTTATGGTGTGAAGTTGGGGGGATGGAATTAAGTGCATTACTCATTCAGAGAATTGGTGCAGACACAAAGGGCAGCCTTGCGGATTGTCCTTCTAGATGGTAGAGGTTATGAATTTGCAAGGGTGCTGTTGAAGGAAAATGGGTAAGTTGCTGCAGTGCATCTTGTAGATGGTGCACACTGGTGGCAGAGAAAGTAAATGATTTAAGATGGTGGATCAGAGGGGGATGCCAAAGAAGCAGGCTGCCTATTCCGGATGGGTTAAATTTCTTGAATGTTGTTGGGGCTACACGCATCCAGTCAAGTGGGGGGAAGTCCATCACATTCCTGACTTGTACTTTGTAGATGGCGGGGAGAATTTGGAGAGTTAGGTGCTGCAGGATTCCCAGCTTCTGATCCACCCCTATAGCCACAGTATGGTGGCGTGGCCATTAGCCCTGCTGCCTCACAGTGCCAGGAACCTGGTCTGATTCCCGGTTTGGGTCACTGTCTCTGCAGAATCTGCACATTCTCCCCATGTCTGCGTGGGTATCCTCCAGGCGTTCCGGTTTCCTTCATTCAGATATGCAGGTTAGGGTGCATTAACCCCGACAGGCGCCCAAGTGTGCGACGAGGGGAATTTCACAGTAACTTCATTGCAGTGTTAATGCAATCCTTACTTGCGACTAATAAATAAACTTTAATTTATGTAGCTTTTCCAGGTAAACTTTTGGTCAATTGCAATTCCCCCCAGGGTGTTGGTGATGAGAGAATTCAATTTATTAACAGCTATTTACATCTGTTTAGCTGTTACACTTCCAGAACTTTTAAACTATTACTGTGCTGGTGGCACTGTTCCAACAACCTGCCAGAGAAATGGCCAAAGCATTCATCTTACATTGCTAATTAATGCACGCACTGGTATTAAAATGTAGTTTTAGTTAGCCCCAACCACTGCCCGAAGATCTTATTAATGCATTAATATTTCATACAGATTGGGCTGGCACAGAATTTCAGAAGGGGAATAGATTTGTATTAAAACCGAGAACAGCGAACGTTGAGGAACTCAACAAGTTGACCCACAAAAAAAAATCAAACGACTGTAGCGTGCGTGGCAGCAACATTCACTGCTGACCTTGAAGGAAGCTGCCCGGAAAGATTTAGTTATCTCTGTGGCACAGACTCTGTATTCACTTTTACATTCTCTCCATCATGTTCATTGGCAGCAAGGTGGCACAGTGGGTTAGCACTGCTACTTCACAGCTCCAGGGACCTGCGTTCCATTCCCAGCTCTGATCACTGTCTGTGTGGAGTTTGCACATTCTCTTTGTGTCTGTGTGGGTTTCCCCCGGGTGCTCCGGTTTCCTTCCATAGTCCAAAGATGTGCGGGTTAGGTTGACTGGCCGTGTTAAAATTGCCCTTAGTGTACTAGGATGCTTAGGTTAGAGGGATTAGTGGGTAAAATATATAGGGATATGGGGGTAGGACCTGGGTGGGGGTGTTGTAGTCGGTGCAGATGCGACAGACGGAAGGGACTCTTTCTGCACTGTAGGGTTCTATGGACTTTACCACCACGCTGAATGGGTAGATTCAGAAACAGATCTAGCAACTCAAGACTGGCCACCCATGAGATGCTGTGAGCCATCAGTAGCAGCAAAATTGTACTCAACTACAATCTGTAACCTCCCTGCCCAGCATGTCTCCCACTCTACCATTACCATTGAGTCAAGATATCAACCCCTGCTTCAATGAAGAATGTGGGAGGGCAAGCCAGCAGCAGCACTAAAACTGAGGCATCAACCTGGTGAAGCTACAACATTGGCATGTTCGGGTACTATCAGTAGAACACAGAGAATCCTACAGTGCAGAAGGAAGCCATTCAGCCCATCAAGTCTGCACTGACCATAATCCCACCCATCTATCCCCATAACCCCATACATTTACTCTAGCTAATCCCCCTGACACTATGAGGCAATTTAACACAGCCAATCCATCTACCCCACGTATCTTTGGATTGTGGAAGGACACTGGAGTACCTGGAGGAACCCACCCAGGGAGAACATGCAAACTCCACACAGACGGGTGAACCAAGGCCAGAATTGAACCTGGATTCCTAGCGCTGTGAGGCAGCAGTTCTAACCACTGTGTCACCGTGCCACCGCAGACATTAGACAGAGCTAAGTGATCACACAGCCAACAAAGCAAGTCTCAACTCTGCAGTCCTGCCACATCCAGTCGTGAACGCTAGTGGACAACTGAACAACCGATAGGTGGAGGAGGCTCCATCTATATCCCCATCCTCAATGCTGGGGGAGCCCAGCACATCAATTTCAAAGGTAAGGCTGAAGCATTTGCAACCATCTTCAGACAGAAGTGCTAGTTGGGTGATCCACCTCAACCTCCTTCTGAGTTCCCCAGCATCTCAGAGGCCAGTTTTCAGCCAATTCTATTCACTCCAAGTGATGTCAAGAAATGGCTAAAGGCAATGGGCCCTAACAATGTTCCACCATAGTCCTGAAGACTGGTGCTCCAGAACTTGTCTTTTCCCTAGCCAAGCTATTCCAGTATAGTTATATAACACTGGCAGCTACTGAGCAAAACTGGGATTAATGGGGGAAAACTCTCTCCTGGTTGGAGTCATTCCTGGCACAAAGAAAGCTGGTTGTGGTGATTGGAGGCCAAGTATCTCAGCTCCAGGACATCACTGTAGCAATCCCTCAGAGTTAGTGTCCAAGGCCCAACCACCTTCAGCTGCTACATCACAATCTGCTGCCTTCAGATTCTCTCCCATTTCCCTTTTGCTTTGATTGGTGCTATTTTAAACATTTTTGTACTCTTCTAGCTTTGTGCTGTCTTTTATCAGTTTAGCCATCAGCTGATTTTTGGGGGTGGGGTTGGGAACGAATAGATCTCTTGTCCCTTTAGCATATGAACTGGGTGCTCAGCAGCACAGTGGTCAGCACTGCTGTTTTACAGTGCCAGAAACCCAGGTTCAATTCCAGCCTTGAGTATCTGTCTGTGTGGAGTTTGCATGTTCTCCCTGTGTCTGCGTGTGTTTCCTCCGGGTGTTTGCCCCACAGTCCCAAAATGTGCAGGTCAGGTGGATTGGCCATGCTAAATTGCCCCTTGGTGTCCAAAGATGTGTGAGTCAGGTGGATTGGCCATGCTAAATTGCCCCTTGGTGTCCAAAGATGTGTCCAGATGGATTGGCTATGTTAAATTGTCCAAAATTGAATAGACTAGGGGAATTAGCAAGATAAATTTGTGGGGTTATGGAGATAGGACATAGATAAGATAATCTGTCGGAAAATCCAAAGATATGCAGGTCAGATGGATTGGTCATGTTAAGTTTCCCCTTACTGTCAGGGAGACTAGAGTAAATGCATCAGGTTATAAGGATTGGACCTGAGTGGGATCGTTATTGGTGCAGATTCAATGGGCCAAATGGACTTCTCCTGTACTGTAGGATTCTATGATGAGCGTCAGAGAGGATAAGAAGATTCACGGAGTAGCCATATGAGCATTGAATCCTAAATTAATCTTTTCCTTTTCCTATCAGTAACTGTTTTGCATGCTCTGCTTAATTGTACTTTTCTGACACACACCAGTGTGTGTAGAGAACAGGCAAAATAACTTTTACCTTCTTCATTTATTGCACCAAGATGTGAACTCCCGTCTCACCTGGTAATCTTTGCCCTCAGTTTTAATAGCAATGCATTTTGAGCCACATTACTTTGCAATTTAAGAAATTTTAAATAAAGTTAGTGCAGAGACTGACACTCGATCTGATGAGTTCATGTTATTGGAATGGCTGGAGAAACTAATTTGGTGCAATACTGTCACAGACTATTATAGCAGAGAGGCAGATCATTTATTCCGAGCCAGTGTTTCTCTCTAATAGCCATCGCGACATGATCAAGTTCAACGCTACGTTGGAAAAGGGGAAATGCAAAACAGACACTAAGATTCTAGATTTAGGTAAAGCTGACTTCAGTGCGATGAGGCAGAATCCATTCACAGTGCAATGTCAAGGCGGTTAATGGGTTAAACAGAAAAAAAAGCAGCGGGAGAGGTTTGAGAAGAATTTTGTATGATACAGAATCTCTTGGAATCCCTACAGTGCAGAAGGAAGCCATTCAGCCCTGTCTGCACCAACTCTTACCCAGGTTTACCCCATAACCTCACATAATTATCCACTAATTTCCCATAACCTAGATATCTTGGCACAATATGGGGCAATTTAGCACGGCCAATCCACCTAACCCACACATTCTTGGACTGTAGGAGGGAAATTGGAGCACCTGGAGGTCTGCTTGTGTGTGTGTGTGTGGGGTAAACGCAGTAAGAAGTCTCACAACACCAGATTAAAGTCCAACAGGTTTATTTGGTCGCAAAAGCCACCAGCTTTCGAAACACTTGCTGTTCCATGCGTATGTCTGCATATATATGTCCATGTGTATGTCTGTGTGTATGTCAGTGTGTGTGTGTGCATGTGTGTGTCTGTGTCTATCCATGCGTGTGTGTGTGTCTGTTTGAATGGCTGTCTGAATGTGTGTGTCTGCATGTGGTGTATGTGTCTGTGTGTCCATGTGTGTGTCTGCGTGTATGTGTCTGTCCATGCGTGTGTGTATCTGTGTGTAGGTGTGTGTATGTCTATCTGAACATGTGTCTGTGTGTATGTGTCTACAAGTGTGTGTATGTCTGTGTGTGGTGTGTGTGACTGTGGGCCTGTGTGTGTGTGTGTGTGTGTCTACATGTGAATGAGTGCGTGTGTGTCTGTGTGTGTCGTCCGTGTGTGTATGTGTTTGTCTGTCTCTATGTCCATGTGTGTTTGTGTGTGTGTCTATATGTCTGTGTGTGTGTGTTGTCCGTGTGTGTGTGTATAGATGGAATGGACAGGTGGAAGCAACATTGAGCAAACGGTTGGAGTTTGGTGATGTGCTTTGGCAGTTTGGAGCTGGAATGAGCTGGGGGGGGGAAGCTCCCAAACACAGCAGCCTCGAATTCCAGATAATTCTCAGGAACAACTATGCAAATCACCCCTGGCCCTTCTGCCAGCCAGATTCTGAAAGCTGTGTTGCCTCGGTGACTGTGTGTGTTGTGGAGAGGGGCTGGATGTATAAATAAGCAGCCTGATCCCTGTGCTTCGAGTAGGGTGAAAGCGACAGAAAGCTTCTCGTTTTGCTGCTGCTTACTCTCCTCTGGGAACCCAGAGTTTCTTAGGGCGGGGAAGGGGGGAAGGAGGATTGTGGAGGTGGGTGGGAGAGGGGTAGCGGAGGAGGAGCAGATGGGAGATGGGGCATAGTGATTGAGGAGGGGTAGGGGGAGATTGAGGAGGTGGCGATAGGATGGGAGAATAGTGTAGGTAGTGGGAGGGATTTTGGGGGGGGGTGGAATTGAGGGGGGTGGGGTAAGGGTGTCCAGTTCCCAAATGGAGCCAAAAGCCAGCAGCCTGTCCAGGAGCCCCAGGGGAGAATGGGAGAGTGTGGGTCCCAGGGAAGAGCGCGGGTGTCCCGGGGGAGACTGCAGGTGTCCAGGGGAGGAGGGTGGGATCCCCGGGAAGGGGAGCAAGGGTCCCCGGGAGGAGTGCGGGGCTCCCGGGGAGGGGAGCGAAGGTCCTCAGAGGGAGTGCAGGAGTCCTGGGGAGGGGAGCAAAGGTCCCCGGGGGAAAAGTGGGGCTCCCGGGAAGGCGAGCAAAAATCCCTGGCGTAAGTGCGGGGCTCCCGGGGAGGGGAGCGTAGGTCCCCAGGGGGAGTGCGGGGCTCCCGGGGAGCGGAGCGTAGGTCCCCGGGGGGAGTGCGGGGCTCCTGGGGAGGAGGGTGGAATTCCCAGGGAAGGGAGCATAGGTCTCCAGGGGGAGTGCAGGGGTCCTAGGAAGGGGAGCGAAGGTCCCCGGTGGGAGTATAGGTCTCCCGGGGAGGGGAGCAAAGGTCCCCAGGGGGACTGCGGGGCTCCCGGGGAGGGGAGCAAAGGTCCCCGTGGGGACTGCAGGGCTCCTGGGGAGGGGAGCAAAGGTCTCCGGGGCGAGTGCAGGGCTCCGGGGAAGGGGAACGAAGGTCTCCAGGGGGACTGCGGAGCTCCTGGGGAGGGGAGCAAAGGTCTCCGGGGCGAGTACAGGGCTCCGGGGAAGGGGAACGAAGGCCTCCAGGGGGACTGCGGAGCTCCTGGAGAGGGGAGTGGGCTCCGAGCGCTGCTGGATGCCATCTCCAGGGGTCAGCTCCGCCTGGCCCGGATCATCCTGGAGGCAGCGGGGGATGGGCTGCTGGATTCCCAGGGCCCGGGGGCTCGCACTCCACTCATGATCTCCGTGCTGCTGCCAGATCCGGGGGCTCGGGGCCGCCTGCTGCGCCTCTTCCTGGGCCGGGGGGCCCGGGTGAACAATCAGGACGGGGAGGGGCGCACGGCTCTCAGCCTGGCCTGCGAGCGGGGCTTCCTGGACTCGGTCCGCTTGCTGGTCCAGCACAATGCCCACCCCGAGCTGGCTGACCGCTGGGGGAACACCCCGCTCCTGTACGCGGCCGCCGCTGGTCACGGAGAGGTCCTCGAGTTCTTGGTCAGAGCCTTCAAGCGCCTGGGGCTGGACATCGAGCACCACAATCGGGTGGGCAACTCTGCCCGCGAGGTGGCCACCTTCCTAGGGCATCGCCACTGTGTCCAGGCTCTGGGCACCGTGCCCAGGAGAGGGGCACAGGGAATCCAGCTGCCCGCCCACCAGAGCACAGGACAGCTCAGGGACACCCGGGATACTTATTCCCTGGATTGGGACAGGGATAGAGACAGGGATAGGGACAGAGAGACAAACAGAGAGATAGACAGAGAGACAGACAGGAAAATAGACTGGGATAGAGAGAGAGGCATAGACAGAGAGATAGATAGAAAGGTAAACAGAGGAACAGATACGAAAATAGACTGGGACAGAGAAAGAAGCATAGACAAAGAGATAGATTGGGTGATGGACAGGGACAGAGATAGAGAAACAGATAGAGAGAAAAATAGGGACAGAGATCAAGGCAGAGACAGGTTCAGAGATAAGGGTAGAGACAGAAACACAGACAGAGATAGGGACAAAGAGAGGGATAGAGACAGCAAGAGGGACAGAAACATTTACTCCCTTGACAGAGGCAGAGGCAGAGAGACAGACAGAGACACAGAGAGTGACAGGAACAGGGACAGAGAGAGGGGCCGAGATAGGGTCAGGATGAGAGCAGCAGCTCTCTGGACGCGTTTGGAATCCATGGGATCCATTGACGAAGAGGAGAAGGATCAGGATGGGCACCAGGATCGGGATCAGGACAATCCCCTCTCCCAGAGCACCCAGTCGCCCAGATCCCGGCTCCGCTCCCGCAGCGTGCAGTATTCTGGCTGCTCTGAGACCTGGGCCTGCCTCCTGCCACCTCTGACCGCGGATGTTTGCCCGCTGGGGAACGCAGCCCCTCACTCTCCACGGCCAGCCAGGAGCACAGCCACCCCGTGGGGCCAGCCGGGACTCAGCACCCTGGATATCCTCCTCACCCCCCTCAGCTCTTACCCCAAGAGGGGGGCTTCGAGGGCAGCTGCCGCCCCCCGGGGCAGGGACAGCCCGGGCCTCCTACTCTTCCAGCAAAGCTATTACCAGAAGAGATGCAGCCTCCCCACCAGCACTCTGCCAACCCCGGATAGACTGCTACCCTCCCGCAAGCCCGCAGCTGGCGCCCGGGGCAAGAGTCCGGCTGTGCCCAATGCCAGCTCCACCACCTTCTCCACCCTGGGCAGTAAACTCCTCCGGCGATTCACTTTTCCCCATTTTCGGAAAGACGCGGGGGGTGAGGACAGGGGGAGTGCCGCGACCCGCGGGATTTCCCGCTCCGACACATTCCCAATCGCCAACAATCATGCCCAGATCTCCAACAAAGCCAGTATTGACAGCATCAGCGGGGTACAGTGTGAATTCGACTTCCAGCTCAAGGAGAACTCATAGCAAAGGTGCATCTGCAGGCAGAGTCCACCCTCTGGAGGTTCTGGACTGTAAGGATGGGAAGCGGGAGGAATCCCTTTGCTCCCCCAGGATCACCTCGTGGTCCTTGTATCAAAACACTGGAAAACCTCAGCAGGTCTGACAGCATCTGTGGAGAGGGAATGGAGTTTCGAATCTGGATGACCCTTCATCCGTGCCGTAAAGACATATCAGCAGCAGCACTGATGGCATCACCGAGAAAGATGCAACAGGAGGCAAAGGAACTAAGAGAATGGGTTCCTTACAAGATGCGGAGTGTGAAGAGCTGCAGTCAAGGTCCCACGAGAGTCAGTGGGCTTTGCAACAGATGCCCGTGGTCAGTCTACCACTGGAGATAGAGACCAAGAGGTCAAAGAAGGGCAGTGTCGGAGATGGACCTTTCAGAGGTGAGACAAGGGTGGAAATTGGAAGCGAAACTGATCGTATTTTTTTCCCAGAGCATGAAGAGACAGCCAGTCATTGATGTAAAAGTTGTGGGGAGGTGAGGGGTGGGGGGTTGCGGTTTAGAGTAGAACTGGAACAGGGGAATGCTCCACATATTCCCCCACAAAGAGACAGGTGTAACTGGGACCCAGGCCAGTACGCATAGCCACATCTGTGTTCTTTGTAACCCTTTGTTTTTCCCCTGCGGGAGGGGGTTGTTAATTCAGATGTGGGGGGGGGGGAAGCAGGGGAAATTTTCCCCAGCCTCGGCTGCTGAACTCAAAACCCATCTTCAAAGCAATATTGTTCCTAAATTGAATCAAACAGTGCAGAGAGGATGCGCAGTTAAATGGTACACGCAACACAAGGAGGAGGCCACTCAACCCACAATGTCTGTACTAGCCCCTTGCTATCCAATTAACCCACAACTCCTGAACTTTGATACATTTGGAAGTATTTGACAGACTCCTTTTAACAAACTTTCTCAAAATCCCGAGACTGTCTATTTTGTCCTGAGTTGAACTCTTTCTGCGACTGTTGACTTCTGTGGAGAGTTTTTAGAAGGATGAAAATGTTGGGGGGGCAGGGGGGGGGCACAGTCACCTGGCTCTCTGTCTCAAAAATATCGACGAAGGAGCAGCGCTCCGAAAGCTCGTGATTGCAAATAAACTTGCTGGACTTTACCCTGGCGTTGTGAGACTTCTTACTGGGTCCAACACCCCCTTTCCAACACCGGCATCTCCACATCACAAATATTGAAGTTACAGCTTTAAGAGTTAGGAAACTTAAGGTCAGCATTAACCAGTGCTAAAAAAACTGTGCCCGTGGTATACACTGGGTTAAACTTTCATCTGGGCAGGATTTTGTTCCAAAGAACTGGCCCCATTTCAAATAAGTTTCCTGCTCAAAATTCCAATGCTAATATAATTCTGTGATTTAATCCTTACCTTTATTTCAATACCATTTGTAACATGAACTAGTTTCGTGAATTTTCTTCAACTCTGAACGAAGCTGTGTTCTATCAGCATGTGTTTCTCTTTGTCTTTGATACGATTTATGTGTGATACATTTGGTGAGAATTTCAATCGTTTCCAGGCAATAATACTTAAATGTGTTCTAAGCAGAAAAAGTATAATATAAAATCATGTAATCGCGTGATATTTATGAAATGTCAGTGTTTGCAGAGAAGTTCCAGGCAATTGTGTTTAATCCAAATAAACGTTCCTGTGACATGAGCCGGAGTCATTATCATTACTGGGTTCAAGTGAGCCCATGCAATGGTTCAATTCACATCCCTGGCATCATTTAAAACGTTTTGCAAATTGTAGTGAAATGCAAAAAATAAAAACTCAAGATTGGCGCATTTCCAGAGACCTTATTCTCAGACTTTAGATGAAGTCGTGCAGTTCAGAAATAAATCTTTCCCCATGGATAATCTCTGCTAGTCGTGACTTACTGAGGAGTTTGATGGCATTGTGTGGGCTCGCTGGCTGATCAGACAATGCCGTGGAGAAGAATTACTCAGCTAACTTCAGAGAGGCTCAGCTCTGCCACAGAGCTCAGCTCCACTACAGAACCCAGCTCCACCACAGAGCTCAGCTCCACCGCAGAGCCCAGCTCCGTCACAGAGCCCAGCTCCATCACAGAGCCCAGCTCCGCAACAGAGCCCAGCTCCGTCACAGAGCCCAGCTCCGCAACAGAGCCCAGCTCCACCACAGAGCTCAGCTCCACTACAGAGCCCAGCTCCATCACAGAGCCCAACTCCACTGTAGAGCCCAGTTCTTCTAAAGAACTCAGAGCCCAGCTCCACCACAGAGCCCAGCTCTGTCACAAATCCCTGAGCCCAGCTCCACCACAGAGCCAAGCTCCTCTACAGACCCGGCTCTGCTACAGAGCCCAGCTCCACCACAGAGTCCAGCTCCACTACAGAACCCAGCTCCACCACAGAGCCCAGCTCTGTCACAGAGCCCTGAGCTCAGCTCCACCACAGAGCCAAGCTCCTCTACAGACCCAGCTCTGCTACAGAGCCCAGCTCCACCACGGAGTCCAGCTCTGCCACAGAGCCCAGTTCAACCATAGAGCCCTGAGCACAGCTCCACACAGAGCCTTGAGCAGAGCTCCACTATGGAGTCTGGAGTACAGCTTCACCACAGAGCCCTGAGCGCAGCTCCACCACAGAGCCCTGAGTCCAGCTCTGCCATAGAGTACAGGTCCATCATAGAGCCTGAGCACAGCTTCACACAGAGCCTTGAGCAGAGCTCCATCACAGAGCCCTGAGTGCAGCTCTGCCATAAAGCATAGCTCTGCCACAGAGCCCAGCTCCACCACAAAGCCTAACTCCACCATAGAGCACTGAGCACAGCTCCACCACAAAACACATTGCACCACAGAGCCATGTTAAAGTTAAAGTTTATTTATTAGTCATAAGTAAGGCTTTCATTAACACTGCAATGAAGTTACTATGAAATTCCCCTGGTCGCCACACTTGGGCACCTGTTAGGGTCAATGCATCCTAACCAGCACATCCTTCAAACTGTGAGAGGAAACAGAGTACCTGAAGGAAACCCACACAGACACGGGGAGAATGTGCAAACTCCACACAGACAGTGACCCAAGGCCAGGAATCAAACCCAGGTCCCTGGAGCTGTGAAGTAGCAGTGCTCACCAGTGTGCCACCGTGCGCCTCCATGATCTCAACTCTGCCACAGAGCCCTGAGCCCAGTTCCACTGAGGGGTCTGAACCCAGCTCCACCACAGAGCCCAGCTCCGTCACAGAGCCCAGCTCTGTCATAGAGCAGAGCTTCACCACAGAGCAGAGCTCCATCATAGAGCCCAGCTCCGTCACAGAGCCCAGCTCCACCACAGAGCAGAGCTTCACCACAGAGCAGAGCTCCATTACAGACTGCAGCTCTGTCACAGAGCCCAGATACACCACAGAGCCCTGAGTACAGAAATAAATCTTTCCCCATGGATAATCTCTGCTAGTCGTGATTAATGAAGAAGTTTGATGGCATTGTGTGGGCTCGCTGGCTGAACAATGTCTTGTGTAGAATTACTCAGCTCACTTCAGAGAGGGTCAGCTCTGCCACAGAGCTCAGCTCCACCACAGAGCCCAGCTCCACCACAGAGCTCAGCTCCACCACAAAGCCCAGCTCTGCAACAGAGCCCAGTTCACCACAAAGATCTGAGCACAGCTCCACCATAGAGCCCACCTTGCCACAAAGCCCAGCTCTGCCACAGAGTCCATTTCCACCATAGACCCCCGCTGCACCACAGAGCCCTGAGCCCAGCTCCACCACACAGCCCAGCTCCACCCCAGAACCCAGCTCCGCCGCAGAGCCCAGTTGCAGCATAGAGCCACAGTGTCCAGCTCCGCCACAGAACCACAGAGCCCAACTCCGCCACAGAGCCACAGCTCCAGCACAGAGCCCAGCTGCGCCACAGAGCCCACAGCTCCAGCACAGAGCCCAACTCCGCCACAGAGCTCAGATCCAGCACAGAACTGATCTCTGCCACAGAGCCACAACTCCAGCATAGAGCTACAGAGTCCAGCTCCACCACAGAACCACAAGAGTCCAGCTCCACCCTGACCCCAGCTCCACCATGGAGCCCTGAGCCCAGCTCCACCACAGAGCCCAGCTCCACCACACAGCCCAGTTCCAGCACAGAGCGCTGAGTCCTCTCTCGGAAAGCCTGTGCCACGGAGCCGGGGCGCTGCTCTCTGCTAGTCACACTGCACCAAAGAATCCACTCTGGGATTCCTCAGCACCGCTCTGCGTATTTCTCTCTCTCTCTCTCATTTTTCCACAGCCTTTCTATCCAGTGGAGGCAGCACAGATCAAACCCCCCCCCTCCCTCCTTCCTCCCCCCCGCCTCTCCGTTCAATCCCTCCCCAATCTGTCAGAGAGGGGGGGGGGGGGGGGGTGGCAGCTCCTGGCTCTGCCACTTCCAGCACTGGCTGCGGGACAGCAGAAGGCTTACTCAGCAAGTGCGGGCTTTCTACTCCAGCAGTATGGGGACGAACAGGAGGCTCCATCACTTCAGCCCAGCAGCGCTTCACATCCTGGGCTGCATCCTCAGTGAGTATCCCGCCCCCCCCCCTCAACCCCCCCTCTCCTCTCCTCTGTAAACAGCAGGGCTTTACTGGAACGGGTTTCAACAAGGATACTCACTGCACAAAACACCCCAGAATAGGTTGCAACATTTCTCCATAGGCAACATTGTATTAGAGAGGAGAGGAAGAGAGAGAGAATCCAGGTAAAAGGTTTTTTTTCTTATCACAGGCTGGAAATGTGTTTGAGGACATTACCCAAAAAAAAAGCTCTCAAAAACCGACCAGCTAAGCATTTATCCGCAGTTTTTACACATATTAACCCCTTAAGTACTGAAAAAATTTAAAATTTAGTTTCAGGAGAACACTAAATGTTGTCAAACTAAAGCACTGACAGATTACGGCTCACAGAGGGGGGGGGGGGATAATATGAGAGGAAGGTTGTTGGATTTTGTTCTGTCGATTTATTGCCAATAATTACACTTGGAAAAAAAGTACTGCAGTCCTCAGAGGTATAACGGTCAATGGCGTTCACGGGACTCCTGATGTTTTTTAAAATTGAGCCTAAAAGGACACAGCAGGATTTTATCTATAAGAAATCTTACTGATTAAAAATAAGAGTGTAAGGGAAGAGGCTTTTTTTTTTGCGCAGTTATTTCAAGTAAGTTAACCTGCGCTCTGTTAGCGTGGCAGAGTGCAGTGGACTGGATTGTTAATACTGCCTAGGACATTTGAACTGCACAGTTCACTCCAATACTCTCTAGTTACTGTCATTGGGGGGGCTTGGGCTCACTTTCCTGCTCTGATCACCCCTTCCAAAGCTGCAAAAACTCCACATCTTGCAACAAATCATTGGTTCGGTACAAAAAGTCAATGACAGAGGGAGAGGGGCCGCAATGGATGGAGACGGGTCTCTAACTAACAATCCGCCCTCACTCCTTTTCTTTCTACATTTGAAGAGGTCATTCTGATTTTCTCGTCGCTCCTGTTTTAATGTGTGTGTGTGTGAATGTGTGTCTGTGTGTGTGACTGTCAGTGTGTGTCAATGTGTGTGGGTGTATGTGAGTGAGTGTGTTTGTGTGTGTGTGGAGGTATGTGAATGAATATGTGGCATGTGTGTATATAATATATATGTGTGTGTGTGTGTGTATGTGTATAGAGGTGTGTGTCAGTGTGGGTGAGTGTGTGTGTGTTATTGTGTGTGTGAGAATGTGTATGTATTAGTGTGGGTGAGTGTGTGTGTCAGTGTGTGTGAATGTGAATGAGTGTATGAATATGCGGGTGTATGTGTGTGTGTCTGTGTCAGTGTATGTGAGTATATATGTGTTTCAGTGTATGTGTGTCAGTGTGTGTGTCAGTGTGTATCAGTGTGTGTGTGTCAGTGTGTGTCAGTGTGTGTGTGTATGTGTGTCCGTGTGTGTATGTGTGTGTGTATGTGGTGTCAGTGGTGTGTGTCTATGTGTGTCAGTGTGTGTGTGTGTCAGTGTATGTGTGTCAGTGTGTGTCAGTGTGTGTGTCAGGTATGTGTGTCAGTGTGTGTAGTGTGTCAGTGTGTGTGTGTGTGTGTCAGTGTATGTGTGTCCGTGTGTTTTTAGGTGTGTGTCAGTGTATGTGTCAGTGGTGTGTGTGTGTGTGGTCAGTGTATGTGTGTCAGTGTGTGTGTGTGTGTGTGTCAGTGTATGTGGTCAGTGTGTGTGTGTCAGTGTATGTGTGTCAGTGTGAGTGTGGTGTGTGTGTCAGTGTATGTGTGTCAGTGTGATTGTGTGTGTGTGTCAGTGTGGTGTGGTGTGTGTGTCAGTGTATGTGTGTCAGTGTGTGTGTGTGTGTGTCAGTGTATGTGTGTCAGTGTGAGTGTGTGTGTGTGTGTCAGTGTATGTGTATCAGTGTGTGTGTGCTGGGGGGAATGTTCCCGGAGTTTTTTTTTGTGTTGCAGAGTGTGAGAGGTTCTGTCCCTTGCTTTCCCCCTCTCCCCATTGCAGATGTGCTGCCAGGGATCGGTGCGGAACTGGAGACGGAAAATCTTTCGGGGCTTTCTACCGATCCCTATAAAGACATCTTTGTGGTTCGGGAAAACGGGACTACCTGTCTGATGGCCGAATTCGCAGCAAAATTCAGTGTCGCCTACGATGCAAGAGCCAGTAACTATGTGGATGTAAGGGAGTAAGGAACACATAGACACACACTCCCCCTCACACACACTGACATTCACCTCACACTGAGCATACACCTCCTCCCCCTCACACACACCTCCTCCCCCCACACACACAGACGTTCACACACACACTGACATACACCTCCTCTGTACACTGACATTGACCTGATCGAGACACTGATACACCTCCTCCCCCTCACACACACTGACCACCTCCTCATACTCACACACACTGACATCACACACACACTGACATACACCTCCTCTTCCCCCTCACACACAATGACATACACCTCCTCCCCCTCACCACACTGACATACACCTGTTTTCCTCCCCCTACCACACACTGACATACACCTCCTTACACTGACATACACCTCCTCCCCTCACACACATGTGACATACACCTCCTCCCCCTCACACACACTACTGACACACCTCATCACTGACATACACCTCCTCCTCACACACTGACATACACTACCACTACACACACTGACATACACTCTCCTCCTCCCTCACACACACTGACTGACATACACCTCATGACATACCTCCTCCCCCACACACACATGACATACATCCTCCTCCCCCTCACACACACTGACATACACACCCTCCCCCTCACATGTGTCCTCCTCACACCACACATACACCTCCTCCCCCTCACACACACTGACATGTGACACCTCCTCCCCCTCACACACACTGACATACACCTCCTCCCCCTCACACACTGACATACACCTCCTCCCCACACCACACACACCACAGACATACACCTGCTCTCCTCCCCTCACACACACTGACATACACCTCCTCCCCCCACACACACATACACCTCCTCCCCCTCACACACACTGACATACACACTGACATACACCTCCCCCTCACACACACACACTGACATACACCTCCCCCCACACACTGACACCTCCTCCCCCACACACACACGACATACACCTCCTCCCCTCACACACACTGACATACACCTCTCTCCCCCTCACACACACACTGACATACACCTCCTCCCCCACTGACACACACTGACACACACCTGACATACACCTCCTCCCCCTCACACACACTGACATACACTGACATACACCTCCTCCCCCTCACACACCTGACATACACCTCCTCCCACACACACACGACATACACCTCCTCCCCCTCCACACACACTGACATACACCTCCTCCCCCTCACACACACACTGACATACACCTCTCCCCCTCACATGCACACACACTGACATACACCTCCTCCCCCTCACCCACACACTGACATACACCTCCTCCCCCTCCACACACTGACATACACTCATTCCCCCACACACTGACATACACCTCCTCCCCTCACACACATGACATACACCTCCTCCCCCCACACACACACTGACACACCTCCTCCCCCCACACACACATACACACACACTGACATACACCTCCTCCCCTGACATCACCTCACACACTGACATACACACTCACTCCTCCCCCTCACACACACACTGACATACACACTGACATACACCTCCTCCCCCCACACACACACACACTCCTCCCTACACACCTCCTCCCCCTCACACTGACACACACACTGACACACCTCCTCCCCCTCACACACACTGACATACACCTCCTCCACTCTCACACACTGACATACACCTCCTCCCCCTCACACACACACTGACATACACCTCCTCCCTCACACACACTGACATACACCTGACATTCACCTCTCCCCCCACACACACTGACATACACCTCCTCCCCCTCACACACACTGACATACACCTCCTCCCCCTCACACACACACTGACATACCCTCCTCCCCCTCACACACACTGACATAGACTCTCCTCCCTGCATACACTTTACACTCACTGACATACTTTACCTCCTCCCCCTCACACACACTTACATACTCCTCCTGACATACACATGGTCACACTGACATACTCACACACACTGAGACCTCCCCTCACACACAGACACCTCCTGCATCCTCACCCCTCGTTCACACACTGACATACACCTCCTCCCCCTCCACACACTGACATACACCTCCTCCCCCTCACACACACTGACATACACCTCCTCCCCCTCACACACAACACTGACATACACACACTGAGTGCATACACCTCCTCCCCCTGTTTCACACACACTGACATACACCTCCTCCCCCTCACACACACTGACATGACATACACCTCCTCCCCCTCACCACAATGACATACACTCCTCTCTCCACACACACTTTTTGACATACACTCTCCTCCTGACACACCTCCTCCTACACACACTGACATACACACACAGACATACACCTCACACACTCACACGACCTGACATACACCTCCTCCCCACACACATGACATACACATGCATACTGATCACCACACTGACATACACATTCACTCACACACATACTGACATACACCTCCTACCCCCTCACACACATCACGACTTACATACACACCTGACATACTCCTCCCACCACACACACTGACATACACTCCTCCCCTCTGACCACCTCCTCCCCCTCACACACACTGACATGTACACCTCCTCCCCCTCACCACTGACATACACCTCCTCCCCTCACACACACTGACATACACTTTGACACACACTGACATACACCTCTCCCCCCACACACACACTGACATACACCTCCCCCTCACACACACACACACGTACACTGACATACACCTCCTCCCCCTCACACACACTGACACACTACACACACTGACATATACCTCTCCCCTCACACACACACTCATACACCTCCTCCCCTCACACACACTGACATACACCACACTGACATAACCTCCTCCCCACACACACACTGACATACACTCTCCCCTCCACACACATCTGACATACACCTCCTCACACACTCATACACCTCACACCACAGACACACTGACATACCTCCTCCCCTCACACACACACTGACATACACCTCCTCCCCCTCACACACACTGACATACACCTCCTTCACACACACTGACATACACCTCCTCCCCCTCACACCCTGACATACACCTCTCACACTCACACACTGACTACACCTCCTTGACATCACACACACTGACATACACCTCCTACTGACATACTACTCTTCCCCCACACACACACTGACATACACCTCTCACACACACTGACATACACCTCCTCCCCCCACACACACACTGACATACACACTACACACCTGACATCACACACACACTGACATACACTTTGATGACATACACCTCCTCCCCCCACACACTGACATACACCTCCCCTCACACACACACTGACATACCTCCTCCCCCACACACACACTGACCACTGACATACACTGCTCACACACACACTGACATACACCTCCTCCCCCACACACACACTGACATACACCTCCTCCCACCACACACACACACTGACATACACATCCTCCCCCTCACACACACACTACATACACCTCCTCCCCCTCACACACACACTGACATCCTCCCCCCACACACACACTGACTACACCTCCTCCCCCTCACACACACACACTGACTACACACACACACTGGATACACACACACACTGACATACACCTCCTCCCCCTCACACACACTGACATACACCATCCTCCCCACACACACACTGACATACACCTCCTCCCCCACACCACATACTCCTCCCCCCACACACACTGACATACACCTCCCCCCCCACACACACTGACATACACCTCCTCCCCCTCACACACACACTGACATACACCTCCTCCCCCACACACACTGACATACACCTCCTCCCCCTCACACACACTGACATACACCTCCTCCCCCTCACACCACACACACTGACATACACCTCCTCCCCCCACACACACTGACATACACCCTCCCCCTCACACACACTGACACACTCACTGACACACTGACATACACCTCCTCCCCCTCACACACACACTGACATACACCTCCTCCCCCTCACACACACACTGACATACACCTCCTCCCCCTCACACACACACACTGACATACACCTCCCCCCTCACACACACCTGACATACACCTCCTCCCCCTCACACACACACTGAGATACACTCCTCCCCCCACACACACTGACATACACCTCCTTCCCATCACACACACACTGACATACACCTCCTCCCCCCCACACACACTGACATACACCTCCTCCCCCCACACACACTGACACACTTTCTCCCACACACACCCTAACACACACTGACATACTCCCCCCACACATATTGATACACACAACCCCCTCACATACACACCCTAACACACACTGACGCTCCCCCATACATACACACACACTAACACACAGTGACACACAAACACACCCTAACACACACACCCTAACACACACACACTGACACACACTCATACAGACACATTCACACACACACTCTCAGACTCACACTCACACATACACACAAACACTCTCATACGCACACATTCACTCACACACTTACACGCACACACACACATGAACACACTCACTCATTAGTCTCACACTCATTCATACACACACACTACAATGTACATACAATCTACATGCACACACTCATGCATACACACACACACAAACACTCACAGCACAGACCTCCACATACACACCCCCATGCCCTCCATACATATATAGCCACACACACACATTCCCACATACACCCACACACACACTCCTACGCACATGTATACTCACACACATACACACTCTGACATGCACACACTCACACACATACAATCACACACACACATCCCCACACACACACATCCATACATACATGTCCTCCCACACACACACACACGTTCAATAAGGTCCCAATTGAAATAAACACACTAAACTAAATAAAAATGACTCCACACATTCAAAAAACAAATTGTTTTAAATCTTTTAATTTAAGGATATTTGTGTCTTTAGTTGATTTTATTGGCAGGGTTCATATCACTTCTCATTTTTTTATTTGGTGCAAATTACTGTGAGATTAACCCTGTGTGTGGTGTTAACTCATTACAGAACATCAAAAAACAAAGAGCAAGAACAAAACAGCACAGGAAACAGGCCCTTCAGCCCAACAAGCCCATGCCGCCACCTCGATGTTCCCACTTTCACCAATGATCCCTGTCTATGTTTATAGATCTATACATTGGAACCAAATTTGCGAGATAATTTAGGGAGAATTTGTTTTGCCAATCAGCCTAAGAGCACATCTTTGGGGTGTGGGGGAAACCGGAGCACCCGGAGAAAACCCACACAAGCACGGGGAGAATGCGCAAATTCCCACAGACACAGGCCCAAATCCATGTATCTGCGCAGCACAGCGATAGTCACTGAGCTGTTGTGTTGCCCATCAAATGGTCCAGGTCAAGCGTACACTAACGACGTGAAGCACTAGGCTACTCTCGAAAAATCCAAGAGCAGTCCCCTCACGACCCATCACATGTATGCTCCTTGTCAGACAACAAGGCGGACCGAAGTGCCTGTAGGATAAAACAGAAATACATCACTATCATTGACAATTTACACACTTCCCAGGGAACTCCCAAGGCTCATGATCCCTATTTTAAATCAGTTTTCTATATCCCTCTATTCCCATTCTGTTTGTGTGCCCATCTAGGTATCTCTTAAATAACTCCAGACTGTCTGCCTCCACCACTTTACTTGGCAGCGCGTTCCATACCCCCACCACCCTCTGTGTGAAAAAACTCCCTCTAGCATCTAAATTATACCTTACCCTCCTCATCTGAGGCCCATCTGGATATTTGAGCCCAAATATCTCGTGATATTTGAGTCCATCCTAGGAAAAAGCTTAACACTGTTTACTCTATCTATACCCCTCATAATCATGTATACCTCTATTAGATCTCCTCTAAGTCTACGTCTTTCTAAGGAAAACAGCCCCAATTTGCCTAACCTCTCCTTGTAACTCAGACCTTCCACACCAGGCAGCATCCTGGTAAACTTCCTCTGCACTCTCTCCAGAGTCTCCACGTCCTTCCGATAGTAAGGCAACCAGAACGGGACGCAGTATTCCAAATGAGGTCTAACCAACGTTCTATACAACTACAACATTAAAGGCCAGTTCTTGTACTCTATACCTCTTCCTCTAAAGGCTGGCACACCATTTGCTTTCTTCACAACCTTCTCCTCAACCTCTTCAGAGACCTGCACCCCTAGGTCCCTCTGCATTTCTATACTCTTAGTAGGTCTACCCTTTATCATATACCTCCCCCCTACATTCTTTCTACCGAAATGCATCACCTCGCATTTATCACTGTGAGATTAACCCTGTGTGTGCTGTTAGCTCATTACAGAACATCACTGTGAGATTAACCCTGTGTGTGCTGTTAGCTCATTACAGAACATCACTGTGAGATTAACCCTGTGTGTGCTGTTGTTTGTTGTGGTTTGTGTGTGCTTTAGCTCATTACAGAACAAGCCTATATTTCAATTCCACGTGGGGCAGACGTGAAGGGGAAATGTGGAAACAATGAATCGGAATTGCAGATCTCCTGGATGGACAACGCTTACAGCTTTAAACTCTTCTTTGTAAAGGTAAAACCGACTCTCGGGCTGAGGGTGAAGGTGAGGAAGAGGAGACAGAAGTTTTAGGTCTCTGTCTGTGAAAAGAAATAGAGATGGAGGAAAGAGAGAGAGAGAGGGAAGTTGAAAACCTCTGTCTGTGGAGAGAGATAGAGAGAGAGAGAGAGAAAGAGAGTTAAAGGTTTCTATCTGTGGGGAGAGAAAGAGAGATGGAGTGAGAGGGGAGAGAGAGAGGGGGGAGTTAAAGATCTCTGTCTGTGTACCAATGTGGAGAGAGATAGAGAGAGAGGATGAGAGAATGGAGTTAAAGGTCTTTATGACTGTTCATCAACCCTGAGAACAGTTAGAAATTTGAGGACAAAGTTTGGACCACAAAGGAGTGTGTAATAGGGCGGGAGGGATGGGGAGACAGAGTGATAGGAAGAGATTGGTAATTGAGGGTGGGAAGGGAAAGCAAATAAACAAATAAACAAGAATATTTGTTTCTCGAACAGGAAAAATTGAAACGAGAATAAAAACACAAAACTTTTAAAAGTAAAATTATACAATCTATAGAATCCTGCAGTGCAGAATGAGGCCATTCAGCCTCTTGAGTCTGCACCAATCCCAATCCCACCCAGATCCTATCCCCGTAACCCCACATATTAATCTTGCTAATCCCTCTAATCTATACATCCAAGGACCCTAAGGGTCAATTTAGTATAGCCAATGCACCTAACCTGCATCTCTTTATACTGTGGGAGGAAACCAGAGCACCCAGAGGAAATCCATGCAGACATGGGGAGAATATGCAAACTCCGCACAGAGACCCAAACTGGGAATTGGACCCGGGTTCCTGGCGCTGTGAAGTATCAATGCTAACTACTGTTGCCACCATGCTGCCCCAAATGAAACAATTGGGGTTAGGTTAGGGGTAGTGTTTACAGCCTGACGTTGCTGAACTCAGTGTTGAGGTTTGGAGTGTATGGTTGTCAGATCAGGCACTGTTTAGGGTGGCACAGTGGTTAGCACTGCTGCCTCACAGCGCCAGGAACCAGGGTTCGATTCCTGGCTCGGGTCACTGTCTGTGCAGAGGCTGCACATTTTCCCCGAGTCTGTGTGGGTTTCCTCCAGGTGCTCCGGTTTCCTCCCACAGTCTGAACAACGTGTTGATTAGGGGGCATTGGCTGTGCTAAATTCTCGCTCAGTGTACTCGAATAGGTGCCAGAGCGTGGCAACTAGGGGATTTTCACAGTAACTTCCTTGCAGTGTTAATCTAAGCCTCCTTGTGACACTAATAAATAAACTTTAAACTTTTGAAGGTTTGAAGCTTGGGATATGTGGAAATGTCCAATTCAAAGATAAGACGCTGTTCCCAGTTCCCTGAGAAAAGGTCACATTGACTGAATTCTCTTTCTCTCCCCCATACACATGCTGTCAGATCTACTGAGTGTTTTTAGCGAGGTTTTTCTAATACATTTATTTAAGAACCATAAGATCCCTACAGTGCAGAAGGAGGCCATTCAGCCCATGGTGTTACAGTGGTCAGCACTGCTGCCTCACAGTGTCAGGGACTTGGGTTCGACTCCCGACTTGGGTCATTGTCTGTGTGGAGTCTGAACCTTCTCTCTCGTGCCTGCGTGGGTTTTCTCTGGGTGCTCCGGGTTCCTCCCACAGTCCAAAGATGCGCACGTTAGGTGGATTGCCCATGTTAAATTGACCATTAGTGTCAGGGGGATTAGCTAGGGTAAATCCATGGGGTTACAGGGGTAGAGTCAGACTCATTGGGCCGAGTGGCCTCATTCCACACTATTGGGATTCTTTAGGGATTTTAAGAGCCTGCACCAACAACAATCCCACCCAGGCCTTATCTCTGTGACTCCCACATATTTACCCTGCTCATCCCCCTGACAATGAGGTGCAATAATGCGTGGCCAATCAACCTAACCCGCACACCTTTGATTCTGCAGTAATTCCATTTTCATATTCCAGGTTTTGCATTCCTGATCATTTTCACAGCATGGACCTCAGTCAGTAAGTTTCCAGTGCCAAATACATTTGAAAATGCGAGGAGTCCAAGTCCAGCACAGGGAGGTGGTCACGTTAATTCAGGTTGCTGTTGTTATAATGATTAGAGTTCTGTACAATCGGCCGCAGTTCGGAGAATGTGGATGCCTTTGGAATATCACCCTCTGTGATTAGAATACTTTGAACTTTTTACAGGAGACTCGCAACATATCCACAAGGCAGGACCATTACTGGAAAATCAACAAGATCCAGTTCAGTTACGATTTATCGGATCCCACCCACTTCAAGGACGCGGCCAACAGTGAGTCGGTTCATTGCGCCCTTCAGTAAAATGAGATTCCGACCCATTAATGTTTTTAAAGATCATTCCCACCTCGTTAGCAACGTGGGAATGTTGTTGTAGTCTCTGCTTCGAGATTTCTATGGGATTCCCGGCCAACAGGAACATCATTACAGGAAGGATGTGGACGCTATCGAAAGGGTGCAAAGGAGATTTACAAGGATGTTGCCTGGATTGGGTGGCATGTCTTATGAGGATAGGTTGAGGGAACTCAGTCTTTTCTCCTTAGAGAGACGAAGGATGAGATGTGACCTGATAGAGGTGTACCTCACCCTGACTGGGAAGGATTTTTTGGAAAGAGCCAGTTGAACTCAGTAACATATTTGATTTATTATTGTCACATGTATTGGAATACAGTGAAAAGTATCTACACAGACACTAGACAGACTAGAGCACTACACAGACAAAGCATACCATTCATAGAGTACTTGTGGAGAAGGAAAGGAGGGAGGTGCAGAATGTAGAGTTACAGTCACAGCTAGGGTGTAGAGAGAGATCAGATTAATATATGGCAGGTCCATTCAAAAGTCTGACAGCAGCAGGGAAGAAGTTTTTCTTGAGTCAGTTGGTATGTGACCTCAGACTTTTGTATTTTTCCTCCCTCTCTTAATTCATCTTTCATTCCCACTCTACTTCTCATTCTGTTCCTGACGTAACAATACTTCAATTCCCCCTTCTGTCATCTTCCTTTTTTTAATTTGATTTATTATTGTCACGCACTGGGGTACAGTGAAAGGTATTGTTTCTTGAATGCTGTATGGACAAAGCATACCATTCGCAGAGAAGGAAAAGCGAGGGTGCAAAATGCAGTATTACAGTCATAGCTAGGGTGTAGAGAAAGATCAACTTAATGTGAGGTAGGTACAATCAAAGTTCTGATGGCAGCAGGGAAGAAGCTGCTCTTGATTTGATTTGTACGTGATCTCAGACACTTGTATCTTTTTTCCTGGTAGAAGAAAGTGGAAGAGAGTAGAATCACTACAGAAAGAATAGGTAGACAATACGATTTTTAAGTTGAACAGAAAAAATATACAAACAGCGCACATTTAGGGAAGTCTCAAAATTGGAACATTGCTGCAACTGTCTCATTAGACATAAATTAGTGTAGAAACCAGCCAGGAGTAAAGTATTTGGATGAGAACATGGAATGCCACAGCAGACAAGGCCAGGGACCATGAGCTGGAAAATGGGAGCAATATGTCTTCGCCGCAGAGAACTGTGGAGTCCTTGTGAAGCTGAGATAGATTTTTGATCAGTAAAGGAATCAAGGGTTATGGGGAAAGGGCAGGAAAGTGGATGTGAGGAATGCCTGATCAGTTACGATCCTCTGGAATGGTGAAGCAGGCTTGAGGGGCCGAACAGCCTTCTCCTCTTCCTATTAATTATGGCCTTGGATTGATGGCCGGTGCAGACACAATGGGCCAAAGGACCTCTTTTTGTGCTGTGATTATATGATTCATTAGATTTAAATGTTTTAGTGAATGCAGATTTTTACACAAAAACACAAAAGTCTTTACAAAAGCCTGAGACCAACCAGCTCAGTGACCAACCAGCTCAGTGGCCAACCAGCTCAGTGGTGTGGGTACCAGCTTCTTCCATACTGCCTTCAGACTTTTGAATGGACCTACCTCCACACTAAGTTGCTCTTTCTCTACACTCCATCTATGACTGTAACACTACATTCTGCACCCTCTGCTTTCCCTTTCTATGTACAGTATGCTTTGTCTGTATAGTGTGCAAGAAATAATACTTCACACTGTATGCAAATACATGTGATAATAATAAATCAAACATCTCTTTTGATCTGATTTATTACTGTTGCATGTATTGGGATATGGTGAAAAGTATTGTTTCTTACACACTATTCAGACAAAGCATACCATTAATAGGAAAGGAGAGAGTGCAGAATGTAGTGTTATAGTCATAGATAGAGTGTAGAGAAAGAGCAACTTAAGATGGTTTAACCATTAAATTACCTTGGAAAATAAGAAGACATTCGATATAGCTCTTGGGGCTAAAGGGATCAAGGGATGATGGAGGGATCAAAATCAATAGGGGAACAGGTTGGAAGGGCCAAATAGCCTCCTCCTATTTCTATCCTCTGTATCTATGGAAGGAATATCCACAAACTATTGCCCTCACCAACATTTCGCCCTGTAATTAGCCTTCTATCTGATGGGTGTTTGTAGATATTATATTTTAGACAGTAGTCTCCTTTCTCTTTCTGTGGGAAAAGCCTCTTTTTGTTTTGCTGATGTTTCTTTCGAAATTTCACGTGAAGTGACCAAGGGCTTTCTTTCCGCAGGCGGGAAGCACACGGCCACATCTCGCCACCTCTCCCTCTTCGTCACCCCGGCTGGCAAGTCGTACAAGTGCGAGGCTCAGGAGACTGTCTCCCTCATCTCCAGCGACCACCAGAAAGTGGTTTCCATCCTTCTATCCCAGATCCACATCCAGCCGTTCGGCATTAAGCGTGACTTCATATTTAGCGAAGGTAAAACGTAAGGGGGCGTTGGTGGTGGAGGGATATAGGCTCAGCGCTGGAGAGAAGAGCTTCCTTTCATTGTCTACTGTGACCACTTTGGGAGAACATGTATTCAATCTCCTGTTTTGATATTTAAAAGGTTTTCATGTGTATTTTTGTGTTCAAAGATACAGTGCATCGATTTGTATTAAGCCAAACATGCACTTGACTCAAATCTCACATTTAGTTTTAACTTTTAAAAGATTTTAAGGTATATTTTGTGTTGAAACATTTACCTAACTTAACCAAAAAATATACTTGACTCAAATCTTGTATTTAACTACAACCTTTGAAAGATTTTAAGGTTTATTTTTGTGTTTGAACTTATACCGCATTAACCAAAAATTATAATGGGCTCAAATCTCACATTTAGCTACAGCATTTTAAAGATTTAAAGCATACATATTTGTGTCCGACCATATAATGCAATTATTTTTATTAACCAATAATATACTTGACTCAAGTCTCACATTTAGCTATAGCTTAAAAAAAAAGACACTTGTTTGTTAAATTGGAACACAAATCCCAAGTTGCGTTTCCAAAGTTCATGTGGCTTTTCTTTTCTCTCTGTGTGTGTGTTTTGTCCCAGCTTCGAAATGCGTGGTGGATGAACAGGAGCAGCTGGAGGAGACTTTGCCCCTCATTCTGGGACTGACCCTGGGCCTCGTTATTGTGATCATCTTGTCAGTGTATCACATCCACCACAAACTCACTGCCACCAGCCAAGTGCAGATACCCAGGGACAGATCTGAGTACAAACACATGTAAAAGAGAGACAGAAAGATGTAGGGAGGAAAGAAAAAACTCCCAGTGAAATAGCACAGGAAACACCAACAGCCACAAGGAATTGTCACAGATAGTAATTCACCTTCTATAGAACACATGTAAATACAACCGCCCCGATGTGTTGCTGTACATACTTACTGCTGCTTTCTTTGTTTAAAGTTAATAATGTTACAGGGGGCACGCCTGCAAAAGCAGAGTGCCTCGCCAATAGATTAAAACTAGCATTTAAAATGACTTGCAAGTTTACCAATTCGATGTTAGTGTTAACCATAACTTAATGAGAATTTAAAAAAGCTGTTACAAATGATTTCAAGACTGCCTAATATTAATGAGAAAGTTCAATTGAATTTGGTTCCTTCCAATGCTACATGCTGGAATCCTGTTCACGGGGCAAGCACGGATCATTTAGCCAAGTGCGTGTACATATTCTCATCAATGTTTCAGATTCACTCTTAATGGGGGGTGGGATGGGGGGATACAAACATGTTCAGCTCATGGTCCGGAATGCAAATATGCTCATGAAATAAATCGAAATAATTTTTTTAAAAAAGAAAATTCCTGGTGTTTTAATCTCTGCATTCATTCAGAATTATTATTCCAGCAGTCTGGGGAATGTTTTTAAGGCAAGGATAGATAGATTTTTGAACAGTAAAGGAATTAAGTGTTATGGTGAGTGGGCTGGTAAGTGGAGCTGAGTCCATAAAAAGATCAGCCATGATCTTATTGAATGGCGGAGCAGGCTCGAGGGGCCAGATGGCCTATTCCTGCTCCTAGTTCTTATGTCAGCACGCTTTGCATTCTTGTTGTAAAGTTTTTGGTGAATTACATATAAATATAATATTGGCAAAGTTTAGAATATAGAATTCCTACACAGCAGTAGGAGGCCATTTAGCCCATCGAGTCTGCACCGGCCACAATCCCACCTAGCTCCTATTCTCATCACTCCACATATTTACCCTGTTAATCCCCTGACACTAAGAGGCAATTTAGCACGGCCAATCAACTTGCCCAGCACGTCTTTGGGTTGAGGGAGGAAACTGGAGGAAACCCACGCAGAGTATCACAAATAGTAAATACTTCCCCCTCTGTAGACTACATGTAAATACAACCGCCACAATGTGAGAATGGGAAGAACATGCAGACTCCACACAGACAATGACCCAAGCCTGGAATCGAACCTGGGTCCTTGGTGCTGTGAGGCAGCCGTGCTAACCACTGTGCCACTGTATCACCCCTTAGTTCAAGTCAAACCAGCATTGCTGGAGTGAATATGGCTCCCAGCTCCAATTGGGAAAAAACTGCAAATTTCCTCCAGCTCTGACACCGCTGAAAAGTTTAGCATTTTAGAGATTACTCACCCCAGAGTATATAGATATCAGCAATTCTTGGTGAGAACCAAGTGTCCAAGAAAACAAAAGGTTAACATTGTGAAAGGCGCTGAGAGGTAAATCTGTACACTTTCTGATTCTTTTGGGGATTTGGAAATGAGAAGTGCACAATTACCTCCCAGAAATTGATATTTATCTATATTAGACCAATAACTGCCGGGAATGTACTGATATCAAAAGAGAAAATGCTGGAAAATCTCAGCAGGTTTGGCAGCATCTGTAAGGAGAGAAAGGAGCTGATGCTTCGAGTTCAGATGACCCTTTGTCAATAATTTCTCCAATTGTGGTTTGTGGTTGTGGTTCACAGAATCATAGAATTCCTTCAGTACAGAACAAAGTATTTCCGTCGATGGAGTCTGGACCATCTCTCCAACACGGCATCTTACCCAGACCCTGGAGTTTTCATTCCTGTCCACATCTAATTTATTATACAGGTTGCCCTGACTTGAAACTCAAACAGGTCTGTGTGAAGAGAGAGAGAGAGAAAAAAAGAACAGTGTTATAGAATCATAGAATCCTTACAGTGCAGAATGAGGCCATTCAGCCCATCGAGTCTGCATTGGCTACAATCCTACCCAGCCTCTATTCCCATAATCCTATGCATTTTATCCCAGCTTGTCTCCCTGACACTAAGAAGCAATGGCCAATCAGCGTAGCCTGTACATCTTTGGATTGTGGGAGGAAACTGGAGCATCCGGCGGAAACCCACGCAGACATGGGGAGAATGTGGAAACTCCACACAGACAGTGACCCAAGGCCGGAATTGAACCTGGCGCTGTGAGGCAGCAGTGCTAACCACTGTTCGTCATTTGCATTCAACATAAGTCTTTTTCGGAGCTCCATTATCTACAGTACTTTTTTTGTTAAATTTAATAAACCGCTCAACTTGTTGATTTGTTTGATGGAGAGTGCCCCCATGCCCTTCCCCTCCCAAGCACCCCCTCCCTGTCCGCCCACGCTCCGAATCAGGGCATCCAGAGGAGGGGCTTCTTTCTGGTGACTGCATCTTACCCATTCGGGATCTCTTGGCAAGTTCCTTATCTTAGAAGTGTAAGGCAAATCATTCACTTGGTTTCAAACAAAAGATTGGAAAGTGACCCTCTCTAATAAAATCGTCCATGAAAAAATACTCTTGTTAATTGTAATAGGTGGAAGGAGACACCTAGTAATGGCATCTTTCTTTTAAAGACATATTTTAAAAATAACCATCTGTTTATACAGACCGGGTGCCATTTCCCAAAAATTCCTTATTGTGTGAGTGGGATTCTCCAGCCACATTCGCCCAGAAACTGGAAAATCCCGCCCAAGATCAATGGACTTTTGCATTGTCCATCCCCCACCCGCTATAATTCCTGGGAGAATTCCACCTGCACATGCAGTGTTTGATTTCTGTGGCAAAATTGCCCCAAAGGTCAAACTAATAGAATGAAAAACGACTCAGCTTTATTTGCAGTTTTGTTGAAACCCAATGGCTGGAATTTTGCCAGCACGCTGACTCCGATTCTGGGGGGGGGGCGGGCAAGGTTTGGAAAACAGTATTCTCTTGTTGGCCTCAGACGGATAAAATTCCACCCAATAAAGCAGTTTGTTGCTTTTAAAATAAAGTCGATCAAATTCAAGGGGATTTAGTGACTGTTTAATTTATTGCCAGTTTTGTGCTGATTCCCCACCCTCAACTCCCCCGCACTGCCCTCCCCCTTTCCCAAACTCGACCAGCCCAGGTCAGTCCTACTAGGTCCTGTGTTGTGGGGTCCTGCCTCTGTCATTCACTCACTCATTCACGTCATTGGTGGGGGAAACATTTCATGATGTCTGGCCGATGTGACTAATCACTGACTCCCAGTCACGAAGCCACTGTCGTGTGTAATGTGGTTCTTAATTTGTTTTAAATTCGAGAGGAAAAGTTAAACAGATGGGGAAATGTTGTATTCATATAAACCCTGGCAGGTTTTCAGATGGGGAAAAAATACATCTTAAAAATACATCGTGAGGATAACTGAACGATAGATTTAAACATATTCATTTTTGTTTTGCAATATATAATTAAATATATATTATATATATAATTGAAGGAATAAACCATTCTATTAGTAAGATGATCAATAAAACTGGTTACATAAACTTTTCAATTTTGGTTTGTTAGCTCTTAAATTAGACAGGATCTTGAATCATAGAATCCCGACAGTGCAGAAGGAAGCCATTCAGCCCATCACATCTGCACTGACAGCAATCCCTACCCAGGCCCTATCCCTTTACTACCATGCATTTACCCTAGCTAATTCCCCCTCACACTAAGGGGCAATTTTAGCATGGCCAATCCACCTAAACAGCTCATCTTTGGACTGTGTGAGTGCCTGGAGAAAACTTACACAGACACAGGGAGAAGGTGCAAACTCCATACAGACAGTGACCCAAGCCAGGAATTGAACCCAGGTCTCTGATGCAACGAGGCAACAGTGCTGACCATGGTGCTACTGTGCTGACCTATTCTGCAAATTAATTCAAATAGATTTTTTACTATCTTTATACTTGGGGTTATAATTTAAAGTTAATGAAAGTCCAATTTCTTCTCGACAAAGCTTCTATGAAGATTTGATTTGACTTATTACTGTCATTGGGTTACAGTGAGAAGTATTATTTCTTGCGCGCTATACAGACAAAGCATACTGTTCATAAACTATTTAGGAGAGAAGGAAAGGAGGGTGCAAAATGTAGGGTTACAGTCATAGCTAGGGTGCAAAGAAAGCTCAGCTTAGTATGGGGTAGGTCCATTCAAAAGTCTGACAACAGCAGGGAAGAAGCTGTTCATAAATTGGTTGGTAACTGATCTCAGATTTTTAATACTTTTAAAATCAATGAAAGATTATGAAAGAGAATATATCCAGGGTGTGTGGGGTTCTTGATTATGCTGGTTGCTTTTCTGAGATAATGGGAAATGTAGATGGAATCAATGGATGGCAGGCTGGATGGTGTGATGGACTGGGCTATGTTCACAACTCTTTGTAGTTTCTTGCGATTATGGTCAGAGCAGGAGACTTACCAAGCTGTGATACTGCCAGAAAGGATACTTTCTATGGTGCATCTGTAAACGTTGGTGAGCATCGTAGCGAACATGCCAAATTTCCTTAGCCTCCTAAGAAAGTAAAGGTGTTGGTGGGCTTTCTTAACTATAGAATCAGTATGGTGGGACCAGGACCAGGACCAGGACAAGTTGTCGGTGATCTGGACATCTGGGAACTTGAAGAACTCGACCATTTCCACTTAATCCCCATTGATGTAGCCAGGGGCATGTTCTCCACTACACTCCCTGAAGTCGATGACTCTCCTTCATTTTACTGACATTGAGGGAGAAATTATTGTCGTTGCACCATGTCACCAAATTCTCTATCTAGTCTGCAGCAATATAACCAGGACAATATTATCATTAAGACCTCTAATTTTTTAAAAGTATGTTAGTTACAGTTACAGTAGTTTTAGCACTGAAAGTGCATAACACATTTAATTTATCATCACTGTCATTCTCATTTTAAACCAACTTTGTTCTGGCAACCTGTGCCATTTGTACTAGTAATTGAGGTTTTGAGGTAGATACTCAACTGTTATATGTCTTCCAAGTCTAATGTTTATTTTTTCTAATGAAAGCAATTTGAAGTAAAAAATTTTTAAAGTTATTCATTAGTCTCAAATAAGGCTTACATTAACACTGCAATGAAATTATTGTGAAAATCCCTTTGTTGCTACATTCCATGGCCTGTTTGAGTCAATGCAGTTAACTAGCATGTCATTCGGACTATGGGAGAAAACTGGAGCACCTGGAGGAATCCCATGCAGACATGGGAAGAACATGCAGACTCCGCACTGACACTGACCCAATCTGGGTCCCTGGCTCTCTGAGGCAGCAATGCTAACCACTGTATCACTGTGCCACACAAAACTTTTTTTAAATGTAGGTGAAGCACACATCATTTACACACAAGTGCTCACTTGATGAAGAAGCAGCACTCTTAGAACTTGAGATTCCAAATAAACTTATTGGACTTTAATCTGCTGTCGTGGGACCTCTTACTATGTGCTCTGGGTTAGCACAGCTGCCTCACAGTGCCAGTCCTTGGGTTCAATTCCTAGCTTGTCTGTGTGGAGTTTGCACGTTCTCTCCGTTTCTGCACAGATTTCCTTTGGGTGCTTTGGCTTCCTCCCACAGTCAGAAAGATGTGCTGGTTAAGTGCATTGCTATGTTGAATTCTCCCTCAGTGTACCTGAACAGGTGCTAGAATGTGGCGACTAGGGGATTTTCACAGTAACTTCATTGCAGTGTCAATGTAAGCCTACTTGTGACACTAATAAATAAACTTTAAAACTTCATGCGTCTGCTCTGTAGTAGGATACTCGTTTGACTTGTTCTGTTGCTGATGAAAGCTGTGTCATTCTTCCCTGATAACCTTGGAGGAGTAAGAATCGTTAGGTTAGCACTAAACAAGGACAAATAGTCAATCACTGTTTTCTACTGACGTGATACCTGGATTTACAATGACCGTTTGCTGATAGAATTGCTGGAGGGGGGTGATTGGGTTAATAGTGGTCACTCTCAGAATGATGATTCCAAGGCAGTGCCTCATTTTATTAACAACTCATTCATAAATATCGCCCGCAGATATTGCCTGCATTTGACATCTCTGAGTCTTGACATTGGAAGAAAATCAATGTATAGGGGGCAATTATGGCCTAGTGGTATTATCGTTAGACTGTTAATCCAGAAATTCAGCTAACATTCAGGGGACCTGGGTTTGAATCCTGCCATGGTAGATGGTGGAATTTCAATTCAATAAAAAAAATGTGGAATTAAGAATCCACTGATGACTGTGAAACCATTGCGGAATGTTGGAAAAACCCATCTGGTTCACTAATATCCTTTAGGGATAGAAGTTTACCATCCTTATCTGGTCTGGCCTACATGTGACTCCAGAGCCACAGCAATGTGGTTGACTCTCAACTAGGGATGGGCAATAAATGTTGGCCAGCCAGCAACACCCATGTCCCACGTATGAGTAAAAAAAATACTCAGCCAGTGTAATTGTTTGTTCCCAAGTCTCAGCACAAATTTTGGAAGAACAGATTAGAGTACATCCTTCACAGGGTTTAAATGGAAAATGGAACTTTGCAACACGTTGTCTTTATTTGGTTCAGTCACAATACTCTAAAGCAAGGGGTCTCACCAATATTGTACTAAGGCACCTGGGAAAAAAAACTGCAGCTTAAGATTTTGAGATAGATTGTTTTGTCCTTATTGCAGAATATTCTGCAGGATGAGGCCAATATTACTGTTATATCTTTTACATGTTCTATTCTACATCTACTGGCCATGTACATGAGTTTTATTTACTCATTAAAAAAACATGCATTCAACGAAATTCCAGCTCCAATATTTGATTGTAATGTGTCCCGATAAAGCTAGCTTGTAAAATCCTTTTAGAATGCTCATGCATTTCTCAAGTGTTCAACTTTATTTTCATAACGTTTATTTGCTGAATCTAGTCGAGTGTATTCACCATTTTGATGGTAGCTTGTGAACTCAGCCATTCTTAAAGCTACCCTGGATCATGCCCCATCTCTAAAGACTGACCATTTTCTTTATTCTTTCATGTGTTGTAGGGCAAGGCCAGCATATTAAGTCCGTCCCTAATTGCTCTTGAACTGAGTGGCTCGCTAGGTCATTTCAAAGGGGCTTTGAAGAGTCAACCACATTGCTATGGGTCTGGAGTCCATACTGGGCAAGAACAGAAATTTTCCTTCCCTAATGGACATGAATAAACCAGATAGGCTTTTACAACTATCAATGATGGTCGTCTTCATTGAGTAGCTTTATATGCCAGATTTATTTAATTTAGCTTAGATTCCACCAATTACTGGTGTGAGATTTGAATTCTGTATCCAGAGTATTACACTGGGCATCTGGATTAGCAACAGAGATTGAGATGCCTAAGCTGGGTTCGTCAGAAATCAGATAGCCAATCCTTCAGTGGTTATGGAATTACTAGCATTCACAGGAAGCCAAGGACATTGCAATAATCTCCAGTGCCATTGACGATGTAGTCTTGAGAACAATCCTGGTATTTCAATTGGTCTTATCCCGAGCACAAAGAAGAGCCTAGACAATAATAGTATGGGTTTGAGGTGAATAGATCCAAATGTTACAAGGGAACTATGGCCTTACCTGTTTGATAATATGCCAACACGTCAATATGTAATGGAGAGGGCTTCTGAGCACATCAAGTGTTGGGAAACTTTTTCCTGAACCTAATTAGAATGTAGGTGAAAAGTACATTGTTTGGGGAAATCATAGAATCCCTACAGTGCAGGAGGAGGCCATTTGGCCCATAAAGTCTGCACTGACTATCCGACTGAGCATCCTATCCAGGCTCTATCCCTGTAGCTCCAAGTATTCACTCCACTAATTCCCCCTAATCTGCACATCCTTGGATGTGCTTGGAAACTGGAGCACCCAGAGGGGAACTCACATAGACATAAGGAGAATGGCAAAGCCTATGCAGAGAGTGACCCAAGACTGGAATCACCGCGTGTCTGCATGGATTTCCTCCGAGTGCTCTGGATTCCTCCCACAGTCCAAAGATGTGCAGGTTAGGACTGGCCATGCTAAATTGCTCCTTAGTATCAGAGAATCAGGGAAAACTCAATGGGCCAAATAGTTTCATTCTGCACTGCAGAAATTCTATTCTATAAGATAGGAATGAGCCAGGCCATGAACTAATATTTATAAATAAGGATACGAAATTCAGATTTGAAGTGCTATTTAACCAAAAACTAGATCAGCACAACACAGGGACGATGTGCAAATGGAACTTGGTGCAAGTTTGATTTCAGATATTCATTCCTTATTGTTTACTTTCCTGATGGTACAATAATTTTCTGTTTAACAGTGAAATTACTAAACCAAAGACAACCACAATAATCTTGCTGCCATGGGGAGGTAATGGCTTAGCGATATTATCACTGGACGATTAATCCAGAAACTCAGCTACTGCTCTGGGGTTTGAATACCGTCATGGCAAATGGTGAAATTTGAATTCAAAAAAAAAAAAATCTGGAATTAAGAATCTACTAATGACCATGAAACCATTATCGATTGTTGGAAAAATCCATCTGCTTCACTTGTGTCCTTTAGGGAAGGAAATCTGCCATCCTTACCTGGTCTGACTCCAGAGTCCACAGCAATGTGTTGACACTCAACTGCCCTGGACAACTCGCAACAGAGATTGAGATGCCTCAGATGGGTCTGTCAGAAATCAGATAGCCAACCTGTCAGACCTACAATGGTTAGGGAATTACTGGCATCCACCAGAAGCCAAGGACATTGCAGTAATCTCCAGTGTCATTGCCAATGTGGTCTTGAGAACAGGGCAATAAATGCTGGCCAGTCAGCGAAGCTAGTGTCCAACAGATGAATTAAAAAAAAATTGATAATCTAACAGATGAGCGTTGTCAGTGCAAATTTAGGTATTTTGCAATGGCTGGTATTCTCCAACATTGTCTGCAGCTGAGATTCTCCAGCCTCACAGCTGTGAGCTCCAAATTCTCCATTCTCATTGGCAGCGGTGGCAAGACATCAGGGAATTTTGGCCCTTTGTGAATGTTGCGACAAAGCAAAGGCATTAATTTTTTTTTTAATAAATAACCAGCATCATTTATTTCCTCTGTAGAGGCGCACAAGTGTCACTCAATGCAGTACTATAGCTTACTAAGTTTCCATCAAACTTTGCATGACTGTCAACATGCAACCACATTTAACAAACATCACATTTAATTTAATGTTATAAACATTCACTGACAAGTAGACAGCAGCAAAAATTATTTAAAAAAAAAATCATAAAATATCACGTGGTCAAGCAAACAGTGTTAATGTATCAAAATGAACAAGTTATTTAGTGACCAATGCAGTGCCTCAAGTCTGTTTCAGTAAACAAATTTGGAACAAGTTCGTTAATGAATGCAACTCAAAGCATTTCCTCCTACAAAGTGGCAAACCCCCATCCGTGTAAAGGTCTTGTTAATGTCCCTGAAAATATTCTCTTAATACTGATTGCTATCACAACAGTTACTGCACCACAAAATACTGTTAGTTTTTCAGAGAAGGGAAAAAAATGGTAGGTAAGATACAAATCCAATCCAAAATACATTGCACGTCTAGTGTGGAAAAAGTGCGTACCAAAAAAAAAGTCACCATTTTATAGAAATACAAATTCCACACGTTTCACTGAGTCAGACTCTGCAGGAGAGTCCTGAATGTGCTGCACTCTATTACAAAGTCTGAGCCTTAGAACCTGACACAAATACCATCCCCTGCACATGTTGAAAGACAGTCAAACTGACCTCCCGAGGAAACTAGCCTCCGGAAGGTACCAATTGAAGTCACCATGATGAGAAACACACCTCACGACTGCCTGATTGATTACACTGCGGCACTTGGTACACCAGCAGCTCAGAGGACTGGAGTACAACACACGATACATATTCCTTTATTTTTGCTTTGTATATCTTTGAACCACAGTTTCGAGAAAAGTCATAATCTGTTTTCACTGTGACACTCTTCAGCCTTTTTCATTCACATTTTCCAGTGCTATCGTTTATTGTTTAATTCTAATTTCAGTGACGTACTCAGAGGTTCTCTCCATTCAGCGGTATCTGTACTGCCTCATGAGAGGTACAATACAGGACGGGGGTCCGGCTAGTTTGAGGAACGGATGCTTTATTAATTCTGGTGCGGATGCCCTTTGTAAAGGATCCCTCACTAACATCAAGTCCAGGAACGATCGCAGCACGGATGAAGCCTAAAGCATGTGAGGAGGAAAAAAAAACATGAAATAAAGGGTCTGAAAATGGAGAATATTCATCGTTACTTTCCAACCATCTCAGAAAAATATTCAACTTGCTCACAGATTAACAGCACATTTATTTTTCCTTACATCTATTCACAAATGCCATAATTATGTTGGTTCATTATATTAAGATCAGTAATTAAAAAACAAAATCTATTTGTCCATTATGCATCCATTTAAAAACCATATTTTCCACTGAAGCTTCAGCATGTTATTATATTTCTTTGTGTATCTGTCTCTGAACCTGTATGCCATCCTTTCATTCCATTTTTAAATTTTTCTTTTAAATGTTATGCTGCCTTTGTGCTTTTGTTTTTCTCCTGTTTTCTGTACACATTTGTCTGCTCCTGTCTCTGCAATCCCTGTTTGTCTACAATTCTCTTTCAACCACTTCCAATCTGCTTTTCCCTGGATTGATTCTTATTGCCTCTTTTGCTCTAGGTTGCCTTTGGATCACCAGCATTCTTTCCTCTCTCATTGTGTTTGTGTGTGGTACGTATTACATTTATAGAAAATATATAAAATTTTTTTTTATTAGTGTCGCAACTAGGTTTACATTAACACTGCAATGAAGTTACAGTGAAAATCTCCTAGTCTGGCGTCTGTTTGGATTACACTGAGGGAGAATTTAGCATGGCTCAATGCACCTAACCAACATGTCTTTTGGACTATGGGGGAAAACTAGAACACCCAGAGGAAACCCGTGCAGACACAGGGAGAATGTGTAGACTTGGCACAGACAGTGACCCAAACCGGGATACATGTACGTGTGTATTTCCTGATTAGTAGCGCATCCTTTCTGATTTCCTGTCTCGCACCATCAGTAGTCAAACAATCCATCCTAGTAAATAATGCTCCTGTCAAAACATACATTCATGAAACACTTCACAGTTCATATTTTGCTCTGAAGTTTTTAAGTGACCACCTTACTCTTCTCAGGCTTTAACTTGCGATTTAGATTATTGCACCGACTGTAACAAAAGCAAGCTAAAATCTTCCTTTGCAATGAAAATGCTTGCATTACAACACGTGGGAAATTACAGATACAAAACTTGGTAAATTTATACATCAGTCAAATCTCCATCTCCCTGTGATGGTTCTGGCAATCATGATGTGGAGATGCCGGCGTTGGACTGGGGTAAACACAATAAGAAGTCTCACAACACCAGGTTAAAATCCAACCAGTTTATTTGATAGTAAACCCACAAGCTTTCGGGGTTTGCTCCCTTCGTCATATAACATATATGTTCTGTCAGAGACCAGAACTCTCCACTCATCTGACAAAGGAGCAAACCCCGAAAGCTTGTGGGTTTATTATCAAATAAACTGGTTGGACTTTAACCTGATGTTGTGAGACTTCTTACCACGGTTCTGGCAAAGCAGCAAACTTAAAAACTCTGAGTGTTTCAGAGTGGCTGAGATACTTAATAATAAATAAACAAACAGAGGAAATCAAATTGGACAGACAAATTTAATGACTTTCTTGCAAATTGGCCTGGGGGTTAGCACTGCTGCCTCACAGCTCCTGGGACCTGGGTTTGATTCTCAGCTTGGGTCATTGTCTGTGTGGAGTCACCACATTCTCCACATGTCTGCATGGGTTTTCCCGAGGTGCTCCAACTTCCTCCCACAGTCTGGAAGACGTGCTGGTTAGGATGCATTGGCCAGACTAAATTCTCCCCCCCGTGTAACCCGAACAGGCGCCGGAGTGTAGCGACTGGGGGATTTTCACAGTAACTCCACTGCAGTGTTAATGTAAGCCGACTTGCAACACTAATACTAAATTTTAAAAAATCCTGTAATTTCTTAACACCTTCACTTGCACAAGTAACCTGCTTAAACTAGTGGAGAATGCAAATCGGCAATTTAAAAATATTTTGCAATAATATTTCATCCGATTGATTCCACTTTGCTTCTTTGGTTGTTTCTTTCTCATTGGAAATAGTTTGATAAGAGTTAAATATTAATTCCTGGCTTCTGCATGTTGATTTGGCACATTCCGTAACTATTTATGATTTGCTGCTATTTAATTGGAAGTTTATTCAGCCAATCAAGGCCAAGGAATTTACCTACATAACCTAAAAATAAAGTTAAATATTTGCATACTTGCCTAAAGACAAGATTGACCTCTAGTTGGAACAGAAGATAAGCAAAAGACTAGAATTCAATTACTGACATTAATTGAACTTCTCAGGTAATCACCCTTCATCTGAAAGGTGATGAATTCATTACTCATAGTTTCAATTAAATTTCCTCCCTACATTTGAGTCATGTTCATATTGAAAAACTGAATGAAGATATTTCCTCACAACAGCAGGATAGAAAGTCCCAATATGAAGTATAAATAATATCTCTTTAATGTCCCCAAATCAAAAGAGAAACATTAATTATTAATCAGAACATGCCACAATGTTCAATTCTATCTTTAAGAAAATGCTGTACAAATCGATTCTGAAGTGGTATTACAGAGTTCATCACAGATTTGTGTATATCGAATAACCTTTTCTTGTCTAATCTGAGGTTCAGAGTTTTAGTGTGAGTCGATTTTGTACATCTCACCAGATTTTTCACTCTTGCCGCTATTTTGCCACCTCCCACCCGGCTAATGCTTTGCAATTTGGCAGATCATGAACACTGCCTATTGCCCAACCTGCTGAGGATGGCATGGTGGCACAGTGGTTAGCACTGCTGCCTCACAGCTTCAAGGACCCAGGTTCGATTCCTGGCTTGGGTCGCTGGCTGTGTGGAGTTTGCATGTTCTTCCAGTGTTTGCATGGATTTCCTCCGGGTACTCTGGTTTGCCCCCACAGGTACGTTGGCTATGCAAAATTGCCCCTTAGTGTTCTGAGATATGTAGGTTAGAGGGACTGGCAGAGTAAATATATGGAATTACAGAAATAGAGCCTAGGTGGGATTATTGATGGTGCAAATTCAGGGGCCGAATGGCCTCCTTCTGCATTGTAGGGATTCTATACTGTGTTCAATAAGGTTTCTGACAGTCACAAGGCAGTGACTATATCTTAGCTGCTCAGGTGTCAACTGGCACTTTGCAAGGCATAGCTTCTTGACCTCAAGAGCCACCAACATTTCTGGAAGAGAGCATTACATAGAAATGTAGAAAATAGAAGCAGGAGTAGGCCATCTGACCCTTAGAATCAGATAGGTTTTCCTGACAATGGTTTCATGTCATCAGTAGATTCTTAATTCCGGATATTTTTTTAATGAATTCAAATTCCACTACCTGCCATGGTGGATTCCAAACCTGGGTCCCCAGAACATTAGCTATGTTTCTGGATTAATAATCTAGTGACATTAACACTTGGTCATTGCCTCCCCTATATTAAGGGGAATACAGGTCAAGACTATATAATTTGTCCTCATAATTAACCTTTGAGCCCAGTATTATTCTGGTGAGCCTGCACTGTATCTGCCACCCTCACCACTTCCCACTTTAAGGCCAATATATCTGTCCAGAGGAGCAGTGCCCAGAACTGAACGCAGTCTTTCGGATGGGATCTAACCGGAGCTCTGTCACAAGAAATACAGCCTTCTCCTCTTTGTACTCCAGCCCTCAAAGTAAAATACTAATAATGTGCTGGCCTTTAAAACTGAACAGCTAAGGTATATTAATCACTGGTGTGGGGTTACATGGACCATTACTGAGCAGGGCACTGCACTGCTGAAGTAAAAGGCTGAATAGGTGTGGAGACTTGTTACAAAATGGCCCACACGAGAGTCTGCTGCATCACTGTAATGTGCTACACACTGCACCATCTGAAATTACAGAGCAAACTGCAGTTTCCTGAAGCAAAGTAACTGGACAAGGCATCATTTAAGCCTGACAATTTGGAGAAAGGTGACGGCGACACAGAGAAAAAAAGCAGCACCACTGATTGCAGATAGTTAGGCAGCAGTTGATAACAGCACCACCTCTGGTGACCTACTCATTCCTGAAATGTTACATTTGATTTGATTTATTATTGTCACATGTATTAGTATATAGTAAAAAGTATTGTTTCTTGCACACGGGACAAAGCATACTGTTCACAGAGGAGGACAGGAGAGGGTGCAGAACATAGCATTATAATCATAACTAGGGTGTAGAGAAAGATTAATTTAATATGAGGTATTGAACTAGAACATTAATAGAAAGTTTATAAGACTTAACAGTTTTAAAAGCATAGAGCAATTGTAAAAGATAGAATTAAATGATGTGCTGGGCACAGCTAACAAGAAATCGGCAGGTTCTGCGCCATCTTGGAAGCATAAAGCCCCTCCTTGTTAACTCACTAATCCATCAAAGTTAACTAATCTCTCCAAAGAAACCTAGGCCAGCAAGTGGTTTTTTTTGGAGTCACCCCACCCTGGGTTAAAACCAAACCCCACTTGCTGAAAGATAAATTGTCTGAGATGATTTGAAAGAACTAGTTTGGAAATTCTACCTTGTGTACATCTTTTAATTTTGGGGGGAGATTGTCTCGTATTCTCCTCATGGCTTGGAGTGGTGGCTCATTGAAGTACGGTGGTTCACCATCCACCATTTCTATTACCATGACCCCAAGAGACCATATATCCACCTGAAAAATAATTTCATTTTATCCATTAAAACACGCAAAAATAATGTAATATCTTGATCACAGCCCCTGAATCAATAGTCTGGATATAATTAAAAATTTAACAAGGCATTGTGATTCATGCCATTAAATGTTATAATGTAGAGTTCTATCAGGGATCAGATCAGAAATCCCAAGGATATTCTGAAGTTAGATTAGACCCCAACTATTTTTAACATTATTGGGAAGATATGGCGTTTCTCTCCAGATGTGATTCTAGTGACATACTAGAAAGCTTATATCAAAACAAACTTTATTTTTACAATATAGTTTAACAATAATGAATGAATTAGCTGAACTTTTACCATTTAAACATGACAAGGTACAATTCTTAACTGCTATTAGTTCCAAATAAGCAATATTCCTCTTATAGAGGAATCCTCTACAACATCAGTCAGCAAACAACACAGGCTTGTGTGTTTTGAACTTGTTCAGTCACAGTCTGAACACTTCTGGAGAGAGACAGAGAGAGAGAGAGACACTTGTCTTCTGGAAGCTGCAAAACAGAAGCCTCCAGACAGGCAGAGAGAGGAGGAGACCTCTTGCTTCTTTCAGAACCAAGCTGAAATGGCTTACTTTTGTCTGTAAGCTTAAATCCTCCCTTTATCAAATGACTCTGTCTCTTGTTAATCAACCTAATCAAACACGACTCTGAAACGTCAGGGGCAAAAATCAAAAATAAACAAAAAATACATCAATTCAGATTAAAACAAACACATCCTAGCTAAAATAAACAGTAAACCTCTGAGCTGTCTGGTGCAGACAAATCAGCACCATGTTAACAGAGCTGAATTCTAACCATACCCCTTACAAGAAAGATGATAAAAATACATCTCTTAAAGGCACAGTATTGTCACATCACCAAGTCTGGTCTCACATGGAAACATGTTGCACACCCCCAGGTGGTCTTATTCTTACTTCTGTTCCATAAGGTAACCTGGAGATGACCTCTGGAGCCATCCAGTATGGTGTTCCAACCAGGGATTTCCTCCTTGGGACTTCTTTTGACACTTGAGCACAGAACCCAAAATCTGACAACTTAATCTAAAACAAAACATAAAATAGTAAAGTCAAGTTCCTGCACAAAACTGTTATTCTCAAAGTGTTTCTTTTGCAAGTCCTGCAACTTAAACTATAAATGCTAGGAGTAAAAGTGGAAAAGATTTCAGTGGTTTCTAACTTATTATTATATGTACTAACATCCTATTAATGAAATAATTGTTCACTAGAACGACGGAGGTGAGGGGTGACCTGATAGAAGTTTACAAGATTATGAGAGGCATAGACAGAGTGGATAGTCAGAAGCTTAGGTTTAAGGTGCGAGGGGCAAGGTTTAAAGGAGATGTACGGGGCAGATTTTTTACAAGATTTTTTACAAGAGAGTAGTGGGTGCCTGGAACTCGCTGCTGGGGGAGATAGTGGAAGCGGATACGGTAGTGAATCTTAAGGGGCATCTTGACAAATATATGAATAGAATTGGAATAGACGGATATAGTCTCCGGAACGGGTTTCAGTTCAGTCAGTCTGTATGGTCGATACTGGCTTGGAGGGCCGAAGGTCCGTTCCTATGCTGTAATTTTCTTTGCTCTTTGTTCAAAGCTGAAAAGAGAGACATGTTGCTGAAGCTTTTCACCTTGTACTCATCAGGACAAATGCAAGAATGCCAAATTTCAAACTATCACAACAATTTACACTACAGGAGAACAGGGTACTGACTGGGGTTGGTAAGTTGACTCTGGCCAGGGTATTGCCAGAGAGAAAGCAGCAGGAAACTATAGATTCCTTAAGCTCGCAGATAGTTCAATAAAGGTGCAAGGTCTAAACATATTCCCTTTGCCTGCAGAGAACTGATCCTTGTGCATGAAGGTATATCTTGCAAGCTTAAATGAGCCACATTATGATCTGGAATGATTATCTTAAATTCACTGCTAGTGTAGTTATTGGCACACTCAAAATTGTTCAGCTAACGCTGCCAATTGTGGAGTGATGTCTTAATCATGTTCCATTAATTACTGAGTCATCCAATTATGCTACAGATTGTAGCAGCGTGGGAAAACTACAATATTGCTTACCCTGCCGTCACTGGTTAGAAGTATAGAGTCACTCTTTATATCCCTGTGGATGACCCCCTGAGAATGAAGATATGACAGAGCCTTCAAAACAGAAAAGCAAACTGTTGCTATTTGTTCTTCATTCATTCTGCAAACAAAAGACACAAAAACTTTTTGGTTACAAGTACTCATTCCTAAATAGAAAGATAGTCACTTGCTGATGTTATCATGGTCCGTGCCACAGCCTGGTCCATACACATATGTCCAAAATGATTTTTATTCTATCCCAACCTTTGTCACATAGTACTTTTTTTTTGCTAAAATATTGGGGTTCTGGATTAGGGAGCAAAGTTGGATTTTGTGTTAATCTACTTCTCTTCCAAGTTGAATAAGACTTGTTCATGATTGGTTTCCCCCGGCCTAATTGAAATGAATAGAAGGCAATATTGTTTCATTCTTTGATCTTATTTGATCAGCTTGCTTTTTCAACTTTCTAACAGTATAGCAGTGCACTATGAACTGTATGCAATTGGAAAAACTAGTCAAAAATTTCTGGGCTGCACCATGGTTATCACTGCTGCCTCACAGTGCCAGGGTCCCAGATTCAATTCCATCTTCGGGTCACTGTCTGTATGGAGTTTGCACATTCTCCCTGTGTCTGCGTGAGTTTCCTCCAGATGCTCTGGTTTCCTCCCACACTCCAAAGATGTGCAAATTAGGTTGACTGGCCATGTCAAATTGACCATAGTGTCAGGGGGATTAGCAGAGTAAATGAGTGGGGTCACAGGAGTAGCACCTGAGTGGACTAGTTGTTCATGCAGGCTCAATGGGCCAAATGGCCTCCTTCTGCACTGTAGGGATTCTATCCTGGATAATGGAGTTGATTTTAATCTTAATGATTACTCACGTTCTCCTCCTCAATAAATATACTTTCTTCCTTCAAACTGAACCAGTCAAAAACTTTAATCAAATTCAAATATCCAATTGTGGAATATCTATCATTAGTTTTTTTCCTCTTTTTACTCTTAGTTATCATCAAATGGTAATGTCTAATTCTTCTTAACAAAATTTGGAAAGTAATCTGGAGAAATGTAAGATTTGACACATGCACCGGAATTTTCTACGGAATCGCAGCCGGCGGGACATGGACCATGCAAAGTTCCGCTAACCTTGGATGGGAATTTCCAGCCTTAGGGCTAGCACGGCTCATACCGTTACATAAAACTGAAATACATTTTAAGGTTGCGCATCTTGTCTGGGGCAAAACTGGAAGAATCAAGTCACCAGGTTTCGCAAAGCGTAAAACGCAGTACAGAAATGCTAATTCTTGGGAGTATAACTCAAAAATAAATCATTAGCTCAATCGAACCAACAGAGTAGAGCTTGAAAGAGCAATGCAAAAGGTATTATTAACCCACTGAGAGATGGTTCACTGTGCTCAATCAGCCATATGGCAAAGCAAAACCATCTGTTCAAAAAACTGACTGTAGGAAAACATGTTCATTGCAAAGTTAGAACTGTAGTCAATGGGGTGAATTTTAGTGTCCCGCCCCCACGGGAATCATAGCGGGGAGGAGAGGAGGCAGTGGATCATGCAGAGATCTGTTGACATCAGGCAGGATTTTCCCACCCAATATATTATTAAAAGTTTAAAAAAACAAACTGGTTTCTAAACGTTTGCACCTTCCCTTAGAAATGCCTACTGCCATATTTAGAACATTTTCTTGGTTTTCTTCCTTGATGTGGAGCTACTTGGCACATATTCCTTTTCTTTATTCTTTCACGTAGGCCCCCAAGGCAAGGCCAGCATTTGTTGTCTATCCCTAATTGCCCTTGACATTGTTCGTTTCCCAGGCTATTTCAGAGGGCATTTAAGAGTAGATCACATTGCTGTGGGCTCTCGAGTCACGGGTGGCCAGACTGGGTAAGGATGGCAGACTTCCTTCTGTAGAGGAAGTTAATGAACCAGATGGGATTTTTATGACAATTGATGATAGAAAGTGATCCACTTTCAATTCCAGATTTATGGGGTTTGAATCCATATCCCCAGAACGTTAGCCTGGGCCTCTGGATAAAAATAGACTCAAGAGGCAACTCCTAAATAATGCTCTGCTGTTTTCATAGCATCACAGAATCAGGAGGAAGCCATTCAATCCATTGAGCCTGCACCGACAACAATCCCACCTAGTCCCAATCCCTGCGATCTCATGTATTTACCCTGTTAAACCCCCTAATCCACACATTTTAGGACACTAAGGGGCAAATTAGCATGGGCAATCAACCTAACCCTTATTCGGGCTATGGGAGGAAACCGGAGTATGTGGAGGAGATCCAAGGGGAGAATGTGCACACTCCACACAACCAGTCACCTGAGGCCGGAACTGAACCTGGGTTCCTGACGCTGTGAGGCAGCAGTGCTAACTACTGTGCCACCCCAGAGTGGAGAATTTGAGCAGTTGACTAAAAAGGGTTAGAAGATATTGCAGAAATTACACATTGCTGCTGGAAAACACAATCGACATAGTACACTCTACTCTCATATTTTGTCAATTGTCCAACACACCACACATTTAAATTGTCCCACTACACAAAATGAACCAACACTACTCCAGTTCCTAGGAAGTAGGAGGAAAGGCTTGCAGAATTCCCAATATCTTGCTGGATAATTCCTAATATAACACTGATTACTTGCAAAGGAAAAATTGATGGCCATAATGGCGACAATCAGTGGCACCTTGCTTCTGTGGTAACAATGTAAACTCTTTAAACAATTCGCAAGCTTGAAATTCACTCCCTCTTGGCTGACGAAATCAACCAAGCAGAGGCCAAGCTCCAGTCCCTTGAGTCGAGATATGGACAAGACTGAAATGCAGGTCTTCCCAAAGAATAGATGTCACAAGCCCCAGTGTTGCGTGCCAGATGACACACATTGCTTTTTTGGTAAGGAAAGGCTGGACAGACCAATCTGACCCCATCCCACAGAAAAACAAACTGGGTCAACCCTTATGCATCAGCGGCATCATCAAAATATGGAAGATAGGAGCAGGAGGAGGCTATTCAGCCCTTTGAGCTTGCTCCGCCATTCATCACAATCAGGGTTCAACTCAATAGCCAAATCCTGCTTTCTCCCCATAACCTTTGATCCCACTCACCCCTAGTGCTAAATCTAGCCACCTCTTGAATACATTCAATGTTTTGGCACCAATTACTTCCACAGGTTCACAACTCCAAATACAATTTTGAGGTAAGGAAATGTAATTTCGGGGAGGTCTGTTTAATTGTTGTGGCATATTACAGAGTGCTAATCATATACATATATCTCAGGAAGAACACAAAGTTAGGCATTTGAATTATAAATTTACAGGCATTAATAGTACAAAGCCATGATGTTTTATGCCATTAATGAAGATTCTTGGGTTTGGTTAAATTAACTTTTGACACTTTCAGCAGGTTAACATTGGAGCTGCGCAGTGTCACAGCAATTAGCACAGCTGCCTCATAGTTCCAAAGACCCAGGTTTGATTCCCGGCTTGGGTCACTGTCTGTCTGCAGTGTGCATGTTCTCCGTGTCTGTGTGGGTTTCCTCCAGGTGCTCCAATTTCCTCCCATTCCAAAGATACGTGGGTTGGGTGTACTGGCCATGCTAAATTTCCCCTTAGTGTCGGGGGGGATTAGCCAGGGTAAGTGCATAGGTTATTACGATAGGGTCTGCGTGGGATTGTGGTTGGTAAGACTTGATGGGTAGAATGGTCTCCTTCTGCACTGTAGGATTTTATGAAAGTCTATGAAAATAATTGCTAATCCTGGTTTACTAAAGCTTTAGCTGAAGTTCTTGCACATAGAGTTTTGAATCGTCCCTGATATTCACTATGTGTGATTGAGGGAGGGTTTTTTTTGGGGAAAGTAAGTCTGGGTTTCCCTGCATAAAATTCTTATCTCATGCGGTGCAAATTCATCTTTTGCATTGATGTATGTCTTATGTCCTTAGATGCTTGATTTGTGCAGCAAATGCTTGCCTATAAACCTAAAATCAACGTAAAGACCACATTGAACACAGAATTCCATTCCAACTTAACTGTATCGATAACAGCAACCTTGGTACAAAGCAACACTGTGTTAATCTCAGTATAATAACATAACACAACATATCTCATGATGACGGTATTCAAGAAAAGAGAGAAAGTGAAGACAGCTAATGACAGGCCCGATATCAGTCTCTGGGAAAATGCTGATTAAGGAAGATTAACAATGCACTTAGAAAATCACAGTATGATCAGACAAAGTCATCCACAGTTTTAGTACATGCAATCGTGTTTGAGAAATGAATTAGAGCCTTTTGAGGATGTAACAGGCATGGTAGATGCAATATACTTGTCCCAAATGACTTTCAATAAGGTGCCACACAAAAGGTTAATACACAAGATAAGAAGGCATGGAGTTGGAGGTAATACAACAGCATGGTTGGAGAATTGGTTAATGGTCAGGAAGGGATCCTGTTGACAGCAATGGAGGAGCCTCAGTCTTTGTAATTGTCCAACAATTTCAAGGTTCTTGCAATTTGTGTGGAGGAGAGCAGAGACTGTATAGTTAAGGGAATGGACATTGTTTTTGTGCAGCTGAATGTGAGTCCCGAAACCTACAATCCCTGCCAGCGTTGAGGATTTACCCTCCAGGTGGAAGAGGAACTTGCAGTGGGAGAGAAAGGATTCAGTTGTCAGAGCTCACGTGAGTGCCAACAACATAGGTAGGACTAAGCAAAAGTTTCTGTTAAGGGAGGGCGAGAAGCTAAGGGCTAAGTTAAAAAGCAGAGTTGCAAAGGTAATAATCTCTGGATTACTACCTAAACCATGGGCAAATTGGCGTAAGGTAAATAAAATTTAAAATTTATTTTTAGTAACAAGTGAGGCTTACATTCACACTGCAATGAAGTATCTGCGAAATTCCCCTAGTTGCTACACTCCAGCGCCTGTTCAGGTCAATGGATCAAAGAATTGGTATGGGACAACAAGGGAGGCACAGTTTAAAAGTCAGAGGTCTTCCATTCAAGATGGAGACGAGGGGGAATTTCTTCTCTCAGATAGTCGCTGGTCTTGGGAATTTGCTTCCACAAAGGGCACTGAAGGCTGGGTCATTGAATGCATTCACCGTTGAACTAGACAGATTTTTGATTTACAAGGGAGTCAAGGGATATGGGGGACAGGCAGGAAAATTGAGTTAGGGCCACAATCAGATCAGCCTTGATCTTATTGAATGCTGGAGCAGGCTCCATAGACTGAATGGCCTTCCCCAGGTCTTACTTCCTATGATCTTTGAAGTAAAGATGAGGGATAATTGGGGCAAGTTGAAGTTAGCAGGTTGTAATTAATGGAGTTCTGAGGCCTCAGCTCTTTACAAAGAGGGAGCTAAAGTAATGTATTTAAGTTTGCTGATATTGCAAGTGAACCTTTTAAATGTTAATGTTCAGAGAGACTTCAGTATACTCAGTCAAAGGACAGAGGAAGTTACGATGTAGGTACAGCAAGCAATTAGGATGATGAATGGTATACAGGCCTTTAGAGCAAGGGGGTTGAATACAAGAATAAGGAAGATTTAGACCGTAAGATAAAGGAGCAGAATTAGGTCATTTCGTTTATCAAGTGTGCTCCACCATTCAATCATGGCTGATATGTTTCTCAACTGCATTCTCCCACCTTTTCCCCATAACTTTTGATCCCCTTACCAATCAAGAATCTAACTACAATCGTGCAGAGCTTCAGCAAGACCACACGTGAAGTACCGAAAATGCAGTTCTGCACTCCATATTTAAGAGGATTACTTGCATTCGAAGCAGCAAGGCAACGATTTACTAGGTTGGTTGCTGGGATGAGAAAGTTGGCCTATGATGATGATGAACAAACTGGACTTACACTTGCTGGAGTTTAAAAAGAGTCAGAGGTCATCTCAATGAAACACACAAGATTCTGAAGGGGATTGACAGCATAGATATTGAAAGGCTGTTTCCTTACCACAAAATCTCTTCACTCAGGGGGTTATGAGTGTTTGCAATTCTCTATCTCCATGGCTTGTAAGATTGAGAAACATATCAATTCCCCACCCCAATGGCTTGTAAATGTTCCATTTTTGGGTATATTTAAGATTTCGACTGACAGATGTATGGTCTCTCAGGGAATCAAGGGATATGGGGAGATGGTGCTGAGGCAGAGAAACAATAATGATCGCACTTAATGGTGGAGAGGTTCAAGGAGTTGTATCGTCTGCAACTACTCCCTCTCCTTATGATCAGATGTAACATCAAGGCTGGAATTTTACCATCCTGCCCACGGCGGGAATTGGATCATGGGAAGATTTGTTGACCTCGGGAGGGATTTGGGACGAGCGATGCTGTAAAATCTAGTGTTATATATGCTAATGTGTATATATATATATATATATATATTATCCTGCCCGCACAAAAACACTCTGGGTTTGGAAGAAGCTGATGTCCAAACTGAATAATGGAGTGGAGCTTGCTACTTATATAATTTACATAAACCACTGAGTTCTGATAAAGGACCTAACTGATCTTCTGGTCCCACCAAGGAAGCATTCTCCAAAGGAGCATTGGTCAAAGAACTCTCACTACAAAGTTGTAGCCCTGTCTCTGATGTTGATCAGCGCTTCCTTCGAGCGGGTCTGGAGCCTCAACATTAGTGAATTCACCCTGCTAAGCCGATCTTTTGTTTTCTATTTGGTGATGGGCATTTCCAACGTTCATTACGGTGAATTAATTGCATCAAGTTTAACCTGGATAAAAGCAAGTTATTGTGAATGTTGGAATCTGAAACCGAAAGAGAAAATGCTGGAAAATCTCAGCAGGTCTGGCAGCATCTGTCGGGAGAGAAAAGAGCTGACGTTTTGAGTCCAGATAACGCTTTATCAAAGCTCTGAAAAAGAGTCATCTGGACTCAAAACATCAGCTCTATTCTCTCCTTACAGATGCTGCCAGACCTGCTGAAATTTTCCAGCATTCTTTCTTTTGGTATCAAGTTTAATCTTCTCAGCATGATGAGCCAATATCATTGAATGCACTTTACTCAGGCTTGGCCAGTATTTCATGACTGAAGTAACATTTTGTAAGAGGTAACAGGCAGAGAGTGGGAGCAGCTCCTTTGATGTTACCATTAACACATCAAATCGCTAACATCAGTTCCCACTAAGATTTCATTTGTAGGGCTCAGACTGCATTAACTTCGTAATTAATTATGTTTGGAATAAAACCAGTTTATAGTTTAAAAACGCTTTAGCTTTCAGCAAGATGAAGTAGCCAGTGAAATTCAGAGATTTGGAAACATACCTTGTATGTGTAACAATGTCTGTTAAAGCACCACCTTCCAAGAACTCCATAACTACCCATAACTCATCTCCAACCAAGTAACTGTTGTACATGTCCACCACGTTTTCATGGTGGTAATCACGCATAATGACAACCTACAGGTTTTTAAAAAAAGCACAAGATCAGAATACCATAGATCTCTGGAGCAAATTATAAATCATGAAAACAGACAAGATGTAAATTATTACATTCTAAAATTGCATCATTGAATCAAATCCTTACCGTGCCGGAGGCGGCCATTCGGCCCATCCAGCCTGCACTGACAATAATCTCACCCAAGCCCTATCCCCATGTATTTTCCTCACTAATCTTCCTGGCACTAAGGGGCAACTTAACGCAGCAATCAACCTAACCTGCGCATCTTTGGACTGTGGGAGGAAACCGGAGCACCCGGAGGAAATCCACAGACACGGGGAGAATGTACAGACTCTGCACAGACAGTGACCAAGGTAGGAATCGAACTTATACCCTGGTGCTGTGAACAAGTGCTGCTAACCACTGTGCTGCTCATATAATTATGTTTTTCTTTAAATCCACAGTAATAATGCTTGTAATGTTACAACAACATTAAGAATGCAGAAGATAGTGATAAGCTAAAGAGGACATACGAGAGCCCTACCAAAAGCCAGGAGTTGAAATTTGCCAACTTAACATCTGGTAACATCTGTACCTGTGCAGTCACAAAAAAATCCCAGAGTACCAAGTCCTTTTTTAAACGAAAAAGGGGGCACACCTTATCATTCCCCAAAGTGCAATGCAGACAGCCCAATTACTCAAGTGTGTCCTTCAGAAAACATTGTAAAGGAAGGCAAAAGTAACAAGGCAGAAGAAATTATTCAGCAGCACCAGTGGGAAAAAATCTAAACTTCAACATTTAAAGAACAAGCTTCCAATGGAACCTCTATTACAAATCAAAAGTGTTTTCCATATGGGTTGCAAGTTCAGGAAAAGAAAGAAATTGTGTGTGTGAACAGAGAGGGTACATAAGAGAGATACCCAAACATATCTATGTTTTACAGCTGCAAAGTTTAAAGGTTATTTTGTTAGTGTCACAAGTAGGACAAGTGGACACTGCAATGAAGTTATTGCGAAAATTCCCTAGTCGCCACACTCCAGTGCCTGTTCGGGTACACTGAGGGCAAACTTGGCATGCTCAATGCACTTAGCCAGCACATCTTTCGGACTGTGGGAGGAAATTGGAGCACCCAGAGGAAACCCACACAGACATGGGGAGAACATGCAGATTCCACACAGGCAGTGACCCAAGGCAAGAATTGAACCCGAGTGTCTGGAGCTGTGAGGCAGCTATACTAACCACCGTGTCACCAAAGGGAGTATTTTCTGAACCGGTATGTTTAAAAATTGGATTAACAAGTTTCATGGGCTTGCTACATCACAATCTTCCATCTGACTTGTACGTAATTCATTTAGTGTTTGTTCTATCAATGATAATTGGTTTATCCATTCAAATTACTATCAGATAATGGGCTCCTAAGGTTAGTCAATTTAAAATAGGGTTACATGTGCAGTCATTACTCCCTTTGCAGTTCTGGTCACATGTTTTCCCAGGCTTTGCCAAATTAATTGGAAATGGATAAATTGTGAGCAATCATTGTATTCAACAGTTTCACTTGCTCTCTAATCACTTTGGATAAAAACGCACTTAGACACCTCTTTTGGCTCACACTCCTCCATGTGGGTCTTCATTGTCACCTCAAACCTACTCTCCAAGTGTACGCAGCCAGCACAGGCAAACCAACATTCTCACACTAACGCATGACCTTACCAGATTGCATTAGCAAGAACAGAATACATCTAATTTAACAACTATTAGGATATTCCATTTAGCTATTTTAACCACTTTATTTCAAGGAATTATTGAACAGAAAAAAGTTAAAAATGCCCAAAGAGCCTTTAAGCTTAGGCGCCTTTCTTCAACCTCTGCAACTATTTCTATCTTTTATCTCCAAGTAGATCCTGGCACATACTGGACCTCAAGCATTAGGTGACAGCCAGAGAAGTGATACGTGTGAAAATTCCTGTAACATACTGCCACAAGTCTAGCATAATTAATTTGCAGAAAGCCAGATTTGACAGTAGGGTATGAATTTTAGTTTAAAACTAAATAGAAAAAAAAAACTGTTGTTTAATTTTCTTTAATTTCTTTTGTCTGGTTAATTTCTTTTAATCAACCCCTCCCATCCAGTGACACAGTGATTATCCCTGATGCCTCACAGCACCGGGGATCTGGATTCGATTCCTGGCTTGGGCCACTGTCAGTGTGAAGTTTGCATGTTCTCCCCGTGTCTGCACGAGTCTCCTCTGGGTACTCCAATTTCCTCCCACAGTCCGAAAGGCACTCAGGTTAGGTTGTTTGGCCATGCTAAATTGCTAATTAGTGTCAGGAGCATTAGCAGGGTAAATACTTGTGGTTACAGGAATAGCGCCTGGTTGGGATTGTAGTCAGTGCAGACTCAATGGGCTGAATGGCGAACCTCCGCACTGTAAGGATTCTGTGAAGCTGACAGACCTGCGTTGCACTTACAGCTTAAAGATTTACCCCTTTTGCAGTTCATTTATTATTAATCTTACAGTTTTAACGGCTCTCTGCTGGTACAGTTTAAGTTTTCACCACTAACGCAAAAGGGCAGCCATGGTACTTGAAATCACTGCTGTTGTCAGTTCAATCGCTGATTGAATGACAACCTAGAATATTTCATGTTAAATACAAATTAAAATGCACAAACCTACCCCCGCAATCCAATGTTATAGCTTTGCCAGTTGAATATTCACACAAAAACAAAACCCCTGGCTCCAAAAGCTTGAAACATTTAGTTATTAATTGGAAACCATAGGAAAAGAATTAAGTATCAGGGCATTATAACAACTTTCAACATGCATTAGCACATATGACTTGATGGGGGAAAAATCTAGTCAGATAATACCAAGGAGAAATAATCTTAATCAATCAATCTCACTGGGTCAAATTCTGAGAAATATTTGAGTTCTCATATATGAAAAGGACATGTTCTCTAACCTCATTGAAGAGCAGTTCTCTCCTCTGCTGTTTTCTCAAGTCCATCTTCTTCACTGCCACTCGTTTTCCAGTGTGCTTCTCTGTGACAATGCAAACAATGCCTGTGGAGCCCTCGCCGATCTTGATGAAGTTTTCCAAGTACTCCCGCGGGTCGCCTGCATTGACGACAAGTTGCAGGGCAGCCCTGAACTGCTCATGGGACACGCGCGTGGGCTGCTGCTGCGTTGACGAACTCCAGCTTGGATACTGGTAAGCACCTTGGTTAACATACTGAAAATTCGATTGAGGAGGCGGTGGCGTATTATGATACTGAGATGTTTTGCAGTATGAGGATGGAAAATAATGGCTAGATGTTGCGTAGATGGGGTTGGTTGGACACTGAGGTAGTTTGGATGGGCCTCGCGGATAGGTGTCTGACCAAGTCATCTGAGGACTTACACCCCTTTGCAGTTTTTCATAATCCACCTATAACACACAAAAAAAACTAACGGATAATCCAGTTATGCTCATGTTCTTTCTAAAACTTAACAGCTTGCCGTAAACCCAATAATCCCTACCGACAAGGTCTAACCTCTTTATGACAAAATGTACGTGGTCTCAATGGAAGGCCTGAGACACTGCCTCATGATGTATCACAATTGCAAATAATTACAGCCACTGATTCATTTAATCAATCACTTTCACCAGCAGTGCTTGGGGATGGACAGGACATAAAACGCAACACTGCTATCAATTGCTAGCACCACTGTTGGCTGCCTGCCAGGAGTCCCCCGATCCATGTTCGTTAAATGCACATTAATCTGAATTTGGCAGAGTAATCAAGGACCCAACTGAACTGTGAAATTGAATTCTGCGGGTGGAACATCATTTGCCCGCTTTATGCTAAGACAGCAGGAGAGAAATACCATGGCATCAATTTGTCACTGCTATCTGCTGTTAAGATGGAGAGGACTGAGCGTCCAATGCCTTCAGATTACATTATACTTGGGAGCAGAATTATCATCGATAAAAGATCAGCATTCGAAGGGGAAATTCATTGCCCATCTCAAATTGGAAAGTTTGATAGAAATTTGCATAATTTAAAAGCCATGCTTCCTTGAATGATTCACTTTCTTAACAAGAGACATGGTATTGCTGATAACATAGAAAACAATATCCCTCACTAAAAGAAAGTATTCATACAGGTTCTGTGCTAAAGATACAGTGGTTAAAAAAAAGCACTGATATAAGCTGTAGGGAGGCAACACAGCAAACTGGACATCACAATCTTGTGCATCTCTTGCGTCCCCCATGCCAACCACCCTCTATATTAGTGGTGTCCAAACCGTGGCATTGAAACCGTGCAATCTGTTCTATGAACATCAAGCTCATTCCTCCTTGTGTTTATACTCAGCATTTGTTGGTTTATCCTGTTTTAGTTTAATGGCTTGGGAAATTTGGACTGGGTCATTCTTATCATAACTACGTCACTGATGGAATGATGGGTCTACGATTTGAAATGCAATGTCAGTTAATGGGAATATGGATTTGGAGGCCCTACATCAAATAAACTTGATGTAGGTCCTCCAAAGATCCATTACACACATTTAAGGGCTTGAGACTAGACATTTGGGCACTCTGCCATCACATGCTAAGCTGCATTGCTAATAATGAGGTTACAACTGGAGGCCAGTCAGGAACAGACTCTCAACAGGCTGCTCCTTTACACGCAGTAGCAGCTGTTGCATTACAGCATTGGGGTAGTCTTCAAAGCCATTTGCCCAGGTCCCTTCAATTGGCATGGATAATGTGCAGCTTAGGCTCAACAAGAAATGGAATGGAGAACAAACATAAATATGCATGACTACTAGATAAATTAACTATTACTGCTTCCTATTACTGGATGAAAACTGCTCAAGTCAGACAATAATTTAGATTCCCAATCATTATGGTTCGTGACATATTATGTGTAATCTGTGATCTAAAAGAAAATGTTCAGGATTTCTCATTAACTGTTTAGATTGTGTTGTAATATATTCTGTTCTAATGTGGCAGGATACAGGTTTGAGTATGCAGTTTCCTAGCAATGTCATTAAATGGATGAAGGGCAATTCTTCATGGGAAAGCCAAAAAAGCTGGAGGTCCAAATTACCTGGGCTGTTTGTTACATAGAAACCTTGATGAGGCTCCTCAGAGCAGGTCAAAGGCTAGGAATCTTGCGGCAAACAACTCAACTCCTGACTCCCCAAAGCCTGTCCACCATCTACAAGGCACCAGTCAGGATGGAATACACCCCACTTGCCTGCATGAGTGCAGCTCCAACAACACTTAAGAAGCTTGACACCATCCAAGACAAAGTAGCCCGCTTGATTGGCACCAAGTCTACATACATTCAGTGCAGCCACTACCGACGTAGCCATGTGTATCATCTACAAGACACACTGCAAGAACTCATCAAGGCTCCTTAGGCAGCACCTTCCAAACCCACTATCCTATGTAGAAGGGCAAGAACAACAGATATTTTGGGAATATCAGCATATGGATGATCCTTCCAAGCCGCTCCTCATTTTGAATTAGAACTATATCAGAGTCTGCCACTATCAGAATCCTGGAATTCCCTCCCTAACAGTACAGTGGGTGTACCTACACCAGATGGACTGCAGTGATTCTGGAAGGCAGCTCTCTAGCATCTTCCCAATGTAAGTTAGAGATGGGCAATAAATACTGGCCTAGCCAGTGAAGCCCTATCTCATGAGTGCATTTTTAAAAACTTTATAAAAGCTGGGAAGAGGTTGCCTTTCCATTATCTTGTCATTGCAACGTGATGAGGCGCCGAAGCAGCTAAAATAAGGCAGGACGAATGAATGAAGTGGAACAAATTTGAAAAATTGTAGCTATTTGGAATTAGTGTTTTAACATTTATTCAATTTGCTTCTCCTAATATTCAACATACTACAGAATGGCGTCTCCTTCCACCTCCACCTGCAACTTCCAAAAAAAAATTTGAAACAAATTCATATTTGCAAAATTTGCATTCCATGGAAACTGTAAAACAAGACACAGCAATGATCAATGTTTAAATCTTTCTGTTGTGCAAGATAGAGTCTGTTACTTCCAATTGCATTATTTAGACAAGAAGGATAGCAGATTAAAGCAAATTGAATTCTTCCTACTACTGTACATTTAATATTTTCAAAATAGAAATTATTTTATATAGATATAAGTACACACACACACACACACACACACACACAGTATAAGCCAGTTGTCCCATTTCTATTAAGCATTTGAGAAAATCAGGAACATTTTGGAACTATTATCAGAGAACAGCAATAGGTTTGATGACAACAATAAAAGCATCACTGTTTTTGTCAATTGCTGTATTAGTATGTCACTTCAAACCATGTATAGGAAAAATATGCAATGTATTTTCTGATTGTACTGCACTAGGTCACTGCACGTGGTGCATCAATAGCGTCTGCGTATTGCTGAGACTGATTCATTTCCCAAGGAAAGCCTTTCACAGCTTGTAAACACAGCCTGCAGTAAAGACCAAGTTAACAGTGAAGATTATGCTCTGACGTGGAATCTATCACAGAAAGCTCAGGAAAATAGAACAATTTGATCCTGCGGAGCGACTCCAAGGGTTCTTTTTGTATTCCATTCTCCCCCATTAAGGAGGCAGTATGGCCCTTTTGCAACAGGACCAAATAGCTGGTTGCAAAACGGTGAGCGGGCTACGGCACTAAATAGATCCCATCCTAAAAAAACATCCCTGCAAGTTAATTTGAGATAGAAAAACTCGTTCAACATTATATTTTTTGTTGGATGTTATCACAGTAACAGGACCTTAGGAAAAGATAAGACAGAAAAAAAAAAAACTACTGTGCCAACCTGGAATCCGCGACAGAATTTTGCTTAGATAGACCAAAATCAGGCCCCCGTTACTCAAGAATACAGAAAGCAGCAGTGAGCAAAAACAACTAATAATAAAAATAATTGAATGTTTGTAATGAAGCCCACTCAACTTAAATCTAAACGATGGAAAAAAAAGTCAGGTGGCCTCACGGGAGCACAATATTCCACCTGGTCTTCCTCATCATGCTTCACTTGGGTCACTCTTTGGGATACATGCAGAAAAATCTGATCTACGACTTTAAGGAGAGACAATATAGTTATACAATAACAAGATACAGTCAGAATGGACAGCAAACACTAAGCATTTCCAATCCCAGCCTAGGTTGTTGAGGGATCTCTTCAAATTAGCAACTGTTGCTGTTCTGCGTTACACCATATTTAGGCAAGTGTAGTCCAAAGATGTGCTAGTTAGGTGAATTGGCCATGCTAAATTTTCCCTTAGTGTACCCAAACAGGCACTGGAGTGGGGCAACCAGGGGGATTATCACAGTAACTTCATTGCAGTGTGAATGTCGGCTTACTTTTGACTAATAAATAAACTTAACTGTATTCCTGACAGCAAAATGGCACAGTAAATAAGAAAAATACATGCAATGACTTGAACGGTCTTAGAATAGAGTTCCCTGATTACTGCATAATGACTTGCCCAATTTTGGAGCCTTACATGTCTACACAACGAGGAGCATCAGGGTTACTGGCACTCTGGGTTTACACCCTCTGTGAGGAAGTACTTGTCTGAGTGTCACTTATTGCGTAAATGAATCTAAATTTATTTGGAGGAGGAGTTATTTCAGAACCACAGGGGAGAGGGGGAGGTGGGGCGGGGAGCTCAGAAAAGTAGTTCTCTAAGGGGAGCAATGCCCATGTTTCTTTAAACTAAGCTCAGCTTAAGTGCCCACACCAGTTCTGTTTAACCCAGCAAAACCGTTGTGATTCAGTTGACCTGTGTGAACCTCCCCTATTTAGTGCGGAAGGTTGCAATCCTAAGTCGAATAAAGCTTTATTTCAGATGCAGCAAGGTCGATTTTTTAATTGGTAATGTCAAATTTCAATGGATGTAACTATCCAAAGAAAGAGTGAGAGACCTAGAATGAGGATTTCTAATTTGGGTGCAGGAAAGGCAGAAGGTCCCCCAATTATTTTGGCAGAAACATAGCTTCTCAATGTTCCTGTACAGGAAAAATGGAGGGGAAAGGCTGGGAGGTTGATTTCAAGAACACTTCTGAAAGGTTATTGAGCATTTTTTGCAACATTTTCATCCTTTTCTTTCTGTTTTTCTGCTTGTGGCTTGGAACTATTGTGGTAATGGTTGTTGTGCAAAACTATCTTTTGGCAATTAAGGACAGCACTGCCCGTCTGGGTTTTCTACTGGGAGCCACCCAACGTGTTGGCACTATGGTTAGCACTGCTACCTCACCAACTTCAGGGACTTGGGTTTGATTCCTGGCTTAGGTCACTGTCTGCGTGGAGTTTGTATGTTCTCCCTGTGTTTGCACGGGTTTCCTCCAGGTGCTCCGGTTTCCCACAGTCCAAAGATATGCAGGTTAGGTGCATTGGCCATGCTAAATTGCCCCTTAATGACCTGGGATCTGTAGGTTAGAGGGATTAGTGGAGTAAATATGTGGGATTATGGAGATGAAGCCTGGGTGGGATTGTTTCAGTGGAGACTCGATTGACCAACTGAACTCTTTCTCCACTGTAGGGATTCTATAACACTTGTGATCTTTGGAGGAAGACTGTCAGTAAAGGAAAGCAGGCAATAGACATGCTCTGCCCCTGCCTCACATTCACATCCGCAGAGGAACACAGGACCACATCTTTTCAACAAACTAAAGATGCAGAAACTTCCAACCACCAAGAAGAGATATGAATGACAGACATGATGGAATGAATGAGGTGTGTTACAGTTTGGCTAATCCTAATGCTGGATGTACTTTGGAATCAGTCCAATTACAATACTGCATGCTCCTGGTGATGAACAAAAGGGGTCAGCAATACCTGATTGACTGCAGTCATCGTGATACCACCAATATCTGCACAACTACCTGACAATAGGGATTCTCACACTCCAAGTCAGCAGAGAGCTGGAAGCATTGTGGATGGCATGAAGATTTGTGGATTTGCTGATAGTGCCAGAGATTGTCAGAGGACACAACAGGATATAGACAGATTGAACACAGAAATGGCAGATAAAGTTTAATCCGGACAAATGTGAGGTGATGCGTTTTGGAGAATCAAACTTAGGTACAAATTATACCATAAATGGCAGTACTTTAGGAACATTAACATACAGAGGAATCTGCATGTGCAGATCCAGAGTGGCAGAACAAGTGGCTATGATGATTAAAAATACATATGGTATGCTTACTTTTATTGGCTGGGGCATTGAATACAAGAGTTGGAAAATTATGTTGCATTTATATAAAACCGCGGTTAGACCACGTTTGGACTATTCTACGCAGTTCCAGTCACCACATTACCAGCAGGATGTGGAAGAGAGTGCAACGAAGTTTCATCAGGATTTTGCCTGATCTCGAGGTGTTGGCAATGAGGAAAGGTTGAAAAAACTAGGATTGTTTTCACTAGAAAGACAGAGGCTGAGAGGAGGCCTGATAGAGGGTCTACAAAATTATGAGAGACATAGACAGGGAGGATAGTGGGAGGCTTTTTCCTAGGGTGCAAGTGTCAATTACAAGCACAATTACAGGTTCAAGGTAAGAGGGGGAAGTTTAAGTGAGATGTGTGGGGGATGTTTCTCATGCAGAGAGTGGTGGGTGCCTGGAACTCACTGCCAGAGGAGGTAGTGGAAGCAGGCACATTAGCAACATTTAAGAGGCATCTGGATGATACACGAATAGGGAGAAAATAGAGGGATATAGTCAGGTCAGGACAAAAGTTGGGACATCATGATCAGCATGAGCTTGAAGGGCTGTACTTTTCTTTATTCTTTATCAAAAGCTTGGTACCTGGCCTCACATTAAGTTTCCTTCCTGCATAAGGTATCATGAATAATGGTATTGCCGAATTCATCAAAAAGAATTGCGTAGCAAAACAGCATCTGCAGTGGGCTGGCCAACAGAGAGTCCGTAGTTAAAATGTTAGTTTAGCCCATGTTTAGTACAGGGAGACATCTTGACAGAGGACTTGAAGCTTATGCTATAAATGGTTTGTTGGAGGATAGCTAAGCAGCCATTTAAATTGCCTGCTTGCGCTCATTAAGGAGGCTATGTAATATTTTAGCCTTGTACTCTCCCCTAAAAACAACCAGTTGATTATGAGTAAACTAGTAGTTGCAGAAGTTAGTTAAAATTATATCACATTTTTAATGTTCATTTTTATTTTATTTATTGGTGTCACAAGTAGGCTTACATTAATACTGCAACAAAGTTACTGTGAAAATCCCCCAGTTGCCACACTCTGTTACCTGTTCGCGTATACTGTTGGAGAATTTAGCACGGCCAATGCACCCAACCAGCACACCTTTCAGACTGTGGAAGGAAATCGGAGCACCCGGAGGAAACCCACACAGGCACGGGGAGAATGTGCAGACTCTGTGCCATTATCCAAGCTGAAAATTGTACCATGTCCCTGGCACTGTGAGGCAGCAGTGCTAACCACTGTGGCACCCCATGCTTCCCAATATTAAAAGGGGAATAAATAATTGAGAGGATCAAAGGGAGGTACAAGGGAATATTGTTAAGATGGTCGCATGGATAAAATGAGGCAGACGCAAGTTAATACATAAAATTGCCACGTTTTGTATTTTGGTTAAAAAAGAGCAAAGATTATGTTTTAATTGAGTGGAGAATTTGGAGGTTTAGGTTAGCAGGATGTTAAAGGAAACACCATAAATGATTTAAGATCATAAAAACGGCATGCAAAAAATCAAGTTTCACAGCAAGAGGTATAGAATATAAAACTTGAAATTTAAAGTGAACCTATATAATCCTTTGTAATTAAGCTCACAGTTAGTGAACTGCATGCAGTTTATAGAACCAATGATATAGGGAAGCTGTTTAATTTATCAGGAATTTTAATAGATTCACTGAAATGATGCCTGGCATGAGGAAATATAAACAAAATGAAAAGGTTGCAAATTTGAGGCTATTTTTATTGGAGCTGAGGAGATTACAAGCTGATTTGTTTTTAATGTTTAAAATTATGATGGGATAGGCCACAGGAAAGACACTGAAGTCATTACACTTTCCAGTTTATCAATTAGGTCATTGAGGTTGGCCTATTGGAATATGAACTCCCTAATTAAGGAGTCAATCAGGGAGTCTTTTCCTTGTATCTAACCGGGAGTGTCAGTTCCTCCGGGACTACCGAAAGTAGACTGCTGACTGACAGCACTCTGTGTACTGAGTTTGTAAATAATGGGATTTTGGTGAAGGGACTTCTGCATCCGAGAACTTATTACAGAAAGAGTGCAAAGAAGATTCACGAGGATGTTGCCAGGACTAGTGGCCCGAGTTATAGGGAGAGGTTAGCCAAACTGTGACTTTATTCCTTGGAATGTAGGAGAATGAGGGTTGATCTTACTGAGATGTATAAAATCATAAGGGGCATAGATAGGATGAACGCACATAATTTTTGTCCCAGGGAAGGGGAACTGAAAACTAGAGGGCATAGGTTTAAGATGAAAAGATTTAAAAGGGACCTGAAGGGCAACTTCTACATGCAGACGGTGGTGTGTATATGGAATGAGCTGCTAGAGAAAGTGGTTGAAGTAGGTTCAGTAGCAACATTTAAAAAGCATTTGGATAAGTACATGGATGGGCAAGGATGAGCAGGATAGCGACCAAATACGGGCAAGTGGGACTAGCAGGAAGAGCGCCATGGTTGATTATGGATTGGTTGGGCTGAAGGGCCTGTTTCTGCATTGTCTTGCTCTATGACTCCAAGACTGGGGAGATAAAAGCAGATTCTTGCCTGGGACTCCAATTACCACCCAGGCCTAAGCAGGGAAACCTAAAGTTTATCCTCCTTCAAGCTGCTAATTTAAAAAGGAATGTTTAAAGTGGTGAAAAGCAAAGGGGCAGGGCAGATGGGGGGATAGAAAAGAGAACAGAGAATTGGGTAAATAAAATGATAAACTGTTGAGGGTCTCACACACACAAAACTCACCTGCTGAGATTATTAAGTCACCACAAGCCTTTAAAATTTTCTTAACTGAAAAGAAACAAGGCTATTTGAGACATTGCCCTTCCCACCCATTAGTTTAAAAACTCATTAAAAATCAAAAGTGACTGCAACACAAAGGCTGAGAGAACGTGAAGCCAATTAGCTGGTAAATTTTAGTCACCTTGTCCAATATCACATCAATGATAAGCAGGTTTAGATCCAACACTGCCAAAACGATCAACTTATTCTACATGTTAGAAGCAACATTTGGCTGGCAAATGGTTTGTGCTATTTGCCTTGTAAGTAATAATTGAGGACACTAAGTGGCCGGGTGCTATACTTGCACCCTGCTGTTGACGTCTTTAGGTCCTATTGAGGATTGACATACACGTGGATCCAAACTTCATAACAGACCAAGTCACTGTAAGATACTCTGCTTCCAACAACTGAAACTGCTGGGGCATTTGACTAATAATAAAAATTACAGGCAGAAGACTTGATTTTACTCCCAGTGGTCACAGGGTGAGAGTATAATTAAGGATAAAATGAAAGCACGCTGATCCTGCTTTATTGAATTAAAATCCATCCACTGAACTCGAGAGACATTTTATGTCTTTCCACGAGTTTCAGCTCAAAGAACTGACAAGTGTGAATCAGTGGTTCGTGCTCATGGGTATAATTTGCATCTTAAAGCTTGAACGAATGACTTTTATCAATGAAATCATTGCAGACTTAGCCGACCATAATCGAGCGCTCCATATTTAAAAAGTTTGAGTCAACCATAAAAACAGCAAAACACAATGCATTGTATGGTTTAGTCTAAGCCAATGAAAAGCCTGAAGATACAGCGACTCATGGCCATCGCATCTGAGAAGAGACTTTAACTATCACTGAACGTCCCAAAGCGCCTTGCAGCCAATCGAGTACTTTTGAAAGATGTTGTCCTGCAGGAAACACAGCAGCCAATTTGCACATGATAAGTGCTCCCCAATGGCAGCAATGTGCGAATGTGGGAGCAGCACGGTGGTACAGTGGTTAACACTACTGCCTCATAGCTCAAGGGACCTGGGTTCGGTTCCTGGCTTGAGCCACTTTCTGTGTGGAGTCTGTACGTTCTCCCCCATGTCTGCATGGATTTCCTCCGGATGCTCCCACGTGCCAAAGATGTGTGGGTTAGGTTGATCAGTCATGCCAAAATTGACCATAGTTTAGGGGGATTAGCAGAATGAATGTGAGAGTTTATGGGGATAGAGGGGGATTGTGGTCAGTGTAGGCTCGATGGCCTCCATCTGTACTGTTGACATTCTATGATGATAATGCCCAAGTAACCTGTTCTTGTGATGTTGATTGAGGAATAGATATTGGCCAGGACACTGTGGGTAACTCACCTGTTCTTCAAAATAGGGCCATGGGATCTTCTACATTCACCTCAATGACAAAGGGGCCTTCGTTTAACGGTTCATTGAAAATTTAGTGCCTCCAACAGTACAACGCTCCTTCAGATCTGCATTAGAGTGGCAATCTTGATAATTGATTCATAGCTGGTATGACGTTTTTGAATCACATACACCCATTCTTGGGCGAGCCCTAGTCCAAGTATTTTGTAGCAAGAAATAGCTGTCCTGATAATGCAGGACAAATGATAAAATTTGCAAGGATCAAGTTCTCAGATAGGATGGAATGATGGCACAATGGGTTCAATTCCTGGCTTGGGTCACTGTCTGTGCAGAGTCTGCACGTTTTGTTCTTGGGTTTCCTCTGGGCGCTCCCATTTCCTCCCACAGTCTGAAAGACATTCTGGAGTTCAGACGAATGAGGTGAGCTCTCATGGAGGTTTTATATAATTGTAACAGGACTAGATAGGGTAGATGCAGGGAGGATGTGCCTAATGGTGAGATCACAATCTGATTCGGGATAGACTATTTAGGATTGAGATGAGGAGACATTTCTTCACTCAAAGATGTTGAGCCTGTGGAATTCATTACCACAGGAAGTAACTGATGCCAAAACAGTGAATATATTCAAGAGGTGGCTAGATATAGCATTTGGGGTGAATGGGATTAAAGGTTATGGGGACAAAGCAGGTTAAGCGACTAAGTTGGATAATCAACCAAGATCGTGATGAATGACTCGAAAGGCAAAATGGCCTCCTCCCACTCCTATTTTCTATGTTTGGTGCAATGGTCATGCTAAATTCTCCTTCAGCGTACTTGAAAATAAGCTTAATAAATAAGCTTAAACATAAACAGGAAAACTGGCAGAAATGCCACATTATTCACCATTATACATCAGTGTGACAATTCATGCCAAATTAGATATTCCCCACTGACAGGTATGTTAAGCGCTGTCAAATCAACAGCATTGCAGATGGGGACAGGTTTGAATATGCCTAAGTTTATATTAGCAATGACACTAGTGCAAGAGAAGTTGCAGTTTAACTCTGATACATTGCTGTTGAGTGGCAATCAATGGAGATGATTTGTTGCGTTGCAGTTCTGTGACCGGTGTGAAGCCTGATATAAAGATATGGGAGATTAAATATTCTTTTGGATAATTTAAATCATACATGACCCTCTCTTGGACATGTTCACTTCCAAGTATTTTATAATATGTTATTATTCAGATAATGCAAGGCAATTTATAAAATGTCCAAGAGATCAGGTAAGCAGGAAAGTTTGCCTTTGTGTGGGCAGTAAAAAAAAAAAAATTACATTTTGTTTTGGAAAATTAAAGATTTTACATGCCTTGTGGGTTTTTAAAGGTATTTGCGATGGTTAAATTTTCTTTCAATGCTGCTCCACATATTCAATGAAGTAACAGTCATATTATTTAGGTGCTCCGATTCTTTTTACTATCACCTCAATGTGTCAGCCACCTGACATGATGACAATGTAAATACTTTCAGTGCGGCTTAGTCATAACACTCAGCCTCTTGAATCAGAAAGCAGTGGAGAACATAACCCTATGCGAACATGACAATTTGCTGCAGTACTGACAAACTGAAACGCCATCTGCTTGTGGAGAAGCACATAAACACCCCATTCAAAGATATGACGTGAAGTTGTCGACGTTGGAGTGGGGGTGAGCACAAGAAATCTCACAACACCAGGTTAAAGTCCAACAAATTTGTTTGGAATCATGACCTTTTGGAACACTGCTCCTTCATCAGGTGAATGGAGAGTTGCGTTCACAAACACGGCATATATAGATCCAGATTCAATTGCAAGGTAATGGTTGGAAACTATTCGACTTTAACTTGGTGTTGTAAGATTTCTTACTGTATGATAGCCAAGTTCCATATGAGGATGGCCACAACCGAGATCTTGGGTTCACGTCACACTATGTGTAACTCCCCCATTTTTGGCTGGCAAAATCTTACTAACTGTCCTGTCTTGAGGCAATTCACACCTCTTTAACCTGTCATTATCCCTCTCCACTCATTATCTGTACCTGTAAAGACTTGATTACCTGCAAAGACTTGCATTCCAATCATTATTTTGCAATTGCATCTGTGTCTATATATGCTTTTTTTCTGAGCCCAACTCTCCACTCACCTGATGAAGGAACAGCTCTCAAAGTTTGAGATTCCAAAAAAACCTGTTGGACTTTAACCTGGTGTTGTGACACTTTTTATTGTGTGTATTCGAAGCTGGACAGGAAGTTTATCTGCAATGGTGGCTAACACAAAAAATGATTTGATCTTTTATCCTGTTGTTGTTTGTGGGACTCTGTTATCCTGAAGCTGGCTATCAATTTTAACTGTATAAAAACATTGGTACTCAAAAGATAATTCATTGGGATTCTCTGAGGATGCAAAGAGCATACAAGAGATATAAAAGCAAGTTCCTTCCTTTAAAAGAAACTCAACCCAGTGTACTCCTAAGGATGTATACACTATAATCACAGTCCTCCGCATGTAAGATTGTCCTCCATCAAGTATGGTGAGAACCCAATTAAACATTGAGTGGTATTTAATGGAAGTAGAAATAGTCGAGAGTTTCAGGTTTTTAGCTATACAAATCAAAGAACAAAGAACAAAACAGCACGGGAAACAGGCCCTTCGGCCCAACAAGCCCGTGCCGCCACCCCGATGTTCCCACCTCTACCCGTGATCCCTGTCTATGTTTATAGATCTATGGATTAAAAACTAAATTTGAGACAATTTAGGGAGAATTTGTTTTGCCAATTAGCCTAACAGCACATCTTTGGGATGTGGGAGGAAACCGGAGCACCCGGAGAAAACCCACGCAAGCACGGGAAGAATGCGCAAACTCCCACAGACACAGGCCCAAATCCATGTATCTGCACAGCAGAGCGATAGTCACTGAGCTGTCATGTTGCCCATCAAATGGTCCAGGTCAAGCATACACTAACGACGTGAAGCACTAGGATACTCTCAAAAAAAATCCAAGAGCAGCCCTCTCATGACCCATCGCGTGTATGCCCCTTGTTAGACAACAAGGTAGACCAAAGCACCTGTAGGATAAAAACAAGTACATCAATATCAACTATTTACACACTTCCCAGGGACTCCCAAGGCTCATGATCCCTATTTTAAATCAGTTTTCTATAGCCCTCTATTCCCATTCTGTTCACGTGCCCATCTAAGTATCAGCGACACTCTGTCCTGGTTCCCCCTCATGCCGATACTATAATTAAAAAGCCCATCAATGCCTCTACTTTCTCAGAAGACTCAGGAAATTTGGCACGTTAGCTATGAATCTCACCAACTTTTACAGATGCACCATAAAAAACATTCTTTCTGGTTGTATCACAGCTTGGTATGGCTCCTGCTCTGTCCAAGACCACAAGAAACTACAAAAGATCTTGAATATAGCCCAATCCATCACGCGAACGCGCCTCCCATCCACTGATTCTGTCCACACTTTCTGATGCCTCGGCAAACCAACCAGGATAATTAAGGACACCACTCACCCTGGACATTCTCTTTTTCACCTTTTTCAGTCAGGAGAAAAGTACAAAAATCTGAGGTCAGGTACCAACCAACTCAAGAATAGCTTCTTCCCTACTGCTGTCAGACTTTGAATGGACCTACCTTGCATTATGTTGCTCTTTCGCTACATCCTAGTTATGACTGTAACACTACATTCTGCACTCTCTCGTTTCCTTCTCGATGAACAGTATGTTTTGTCTACATAGCGTGCAAGAAACAATACATTTCACTGTACACTAATACATGCCACAGTAATAAATCAAATCAAATGATGGGGCTCTCACTCACTGGCTGCACAGCTGTGATGGAACTTCTAGGGACATCCCACAAATAAGGCCAATGGGGAACTTAAAAGGACAGTAGCCGGCCTTCCCCAAGATCGAGGACGCTACGGGCCAGATTCCTGTCTGCTGAGAGCTCCAATCCATCTGAGGCTAGTAACTACACTGAAAGCAGTGTTGTTGGCAGATAGTGGTAGTTATGACTACAACATGAGATTTGGTAACATTGCTGCAGACCAAAGTTAGGAGGTGGCTCTCAGCAGGGATCCATGCATCCTGAAGCTTGTTTCTCGGCCACGCATTGAGTGCATCTGAATAAGGAGGACTGTGGGAGGGAGACAGGGAGAGAAGGAGTGAGAGAGAGAGGGAGGGAGGGAGCCCACCTTCTCCCTCCCCCTCATCAGAAGTCCGCAAGCAATCCCACAGTGGCTTGCTCGTAGCGCTCAACACTTGATAAGTGGTTGGGGTTGGTAGCAGAACTGGGAAAAAGGCCCTTAAGTGAGCATTAACTGCCAGCCAGGGGACTTCCCACCAGAATTAATCGGGGTGGAGGTGGGAAAGCAGCAGGGCCCCCACTCACCAGCCTCCTGCCTGATTAAATGCACCCAACACTAAACTCACCATGGGGGAGGGCATTAAATTCTGCCCATCGTTGTAACATATCTCCCTTATATACTGAATGGTGATTCTTTCTTCAGTGACAATAGAGGCAAAACCACCATTGAAACTGTCCTCCAAATAAATAAATGGTGTGCAACTTTACATGACTGATATTTTGGAATGTATTCACCATTTTAACATAATGGGCAATAATTTGATATCAAAATAACAATACAGCTAGCCACACTCATTTTTATTTATTCACAAATGGTATAGCTACTTTGGACGAATGAAAAAGCAGCAGATAATCCAAAAGTTGCCATCTAAATTGAGCCATTCTGTCTACAACTTTAAAACAACAGCCTCCACCCTGTAGCTCACCACTCAGATGCATTGAATGGCCTTGCGTTCTTGTTTTTGCAAGCAATACAAGCACAAGATTCGTTTCAAAAAATTGTCTCATCTTTTTCAATTTGAGCTCCTTTTTGATGATGTGAAAGTGTTCCTGATAATCAATGGTTGGGATTTTTAGATGCTGTCTGTGGCAGGATCTGCTGTGATAGAAAATCTGGTTCTGGCCAAAAGCTCCATTCACTTTTAGTAGCACCGGAAAATCTCAGCCACGGGTGAAAGTGGAAAATTTCGGCCAACCTCACTAGAACTGAAAATTAACTATTATGGGCGTGGATTCACAGTCATCAGATTCCAATTGTTGTTGGTTTTTTTTTAAACAAAATTCACAAAGTCGAGGCAAACTGGATCATCACACTTGCAAGGGATTTAACATTGAAAGCAATTCTTATTACACCTCATTTCCTTTATTTTTTGTTTTCATTTTCCGTATTGGATTTGCCCACTCTAATTTACCGTTCCTTCTCAGTCCTGACACTGTTAATTTCATGAACCTTCAGTTTGATAATGAAATGCATAATTGCTTACCCTGTTCATTCAGGTTCCAGGTGCTCACTTGCCCTCTCATTGCACCAATGCCAACTCAAGAACTTCAGCAACTTGTCTGGCAAAGAATGCAGGCTAAAACATGCAAGGGCAAGTCAAACACTGGCATAGCAGTCTGCGATGTATTACTTTTAAAGTTCATAGAGTTAGAGTCAACAATCCTAATCTGCTAACCCTATTTGGCCTGCAGTCTCCTCTTCTTAAAATCCATCTTGCTATATCTTCCAACTTATGAGTTCCTTGTTTTATCATTACCACCGAAATTCTAGAAAGTTTTCCAATATTCAACTTAATATCCAACACAAAGATTAAACATGATTATGCTTCAAATCCTTTAAACTTTCACTATGCATTGCATAGGATCCAGTGAAGGTTAGGGTTGGTGGGGGGGGGGGGGGGGGGGGGGGGGGGTGATGGGGGAGTTACCCACAGGCACTAATGCAGAGAGACTGAGAATGTTGGGAATGGCATGCCCAAGGAAGTGATGTGGATCCCAGGAGAAGTACCCTTGCTCCTGACACTTCCCACCCAGGGTCCAAAGGGGCGAAGAAAAGTTAGAAGAAAGATAGTCAAGCCAGCAGCAGAAAGAAAAATTGTGCCAGCTGTCTCACTGAGTCATCACCAACCACAATCATACCCAGGTCGTTTCCCCACATGTATTTACCCTAGCTAGTCCCCATGACACTAACGTGCAATTTAGCATGCCCAATCAACCTAATGAGCACATCGTTGGACTAGGAAGAATTGGGGTCAAACCTCACGGGCATGATTTTGTTCTTTGGGTCAAGACCCTCACTTATTAAAATATGATGTAATTGAGAAAAATTTGTTAAGTTGTAATTGAGTACTGGGAGTGAAAGAAGAATGAACTGAGTTGACTCACATAACAAAATATCAAGTAATATTGCAGAGATATAGGGCAGGATTCTTCCGGTCACACCCACCCCAAGACCGGAAATTCCCATCTGAGGTCCAATGAACTTTGCATGATCCTACCCCACCTGCTAAGACTCCTGTGGATGGCAGGAAAAGAAAATTCCACCACGACGCATGTATATTCAAATGGACAGTGTGATCAGAACATGTGAACAAGATACGTTTGAATAGAGGCTTTGATTTTTAACCCTCTTAACAAAGTGACTGTACACAGGTAAATATCAGGCGAACAGATATTGCCCATTTTTCGAAGTGATCTAGTGTCTGTTAAGTGGAAGTTTCATGCCAGGTTTAGGAAAACAATGATTTTTAATTAAATTATTGAAGTGAGAAACAAAAACTCACAAGTGAAAAGGTTCAGCGTGAATTTACATGATCCTACTTTTAGCAGCAATTGAGGGAATAGGAATGGTGGATTACAACAAGATACGCAACTTCAAATTTCTGAATTCAGAATCTACAATACACACATCTTATTACAGGCAGCATAGGGATACTTACTTCATTTTTACTATATTTGAGTACAGTTTCATATCCCAATACATTTGTATTTTTCTTTCATAGATTAACTAACATTTCCTTAAAAAGGTTGTTTTTTTTCCTCTTCTCTGTAACTCTAACTGGGCGACATGGTGCCACAATGATTAACACTGCTGCCTCACAGTGCCAGGGACCCGGATTCGATTCCCAGCTTAGGTCTCTGTCTGCGTGGAGTTTGCACATTCTGCCAGTGTCTGTGTTGGTTTCCTCCGGGTACTCAGGTTTCTTCTCACACTCCAAAGATGTACAAGTTAGGTGGATTGGCCATGCTAAATTGCCCCTCAGCTTCAGGGCGATTAGCAGGGTAAATACGTAGAGTTAGGGGAGATAGGGCCTGGGTGGATTGTTCTTAATGCTGACACAATACGGTCTCCTGCATGTAGGATTCTATCATTCGATAAACTCTTGAGTTTCCAAATAGTATGATTAAACATCAGTGGGAAGCACAGCAGAATATTAATATTTAATTAAATTACTCAGTTTGCTCTCAATTTCATGTTTAAGTAATGCTCAATTGATTAATACCTAAATGCAGCTCGATGATTTCAATTTCTCACAGAAGTGCTTCCCTTTATAAGCAGACAAAGGGATGGAATTCTTATATCTGCGGCTTAATCCCATGGCTGGGGGAGGAGGGCGAGGGGAACGTATCCACCTGCAGAAGCCAGTGGGAAATGACGCCACATCCTTGGACGGTTGTGGGGGAGAGGGGGGGGGGCAGTGTGGAAGAATCTGGTCAGGTCACCATCTGCATCCCATTAGCAGGATGCAAATCAGTTCCACATCGTGGGTTTCCTAATCTGCCGTCATGGAGGAAGATCCGTGGGAAATTCACACTGGAGCAAAGTAAAGTTTTGAACTCTCGTTGAATACTCCCCCTTCCTCCCACCACAGTACTCACTGGCGGGGCCATGGGAGAATTCTGTCCGAGATCTTAGAAATTTGGCTGCGCCCGAAAACAAGCTCACAGGAGGCGAGAATCAAATGAGCTGGTGCTGACAGCTCGTTGCAAGTGTTCAGGGTGCGCACTATACAGCAGTATTAGAAAGTCTCTTATGTGGACACATATCTGTGATATGGCTACATTGCTGGTCCCATTTAAACACTGGTTAAGTTGCCTATCATAATGTTATATAATCTCCAAACAAGAAGGGAGAGGAAAGGGACCTGGATTCAATTCTGGCCTCAAGTTACTGTCTGTGTGGAGTGTGTACTTTCTCCCCGTGTCTGGCTGGGTTTCCTCCGGGGGCTCCGGTTTCTTCCCATAGTCCAAAGATGTGCGGGTTAGGTTGAATAGCCATGCTAAATTGCTCCTAGCGTCAAGGGGATTAGCAGGGTAAATGCAGGTTACAGGAATAGGGCCTGGGTAGGATTGTGGTCGGTATTGATGTGATGGGCCAGATGGCCTCTTTCTGTACTGTAGGAATTCTAATGCATAGTTATACATTTTCATTTTGAATCAACATTTTAATTTTTAAAATGTAATTAGAGAGAGGCATAAAATAGATTACTACAAAATGCTCGGAAGTAATCAATAGTCAATTAAAATCAGTTTTGTTTTCCCTACAGAGATAAGTTTTTAATGCACTGTGCATTATAAATGAAGTAAAGCTCTGCTTCAGCACCCTCTAATATATCCTCTCCCTGATAAACCACTCCACAGAGTAAAATCAACATGAATAGAAAGGAAATGAAAAGGTCTAGGAAAATAATAATTGCATTAGATAAATGATCTCTTGCACAATTTAACTTGACTATGCCAGATGAATAATTACTTACTGTGAGTGCAGTCTAATCTTTACATTATCTTCACTTTAATATCAATGGAGTTAAAGGTTCCTGTACTGTTCTTGGAGACAAGAAAGGAAGCATTAAATCTGCCGCGTTACCAAATTTTTGGAGACAGCTCTTGCTCAATTCCCAAAATACATCTTGATGTTTCAGGACGGGAGGCAGTGGTGTTGTGGTATTGTTGCTGGACTAGTAATCCAGAGACTCAAGGTAATGCACTGAGGACCTGGGTTTGAATCCCATCATGGCAGATGGTGAAAATTGAATTCAATAATGATCTGGAATTAAAAGTCTAATGATGACCATGAAATCATTGATGATTGTTATAATAACCCATCTGGTTCACTGATGTCCTTCAGGAAAGGCATGGTGGCACGGCAGTCAGCATTGCTGCCTCACAGCACCAAGGGCCCAGTTTCAATTCCAGCCTTGGGTCACTATTTGTGTGGAGCTTGAACTTTCTGCCCGTGTCTGTATGGGTTTCCTCCTAGTGCTCTGGTTTCTCCCCACACTCCAAAAATGCATGGGTTAGGTTGATTGGCCATGCTAAATTGACTCTGATGTCAGAAGGATCAACAGAGTAAACATGTTGGGTTATGGGAAGGTGGTCTGGGTCGGATTGTGGTCGGTACAGACTCAATGGGCCGAATGGCCTCCTTCTGGACTGTAGGGATTCTATGGTTCTATGAAATTTGTCATTCTTACTTGGTCTGGCCTACATATGACTCCAGATCCACAGTAATGTAGTTAACTCTTAAACGCCCTCAGGAGTGGGCAATAAATGCTGGTGATGCCCACATCCCATGAATAAAAAAAGGATCTGAAAAAACTCTCTAAATTCAAATTACATTTTATAATTGTTAGGCCACTTATCAAATGATGATTTTGGAATTCTGCAGATAAACCACAAGACTGTGAAGACAGCAGATTAGATTTCTCATGTATTCTGAATTAGATAACAGGAATGGGATTTAGAACATTTAACCTCTTGAACCTATTTCACAGCTCTCAGCTGGGAGGGGCCAGAACTAATATAATTGGTTGTGGCCCAACTCGTACCCAAATTAGAGAGTCAGGATTGGTGGGTGAGTGAGTGGAGGGCGGCGTGGGAGGGAATGGATAAGAATGTTCTCCTCCTAAAGGTACCACGCTGCAAGGAGAAGTTTCACAACACCAGGTTAAAGTCCAACAGGTTTATTTGGAATCACAAGCTTTTGGAGCACTGCTCCTTCATCAGGTGAGTCAACATCATGCCCCAAGAAGGCAATAGTGACCATGATGGCTGTTGGATTGGCCCATGATTATGTCTGTCAATATACTGCACTGGTTTATCATCGCCTTTTGCATATGGTGATCAGGGAACATTCCCACTCTTTGCCATCTGTCCCAGTACATTGGAAGGATTTTGCAGGCTGATAATCAAACTTTCTAGTCAGTTATGAACACAACTTCCGTGACCAGCCGAAAGGTGAGGATGCTACCATGACATCACAAGCCCCCTAAATAAGGGAGGGGAAAAAAATTCTGATTCCCTCGTGCTACACAATGACTCTTCTAGAAAGGAGGCACACAAATACATAGGGTGAAACATAAATCAAATTCAGCTATGATACCTGCCACAGTCATTTCATGTCTAAATCATAAATGATGGATAACTATTTAGACATGGCATTAAATAAAGTAAGGAAACTTTTATCTGGTTATCCATTACCCATAAAGAGTTAAACAATTGTGGAAGAAAGGAAGAATTAAAAAGGAAATTAGTAAATCATAGAATCCTACAGTGCAGAAAGCGGGCATTCAGTCTGCACTGACCTCAATCCGGCCTATGCCTTATCCTCATGCATTTATCTTAGCTATTCCCCATGATATTAATGGCAATTTAGCATGGCCAATCCACCTAACCCACAGATCTTTGGACTGAGGGGAAACCGGAGCACCTGGAGGAAACCCACACAGACATGGAGAAGACACGCAGACTCTGCACAGTCAGTGATCCAAGCTAGGAATCGAACCCATGTCCCTGGTGCTACCTTACACTGCTAATCACTGTGCCATTGTGTCTCTGGTGTGTAGCGGTGTGTATATTCAAAAATCTACTCGGGCAACTTTGTGCAAGGAAAAGACTGATCAGATTTACATATACGCTTCAAGCTTTTGATTAGTTACAACGGGCAAAATTTTCCTAAAACGTGTCAGGTACAGACTGCAAATCAGCACGCGTCTCTCCGGATGCAAAGCCAAGTTTTAACAAAGAACAAAGAACAACACAGCACCGGAAACAGGCCCTTCAGCCCAACGAGCCCGCGCCACCGTCCTAACGTCTTAATGACACTGCTTTTCACTCCAGATTTTCTGTCACTCAGTATATAAGGAATACAGGAACATGATTTGTGCTGTCACTCTGGTAGGGTGGGGCCTGGCTCTATCAGGGTACCATCTTTAAAGGTGCCCCAATCTGCGCTGGAATTAAACTTCCCATTACATGATCACGAGGGACCCTCATCCACCTACAATAAGCATTGAGGTGACCTCCCTACTCCTGCCCCACCATGCAAGCATCAAGATGACCTAACCCACAATGCACACATTGGGGCATTCCCCTCATGCCAGTGGCAACAATAAGATCGATAATGAGATTCAAATTTATAAACGAATATGCTAATCAGGTTTGCATCTTCCCTGGGCATGAACTTGACTGTCTCATCAGAGGGGGTCAGGGAAGATCCCAAACCAAAATCTAGCCAGTTCGAATCCTGTTTTAGGCTTCTCATTTATCAGCAAAATTTGAGACTGTGATCAGTATGTCGCTAAATTGCAGCCAATATTACTGGACACAATTTTCTTTTATTCTAGTGAAAGAAACACAGAAAAGCAGAGCAGGGATAGATCATTCAGCCCTTTGAGCCTTTGATCATTCTTATGACCACGGCTGATCCTTTATCTCTCATACTCTTTGATGTGTTAGGTCTATAAATCTATTTCCTGTTAAACATATTCAATAACTTGTCCTCCATAGCCACCTGTGGTAGAGAATTCCACAGGAGCACGACTCTCAGTGAAGTTTCTCCTCATTTCAGCCCTAAATTACATATCCTGTATCATGAGACTGCAGCCCTTTGTTTTTGATGTCCTTAGCCAGGAGAAATAACATCACTGCATCCAGCCAGTCTAGTCATCAGAATTTTTTACGTTTTAATGAGATCCCTTCCCATTGTTCTAAACTCCAGTCAACAAAGACTGGATTACACTAATTCCATTTTCTAGCGCTTGGTCCATAGCCCTGGAGGTTGCTCAGCACAAGTGAATAGGTAAATACTTCTTAAATATTATGAGGGTTTTTGACTCAACCACCCTTTCAGGCAGCAAGTTCCAGAGTTTTTCTTCAACTACTCTCTTAGGCTTCTACTTTTTATCTTAAAACTCTGGCCCCTGGTTATTGACCTTTCTAACTAATGGAAAAAGTGCCTTTATCCATCCTATCTATGCCCCTCATAATCTTAAGCAGTTTTATCAGGTCCCCTCTCAATTTTCTCTACTCCAATCTTTCCTCATAGCTCAAATCCCTCAACCCAGGTATCATCCTGATTAATCTCCTCTTCTCCCTCTCATACACAATCACATCCTTCATATAATGTGGTGATCAGAACAGCACACAGTATTCTCCTTGAGGCAAACCAGAGTTTTCCAACAGGATCTCCCCTGTTTTTGTACTCTAATAAAGGCAAGCCTTATCTACCTGCCCTGCCATCCTTCAGGATCTGTAGTTTTGTCCTCCAACATTCCTCTGATCTTCAGTACGTTCCAGCGTCCTATCATTCATTGTGTAATCCTTTGCCTTGTTAACCCGTTCCCAAGTGCATTACCTCACACTTTTCCGGATTAAATTCCATTTGCCACTGACTGGAGAATTAAAATAAATGGCCAGAGATAGCTGTTAACATTCGCCGTTATCTCTAGTTTTCACAAGAGAGGAGTTCCAACTGTGTCCCTTCCTTGTGTGTAGCTGCCGAGGTCCTATTAAAGGTTCAAGTTTATTGATTAGTGTCACAAGTAGGTTTATGTTAATACTGCAATGAAGTTATTGACCAGCAGGTCTTATGGACTGTGGAAGGAAATTGGAGCCCCTGAAGGAAACCAGTGCAGACGTGGGGAGAACATGCAGACTCCACACAGACAGTGACCCAAGTTAGGATTTGACCCTGGGGCCCCTGGCAGCAGTGCTAACCACTGTGCCATTCATACTTAATGTTTGAAGAACTACTACACATTGAATGTTTAAAAATAAGCCTATGCATTAAATTAGTAAAAGCCACAATCCTTGATAACATAACTTAGTCGCTGGCCACCCATCTTGCATTTATCAGGACAGATGCAAGAATACCAGATTTCAAAAATAACAATTTATACTACATGAGAAAAGGATGGTCATTGATTTGCAAGTGGATGATTGGTCAAGGCTTTGCTATAGTGACACTACCAGGGATCTGTACATGCCCAAACATTGTACCTATTTCAATTCAACAAAAGCATGGGAGGCAACTGCTCCCTGCTGCATTCCTCATGGCAACTGCAAGATGAATCAGAATCCACTTGCCAACCAATTAGCACCCTTTTCACATGCAGTATGAATTGTTAATACTTTGAAACCTGATATTTGTATGTCTGTCCTAATGCTTGCAAGATAAAAAGCTTGGACAGTTTGTCTCTCTTTTTCAGCAACGTTCAAGGGTCTTCATAAAGAATATTGCTCCATTAACAGCTAAAAATAATTAACTTCTTCTGTGACAGATTATCATAATTAATTTTAGTATAGTACAGAACTCTGAAATCAGGCAAAATGACTAGAGAAGGCAGGAAGAATTCTGAGTGAAACTATTTATGTGGCTCTCCTGAGTTTGTATTTGAGAATAAATCTGAATATTTATACTACACTAAAGTATTACGTAAATCTCGAAGTCCCTAATATCTCATGTGATCCCTCCACTGCCTCTGATTTGTTACGATGCCAATCAAACAAATCTTTGTGCACTCTGCACAGAATGCTGGCTGAGGTGTGAAAACCAATATGTAGTTCTCCAGCTGCACAACTTTCTCTCCAGATGTTATGGCAGTCTGCACAAAAGATATGGAAGCATAGTTTTTGCCATCACATTGGCAGTGTGGAGCCTAATAGACCCAACAACGCTGGCTCCATCGAGACGGGCACTTCAATCTGCACGGTGGAAAATACTCCACACAGAAAATACTTCACACAGAAACAGACAGCTGCCCTCACAGTGAAGGGGACCACTCTTCCCCATTGGAACTCCCCAAAGCCCTTAGCTCTGCCTTTTCCTGGACAGGAATCTCGTTATGTTACAGGCAAGGGGTAGGAAAAATGACGTCTTGTCAGGGAGATTCTCATTTTCCGATTCTCGGGGGAATTTTGTGCTTGCTGTTTGCACTCACAGTAAAACTGCCCCCATATTATTGCAAGAACAAATATTTTTTCCAACTAGATACTGGGAAGCCACGTCATTCCTGACAAAATTCATTCTTTAGCCATCAACTCCATCCCTCAACCTGGCCACTGTCTTAAGAGAAGTAGACCTCAGAACTTGGGCACTGTTTTTGATACTCAGTTTCTGATCTTTCTTCCTCCCCTTCATTAAGATCCTTTCAGCTCAAGAACAAAACCTGTCTCTGCCCCTGTTTCAGCTCAATTGCTGCTGAAGTCCTCACCGATGCCTCTATCACCTCTGGGCTCAGCTATTTTAATACTCTCCTTATTGGCATCACAAACGCTCTGTAAACCAGAGACCATCCAAAATTCACAGTTCACACATCACCAGGTATACCTCACTGCCCAACTCAGCCTGACAATTCCTTGATTTTACAATTCTCGTTCTTGTTTGAAAATCCTTCCATGGCATTGCCCCTCCTATTTCTGTCATCCTCTCCAGCACCACAATCCTACAAGATCTCTAAGCTCCACCAACTCCAGTCCTGATGCATTTTTGTTCTTCCAGCATTGATAGCTGTCTCTTCAGCTTATCAGCTTCAGAATTCCCTCTGCAAACATCTCTGCCTCTCTCTCCTTTAAGGTGCTCATTAATACCAACCTTTTTGACCAAGCTTTTGGTCACAATTCCTAATATCCCACGTGCATTACTTTTTAATTCATTCCTGGGATATGGGCATTATTGGCTAGGTTAGCATTTATTGCCCATTCCTGGCTGCCCTTGAGAAGATGGTGGTGAGCCGCTTTTTTGAATCATTGCAGTTCATGGGCTGTGGATTGTCTCACAATGCCATTAGGGAGGGAATATCAGGATTTTGACTAGCAACCGTGAAGGAATGGTCATATATTTCCAAGTCAGAATGGTGAATGGTTTGGAGGGAACTTGCAAGTAGTGGTGTTCCTACGTATCTGCTACCCTTGTCCTTCTAGATGGAAGCAGTTGTGGATCTGGAAGGTCCTGTCTAAGGATCTTTCGTGAATTGCTGCGGTGCATCTTGTAGAGAGCACACATGATGCTACTGAGTGTTGGTGGTGGAGGGACTGGTAGACGCGAGGCAATCCAACAGGCTGCTTTGTCCTGGATGGCGTCAAGCTTCTTGAGTGTTATTACAGCTGCACCCATCCTGGCAAGTAGGGAGTATTCCATTGCAGTCCTGATTTGTGCCTTGTAGATGGTGGACAGACTTTGGGGAGTCAGGAGGTAAGTTACTTGCCGCAGTATTCCTAGTCTCTGACTTGCTCTTGTAGCCATATGTTTATGTGGTGAGTCCAGTTGAGTTTCTGGTCAATGGCAATCCCCAGGATGTTGACAATAGAGGATTCAGTGATGGTAACACCATTGAATATCAAGGGGTGATGGTCAGTGTTATTGGTGATTGTCATTGCCTCAGTCTCAATTTTTGTTTCATAATGCACCACAAATCAGCTTAACTATTTTAAGGCTGCTATATAAATGCAATGTGGGCTAAAAGGGAGAAACAACCAACAAAGCCGGGAGGTGTACTGCCAAAGTGGGTGTTTACAGCAAGGTACCAATTGCAGAGCTGTCCTGCTAGAGACCAAGGTGCAAGTTGCTTTATCTATCCTCTTAGCTGCAGTACAAATAGGTCTCAGGTGACACAGCTGCAAACAACTGATTGATCTTTATTCCCAACAAAAAAAACCTTATGGAAACACTAGTTTAAAAAATGAAAACACTGTCACACATCAGACCGTTTGTATGACAATGGACTGGCAGCACAGAGCTGTTGCTTCTTAATTTCCTACGTTTGGCTCTCAATCTCATTCTATTTAGGAGTGCACTTCTGAAAGATGTAGGAAAAACCGGTGGCTCTGTTGGCCACTCGTGCATTTCCTGGTAAGCAGATTACAGCAGCACTGATTGATGAATGTGCAAAATCAGAATAGAAATATAAAATGGTTCTGTGATTTGCAAAAACACAAGAATGATTAGCAGAATGTACATCATCCTAACCATACAATGCCAATACTGATTTCCATGACATAACTGAAGTATCTTCAGCACAGTCAATAGCAGGCGGTGGGTGGAGGGCGGGGGAGACAATTGTTCACAGACTTGATAGTAATTTTACCTCTTCATTTAACTATATTTGTAATACATAACTACTTTCTTACTTACGTATCAAGGTTTCTTTAAAATATTAATAGCTGTATGTTGACTCTTTAAATCCATTAACACCAAACGCCTTTAGAAGAAAGCATTTGTTTTAAAATTCAAAGAGTACAATTACACTTGAATCAGCTAATAAAAGCGGAGTGGGGTAGGTAGATAAATTGTAACTAGGGAGAATGGAGATCCAACGAAATCAAACCACACAGTGCCACGCAGTGATGGAATGCAGATGTGAATACAAGTGCTGAAGGCTTGAACGTGAAAGTGGCCTTTACCTTCGGAATGGATGATACAGCCGTCGACTCCGACAGCCTTGGATATGTGTATGAACTATATGCATGTCCAGTGGGATGTGTTGACTTAAATGCACTGGCAGCATATGGCACACTTGGCTCCTGCAGTCCAGATCCTGATTTTGATCTCTGTCTCATAGTCGGCTGAGGACTTGTCTGTATGACATAGGATGACTTTGGTCGCTTGTCCAAGTCTTCCCTTTGGGGATCTGGACCCCAGTCTTTCTCTTTGCATTCCAATTTTTCCCTAGGGATTTCTCTTTGAGCATTTCTAGAAGGTGTACTTTGTTGGTGTCTCCTGTGAACTGGTGGTGACCTTTGAGCTCTTGGGGAGTCCCTGCTTGCCATAATGTGATCTGCAGGCCTAATCTTTGACACCAAATATGCATAATAGTCTGGTGGCAATCTACCAAAATCTCCCTTGTGCGCATTTTCTTCTAAATAATATGTTTCTACAGACCGAACTCTGTTAGAATCCTGGCCATTTTGTTGAGCAGCTTTGTTATATTTGAGATGTCCATCCCAGTCTTCAGTGTGATTGCTCTGTTCTTTGCAGTTCCCTGCTGTAAACTCATTTGGAGGTTCAATATCATATGAATGTCTGAGATAATAATGGCTGTAGCCATTTTCTTCAGGACTGCACAGGCTATGGTTGGAATTTTTCTGTGGCGGAGCAGGTGGACTCTCCCTACGCAGAGAGTTTGAGCGAGTTACAGAAATATCATTGAACTCTTCCAAAAGGCCATTTAAAGACGTGTCTTTCCATGCTCTGTTTCCTCTGACTATAGTCTGTAATAAAAAATAAATCAGTTAATATAGATGGACGGTACAGTGAATCATACTTAATATCAGAATACAGCAGTCAGTGCTTTAAAGCTCAACGTAATCTTTTGTATAGAACATTTTTTGATATTTCTTTTGGAGACAAATTTCTCTTCGAGACAAATTACAAATATTCACTGCTATTCTCATTTTAAAATGTCTATCTGGTGTTAGGTTGTGTTGGTCCAATCGAAATGCCCTTCCAATCCTTTCCACTTGGTCTCAAGTATTCCCATGAGAGCCACCAATGAGGTAGAATTATAGAGTACCTCCAGGGCAGGAGGCGGCCATTTGGCCCATTGAGCCTGGCCTGACAACACTCCTACCCAGGCCCTATCCCCATAACCCCATGTATTTACCCTGCTACTCCCTCTGATATCAAGGGACAATTTTAGCTTAGCCAATCCACCTAACCAAAACAACTTTTGGATTGTGGGAAGAAACCACAGCACCTGGAGGAAACCCTCGCAGGCATGGGGAGAATGTGCAAGCTCCACACAGAAAGTCACCAAGGCTGGAATTGAGCCCCGGGGCACAGTCACTGTGAGACAGCAGTGCTAACCACTATGCCACCATACTGCCCGGTGATAGATATCACCCAATTCTGATCAAATGGGCTAGGGGTTTGGGTGACGAGTAGATAGGGAAGTTTAAGAATACATTGGACTTAACGTTGAGTGATAGTGGGGCTTTCAGTGATGGGCTTTTTTCTAAATTGTTCTTCCCTTTCTAAGGGCCACTTTCTGCAAAAGTGGTCTAGAAATAAAACCACAATTGCTGAAAATTTGCAATAAGAAATAAAACCGTTGGAAACACACAATGCATCAGTCATCATTTGAAAAACAAAGTGATCGTATAATGTTAACTGTCGGCATCCTGCATCATGGACTTGCTGTGCATTTCTAACATTTTCTGTTCTTATAAAAGGCTCTACCTGTCAAATATTTTCTGTTGAATAGTGTCAATGAAATGTTCAAAATAAGGATAATTCACAGTTACTGAAGTCAAATTACTGGCTAATTTGAAAATATTAAGAATAAAATCATCACTTTGGTGCTATTCACATTACTCAATCCGAATTGATAGAAACTTTAATCGTCACCACAGAAAATGACCAGAACTTTCTGGCCTTTCACGCCAGCGAGATCTTCTGGTCCCACTGACAGTGCACACCTGCTGTGGGTTTCATGGCAGTGACAATGGGAAATCTCATTGACCACGGAGACATCAGAAAATCCTGCTGCCAGTGAATGGCGGACCACCTCCCACCACCACGAAATGTACAGCAGGTTGCAAGTAAATCCCACCCAAATGTCTACATTATTAGAAGCAAAGTGTAGGAAGAAAAGTATAGCTTTCTCAGCTGACATTGAAATCCAGTAGCAATTCACAGTGTACAATGTCAAATTTCAACATTAGAGCAGAATTAATTTTATTTTGTCAATACCATGCAACAATACTATCAGTATTTGAATTGTAAAACTTTTTTTCACATTTTTTGGAATGTTCAGTGCTATACTCACCATTAGAACTGGAAATTCACAATTTATTTTTGCTCAATTTGTCAACAAGTATTGATCATTAGTTATTCTTCAGGTGAAGATGTGGATTTTGTTTTATTTATTCGTGGAATATGGGTGTTGCTGGCTGGCCAGCATTTATTGTCCATCCCTAATGGCTCTTGAGAAGGTGGTGGTGAGCTGCCTTCTTATGGGTTGACCACGTTGCCATAAGGTAGGGAATTCTAGGATTTTGGCCAGCGACTGTGAAGGAATGGCGGTATATGTCCAAGGTAGGATGGTGAGTGGCTTGCAGGGAAACATGGTGTTCGCATATGTCTGTTGCCCTTTGTCCTTCTAGATGTAAGTGGTTGTGGGTTTGGAAGATGCTGTCTAAGGATCTTTAGTAAATTGCTACAGTGCATCTTCTAGATAGTACACACTGCTGCTACTGAGTGTTGGTGGTGGAAGGGGTGCATGTTATTAGATGTGGTGCCAATCAAGCGGGCTGCTTTGTGTTGGCTGGTGTCAAGCCCTTTGAGTGTTGTTGGAGCTGCACCCATCCAGGCAAATGGAGAGTATTCCATCACACTCCTGACTTGTAGATGGTGGATAGCATTTGAGGAGTCAGGACATGCATGCAAAAAAAATTTCTAATGCAGACCTGAGAAAAAATGGGATGCACTTCAATTTTCAGGTCTTTTATTCCATACCTTCTCCCCTCCCTTTGAGTCCCCCTCCCACAAATTAATTTATTTGCATAAAATTTAGCAAAAAGAGTGGGGTGGTAAGAACATTTCATATCCTTGTCTCCAAACAAAGAAAGAAAATGTCCCTCAGAGAAAGAGATCTGCTGTCCTCACTCAGCCTGGCCCACATGAGATTCCAGATCCACAGCAATGTGGTTGACTCTCAACTGCTCTCCAAGGACAACTAGTGATGGACAATAAATGCTGGCCAGGCAGCGATGCCCATGTCCCATGAATCAATAACAAAATAGAGTTTTCAGAAGCCACTTTGGAAGAAAGCCTGTTGAGCTGATCTTGCCAATCAAGACTACAAAAAACAGACCATCAATCAGACATTCAGTACTGCAATGTTGATAAATTCGTGATTCTAAAGCCAGTCTACTATAGTGCACTTCCCTTTGAACACTTTCTCGTGTTTGCATAGGGTAAGATTCATAGAATCCTTTCATCAAGTCTGCACTGACCACAATCCCACCCATCTCCATTCCTGTAATCCCACCTGTTTACCCTGCTAATCCCCCTGACACTAGTGTCAATTTAACACAGCCAATCCACCTAACTCACAAATCTTTGGGCTGTGGGAGGAAATTGGAGCACCCGGAGGAAACCCCCGCAGACACAGGGAGAATTTCCAAAATCCACACAGACAATGACCCGAGGTGGGAATTGAACCCCAATTCAATTGATGCTGTGAGATAGCAGTGCTAACAACTGAGCCACTGCGCTGTCTAATGTTTTTCTTTTTTGCCCTGATTATAGTTAAATCACATCAACAAAGACAATGAGAACAGTTGTTCCACATTGTGTTCTATAGTAGGTAGTACATTTGCAGAATATTACATATCAAATTTGAATGATTATAGTAGTTACATTTCTAGCCTACAACCTGATATAAATGTGATTCCATTGTGGGGAGTAAGACCTTTTTTCAACGGAGATAACTCCTGATGCAAAAATCTGCATTCATTAAAAGTCTTGTGCATAAGATATTGCATATCAAATGCTTGGGATGGCGCACTGAAACTACCTGCAGCAAGGAAAAAAAAATCAAACCTTTTCTCATTAGCTGAAATACTTATTATGTTGAAATATGATCAGGAAAGATTCCAGAGAAAAGCAACTAATTCAAATGCTGCAATTTCAACCAATCAGGCCGCCCAATTTAATTCCCAGCACCACTCTGGTTTCTGAGCCAGTTGAAAATGCAGTCGTATAACTAACGTTGACAATATCAGAAAAGAACGCCATGAAAGTCATTGGATAAATCCTAAAGAGAAAGAAAATGAGCGTGAGAGGAAAGGGTGTTCCAGCTTTTCCAACATTCTGTTGTGGGAAGCAATACCAAGAGAGACCCAAGAACCAAATGGGAAAAGATTCTTAAAGCGATCCAGGGATTTCGTGCTGCTTTGACAAATTCTGCAGCAGATCCAGGAAGCAATGAGTTTTTAAACCATAGTCATATGGAATCGCAATTCCCTGGACAGCATGGTTTCAACCAGCACCAGAAGCTACACGAAAGATGATAACCATACTTCAGATGTCAGACTAACCCTGTGCAATACCATTGGCAATCTATCAAATATTTGTAAGTAAATATACTGCAGTTGTTGACATATAAGCCAACCTTTGAAGCCTCGAAGAACCCTTCCAAAAACAGGTGTTGACTTTTACGTCGTGTTGAAAAGTTAGAATACCAGCGCGCAGAAACGGGTGTTCGCCATCTTGAAACATCATTTGCTTCTGACGCAGAAAGTGGGTACGTTGTCAATTCCTGAGCACTTTCTCAACACAGCTTGATCCCTAACGCCCAGTTATCAGGTACTGGTAAGTAAGACATGCCTTTGTGGGAAGGAAAATTGAGGCTAACTACAAATGCCAGTATGGCATGTCCTGTTTGAAAAAGGGAGGGTACACCAAGTATGTGCAAAATTAGGATATCCAGGGCTGGACAAATGGGGTCATCATATATTTCAGGTCAAATTATAAGTCAGGATTTATGGTATTTCATTATTTTCTATCTTAATTCAATAGTTTGTCACAGATCCTGCAAACACCACTAAGATAATGACCAGAATATGCTCTAATGACGTCAATTGAGATATAAGCTATGGTCACGGCGTGGAGAATTCTCTTGCTCTTCTTTTAAATAGTGCCAGGAGTTCTTTCATATCCCCTGGAGAGGTCAGGTGGAATTTTGGCTTAGGATCTGAAGGGCAACACCTCAGACAATGCAGCTTTTCCTCAGTGCATTGCACAGGTTCAGAACTGAGGTGCAGAAAGTGAAAACCACCAGAACACATGCAAAATTCTTCAGAGTTGTAACTGAGATTTACTAGATAGATGTGAAGGGAGTTGCAAAAAGACTTGGCTGTCACGCACCACAATGCTGCTGTGCATGGTATTGATCCAGGGGCATGCAAACTGAAGTAATATCTATTATTAAATCCTTTTCATTTGTAACTAATCTGAGGTGCAAAGACCATAGTGACAAGGTCTATTTAATTTTACTTAATGAGCTGTGACCCCTAATCACTGGCAATTAGACTGATTTTCACAATTTCATCCTGTTCTCAATATACTGTACAGGATTTCAGACTCACTGTGATTGAAGCATTCAATGTAACCTGTCAGATCAGTTTCAACTTCTTCCATTGTGGCTTTTACAAACTGAATGTCAAGTTGCAGTGCAGTGAGTTATAACACTGTCTTACAGCTTCTGGACATACGGGCTTAGGCCCAGATCCAGTCCGATGTTAAGAAAATATTTTCGCTCTGAGGGCTGCTGACTTCTAAAATTAAGCCTTGCAGCCAAGATAAACTGTTGGTATAGTGCTGAGATAGACATACCAGGTATCTAACCAAATAGTTGCCATAGTCCCAGCTGAGCATAGGTGGCGATTTTAACCCAAAGATCACCACAACTAAGGTGAGGTGCAATATTGAGAAGGCCCATGAATAATCTCAGCCAGTATGGGAATTGAAGCCACTAAATAGCTCTCCAGCCAAATTGAGCTAACCGAATCCCCAACCAAATGTTATATTCCCAGTGCAGACAAAATATCCCTCTCTAAAAACAACAGCAAATACTTGTTCCAATAGTGGGGAAGCCGAGTACCAGGGGAAATAATCTTAAAAGCAGAGCCAGTCTAAGGAGAGAAATAAGGAAATAATTCTTCATGCAAAAAGTGGCAGAAGTATAGAACTTTCTCCCACAGGTACCAGTTCAATTAATATTTAAAATCCAAAATTTTTGCTAAGGAATTATAAAAAAGGATCTGGAGCAAGACTATTAATCCAGAATAAAAGCAAATTGCTGAGGATGCTGGAATCTGAAACCAAAAGAGAAAATGCTGGAAAATATCAGCAGATCTGGCAGCATCTGTGAGGAGGAAAAAGAGCTGATGTTTCGAGTCCAGACGACTCTTTGTCAAAGCTTTTCTCTCCTTACAGATGCTTCCAGGCTTGCTATTAATCCAGAAACTCAACTAATGTTCTGGGAATCTGGGTTTGAATCCTGCCACAGCAGATTGTGGGATCCGAATTCAATAAAAAATGTTTGAAATTAAAAATCTACTAATGAACATATATTTGTTGTCGATTGTCGGAAAAACCCACCTCGTTCACTAATGTCCTTTAGGGAAGAAAATCTGCCATCATTACCTGGTCTGGTCTACATGCAATTCTAGAGCTACAGCAACATAGTTGATTCTCAACTGCTCTCGGACAACTAGCTACGGGCAATAAATGTTGGCCAGCCAGCGATGCCTATGTCCCACAAATGAATTAAAAAAAGGCAGGTGGATGGTGTAAAGATACAACCTCCTCAGCAACAGGCCTGAGGTGCAGAATGTCTAATACCTATTCTTTTACCTTTATTAACCTTCCATTGGCAGCGCAGTATTCCTGCATCTGGCAATTCCTTTTATCTTTTTTCTTGCTGGCTTGCACTTTTTAACCTCTTTTTTAAAAAAAAAATCCATCCTGCTGCTGCTGAAGTAATTTAGGTCACATGTCAATATTCTAGACATCTGATAACTGTATGAACAAGGTTTCAAAACTTCACACAGTCATTCAGTGTTTAAAAAAACAAACCAAGCTTTAATGTGCGATTTCTTAATTACGCAAAACGCGATATTTGAAACTATAAGTGAATGAATTTAAATCAGGGTAGGCAATAAAAACAACAGGAAGAACACATTTATTCCACCCATGGTAACACTAAATAAATTTGCAAAATTAATTGGTAATATTGTAGAGGTAAGAAAGGGGAAAGAACAGGATGCTTTTAAAAGCTCTTTTTTATTGTAAACATTTTAAATTCTTTTAGCAGATGAAATTATGCTGTACTGGCATTACAGTGGTATGAAAGCAATAAAGCCTTTGTATGTCTGATTATAGAATCCTACATTGCAAAAGGAGGTCATTCAGCCCATCAAGTCTACACTGACCCACAATCCCACCCAGGCCCTAGACCCATTATCCCATGCAATTATTCTAGCTAATCCCCCTGACACTAAGGGGCAATTTAATAAGAAACTTGACAACACCAGGTTAAGTTCAACCGATTTATTCGATAGTAAACTCACAAGTTTTTGGGGTTTCTCCCTTCGTCAGGTGAATGGAGACTTCTGGCCTCAGACAGAGCACGTAACAGTACAGACCAGCCTTGAGTGACTGTCTATTTGGAGTTTGCACATTCTCCCAGTGCCTGCGTGGGTTTCCTCCACGTGCTTCGGTTTCCTCCCACAGTGCAAAGATGTGCAGGTTAGGTTGACTGACCATGCTAAATTGACTCAAATGTCAGGGGATTAACAGTGTAAATATGTGGTGTTACAGGAATAGGGCCTGGACAGGATTGTGATTGGTGCAAACTTGATGGGCTAAATGGCCTCTTTCTGCATTGTAGGGATTCTGTGATATAGCTTCAGTCAAAAAATGTACCTCAATTGTTCTTCCCTGCATTGAAAAAGCAGTCAATAATTTTGCTTGCAAATACTGAGAAGCCATTGCTTTATTTCAAAATTATTCACGCAACAGGAATAGAGTTAGCTCACCAGCTTTTGTTAACCTGTTATTTTACCAGGTCACTGATTAAATTGCTTACAACCAACTACTTGAATACAAATAGAATCCCCACAATGCAGGAGACAACCGCTTGGCACATCGAGCCTGCACTGACAACAACCCAACCCAGCCCCGACCCCTGCAATCCCACACATATTGGGACACTAAGGGGCAATTTTGAGTGGCCAGTGAATCCAACGCGCACATCTTTGGACCGTGGAAGAAACTGGAGCATCTGGAGGGAACCCATGCAGATAAGGGGAGAAAATGCAAACTCCACACAGTCACCCGAGGCCAGAATTGAACCTGGCTCCCTGGCACTGTGAAGTAGCACTGCTAACCACTGTACCACCTTATTATGTGATCACAGCGCTGTCTTTGTACAAGTAAACTTTTAACTTCAATACAATTACAAATGTTAATATCCATAATTGCTGTTTATTATAAATTAGTTACATATTTTAGTTCCAAGCATATTTATCAAGGTAGAACACATTGAACTGACACAAGATGTAAGGACAAAAGAAATATCTAATCATTAAAGACTATCAAGTTTTAAATATCACAATGTCATCTCATATATAGAATTAAAGTCAAACGTTTTCAAGTGCCTGCCTTACATTTCCATTTTATTGTTTTTAGAACTGTTCTGGGGGCTTGTTCTGGATTTCAGTGACAGCAGCCATTTTTCACGAGGCTCCTTGCACAGTCTGTTCTTTGATGATAAGCTGCAATGGGGAAATATTTCCTGGTTGCAGAAAGACTTGCTCCCTCTCAGCAGCAGAATAAGATTCAAAGCAAATTAACCGTGATAAATAGCAGAGGGCATAATTAATAACCCTACCCCTTCAATGCTTCTTATTTATCGCATAGCACAGGTTCAACCACCCAACACATAATGTTGCACTGTAATAATCCTAAATGAACTGCTAACTGAAGGATAAGATGCAAACTTCTTTCCAGCTCTCATTTTCAACACTTCCTTATCGAGATTGTAAATCATCTATGGTGACACTTTTATTTTTAATCACACTACACGAATTCCAGGACTATCAGATTGTATTTAGTTCCACTTGACACAAAATGTATAAACATTTCTTTTCATTAGATTGCGATCATATTTCATCTTCATGCTTATCAGGAAATAAATTCCAGAAAGGATAGTCCCATTGCTGTCAATGGGATGTTCCTTGTTCGCATCCTCTGCCACTGAACAACTATGGTGTGTGGGCGTTTTTTTTGGGGGGTGAGGGAGGGGGAGAAGAAGAGTCACCACCAGTGAGATTGGATAATTCTGCCGGCAGGAAAAGCTGGAAGATTCCACCCCATGTTAGAGTGACCCATATGGAATTTGACACTACTGTGCCTTTGAGAAATGTATTACAATCACGTTTCTCTGCAGTTCTTTTAAAAGGACCATCGTGCTTGTTGCTGTCTTGTCACAGTCAATGTTGTTTTATAATAGGTCTTTTGTTTATTTTTCATCTGGGCCTAATGCAATGTCCTGGAATTTTACAACCCTTTTGAATTGTTGGGGGAGGGGGAGAAATGAATGAAAGGGAGAGTTTTTTTGTTAAAAGAGTTTTTACTTTTAGTTTTGGTTGCTGGCTAGTTAGAAGGTATTTGGAATCTTGGCTGGATGCAGTGTGTTTGTCTCTCGCCCTGGTATTAGAAATTCTGCTGGTTTGTTTGCTTTTCTGGAGTGAAAATTTTGCTGATGGTGGTTTGCTAACTAAAGGCAAGCCATGGCTCTCTCTCTACCTCCAGGTGGGCTGAGTGTGCCAGGGCTGGGAGGTAAGAGTTTCAATTCTCCATCCAAAAAATTTAATTCACAGCAGATATTGCAGACTAAAAAAAAATCCTGTATCACGTAAACATTCTTATTTTCTGTGCTAAACCTGGTACAGGTGTGTGTTTGTAAGAGTGTTTGGTTGGAACAGTGCATTTAGTTGTTAAGGTTTCTAATATCATGATTGATTTTCTCTTGTTTGTATTTGATAAAAATTATTGCAAATTTTCTATATGTTAACTGTATTCTTAAATAAACATTGTTTGATAAAAGCTTCCTACTGGGTCGTTTGAATCATATCTGGAGTGAAACATCTTATCTTACCCGTGCCAAATTCAAAGTACAAAACTAGGCTGACTTCATAAAATACCTTGGAGTTACTGACTTTGCATTATAACAAATTAAAGATACATTTTATAACATAATTTTTCATCTTCTCCTTCAATTAACATTTCTAGCATGAACTGATGGGGTCAAATCGTCTATTTCCCTACCATGAATTCTATGTAATTTATAAGCAATCAAATGGAAGTAGAATCCCAAACTCATACAGCACAGAGGGAGGCTATTTAAGGCATATCATACCTGTGTGTATATTTGAAAAAGTGTTAGGCAATTTCTCCAAATCCCCTATTTTTTTTTCTTTCAGAACAGACATTACAAGTTATGACAGTATTTGTAATGGTTATGCACAGCCCTCAAAGATTTAACCACCCAGCTGCAATGAGGCTCAGATATGTTCGGCACAGTAGAAGCACCTCTCTCAAAATGCCAACCATTTCTAAACTGCGAGCATTGATGGGCAGATATTTCCTCTGGTTAAACACTGGAAAACAGAAACCAAGGTCTTCTGCACTCACTACAAACTTTGGTCCCAAGCCACCAGCCCTCCCCAGCCCCAATCCCAACCTTCACCCTGCCAACCATCTAAAGATGAATCAGACTGGTCCACAACCTTGGGTACCTTATCTGACCACCAGGCTGTAGCCACTGAGCTTCTGCTTCTTGCTGAAATTCTCATCCATAACATTCCTGAAATATACTTTAATGGGAATACGTTTTGGCAACATAAGATTCAATGGACTGAAATGTCTTTCCATCCAAATCAATGTTGTGACCTGGGGATACAATACAGAGCTGCTAATTGGATCTAAAATAATGCGCACTTGGTATTTATTCAATTACCAATTAGATATCAGAACAGAATATCTGGACCTGTTATAGAGCTGAAGGGGCTGGAATGCATCATATTCATGATGTAGAGATGCAGGCGTTTGACTGGGGTAAACACAGTACAAAGTCTCATAACACCAGGTTAAAGTCCAACAGGTTTCTTTGATAGCAAAAGCCACTAGCTTTTGGAGTGCTGCTGCTTCGTCAGGTAAGGAGTCCCCTGACGAAGGAGCAGCACTGTTGTGAGACTTCTTACTACGCATCATATTAACAGGACAGTCACATTGTTGAATGGTCTTGTTTATTACTTCTTTCCAGGATTTTTGGGATGCCTGACTTTTAATTGTGATGGTGACTGTCAACAATTAAGTCATGTGTAAAATACAGACCAAAGATAAATAATCTATTGAGAAACAAAAACCCACCAAATGGCTGGGTAGATAAAATAAAATCATATTATACACCAATTGCTACAGGAAAACTAATTAATGGAGGTAATAATGACACTCATCTTCAAGAGCGCACTCTCAAAATAGCTGGCTGCTGCTTTTCTCCATTACTTTTTTCAGCTTTTAGAGAGATATGGTAGGATAGTGGACTTAATACAGAGGCCCAGCCGAATGTTCTGGGGAGGCGATGGTCTAATGATTGTATTGCTAGACTATTAATCCAGCTAATAAGCTGGAGACTTAAGTTTGAATCCTACCACGGCAGATGGTGGAATTTGAATTGAATAAAAAATACCTGGAATTAAGAATCTACTGATGACTATGAAACCGTTGTCAATTGTCGGAAAAACCTATCTGATTCGCTAATGTCCTTTCGGGGAGGAAACCTAATGTCCTTACCTGGTCTGGCCTACACGTGACTCCAGAGCCACAGCAATGTGGTTTATTCCAACTGCCCTCCAAGGGCAACTAGGGATGGGCAATAAATGCTGGCTAGACAGTGATGCCCATGTTCGAGAATTGAATAAACAAAAAAGAACGAAGGAATCTAAAACTAAATGGTGATGATGATTTATCATCGATTGTTGTAAAAATTCCTACACAGTCCAAAGATGTGCAGGTTAGGTGGACTAGCCATGCTAAATTGCTCCTTAGTGTCAGTCAGGGATGGGCTAAATGGTTTCTTTCTGCACTGTAGGGATTCTATTCTATAAGATGGGGATGAGGAAGGCCATGGACTAATTTGCAAACAAGAATACGAAATTCAGATTTGAAGTGTTATTTAACGAAAAGCTAGGTCAGCACTTAGAAGGATGATGTGTGAATGGGACTTGGTGCAAGCTTGGCTTCATAGTCATTCATAACATCCATTCCTTACTGTTTATTTTCTTGATGGTACAATCATTTTCTGTTTAAGAGTGAAATTACTAAACCAAAGACAACCAGAACAATTCTGCAGCACAATAGGTGTCATTCACAGGGAGGCGATGCCCTACTGGTATTATTGCTGGACTATTAATCCAGAAACTCTGGAGATCCGGGCTTGAATCCTGCCAATGGCAGATGGTGGAATTTGAAGTCAACAAAAAAAATCTGGAATTAAGAATTTATTGATGATCACGAATTGATTGTCGGAAAAACCTATCCAGTTCACTGTCTTTCGGGGAAGGAAATTTGCAGTCCTTACCTGGTCTGGCCTACATGTGACTCCAGAGCCACAGCAATGTGGTTGACTCTCAACTGCCCTCCAAGGGCAGCTGGAATGGGCAATAAATGCTGGCAGCTGGCCAGTAATGCCCATGTCCCACTAATGAATTAAAAAAGAAACAAAGGAATCTAGAACTGAATAGTGGTGATGATTTATCATTGATTATTGTTAAAAATCATTTGGTTCATTAATGTCCTTTGGAGAAGGAAATCTGCCATCCTTACCCCTGTCTGGCCTACATGGGTCCTCAGTTCAAAGGCAACAAACGCTGGCCTTGCCTACATGAAAGAATACATTTTTTTTTAAGAGGCACAACATATTTCAGGCAATACATTTGGGGAGTAACACATCAAGACAATGTAAATGGGTTTGAATAATTATTGCAGCCTTAACGAGCACAGTGAAAATCAGCAACCAACAGGGAGAAGCAGACCTAAATGCTGCTGTCCAGAACTTCTATCCTACTCATCAGAAGATTAGCTGTATTGGCAATCCTGGTCAAGATCAGCCCTATCATCTCAGACCCACCTGTCAGATTCTTCAAACCCTTTTACCACCTGCTGGCAACATGAAAATCATGGTTAGGAGAAAAGTTAAGAATTTTTTTTCTTATTTCTATATTGATAATTGATCAATTTCTTCATTTGAGGAAAAACATATTTATAGAATCCCCTCCTGGACTGCGCAGAACAAGGCCATTTGGTCCAAACCTATACTGACTCTCCAAAAACACATCTTACCCAGACCCAATTCCCACTGCCCTATCCCCATAACCCTGCACATTTACAATTGCAAATCTACTTAATTTACACATCTTTAGACACTATGGGGCAACTTAGCATGGCCAATCCATCTAACTTTTAGAGTGTGGGAGGAAACTGGAGCACCTGGAGGAAACCCATGCAGGCAAGGGGAGAATGTGCAAACTGTATACAATCACTCAAGTCTGGAATTGAATGTAGGTCCCTGGTGCTGTGAGGCAGCCGTGCCACCATGCCACCTGTGTGTAGCAGCACTGCTCACAGTTTCAGCACACCCCAAATTGCTTTACAATCAAGAGATTAACTTTGAAATGCAGCCGCTGTTGTTACACTAGAAAATGCAACACATAAATTGTGAACATGTCTTCATACACAATTGAACAAATAATTCACACAATGAACAATACAGATGCAATGGTCTTGCCTAATAGCTGGTCAGCAAGCAACAGCCTTCACTAGGGAAGTCCTCTCAGGCACTTAAATGGCCAGCTTAAATTGCTAGCTAAGGAGGGTGGAATTCCCACTCTCCTGAGCTAGTGATTGCAGACAGCCATAGAGATTGCAAAGTCAGCTGCCAGGATGCACACAGAGAATAGTCTAAAATCACCACAGACCCAGGCCACAGGTGAGTGAAGTTTGCAGGAGACATGGGTGGAAGGGCTTTGGCAGCAAGGGTAATGGGTGGCTCTCAGCAGACGCGCCCTTCACCGGTGCTAGGTACCTCAGTCAGAAACCAAATACCTGTGAAGGGGATCTGTCCACTAGCCGACAAGCAAGCATGCCAGGATTTGTATTTCTCATGTTGGGCTTCCCACATGGCTAGTATCATAGCTATCGCTGAGATAAGGCCCTTAATTGCCAATAGCAGGGCAGAGAGGCTGTCTACATGCCTTCTCGTTCCAGACTTAACTGAGGCAGAGACAGCAAAGCAGTGGTATTCTGTCCTACATCCAAACTTGCTATTATGAAAGGACATTAAATATTGTCCATTCCACTGGTGTTGGTTCAGCGAGGAATGGAGAACCAGTGAATAATTTACGTTTATATAATGTACTTAATAAATGCAAATAGAAACAGAAAGAGGTGCCTGGGTTAAAGTTTATTTATTAGTCATGAGTAGGCTTACATTAACAAAGCAAGTTCCTGTGAAAATCCCCTAGTTGCCACACTCTGGGTACACTGAGGGACAACTTAGCATGGCCAATGCATCTAACAAGCATGTCTTTCGGATTGAGAAAGGAAACCACAGCACCTGGAGGAAACCCACACAGGCATGGGGAGAATGTGCAAACTCCGCACATGACCCTAGCCGGGAATCGAACCTCAGTCTCTGGCAGCAGTGCTAACCACCGTACTATTTCGGGAATGATTAAGGAAATGGTTGGACAATACAGCTGGGATATGAGAAAGCTTTCAAAGGGTCAAGTAAAATAGAAAGTAGGAGAGAGTGAAAAGAAACAGTGGAGACAGGAAAAGTGAACGAAAAGAAAAGGAAAGGGAAAGAGGCAGAAATGAAAGAAATGCAGTAAGGAAAGAATGTGAGTGAATGCAAGAATGAAAGACAGGACAAGAAAGAACCCAAATCCCATTCCCTTCTTTTACTGCCCATAATCAATATGATTTTGAAAAGGAAAGCATGTGTGTTTCTTCATCCCGGATGTATGGGCAATTTGAGTAATCAGCACCGAGCCCTTTGTGGATTTAAATAAAATGGATTATTTATTCACGTGTTTACTGCAGACACAAAAGAACAATTTGTAATTAATGCCATTGGTTCATCTTAGGTAAAGCACATGTACCAGCCTGATGAAGAACACTCCTCAAGTGTAGTTAGATGAATTCAATGGCTAAAGTTGTATACCAGAATCATTGCAGGATTCTTTTTAAATAGTGCACTTTCTGCATGTCACAGTTAGTTGTTTGTAGTAATTTGTAGATTTAGCTATTTGTTAGTTATTTGTTATCAGCAGGTCAGTTTTCTGTAGTGGTAGACTTGAAGGGCAACAGACTTGGAGAACTCATGAAAATGTAGTTTCCAGTTCTTGCTGTGATTTCTGCTGCTGTTCTTCTGCCTCTTCCAGACAACCCTTGGTTTTACTCAGTTCTTCTTTATGAACATGGCATTGAGCCTCATCAAATAGTCACAACTTGAGTCTTTTTGTGTGGATATTCACACTGGGAGGTTTGAAAAAATTATCCTCTTTGTTTCTGAGCAGACCCATTCAGATTAGAAAATCTCTTGGGGATGGTGTGAGGAGATGGTTAATGGCATGTTTTTAGCCTGGAATGTGTCCTTTTGTCCTTTCAAGAGAGTGCAGCAGTTTGAATCCACAGAGCACATCAGGTGACTCTTACGGCCATTTCTTGCAGCATTTTCACGCCCCTTTTCAAAGAAAAGTCGGTTCCAGAAGATTCCACACTGACATGGCTGAGAAAGAACTGAAATCTCTGCTCCCTTCTCTTACTTAGTGTCTGTAATCTGTAAGTTAAAAGTTAAGAATGTGGCACGCTTTTTACTGGGCAGGTAGAAGAGATAGAAAGCGTAGAAAGGGATAGAAAGGTAGAAGAGACAGAAAGTGGAGGAGAAAGGAGAAGGTGCAGAATAGGAAAGGTGAATAAAAAGAAAAAGATGTCCCGTCTGTACATGAACATTTGGAGTGGGGTAGGCCATTCGGCCCCTCGAGCCTGCTCACCATTCCCCAAGATCATGACTGATCTGATTGTAAATTCAACCCCACATTCCTGCCTAGCCCTGAAAAACTTGTCACTCCCTTATTAATCAAGAATCTAACTCTTCCTTAAAAATATTCAAAGACTCTGCTTTCACTGCCCTTGGAGGAAGAGACTTCCAAAGACTCTCAACTCCGTGCGAGAGAAAAATTTTCTAGAGAATGAGGCCATGGTGGCCGTCTGCTCTGCCATCAATGACGCAGTTAAAGGTACAGAAGACATATGAAAGGTACAGTACAAAAAACAAAGGGTTCTGAAAATGTTGGGAAGTGGAAAGGGAGGGGTGGGGAAGAGGTGAAACAAGGCTGAAAGATGTTAATCATAGAATCCCTCCAATGTAGAAGGAGGCCATTTGGCTCATCAAGTCTGCACCAACCACAATCCCACCCAGACCCTATCCCCATATATTTACCCTGCTAGTCTTCCTAACACCAAAAGACAATTTTCCATGACCAATCAACCTAATCTATTTTTGGACCGTGGGAGGAAACCTGAGCACCCAGAAGAAATCTACGCAGACAAGGGGAAAACACGCAAACTCCATAGGGTGGCATAAGCAATGGAAGAGGTGATTTGAATAGATGTGCAGACTTGATGTTATTAATACACCATAGGACAGGGAGTTAGTGTAGATTAGGTGGAATAGGGATCATGGCAGTCAGGGCTTAGTGTGGGATAGAATATGGTCAGCAAGATTGCAAACAAGTTGGAATTTGTGAAGGAAAAAGAGTTGGAATATCAAATCAAAGTGACAAAAGCAAATTGGGTGTAGGAATAGAAGGAGGAGTGAATTGGGACAGGTGGAACTAGTGATGAAGTAGCGTGAAACTCATCTCAGGAAATACGAGGATGCCAATATTTCTCATGATCTGGTCAAACCTTAGTGAGCAGCCAAAAGACAAACGAGCGAAGTGGTGGCTGAAAACATTGGGTCCCATTTTCCTGATTTTGCTTATCAGGACTAAACATCAAGCACGCAGCACTGATTTAAGCTACGGATTCTGGAGATACAGCAGAAAGTAGCATCAGGTATCAAAGGAACTAAGGTTGCCACTGTGGGCATAATGGGTGGGTGATCCAGGTGCAAAATAGGCACAAAATTGTGTTAGATTTAACAGGTGTTTCTTCTTTCAACTTTCCCTTAATTCACTTGCACATCATCAAATATGGGGGAGATGGAGAGCAAACTTAAGAAAAATTCTAAGTTGTGAATGAACGTGAAAACGGCAGAATTTTCAATTTTAAGCAAATTGAAAAATACAATCTTATGATACCCAGTCAAAAAAAAAACTGTAATGCGATTCCTGCTAGCAGTGGGAGGATGCAGAGCTTAATCTCACTGGAAAGCCAGCTGCTGAGCTCTAGAGGTGCCATTTTGCAGGTGCCCTGATCTCCAAGTAAACTGTGTGCACACAGGGGTGGATTTTCCTATTCCTCCCATCGTGGGAATGAGAGTAGGCGAGAGGCGGACCATCGAAAGGTCCTTTGTCCTCAGGCAGGATTTTCTGTCTTCATGGCAAGAAACTCCCACCACGATGTACTAGAACTGAGATCTCGTCACTCAACCCCCCATCACAAACATCAAGACCCGCCACTGTGGGGGATCTCCCCACACCCCCCTAAGCCCCAAGGGTCATGACCCAACCCTGCCCCCGACGACCTGGAGGCTTCAATGGTCTCCATCTATCTGCTGTCCTTATCTTTCTAGATGGTGAAGTTCATGGGTTTGGAAGGTGCTGTCGAAGCAGCCTTGGCTAGTTGCTGAAGTGCATCTTGTAAATCACGTCATTGTGTATTGGTGGTGGGAGGGAGTGGAGTAAGGTTGAAGGTTTTTTTTGAACAGAATGTAATTTCAAAGATGTTAAAAAGAAAGAGGCATAGTGCCTGGGGAAAGGGAAACAACAGAACCAATTAGCAAATCAGCCAGGAGGGGATATTGAGTGCTCAGAAGTCCGAAGGGGTTGGATTAAAAACACCAGTGAGGCCATCATGTCTGATCCCGGCCGTGAAGACAATTTCACCAGCATATCAGTGAAGGTAACATTGCGAGAGGCGAAAGATCGGGCAGAAACCCGATTTTCCACCTCTTAACTGATCTTACCAGTTTCGCAGCCAATCAACTGGTGTGACAAGCTAGAATAACTGACCCTAAAATCTTTCATGAAGCAGCACAAATAAAAAGTATTTTAAAGCATACTTTAAAAATATTCTTTAATATATTCCAAGCAGAAACTTAGTGCAATTTGATTGATACAACTGTAAATAGGTCTATCATTAAAATATCATTTCTAATTAGTGATTAACACATCACCTGAACCAGATTTTAAATGGAAAGCTCTGAAGATGATAGGCTTCTTTACAAGTCTTTTAGGATCATAGGATAGAATACCTACATTACAGGAGGCTGCCTTTTGGCCCATCGAGCCTACACCGACAACAATCCCACCAGGCCCTATTCCCATAACCCCTCATATTTACCCTACTAATCCCCCTGACATTCCCCAAACACAAGGAGCAATTTAGCATGGCCAATCAACCTAACTCACACATTTTCCAACTGTGGGAAGAAACTGGAGCACCCGGAGGGAACCCACGCAGACACGGGGAAACATACAAACTCCACATAGACATGAGCTGGGAATTGAACCCGAGTGCCTGGCAGTGTGAGGCAGCAGTGCTAACCACTGTGCCACCATGCCGCTGCTCCGTTTGTACAGGAAAGAGGGTTGAGATTGGCCATAGTTAATGCACAACAGATTTAGTTTTAAAAAATTATTTGTTTATGGGATGTGGGTGTCGCTAGCTAGGCCAGCACTTATTGCCTCTCCCTAACTTCCCTTGAGAAGGTGGCGGTGAGCTGTTTTCTTGAACTGCTGCAGCCAGTGTGCTGTAGGTGCACCCACAATGTTGTTTGGAAAAGGATTTTGACCCAGCGACGGTGAAGGAATGGCAATGTGGTTCTAAGTTAGGATTGTCTGTGACTCGAGGGAAACTTGCAGATGGTTGTGTTTCATCCATCTGCTGCCCTTACCTTTCTAGATAGTGAAGCTCATGGGTTTGGAAGGTGCTGTCGAAGCAGCCTTGGCTAGTTGCTGAAGTGCATCTTGTAAATCACGTCATTGTGTATTGGTAGTGGGAGGGAGTGGAGTAAGGTTGAAGGTTTTTTTTGAACAGAATGTAATTTCAAAAACGTTAAAAAGGACGAGGCATAATGCCTGGGGAAAGGGAAACAACAGAACCAATTAGCAAATCAGCCGGGGGGGGATATTGAGTGGTCAGAAGTCCAAAGGGGTTGGATTAAAAACACCAGAAAAGAACAAGAATAATAAGGAGAAAGGGAATTAAAAAACAATAAGACTAAATTGTACAACAGTAGCGATCAGACACTCATTGGGCTGAACATGTGTTTTGCGAGAGAGGGTACAGGGACGGTTTCCGGGAAATGAAATAAAAAGTCTTACAACACCAGGTTAAAGAAAGTCTCATAATACCAGGTTGTAAGACTTCTTACTGTTTACCTAGTCCAACGCCGGTATCTTCACATCCGGGACATGAAGCCATCCGTGGGGGAAACACCCACACATTGGAATTCTGGCTAGGCCACTCCTTTAATTGAAATGACGATAAGTTTCCTGTCCAATTAAGAGAGGCAAACTGAACTTTTGAAACTTGAGGAGCTTTTCAGTTTCTGAGGGGTGCTCAACTGCAGTGAATTGTAAATACTGACAGGGCGGCTGGAGAATACTAATCTTAGGGGCTAAGAAAACACTTCACACTTAAAAGAAAAATATAGAAGTTACATACTAATCCTAGACCCTAAACACACACTAAATCATATTTTGGGTAAAGATGTTTCCCCTGTATTCCTGCTGCATCTATAAGGGTGGCATGATAGTAAAGCGGTGCCTCACTGCGCCAGGGACCTGGGTTTGATTCCCGGCTGGGGGTCACTGTGGAGTCTGCACGTTCTCCCCGAAAGATGTGCTGGTTCGGTGCATTGGCCATACTAAATTCTCCTTCAGTGTATCCAAACAGGTGCCAGAGCATGGCAACTAGGGAATTTTCACAGTAACTTCATTGTAATGTTAATGTAACTTGTGATTAATAAATGAACTTCAACTTTTTCTTTATATTTATGATCCCTGATCATGTCTACCTACAAGTGGAAATATTTTCTGTGCACTTTTCCTATTAAACCCATTCATAATCTTGAGGACTTCATCAGGTGTTTTTCAGGGAAGACGACCAGCCTATTCAATGTTTCCTAGTAGGTATAATCTCTCAGCTTTGATACCATTCTACTAAATCTTTTTTGCGCCTTCTCCAATGCTTCTGCATCTATTTAATAAAATGGAGACCAGAACGTTTCACAGTGTTCCAAATGTGGTTTAACCAAGATTCTGGCCAAGTTGAAATAATTTTGCTGGTTTTCAGTTCTATCCCTCAGTAAGAATAAACCCTGGTGTTTTATTTGCTTTTTTTTTGGTTAATGATCTTATTAACTCGTGGCTGTGTTGTGTATTTATACTCCCACATCCTTCTACCTCATTTTGATGCTTATTTTCCAAGGGATATGCATTTATGTTATTTTTTTCTGACAAAATGACACTACCTTATACTTACCTGCACCCAAGTTTTATTTGCCATTTACATCCCATTCTGCAAACTTATTAATATTTCAGATGCATCGATCTTACAGCCTCACTCATCTCGAAACTGTAAAATCCTGTTTGAGGTCAACGAAGTTTTCCATGGTCCGCCCCTTGCCTGCTCCAATTCCTGTGGCGGGCAGGACAGTAAAATTCTGGCCAATGTGTCAAGCCAGGCATGATGACCAGTCTGGATACATATTTAGTGTCACCCTGCTCCTCTTATACTAGCGCCACAGGACATTTTACATTCAACTGAGCAGCAAATTTAGTTTTCGTGTCTCAAGTGAAAGGCACCATTCCCGTGCGGCACTGGACTGTCAGCTGTGTTTATATGTTCAAGACGTAATGGGGGCATAAATCTACAGCCCTCTGACTGAGAAGTGAGCGCGCTACAACTGAACTGACGCGTTGACACACAATAACATACATAATTAATGGAACCTATTTGATCTGGTACAATGCTGTAATTCAAGACTTGATTTTAATGCGATTACAGCACTTGCAGAACAAATTTAAAGTTCATTCACTAGTATAAAGGTCAGAGTGCTTTTGCATTCCACAATTTGAATACAATTTAGGCAAAGAGCATAAGGTAAATAAAAATGCATGAATTTCACTTGCAATTAGAAAAAAAAACCTGCTGTCATTGTTGTCTCATTCAATACATTCATGAAGGCAATTGTCTGATTCCCAAATCAACGCAGAGGGATATGAGCACATTAAGGCAGATAAGTGATATAATGATGCCTCTGTACATGGACTGAAAGAACAATGGAGGTGTTAAATTAGCTATTTTTCATCTTGACAGTTACTGCTTTTCAAACTGCTTAGATTAAAAAAAATCTAAAAGAACCTTGCACACTGATTTACGAAATGATTATCTTCATAAGGAACCTGAATTCTATATCTAATTGCCAGCTAACAAAGCCAGCACCCATCAATGGTTACCCATGAAAGAGATGGTGAACCACCTGCTTGAACACAACTGTGAATGGCTTGCTGGACCATTTCTAAAGTAGTTCAGAGTTAATCACATTACTCTGAGTCTGGGATGCATATCAGCCAATCCAGGCAAGTACAATAGATTTCTTGATGACCTAAAAGATATTAGTAAACCAAACAATACAGTAGTTTCACAGTCATTACTACTGATTGGAGCTTTTTAATTCCAGTTTTATTCAATGAATTGAATTTAAATTCTCCCAACTACCATGGTGGGATTTGAACTCATGTCTCCGATGGTTAGCACTGCTGTCCCACAACGCCAGAGACGCGGGTTCAATTCCTGCCTCGGGTCACTGTCTGTGTGGAGTCTGCACATTCTCCCCATGTCTGCATGGGTTTCCTCTGGCTGGTCCGGTTTCTTTCCACACTCCAAAGATGTGAGAGTTAGATTGACTGGCCATGCTAAGTTGATGCTAGTGTCAGGGAATTAACAGGCTAAATATGTGGGACTACAGGAAAAGGGCCTGGGTTGGATTATGGTATGTGCAGACTCGATAGGCTGAATGTCTTCCTTCTGCATTATAGGGATTCTACGGTTAATCCAGACCTCTGGAACTCTCAAAACCTTCAACCTCCTCGAAGGGCACCAGGTATCAAAGGGAAGGATAAAAATAAAGATTTGATCACCACAAGATCAAAATGTCAGCAGAACATTCATAACAACCTAAGTGCATTGTGAGAGTCTGTGGGGGAGAGAGTCTGTGGGGGAGAGAGTCTGTGGGGGAGAGAGTCTGTGGGGGAGAGAGTCTGTGGGGGAGAGAGTCTGTGGGGGAGAGAGTCTGTGGGGGAGAGAGTCTGTGGGGGAGAGAGTCTGTGGGGGAGAGAGTCTGTGGGGAGAGAGTCTGGGGGAAGAGTCTGTGGGGGAGAGAGTCTGTGGGGGGAGAGTCTGTGGGGGAGAGAGTCTGTGGGGAGAGAGTCTGTGGGGGAGAGGTCTGTGGGGGAGAGAGTCTGTGGGGGAGAGAGTCTGTGGGGGAGAGAGTCTGTGGGGGAGAGAGTCTGTGGGGGAGAGAGTCTGTGGGGGAGAGAGTCTGTGGGGGAGAGAGTCTGTGGGGGATTGTGTGGGTGTGTGTATTTGTTTTACCAGGTTAAATAGAAACTACATGCATTCACACAAAAGTTGAAAAAAATTAAAAGTTAGTATTCAATAACATTTTAACAAATATACACTGAACAAAGAAAATTACAGCACAGGAACACATCCTTTGGTCTCCAAGCCTGCACTGACCATGCTGTTTGAATTGAAACCTCCTACCCTTCTGGGGACTACATCCGAGGTAGTGGAAGCAGATACGATAATGACTTTTAAAGGCGTTTGGACAAATACATGAATAGGATGGAAATGGAGGGATGTAGTCCCCAGAAGGGTAGGAGGTTTTAATTCAAACAGATAGCATGGTCAGTGCAGGCTTGGAGACCAAAGGATGTGTTCCTGTGCTGTAATTTTCTTTGTTCAGTGTATATTTGTTAAAATGTTATTGAATACTAACTTTTAATTTTTTTCAACTTTTGTGTGAATGCATGTAGTTTCTATTTAACCTGGTAAAACAAATGGACTCTCTCCCACAGATTCACACAATCTCTCACAATGCACTTAGGTTGTTATGAATGTTCTGCTGACATTTTGATCTTGTGGTGATCAAATCTTTATTTTTATCCTTCCCTTTGATACCTGGTGCCCTTCGAGGAGGTTGAAGGTTTTGAGAGTTCCAGAGGTCTGGATTAACCGTAGAATCCCTGTAATGCAGAAGGAAGACATTCAGCCTATCGAGTCTGCACATACCATAATCCAACCCAGGCCCTTTTCCTGTAGTCCCACATATTTAGCCTGTTAATTCCCTGACTCTAGCATCAACTTAGCATGGCCAGTCAATCTAACTCTCACATCTTTGGAGTGTGGAAAGAAACCGGACCAGCCAGAGGAAACCCATGCAGACATGGGGAGAATGTGCAGACTCTACACAGACAATGACCCGAGGCAGGAATTGAACCCGCGTCTCTGGTGTTGTGGGACAGCAGTGCTAACCTGAGTTCTTACCACCCCAATCCAATGCCAGCATCTTTACACTGAGTTCCTTCCACTACCTCCCCCAGCAATGAGTTCCAGGCACCCACCACCTTCTGTGTAAAAGGCTTGCCTCATACATCTTCTTTAAACCTTGTCACTTGCACCCTAAACCTAACCCCCTAGTAAATGACTTTTCCACCTTGGGAAGAAGCTTCTGACTATTCACTAATTGGTATCCTTCCTGCATATGAAGAAAACAAAATGATAAGCAATCCAAACTTATGGAATAGCGTTTTATACATTGATATAGAAACAGAAAATACTGGTAAAACTCAGCAGGTCTGGTAGCAACTGTAGACAGAAAATATTGCAAGTCCAGTATGACTTCTTCAGGGCTCTAGTTCCACAGGTAGTTCGGATCTTACCAAGTTTTTGCAGCATTTTCTGTTTTAATTTCAGGTTTCCAGCACCTATAGTATTTTGTTTTATTGTACACACTGATAACTTATTTGTACAATGCAAATTCTTAAAGAATTGATCTGTCTAATAATAGATTTTTGCAGCAAATAGAGTTTATACTCTTTGTAGCAACAATACTTTCCAAATTTAAATGTGAATGAGCCCGTGCAACAGAGGATGAAACCAGACTGCACTTAGTTCAAATGGTAACAGAAATGCGGAGTTCATTTCAATAAAAGTACAGTCATTATTGATTTCAAGCTCAAGGGAGATATTAAAAATGGGCAAGAATTGTACAACGTTTTGTAATTATTGTAATGCATTGACTGCTGGAGTAAATCATTACTGCATTATTAAACAAAATGTAGTACAAAGAGAAATCAGCTGTAGTTATCGGTTTAGGTCTGCTTTCTTTGCAGAATCCTCAGCAGCAGCTTAACACTGTCCATTTTTAAATATTGTACACAGCTGTCGTGAATCAAAGTAATCATCTAATCTTTAAAAGTAATGTGTACTATTCCACAAGGCACAAGATACAATCCATTCAGCAGTGATACTCTTTAGTGCATCAATACATGTCTCATCATCAGTACTGCTTTTGAACTTCAGTTGTAGGTTTACTGGTAAGGCTTGGGTTTTCACCAAGGCATGAGCCGCTGTCACAGCGAAATGGCAGACAAGCCTGCAAATCGCAAATTCTCCCCAAAATAGCATTTTCCCTTTTCTGCGCAGATGGGAATGGTGGCAGTTCATGTTTCATGCTTCATGCATGCATGGTTCACAGATGCAGCATGCCATTTAAATCATCAGCTGCTGCTACTTGAGTCAGATTCTAGTAGCCCATGAATGAGATGGGACTTTCTGCAGCATAGGTGTCAGCCTTGGCACAACTGGTAGCACACCCGCCTCTGAAACGCAAAGTTCTGGGTATGAGTCTCACTCCAGGCTCAATTACAAAGGGCTGACACTCCAATGCAGACCAGAACACTGCATTTGCCTGACAAAGACACAGAGTGGCGAAAGCTCGCAATTTTACTATCAAATAAATCGGTTGGATTTAAAATTGGTGTTGCTAAATTCTTATTGAGTTCTTACTCCAATGCAATACAGGGGGAGCATCACACTGTCACAGGTGCCATCTTCAGGATGACATGTTAATCCAACGTCCTACAAGCCTGTTCAGGTTGATGCAAAAAATCCCCAGCTCTATTTTGAAGAAGAGCAATGTTAGAAGTCTCTCAACACCAAGTTAAAGTCCAAGAGGTTTATTTGGAAAAAACGAGCTTTCAGAGCACTGCTCCTTCAGCAGGTAATTCCAAATAAACTTACTGGACTTTAACCTGGTGTTGAAGGGCTTCTTACTGTGCCCACCCCAATCCAATGCCGGCATCTCCACATCGAAGAAGAGCAGAGGAGTTATTGGTTTGCTGGCCAACATTCATCTCTCAATCAACATCATAAACAGATTTAACTGATCAGTATTATATTGCTATTCGTGGGAGCTTTCGTAAACCAAATTAGCTCCTCTACTTGCCTCATTGAAGTGTGGTCCAGTAATTTCCAACCTTTTGTATGTCACGGCACATCTTTACACTGTTAAAATATTTTAAGGTACACCTATTTTTTCCAAATGAACTGCAAAAACCTTTAATCTTTAAAACCTCCTAAAAATAAATCAAGCCATTTTTTGCCTTCTACAATTTCCATTTATTTAAAAAGCTTATAATGAAAACCAGCTGTGTGTCAAATACAATATCTTTAATTGAAAGAAAATTTAAAAGTGTTAGATTTTAATTGTTTTCAGTTTTTTTTAAAAAGTCTGCATTTCTCAATGTGAAAGTCTGTAAATGAAGGAAATACTGTGAGCAGCAACTTTCCGATAACCTTATTGTGACACCTCAGGCTGTCGCTGGGAGCAGAAAGTCTCTCGATCTGGGGAAGAATGTGGACAAGGCAATTCGCAGATCTTACTCCGTTGACAGGAGCTCCCTCTTTTTATTTTTTATTTAAGCTAGTACCAAGGACGTCAACTTGCACAGTAAGTTGTGGGAAATGGTAAGAGTACTGCTATAGCGCACGGTGGCACAGTGATTAGCACTGCTGCCTCACAGCGTCAGGGATCCAAGGTTGATTCCCAGCTTGGGTCACTGTGCGGTATTTGTACATTCTCCCCATATCTGTATGGGTTTCCTCCGGGTGCTCCGATTTCCTCCCACAGTCCAAAAGATGTGCTGGTTAGGTGCATTGGCCATGCTAAATTCTCCCTCACTATTCCCAAGCAAGCGCTAGAGTGTGGTAACTTGGGGATTTTCATAGTAACTTCATTGTGGTGTTAATGTAAGCACACTTGTGACAATAATAAATAAATAGCACAGTATGTGTCCTGCGGCACCTCTGCAACTTCAGTTTCAGTGTACAGTCCACCCTGAGCTCTGCAAATTCCTCTTGATCTTTTGATTACAATTTATTTGATGATTCAAAAGGAAGTGAACTAAATGGATCATGTATCCATCAAAAACATCCAGACGTATAGAAGAGAAATAGCATTCAAATGTCTTGTAGTGTTTTCAGATGTGTGGAAATGAGGTTGAATATAGTTTTTTGTCAGTAGGATTTGCTGATTGAATATCTCATTTGCTACTTTTTCCTGCCAAAGGGCCAGTTTTGATCCGAAGCCTTGAAGTTTATCTTTGGCAGTCAAAATGTCCTTGTCTATCCCCTACATTTTAACATTCAGCTCATTCAGATGGCTAAATATATCTGAAAGATATGCAAGCTTAGAACAGCCGGAATCATCATGTATTAAATCTTTGTGCGGCAATTCAGGCAGAGTAAAAAACTCATCACATTACAAAGCTCGAGAAAGAACCTTTCTTTGAGACAGCTACGTGCATGAGAAAACCCTGGTAGTTGGCACTCAACTCTTCACACAAAATAGTAAACCAGTACGATTCTGAAGGATGCGACTTCACATAATTCATGATTTTGTCTAACGCTGTAGTTAACTTACGTAACATTGTTCTGGCAACAAGGGCTTCATGATGCAGATACAGGGGCTGACCTGTATGCCAGGATTCTGTTCTTTCACCTCACTCATGAATCCTTTGATATTGCCCATCATGGAACCTGCTCCCTTCAGTGCAGATTCTTTTCCCTTCAGAAAAGCAAAAGATTTTCTTTCTGGTCGCAATTTCTTTCAAAAGGAGAAATTCTCCTTGGTAGAATCCCTATCAATACACCTGACGTAGGCTATGATCTGGCAGCCTCCACTAATATCAGTGGAGTCAACTTGCAGGGAAAATTTTCCACTCGTATCTATTGTTTCTTGAAGCACTTGTTCAATATCAATTAACATTTTGTCAATGCGTCATTTGTATTATTACAAAAAGGAACTTATCTATTTCTTTGGCAGCATTTGCTCCCAACATATATCTTGCAGTACTTTTGCAAGCCGGCAGAATTAGGGTTTCAACAATGGTGTGTGGCTTCTTCTATTTCACTGAATTTAATCACCTGGTAACTCACCTTCTGTATGTTATCTGAAACCTGCGTGTATTCCATCAGAAGCTGCTTTTGCTTTTATGTTTCATTCTCTTAGGCGCTTGAGGTACACTAAATCGTCACTGGAGAGTAAACGGTGTTCTGTATTGAAACAGTGCCTCGACTTATTTGGAAACATTACAGCATTTGAGAGCTTCTCCCTGAGAATTAGGAATTCTGGGATAGAACAAGAGACATCACTGGTCCACAAAAATCCAAAGGCCAAGTACCTGTCATTGTCCTGTAAATGTATGAACCTTGCCTTTTCCTCCTGAAGTTCTGCTCTTATAGCCATGCCTGAATCAAAGTGGGATTCTTCACTTCTCTTCAAGGCAAACTGCCATCAATCACACCACACTGCACAATGAATGCCTGGAGGTATCAACTTATCAGCACAATTTTCATTTTGGGGCTGAAAACTATCCCTTCAAAGGTGCATCCTTACCCAGTATTTTATAACATAGAGTTACCAACCTTCAGTCATCTGCATTGATCTTCAAAGTTTCTTTTGGGCTCCCTTTAACCACTATAACTTCGCCCAAGCACCTGACTAATGTGAAAAACCAAAGACCATTTCACAACTAGCACACACGTGGAACTCAGATTTGTTGGACCTTTGAGATGCTGACCACAGACAGAAGCAGAAAGTTAGTTCATAAGATACTGGATTATAATTAAGCCATTTGTCCATCGACTACTCAGCCATTTGATCATGGTTGATATGCTCCTCATTCCTATTTTCCTGCTTTCTCCCCATAACTCTTCAACTGATTGCCAATTAAAAATCTGTCCTACTCCCCTTTAAATTTACTCACTGTCCCAGCATTCATCGCACTTTGGATAGCAAATTCCACAGATTCACAACTCTCCGGGAGAAGTAGTTTCTCCTCAATTCTGGTTTAAATTTGCTGCTCTTTATCCTAAGACTATGATCTCTCATCCTAGCATGTCCCATAAAAGGAAGCACCCACTCCATATCATTTTATCCATACCTTTTATCATCGTATAAACCTTAATTTGATCCCCCCTCATTCTTCTAATTTCCAGACAGTATAGGACTAAACAATTGGCCTAAATATGTTAGCTTTAGGTTACTGACATGAAGTTTTAACCATTTTGAATTTAATTTTTGGCACACGAGAGTGATGGTCTAGTGGTATTATCGCTGGACTATTAATCCAATAACCCAGCTAATGTTCTGGGGACTCAGGTTCGAATCCTGCCACAGCAGACGGTGGAATTTGAATTCTGGAATTAAGAATCTACTGATGACCTTGAAGCCATTGTCAACTCTCAGAGAAACCCATCCTTACCTGGTCTGGCCTACGTGCAACTCCAAAGCCACAGCAATGTGGTTGATTCTTAATTGCCCTCGGGCAACTAAGAATGGGCAATAAATGCTGGCCAGCCAGCAATGCCTATGTCCCACAAATGAATAAAAAAAAGCTGGTGGAGTCACTGTTAAAAAAAAAGTACTAGAAACTATTTTAAAAAAGCATTGTAGAAATCCAGATCTTTTCTTTCTATAACAAGTATTATTTTCAGGACTAATTTGCAACTCTTCCTATTGAGGTCCAAGAGGCATGCCCATTCATAAAAAAGAGTGCATGGTTTGAAGCTTATATATTATTGTCACAAGTAGGCTTACATTAATACTACAATGAAGTTATTGTGAAAATCTCCTAGTCACAAAAATCTGGTGCCTGTTTGGGTACACAGAGAGAATTTAGCATGGTCAATGCACCTAACCAGTGTGTCTTTTGGACTTTGGGAGGAAACCAGAGCACCCGGGGGAAACACACGCCGACACGAGGAGAACGTGCAGACTCCACAGAGACAGCGACCCAAGCAAGGAATCGAAGCTGGGTCCCCGGCGCTGTGAGAGAGCAGTGCTAATCATGGATTATTACAAGCTGGTGAAAAATGGTTCCCCGTGAACGTTTGCTACCACTGTCAGTGTTGAACAATATAAACTGTACTCCCATAACATTTAGAGGGGATGATCTACAGAAGATAATTGAACCCGAGGTGTTGTTTACTCACGGATCATGCTTGTTACAACAGTCAGGTTTGAGCTGCAACCCAACATTAGTTAGAGGCAATCAGATGTACAGTGACTTGCACATTAATGAGGTGTGAATGGCTGAACATCTGTTTCAAATGCTCAAAACAGTGACGCTGTAGTTGTCTCTCATGGCATTTTCTTCCTCATTTGTGGGGAGTCAGCGACTAAACTAATGTTGCAGCTCAAGACCCACCTTGGCCATGTTGGAGGCTTAGTAACACCAACAAGATGAGAAGTCTCTTCAGCCAGAGGGTAGTGAATCTGTGGAATTCTTTGCCGCAGGAGGCTGTGGAGGCCAGGTCACTGAGTGTCTTTGAGAGAGAAATAGATAGGTTCTTGATTGGTAAGGGGATCAAAGATTATGGGGAAAAGGTGGGAGAATGGGGTGAAGAAAGTCAGCCATGATTGAATGGTCTAATCAGCATTTTCCACTTGTCAGGTATCCTTTTTGTAGAATGGGAATTGAAAGAGATGATAAATTTTCCCAAGCACTTGTTGATGTTACTGAGCTTCCAAGATAGTCAAGGTGGATCTTGAGCACTAGTTTAGTCCACTGACTCCCCCAAAAAGGGGAAGAAAATGACATTGGAGACAAATTACAGCATCACTGTTTTGAGCATTTGAAACCGACGTTCAACCATTCACACCTCATTAATGTGCAATTCATTCTATACCCGATTGCCTCTAACTAATGTTGGGTTGCGGCTCAAACCTGACTGCTGTAACAAGCATGATCACTGAGTAAATGCCACTTCAGGTTCAATCAGCTTGTATAGATCATCCCCTCTAAGTGGTGTGGGATTACAGTTTATACTACAGAACACTGACTGTGGTGGCAAACATGCATGGGAATCATTTTCCACCAGCTTGTGATATGACATGCAAAGAAGATCACCTGGACCATTGCATGCTTTTTCTGAATAAGTATGCCTCTTGGACCAGAATGGAAGGGATTACAAATTTGTCCTGAAAATAATATTTTCCTCATCTCAATTCTAAAGAATTGTCTCTCTATTGTGAGGTTGTGTCCTCGCGTTCTCGATTCTTCTACTAATGGAAATAGCTTCCCCATGTCCACTCTATCTGGATCTTTCAGTATTCTGTAAGTTTCAATGAGATCCCCCCTCATCGTTCTAAACTCCGTCAAGAGTTCTCAAATATGTCTCGTGCGTCAAGCCTTTCACTCCTTGGACCACTCCCATGAACTTCCCCTGATCTGCTCCAAGGCCAGTGCATCCTTTCTTAGATACGCGGTCTAAAACCGCTCACAATATTCCAAATTACTGTCTTAAGTATCGCAAGATTAATGTGCATGAGAAAAGCCCTTCACCCCATCTTTGTTCACTTGTTTTGAAAGATAGATTGCTGGGTCTTTACATCCATTACTCTAGCTGGACATTCATTTCACATATTGACAATTTCTTTTTGCAAAGATCTCGCTATCTTTCCTAATTTTGCCTTTTAGCAATTTGAACTTGTGAGCCCTTGTCTAAACATCATGATTTCAGCTTCTGGCTACCTACACTATTTTGCAAAAATATACAACAGCCTATTTTGGACAAAACCAATAAATTGGCCAATATTATGCGAACTTTGTGCTATTAAATGATTGTTAGCATTACACTATTTGGTGAATTCTAACCAATTCCTAAAACAATACCCTTTCTTTTAAACTGTATGACCATTCTGATTCGATTTCACCTCTATTCAAGCTGTCAAAGTTTTTCATCATGCACTTATCAGGACATTTCGCAAAAACACCAATTATAAAGGGAGCAACAATTTATATTGCATGAGGAGAGGGTGTTGATAGGTTGGCAAGGGGACACAGGTTGGTAGAGACATTGCCATGGAGAATGCACAAGGGAACTGTTAACTGCCAAGCTTTTGTTCAAACTCAAAAGGCAGGTTCACTCTGATTGGTGGAAGTATTGCCAGGGGGAATGAATCACTGAATAGATGTACCATACACTTTTGTTTAGTTGAAAAAGTACAACATGTGGATGCTCCTTTATCTATAAAGGATAAGGACCTGCATGTGAATATATGTAGCTTCCAGCATGCAGAACTGAGTCACTGCCAGCTCATCTGATGATATTAAATTGATTGTCAGTGTAATTCCTACACAACTAGGATTGTTTAAATTAAAGCAAAATACTCCAGATGCTTGAATCTGAAACAAAAACATAAAATGCTGGAAAACCTCAACAGCTCTGACAGCATCTGTGTAGAGAAAACAGAGCCAACATTCCAATTCTGTATGGACCAGGCTGTTTAGCAAGAGTTTCCTAATCGCTTATTGAGAGGGTGGGGGGAGCATTGTCATTCTCTGATTCATTCGCTGTGGCAATGCCTTGTCTAATCAGAGAACACCTAGCTGATTGAATTTGAACAAAAGCTCGACAGTTTACTGTTCTCTCGTGCATTCTCCACAGCAACACCTCTACCAGAATCCGCTTGCCAGCCAATCAGCACTCTGTGTAGTATAAATTGCTGCTCTCTTCAGACAATTTGGTATTCTTGCAAAATGAAATGCATCGACACCCTGTCTCTTTTTGAGCAAGACTCAAAAAAACTAGCAAATACTGACTTTCAATGAAGTATTTTCGTAGTCTCTAGTTCTTTAATATTAATTGTTTTCTAGAATTATTCGGAACTTAAATGCTTATATCTCCACATCCTATGTTGTTTGCCCTCTCCAACATTCTTGGTCACCTCAAAGGCTTTTCTAAAGTCAAATACATCTTCCCAGTAGTCATCAACAGCTCTGCTGTTAAGTTAGACATGATCCTGGTGGGTTCCGTGCTGCTCATCTTCCCCACTCAGAGGTTTGGCAGCTGTCCGAAGCTCCTGTTAAAATTGTCTGAGTGGGTGGATGCTGAGACAGTAAACAGGAATGAATCATCTGGCAGTCTTTTCAACTTACTGTTTAGAACTGGAGCTAAATTAATAATCAAAGTCTACTGTATTTGATTACTGTCTAATTAGCCTGCGTGCTTTTGAAAGAGGTGACATTGGTGCTATTAGCATTGTCACAATGCTCTGTCGCGAGGAATGGGGAATTTATGCAGAAGGCTCTTAGATAAAAACGGGAAATACTAAATTCAAAAAAATCATTCAGCATCTCGAAGGAAAAGATCAAGTTTAACCCTCCCGAGCATTTGTGGGTCCATTGATCTATCTTCTCTTTCAGACACTAACACATCTGTTACTCATTTAGATAGATATAGCTTTCTATAATTCACAATTTCATGTGTAACTCAATGAAATGGTGTTCTTGTAACATCCAGGAGCTGTGATTTTCCCATGTGTAAGTGAGTTTGTAAATCAAGTCCAGGGATGAGGGGTTTGTTATACGAAGAGAAATTGAACAGTTTAGGTTGATATTCTCTGGAATTTAGAAGAATGAGGAGGAATCAAATTGAGATATACAAGATGATAAAAGGTATGGATAAAGTAGACATGGAACAGATGCTTCCTCTTGTGGGGCATTCTAGAAAGAAAGTTCATAGTTTTAGGATAAAGGGTAGCAAGATTAAAACACAGTTGAGGAGAAATTACTTCTTCCAAAGGGTTATAAATCAATGGAATTCATTATCCCAACGTATGGTGGATGTTGATACAGTAAATTTAAGGAAGAGTTATTTTTAATTGGCATTGGTTGAAAGGTTATGGGGAGAAAGCAGGAAAATGGGGACGAGGAGCATGTCAGCCATGATCAAATGGTGGAGTAATCTCGGACAGGCCGAATGGCCTAATTCTGCTCCTGTATTTTATGAACGTAAAAGTTGCAATGTGCGACTTTATCAAACTGTGATATGATCCACGGTCAACTTGGTGTTTATTGCTAACTAATGCCATATCCCTGGTACAAAACAAGAAACAGTAAGTAGTGTGCCTCAGGGATCAGTGTTGTGACTGCAATTGTTTATGATTTACATAGATGATGGGGACCAAGTGTAGTGTGAAAAAATTCGCTGATGACACTAAGGTTGGTGAAACAGCGAAGTGTGTAGACGACACTGAAAGTCTGCAAGGGGATGCAGATAGTCTAAATGAGTGGGGAAGGGCAGATGGAATAAATGTTGGTAAATGTGAGGTCATCCATTTTGGTAGGAATAATAGCAAAATGAGTATTATTTAAATGGTAAAAAAATTGCAGCATGCTGCTGTGCAGAGGGACCTGAGTGTTTTTGTGCAGGAATCTCAAGGAGTTGGTTTGCAGGTGCAGCAGATAATTATGAAGGCAAATGGAATTTTGTCTTTCATTGCTAGAGAGATGGAGTTAAAAAAACAGCGAGGTTACATTGCAGCTGTATAAGGTGCTGGTGAGGCCACACCTGGAGTACTGTGTACAGTTTTGGTCTCCTTATTTGAGAAAGGATACACTGGCATTGGAGGGGGTGTAGGGGAGATTCACTAGGTTGATTCCAGAGTTGAGACAATTGGCTTATGAGGAGAGACTGAGAATATAGGGGTTATACTCTGGAATTCAGAAGAATGACAGGAGATTTTATAGAAACATAAGACTTTGAAGGGAATAGATAAGATAGCAGCAGAGAAGTTGTTTCCACTGAACTAGAACTAGGGGGGCACAATCTCAAAATAAGGAGAAGCAGATTTAGAACTGAGTTTTGGAGGAACTTCTTCACACAAAGGGTTTGTGAATCTGTGGAATTCCCTGCCCAGTGAAGCAGTTAAATGTTTTTAAGGCGAGGATAGATAAATTTTTGAACAGGAAAGGAATTAAGAGTTATAGTGAATGGGCGGGTAAGTGGAGCTGAGTCCACAAACAGATCAGCCATGATCTTACTGAATGGCGGAGAAGGCTTGAGGGGCCAGATGACCGATTCCTGCTCTTATTTCTTAGGTTCTTAATACAGGTACAGTGCTGCAAATCCACTACTCAAAAACCAGCAGTGTCTGAAAACTGGACATATTTTCCCACATTCCAGTGAAACCTAACCCACCTGACTCAGCATAAAGGTTTGTGGAATTGCCAAAGATCGATTGGCTTTCCGCATCTTATGTTTCTCATGCTCCAGTGAACCTTGACCCCACTCCAACCAGCTCAGACTGATCCACCTCTCCCAAGAAGCGTTTAACCCAAACCCGGTGACCAATGAATAGATAACTCCTGCAGGTCAAAAAAAATTGAAAACTGTAATTAAGTCATTCTGATTTCTTTCCTCAAAAACATGCAGATCAACACAGATCTAGCCCTGAGTTTTCCTGATTTGAGGGGCAACAGGTGGCACAGTGGTTAGCACTGCTGCTTCATAGTGCCAGGGACCCAGGTTCAATTCCTGCTTGGGTCATTGTCTGTGTGGAGTTTGCACACTCTCCCGGTGTCTGCGTGGGTTTTCTCCAGCTGTTTGTTTCCTTCCACAATCTGAAAGACACGCTGGTTAGGTGCGCTGACCCGCACAAGCGCCTAAGAGAATTTCACAGTAACTTCATTGCAATGTTAATATAAGCCTTACTTGCGACAAATAAATTTTAAAAACTTTCTGCTTGTATATACATATGTGGTTCTATAGTCCAACATGCAATGCAACAAGAAATTTATTGGTTTATATGATTTAGCAATATTTCTAGAAAATGCATTGTTTTCCTGTGACTGCACAATATACTCTCCCATTACCCAAATATCAAACAAAGCCCTTATAAAAATACTTCAGTTAGAGTATTTGTACAATTCTGGTCACCCTATTATAAACAGGATATTATTAAACTTTAAAGAGTGCAGAAAAGATTTACTAGGATGCTATTGGGACTTGATGTATTGAGTTATAAGGAGAGGCTGGGACTTTTTTTCTCTGGGCTGTAGGAGGCTGAGGGGTGACCTTATAGAGGTCATTAAAATAATAAGGGCATAGACAAGGTAGATAGTCAATATCTTTTCCCAAAGGTAGGGGAGTCTCAAATTAGAGGGCATAGGGGAGAGATACAAAAGTGTCCAGAGGGGGCAATTTTTTCACACAGAGGGTGGTGAATGTCTGGAACAAACTGCCAGAGGTAGTAGTAGTAGAGGCGGATACAATTTTATCTTTTAAAAAGCATTTAGGTAGTTACACAGGTACGATGGATATTGATGAATGTGGGCAACTGGAATTAGCTTAGGGGTTGAAAAAAAAGGGTGGCATGGTTAAGTTGGGCCAATGTGCCTGTTCCCATGCTGTAAATTTCTATGACTCTATGACAGTATCTTTGAGCACTGTACCAAAAGGAACTATGTTGATTTTTCACCCATCTTGAACATTAAGCCCTGATAAATACTTGGTGAGTGCTATAGGATACTATGATGGTGGATGTATCTTTTAAACTATTCTTTGGATGATGATGATATTTTGTAAAGAAGTGTGAGTGTGCATGTATCCATCTATGGGAGACAGAGTGGGGTGTTGGGGGAGTCATTATCGACAGTTTAGCTAGTGTGAAAGGAGACATAATAAGGTAAAAACGTTAGATTCTTTCATTTGTAATGAGAAATTATGGTGAGGTAGGATTTACAATAGGTTGGATCTAAAATATTAGATTAGTAGATCAGTGGAGATTTGGCTGGTTAACTGTTGAATTTCAGAAAAGTTTAGAAGATCTTTATAATTTGAGAAGCTTTCAAGTTCAAAGAAATGTTTGAGAACAATGGCATCTAGGATGTGATAAAATATATTGAAGAAATGATGTGGTGACTATGTGGGGGAAATATTCAATTCCAATTCAAGTGGCACAGTGATTAGCACTGCTGCCTCACAACACCAGGGACCCAGGTTTGATTCCCGGATTGGGTGACTGTCTTATGTCGAGTTTGCATATTCTTCCCATGTGTGTGAGAATTTCCTCCAGATGCTCCAGTTTCTTTCCACAGTCCAAAGACGTGTGGGTTGGATGGATTGGTAATGTTAAATTGCTCCTTAGTGTCAGGAGGACTAGCTAGGATAAATTCATGGGGTTATGGGGAACAGGAGCCAGGGTGGGATTGTGGTCAGTGCAGATTCGATGGGTCGAATGGTCTCCTTCTGCACTGTATGAATACTAAGATCTCTTGGAAGGGGTGTAAGGGGGAGAGGGGTCAGGGAATGTCATGAAGCCCAAATCTGTGTGTTGAGGAGGTGCGAAAGTTGTGAATTTGAAGTAACTATCTAGGTTCAACACAGAAAAGTCTTCTGTTTTTTTCAGAAAGCAATTTTGTTCCGAACCTTCTTTTTGGATTTCCTTATGAGTGGAAGTGTTTGATGGATTGTTGCATGGTATGCCTTTATTAAACAACAATTCTTTGCTTTGGATAATGTTACTCAATTTTTATAGTTGAAATCTATGAGGGAGTTGTTTCCAAGAAGGTAATTTACTTGTGCGTTTTGGCCAACTGCATTTTCTTGGGATTGCTCTGTAAGCCTGTTTTAACTACTCATTTTATTTATTTTCTCCACTCAATTGCCCCTCAATGTAGTTTTTTATGGTACAACTTTTGCCTACACGTGCATGTTGTCTCCAGCTCCTTTCCTTCATCCTGTGATGATCTTGTTTCTTTCTTTCCTGCCTTGACTCACATTCATTGACTTCTCTATTTTGACCTGCCACTCTATGACTTTGTTCATTTACCTGCTTCTTTGCAACTCGTCTTTTCTTATTTATTTAATCCTCTTCACCTTGGATCACTCATCTGCTTATCTCCTCCTTTCTAGCCCCAGTCCTTCTTAATTATTTTATTTCCAATTGGAGCCTCTCTCAATTATTTCACTTCTACAGGCACTGATACCACAAGCAGTAGATCAATAAAACTCCATAATCAATGCCATATGATGGTCACAAACTATCAATAAACATGCGCATTAAAAGCCTTGCATATTATGTACACTTCCTGTGTACAGTAACCCTACTTTGTGTTGCATGAACTTTAAATCCAATTTTCATGGCCAGCATTTATAATGAAAAAAGCTATGTTGATATTACATAATGAGTATCTTCTGTCAATAACTTGTAAATGGAAAAACCTGTGTCAACATTTGCCTTTCACATTCTAACTCTAGGGTGGCACAGTGGTAAGCATTGCTGTCTCACAGCGCCAGGGAAGTTTGATTCCCAGCTTGGGTCACTGGGTGGAGTCTGCACATTCTCCCCATGTCTGCTTGGGTTTCCTCTAGTTGCTCCAGCTTCCTCCCACAGTCAGAAAGACACCCCGGGTAGGTGCATTGGCCAGGCCAAATTCTCCCGCTGGTGCTGGAGTGTGATGACTAGGGTATTTTCACAGTAACTTCATTGCAGTGTTAATGTCAGCCTACTTGTGATACTAATAAATAAACTTAAACTTTAACATGGTCACCAGCGGGCACATGGTGCCAGCTTCTCCGGTTCTTTTTGGGTTGATTTCACATAATCTTTCTTTCACAACTAACTTCTCACGATGACGTAGGTGATATTAACACAATCCAAGACTAGGATGAAAACAAAGTGTCAGGAAAACTCAGCATGTCTGACAGTGTGGGTGGGGAGAGAAAAAGAGCGTGTTAACATTGCAAACCTGTCTGACTCTTCTTCAGACCTGCAGAGAGGTCGATGGTTGGGAAACTGCTTAAAGAATTACATGGACAACAATATAGTGCAAGATCAATTACAAGGATGGCAAACAGTGCATTGTTATTTCAAGAACTTTTGGGAGGTATGCTGGATGTATATTAAGCTTTCGGGTCATTTTATTGAAAGGGTGAGAACAGGAGGTGACTAGGCTACCAAGTGAATGTGAAAGCTGGCCAAAACTTTAAATAACACTCAAAATCCTTGGCAATAACTTCCTTACTCCCAATCAGCTGTTTGTTAAAAAAAGTTAAAGTTTATTTATGAGTCACAAGTAGGCTTACATTAACACTTCAATGAAGTCACTGTGAAAATCCCGTAGTTGTCACACTAGGTGGCACGGTGGTTAGCACTGCTACCACACAGCAACAGGAAATTGAGTTCTATTCTGGCTTTTGGGTCACTATCTGTGTGGAACTTACACATTCTCCCTGTGTCTGCGTGGGTTTTGTCTGGGAGCTTTAGTTTCCTCTCACAGTCTCAAAGAGTTAGTTAAGTGCATTGGCCATGCTAAATTCTCCCCCAATATACTCAAAAGGCACCAGAACGTGGCGACCATGGGTTTTCATACTAATTTCATTGCAGTGTTAATGTAAGCCTGCTTATGGCTAATAAATAAACTTTAACCAGCACATCTTTGAACTGTGGAAGGAAACTGGAGCATCCAGGGGAAACCCAAGCAGACACAGGAAGAACGTGCAAACTCCACACAGACTGTGATCCAAGCCTGGAATCAAACCAGGTCTCTGGTGCTGTGAGGTAGACAGCATCATGCCAAATGTCAGCAACCAAAATGTCATGCAGCAACCTTAAATGAGCAGGTAATCAACTCCTTAATGATCCCCTACATGACAGAGATCAAGCGAATGTCAGGGACAAAGATGGTCTGTTGCACCAAACGCAGCATCAATTGGTGGTTCAATCTGACACCCTGCTATGGGAATCTCGCCTAAGGTATCCAGGAGAAGATTGCTCTTATGTTCACTCTGTGACTCCCACCTGAGCCTTTTACTTTCTGCCTAATATGTTTTGGAATGGTTGAATGTTTGCGTAACTTTTTACCCTTGTCATTCAGGCCTCCCAGCACCAGTTGACACTGTAATTCCTTCACGCTCTATCAGTCAGCTCCATTTCTGTTGGTGGCACTTCAGGTAAAGTTTTCATTTTCAGGTTCTTTGTTCACCAGGATCCCTACGCTCTGCACCTTTCTCCTGACTTCACTCCAAAATGTCTGTTCATCCAGGAGCGAGACTCTTGCCCTCTGCAGCAGTATTGTAGATGACTGTATTAATATTATTGCTTTAAAGAAAACCTTCAGAATTATGGAATTTTTAACAATGCAGAAGACCATTCAGCCCATCGAGCCTGCACCGGCAACAATTTTACCCAGACCGTACCCTGATAACCTCACGTATTTACCCTAGGTAGTCCCCCTCACACTAAGGGGCAATTTATCAGGCCAATCTACCTAACCTGCACATCTTTGATGTATTGGAAGAAAGCGGAACACCTGGAGCAAACCCACGCAGACACAGGGAGAACATGCAAACTCCATGCAGACAGTAGCCTGAGGCTGGAATTGAACCTGTGCAGGTTTGGTGGATTGGCCATGCTAAATTGCCCTTTGGTGTTATGGAGATTAGCAGGGCAAAATACTTGTGGTTACAGTAACAGGGCCTAGATGAGACTGTCGCTGATGTAGGTTTGATGGGCTGAAAGGCTTCTTTCTAGAGATTCTACGATTCTTAAGTGGAACAAGTTTATTGGTGGACATATAATGGAGGAAAAAATTTGATATTCCTGCGGTGACATATGGGGAATCAATATATTGATTGCCAGATGAAACAGAGACAGAACACGAAGAAATGAGTGATTGCAAAGAGAGGGGGATTGAAAATATGTATTATAGGTTGAACAACTCAGTAAAGAATGAACTAAACTGTTGTGACCTCTAGAGGGCAGCCTTACTTCATTTTCACCAAAGCAAAGTCGGCTGAATTAAGTTCTTATTCAATGTGCGTATTTGTGGAGAAACAAGGACTTGGCATATTGGAGACAATTTAGCCTTAACTATTCCTAAATAGTACTTTTATAATTTCCCGACACTACGAAATACATACAAATTTAAGCTATTTTAAATAAGCTTTGTTTAAAATGTTAACGCGTGTATTTGTAATTGCAGAAGATCAGTTGTTAGATGTCACAAATTCTATTCAGAGTTACAGAAACACAGAGTTCTGATTTAATCCAGGCAAAAGTTTTCATACATAAAGACACAGTTTCCTCTGTGTAACACTACTTATGTTTGGTGACGGTACAGCGACAGAAAGCTTCAAAGATACCCCCAGTATTGCACAAATATTTATTATTGTCACATGTATTGGGACGCAGTGAAAAGTATTGTTTCTTGCACACTATACAGACAAAGCATAGCATTCATACAGAAGAAAAGGAAAGAGTGCAGAATGGAGTGTTAAAGTCATAGTCCCTTTCAGGTGTGGAGAAAGATCAGCTTATCCAAACAAGTAAAATACACATCAGGTCCTTGTTTAAGGTGGCACACTGCTTAGCACTGCTGCCTCAGAGCACCAGGAACCCGGGTTCAATTCCAGCCTTGGGTCACTGCCTGTGTGGACTTTGCACATTCTCTCTGTGTCTGCGTAGGTTTCCTCTGGATGCTCCGGCTTCCTCCCACAGTCCAAAGATGTGCGTGTTAGGTGGATTGGCTATGCTAAATTGATCTAGTGCCAGGGAGATTAGCAGGGTGGATACATGGGGTTACAGGAATAGGATGTGGGTGGGATTGTGGTCAATGCAGACCGAATGGGCCAAATAGCCTCCTTCTGCACTATAGGGATTCCATGATTCTATTCAATGACAACGAATATCCCTATCAGGTGTTGCCATCTATGTATTTTCCATTACCACCTGCGTGAATCCCTTGCAATGCCTCACTTCATTCAACATACTGCAGCAGCAATCATAAACTGCAACGTACCACCAAAACCTGCAGCATTTCCTGTCCTGTTAACATGCCAAATAAGACTAAGATCAGGATTGAAAAGAAACCGTCATCTGAAAGCACATTTCTTTTGTGACACCAAAAACATATGAAACGAAAACACTAGATCTGCAAAAAGACTTTGATCTCCAGTTATAATATCTCCCTTTCAAACAATCGTCTATACTCTCTGGAATTTAGAATAGGGGAGATCAAATTGAGGTATACAAGATGGTAGAAGATATGGACAAAATAGACGTGGAGCAGATGCTTCCTCTTGTGGGACATTCTAGAATGAGAGGTCATAGTGTTAGGATAAGGGGCAGCAAATTTAAAACAGAGTTGAGGAGAAACTACTTCTCCCGAAGGGTTGTGAATCTGTGGAATTCGCTACCCCAAAGTGCTTTGAATGCTGAGACAGTGAGTAAATTTAAAGAGCAGTTAGACATATTTTTAATTGGGAATGGGTTGAAGGATTATGGGGAGAAGGCAGAAAAATGGAGATGAGGAGCACATCAGACATGACTGAATAGTGGAGCGGGTGCAGTGAGCCCAAATGGTCTAATTCTACTCCTATATCTTAAGAATTTACGACCATTCACTCCTGAAAATTCCAATAGCTTTCACCAACTGAAACCGAGCAATCACTGTGAAAGATCCTGGATCCGTGTGTTTCTTGCCCCTGCGATGTATTGCTGCAAGCACGGACAAAGGCTTCATGTTATCACCACGAGTTCAGGCCCACGCTGTGCGCTCTCTTCATTACCAATTCAAATATTAATTAATCAATCCCACATAAAAGGAGAGCCAGCAATTCTCCCATTTGCAGGACACATGCAGTTTTCTGATCTTCCTATTTTCAAAGGCCCATTAAAGGTCAGTCAAGGCTCTCTTGTCAGGGATGTTTATCTCTCTGCTCGATACTTGCCAACATACTGGGAATCCCTTTGCACATTGCAATGGGATGCGTGAATACTTAACTCACAAAAATATTGAAACAGCATAACATAACATCTTAGTAACAAAACATGAAAGAACACAAATTCCATAGCATTCAAGTGCTGGAAGAAATCTCAATATTTACATCAGCATCATAGACAGTGCTAATCTGGTTGTCTTGTCATCGACAACATCTACTTTCCCCTTTAAAGAAAGGGTGAGAAAAAAAAAGCCAGCAATGCATAATGATGCAGAATCCCTCCTGTAGAGGAGGTGGCCGTTTCGCCCATCCAGCACACACTGACAACCATCCCACCTTATCCCAGTGACCGCACATATTTACCTGACTAATCCCCCCGAAACTAGGGTCGATTTAGCATGGCAAATTCACCTAACCAAATTCACCTAAGTTTTGGACTGTGGGAGGAAACCGGAGCATCCAGAGGAAACCCACACAAACATGGGCAGAATGTGCAGATTTCACACAGACAGTGACTCAAGCCAGGAATCGAATCAAAGTCTCTGGCACTGTGAGGCAGCAGTGCTAACCACTGGGTCACCATAGTTCTCATTTATTCATCACTGGGGACATATTAAACCAGATAGCTTTGTCTACTTAGCCAAAATACTAATGCTATTGTGCTATTTGTACATATTATCAATACAGATAGATTAAAGATATTGGTGAACCACCATGGATCTCCACCTTGGTGGACAGACTTGTGTGTTCTGATGATCCCTTGTCAAGGGCTCCTTGCTTGTGGGAGGGCCACCCAAGGCAGCAAAATTACAGGGAGGTGCCAGACAAAGCACAGCTCAACATGCCCTCAACGACAGAGCATTCAAGGGGAAGCCAAAAGAGAAAATGCTGGAAAATCTCAGCAGATCTGGCAGCATCTGTAAGGAGAGATGAGAGCTGATGTTTCAAGACCACATGACCATTTGTCAAAGATTTGTCAGATTGCTGAGATTTTCCAGTGTTTGCTCTTTTGGTTTCAGATTCCAGCATCCACACTAATTTACTTTTATTCAAGGGGAGGCGACGGCCTTGTGGTATTATCGTTGTACTATTAAGCCAGAAACTGGAGACCGCAATTCAAATCCCATCACAGCAAACGATAGAATTTGAATTCAATAAAAAATATCTGGAATTAAGAATCCACCAATGACCATGAAACCATTGCTGATTGTCAGGAAACCCATCTGGTTCACTAATGTCCCTGAGGAAAGGAAATCTGCTGTCCTTACCCTGTCTGGCCTTCATGTGACTCTAGAGTCACAGCAAAGTGGTTGACTCAATTACCCTCAGGCAACAAGAGATGGGCAATAAATGCTGGCTTAGCCAGCGATGCCCATGTTGCACAAATAAATAAAAAAAGGTGAAAGAAGATTGTGCATCTCACTTGCTGTAGAGTTGGGAGAAGTCTGCATTGGCAAGGTGGTCCTGGTCATCGAGATTTTGTACATCATCAGAAACTGATGTCCAACCTGCCAAGATCATGTGGGCTGCAACATTGTCCCAAGGTCTCCATGTTAAACAAAGTCCACACCAGGCTCCCACCAGGCTCCCACCAGGATCCATTTGCCACGTCCTGTGGTGATGGAGGATTGGTGATAGGGACAGTGTTGTGAACATGGCAATCCCTAGTCAAGTATCTGCACAAAGATAATAGATGCCCGAAGGCTAGTGGATACCTGGGCAATACCATCTGTGCTCGAGTTGTCCTGTTTGGATACCCTCTGCACACTCGAAATGGGGAGAGGGCTAGAAAACCTGCCCTAAAAATATGTTGCCTATCTTTGTGGTTTAAGAAAAAAAACATTATATTTTACAACTCTCAGACAACAAAAACTGCAATCATATCATGTGAGCAATCAAGATTTCAAAACTGACCCTTATATACAAAGGCAAAATACTGTGGATCTTGGCATAGGAAACAAAAACAGAAAAAGCTGGAAAGCCCCAGCAGGTCCAACAGCATCTGTGGGGAGAGAATAGAGCCAACGTTTCGAGTCAGAATGATCCTTTGTCAGAGTGAGCCCTTCACCGTTGTTCAAATAGGTTGATTTTTGTTACAATACTACAATCGTTCAAGGTTTTCTTCTTCTTGAATCACAGCAGAAGTAGTTTATCCAGCATCTACTACTGCATATTCTAAAATTGTTAATCAGATAATCCACCAGTGGATCAAGCTCTGTGAAATCTTAATTTTGCCACCAACTTCAGTCAAGTAAATTCTATGTTCAACTACTGTTCTTGCTGAGCCTCTACTTTGCAAAAACTACCCTGTATTAAAAAATATAATTACAAGAAAAGGCTGGAAATTAATGAGTCAACCAGCATTTGTTGGGAAATGGAAGGATTTGGTCTTGTTAGTGATGACTCTTCATTCGGGCTTACGATGGTGCAGTGCTTTGTATCAACCTGTCTTCTTTGCAGATATTAATGTTATGAATTTCTATAACTTGCAAGCCTTTTACTTCTTTGCCCCTGGTTAACATTACGCATTTAATGAACAACATAATCTTTGCACAAATGTAAATTGGAAACTTTAAGATAGTGTGTGCTAGTGTTTGTTTCAACTAATGGAAGCCATTAGCCAAATTTACCTTACAGGAAGTACTGTCAGGTCTGTAGCTGTTCAATCTCAAGAGATCGAAAACCATGGGATATCAAGTACTTTATAAGTGGTTATGGTACGTGCAAACCTGTGTCCCAACACTCCATGGTGTTATCTGGCTCTCTGCATGCAAATTCAAAAGCTGCTTTCTTAATTGCGAGAACAAATGGGAATTCAATTAAATATCTACGTTTTTACTTCCTCTTTAAATTAATACTTTTTATGGGTAATTTTAAACTCACATAGACACAATTTTAGCCGATCCCTACAGAATTTGGGGAGACAGAGAGAGAGATATAAAAGGGTCCAGAGGGGCAATTTTTTCACATAGTGTGGAGAGTAGCTGGAACAAGCTGCCAGAGGTAATAGTAGAGGCGAGTACAATTTTGTCTTTAAAAAAGCGTTTAGACAGTTACATGGATAAGATGGGTATAAAGGAGTATGGGCCAAACATGGGAAATTGAGACTAGCTTAGTTGTTAAAAAAAGGATCAGCATGGACAAGTTGGGCTGAAGGGCTATTTCCATGCTATAGGCCTCTATGAATCTAATTTGCAGTATATTGAATACTTATAAAAGCTAAGCAGATAAGATTTTTTAAGTTAATTCAGAAAGGTGATGAAAACTTTGACCAACAATGACTATAATAATGCCAAAATCTGGGGCTATGCGCGTAGCATGTTGTCATGCATTATATAGGCTGTTGCGGCATGTAGAACCTGAACTCCTGTTACTGAACAGGCTGATTAAAGTCTTGAAAACATGCAAATGTGTGTTTGGCCCTAGAATGTACTTGGACTGGAAAGAATGCAAAGAAGATTTGAGGATATTGCCAGAACTGGAAGGCCTGTATTATGGGAAGGAGTTGGCCAGGATAGGACTTCATTCCTTCGAAGGTCGGAGAATGAGGAGTGACCTCATTGAGGTGTATAAAATCATGAGGGGCATAAAGAGGAAGAATATACAGTGATTTTCCCAGACAAGAGGGATTGAAAACTAGAGGGCATAAGTTTAAAGTGAGAAGGGAAGATTTAAAAAGGGACCTGAGGGGCAACTTCTTCAGGCAGAAGGTGGTGGGTGTATGGAATGAGCTGCCAGAGAAAGTGGTTGAGGCAGGTACAATAGCAACATTTAAAAAGCATTTGCATAAGTATATGGGTGGAAAAGGATTAGAGGGATATTAACCAAATATGGGCAGTTAGGATTACCTGGAAAAGCAACATGGTTAGTATGAGGACGTGATGGCATAGAGGGCACTATTGCTAGACTATTAATCCAGAAATGCTGCTAATCTTCTGGGGACCTGGGTTTGAATCCCACCATGGCAGAAGGTGGAATTTTTATTGAATTAAAAATATCTGGTATTAAAAAAAAATCTGCTGATGACTATGAAACCATTGTCCATTGTTGGAAAAACCCATCTGGTTCACTAATGTCCTTTAGGGAAGCAAATCTGCAGTCCTTACCTGGTCTGGCCTACATGTGACTCTCAACTGCCTCAAGACTAACAACAAATGTTGAAAAAAGCACGTCTGGGTTTGCTAACTATTTAGTTAAAAGTGGATTTGATCTGTGCATGAATTTGCCTTATTTGGAAATGGAGCAGTCATAAGCTAGAAAGTAAAGATGTTTCCTTTTACTTTAAAATATTGTCTAAACTGTGTTATTAAATAAAGTTTGTTTCATTATAAAAGGTCCCTATTTTGTCAGTGGAATAATTCCTGGAAGGAAGTACCCTTCCCTCATATTTATGCCAAAAAAGTAAAAATTGTTGAAGTCTAGCCTGGCTTCTTAATGTAACTTGGAGTTCTGGTCCAGGATGCTAATGATAGGTACATTCATAGCATTGTCTCCAACAAAATTCATTCTACAAAGGGATGATTCCACAAGGCAAGCTGCAGACAGTAACAATATTTACAAATTATGAATGTCTAAGGCAATTAAGAACTAGAAGACACTTTCAGTTGAGAGGCGGGACACAGCAGTCGTTTTCATGTTAACAAACTTCTAATCCTACTGTCCTCAGCCTTGGAACAGGAGCTTTGAAGTCACCAGTTTCTCTCATCAAGTATCCTAATTTACCTTGGAGCAAAAGAACTGTTGATGTGTTACACAGTAGCAGAGTTCCCACATTTTGAGAGTAAAGTCCCTCACTGCTTCTATTTTGGCAGAAGTACAAAAAATTCACTGTACTATACTTTGTAGTCACATGGTGAAAATCCTAAGTTTTGATTAAATATGAACATATTATTTACAGGTTGTTTGTTGAAAACTCTATTCCCAAGCTGCGAATGTCATGTGGTTACATTATAGATAATAGCACCTAACCTTTCAGTACAATAAAATTGTATGATATAGTCAGTGCAGATCAGAAGCTACCACACAAAGAGTTAAATCTCTATTTTCATAGGAGCTAAAATTTCAATACAATAAAACTAAATGCAAAAGTTAATGTAGTTGAAAAACTATCACATGAGAAGAGCTGAATTTGTACCTTCATAGGAGCTAACTGGATAGGAGTTATGCAGGATGGATCAACCACGGGTTTGGGTCTATTTGCTGTGTCTGCAAGCAAGCTTTGCCACTGCTGAGGAAGTCCCGTGAATTTCTGCTCATGGTGGTCAAATCCAGTGTGAACACGATGCTCAAAGTTGGAAGGTGCGGAGATTTCGAGACGTTTCTTCTTCTTTCCGAACATGCCGGGGAATCCTAATAGACCTGCAATAATATTAGAGGACAAGATATCATGAAGTGCTTATTAATCTTAACAGTATGACAGATGGGGAAAGCAGAAGTCACTTGTGCCATTTTAAGGGCAAAACCGGAGAACTGGGAGGCTGAATTCTATAATAATGCAGTCCAAACTGAATGAATAGTATACAGGTTAGAAAACATATCAAATGTACATTATGTGAACATAATATTTGTCCATTATGGGGGGTAGGTTGCAGAAATATTAACTGAGGCAGCTTTAAAACAAATCACTTTCAGAAATGAACAATATGTAGCGACACAGTGGTTAGCACTGTTGCCTCACAGCGCAGGCACTCGGGTTCTACTCCCGGCTTGGGTTGCTGTCTGTGTGGAGTCTGCACATTCTTCTAATGGGTTTCCTCTGACCATCCAAAGATGTGCGGGTTAGGTTGGCTGGCTATGTTAAATTGACTGTAATGTCAGTGTATCATCAATGTGCATAGGGACGTAATAGAAACATAGGAATCTCGGAACAATAGTCAAACAGAATCACACAACTTTATAAATATACATAATTTTCAACAACCATAATTCTTTGGTACCTCGCATGTACAATTCCTAAAAGGTTAACAGACTTGTGATGCTGTGTAAATCTTCTTATATAAATTAGATTGCTCTTTTGAAAGGAAAAGAGGCTCACATCAAAAAGCATTTTTCTTATCTCAAAGTGCTTTAAAGTACAGCACAGTGGTTAGCACTGCTACTTCACAGTGTCAAAGACCCAGGTTAGAATCCCAGCTTGGGTCACTGTCTGTGTGGAGTCTGCACATTCTCTCCACGTCTGCATGGGTTTCCTCCCACAGTCCAAAGATGTGCACTGGCCATGCTAAATTCTCCCTCAGTGTGTGTGAACAAGTGCCAGAGTATGGAGATTTTCACAGTAACTTCATTGCAGTGTAAGCCTACTTATGACACAAATAAATAATCTTAAAGTCAATTAAGTACTTTTGAAACGTAGCCATTGTTGTAATGCTTTACCAAATCTCAACTGACGGGTAGGATAAGCAACAAATAGGGCTTGGATGAACCACAGCATAGACAGTTTGCACAGCATTTCACACACTTCTCTTCAACTTCTCTTTTTACACAGTAAAAATAAAACCAAAGTATTTATGAAGCTAAAACAATGCTGCTAACTGAAAGTACCTCCTGGCTCATTTCATTCCCTGACTCTGATGATCAATCATTCGCAGTAAAAGGACATATTTCTGCATTTGGCTGTTATCTTATTTTCATTTGCTTTTTTAAAAAAATCTTAACAATGGTATTCTAACAACAACTTGTAAGTATAACAAACAAATTGTTTTTCTGGAGATGGTCAGGGGAGACAACTGTTTTTCGAAACTGCCCCCAATATGGTCATATAATCAGTGATTCTGTCACAAGACCACAAAGTCCTTTTTATAATTCCCCCGAGATCCTAGCAACAGGATCAAATGCACAAACAGAACCAAATGACCCATGGTACAGCAAACAAAATTGATGATTCAGAATACTACAATGTGGCTTCTCTTTTCAGTTCTGAATAGAGAACTATTGGATCAACTTGTGCTTTGCTGGGATGATAATTTAACCAAAACTCAAGGCGCCAATTAGAGATATTCCAATGTGTTTTCAATTGTCAATTTATCTGAAACCTACTTCTTGAGAAGAGTTCAAAGACAAACTTTGAATAGTAAGCCTGTGCTGCGTTGTGCAAACTACTGTCAACTAGATGCATGAAAACCAAGTAGAACTCAGTGGAGACACACATAGGCTTGTCGCCTTCTGCATTAGAGGGAGAAATCTCGTCAGTGCTTGGTACCTTGGAAATCCAGAGGTTGGATCACTTGCACTTGAAGCTCCCAACTGTCATTAAGGCTTTTATCAACAGTAGAGGCAGGAACAATTTTATCAATTATCAATTTTTATCAATATCAGTAGAGGCAGGTACAATTCTGTTTTTTAAAAAGCACTTAGACAGTTAGATGGATAAAATGGATATAGAAGGATATGGGTCAGAAGTGAGTAAATAGGACTAGCTTAGGTGGTTAAAAAATGTACAACATAGACAAGTTGGGCCGAAGGGTCTATATTCATGCTGTAAACCTCTGTGACTCTAATTGTCGGTCAGATCACTACTTGTTCCCATGATGGTAAGGAACTGCATTCCTGACAGTTGTGAAAGATTGGGACAGAGGAAGTAAAAGGAATGCCTCTGTAGGTCAATGAGAGTGCAACCTGCTGAAAATGTCAATAATAGGACAGTGGAAAAAGCTCAGAGGGAACCTCGGTGAAAATCAATTTAAATTCCAATCCAGTTTACTGTTAACCAAAGTTGCTAATACTCCAATCTAGCAGTAACTGGTTATTCTCCCTTGTACTATACTGTGCGAAGAAATCCAGTGAAGGGAAGCCAGCTTATTTCAAGCATCAATAGCACTTTGGATTACTGTGATAATAGATTGTGGAGAGAGTGTGGCCACTCTGAGGAGATATTTTGGATATATTTGGTCTCAAAGTATTTCCAAGGATTAGGGTAGATCACAAGCAGCCCGGAGGGAATGCAGTTAAACAGGAATTCTCACTGGAACGACAGAGGTTGAGGGGCAACCTGATAGAATTCTACAGGATTATGAGAGGCATGGGCAGAGTGGACAATCAGAAGCTTTTTTCCCCAGGGTGGAAGTGTCAATTGCTAGGAGGTGTAAGTTTAAGGTGTGAGGGGCAAGGTTTAAAGGAGATGTACGAGACACGTTTTGGTGGTAGGTGCCCGGAACTCGCTGCCGGGAGAGCAGGTATGATAGTGACTTTTAAGGGATGTCTTGACAAGTACACGTATAGGAATGAGAACAGAGGGACCTGGAAGGGTAAGGAGTTTTAATTCAGTTAGGCAGCACGGTCGATGCAGGCTTTTATAGGACCGAAGGGCCTGACCTGTGCTGTAATTTTCTTTGTTCGTTGTAAACTTGGTCAATCATTCAATACCAGCCCCGCTGCACAAATGCCAAGCTTAGGACGTTTTGGAGTCTGGATCAAAGTTAAAGTTTATTCACAAGAAGGCTTACATTAACATTGTAATGAAGTTACTGTGAAAATCTCTAGTTGCCACACTCCAGTGCCTGTTCAGGTACACAGACGATTTTGCATAGCCAATCGATCCAACCAGCACACACCTTTAGACTCTGGGGGGGAAACTGGAGCACCTGGAGGAAACCCATGCAGACACAGGGAGAATGTGTAGATTCCACACAGACAGTGACCCAAGCTCGGAATCGAACCTGCATTCCTGGTGCTGAGGCAGCAGTGCTAACCACTGTGCCACCCTGCCATTCCAGCATCCAGGAATAGATGACAAATCCCTCTCAGGAAAATGGGGTTGGCTGACCAGCTATATTATTCATTTATCTCTTTAAAAGACACCAGATCAGACTTGCCTGTAAGCACTTGAAACATGCATAAATTTTTCTCCACAATTTACTTTAGGATATTCATTAGTATAATCCAATAATATGGTCCAATCTGAAGCAGACAATAACTGATTCCCAGCTTATATATTATGACTTCAAAGGTGGGTAATGAATCCACCTTTGCAAAAGTAAACATAGTCTCATATAGAAACATTACTGAATAACTATTGGTGGAAATAAGCATCTACTTTGTGCATAAAATACATTCTTTATAATCATGTATTACAGCTATTTCTAATTAGTGAAATATTACAGTTATGTTAATGTCAAGAAAAGGGTTATCAACGACTCTCAGTTTGTTTACTTACAAGTCACAAGTAAAGTTACTGTGAAATTCCCCTACTCACTACACTCTGGTGCCTGTTCGAGTCAATGCACCCAACCATCTTTTGGACTGTGGGGAGAAACTGCAGCACCTGGAGGAAACCCACGTAGACACGGGGAGAATGTGCAAACTCCACACAAACAGCAATCCAAGCTGGGAATCAAACCTGGGTCACTGGTGCTGTGAGGCAGCAGTGCTAACCACTATGCCACGGTGCCATTCCTTCTCTAAGACTGTGTTCAGCAACTGTTAAACAATGGTGATATATATCTCACATTTAATTAATGGGACAAATAGGATTTATAACACCTTGTAAAATTACACATGATCAAAATGAACACTTACTTGCTTCATTAAAGTTAAATTCTAATTCCATTTGGCATATACAAACTGTTATGCGAGACAACTAACAAAATATGACCCTCTGTTTAATTACACTGTGAGAACAATGGAGGATATTTGAATGGGTAATTTGATAGCTAACATGCAAATTTTAAAGTGTAATTCTCTTATACTGTGAGAAATATTATAATATTGAATAGCAAACAACATTACATAAATATTTATAAATTATATGCTATTTACTAGTCCCCAAAACCTCACTAGTGACAATAAAAGTTTAAATTTGTAGAAAGATATTTCTATATATCTCTATATAATCAAAAGTCTTGCCCAAGGATACTAATCTGGTAAGGGTGCATAAATTAAAATAAGCAACACTGGACTCAACTGCAACGCTTGACACATTTGCCATACTTGCCTCCTCCCCCTGAAGGCAGCAAGTTCAAGCCCCACTCCAGGACTGGAGTACTGACAGAATGCTACCCTGACGAGGCATTTACTGAGCCGAGGCATTTGATGAAGATGGACGGTCTGCTCAGGGGGGATATAAAAGATCCCAGAGTAATTTCTTTGAAGAATGAGAGGAACTTTCATTACCACCAAAACAAATTAACTGTTCTTTCATTTCATTGCCATTTGCAGTTTATAAATGTGCATAAATTAGATGTTGCATTTGCATACAAAATGACAAGACTACACTTCAGAAAGACTAACTAAATAGCTGCAAACAGCTTTCAATCATACTGCAGATGTGAAAGACGCCAAGCAAAGTCTTTTTTCTTTTAATTCATGGATAAATTTAAATAGAAGTCACATAAATAACATCCATTATGTACGCATAAGGAAAGCTCAACCACTCATACAACTTGCTTGACATAGTCCTCCCCACGTAGAATCATGCAGGAGGAGGCCATTTGGCCCATCAAGTCTGCACCGACCACAATCCGCCAGGCCTGACCCCCATAACTCCATGCATTTACCCAAGCTCGTTCCCCTAACAGGCAATTTAGCACAGCAATCTATCTGACCTGCACATCTTTGCACTGTAACCGAAGCACCCAAAAGAAACCCATACAGAAATAGGGAGGACGCACAAACTCCACACAGATGGTGATCGAAGCCGGGAATCAAACTCATATCCCTGGTGCTGTGAGGCAGCAGTGCTAATCACTGTGCCAGCGTACCATCCAATCCCATTATATCTCTGTCACCTTCTACAGAGAGTAAATTGAGGGAGGGTGGACAGAGCACTCTGGCACACCTGATAATACAGTAAGTAGTCTGACAACATCGGGTTTAAATCCAACCAATTTATTTGATAGTAAACTCGCAAGTTTTCGACTCTATGGCCTTTGTCAGGCGAATACATCATGACACCTGATAATAGCCAGTGTTGCTGTTGATGAGAGAATTTTTTTATTAGCTTTATAAACACAGACGGATTTTTGATTGGAGAACACAAGGGCATCCTCTTGTGGATCTTGTGCAACCACCACCTGGATTTTCTGCAGTCCCTTTCCTCCATCACGCCATGTTTTCCAGTGGCAGAGGCAGCCTGCCACTGGCCGCCGGCAGGATCATCTGCCACTGCCGATGTCTACGACATTTTGCATGGCTTGCCCCTCCCTGCCACTGGGGAACCTGCTATTGGGGGACCGGTGCCTCAAACATTGGCCCTGCTTAAAAATGATCATTTGGAACATCCCTCAGCTAGCAATGAGCGAAATATTTCTCTCACTCTTGTTTTGCGGCAGCAAAAGGTGGCGCTGAATAGCTGGCAGCGGGATCTTATGGTTCCACCATTGTCAAAGAGGTTTCCCATTGAACACACCCCACTCTGCCAAGAAACTTAGTGGGGCTGTGCCCATCAGCGGACCCCCAAAATGGCATGAACGGTAGCAAGGTTTGACAAATGTGAATCTACACTGAGCTACATTTTTATCATAGAATCCTCACAGCTCAGGAGGAGGACATTTGGACAACAATCCCATCCTGGCCCATAGCTCACGTATTTACCCTGCTAAATCCCCTGACTCTAAGGAGCAATTTAGCATGGCCAATCCACCTGACCCGCACACCTTTGGATTGTGGGAGGAAACCGGAGCACCCAAAGGAAGTCCATGCAGGCACAGAGAGAACGTGCAAACTCCACACAAACAGTCACCCAAAGCCAGAACTGAACCGTGGCACTGTGAGGCCACAGTACTAACCACTGAGCCACTGTGCTGCCTTCTGACTTTGATGACTTTTACCAGAGTTTGCATTGATGTTGATGGTTAACTGAAAGAAAGCCAATGCAACATCCTAGTTCTGGAAGTCTCAAGTTTTAATTTTGAAACCTGGAATTCTGTGCAAGTTACTCTGATCTGACTCGGATTAAGGAAAGAATGACCTTCACTAACAAGCTCCAGAGCATAGGCAAAAAGCAAAGTTGTGGAGCCAATGAAGTATTTTTGATAAAAAGGAATCATAAGCATTGCTTTAAAACAGAGCACAGCATGGTAATAATAGCAGGCTTACATAAATGCACAGCATGGATAGAGTGGACATAGACAGGATGTTTCCACTAGTAGGAAAAACTAGAACGAGGAGGCACAACCTCAGCCTAAACAGACAATCCTTTAAAACAGAGATGAGGAGGAATTTCTTCAGCCAGAAAGCGGTGAATCTATGGAACTCTTTGCTGTAGAAGGCTGTGGAGGCCAGGTTATTGAGAAGTAGATAGGTTCTTGACTAATAACGGGATCAGCGGGTATGGGGATCAGGCAGGGGTATGGGGACCAGAGAGAAAAAAAATCAGCCATGAGTGAATGTCTGAGAAGACTCGATAGGCTGACGGGCCAAATTCTGCTCCTACGTCTTATGATCTTAAATGAGGCCAATAATTAGAATCGGACAGTCTTTGAAATTATTGAAAACTTTTCATTTAGCTTTACAATGCTACCTATTTAAAACGCAACATAATTATGTAACTTATAACTGTAGATTCCTCTTCAATAGAGACATGTTTCCAAGTGCTGACAAAGCAGAGATGAAAAGATGAATACTGATTAAGAAAATGAAAAGAAAGATGCAAGGAACAAAGGAACCATGGGTCTGAAAACATGGTCACAGAGAGAGTTTTCAAATGGCTTCTAAACGCATGTAGCTTGAAAGCCAGATGAAGGATGGAAACAGTAGTCCACAACTGAGTTGAACCGAAAGAATTTAAGAAATTTCTCATGGGGGCATGGCAAGGCCATGGTGGGGAAGTCAGCCAGTGCTTGGCAAGAAGTGTTGGCTTGATGGAAGTGTGGGATTTCACTTGGATGAGAAGGTGGCCATGGCACTTGTCAAGGGATTAAGGTTTCAGCAGCAAATGGGTAAAGATATGGATGGAGGCAAGCAAAAAGATATCATTTTACTCACGTTATGTGGATTCTCAAAAAAATTATGGGTTAGCTATTTAATTCTTCACAAGGCATGCACATTTTGATATATTAATTATTCAGATAAATTATTCATGAGCAGAGAAATTATGTCTAGAGAAACCAATCTCTCGTAATAAGAACCCCTATTTAAAATGGAAATAGAGTCTATATTTTACTTGATGCTCCTTATGAGAAAGAAATAAGGCAACCATGTTGGGATTAAAAAAATACAAACAACTCAATACAAATTAGAAAGATTCAAACATTTTTGATTCAGTTCATTTCTAAAGAGTCATTTATCTCAAAATTTAAATTTCTAAAACAGTGATTGTAATTCATAATAGAGTAGGAAAGTTATTTATAATGTTAATACTCCATCTCTTGGTACATTATCATCTTTGTTGCTAAAAGCAATTTAATTAAATTTACTGATTAAGCAAATCTGTTTATATGCGAGATGCTTAAAGATTTGTTGTGCTGTTGAAAATCCCATCACAAAACACACACTTCCTCTAACCAGGAATGTATTGCCCTTATCTGCTTCTTGGCAGTGTTCTGTGAAAAAAAGATTAGAGCTTAGCATTTTGATTTGCAAATAACAGTGAAACATAAGTTACTACGAGTTACAAAGAAAACATAATGACTCAGGCTTCATTGTCAAGCAGCAACTGAACACCGCCACCATCAAGTTGCACCACCATTCTAACCTGGGAGTATATCACTGCTTCTTCATTGTCACTGGATTAAACTCCTGGAACACTCTGGCCAACATCATTGTGGATGTACATACATCACATACACTGCAGCAGCTAAAGGCTGCTTTCATCACCATCTTCTCAAGGGCAATGAAGAGTGGACAATAAATGCCAGCCTTGCCGACAACTTTCACATTCAATGAACAAATAAATAGATGCAAAAGAACTCTCAGAATTTGAGCGATCTCGCACAACTAGCACAATAATTTAAATCAGAATTGTGGTTGAAAACTTTGACCAGATATCATTCGTTAGTTGTCTAAGTGAATCTCAGCTTCGCTGATCTGTTCATCTCCAACTATTCTTGTTTATTGAGGATAAGGAGTAAACCCTTTAGACAGAGGTGAAGAGAAATTTCTTCCCCCAGAGGGTGGTGAATGTGTAGGATTCACAACCATGGAATGTAGTTGAAGCCAAAACATTCTCTGATTTCAAGAAGAAATTAGATACAACTCTTGGGGCTAAAGGGATCAAGAGATACAGAGGGAAGTTATATGGAGGGAAGTAGGGGTTTAGGATATTGAACTCGATCAGCCATGATCAAAATGAATGGCAGAGCAGGTTCGAAGAGCCAAATGGCTTACCTCGCCTTCTAGTTTCCATATTCTACACTGAATACCCCCCACTGCTCCAATAGCAGGTTCCCAATGATGGGGAGAGGCAAGTCACGCAAAATGATGTAGACTCAGCAGGGGGGACAATTGTGCTGGCACTGGTGGAATGGCCTCCTTCTGCATTGGAGAATTCAACGAGGAACTTAATTTCTTTCAACTGGCCATAAATGAATCTGAACATGGGTTCTTTACTGCACTTATCTTATTGAGAGTTAATTAAAACACGACAAGTTATAGACCATTTATTACTTAAATGCAGTCTTCAGGAATGAGATAGCATCCCCTTGCTCTCTCATATATTACGTGCCTGGAATGTGGAAGGGAAGAAAATAAGAGAGAGCTGTATTAGCCTCATCTCCTACCTGTTCCATTCAAACTTCAGGAGTGGGATTTCCTAAATCCCAGCCCATTAGCATGTTCAAACATTAACTATTAACCTCCTGGGAATGGAGCACTAAGTGTTGCACCCAAAAGCAACTTCTGCATAGATGTTGTCCTGTAATCCTCAATATAGAAATGTAGTAATGTAGAGCTAAAAGCAGGAGTAAGCCATTTGGCTCTGAGCCAACAACAGAGGAGACTCACCACTGATCACAGCAGGATCATCCAATCCTGCCAGGGAACACGTTGTGGGGAAAATGCCTTAGGCAGGACTGGAAAGTCCTGGCAACAGGAAGGGCTGGAAAATCCCGTCGTGGGGGTCGAATGTGCATTTTCTTTCTTCAGCATTGGTACCTCTTACCTGTATTTTCCCTGCAGACTCTATTTGGAGTTTTGTAATATGTGTTCAGTGATAAAATAGAAATGGATATTTATAAATGTGGTTAGCACAGCAGCTGCGGTTATCAACTGGCCTAGAGAATAATGAGGTGACATAACAAACAGGAATGGACAAGGGAGGGAATTGCTATCAGAAAGAGAAAGCAAAGAGAGACCGGAGAATGAGTACAAACAATTAACAGAGAGACAAAGGGCGGGTTTTCTGGCATACGGGCCCATGGTGAGCAGGATAGAAAAATTCCATCCAAGTTAAAGTTAAATTACTAGTCACAAGTAAGGCTTACATTAACATTGCGATGAAATTACTGTGAAGTTCCCCTTGTTGCCAGTCTCCAACGCCTGGACGGATCAATGCATCGAACCAGCACGTCTTTCAGATTGTGGGAGGAAATCAGAGCACCCGGAGGAAACTCATGCAGATATGGGGAGTACGCGCAAACTCCGCACAGTGACCTAAGCCAGGAATCAAACCCAGGTTCCTAGCGCTGTGAGGTGGCAGTGCTAACCACAGTGCCACCGTGCTGCCCTTAGAGAATTCGAAGTTAGGAACTTTCAGTCAGACATTCATAGGAAGACATCAACAGTCTCCTTCATGAGCAATGCTACGTTATCTACTAGGTTTAAAAAATTTCACTCAGGCTAGTTTGTGGGGGAGGCAGGGGCAGAAATTCGAAACATTGATGTTACATGTTCTAGGACTATCTAAAAAGTTGTTTCTGTTGGGGAGAAAAGCAGAAGTGAATTTTTGGGAGATCACCATGTACAGTTGTGGAAAGTGGCAAGAAAATGTCAAGTCAAACTCAAACACGAACAACAACTTGATACACAGCATGTGCAAGTGAAGAAAAATCCTATACATCCTGACCCTGTATAACGCATTACTTCAATATTAGAAGCACACCAACTTCTTAATCCAGTTTTAGACATTGCTTCCAATATATCTTTTTAAATAGAATATTATGATCATTTAATATAGCAGCCACAGAGTAATTGTTTCCATTTTAAATCAATGAGATGTTCGAATAGGCTGTTCTGCCTCAAAAATGTCCCAGGATCCTTTCTCCACCGATCCCAGGTCCTTTGCTATCATGGTTTGAGAACCATCTTTGCCAATGCTCTGAAACATAGGATCCTCACTCTTGGTGCTTCTAGGCTTTCAATTCTGAGAATCCTTTCCAGTTCTTTCAAGTTTCCCCAAAGCTCCACCCACTGTCCTTGATACTACTAATTGCTCAAAAGCTCTGCTTTTTTAAGTCTCAAACTAATGCTATGGGTGATCTGCTACCATCATGCAGTAACTTATAGGGGGCAATCTTACCAGCATGTCCCACTAGTCAATTGGTGTGGCAAACAGATATGATCAGACACAAGGCAAAAATCATGTTTGCCCCTTGTGTCTGGGGTGGCAATCTTAAGGGGGCAGAGAAGAATGGTGTTATGTCCCAGTGATAATTGGAGAGTGCATTGTGTACACAGAGAGATAGGACTGCCTGCACAATGACATCCCTAGTCTCAACAGCCAACTTCCCAGTGATAATAGGCTCCACGTTTCCCCAACTGGCGAGAATCACATTTGAGCTCTTTTTTTTTTAAACGAAGTGCAGTATGATTGTGACTGGAAGCTCATCCCAAAAAATGGACGCAATTCTCTCCTGTTTTCGTGCTCGTTGAGCACTTTTTTGATAAGATCACCCCCCATAACATTGCATCAATGTTGTATAAAACAACACATCTGCCTCACCATAAACTCTGCACAAGAACTTCCCTGGTACAATAAATGGAAATAATTTATTGTAGTTACAAATCAATTATTATATTTTTGACATGACAAATAATGCAGATATACTCACATTTTCCCTTTCATATCACTATAACTATATGGCTAAAATACTGATTCATAACATGCCTAAAAGAATGAGTATCTTTAATTTTAGACAATAGTTTTCAGAGAGTCTGGTATTAGATCATTGAGAAAACATTTCAACCCTTCAACATGGTGAGGAATTTAGAATTACTTCAAACCTCCCACAGGTTAAATATCATTTGCAGAGATACACACACCAGGTTTATTCATAGAGCTGCATCCTTAGGAGACAAAGGCACATTTTCAAACCTAAATGAATTTAACTTCTCTTCTACATTCCATGCAGGTATAGTCTCTAGTATATGCACCCAGGACTGGTATCTGAAACTACTGTTAAGCCTGTTATCCTTAAAAATAAATGGCCTGATGCCTGTTTGAGACCCCAAACCGAAACTAGCTGGTGCCAGTTTGTCTGAATTCAAGATAACCATGTCTATAGATGAAAGTCTGGCATCATGTGGCACCTATGTATATTACTCAAACGACCTGGGAACAAGTGCCGGCTCTTTCACCTTAAGGAAGCTGATGGGATAAGCCAACACAATCATTTATCAGCTGCATGCCCCAAGTACATGTTCCCTTCCAGCTCTTCCATTTTTATTGCTAAACCATGCCAATTTCTCACATGCAACCGTAGCTCTGTTAGCTTCACATATTTATTTGTACTTCAGCAGGATATATTCAAGTTGAAAATTAAAACATATGTCTTCAAATGCTTGGACATGACAATGTAGTATCTCCTCAGTACGGAACCAAGGTGTCAGGCTAGATTATATGCTTAAAGTCTATGGAGCAGGACTTACAATCAAATCCCTGTGACTCAGGTAGAATAAAGGAAGGAAGACTTGCTTTGTGTCTGAACAATTGAGCCAAGCTGTCAATCAGGATAATAAATGGACACTGGAAAAACAGCTCCCTGCTACTCGCTAACATATTCAAGAGAAAATACAATGATGCAGAAAGTCACTGTGTTACAGTGAGAAAGAGCTGAATTTTCTTCTAGATCTTTATTTCATTACCACACGTCTGTCACAATGCGTGTGATCCTTCAACGTGCAATATCTGAAGACCAATTTTCTCTTTTTTTTAAAAATACACGCAATGCGCACAATTAATGAAAATCTTTCGTTGTCTGAATATATAGGCAATGCATGCACCCCCCCTTAAAAGACACGGTGGATGATTAATGCAATAAACTTCACTCCTGGCCCAATGGCAAGTTAAGCAGAAATGCGACAATCATCGACAAGAAATGGGAGCTGCACAGCAAATTGGGAGGAAATGAAAGTGTCACAGTGAATCACTACAATTTCCTACAACATAATTACTGTTCCAGCGAATCATGGCAAATTCTAAAAAATTAGCACATCATACTGAGTGGCTCCAAGAAATAGACATCATGTCAAAGTCTGCAAGAATTGAATGTGATTGCAAGCATGCATCGTATTGCTAAAAGTAACATTTTAAAATGTACCTACCAATTGGTAAATATTATCTTTAAAACTTTGAAGTACTTCTTACAAAAAGGCTACATAACTACTTAAAACAAGAAATTAAGTTTGGAAGATGGAAAAATTTGGCAGAATGTTTCTCTTTAGTTGTCAGTTCAATTTGCTAAAACAAAACTGGCAGAGATTCAGCAACTATTATGGTGTATCAGAAGATACAGCATAGTATAGTGACAGATATTCGATCTCCTATGCCATTGCTTATGGGAAAGAAATTCTCTTCTTAAAACTGTCAACGCTTCTGTCCCATTATCTTAATTCTTTACCACCTCTTTTATGTTCAGTTTGCATGCTATTTTTAACTGTCTTTAGATATCAGACTTCCCATGTTGCTCCCAAATAAATGTTCTTTCACTGATCCATTCAGTTTCTCTCTGCATGTTTTTGTAAGACAAACACAGAGGAAATGGAGGCCAGAAATCAGTGAACACTGATGAAGAGAAAATGAATTCGGGGTGGATGGGTGGTTTCTTACCTATCAACCCAAACCTAAATCTTGTCCATATGCTGCATGTGCACATACACTGCTTCAGTATCTTGAAGGATAGTGAATGAATACTTTGCAATCATCAATGAACAACCCCCTCTGATCTTATGATCAAGGAAAAGTCAGTCAAGATTGTTGGACCCAGGGTTGGGGAAGTTGTGAAGCTCTAGTGTGTGAAGATTACATCAGGGGCTGCTTTGAAGACAGGCTGATCTGGGTCTGATCCAGAAACATGGCAGATACGAAGACTAAAAGGCAATTCAGGTGCGTCACTGCACATGAAGTCACTGCAACTTCACATAGTAAATTGCAGGGCAGCAATGAATGGAAAGCAAACAGGAATGATAGAAAATCTTAAGCTTAAGAACCCTGAGAAAAGATGAGTTTCTGAGGAACAACTAATTGGATTTTTATCAATAGTTACATCATTTTATAGGTAAGCTCTGACATATATTTTGCAAATCATATCAGTTCTGATGTTGTTGTTTTGCTAGTTTAAGGTGTTGGCTCTTTAAAGAAACAACCTAGTGCTACACGAAATGCTGAAAAAAAAAACTGAACAATTGGATTTGTGCATTTTGTGGTAGTTGTTAGTTTTGGCTGTTAACTTTGAAATTGAAAAGGGCAGTTCGATATATTTTTGTATAGTTTGGTGGCTTGTGATGTACGTTTTGCCTATGAGGAGAATCGTGAGGCTGCAATTAGTTTAAGTTTATTTATTAGCGTCACAAGTAGGCTTGCAACAAAGTTACTGTAAAAATCCCCTAATCACCACACTCAGGTGTTTGTTCAGGTGTACAGAGAGAATTTAGAATGGCCAATGCACCTAACCAACACATTTTTCGGACTGTGGGAGGAAACCACAGCACCGTGCAGACACGAGGAGAATGTGCAGACTCCACACATATGATGAACAAAGCCGGGAATTGAATTTGGGTTCCTGGAGCTGTGAGGCAGCAGTGCTAACCACTGTGCCACCGTGTCGCTACTGAAAATAGTTTTCACTCTTCTTACCCTAGCCTCACTTTAAATGTTCAATAATTAATCGCCAGATGTATACTGATTGGTTTTCTGGATTATTTTGCATATACATTTTAAAAAAAAATTACATTGACCACATCTCTTACAACATTCCAAACACTTTATATGGAAAGATCTGATCAAGTAATTAGCTAAAACAGCTGAAAGATAATACAATTGTTCTTTGGCAGATACAGTCCTGATCAGTCAAAAATATCTCATGAATAAGCTTCAATTTCACTTGCTAGCACAATGGACCAAGACGGACCACATTTTTGCAGGAAGATTAAACAATAACATAAGCTGGGAGTGCACAAAGAAGTCACGAAAGCCTACAAGATTGAAGAAAATGAGAAATAAAATATGACTTAACATAGATGTTAAATACATCACTGCCCCTGACTGGTTTGCTTTTTAGCTCACCAAGGCTGAAAGGTAAACTGATGGATTTTTGTACAGCAAATTTTGGTTGCTGTGAAACAGCACCAGGGAGAAACTGAACAACACAAAGGTGTTAGGATGATGTACTAAGCAACAGAAGGAGGTGGTTATAAGAAACAGTGAAAATATGGCAGGCGACAATATAAGTGGGTGGTAGCAAGGTACTAAGCAACATGAGAGGGTGGTAACAACCTATTAAGCAATGTGACGGCAGCAAGAACTGATGTGTATAACCTGAAATTTTCTACTCTCTAATGCGGACATTTGGATTTGAGATTAAATTAATACCTGATAAGGATCTGAACAAAGTATTGTCCAGAATTTTTGCTGGTAACAGCCCCAAAAGATGGAAGTCCTCACAGAGAGTTGAAATGCAGATCAAAAAGCAGGCTTACTCTCCTAAATATGGCTAAAAAGCCTTGGTGTTAATGAATTTGATAAAGTTCTCTTTTATAGTACTGTCATCACATATATTCTCAGGCTGGCCTTGGGCCATTTGCTGGTAAAACCCATGGGAAAACTACACAGTTCTGTTGTATTTGCCTGAACATCTTACACAGCCGTCTGCTGTTGTACATTTCCCAAAGGAAACAATGATTTATTTTCTGGTTGTGGGTTTGTCTCTGTGCATGTACATATACGTATTCTTGTGTTATCTTTGCAAACGTTGAGACAATACTTCACCAAAAATGGATCCTCGATAGAAATATTACCCCTACTCACTATGTTTGTTTAAAAATTATACAAAGCTTACAAATATGATAAGAGAACACAATTAAAGCTGATGAAATATAGCCTTGGGAGCATTAGACAAATCAACATTTAAATACTGATCCTGCCAGCAAGCTCCTTCACACAATCTAAAAGCCATGATTACCTGCATAATGTTAACATAAATAAATAGACTATCTATCAAGAAGTGAAAGATAAAGAAAACATAGGCTAAAATATTATATACTAAACATGCTCATTTCCTAGACAATTTAACTCTCCTGCATTATTTTATATTATCCTACCTTCTTAATCTACAGTGTGTTTTCCACTGGTGTTCAAGAAACAGAAGTGAAATAAATCATTAAAATACTCAAACACTGACAGAGAAACCATTGTGAAATATATTATAAACCAGTACCAAAGAACAGATTACGCCAGTAAAATACTCTCAACTGTACACATTACAGCCAAACAGGTTTTTTAAATTTTTTTTTCCCCTATGTAAAATACTTACCCCAGTACTGCTGGAAAACAGATGTCAACAAAAGAACTTATGCAGCTTTCCTACACTGCAGTTCGTCTGCAAACAAAATCAGGAATTGCACATGAGACAGAGTGAAACTGAATATGTTGCCTGCCATTTATCTTGATGATCTATGCACCATATTAAACCAGTGAGCAGAGTACCTTCCTCACAGTCAAAGCTGCTCACTTTGGCAACACTACAGCAGCGATGGTCAATTCCAGGCAGCAGATTCCTCAGTGAAATGAAAGAGTCAAATACGGAATTGGTCAGGTAGTGTTAAAGAGAGAACCAAATATGATAGAAGGAAACACATAACAGGCATCTGTTTATGTTCCACCAAACAAAACCCATACAATTAGTACAGTGCCCTTAACTGGGAGTTATAGATGCAAATGAATCTGCTACCAAACCAGCTGATGTGTTGGCTGACTGCATCAAACCAATATGTGTAAGAAGCAATTCAAGGGAGGTCATTCGACGCGCCATACAATCACGGTTTCTGCATGAATTGTGGTGTCAATGTTTATGTTATATTTTGAATTTGTTCAATGTACTCAACTATAAACAAGACAGCGACTGAGAGGAGGAGCCCATTTAAATTGGAGCAATTAACTTTCCCCTCTCAGGCAATTTCTCCACTGGATTTCCCCAGGCTCTGCAATATGATGAGATCCTGTGGCTAGGAATTAAGGAGCAGGTGCAGAATGAGTGGAATAGGATTCTGCACTAGTGGATCATTCAGCTACATATATTAGCGAAACAATGCTATGAAAGATCATTTAATATAATTCTAGCTAAACAGGTGCAAGAAAAATTAGTGCTTCAACCATATTTGTTCCTCTTTAAGGACATTTTCTGATGGGAAGGGGAAGGGATAGAAGCTTGCAAGCTCATTTGCGTACAGTACATTTTATGTACATGTATTCTTGGAATTCATTTTCATGACTTATTCTGTAATATTTTCATAATGCTGTACATTACAGTGTGCATTTGGAGATTCTAGCAATTCATCAATTTGTCTCAGAAAAACCATGTTCTAACTCAGTTCCAACGGAATTTCTTTGATTACAAAAATATTCATTTCTTTCTCCAGTTTAAAATCTGGTTGAGATAGCTCGGTGATGAATGATTCTACGACAAATATGCTGTCTTGTCAGTGAACTACAATGCATTGTAGCTTCTAGACTAAAAATCATCCAGTCAACGTCTCACTTGGAGAAATTCATTATACAATACGACAAACGAGTACATAATTTCTCTGTGTGAGGCACAATTTCAAAAGTGTTGTGTGAAATTATAGAATGGCTAGTTTTTGTTTGGGAGATAGTTGAGAGTGAAAAGCCCAGAACTGGAAGACAAGTTAGCCTGATACAAAAGTTCTCACATGCAGAGCAACAGCATCAGCTGAATAAGCAGCACATATAACCTGCCTGCTTAATTGAAATGGCACGGTGGCACAGTAGTTAGCATTGCTGCTTCACAGCATCTGGGATCCGGGTTCGATCCCCAACTTGGGTCACTGTCTGTGGAGTCTGCACATGTTCTCCGAGACTGCGTGGGTTTCCTCCAGGTGCTCCAGTATCCTCTCTCAGCCCAAAAATGGGTTAAGTGGATTTGCAATGCTAAACTGCCCCTTAGTGTCAGGGGACTAGATAGAGTAAATGCAGGGATAGGGTTTGGGTGGAATTGTGGTTGGTGCAGACTCAGTGGGCTGAATGGCTTCCTTCTGCACTGCTGGATTCTATGATGCTATGATTCTAGTTGAAGAATGGTATAAATTGCAGAAACCAAAATCTGGTAGAGATGGAAAAGAAACAAAGGACTTTGATAAAATAAGAAATATTCTTCATTGTCATTGCTGAAACGGGCGAATATAAGATTTTTAAGACCTATGTTTTGTTTTAAACTTTCTAATAGCACAGGCAAAAGTGCCAATTGTTCCTCTAAATTCTGGTTTTCCCTATATTTACTTCGTTTGTCAAGCCCCATGCAAACAGATATTTCGAAACAGCATGTAAGCAGCTATGAAGCGACCATTCATCTTCATGAAGATACAGCAGCAGAGAACTTCATGCAAAGATAGAAGATCCAGTGTAGCAAGTTCATGCATCAAAATGGATTTCCTCAATTTTTATAACACCTTGCTTGTCCTCAGGTCATTTCGAAGTGCTGAATAGCCAATGAACTACTTATGTAGTCACTGTTTAACTGGACTGAAAAGTGTGAATTCCACCAGGATTTTAAGTGCAATGCAGAAAGCTCATAATTCCATTTTGTGCCCTATTTCAGTGTCTTTAATAGGGAAAATGTTGATAAGTGGAATGAAATAGTAATTGCAGTGCTTACTTTCCACCAGTGTAATTTTCTGATTTGATCTTCTGGGTCTCAGTGTAAATTCTGGATGGATTTTGTTCTTTCTCAAATTGCAATTAAACTCACTAAAAGAATATTTCTAATCACCACTTCCAAATCTTTATACAATTTTCAGAATGTCTTGGCATCATGTTAAGTCTCTATCAAAATATATTCTCTGATATGTTTTGAAATATAAAAATGTTGTGATTTTTTTGAGAATACGATGTGTTTGAGCTATAATTAAGGAAAATTAATTGTTATTGTACGATTGTACAAACTAACCTATTGATATACAAGATCACAATTATTGCATAGGGAAAATGAATATAAATGTTAAATTGCTGTAACACTGAGAATGTCACACCTGGGATCCTTCCAAACAAATTCTAAATCCTCAATTTGCATGAAAATGGGAGTAACCACCTGTCAGTTTTTTTCAGCATGATTTTCAGAGCAAATCTTCAACACTCTGCGCATCACAAAATGCCTCAGTGCGATTCATTCTGAAAATCTGGAAGCGAGGCCTAATCCCACCCAGGAGACCAGCAGCATAGTGCTGAGCGAGCCACTGCATGTGCTCCAATCTGTCAGCATGGAGATCGGCACAATGCACACCGGCCCTGCCTTGCTAACTTCCAGATTTCTGGCCTTCCCAATCAGTGGCCAGTCCCACAACCTGTGATAGCTGGCCTTCTGACAACCCCGATCCCTCCCTCCCTTCCACAGTCCCTATTCCACCCCCAAAGACTTCAGTCCGGGGACTGCTAATAAGATGTAAACATGAACTTCAAAACTGAAGTCAGTTCTGTGCCTATTTCTGGCATGGAGCCAATTGCGCTGAAATTCTTGGTTGCAGAAACTTGGAGACTGTGATGCCTATGATGGTAAGTCTGCAAAACAGTCCCCGTTTATGTCTCCCAGCCTGCTACGCTACTAGAGTGGAATTACAGCTGACATGTTTAAGAGCACTTTACTGCTTTCAGTCTCATCCTCACTGGATCTACCACAATCACCACTTATTCTTTTTTTCCACCTATAGCACTGACTGAATTCTATCAGCAAATTTCCCACATGAATTTTAAGCACGGACAATGCATATGTCTTTCAGTACTTCATTTTCACTTCTTGTTGCACATGCACTTTCCAAATTGTGTTGACACAGCAAGTCTGCTCTTTTTCCCTCTGAAATCCAGCACTGAATACTTTCTGGACTGACTGGACAAAAGGCTGACTGAGTATCCAAAATGACCACAGCTGCTCTGCTATGACTGTACTCAGTTACAATTATTTCATTCCTACAGTACCTTTAACATAATAAAATGCTTCACAGGAGTGTGATCAAACAAAATTTGACACCAAACCACACAAGATATTTTAGGGTGGAGGATCAAAAACTTAGTCAAAGAGGCAGATTTTACAGAGTGGCTTAAAGAGGGTCAGAGGTAGAGATGACAAGAGATTTGCAAAGTGAATTCCAGCATTTGAAGATTTGAAGGTGTCGTTGCTGATAATGGAGCAATCAAAATCCTTATGCAGCCAAAATTAGAAGTGTACAGATAACTCGAAGAATTCTAAGTTTAATGGAGATTGTCGAATAAAGGGACAGAATTTTAGCAGTACCCCACCGACAGATTTATAGGCGGAGGAGTCCTTGAAATTCTTGGGTGGTTTTCCCATTGTCTGCCCACCCTTGCCCAACCTGCTCATAATTTTACATAGGGCAGGGCAACCAGCCAGCCCTATTCTTGCTCCAATTGAGGCATTTAAATGGCAGGTTATCGGCTACTTGAGGGCTGCTTCCCACCCAGCCTTAACCTTGGGTGGCAAAGAAGGGAGTGCTCCCTCCAAGCCCCCTTTTCACATGAGGTGCAGCTCATTCCCATGTTCCACAAGGTCTGTCCCTCATGGATGCTCCCACCTCTCCATCAAGTGTCCTATTCCTTGCATGCTACCTCTCTGGGCCTCATTACTCTTTCTGCTGAGAATCTCTCGCACTAATCTGGTCCTTGACTCTGGGGCTTGGCTTGCAGTCCCAGTCCTGATCATTGTTGTCATTGGCTCTGCTGGAACTACAGGCTGGGCAGAAGTTCTTTGGAATAATGAAATTTAAAAACATTAAACAAATGGATGAAGGTTTTATTAGAAGAGGGATTCAAGTGGGATAGAGCCAGGTGGTGTCGCATATGTATTCTCAGTAATAGCAGATTTATAATCGGAAGCTCATCTCAGGGTTAAATGCAAACATCAAGGTGACAAACATCTCATTCAACCTCAGACAGTTGCCAGGGACAGGGATGGAGTCAGCAGCAAGGGAACAAACTTTGTGTTAATATCCAAAGACAGCTGTGGGCTGGACCGGCACAGCAGGAAAGCAAAATGAGAGCAAAACAAATTCAACTAGCTGCCAAGAAGATAATGGGGAAAAAAGTATTCAATTATTGGAACAGGAAAATTCCATGAAAAAGACATACTGATTGATAATCAGAGGGTATTATGTATGTAATGTAAATGTTCCTGGTACAGAACTTCATAAAATTGGAACACATATTTTGAATTTGGGCACGGCCTTGAGCTTTGTGATCTACTTACAACAACTGAAACAAAGGTTTACTCTCTAATTTGAGAATTAAAGATAGTGATTTAACTTTTCAATGGAAGGTATATAATTAGTGGTCCTGCACTCTGCTTCACTATTTCAAAGAGCAGGGCAGGTATTCCTGGTGTCTTCAACATAATTTACCCCCAAACAACATCACAGAAATTGATTATCTGGTCGTTATCGCATTGCTGTTTTTTGGGGGGTTTGCTGTGTGCAAAGTGACTGCCGTGTTGCCGGCTTCACAACATTGACTAAACTTCAGAAGTGATAGTAAATTGCTTTGGAATGCCCTGTGCTTGTGACAAATGCTATACAAGTCATTTTTCTTCCCCCTTCTTCATATCTAATTGATATTGAAAATTTGGATTTCGGCTATCGTGGCGCGAGTCATTGCTGTGTGCTCTGAGTGGCTTGAGTTGAGTATTGCCCAAGACTGAACTATGCAACAGTATGACAGGTTATAATAGTACCCCACTAGTGTTCTGTGGCCTTGCCTAATCCTTTCTAATGCAGACTAAGAAAACATGTCAAGATAAGGTCAGATATAAATCGTTAAGCAGTAACGATCAGACTCACCAATATAAATTAGTGCAAATTGCCTTCACCAGGTAATACAAATAGAACATAGAACATAGAACAATACAGCACAGAACAGGCCCTTCGGCCTTCGATGTTGTGCCGACCAAAATAAAAAGCAATGCCCCTCCAAACTAACCATTCCCTTCTCTTCCATATACTTATCAACTAACCTCTTAAACGCCACCAAACTTGGCGCATCTACAACAGCTGCAGGCATGGCATTCCACTCCCTAATCACTCTTTGAGTAAAGAACCTACCTCTGATATCCGTCCTATAACTCATACCCCTTAATTTAAAGCTGTGTCCCCTCGTGCTAGCAAATGATTCCCCAGAGGAATGGTCCTGCTTGCTTAACATAAACCAACTTCTAACAAGCCTCATATGTTTTGGTCAGGCCTCACAGTATTCAGTTTAAAAACCTGTCAGAGGGCTTCTGCCATTTTCTAGCATACAGGGTCCGTGGGGAAAACTTGTGCCAGACAAACCCTGCCAAGTGTCCAGGGACGAGGACCTCTCAACATAATGTGTATGAACTTTTATCTATTATTGAGACAGGCTAATGAATTATTTATTGTTTACAATTTTGGGGGAAACCACTTCAGTGACTAGCCCTTTAGTACATTAACCTTCTGTCATCTTGGGCGCTTTTCAAAAATACTTGTGAATACACTAAGGCGCCCAACATTTAAATGGTTACTCATTTCCAAATCCTTTTGGAGCAAACATAGTGAAAAGGATACTTGAAATATTACAGTTCCATTTTTGTTCACTTCTTTGAAACTTATAAATATCACAAAATGGTAAGCAATACACGACATATTAAACATAAACTTGTATGAGATTTTTAACTCATTTGAAACCCACCTACAGAGAGTGAATGGAATTGGGTTGCTTAAAGCATGTAAGGTTTACCAGTGGTGGGGAAAGGGCTCAGGTTGATATTCTGACATTTGGCAACATTTAGAAGGGCCTGAGCAGTTTTTTGATTTGATTTACCATTATCACATGTATTGGCATATACAAAAAGTATTATTTCTTGCATGCTATACAAAACATACTGTTCACAGAGTACATAGGTAAAAGGAACAGAGAGGGTGCAGAGTATGGTGTTACAGTCATAGTTGGGTGTAGAGAAAGATCAACTTCAAAATCTGTAAGTGATTGAAACAGAACGTTGTTAGTGAATTTGAAAGAGTTAGAATATAGTTTTAAAAACATAGACCAGAGTAAAAGATAAGAGTTATACGATACGCTGGGGACACTCGCAAGAAGTCGCCATGCTCCGGTTCTGAGATATTGCTACAATTGCTGTTGGTATGGTCGACATGGTAGCACAATGGCTAGCACTGCTGTCTCATAGTGCCAGGGACCCATATTCAATTGCGGCTTGGGTCACTGTCTACATGGAGTTTGCATGTTCTCCTGTGTCTGCGGCGGTTTCCTCCGGATGCTCCAGCTTCCCATGATTTGAAAAACACATCAGTTAGATGCATTGACTCGAATAGGCACTGAAGAGTGGTGACGAGGAGAATTTCACAGTAACTTCATTGCTGTATTAATGTAAACTTATTTGTGACTAATGGAATAAACTTTAGTTTCTAGTATTAGAAATGGGTGTTTGATTTACTGAACAATTCCTGGGATTCAGCAGTACTATGGAGGGGTCTCAATGTCTGAAAGGTTTGACCAAATTAGTTGCCAGAGGTAGTAGTAAAGGTGGGTACAATTTTGTCTTTTAAAAAGCATTTAGATAGTTACATAGGTACAATGGGTATAGAGGGATATGAGACAAATGCGGGCAATTGGGATTAGCTTACAGGTTTCAAAAAAAAAGAGCAGCGTGGACAAGTTGGGCTGAAAATCTCTGTGACTAATCAATCGATCCAACTATAGAGAGAGGTGTCTTGATCTGGGAACAGTGGGTAGTTACAAAGGTTGCAGAATGGAGAATGGAATGGTAGCAGAAAAGATAACAGAGATGTTAGCACATGGGTTTGAGCAGATAATCTAGGCTGACACTTTAGTGCAGTTCTCCTTCAATGCAATACAGTCTTTCAATGAGATAAGCCAATGTCCCAGCTGCCCCCTCAGCTGGGTGTAAATGATTCTGTGGCACTACTCAAAGAGAAAAGGGGAATTCTTCTTGAGCTCTGACTATCATTTATCCCTCAACCAACGTTACTTAACAGGCCGAGGCTAAACTATCAAAATTGAGTTATGTGAATTGTGCTGTATCCATAAGAGGCAGCCATTTTGTTCTGTAACCACAAGCTTCAACTCCAACTATCAAACTAAAAATTGAATTCATTACCTCATCATTTATTTTGCTGCAGACTGTGGGGCTTTGCATGATATAAACACAGCAAAGCACTTGCTAAGGAACTCATCACTTTGTAGATAGAACTAACACTGCGGGTAGTGATTAATTGATCGTTGTTTTCAATGGTTTCAAGGAAAAATGTTGGCACTGTAATTGACAATTGTACATTCATGTACCAAATGTCTTCCCTTGAAAATGTCAACCCTGACAAAAGCTTCCCTAAAGGTCAATATGCCAGACTTCCTGACACAGATTCTCTGAAGGTTATGTAAAAGGTAAAACTGAAGACTGAAGCGTTTTATGAATCTCTCACAAATCAAGATTAAATGTTGATATATTTTTAAGATATCCTAGCAATTTATAGTCCCAACCATTGCTAACATATTTTCTTAAATGTCATTAATGTGTGTAACAGACAAATGTCAAAGATGGGGCTGTATACTACAGCATTTACATTCGTTTAGAAACATGTATTTTAAACACTTGCCTCTCCTAAAGCATCACATCCAGTTTCAGAATGCAGATAAAGAATTTTGTATTGTTGAAGGAAGTTACACCTACTAGAATGGTGATACAATCTTTATTCTTGGATTTTAGCTAAATACTCCCATTGACAAAAACATCTTAAAGGAAAGTACTGCAGCAGGCAAGGAAATGACCACATTGTTGGTGCTTCAAAAAAAACCTATTAGCCAACTGTTTCTCAACTATTGGACTAATTGTACACCCCTGTATTGCTTGTTCAGATGACTACCAACCATACATGCCCATCCAACAAACTGGTAAAAGCTGATAGCATCTTTTAAGGAATACACAGGACATCAAAGGGCCAATAAGAACTCTCTGGCTAGTCCCATGGTTTATAGATAAAATACACATGTAAAAATTTTTTCTGACAATACTGATCAAAAGTTTCAAATATTTATCCCTTCCTTTAATTCACTGACATAAATCAGCCCATAGTCCCCTAAAGTTAATTCCACCTTCTGCATAAAGTAATTAAATCTGAACTATCTTTTCAACCTCCCTGTTCAAAGTTTAGGGTAGAATCTATGAATATGTGAAACAGGTTAATATTTATCTTGTTTCTTGCATTTAGGATCTTAAGTATATCAATAAAATAACCCTAATCTTCTATTCTCCAATGTAAGCATTCACAGCTTCTGTAATAACTCATGTTCAAATTGTGCATTTAATGTTGTAAAACATCCCAAGGAGCCAGTAGTCAATTAAAAACATTATTGATTTCGATCCACAGAAGAAGAAATCAGGCCATAATTAAGAATGTAGAGATTGCGAAGATTTGAGAGACTGGTTAGGGAGAGATGAGGTGGTCATGGAGGGATGTGGAAACAAGGATGAAGATTTTAAAACTGAGACATTGTTGGACAAGGAGCTGGTGAAGATTATCAAACACAGGGGCAATTGGTGAATGAGATTTGGAATGAATTAAGCAGAGGCTTGGATGAGCACTAGATGATATAGGATGAAAAAGAAGAGGCCTGAGGGGAGACCTTTGATGGCAACAATGGCATGAGTAAAGATTTCAATAGCAGATGAAACAAGGCAGGATTCACATCATCGGATGGAGTGAATGTAGGCATTCTTGGCAATGATAAATGATTGGAAACTCATCTTGGGATCAAACACAACACTGAGGTTGAGTAATACTGCTTAGCTCAGAAACTTATGAAATGTAATTGGTGGAAAAGGAAGCACTTTGTGAAGTTAAGATGCCTAGCTATCAACTTAGTAGCCATTTGCTTCATCTTCTCCAATGCCTGAATATCCTTCCCAGAAGGTACTATAGTTTGCTATTGTAATCAGAGTTATAAACAGTGCTCCTTCTGGTGCTAAACCAGCAGTCAGTTCAGACGGGATCATTACTTTATGCTTGGCTCCATTCTTTGCTTTATTGACCAAGATCTTTGCTTTGCTCTTCGCTTCACACTGTACTGACACTTCACCAATTTACATGAGTATCCTTAAATTCTTCTCTTATAATTCGCTCAGTATAATAATCCAGTTTAAAATTTTTACAGTCATGACTGTGTATTTTCCGTTATTAATCGACAGCCAGTATCAAGTGTTTTCTGACGAAAGTCAGCACAAGCCACGCACTCTTGAATTTTCAGTTGAGATGAAGCATACAAGTATTAGATATCAACTTCAGGAAGAAAGTGGAGGACATGCTTGTCACCGACTTCAGGAAGTGTAAAGGAGAACATGCCCCTGTCTACATCAATGAAGATGAAGAGGAAATGGCCGAGGGCTTAAAGTTTCTGGGTGCCCAGATCACCAACAACTTGTCCTACTCCCTCCCTGCTGAAGCTATAGTTAAGAAAGCTTACCAATGCCTCTATTTTCTCAGGAGGTTAAGGAAATTAGGGACGTCAGCTACGACTCTCACCAACTTTTACAGATAACCCATAGAAAGCATTCTTTCTGGTTATATTATAGCTTAACATGGTCCTGCTCTGCCTCAGACCACAAGAATTTACAAAAGGTCATGAACAAATTCCAGATGAAGCAAATCAGCCTCCCATCCACCTGTCTATACCTCCTCTGCCTCGGAAAAGCAGCCAGCACAATCAAGGACTCCATGCACCTCTGACATTTTCTTCCGTTGGGAAATAGATACAAAAGTCTGAGGTCACATACTAACTGACTCAAGAAGAACTTCCTCCCTGCTGCGTCAGACTTTTGAATGAACGTCCCTTGCACTAAGTTGATCTTTCTCAACACCTTAGCTGTGACTGTAACACTACATTCTGCATTCTCTCTTTTCCTTTTCTGTGAACAGTATGCTTTGTATAGCGCACAAGAAACAATACTTTTCACTGTATATTGATGCATGTAATAATAATAAATCAAATCAAAATTCCACATATTCAATACTCTCCACATAAAGTAATTAAATCTGAACTAGCTTTTCAACCTCTCTGTTCAAAGTTTAGGACTATTCCCTTTTGTAGAATATCTACAAAATATTGAAGTAAGGGATTTGGATGGGGAGGAGTTTGTTAGGTGTGTTCAGGGGGGTTTCCTGACACAGCACGTGGACAAGCCTACGAGAGGAGAGGCTGTACTGGACCTAGTACTAAGCTAATGAACCAGGACAGGTGATGGATCTCTCGGTAGGAGAGCATCTTGGGGATGGAGATCATAATTCTATCTCCTTCACCCTTGCATTGGAAAAGGATAGGATCAGGCAGGCTAGGAAGGTGTTTGTCTGGAATAAGGGGAAATATGAAGACATCATGCAGATGTTGGGGCAAATAAACTGGAAGGAGGTGTTCTTGGGGAAAAGCACAGAAGGAAGGTGGCAGATATTCAAGGAATGCTTGTCTGGAGCTCTGCACGACAACGTTCCGGTGAGACAAGGAGGTTTTGGTAGGACGCGGGAACCGTGGTGCACGAAGGCTGTGGTGGACATAGTCAGGAAGAAAAGAAAGGTGTATAAAAGGTTCAAAGAGCTAGGAGACGTTGGGGATCTAGAGAAGTATAAGGCTTATAGAAGAGAGCTTAAAAAGGAAATTAGGAGAGCCAGAAGGGGTCATGAGAAGGCCTTGGCTGGTAGGATTAAGGAGAATCCCGAGGCCTTCTACAAATATGTGAAAAGTAAAAGGATGAGAAGAGAAGGGATAGGACCTATAAAAGGTGAAGGGGGGAAAAGTCTGTATGGAACCGGAAGAAATGGCAGAGGTGCTTAATGAGTACTTTGCCTCAGTATTCACGGTGGAAAGTGATCTGGGAGGATGCACTACAAGTTTGCGGCAGACTGAAAAGATTGAGTATGTAGATATTAAGGAAGCGGATGTGGTAGAACTTTTAAATGCTATCAAGATAGACAAGTCTCCGGGACCAGATGGGATGTACCCCAGGTTATTGTGGGAGGTGAGGGATGTCATTGCAGAGCCCCTGGCGATGATCTTTGCGTCGTCGATGGAGATGGGAGAGGTTCTGGAGGATTGCGGATGTGGTCCCTATTTTCAAGAAAGGGAATAGGGATAGTCCTGGAAATTACCGACCGGTGAGTCTGACCTCAGTGGTTGGTAAGCTGATGGAGAGGCTTCTGAGGGACAAGATTTACGAGCATTTGGAGAAGTTTAGGTTGATTAGAAATAGTCAGCATGGTTTTGTAAAAGGCAGGTCGGGCCTTACGAGCTTAATTGAGTTCTTCGAAAATGTGACTGAACACATTGACGAAGGAAGAGCAGTGGACATGGTGTACATGGACTTCAGCAAGGCTTTTGACAAGGTCCCACATGCAAGACTTCTTGAGAAGGTGAGAGGCCATGGGATCCAAGGGGCTTTGGCCTTGTGGATCCAGAACTGGCTTGCCTGCAGAAGACAGAGGGTGGTTGTGGATGGCTCTTTTTCTGCATGGATGTCGGTCACCAGTGGAGTGCCCCAGGGATCTGTTCTAGGACCCTTGCTGTTTGTCATTTTCATAAATGACCTGGATGAGGAAGTGGAGGGATGGGTGAGTAAGTTTGCCGATAACACGAAGGTCGGTGGTGTTGTGGTTGGTCTGGAGGGACGTCAAAAGTTGCAGCATGACATCGACAGGATGCAAGACTGGGTGGAGAAGTGGCAGATGGACTTCAACGCGGATAAATGTGTTGTGGTCCATTTTGGCAGATCCAATGGGATGAATGAATACACTATCAAAGGTAGGAGTTTTAGCTGTGTGGAAGAGCAGAGGGATCTTGGGGTCCAGGTCCATAAGACTCTCAAATCGGCCTCCCAGGTGGAGGATGTGGTTAAGAATGCTTACAGTGTACTGGCCTTCATTCATCGAGGGATTGAGTTCAGGAGTCAGGAGGTAATGCTGCAGCTTTATAGGACCCTTGTCAGACCACACTTGGAGTACTGTGCGCAGTTCTGGTCGCCTCACTATAGGAAGGATGAGGAAGCTATTGAAAGGGTGCAGAGGAGATTTACAAGGATGTTGCCTGGATTGGGAGGCTTGCCTTATGAAGACAGGTTGAGGGAGCTGGGACTGTTCTCCCTGGAGAGACGAAGGTTGAGAGGCGACCTGATAGAGGTTTACAAGATGTTGAGAGGAATAGATAGGGTGGACTTTCAGAGACTATTTCCCAGGGCTGAAATGGTCGCGACGAGAGGGCACAGATTTAAGGTGCAGGGAAGCAAGTACAGAGGAGATGCTAGGGGAAAGTTTTTCACTCAGAGGTGGTGAGTGAATGGAATCGGCTGCCATCGGTGGTGGTCGAGGCGAACTCGCTGGGGTCTTTTAAAAGACTTCTGGATGAGTATATGGGATCCAATTGGATTGGGGGTTATAGATAGGTCTATGGCTGGGTAGGTTTTGATGTGTTCGGCACAACTTGTGGGCCAAAGGGCCTGTTTGTGCTGTAGTGTTCTATGTTCTATCTAAATAAATACTGGAAATTCAAATCAAAAGAATCATAGAATCCCTACAGTGCAGAAGGAAGCCATCAAGTCTGCACGGGCCACAATTCCACCCAGGCCGTATTCCTGCAACCTCATATTTATCCTGCTAATCCCCTGATTCTGGGGTCATTTTAGCATAGCCAATTAACCTAAATCTTTGGGCTGTGGGAGGAAACTCTCTCAGTCACAGGGAGAATGTGCAAACCCCATACAGACAGCAGCCCGAGGCCAGAATTGAACCTGAGTCCCTGTGAGGCAGCAGTGCTAATCACTGTGCTGCCCAATGTAATTGTATGTGTACACATGCTTCAGTGTGCAGATACAAACAGCAGATTGTAGGTATTTTGAGGTAAGTTTCAAAGTGCCAGGCAACATGGGACATGTGACAGCAAATTGGCACAAACTCCAACATTACAAAATGTTGAAGAACTGCCTGCTATTGTGTGTTCACATGTTTTGCAGCTCCTGCTGTCTATTAGTTCTTTGATCAGGCAGAACTTGATTGAGTCAGAGGGTGAGAGCCCTAAGGTGTTGAAGATAAACAGGCTCAAGTCTGAAATTTGGTCAGTAAATTCAGCTTCAATTTTATCACTAGCTATTTAAAAATTCTGAAATAAAGATAAAATTACTTGTGAAAATTCCCTAGCTGCCACACTCCATGCCTGTTCAGATACACTGAGGGAGAGTTTAGCATGGCCAATACACCTAACCAGCAAGTCTTTTGGACTGTGGGAAGAAACCAGAGCACCTGGATGAAACCCATGCAGACACATTGAGAACATGCAGACTCTGCATAGACAAAAGACCCAAGCTGGGAATCAAACCTGTGTCCCTGCTGCTGTGAGGTCGCAGTGCTAAGCACTGTGCCATCGTGAAAGATTGAGATTTTCCCAGTTTGTCACAGAATGACCATTCTGTTTTTGTCACATTCATAACAGGATATGGTGGGTTATGCGAATAATGTCATCATTTGAGACACCAAGAGGCTGAACTGCTTGGCATTACAAGAATTTGTTCTAGATACATACTGTTCTCTGGTTGTATTGCCCAACTGTTATAGAGCAAACCAAGGAATGGCTTAACAAACCAGTAACTTCACACTTCAATTCAATTCAATACTCTAACCCTAACTTTGTGGCAGTTCAGTATCAGCTATTTTCCTTTCAAGATCATAATCATACAAGCCTTAATTTTATTATGCAAGATATGAGGTACCGCATTCATCATACTTACTTTAACAAATAGTCTGAACCCTCAATCCATCATTTCTATTAATACTGTGTTCAAGTTTCATTTTTCCTTGGGGAACATACAGGTACCACAATTTTGTGTGCCACCCTATGTTTTGGCTGAATGGAGCATATTTGCTTGTGATATACACAGGAGTTTGTTTTGTGTACAAAACTACCAACCAAGATGATACATTCTATTTTGAAATAAGACTGGAATAAACCAAGTTCCAACACTATTTAACAAACTGGATTGTAGAGTTGATTTATGCATATAACCTTTACAGAAGCTGTAGCAATACCTACTCGGGAGGTTTCCGACTTATACATTGGCTACTTTACTAGCAAACACAGAGAAGAGTCTTTTCAAGATTAAGGACAAGGTACTTGGAGCTGTGTGTGGATTTTCTTCGAGCACTGTCTTAAGCAGACAGTAAGAAATCTCACAACACCAGATTAAAGTCCAACAGGTTAATTTGGAATTACAAACTTTTGGAACCTGATTCGCCTGATGAAGAAGCAAGGCTCCAAAAGCTCATGCTTCCAAAAAACCCTATTGGACTTTAATAAAAGCAAATTATTGTGGATGCTGGAACCTGAAACCAAATGAGAAAGTGCTGGAAAATCTCACCAGGTCTGGCAGCATCTGTGAGGAGAGAAAAGAGCTGATACTGAGTCCAGACGACCAGCTTCGTCCAACTTGAGTCCAGCTTTGACAAAGGGTCACCCGGACTCGAAACGTCAGCTCTTTTCTCTCTTTACAGATGCTGCCAGACCTAAGATTTTCCAGCATTTTCACTGTTGGGACTTCTTACTGTGCCCATCCCAGTCCAATGCCAACACCTCCATATCACGGTTGACCACACAGCTTAGGGAGAGAAGCCTCTCAGAGTTGCTGCATTCCAAGCTGGCCTGAAGTTCTCCCGTCCTTGGTCTTTACACAGATGTGGTGTGTTTTAACACATCTATAGAGATGGAGAAAATGATCAAAAATACTCAATTACTACATGACCATTATTCTTTAGATAAAGTTGAACTCCTTCATGCCAGCAGCAGCATGGTGGCACATTGGTTAGCATTGCTGCCTCACAGCACCATGAACTGGGTTCGATTCCCGTTTTGGGTCGCTGTCTGTGCAGAATCTGCATGTTCTCCTCGTGTCTGTGTGGATTTTTTCCAGGTGCTCTGGTTTCCTCCCACAGTCCAAAGATGTGTGGGTTAGGTTGACTGGTCATGCTAAATTGCGCCTTACTGTCAAGGGTTTAGTAGGATGAATGCATGGGTTATGGCAATAGGGCCTGGGTGAGATTGTTATCGGTGCAGACTCGATGGGCCGAATGGCCTCCTTCTGCACTATAGGGATTCTATGATTCTACGATCACCTTGTTTCCCTCTCACTCCTAGATGACGTGTATTCCATGCTAAGCTATTTGAATACGTGAGGAACACATATCTCACTGTTAACAGGGTTCATGAGAATTTTTGATCAGTAGTTACCCACAATTGCATCAGTGTTTCAGGGCACGATTAACTGAAGTGGATAGAAAAATGAAACATCAAACATAAATTAGTCTACTATTAAACGGTTATGCAGATCAAACAACAACTGAAAAGCTATTTATCTGGCCATTATCTTGTCTTCTGCCCTTTCACCTTTACGTATTCTGTTTAATTTCTCCTTAAGATTTCTTCCCTGCGCTTCTTGTTCCTGGTACTGGCATCTACTTGGCCTAACTTTTCCATCTCGATCTCTGCTAAAATTGATTTATCTCAAGTTTGGAAAGGAATTTTTAAAAATAGGCAAACTTCTTTTCAAGTGTCACAATAAACTTGTGAGGCCAGACCAGGTTCTTTGCTACAGTTAGGATTATAGAAATCTTCCAGTACAGAAGGCGATTCAGCCCATCCAGTCTGTACCAACCACAATCCCAGCCAGGCTCTATCCCCGTAATCCCCCACATTTACCCTGCTAATCCCCCTATACTAACATCAATTTAGCATAATCAATCCACCTAACCTGCACATCTTTGTTTGGACTTTTGACACTGTGCCATACATTGCATAGATTTGCAACTTAAAAACACAGGCAGAAACAAAATGTCAATTTCAAGTCTTAGAAAAATACTGAGAAAAACAAAATGTTGACATTTTATCACCAAGCTAAACAGTACATTGAATTCCTGTCAGATTAGCACAACAGATTTCAACGAAGTTTTTAGCAATATTAACTTGGCAACAAATAAATCACCTTTATGCCTCTCATAATCATGTGACCGGTTTGTTGCAATGAACTGTAACATTATTTGCATTTTGATTAAATTGGAACCAAAATATTACAAAATATAAGTTTCTACAATTTTCAGCATAATATTTCCATTTGGGAGTATGTTGACTGTGTTTGAACTCTAATATTTAGCCACTCTTCCAGTATACCAACTGTTAAACAATAATACTCCAAATGCAAATATTGTTCTTCAGAAACCTAAATAAATTATCCAGCAAATTAGCATCAAGAAAACCAGTCAAAAAGCCTTCCAAATTGTCCCAAATTGGAAAATATATTGATTCATTTTGTGAGATGCTTGCATTATTTAGTGGCCTGTTTAAGTTTATTTGCTAGTGTCACAAGTTGGCTTACATTAACACTGCAATGAAATTATGGTGAAAATCTCCTCATTGTTACATTATGGCACCTATTCTGGTACACAGATATAGAGTTTAGCATGGCCATGCACCTAACCAGTACGTCTTTCTGACTGTAGGAGGAAACTGGAGCACTCAGAAAAAAGCTACGCAGACATAAGGGACAACAAGCAATTCCACATAGACAGTAACCCAAGCTAAGAATCTAGCCCAGATCCCTGGCGCAGTGCGATAGCAATGCTCATCACTGCGCCACCAGTGTCTGATGAGGACGAGTGGCTAAACCAGTTGTGCACTAGATTTGGTCAAATCTATATTCCTTAGACTGCAGGAAATGAAGAATGGAACAGTATGTGGGCAAGTGATCAGGGAGGGAGACAAAGTTGGGAGGGTTTTTTTCCTTCCTGCCCACCATGGTAATGGCAGCTGGCCGGGCAGGGTGGGGGAACGACCATGTGAAGGTCCGTTGACCTCGTGAGAATTTTACGGTTTTGGGGGGAGCAAGGCCAGAAAATCCTGCCCAAATGATTTACTGCAGATCAGGAAGTCAAGGTGAAGCGGAGGGTGAAGTTGAGATTGAGTAGACTGGTGATTGTGGCAGCATTGTGGTGAATGGAAACCAGAGAGCAGGCAGTTGGGAGTTTGAAAACACAGTTTCAAGCAGCTTGGTTGACTAGGCTAGTAGGAAAGAGATTTTTTTTCCAGAGGAAGTTTATTTATTCATTTGTGGGACATAGGCATCACTGGCTGACCAGCATTTATTGCCTATCCCAAGCTACTGTAGACCATTTCAAGAGGGCAGTCGAGAGTCAACCAAATTGCTGTGGTCCTGGAGTCACATATAGGCCAGACGGGCAAGGATGGCAGATTTCCTTCCCAAAAGGACAGAAGAAAAAAAGCGGGATTGGAAGATGATAGCAGAATGTGGATGGTGAGAGATGGCCTCACCAGATATGAAAACCATGGATATAGAAAAGGAGAAGTTGAATGATGACTGACCATAGATAGGAAAATGGAGGGAAAGACAAAGGGAGCACAGAATCTGACCAAAATCATTTACATATTGTGGAAATGCAAATTCTTCACAGCACATAATTGAAATCTCATTTTGCAGGGAAATCAGAAGGAGCTGAAATGTAAATAAGAGGGCACACACTGGTGACTCTATGACTCTATATTCCAATTACTAAAACAACCTAAATCTAAAACAACAATATATTCATGTTAGAAACACATTAGAAGTTACAAAGGTCAAGTCTTCTGGAACTTGCTTGGCTTTTTGAGGAAGTTACAGAAAAGTTTTCCAGAGATTTTTTTAAACTGATGAGGTTTAATTTTTTTCTGTGCTAGGACTGGGCACAATAGAGGATGGAGGGATGAGTGGGATTCCACCATGTCTGGATGGGGCGAGCCTGATTACTTGTAAAAGTAATATTTGCCGAGGATATGTGCAGTGCCTTCCCCTCATTTTATTCAAAAAAGTTTCCCTTTGTAATTGTACTAAATTATTTGACTAGTTTAAGAGTTTTTGCAATCCATTATGTTCAATATATCACAGAAAATCATCTTACAAAAACGATCATCTACAATGTCTTAACAAGTGACAAACTATATCAACTCACATCCAGAGAGCTTAGATGACTGCATAAGTGTCAAAGTTTAAGGGTCCTAAAACGTATACAAAGTGCTGCTGAAAGCAGTTATGTCAAACAGGATAATCTACTTATACAAGGCATTTAAAAGCTTCCCCCCCCCCTTTAACCTCAGAACCACTTCACCATTTAGGTTATTGCTGAAAAAATATATTTTGTCAAAGCTTTTTGTCTTGTATTCATCAGGACAATTGCAAGGCATGGTAACACAGTGGTTAGCACCGCTGCTTCACAGCTCCAGGGACCTGGGTTTGATTCCTGGCTCAGGTCATTGTATGTGTGAAGTTTGCACATTCTCTGCGTGGGTTTCCTTCGGGTGCTCCGATTTCCTCCCACAGTCCAAAGATGCGTGGGTTAGATTGATTGACCATGATAAGATCACCCCTTACTGTCCTGAGATGCATAGGTTGTAGGGATTAGTGAGTAAAATATGTAGGGATATGGGGGTAGGGCCTGGGTGGGATTGTGGTTGGTGCAGACTCGATGGGCCGAAGTGCCTCCATCTGCAATGTAGTATTATAGGATTCTAATACCAATGTCAGGGGAAGCAACACCTTTATACTGTATGAGAAGAATACTGATAGGTTGATAAGTGGACTCTGATTAGCAGAGGCCTTGCTATGGAGATTGCACCTGTTGATGGTGACAAACAATTAACTGCCAAGTATTATTTGAAATTTAAAACAGGCAGCTCAACTCCAGTTGGTAAAGAAATTGCCTGGAGGAATGAACCAGCGAATGATCCTGTTTTAGGTGAAATAAGCACAATGTATGTACATGTTCTTTCTGTCAGCCTGGCGACATATGACACCATATAAAACCTGAGATTTTTTTTAAAAAGTATTTAGGCTGTTTACAATTTCTTCTCAGATATTTAATATCCTCAGGATGCAGTGAGAAAAGTCAAAGAACGTTGTATGTCCCGAAGATACTTGTAACCCTGGAAGTATTCAAAACACAAACGAAGGAACCTCAGTAGAAACCACCATTTTGATATTTTCTTTTCCAATATCGCCTTTCTCAGAGGCCCACCAGTAACTTGTTTTGCTTTCAAAGTGCTGACCCTTGTTCTGCTATTAACACATTCTGCTAGCTTAACTTTATGTCATTGTCACTACTTTCTTTAATCTTTAGCAGTCTCCTGTGTCCATGACATTCCTGTTAGCCTTTCCTGAGCTCCCAACTATCCCCGACCTTACATCCTGTTTCATCACTGTCCAACTATGTAATCGATCACATTTCTACCTTTCTTCAGCTCAAAAGATGGCAGGATGGCAGAGTGGCACAGTGGTTAGCACTGTAGCCCCGCAGCGTCAGGGATCTGGGTTTAATTCTAGCCTTAGGTGACTATCTGTGTAGAGTTTGTACTTTCTCCCCACGTCTGCATGGGTTTCCTCTGGGTGCCCCAGCTTCTTACCACAATCCAAAGATGTGCGGGTTAGGTGGACTGGCCATAATAAATTGTCCCTTACCACCAGGGAGATGAGTAGGATAAATACATGGGGTTATTGGGATAGGGCCTGGATTGGATGGCTGTCAGTGCAGACTCGATGGGCCAAATGGCTTCCTTCTGCACTATAGGGGTTCCATGATATGCACTCAAAATGTTAGCTCAGGTTCTCTCTCCACATAAGCTGCCAGGCTTATTGAAATTTTTTCCAGTATTTTTCCTTTTAATTCCTGGAATGAATCAAGAATGCACAGATATCTAGATTCTAAGTCAAAAAATAGTATTTAGGCTATTTACAATTTATTTGCAAATATTTATTATTCTCAAATGCTGAATCTACACATAATGCAGTATTCTCAGGCACATGCTGCAGTAAGCTTTACTATCACAGCTTATAGACTAGTACAAGTACCCCAAACACAGCCTTACAAAATCCTAATGAAATTGGTAAAGATTATAGCTTTACTATTTAAAAATTGCATTTGAAACACTTATCTTAGTAGTATCTACAAACATTACTGTTTAAAAAATGGTTATACTATTTCACTCCGTCTTTTTATAGACCGTAACTGTCCAGTAAAATAAATTATTAACTCTCCGATATTCATTACTCACCTGGGAAATGATGCATGCTCTTCTCTCACGCTAACAGCCTCACACTGTTTGAACTCTGTAAAAGCTCCAGCTGAATAACACTTATCCGGACAATCCAGTTTAACATCATAGTAAGTATTCTGCAACACTGGACAGTGCAGGACTTAGAGAATGTACATAAATGCAGAACTATAAAAAAAATCTACGTTTCGGCACAGCATGCATGTTTTTACACTATCTGATAACTTCAAAATTGACATGGGTCCAAAACTGCAGACACCCGCAACTGACAGACAAAACAAGTTCCGTTCTCCTGCTTTACCATCTGACTGCAAATCACTCAGGATAGACCAGAGGATACAGATTCCACTCAGCCAGGGATTTTGGTCGGAATGTTTCTGTCAGCATTTGTTCTTTACAGCTGTTTCTGAGAATTACTTAGACATTGATGCAAATATCTTCTTAGAATTAAATAGCAGTGAACATTTCTAGGCCAATGTAGAAGATAATAAATCATTATCAGCTGTCAAGGTCTTCAAGGCAACAGAATGGAAGATGGTACATTCTGGATTCAAGCGGGCTAAGGCATCTTAGCATACAGAGCGAAAGCAGTGTGATTGACAGAAAAACGGTTTGGTTCCCTCTTGAGACACACTATCATTTTATCACTAATTCTGGGTGGTTGGTATTGCACCTGCTGCAGTCAGTAACTGAGCACTGGCTATATTGTGCTCAAATTTTACTGTGCCATGGTTAGTGCTGATGTAATGTTATTTATTAAAGTCTTTGGGATTATTTTGCACAATGAGATCTTTTGTTATGTTTGCTAGTTTATCTAAATGCCTTAGGTTATCGATGAATGAATATAGTATATCAGCAGTGGACCAAAAAAAAAGTAGCCACCAGCTGTTTACAACTACCAATGGATTAAAATGGTATGTGTGTGTTGGAAGCATGCAATACTTTACTCAGGAACTCTTCATATGGTCACCTCAATCAGCACTTTGCCAAGCTTCTCAAGATAGAAAAATATTGTGTATTTCTTTAGCACCAATATTTAACAATTATAAGGAAATTAACCCTTTTAACACTACTGCAGAAATCAATGACCTAGTCAAAATTTCAATTTCAGCACATTTTGGAAAGGCAATAGCCTAATGATATTATCGCCAGACTATTAATCCAGAAATTCAAGTCATGTTCTGGGGACCCAGGGTCGAATCCTGCCATGATAGATGCTGGAATCTGAATTCAATAAAAAAAAAAATCTGGAATTAAGAATCTACTGACATGAAACTATTGTCGATTGCTGGGAAAACCCATCTGGTTCACCAATGTCATACAGAAAAAGAAATCATAGAATCTTAGAAACTCTACAGTGCAGAAAGAGGCCATTTGGCTCATTGAGTCTGCACTGATCACAATTCTACCCAGGCCCTATATCCCAACATATTTATTCGCTAATCCTCTAACCTACGCATCCCAGGACACTAAGGGGCAATTTAGTATAGCCAATTAACCTAATCTGCACATCTTTGAACTATGGGAAGAAACCGGAGTACCTGGAGAAAACGCATGCAGACACAGGAAGAACGTGCAAACTCTACATAGACAATGACCCAAGCTGGGAATCGAACCCAGGTCTCTGGAGCTGTGAAGCAGCAGTGCTACTGTGCTGCCCCTGATGAAATCTGCCATCCCTATCTGATCTGGCTGACATGTGACTCCAGAGCCACAGCAATATGGTTGACTCTAAACTACTCTCCAAGGGCAACTAGGGATGGGCAATAAATGACAGCCAGCCAGCAATGCCCACGTCCCATTAATGAACGAAAAGAAAAAGAAATCTTGCCATACTGTGCTGACTTGTCAATAATATTGAAGATCATATTGGTATTGAATTAAGTTCTAAGAGTGACACAAAGGCTGAGTGGTACACTGTGACAATATAGTTAACTCTGCCTCTAACTTTATATGTTAAAATGTACTTATAATAAAAAAAACTGCATTTCTCAGCACTTTTCACAATTTCTAAACATCCCATATAGATTTATAATCAATGATATTTAAAGTATTTTTTTCCCCTAGTCTTTCATCGGATGGGACTGTCACTGGCAAAGCCAACATTTGTTGTCCATCCCTCCTCAAACAGCCATTACAAATACTGCAACGAGCTACCTTCTTGAACTGCTGCAGTCTATTTGCTCTAGGCACACTCACAGTGCTGTTAGAATGGGAGTTCCACAATTTTGATCCAGTGACAGTAAGTGTAGCTACAAGCTAAGACTGTGTGTCGTGGCTTGCATTGGAGCTTGCATGTGGTGTTCCCATGGATCTGTTACCCTTTCCTTTCGAGGTGATAGTGGTTGCAGGTTTGAAATCGAGTTCTAAGCAGCCTTGGCAAGTTACTGCAGTGCATCTTATAGATAGTACACTGCTGCCACTGCATCGGTGGTGAAGAGAATGAATGTTCATGTGGTGGATAGGATGCTGATCAAGTAGATAGCTTTGTCTGGAATGGTGTCCATTTTCTTCAGTGTTATAATTTAGGAAAAACAGCTGGAATTTATACACAGCAACCTCCCACAAATACTAATGTGAGAATGAGAAGATAACCTGTTTTAAAGTGTTAGTTGAGGCATAAATATTGATGGTGCTAACTCTCCTGATCATCTTCACCATAATGCCGGGGAATCTTTTACATCCAACTGAAAGGGAAAGTGAGGCCTCATTGGAAAGACCACTTGGCACTGGAGTTCAGCCTAGATTTTGGTGTTCAAGTCTGTCGTAGGATCTGAATTCACAGCCTTCTGACTAAAGGCATTCTGTTAGGTAAACCAATTATGGTTCCTATCGTACTTATCATACGCATTTTTTAAAATCTGTGTTAGTGGGTGTGATTTAAAGATATAGCAGTCCACCTTAGTGAGGTTTCATTGCTAGGAATCGTGCACACATCCGAGAGCCGTTTCTGCATTTTGAGCTCCATGAACCTAAATCAAATCCAAAGATTAATGAGAAGCAAGCCCAGTACATTTGTTGTAAAATCAATGCTGTGAACATTCAACTTGACTCAGCTGATAGCACTTCATCTCCCTGAATCAAACTAGCACAACCTTAGTACCCCAAGATGAGACTCCAAATCCACGTCTTTAACATTACAAAAACTGCCAATTGCATCTTTGTAATACCTTCTATGTCCATTTTTACCTCAATTTGTCTGGCATTCACGCTTTTCCTATTTTCGCACTAAAGTATGCCAGTGCTCTCTCAAAAAAGATCCATTTCTCCGACTTTAATAAACCTCAATATATCCAAAATTTTGATTCCCATTTAATACCCAGCACTGGGTCCCAAGCAATCTGCCGGCAATGACTTCCAGTCCCCCAGCACCTGAACTTCACAACTCTTATTTTAGTAGTTAAATTCTGCATGGTCCCAGATCTCTTGAACCTCTTTCAGCCTTACAACAATCCCTGAAGCTCTCCATCCCTACTCCAAGCTTCTGTGCATTCCCTCCTCCATCTACCTTACTACTGGCCATCCTTCCATTGAAAACCCTTTGATCTATCACTTATTCATTCCATGTGCAGGGTCACTGAATGGCTTATCCAGCCTCAGACATGCAATACTCAACTTACCAAAGCAAGAAATCTCACAACACAAGGTTAAAGTCCAGCAGATTAATTTGGTATCACGGGCTTTCAGAGTGTTGTTCCTTTATCAGGTGAGTGGACTTGACACCAGGACACAACCTGGAGTTGTGAGAATTCTTACTATGCCCATCTCAATGCCAGCATCTTCACATCATGGCTACCAATTTACCAAAAGTTGACCACAAATTACAAATATCAAAACACTTTACAGACTGCCAAAATAATGCAAGTAATTTTAGGATATCTGCTCATTGCACCAGAAATTTTCATCCACTGGATTTGAAATTCCAAGTACTCTACTTTGTTATCTTTCTAAATGCAGATCCATGTAATTCACTACCCCGCACACAGCATTTTAACATCAGTACTTGAATTAACCTTCATGCACAGCAATAGTGAACATGCCAGTATCACAAAATACATACATTTCATGAGGTTTTTCAAATACTAGTTCTGCCAGAGAGATGTATCTAATCAGTTAGTCATTTATCAGATATTAAGATCAGTTACTGGCTCACTGACATCCCTAAAATGGAAACCAACAGCCACAGGTCAACAAATACATCTCATTTTTGAGGACTGATATCACCCAACAACTTTGACTTGACAGAGTATGCAGATAGATATGGAACCTATAGTTCATCAAATCACACGGATAGATCTCCCAATTTAATAAAATGAATTGCAATAGGATGTAAATGTATTTAAGCATACTTGAGAGATTCTCCAATACTCTGCTAAGCAAGAGGGGCAACAGTATAACGGACAAATCTTTATTTTACAATTTTGCTGTTGGTTCATTAATTCAACACCTTTGAACTGAGGTCACATCAATTGGCTCAGCCTGCTGACTCCTGAGTCAAGAAGTATTTGCTCATCCATTATGAAGTCATGTGGCACAGAATACAGCAAAGTAACAATAATGCCTATGAGGAAAACAGCCAGCTGAATTATCAGAGGAAATAATTACATTTCCTTTCAGCTTTGGACTTCTGAGCTAACATTAGGCATAGCTTCCCATTGTTTCAATTAGAATCTTGGACAAAGAACTGCTGTCTATTTCAAAACAGAAAAACATGATAGGGAGATACCCAAGGTACAAGAGACTGCACTTCGAATAACATATACCAAGAATGGCGACTAACTTTCTGAGTTCATGATGACCTTATTTATATTTAACATTTATATGGATCTATCAGCATGAGTTGAGGTCTCCTCTGACCATCAAGACTCTGTGTCTAGTATCTCACAGAGCTGTTAACTCAGAAAAACACAACAGCTATGACCATCCATTAATATCTTTGTCTCTCACTGCAGCAAAGTTTCTGCCTAAGCAGAAAGATGGAATACAAAAACAACTGCATAATGTTCAAAGTTGCACTTGATGAAAATTTATGATATCGGCAGACATATATGGTAAAGTGATAACCTATTTGCTAAGTCTGTCAGGAGTAAAAAGCATAAGATTCTACAGCTCTATCAGTTTCTCAAATGGGGTAGCCATTTAAACTATCTACAATGAAAAACACTCCATTTCTATATAAACATTGTACTCCATCATCAAACAGCAGTACTTTATTTAGAATATAACAGTGATGTTTCTTTTGACTTTGCTTATGGTTGTGATCACAAAGCCACATAGCAATAAAATTATTTTACTGGAGAAAAATAATTCTAAAATTTAAGTTTTTATTTGTATACAGCAATGAATAATTTGACAAAAACTTAATTACTCTCAAAAGGCTTGTCTTGGTAAGCAGTTTCAGGACTCAATAAAAGAGCTACAAATCAACACACATGCATCAGAGTATTGTCCCTCCAACCATATGTCAATATGTATTTCAATCTGTTATCGGGACACGAGGGATGACAGAAATTTCAAAACCTTGCTATCTTTGGATCATTATGAATATGTATTCAAACTCACACTGAAGCTAATTAAATGCAAAGACTTCAATCATTCGAGACATTCATTCTTGAGAGGGAAGAGAGAGATACCAGATCTCTCCATCAAAGCAGCCAAAGAATTCGAGCACATTTCTCTCCAACAGGATATGTGAGAATCCGACAACTGCCCACAGCTCAGCTCACTTGCCTCAATGCATTTAATCAATTTCTGGTTTAATTATCAAATGCTTTCAGCATGAGACAAAGATGAGACAGCAATGAACACAGATTTTCTTAAGGCCTTGTTTAAAATTATATATTCTGGTCATGTGTTGGCACTGTCTACAGAAGAACATGCAATTTTACATTAATCCTCTGATTACCAATATCATTACTGATGGGGAAGGCCATGAAGTACATTTGATTCACACCAGAAATCCAGGCAGGACCCAACTAACATTTGTTTGAGCGTGGAATGGTTGTTGATATTTGGGAGTTGGTGGGGTCACTTCAGATGGCAGGAAGAGAATCCCCACCTTCTGAAAAAAGTCAGTGTAAGAGTAAGTCAGGTCACAGTCTTGCGAAATATTTAAACAAAACATTTCATTCGACTTATAACTTCCTCCTCATGATGCACTATTAAAGACAAAACCACTTATACAAGTTATATTTGTAATACTCCTACATTGTAACAGGATAGTGTGTCTATATAACTACAGAAAGTCATGAATGTAGCCCAATTCATCATGCAAACCAGACTCCCATCTACTGACTCTGTCTACACTTCCCGCTACTTTGGAAAAGCAGCCAGCGTAATTAAGGACCCCACGCACCCAGACATGCTCTCTTCCACCTTCTTCCATTGAAAAAAAGATACAAAAATCTGAGGTCACATTTCAACCAATTCAAGAACAGCTTCTTCCCTGCTGCCATCAGACTTTTGAATAGACCTACCTTGCACTAAATTGATCTTTCTCTACATTTGACCTATGACAGTAACACTACATTCTGCATCTTCTTTCCTTCTCTGAATGGAATGCTTTGAGCACACAAGAAACAATACTTTTCACTATATTTATGTGACAATAATAAATCAAATCAAATTTAGGGCTGCAAAGTTAAACCGTTCTGCAGTCTTGAATGGACTTCAAGCTGCCAATTAGAATTCCTGGCATTTTTTCTGGAGGAGTGTCAGTTCAAAGATTCCAGATGCTTTGCATTGCGTGGAACAGACATTTGCACTGGCCAATGACATCGGAGAACGCAGATGCATTGGACCCAATAGTTATGGGAAGGCCAGAAGGTGCAAGGCAGGCTGGAAGTTGCTGAAGAACCCAACAAGGGTGTGAAAATGAGACTTCTGCCAGACTTAACAGCAGGACCTTGTTATCATTTTTTTGAATCTCATTCCCAGCCAATTTAGAATCATAGAATCCTACATGCACAAAGAGGGCATTTGGCCCATCGAGTCTGCACCAACCACAATCCCACCCTGGCCCTATCCCCATAATGCCATGCATTTACCCTACCTTGTCCCCATGACATTAAGGGGTAATTTTAGTATGGCCAACCCACATAAACTGAACATCTTTGGACTGTGGGAGGAAACCCACGCAGATATGGGGAGATGTGCAAACTCCACAGACAGGTGACAGAAGCCAGGAATCAAACCTGGGTCCCTTATGAGGCAGCAGTGCTGACCACTGTGCCAGCGTGCCACCCAGCAAGAGACTAACTGGGGGACAAAGGAGGCATGGGGAAAAGGAAATCCTGGCTCATGTTGAATTTTTGTCACCATGTACCAGTAATGTCCAGTAAGATGTCCTTCCAAAAGGACAGTTTTCTCCCTTTCAACCAACTCCCCACCTGCCCCTTCCCAAAAATGTTTAAAACTTCAAAAAAGGTGGAGAAAATATGGGTGATTGAAAGAATATTGAAATATGCTAGAATATCAGAAAATACTGTTACAAAAATTATACTTAGCAAGCCAACTTTTAGCTTATAAAAACAGAAAGTGCTGAAAAACTCAATAGGTCTGGCAGCATCTATGGAGAGAGAAATAGAATTAACATTTTGAGTCCAATATGATTCTTCTTTGGAACTATCTTTTACTTACTCTTATAAGCTACAGTCTACTGAATTCAGTACTCAAAGCAATTACTAACTCTAGCCTCAAGTGCAAAAGGTATGTGTTGAATTTAACTGTAGCTGATATCACTTGAGAGCAATTAGATCCACAGTAATTTAATCCAGAGCAAATCAATTTGTCTATGTGTGGTTAAAACTAAACCTTAGGGCAATGGGTGACTTGTAAGATTTATAAACTGTGGAAGTTTGCCAACATTACAATCCATATTCCTCTAAATTATGGTTGAAATCTCTACATGGAGTAGCTTGACTGAATTCCATCTGTTCTTTTGTACAATCACATGTAGAAAACTAATAAGAAGAAATGTGGGACTAATCTTTGCAACTTAATTCTGCTATTTTCCCTCTGCACTCGCAAAGAGATTGTCTGGGATGTGGTTCCAGATGCGTCAGTTGCCTCAAAACACTTCAACAATCTCCAAGTGGTATCCCAATAAGGGGGAATTGTTCTAAAAAATGAGAGTGTCATTTTGGGCAATCTTTCTGCACTTAGTCATTATTTGGGAAAAGGGTGAGTTCTTTACCAGTTCTGAGAGGAGAGGGGCCTAAGCATACAGGCAAGCCCAGCTTCACAGAGATCAGGTGTCATTTTTAAAGGACACCCCCATCTCAAGGTGAAATTAAAGACCTCCCCAACTCTCCCCACAGATACTAGGAAGACCCCCCCTCCCCATCACTGAAGGCATATTTCTCCACCACCCCAACACAGATACACAGATCATTGGCACTGGGGTCCTCCCAATGGGTCTCCCTTCATGCTCCTCCTCCTTCATGCCTAACATGCTCAAGACCTATCCCTGACAGTGCTGATCCAGCGATACCAGTTGGCACTTCCAGGGTGCCTGGCCTTCTAAGATCAGATACCCAGCATAATGCAGAAACTGAATGTAATTTTTTTGGTTGATGATTCAGATGCTCACTGTAAACTCCAGGTTTGCTTGCATAATCTGAAGAGGGAGAACTCTGTTCAGCAAAGTTATCCTTGTAATAGTTAAATCAAGAAGCAGCTCTTCAACTACCAGATTAAGCAATTACCTGCTTCAACAAGCACATCAAGGACCATTTTTAATGTATTATGGAATACTGCAAACATAGATACATAGGAGTTGGATTAGGCTATTTGGCTTTTTTAGCCAGCTTCACCATTCAATAAGATCGTAGATGATCTGGTTATGGTCTAAACTCCACTCTGCTCTCTGGCCCCCATTACCCTTGATTCCACTACTTATCAAAAATCTGTCTAACTCTGCCTTGAATAAATGATCCAGCCTCCACTCTCCTCTGGGGAAGAGAATCCCACAGACTAACAATCCTCAAGATTCCCCTCATCTTCATTTTAAAAGGAAGTCTTCTTACACTTAAACTGTGTTGCCTAGTTTTAGTCATAGAACGCTACAATGCAGAAGGACGTCATTTGGCCCATCAAGTCTGCATCAACTGCAATATCACCCAGACCTAATTCCCATAACCCCATGTATTTACCCTAACTAATTGCCTTGACACTAAGGGGCAATTTAGCATGGCCAATCCACATCTTTTGTTTGTGGGAGGAAACTGGAGTACCCTGGAGGAAAGCCACGCAGACATGGGAGAATGTGCAAACTCCACACAGACAATGACCAAGCCAAGAATTGAACCCGGGTCTCTGATGCTGTGAGGTGGCAGTGTTAACTTCTGTGCTACCCAAGTCATCCCCACAATGGAAACATCCTACCAGTATCCACCTTATCAAGTCTCCTAAGGATTGTACAAGTTTCAACAACAACTCTCATTCTAAATTATGAGTGCGGTTCAAAAAACCTGAAATGGATATTGCTGAAATGTGCACTTCTTGACATGAAGTACAGTCAAAGAACAAGAAATAACTGTTGCAACAGGGTTAAAGATTGCTTCTGTCGATAGCAGTACAGGAACAAAATGAAAACAAAATGATGTGTAAGAATGTCTGCTAGTCCAACTCATCTTTCTCAAGCTTACCAATGGCTCTTTACAGTCAGTGTTTGGGAATAAGGCATAACTGAAGGCTTATTAACAATGTTATTTTGCCATTTATGGCAGGTTTAAATTCCAGTCAGTATTGACAGTAACAATGATGACAGGATGCTGGAAAATTCTACCCAAGGAGCCTAATCCCACCACTGACGACTAAGAATTGCAGAAGCACGTCTCAGTTTAATGAATAGGAAACTAGCATTTGTAACAAGAAAATACTATGGGCAAGTGGTTATTAACTATTAAACATAATTCCGGTTTCTCTGCTGTGCAGATGACTTTGCTTTATATGTTAGTTAGTAGCGATGACAATTTTTCAAACGCACAGCTGGCTCCCTGGTGAATCAGGCCAGCAATCGCACTTCTGTGTGAAAGCCATCAACAGTGACAGTCATATCAACAGCCTTATTCTTCCTCTTGGTGAAAGCCTGTAGTTGTTGCTACAATAAACAAACCATTTTAAAAGCCATGAGTGAAGCAATAATTCAGACCCAAATTAGAGGCTGATCCAGAATCCTGTAATCACCTTCTAATAATTCACTTATTAAATGTTTGTTTTTCTCAATTATGTGTAGCAAATTCAAACTGGGAATAACATCTGTCTTGCACACCAAATCCTTGGAAAGAACTTCAAACCCTCCACACAAAAACACAATTTAATGTTAAGAGGAGAATGTAAAGTCTGTCAAATTTTGCAATCATTAACAAATGATTAATCAAGGACCCACGCAGCCCAGACACTCTTTCTTCTACCTTATTCTGTTGGGAACAAGATACAAAAGTTTAAGGTCATGTACCAACTGACTCAAGAATAGCTTCTTCACTGCTGCCATCAAACTTTTGAACGGACCTACCTTGCATAAGGTTGATCTTTCTCTACACCTAACTATGACAGTAACAATGCATTCTGCACTCTCTTCTTTCCTTGAACAGTATGCTGTCTGTATAGTGCACAAGAAACAATACTTTTCACTGAATACTAAAACATGTGACAATAATAAATCAAATCAAAATGACTAATGTTTCTCAATGACTTTGAAAACAGATTTGATTAGGAGAAAAAAGACATTCTACTGCAATCTCCATCGCTTAAACATCAATGTTTGAAATGGGCATTCATCCACGTCAGCCAAAAAAATTATATTCATTAGCGGCTTATATTAGCTGGCAGCGCAATACAGAGAGAGTGCTGCACTGTTAGAAGTGCTGATTTTCGGTTGAGATGTCAAACCGAGACTCTGCCTGTTCTTTCAAATGGATGTAAAAGATCACAGATCTATTCTGAAAACGAGCAGGAGATTTATCTGCAGTGTCCCGGCCGATATTTGTCTCTTATTCAAAAGCAGGTTATCTGGGTTACTATAACATTGACGCTTGTGGAAACTAGTTCTGCGCAAATCAGTTGTCACGTTTCCGACATATAACAATGGAGAGATGTTTCATTGGCTGCAAAGTACCTTGAGGTTGAAAGGTGCTAGATAGAAAGGTGCAATTATATCTTTCTGCTCAATTATCTTTTGCTTACTTAAGCCTTTCTTCCCACCTCCAAGTGGTATAGAGTTACAAATTTGCACTAAGCACTGACAAAGGTAGTTGTATTTTCCGTTATCTTGGTTAGTTTATTCAGTGGTAAAGTACACTATTCTTGCTGGTTATTGTAGATGCAATATCATGTTATTTCAACATGTAGAGTAGAAACATTGTGGTTGCACAACAGCACCTGCTATGTATATTGGGGACTATCCATAATTTTATGTTATTTCCAATTGACACTACCTCACATTCAACGGCAAAGGTCAGAAGGAGAATTGGAGAAACATGACTAAAGGCAACAAGCCGACTGAAGCATTAGAGTAGGCAAATGAGATAGTCTAAGTCTAAGCAGGTTAGTGAAGCTTCAGCACAATCCAGAATATGCAAAGAGCAAAAGTGAAGTGGGAGAAACTACTAGTCGTTAACCCCAGTTACAATAATACACACTAAATAGCAACAGCAATATTTATAGCACAGACTTCAGTATTAGCCATATAGTTAAGCTATTTATATATTAGTTTAATGAGATGTCAGATACACTGCCTCCTGAGGGTTTCACACGGCCAACAGCAGCTCCAAAGAAAGATTTGGCAGTCAGGAAGTCTCAGTTTTACTGAGTCTTTCCAGCCAGCAAGTTTACTGAGTCTAGCAATTTTAATTTGCAGTTGCTGCTGGCGATGTCAATCTCTCACACAGTGTCACCAACAGCTCAGCACTCCACTAAAGCCAATATATACAAAAAAAATTAAAGCATGGACATCAGTTTTAAAAAAATACCAGTGGATCTATCAGGGTTGACAAACGGATTAAAACGATTTAAATTTTAGACAACTGACCTGTCTTCTCTTTGTAAACCTGCTGTATTTGTATTCTTAACCGTTACACTATATTTACACTTCTGTAAATATACAGAACTATACACAAAAACTCAAGTATCCGCACTGGTCTGAGTGTTATCACAGTCTCTTATCTCTCAAGACTGCAACTGAATTCACAACCACTGAGGAACTCAGTGACATATTTCACATGGCAACAATTTTTAACATCCCAAAGTAGATTGGAAGTGTTAAGTTGAATGATCCTACCCTGCAGCAGTTGGCCATCCAAATTCCAACTGTATTACAGCCTTATCTGAAAATATGTTACGTATCCAACTCTAGTTACGTTAACTATATGGAGTCACCAGGTCTTGTCAGCAGTAGACTTCCTGCAGAGTACAGTTGCAATATCAGAAATTGCTTTTAAGCACATTTCAATAAACACACTCAGATCTTAGCAAATAACCAAATTTAATTGCATGCATGATATGCATTAGCCGAAGGACTAGGCACACTTATATTGATTTAATTCAATTAAACCACACATTCAGCAAAATATCGCAAAAAATTGAGAGGATCATGGGTCATCAAATGTATGGAATGGTTAAGGATAACTGTCAACATTTGTAGAAAAGCACTGCTAAAACTGAACTATATACAGAGCGCTGAATTTTCATTCTGAATTTCGATTGATCGGCCATGATAACTTGCCCCTTAATGTTAGGGGGATCAGGAGGGTAAATATATGGGGTTACAGTGATAGGACATACTTGGATGGGATTACTGTTTGGCTCGATGGACCAAATGGCCTCCTCCTGCACTGTAATTCTATGATTCGATTGTATTCCATGATCCCACCATTAGGATGAAATACAAACCTACAAATGCCTGTGGCAGGACTCAAAGGGCAATTCTGAATGAGGCAGCTAATTAAGTGGTTGTCTTTTCAAGGCCCATTCCAATAAAGGACAGTGTGTAGACACACAGTTCTAGAGGACCAAGAGGAGGCCTGCCAGCAGTCAAGGTGGGCGGGGGTGTGATGCACAAGGGCTGGCCACAGATCAAATAAGAAAGAAGGTTAAGAAGGGTTAGAGTCTTTGAAAAATCAGGGGTGAAAGCCACACACAGTACTGGGCACTGATGAACGGAAGCTTCTGGCTCTGACGTCTGCCCACCCTACTGCAGGAGTAGGCCACTCAGCCCTCAAGCCTGCGCCATTCAATACAATCATAACTGATCCAGTTGTAACAATTCCATATTCCTATATATCCCTGATAACCTTTCACCCCCTTGGTTAAGAAGAATCTACCAACTCTGTCTTAAAAATATTCAAAGATTCCACTTGTACCATCTCTCGAGGAGGATAATTCCAAAGACTTAAAGCTTTGAGGAAGAAAAATTTCTCATCTCTGTCTCAAATGAGGAACCCCTTATTTTTAAACAGTAACTCCCATTTTAGATTCTCCCACAAGACGAAACCTCCTCTCCACATTCATCCTATCAAGAGCCCTCAGGACCTTGTATGTTTCAACAAGTCACCTTTTACTCTTCTGAACTCCAGTGAATACAAACCTTGCCTATTCAGTGTTTTCTCATAAAGCATCTCTCCCATTCCAAGATTGGTATAATAAACTTTCTCTGAACTGCTTCCAACATATTTACATCCTTCCTTAAATAAGGAGGCCAGATGTGATCTCACCAATGTCCTGTACAACTGGAACATAACCTCTCTTTTTTTGTCTTAAATTACCTTACAATAAACAGTAACATTCTGTTAACTTTCTGAAATATTTGTTGAACCTTTATTTAACCTTCATGCGTAAGGAAACCCTGATCTATCGGCATCTCAGAGCTCTGTAATCTCTCATTTAAATAATATGCTTTTTTAAAATATTTCTTGCCAAAATGGACAATTTTGCATTTTCTCATTTGCCAGATCTTTTTCCAGTCATTTAACTTATTTATTTCCCTTTGTAGTCTCCTTATATTCACTTCACAACTTACTTTCCTAGCTATCTTTGTATCATTAGCAAGTTTGGCAACCATACCTTCCGTTCCTTTTTCCAAATCATTTATAAATTGGAAAAAGTTGAGGCCCCAACACTGATCCCTATGGCATATCACTTGTTCCATACTGCCAAACTGAAAAAGGTCTATATATGCCTGCTCCCTGTTAGCTAGCCAACCTTCTATTCATACCAATATGTTAACCCCCAGGCCATGAGCTTTTATTCTCTGCAATAACCTTTGAAGTGGCACTTTATCAAGTGCCTTCTGGAACTTTAAGTACAGTCCTTCCATAGGTTTCCCTTTATCCACATCATTTGTTTCTTCCTCAAAGAACTCCAATAAATTGAATAAACATTATTTCCTCTTCATAAAACCATGTTGATAGGCCTGATTATATTGATGTTTTCCAAGTATCCTGCTATTAATTGCTTCTAACATTTTCCTATGACAGATGTTAAGTTAAATGGCCCGTAGTTATCTGCCTTCTGTCTCCTTTTTGAATAAAGGAGTTGCATTTATTATTTTCCAATCTAACAAAATATTCCCTGAATCTAGGGAATTTTGCAAGCCTGAAACCAACTATCTTGCTTGTCATTTGTTTTAACACCCAAGAAAGAAGTCCATCAGGACACAGACATTTGTCAGCTCACAACCCCAACAATTTACTCAGCACCATTTCACAGGTGAATATAATTCTTCTGAGTATCTCCCTCCCATTTCCTGAATTACAGCTATTTCTAAAATGTAACTTGCATCGTCTGCAGTGAAGACTGATGTTCAATTGATCTGTCAACTCTCAATTTTCCATTGTTAATTCCCTAGACTCACCTTTTATAGAATCAACACTTACATCAACTCTTTTCTCTTTTAAATATCTATAGAAACTCTATGTTTTATATTTCTCGCTTACTTTAATGCAAATTTTAATTTTTCTCCCATTATTAATCTTTGAGTCATTCTTTGATGGTTTTATATTCTGTTCAATCTTCTAACTTGCCACCCACCTTTGTGCAATTATAATGTTTTTCTTTAAATTTGATAATATCTTTTCAGTTAACCACAAATGGCAGGTCCTCCCCTTGGAAATTTCCTTTCTCATTGAAATGTATCTACTCTGTATTCTGAAACGTCGGCTACTCTAATTAAATTGACTTGTGCCTTTACTTAACTTGCCAGTTCACTTTGGCTAACTCTGCCCTCGTGCCATCAAATTGTCCAAGCTTTTCATCCGAAAACGGAATATAAAATCCAATCATATTATGATAGCTGTTATCTAGGGGTGCCTTCATTATGAGATCATTAATGAATTTTACCTTGTTACATAATGGCAGGTCTTGCACATTCTGCCTTCTGGTTGGTTCCAAAACGTGCTATTCCGAGAAACTATCCAAAGAACCACAGAATCACTACAGTGCAGAAGCTGCTATTTGACCCACTGAGCCTGCACTGACTCTACAAAAGAGCAATTTAGCCCCATCCCCTTACCCAATCCCTGTGCATTTACCATGGCCAATCCACCCAACCTCCACATCTTTGGACACTAAGGGACAATTGAGCCAGCCAATCCACTTAACCGGCACATCTTAGGAACGCGGGAGCAACCAGAGCAGTTGGAGGAAACCCACACAGATACGGGGAGAATGTGCAAACTCCACCCAAGACCAGAATTGAATCCGGATTCCTGGTGCTGCCAACAGCAACGCTAACCAACGTGTCTATCCTGAAAACATTCTATAAACTTTTCATATAGTCAACCTTTGCCCACCTGATTTTTCCATTTTATATGCAGACTACGATTTGCATATGTGATATGATTATCACCATATCTTTGTGCCAAGATCCCATTATTTCTTCCTTTATAGTCAATCATACCATATGGATACTGTTAGGAACCTGCATGCCATTCCCACATGACCTCTTGTTTTTATCATTTCCCATTTCTAGCCAAACAGCTTCTATATTCTGGCTTCCTGAACTTGGATCACCCTTCTCTATTGTGCTAATACCATCATTAATTAATAGGACCACACCTCCAGCTTTTCCTCACTTTCTGTGCTTGCTAAATGTCATGTACTATTAATATTCAGGTCCTAATTTATGTCATTTTGCAGCAATGTCTCTACAACAGTTATAAGATCATATTTATTAACTATTTGTCCTATTCCTGGGCAGTTTCCTGAGGTGACTGTGCAATGGATCAAAAATCTGGTCAATGATGGAACAGTGCCCATTGGGCAGCACAGTGGTTAGCACTGCTGCCTCACACTGCCAGGGACCCAGGCTCAATTCCAGCCTCAGGTCACTGTCTGTACGGAGTTTGCACATTCCACGTATCTGCATGGGTTTTCTCCGGGTACTCCACTTTCCTCCCGCAGTCCAAAGATGTGCAGGTAGCATGGATTGGCTAAATTGACTCTTGTGTCGGGGGATTAACAGGGTAAATATGTGGGGTTATGGGAACAGGACCTCTGTGGGATTGTGGTTGCTGCAGACTTGATGGACTGAATGCACTGTAAGAATCATAGAATCCATCATTAAGCCCCTATTGGTTACTCGTTGCAGCCAGAAGGGTAATCATTTCCCCCATCAATCCAACTCTTCCATAATCCCATGGGGACACCCCAGTGCAATTTCGTATCCATTTTAGGGCTTCCCTTTCTCTTGTCCATTGCCACAGATGGTTGGAAATTCAGCCCAGAGTGTTTTATTGTGTGCAATTTTTGATTAATACAATGATCTCCACAAGTCTGTAATCAAAAAAGTTTTAATGTTAAACCTGCCAGGTAAGTATTCCTTACCTGCTGTAATTCATAGGATAGGAAAATTAGCATCTGTAAATAAAGAACTGACAAGTTAGATTGTACAAAATAATCAAGATTTTAAATTCTGCTTGGATGATTATGGCGGCATGGTGGCATAGTGGTTAGCACTGTTGTCTCACAATGTCAGGGACCCAGGTTCAATTCTGGCCTCGGGTCACTATCTGCATGGAGTATGCACATTCTCCCCGAGTCTGTGTGGGTTTCCTCCAGGTACTCCAGTTTTTCCTCTCACAGTCCAGAGAGGTTGATTGGCCATGCTAAGTTGACCCTAGCGTCAGGGGGATTAGCTCGGGTAAATGCATGGGCTCTGCAGATCTGGCCTGGGTGGGATTGTGGTCAGTACACACTCGATAGACCGAATGGCTTCTTTCTGTATTGTAAGGATTCTATGATTCTCTATGAGTATATACATGAAGGCAAATACAAACATCTGAGCACACGAAGCAACATAAATTTTCAGTTCTTCTTATCCAGAACCTGATGGTATATCATCTGAAGTCAAACAGCATTACTGCATACAAGAGCTAAGTACTGTAGGTAGAAGGAATCTTGAATAAAAACAGAAAACTCTTGCAGAATCTATTGAGACAGAACTGCAGTTAATCGTGACCTTTTGCCTCCTCCCTCCCCACTATCCAAAGTGCCAAACATTCCTGCAATTTAATTTAAAGATAAATAGGTACTTATTACATTGCCATTAGCTGAAGAACATTATATTTAAAAATGGCAAACTTGTTATTATACTGCAATCTAAGAAAGCAGCAAGAGCAAGTTCAATGCATTTTGTTCTGCCGGTGCTTTTGAAAAAAATGTGCGTTAGCAGGGAAAGAAATAAACTATTTCACTCTGTGCCACCCTCTGTCACAGACTGGATTCCTCTGCTACCTCTCCTCGTTCACCCTGCTTACAACCCCTGCTCCACATACAGACACACAAAGTAGCTGTTAAAACCGGATGAAACTAGGTTAGGTTTGAATTGTAAACTTCAGTCACCTCCCATTTTGATTCCTACGTTGATCTCTGTCCTTGGCCTCTTGCAGTGTTCCAATAAAGCTATGCATTTCATTAGTGTTGTTTCAACATTGCTTTTTGAATTAGAAACATCGTTACCAGAAAGTTTATTAGTTCAAATTAATAAGAGATTTGTTATTCCCCTTTACACTTCCTCTAAATCCATCTTTTTTGTTTCTTTATTTGTCCTGTTACCATCCCCTTTTCTCTTCTCCCATTATTCCGACTGATCTAGTATCAGACAGCAGGTCATGGCAAAGGAAAAGCCAATCCAACAATGCACTCGCTGGAAGGCAGAAATATACTGATGTGTCGTGTTGTACAGGTCAATATTCGAAGCAATAACTCTGATGAAGTCAAATACTATTTACACTGAGTTTCAACAATCTGTCCCACTATTGTGTGAGAAAGAATGTGATATCAAAGTCAACAAGCAAAGTGCTTGAAACGCCAGTGAAATTGCACATACATTGTTGTTGGGCGTAATTTCATTAGAAAGGGGTTGGTTTATTCTGATTGTTGTCAGGGACAGCAATCCACCAAAAGTATCAATCTTTTCACAAAGAAAAACACTTGAACCATTTCAATGCAGGGGTTTTCCAATATGAACATTGTGAGATACATGAAGTCTCTGTATAGGATTGCCAACTCAGCCAGATTGGCCTAGAGTCCCCAGGAATTGAAGATCTATTTCCAGGACACTGCTTTTGTTAAAAAAAGTGTGTCACAAGTAGTCTTACATTGCAATGAAGTTGCTGTGAAAAGTTCCTAGTCGCCACTCTCTGGCAACTGTTCGGGTACACGGAAGGAGAATTTAGCAAAGCCAATGCACCTAACCAGCGCATCTTTCAAACTTGTAGGAGGAAACTGGAGTACCCAGAAGAAACGTACGCAGACGCCGGGAGAACGTGCGAACTCTGTACAGACAGTGACCCAAGCCGGGAATTGAACCCGTGTCTCTGACGCTGTGAGGAAGTAATGCTAATCACTATGCTGCTCTTGTGTGCAACCTTAGAGAAATATCATAATGGCATTAAGAGTAGATTTTTATTTGAACATTTGTCTTTGCCAGATAACAATATTCTGAAAATTACGAAGGCAAAGACTATTTAGCTGACATCAAACATCATCCAATTGGGTGATGAGTCTTTCTGTTTTCCAATTGGTAAAGGAAGACAGTGCATCACAAGAGTGGGGTTGTTAGTTGGTGAATGGCTGGAGTTGGGAGAAAGTCATATGATTAAACCTCTAGGAATACATTTAATCACAGCTGGCAACCCCAACTTTTTACTGCTGGCATGCCATGGTGCGAAGTGGAGATTTCTCCCACTAATCAGAACTCCACTTCCAAAATTTCTTCTGATACAAACATCCAGTGCAAGAGATGGGAAAACTGATGAGACAATGAAACTAAAACCACCCTCACAAAGAAGAAATCTCATGTTTTAAGTAAAATTAGCTAAAAGTGAACCCACTCTCACATCACAGTCCAGCCCAACACAGTATGAATCAGAGAAAGTAAACTTATAATTCTGGGTTCATATGTGCTGCGTTTGAACTCTTAAGAATCTTCATCAATATTCTGCATCAATCGTTTCAAGATAACATGCCCACGCTTCTAACCAATCTTTACACCTGCAGTGCAAAACATTGGAGGAGGCAGAGCTCTGTTCGAATATGGAACTACTAAAACAGCAACTACAATGTTGAAACTAGCTCAATTTGAAAGATATTAATCCACATTATCATAATGCTGTTAGGGATAAGTATGTCCGGCTTGTTTACTCAATGTATTACAGCTTATACAGGAAGATGCTGTGTGGTGCTTTATCCCTTATTCTCTGTCAATCTGTTACCCTCATTGACAATCGAGTATTCAGCCTCTTTTACTCACTTGCTATTCTATGTCACATTTCATATTTCCATTCCAACCGTCCTAACGTAGGCAGTGTATCTTCTGAATTGGTTTTAAATCATTTGATCTCATAACCATTTCACAAGATATAAATATGTCATTCCTTACCTGAAAGGCTCTTTATTAAAAGTAAATTCCAAAGTTAGATAGCTAAAAGTGCCTAGTTTGTGATGCATTGTTAATCTACTCTCATGGGAGAATATTAACATGGTTGTTTGAGTTATTCTGATGCCTAAAGAGGCCGAATCTTTGAATATGCATCAGTCAGATTGGTCAATGATAGAGCTTTCTTTGAAATATCAAAATAAGTTGGTGTTTGACACTAATAATATAGTAGTGAAGTTATTTGCAAAAATCTAAACTGTGTTTACATAGTATTAATTGAATATCACAGTGTAAGAGATTCTCTAATATACACTGAAGAGAAAGTGTCCTGTAAACAGCAGAAGTGCACCTTTAAACAAGTCATATAGTCAGATATAGCTACCAGCACAGAAACATTTATCCAGAAGAGAAGGATGCAAGAGGAACATATATTTAGCTCTACGGACAGGGATTCACCACATTATTTTGTAGGTCTCACACCATTATCCCAGAGATGTAGATTCATAGGTCCTACAGTACAGAAGACGGCCATTTGGCCCATCGAGCCTGTACCGATCATAATCTCACCCAAACCCCATCTCTACAACCCCATGCAATTACCCTAGCTAGTCCCCCTGACACTAAGGAGCAATTTAGCGTGGCTAATCCATCTAAACTGCACAATTTTTGACTGTGGGAGCAAACTGGAGCACCTGGAAGAAACCCATGCAGACACAGGAAGAACGTGCAAACTCCATACAGATAGTGATCCAAGCAAGGAATCAAATCCGGGTACATGGCACTGTGAGACAGCAGTGCTAACCACTGTGCCATTGCCCACAAAGACAAGGTGAACTTCACCAACTCAGTAGGTTGAGGCTGTATAAGTTCTGGACACATCGCTAACATTAAGCATGTAGACATCAATCTATTGCATAGATTGACTACTTATTGTTGTTAAATTGTCATTAACTGAAGTGCCCAGTCATAAAAGAGCCATCAAAATGATTATTTTCAGGCACTGATCTCAATATTGTAAATTTATCAGCAGGGCAGCTGATGCTGAATTGCTGTGACAAAATTGAACTGGATTTGCAGCCTCATTGTTCATTCCACCAATTAACCCCATGTACTAAAGAGTTAGAGACTCAATGTTAAATGTTACTAATTATGAGAAGGTTAATAACCAATTGTTAGTTTGTGACTTGATTCTCCATCTTTTGATGATTTGTCAAAGGTTAATTTGTTCATTAGCAGTGTGCGCTAATTGGTAGTGTAAAGGATAATATCATTGAGTCTGAACCATGAATGACAGGTCAGCAAACCAAATTTAGGCATCATTCTGTCCTACACAAAGACTATAGTAGAACTCAGATTCAGAAGTTAAGGATTCATTCGCTGTTTAATATTTCTCTGAGTACTGGTTCCATCTTTGAATAATTTTTTTCAACTAACATATCACCATGGCTGGAATTTTCTCCATTTGCCACCTCGCCTGCCCATGACTAAACTCATAATATAAGACTAAAAGATATAGGAGCAGAATTTGGCCATTTGGTCCATCGAGTCTGCTCTGCCATTCATTCATGGTAGATATGATACTCATCCTCACTCTCCTGTCTTCACCTTGTAACTCTTGATCCCCTTATTGATGGGGAACCTATTTATCTCTGTCTTAAATGATCTGGCCTCCGTGGCACTCTCTGGCAACGAGTACCACAGATTCATTATCCTCTGGCTAAAGAAATTCCTCCTCATCTCAGTTTTAAAGGAGCGTCCTTTCACTCCAAGGTTGTACCCTCAAGTTCTAGGCTCTCCCATTAGTGGAAACATCCTTTCCACATTTATTCTATCGAGGCCTCTCAGTATTCTGTAAGTTCCAATTAGAACCCCTCTCATCCTTCTAAACTCCATCAATTATATATACAGAACTGCTCCACATATAACAAACCCTTCATTCCTGGATCATTCTTGTGAACCTCCTCTGAACCCCCTCCAAGGCCGACACATACTGTCGATTATGGGACCCATAACTGCTCATATAATTAAGTGATTAATATTTACTTCAGAGAAACAGGTTTAGCTCAGAAAAGGTAGAGAGAGAGAGACAAATGAAGTGATCTGAGCATCTCTACCATATGCTATTCACGCAGAAGCTCAATGGAATAGGCTGAAAGTTTGAACCAGCAAACTTTCTGACCCAAAACAATCTTCTCTAAAAAGGTCCCCCACCTGCCAGATTTTCATTCTGGAGAGTGGGGCAGCACTGGAGTCAGGAGTTCAGAGAATTTTGTTGCAAATATCATGGTGATGCAAGTAACCAGGATGATGTAGTTAAATAACATCTCTGTCTCGCATTGTACATCTATGGAAAGTAGGTAGAACAAAGACTGAAAGATCCACAATGCTGGCCTAAAGGAGCCTAGCGCACAACAATTTGTGCCCATTGTAACATGTTACGTGTTAACTATAAGATTGTCCTGATCTCACTGCATTTTTGATTTATTGAGTCTCCATAAACACATCTTTACTCAACTTCAGCATATCAAGTCAAAATTTAGCCTTTTCTAGTTTGAGGAGACAGGAGAAAGTTTTATCATAGTCAGTAGCTTGCTTGTAGTACAATTACTAATATAATTTAAACTGGTTGATGCATAAGTAAAGCAAGCCAAATTTGGGCATAATTCTCTCCTCGTGTTAAACTCTGTTAGGACTCCTGGAAATGCTTGTTAAGAAGTCAAAAGAGTGAGTTTGTACAAGAAACTAGCTGTGTGTAACACAATGGAAAGCCTGATGATACAGCCTACATGGCATACAAAATCATGGAAGGTCCTCATGTTGGTCCTTTCTTTTGTTAAGAATTAAGGTGTGATTTTCCAGCTGCACTCACTCTGAAACCAGAAAATCCCGCCAGAGGTCACCGGACCTTTCCTTGGTCCGTCCCTTGCCACTATAATTCTCATGGCGAGTGGAACAGGAAAATTCATCCCTTTCTTTAAAGTAAGGCCTGAGTTATCCCATTCTTTGCAAAGGCAAAGAATGTGGGGAAAAATTCTGTGGTAGCTCACCTTAAAACTACAGCTTTTCACTGTCCGGTAATTTGAGCTTTGCTGAAAAAAGACATTTTGTCAAATCTTTTCATCTTGAACAGAGCAGGACAATTACGAGAATAACGATATCAGTAGAAACAACAACTTTATACTGTATGAAAAGATAAGGTTAATTGGTTGGCAAAAGAACTCTGATTGGTAGAAGCGTTGCCAGTTAATGGTAGCTGACAGTTAATCGCCAAGCACTGTTTGAAAAATTAAGCCAGACAGCTTGACTCTAATTGGTCAAGGCATTGCCCCGAGGAATGAATCAGAGAATGACAATCACTTATTTTGGCTAGCTGAAACATATATGTTCACACTAGTAGGATCTTTTGGTCCTGCACCTTTGTGCAAAGATAACAGTGACAGCAATTTAAGATTGTCAGCTGGGCTTGGAGTGTCTCCACTCATATTGTCTGCATCTGTGAGACTTGAGTAGCAAGTTAGCGGTGAAGACTTGCCCTAGTCGACACATCTTGGGACATAAATGGCAATTTATGTGTTAAGGCAGGGAGCTAACCACTGTGCCACTGTAGACTATTTATCTAGAATAGGCACATGAGAACATTTATACAGAGGGTGCGGTCATCAGAGTTGACTGCTGTGCTCTGCTCATTATAAAAAGTGCAACTGAAGATGGATTTCATGATACGCTTCCCATCTGAAGGCAAATTACATTTCAGGGTCAGTTCAACATGTTTCAGTTATTTGAAAGAGATTCATCTCAAACATCATCAGATTCAATTAGTAGAAACACCTTCTTTATTTGTATACACCAAGGCAGAAAAAGATATAAAAACCAAGTTTTGTTTTCTAATCAGTATTCTGTAAACTGTGTGAGACTTTATATGCCCTTCTCTGATCAGAACCTTCCACACACCTGATGAAGGAACAGTGTTTCAGGAAGCTTGTGGGATTACTATCAAATAAACTGGTTGGACTTTAACCTGGTGTTGAGATACTTACTGTATTTACACCAGTCCAATGCCGGCATCTCTACATCTTGGAGTGTGGTTCATGAGCGTATATTGGAAGCTACATACATTAGTACTCAGGGCCCTGTTTTTTTGCAGACAGAAAGAACATGTATACACATTGCATCTGTTCCAGCTAAACAAAATAAGCGATTGTCATTTGCTGGTTCACTCCTCAGGGCAATGCCTTGACCAATCAGGATCAAGCTGCCTGGTTAAATTTCAATCATGCTTGGCAGTTAATTGCCAAACATCATTAACTCTCCTTGGCAAGCAACGACCAATCAGAATGCATTTGCCAACCAATCAGCACTCTCTTCTCATATACTATGCTGTTGTTGTTTCTTTTGACATTGGAGTTCATGTGACTGTCCTGATGAACGCAAGATGAAAAACTTCGACAATGGGCTGGATTCTCTAACTTTGCCCAGAACTGGGATTCTCCGGAGCCACTACAATGAAATGAGATTTGGCTGAGTCCCAAATTTCCGTTCTCACTGGCAATGGCGGTGGAACATGAACAGTTGGTGAATTCCAGTTAATGTGTCTTTTTTCAGCAATATCCTAATTCTGTGCTATCAGATGACAATGTGAGTGTTACGAATGCATTGAATAGATGATGTGTTACTAAGGTAAATAATATAGGAAGCTTCACTTTTATATTTTAGCAAGTTGCATTAGCTTCTTGAATGAATTGAGAATTTTGGTACTTAACCTGAAAATAAAAGCAAGTGTATAAGTTGCTGAATATGGGTAGTAAGGAAGTATGCACACTAATGATTAGAGTTACGTATTTGCTGTTAGAAACAGATTTAACATTAACAGAATTGCATAAATAGAAAATATAACTAAGTACGAGGCATCTTCTGTGTAAACCTGACAAATAAATATGTTAGTGTGGACTTCAATTAATTATCAATTGTTATATTAAAAATAGTAATTATGCCTAACCTTGCCGCAGGATATTCGGTGTTTAGAGTGATATAGAAGCACCAAGTGATTAAATAAACACATTCATAGAATCCTACAGTGCAGGAGTTCATTCGGTCCATCGAGTCTGCACTATATCTCTGACAGAATACCTTACCCAGGCCCTCTGCCCCATCCGCATGACCCCACATATTTATCTCACTAATTCCCCCAGTCGACACATCTTGGGACATAAACGGCAATGGCAATTTATGGGGGGAGGTGGGGGTTAACACTGTGCCACTATAAACTATTTATCTAGAATAGGCACATGAGAACATTTATACAGGAGGTTGGAGTCATCAGAGTTCACTGCTACGCACTCTGCACAAAATAAAACGTGCAACTGAAAATGGATTTCACGACACACTTACCATCTGAAGGTAAATCATAATTCAGGGTCAGTTCAACATGTTTCCATTATTTGAAAGAGAGTCATCTCAAACATCACCAGATTCATTAGTAGAGACATCATCTTCATTTGTATGCAACAAGGCAGAAAAATAGATATAAACATCAAGTTTTGTTTTCATTGTTTAAAATTGTTAACATGGTGCATGAGGGTTTTGATTTGATGTATTAATTATTGTATTTCTCAACAATATGTCACAGTGTACATCATATAATGTTCAACACACTCTTTGTTTTTTTTAAATAGAGCTTTGATAGTTCATACTTTGATTCACACACATCTAATCCTCCTTTGAAGTTAACAGCTACTTAAAGCCTAACATAAAATGCTTTAAGATTGTATTAGACTTTCAAAAAAACTGTTCCAGTAAACACTTCTACAAATAAATCATTCTTCAGAAGCCTGAATAATGATTTAGTCAGTGTACAATCTAATATCTAATCAAAAATTGCATTTATTCCTCAGTTTCATCCTTATATTTGATAATTTGTACAATTAAAATGCTGCTTCTTGTCTGTTTCCTCCATGTTAATTGCAGAAACAATTCAACTAGACCTATCTGCAGTTGACCTTAAAAGCCTGTTATGGTTTTATTTCCTGTTGGAGTTTGTATCCAAATTTATTTTCCAGAGGTAACATGAACAGAATATTTAGTGAGGATCAAAGGATACATACACTTAAGCTTGTTCCTTCACCAAATGATAGAATCTACTGAGACATGAGGGTCTGTTGTGACTTTGTATAATATTAAGTGGGAGAAAACAAATTAGTGACCTCAATCATAGAATTATAGAATCCCTACGGTGCAGAAAGAGGCCATTTGGTCCATCATGTCTGCATCGATAACTATCCCATCCAGGCCTATCCCTATAACTCCATGTATTTACACTGCTAGACATTGACACCAAGGGGCAATATATCATGGCCAATCCACCTAACCAGCTCATCTTTTGACTGTTGGAGGGAACCGGAGTACCAGGAGAAAACCCTCACAAACACAGGGAGAACACACAAATTCCACAGAATGATCCAAGGCCAAAACTGAACACAGCAATGCTAATCACCATGCCGCCCCAACCTGTTTTACATCTCTCCAGATTTTTAATTTCATTAGCATCATTTTTATTTTCAGATGAAAACAATTTGGAGCATGATACTATAAACGTGCTAGTAAAGAATGTTTTTTGGCTTCGCATACAGTGCAGAAACTACAAAAGAAAGATGTAGATGGGTTAGCAGAATGGTAAAGCACTTGGCAAGATGCAGTTATATGTAGAGAAAGTGTGGAGAAATACATTCTTGGAGGAAATACAAGAAATGATGGGCGATTCTCCCAAAAAAGTTCTAATTGGCAGGAAAACTGGTGTAAATCACAAAGGTTTTTTCAGTGGGAGTTCAGACTCAAATCTCCCACTCTATGTGCATGGCAGAGGTCACAATTGGAAATACTATTAAAAGCTTGAGGGGAAGGGCGTATTCATGCCAGATTCTATGAGTTCTAGAACTGTGTGCATGTGCATTTGGGCCCGAACCGTCAGCCTCCCGTTTTCCAGCCAGCTCAATGATTGGCCAGCTCGGGACCTCGCAGTACCCCATGGCCCGATCACAGCTCCCAGGCCAGAACTGACACCCTCCCGTCCCAGAGCTCCACAATCTCCAAGAACCCCTGCCTCTCAGCAGTGAGGATCCCTGCCCATCCAGATAGAACCCTCCCCCAATCATTGGGCTCCCTCCAGCTCTGACTGATCCCCCTGCAGAGTGGCCACGGGACCCCCCCATCCCTATCGATCACCCCCTAAATCCCGCCCACAGCAGGTCCTGCTCCCTAGGCCCCGCCCCCTCTTGGCATTGCCTGATGCCAGATGGTCAGTGCCAAGATGCCACCTGCATGGGCACTTTGCCCCTTGGGCAGTATCAGAGGACACAGACTGTCACTGCCAGGGTGCCTATGCCAGGGACATCACCTTCCTCCCAACCAACCCCTGGAGATTGCTCCAATTGCATTGCCCCCTTCACTGCAGTGGGGTTTCCCGCTGGTTTCTGAAAGTAGGGAGCTACTCTCAACCCCACCGGAGTAAAATACTTTTGGTGGGTTGGGAGATGCTATTGGATCCTGATAATTCAGACCGATAATGACATTCAAATTACATTATAGATTGATTAAAATCACTTATCTCATCTTCCTGTCGGTTTCCAGTGTGGTCTCGACCGCACCTGCTATCGATGGTAGGAGATGCGCAAGTGTTAGGACGCATGTGTAAATCCCATGAAATGGCTGACATATGCATCTCTCAACTAGACATGCCAAAAAAATTAACACGTTGCAATGGGAGAATTGGACCCGTGGAACTTATAATAGAAAGAAAACAAAGGCTGCACAGAAACCAAAGTCTTCAAATACATTCTTCCTCGGAGATCAGTCCAAGAAAAGGGAAATAGCCTCTGAGTTTTAAAATCAATTTGTATGAGAACTTGGAAATTTGCAGAGTCACATTTAGAGCATGGTGTGCAATTTTGGACATTACAAAAAGGATAATAATGTCATAAACAGCATTCAGAATTGACTCATCTGATTGATACTGAGGATAGAAAACATTGAAACTTTTCTCCAACAGAGAAAGCCAAAAGATTGAATTGATGAATTTAAAATTATGGAAGCTTATGAACATGCAACTGGAAAGCCTATTGTCTGTGGTTGGCATGTCAGTAACAAGTGATTGGCAACTTAAAACAGCCACTACTATAGTGAAGAAAATGCTTAGAGCATAGATTACTTTTTCACAAGATTCATCTGAGACTGAAACCATTTTTCAAGGATATGTGCAAAACAGATGAAGACCATTAGACACACAAGCAAAATTAGGCCAGTCGACTCATTGAATCTACTCAGCCATTCAATCATGGCTGATATTTTTCTCACCCCCATTCTCCTGTCTTTTCCCATAACCCCTGATCCCCTTATTAACCAAGAACCTATCTATCTCTGTCTTAAAGACACTCAATGGCCTTGCCTCCACATCTTCTGTGGCAGAGAGTTCCACAGATTCACCATTCTCTGGCTGAAGAAATTTCTCCTCATCTCCGTTCTAGCTTTTCCTACTAGTGGAAACATCCTCTCCACTTCCATCTAACCTAGGCCGCATGGTATCCTGTGAGCTTCAATAAGACCCCCCACATCCTTCTAAATTCCAACGAATACAGACCCAGAGTCTTCAACCATTCCTCATACAACAAGCTCTTCATTCCAGGGATCTTTCTTGTGAACTTCCTCTGGACCTTTTCCAAGACCAAGATACAAGGAGCATGGAGAGAAGGGGGCCATGGGATTAGTTTTGTATTGTTTTAGTGAAGATCCCACCACAAACATGATGTAAACTTATGTGGTTGTATTAATCTCTGCTCCTCAAAGATAAGCAAAGTCACAACAGTACTGTTCAGTCTTAACCTCCAGTGTTCAACTCTAGCCTGCTCACAGAAACATTGCAGGGCCTTTATTTACTTCAGTTCATATCCGTCAGCACAGCCTTCGTTGTTAGTTCCAGATATGTATACAGCTCACCCCTGAATTAATCTGATCAGAATCAACTGCATTTGCATTCTGGTCGACACTTATTGCTCAATCAACGCCAACAAAACAAAATAACTGGTGACTTGCTCAAGGCTGTTTACCAGCTTTACAATGCACAGTTTGGTGCCTGTCTTTGCCTACTCAGTGACCACATTTTAAAGTGGGTAATTGACTATGAAGCACTCTGGTAAGTCCTGACAACATGATAGGCATTGCATAAAAGAATTTTTTTTTCCCCCTAAATACTCCATTAACCCACACAAGCACTTCAAATATTTTCCTTGATATCTTGACGTAACTCAATGTGCACATTCCAGTTACATTTAATAGTTAAAATAATCTGATAATTAGGCCTTTGGGGATTTTCCGGCTGTGCTTGCCCCGAAACCAGAAAAATCCCACTCAAGTTCTGCTCCTCACCTGTTCTAATTCCTGTGGCAGGTGAGCCAGGAAAATTCACTCCTTGGTCTCAACAAGTTGATGGTGTTATATGCTTATTCCTCTTCTTTTTTTTGTTGCACAATTTTTAATCATAAGCAATGGAAAGTAGTGTGTGTGTATTAATAACTAAACATGATGCAGTGTCATTCTACTAATTTCTAAAAATGTATTCCTAATCCACAATATATCATTGCAAAGAGTTTTCCAAAAGTGCAATGATATACTTAAGATTAAGAACGCAAGAGTTTTTGAGAAATGACCAAAACTTTATATAGAAAGGGTTACTGAGTGAGTTTGAATCACTTCTTAGTGAATGAATATTTATTGCTACACAGGGACCTGATATATATCTCCTGATTGTTCTCAAAGAAAAAAGTGCAAAGAGAAAAACAAGTACGTTAAAGTGAATCCATATATTGCTGTACTTGGTGTAACTACATGGAATGAATAGAATGGACAGCAATTTGGGAGCCTGCCCAGACTGAAATCCAACAATAAAATCCTGGCAAGATTGCTAGTAAGAAGTCTGACAACACCAGTTTTAAATCCAACCGATTTATTTGATCGTAAACTCGCAAGCTTTCAACTCTATAGCCTTCATCAGGCGGAGGCTGTAGAGTCGAAAGCTTGCGGGTTTACTACCAAGTAAATTGGTTGGATTTAAAACTGATGTAGTCAGACTTCTTACTGTGTCTACCCCAGTCCAACGCCGGCATCTCTACGTCAAGATTGCTGGTGACAGAATCTCTGATGTTGTACAAAAGGTGCAAACATAGAACATAGAACATTACAGCGCAGAACAGACCCTTCGGCCTTCGATGCTGCACCGACCAATTAAGAAAAAGCAATGACCCTCTGACCTAAACCATACCCTTTTCATCCATAAATTTATCTACTAACCTCTTAAACGCCACCAAACTTGGCGCATCTACAACTGCAGCAGGCAGGGCATTCCATACCCTTACCACCCTCTGGGTAAAGAACTACCTCTGACATCCGTCCTATAACTACCACCCCTTAATTTAAAGCTATGTCCCCTCGTGCTAGCTTTCTCCATCCTAGGAAAAAGGCTATCACTGTCCACCCTATCTAAACCTCTAATCATCTTATATGTTTCAATAAGGTCTCCTCTTAGCCGCCTTCTTTCTAACGAAAACAATCTCAAATCCCTCAGCCTCTCTTCATAAGACCTGCAAACAGCAAGGAACAGAGAGTCATTGGACAGAATTTTCCCGTCCCGTCCGTCACAGGAATCGTAGCAGGTGGGGGCGGGCACACCATGCAAAGGTCTGTTGACCTTGAGCGGGATTTTCAATCGGGGTGAGCACAGCCATAAAATCCTGCCCATTACCTATTCATGTTTCGTTTCCCAGGAAAATCTCCAGAAGTTAAAATAGCTTAGTTCTCATATTCAATTCCTTGTGGTTGGATTTCTGCCTCCCACTTTGTTAGAATTAAAATCAAAGCTTAAGCCAAGGGAGAAAATGACAATACTGTGAACTGAGGAGACTACGGTTGTGTTTCAGTCTTGGCTCAGTTGGTAGTACTTTGCTGTTTGTGGGAATCTGCTGAGCATAACTTGGCTACTGCCTCTCCTATATTATGACAGTAGCCACACTTCAAAAAAACCTTCAGTGGCTGCACAATACTTTTCAGAACCACCAGTGGTCTTGAAAAATGCTATATAAATGCAGGTCTTTCTTTTTAACTTTTATCTGAAATTTATAGTTTGAAGCAAAGTAGTTTAGAATTATGTATACATTATCTAACAAAAACCTGATATACCATAAAACAACGAGGTTGTATGTACTATGCACTCTCTGAAATAAAAATAATTTTCTATTCTGGGATCTTTGCAGAAAAATAATATACTCTTTCATTAAAGTTGGGATATGCGCATTTTGGACTTTTATATTAGTATCTCATATATATCTTATACATAAATATTACTAAAATAATGCAGCAGACTTTGAATATTTCCTTCCTGCAGAGCATTATGGCAGGGAATAAAGGAAGAGTAGGTCGCCTTCAGACTCAATTTTAGATCTATTGGAATGATCTGCAGCTCAAGTATTCGAAACTTCCATGCCCTTCCCTCACCTAATATACTCTGCCAGTAAAATAGTATTCAATTTCCCATATACCTTTCCAATCCCCAAGTATAATTCTTTCTTCAAGCCATGCATCTTTTCCCAAGCCAACTCAATCCAAAAAAGATTGTTTTCTTTCTCAATGTTGCGACCTCTTAACTCACTCCCCAATGACAATTTCTCTCTAACTGCCTTTCCCAGTTCACCACTAACTCCATAAGTGATCTTAAAAACAAAACTTGTCAAAAATGATATACAACTCTAATGAGACATCCACACACTCAATACAGGATCCCGTGTCGCCACGTGGAAAACTTGTTAGACAAGAAATCAGTTAGCTAAACCCTTCCATCCATTTACAGTTAAAAAGATCAATGCTGCTAATTAATATACGCCAAAATAATTAGATCAAAATATCAAACACAGGTTTGTTAAATTAATTCTGGGAAAAAACTAAATAATAGAACAGTATATTGAATCAGTTGCATCTCAGAATGAATTGATTATTCCCTCTGAAGATGGCTTTGAAGCACACTGGGCCATGACCTTACAAGTGGTACCATATATGGGTTGAAGTACTGAGAAGATCAGCCTCCCATCTGATTGAGGCCATCTGTATGCTCATTTCACACAACAATTCAACACTTACTTGTTAAATGAACTGTGACTTTCTTCTACATTCCTTTTAATTAGCACACATTTTAATTAACATGACAATTCAAAATAGTTTGTACACTACAAACAAAATATTTACTGGAATTAACTGGAAGAAGATAAAATCTTCATTTAATTGCTGGATAACACTAACCAGTCACTGATCCTGCAATAGTAACCCATTCTGTATCTTTATAAAATATCCATAGGTAACAATACAGGAAAAGGAAAGACCATTTTGCCGCTCAAGCCTGTTTCATCATTCAATTAGATTGTGATTGATCTGTATCTCAACTTCACTGACCTATCTTTTGATTAGTGGTTCTTGCCGTGCTGACCTAACAAACAAATCTAACTCAACTATGAAAATTTCAACTGAGCCAGCATCATCAGGCAGGAAGATGCAAATTTCAATAATCACCTTTTTCCCTGCTATTGTCAGCCTTTTGAATGGATCTACCTTTCACTAAGTTGATCTATCTCTGCTAGTTATGACTGTAACACTACATTCTGGCACTTTCTCATTTCCTTATGAACAGTATGCTTTGTCTGAATAGCTGACAAGAAACAATACCTTTCACTATATGCTAAAACATGTGATAATAATAAAATCAAATCAAAATATGCCAGTTTAAAAAAAATAATTTGGTCCTTTGTAAGCAGTATCTTACCATTGGAAAGATATTATAATTTGATCCTTTTGAAGTAATTTGAAATTTAACAGATTATAAACACAAACAATTTTGCATTAATGTAGTACCTTTACAGCAAATGCTTCATAGAAATGTGAATAAAAAAAATTATACTGAACACTGTCAGAGATTCATTCTGAAAATCATGCTAAAAGTACCAATTATAACATCAGCCTCATGCATTATTGACCCTCTCCAAGTAAGCATTGCATCAATATGAAATCATCAACACTTCAATGGTGAAGATGTAAAATTCCCAAATGAATACTTTTCCTGCAGCTGAAGTAATGAAAAAAGTGGCAGCCATTTTTAACGTGACTTGCTAAAATTGCCACCAATGGAAATAAAAGGGACTCCTGGGGTCTCCACGGTCTTAATTATTCATTTAACACATTGTAAATGAAGATATAATTATTTCCGTCCAACAGGATCATAAAACATCAAAGGTGATTTGCAAAACAATAAGCTAAAAAAAGTCCGCGCAAATCTGCAAACCATCTGCATGTTTAAATGAATAAAAACATGTGTGCAATTTGCTTCTTTACTCTTATACTGTTACTGTTGTTAAGTAGTCTAAAACATGAAACCAGTATGATAATCAAACCAGTTTCAAACCTACCTCCACAGCCTGTGTTCAGACTCCTTGCAGAATAGGAATACATTGTCATTATGAAAAATAAAAATGCAGATTTTATTGGAAAAATATTGGCGTATCAAACGTGCAAGTTATTTTTAATATGCAACTCAGCCAGCAGATTTGGTAGATATTTATTTAGTTACAAATCTAAAACAATGTGATTATTGTTAATGCAACCTCTCTAATTGAGAAAGGGGAAAATATAAATTAATCAATTACGAGCCCAGCATGTTGTCAGAGATTTTAAAAATATCAAGTTATAAATTTTAAGTTTTTATGGATGGAATAGTGGTACAGTGGTTGGCACCTGCTACCTTACAACCCCAGGAACTCAGGTTTAATTCCAGCCTTGGGTGACTGTGTGCAGTTTGCATATCCTCCCCGTGTCTGCATGGGTTTCTTCCAAGTGCTCTAGTTTCCTCCTACAATCCAAAGATGTAAGATGGCGATGTCAGGTGGACTGGCCATGCTAAATTAATCAATAGTATTCAGGATGTCGAGGTTAGATGGATGGGAAATGTATGGGGTTATGCAGATGTGGGAGAGAGGGCCTGGGTAAGTTGCTCTGTCAGCGAGTCGATGCAGACTCAATTGGCCTCTTTTGCACTTTCAGACACTATTTCTCCCTCCCTCTCTTTTGATCAGAATCTTCCTTTCCTTTTTGTTGCTCTTTCTATACTTGCTATGATTCTAATTAACAGACTGTCTTCTGCTTTTTGTTTCTTTTTCAATTCTTAAGTCTGATTTGGTAAAAGTAATAATATTATCAGTCACATTGATCACAAAGGTCTCAGATATCCCATTGTTATCTTATATGGGTACCAGTTACATGAGTCAAACACAAGCAATTGGGACTAGCTTAATGGTTAAAAAAATGGGGCCTGTTTCTATGTTATAAATTTCTATGACTCTACGACCATCTCACGCTTCTAACATGGTCCAACACAAGAATATTTCAAACAATAAAGAATAATACAGCATAGGAACAGGCCCTTTGGCCCTCCAAGCTTGCACCAATCATGTGTTCCTAACTAGACCATCTGTTTGTATTCCTCTATTCCCAGTCTGTTCATGTGGCTATCTAGATAAGTTTTAAATGATCCTAGCGTATCTGCCTCAGCCACCTTGCTTAGCAGCACATTCCAGGCCCCCACCACATTCTATGTAAAATACATCCCCCTGCATGTCTGTATTGAACCTTATCCTCACCTCACTTTGAACTTGTGACCATTTGAGTTTGTCATTTTTGACCTGGGAAAAAGCTTCCAACTGTTCACTCTATCTATGCCCTTCATAATCTTATAAACCTGCATTAGGTCACCCTTTAACCTTCATTTAACCAGGGAGAACAGCCTTAGTTTACTCAATCTCACCTCATGGTTAATACCCTCCATACCAGGCAACATCCTGGTAAACCTTTTCTGCACTTTCTCCAAGACCTCCAGACGCAGTATTCCAAATGTGGCTTAACCAGCATTCTACACAACTGCAACATCTTATACCAACTTGTATACTCTATGCCCCATCCAATAATGGCAAACATGCCATTATTCACCACCTTTTCCACCTGTGCTGCCACCTTTAAGGATCTGTGGACTTGCACATCCAGATCCCTCTACGTGTCTATACTCTTGATGGTTCTGACATTTATTGTATAGCTATCCCCTGCACTAGATCTATCAAAATGCATCACTTTGCATTTATCTGGATTAAATTCCACCTGCCATTCTTCCACCCAATTTTCCCGTCTATACCCTGCTGTGTTCTCTGCCAACATTCATCACTATCCGCAACTCCAGCGATCTTTGTGTTGTCCATAAACTTACTAATCAGACCACCTACATCATCTTCCAAATATTGATATACATCACAAACAGCAGCGGTCCCAGTATAGAGCCCTGCACAACACCACTAGTAAGATATTTGATAGCAAAAGCCACTAGCTTTCAGAGTGCTTGCTGTCCCTTCATCAGATCACTCACCTGACAATGGGGCAGCAAGCGCTCCAAAAGCTAGTGCCTTTTGATACCAAATAAACTATTGGGCTTTAACCTGGTGTTGTGAGACTTCTTTCTCTGTTTACCCCAGTCCAATGCCAGCATCTCCAGATCATGAACACCACTAATCACAGACCTCCAATCAGAAAGAAACCCCCCTACTGCTATCCTCTGTCTTCTTGTGGCCAAGTCAGTTCTGTACCTGTCTGGCTAGTTCACTTTTGATCTCGTGAGATTTAAACTTTTGCACCAGCCTGCCATTAGAGACCTTGTCAAATGCTTTACTAAAATCCAAGTAGACGGCACCCATGGTTCTTCCTTCGTCAATCATTTTTGTCACCTCCTTGAAAAACTTAACCAAATTTGTGAGGCAAGCTGAAGAATGCAGAAAAATGTGTAACTAATAGTACATATTGTGAGATGGTCCTCTCCTGCAGGATCTGATTAATTTCTTAATACCATAAAATAATTAATTTGCATTTTTATTTACACAGCACTTTTTAAAAACATGCATTTTTTAAAAATTCAACACAGCACATAATTGCACACAATAGTAACCAAATCAACTTCTGGCCTACCGTTCAGAAACATAGAAACTAGAAGAGGAGTGCTATTTGGCCCTTTGAGCCTACTCTGCCACTCATCTTGATCATGATTGATCATCAAATTCAACACCCTGATCCCTGCTTCCCCCATATCCTTGATCCTTTTAGCCCCAAGAGTTATATAAAGAACAAAGAACAAAGAGCAACACAGCACGGGAAACAGGCCCTTCGGCCCAACGAGCCCACGCCGCCGTCCTAACGTCTTAATGACATACCCTTGACTTTAGGCTATGCCTATTGTTGAAGATTCCCATATAGGGACCAACATTGGGTAACAAATTGTCCCTATCAGCCTAAGAGCACATTTTTGGGATGTGGGAGGAAACCGGAGCACCCGGAGGAAACCCACGCAACCACAGGGAGAACGCGCAAACTCCCGCAGACACAGGCCCAAATCTATGTGTCTGCACAGCAACAGCGATAGTCTCTGAGCTGTCATGATGCCCATCAGATGGTCCAGTTTAAGCATACACTGACGACGTGAAGCACTACGCAACTCCTGAAGCAACCTCCAAGAGCAGCTCTCGCATGACATGCCGCATGCATGCCCCTTGTTGGTCAACAAGGTGGACCGAATTGCCTGCGGAAACAAATAAGACTTAATTAAACATGCTAAAAAAAAATCTAATTTCTTCTAGAAATCACACAATGTTTTGGCCTCAACTATATTCTGTGGTAGTGAATTCCACAGATTCACCACCTTCTGGATGAAGAAATTTCTCCTCACCTCAGTTCTAAAAGGTTTACCCCTTATCTCAAACTATGACCCCCCAAGTTTTGGATTCCTCCACCATCCCGAACATTCTTTCTGAATCTATCCTATCCAATCCAGTTAGAATTGTATAAGTTTCTTGGTTAGGTTGCTGAGAAAGGCAACATTTGATATAACAACTTTACTCAGCAGGAGTAACTTTACTAAGCAAGGAAGATGTTTTGATCAATCTTTTGTCGAGTGCCACATTTTCATTGAAAGACTGCAGTCCTTCAAAGTTCACTGAAAGCACACCTCACCCTCTGCGTAATGTGTACACCTCTAAAGCAAAGTGCCTGTATAAAGAACATTTTATTATCAGTCAATCAACCTCACTGTTAAAACAAAAATAAATACTTTATTGATCTATGAAAAACTAATACCACAGCACACACAAATCACAACACAATTGCCTTTTAAACTACAGGACAACAAAGCAATTATGTCAGAGTTCAAAATGGTCTATGTAGGCCTCCGGGGAGAAGATGGTTCAATATTGCAACTACAGAACTAAGCCTTCCACAGAGTTTCTCTGCACACTGTACAGCTTGAGTCACTCAATCAAGATTCCGTCCTGCGTGGGCTGAAAAGTCCATCAAAGCCACAAACAACATCCTATGTGACTATAATCGTGATAAACTGACCTTCCTCAACCTGTATGCACCCTTGAACAAGGTTGACCAAACCCCCCACTCTCAGCCAGCTGGATGGAACTATACTGACTTGTTTCCATGCTTATCTACAAAGTCATAGCCAGATAATCAACTGTAATGGTTTTTCTTCCCACTACGTTACATCTAGAGTCTCTCAGGATGAATCCTGGTAGTTTCCTATTTCTCAGCCTAATGTTGCCTCTCGACCACATCATCTGAAAGGACATCAGATTTTGCATGTACACTGACAACACCCAGTTCTACCTTGCCACCACCTCTCTCAATCCTACACTGCTTTTAGATTGTCATACTGCTTACTAGCAAGTCAGTGCTGGAAGAGCAGAGATTTTCTCTAACTAAATACTGGGAGGTCTGAAGCCATCACCTTCCATCCCCATCACCATCTCCGGTTCCCCAGCCACGAACTGTGTACTTCTACATAGCAATTATGTGAGGCTGAACCAGACTGTTCTCAACCTTGGTATCACACTTGATTCAGAGAAGGAATTCCGTCCCCACATCTGTGCCAGGCTGACAAGTGACAAGTAATATTCATGCACACAAATGCTATGCAATGACCATCATCAATAAGAGATACTTTACCCACTGCCCCTGGACATTCAATGGTGTTATCATCACTGAATCTTCCACTGTCAACATGGTGTTATCACTGACCAGAAACTCAACTGGACTTCCCACATAACCACGGTGACTACAAGAGTAGGTCAGATGTTAGGAATGCTGCAGTGAGTAACTCACCTCCTGACTCCCCCAAAACCTAGCTACCATCTACAAGGAACAAGTCAAGAGAGTGGTGGAATACTTCCCACTTGCCTGGATGGGTGGAGCTCCAACAACACTGAAGAAACTTGACACTATCCAGAACAAAGCAGACCCGCTTGATAGGCATCACATCTACAAACTTGAACTCCATCAGCATTGCTCAGTAGCAACAGTGCGTACTATCTACAAGATGCACTGCAGCAATTCATCAAAGATCCTTACATCTTCCAAACCCATCACCACTTCCATCTAGAAGGACAAGGGCAGCAAGTTCCTATCCAAGCCATTCATGTTCCTGATTTGGAAATATATAGTCATTCCTTCACAGTCTGGTCAAAATCCTGAAATTCCCTCCCTAACGACATTGTTGGGTCAACCTACAGCACATGGACTGCAGCAATTCAAGGCAGCTCACCACCATTTTCTCAAGGGCAACTAGGGATTGTCAATAAATCTGGCCAGCCTGCAATGCCTATTTCCCAGTAATGAACAAAACAGCATCACAAAAACTGCCTATTTTCACATCCGTTGCATCACCAGATTCCATCCCCGCTCACCTGCTGTTGAAATACTCATTCCATGCAGTCATTACACCTGGACTTGACTACTCCAGCATTCTTCTGGCCAGCTTCCCATCTTCCATCCTACATTAACCAAAATCATCCAACCATATCCTAATCTGCATCAAGTCCTGTTCCCTCAGAAGTCCTGTGCTTGCTGACCTACACTGGTTGCCAGTCTAGAGACACTTCAACATTAAAATTCTCATCCTCGTTTTCAAATCCTTCCCTGGCCTTAACCATCCACATATTACTTGCTACTCTAGTTCTACAATCCTCTGAAATCTATGCACATTTGATTTCTTGCCCATCTTATTCCAATGGCTTCCCCATTGCTGTCTACACTGTCAGCTGCCTGACTCCAAGTTCTGGAATTTTCTTCCTAAACCTCTTCACCTTTCTATATTTCTCCTTAAAATCTGCCTCTTAGACCAAGCTTTTGGGCATCAGTCCTAATGCTTATGAAGTGACCTAGTGTCAAATTTTGTTTGATGCCAGTTCTGTGAAGTACAATGGGATGTTTGACTATTTAAAGATGTGCAAGTTGTTGTTACAGTGCATTTTTACTAACACTTTCTCTTTCCCTCTCAGTCAGGTTTGGGAATGAGCTACATATGTTAAAGCAGCCCATTTATTCAGCCATACATATAGCACTTTGGGGCATTCATTACATGGATGGCATGATGGCACAGTGGTTAACAATGCTTCCTCACAGCATCAGGGACCCGGGTTCAATTTCAGCCTTGGGTCACTCTCTGTGGAGTTTGCACTTTCTCCCCACGTCTGTGTGCGTTTCCTCCAGTTTTCTCCCACGGTCCAAAGATGTGCAGATTAGGTGGATTGATCATGCCAAACTGATCCTAGTGTCAGGGGATTAACAGGGTAAATGAGGATTATGGAAAGACAGCCTGGGTGGGACTATTCAGACTCGATGGACTGAATGGTCTCATTCTGTACTGCAGGAATTTTATAATTTTATGAAAGACATTGGATAAATACGAGTTGTTTCTGTAAGTTCAACGACACCAGGCCAACACAATTAGCTAAAACATCAGATGGGCTAATATGCAGGAAACAAGACCTTTCTTCAAAAATAAATGTCAGATACACAATATGAAAATGCACAACTAGCTGACTTTTAGAAAATAGAGCTTGGTGCAGGCAGCTGATTTGATCTTGTTGGTATCATACCACAGCTGGAGTTGAAACAGGAACAATTATTATCAATGGAATGGTGTAAATTGTATTTCTATTCAAAACTGGCTTTAACAATTCCTATCATATAGTTAGGCTGCTCTCGTCCCAGTTTATAGACTAAGCTTTAAAATTTCTACAGAGGTTCTTTGGGTGTCCATGTTTAACAGATCAAAATATGTAGATTTTCTTAAAAACTGTGCTTCTTTTTTTGTTTTAAGTAAGCATTTTGTAGTGTCAGCAGGACCTGCAAGAGACGGGCATTTTAAAGCATGTACTTACCATCAATTCCACTTTTTCTTGCACCCTGTAGCTTGAAATTTATTGGGTTATATATTACTAGGAATGGGCAGTAGCGATAGTGCTGTGAGGGAAATGAGACATCTGAAAGCTTGGGTTATTGATTCTGCTAATACAAAAGGTTATGAATGAAGCCCAGTCCATCATGCAAACCAGCCTCCCATCCACTGATTCTATCCATGTACTGCCTTGGAAAGCAGCCAACATAATCAAGGGCTCCATGCACCTTGGACATTCTCTCTTCCACCTTCTTCTACTGGGAAAAAGACACAAAAGTCTGAGGTCATGTACCAACCGACTGAAGAACAGCTTCTTCCCTGCTGTCATCAGACTTTTGAACGGACCTATCTTGCACTAAGTTGATCATTCTCTACGCCCTAGCTCTGACTGTGACACTACATTCTGCACCCTCTCCTTTCTTTCTCTATGAACTGTGTGCTTTATCTGTATAGCATGCAAGAAACAATACTTTTCTCTGTATCCCAATACATGTGACAATAATAAATCAAATTAAATCAAAGAAAAGGAGGAATAAGAAAGAAGGGGGAGTGAAATATTATTACAGATACAGAAAGAGAAATGGAGTGGAAATGAAAGATGAATTAAGAGATGAAGAAAAGATACAAAAAAGTCAAAAAAGTTCCATTTTAGGAATGTCAAAAATATCAAATTTAAACATGCTGGAAAAAGATTGAACAGCACCAATGATCCTTATTACTAGGTAGAGATGATGCTTGACATTGCTTTGCAATGATTTCATTGTTAAAAATCTTTTTTGCTAGTTGCTTTAAGAGTTTTCCTTCCAGTGCACATATAAAATACTTGCCAAATAATATATAATATAGAAATACAACAGGACACATGAAGTAATTATGTACCGTCAGATAGGTACAGAACATGTTCAACAAATGTACCCATACACATTCAATATAGTGCTATCGAAAAAAACAGCTTGTGTGCCAAGAGTGAGAGTATTGTATGAATATGTGATTAAAGATATAAAATTCATTTTATTCTTAAGTGATATCAATTCTTTTACCCCACCAATGTACTGTTCATGATTCCTTTTGGAAAATGCTCAGGTATTAGCACCATTGTAGTCCGATGTGCTCAAACATGCAATCTGACACTCATTATTTCTCGGAAAGGGCCAAAGAGTTAGAACAGTGTTTTAAAAGCATGAAAGTAAAAGATAGAATTAGAGGATATGCTGGGCACAGCTTGCAAGAAGTTGCCATGATCTGGCACCATTTTGAAGTCAGGAAAAGTTCTATTGTCCTGTACCTATCAGCAGCAATGCACACTCCGGTTTTCAGACTTATTTTATTCTCCCCCAAACCCTTCAGTCTTGTCTTTTTCAAATACTGTTTCTCATGTTAAATCGACCACTTCCAATTTCATGAAGCCCATCTCCAATACATTCTTATTCAATCTAAATTTCTCATTTTCTCCTCAGTCCTCGTTTGATTTTGAGACTTTTCTATTCAGTATTAGAAAATATTGCATGTAATTTTGTTTTTGTTGAACTGAAAGGTCTTCGTTTTTCTCACTTGTGTTTCCAGTAGTGGAACCTCTAATTATAGCTAACAACACCTAATTTCAAATTATTGATTGAAATCTCATCATTTCAAAATCAATTAAAAATAGACAGCATGGCAGTATAGTTCTGCAATAGTTCTTTTGTGCAATCAGTTTGAGAAATCCAACATCAACCACATTTTTTTCCCCCACATAAGTTTCTAACACAATCCTTAAAAAATGTGTAATTAGCATTTGACCACTTAATCAGCAAGATAATCACAAAAAAGACGTTAGCCAATGAATATGTTTTACTGTAGTTAAATATTAAAGTTTGTTTTATGGAGTAAAAATGTTTCAATTTATCTTGGCTGCATGTAAATTTTCAAAGAACCCTACAGCGCAGAAGGTGGCCATTTGGCTTATTGAGTCTGCATCGACAATTTAGCACGGCCAATCTGCACACCTTTGGACTGTGGGAGGAAACCGAAGCACCTGGAGGAAACCCATGCAGACATGGGGAGAATGTGCAGACTTCACATAAACAGTGACCCAAACCGGATATCGAACCCAGGTACCTGGAACTGTGAGGCAGCAGTGCCAATCGCTGTGCCATCATGCCGCCCCTATGGATTATGTGGGCTATGGACTATAATTAAGTGTAGTTTTACTGGACAGCAAACGTTGCATTACATCATCTAGGTATATGACTGCTTGATACATCCTCCATTATGCCAATCAATAAGACCATTGTCTTCACCATCACTAAACAGGAACAAGATTGGAACAATTCTCCAGAATGAACTTTCTCCAATTTTTTTATTGAATTCACATCATGCCTCGTGGTATGTTTTATGTCATACGGGTATTTAGAGATAATCTGTAACAGCAACATATTCGCTTATATTATAAAATATAAAAGGTTCAAGGGCATTTTGCGGACCAAGTTGTATAAGGAGTTATTACGGCAGGTGACCAAAAGTTTGGTCACAGAGGTAAATTTTAAGGAGCATCTCAAAAGGAGAAAAGAAAGAGCAGAGAGATATAAGAAGGGAATTCCAGAGCTTAGGGCCTATTAAGTTGAAACATGGTTGGATAAGTATAGATATCTTAGCTGGATGATTTATCATCATCATTCTATAAGTTTTATTATATTTTGCTTTTGAAGTCTTACTAATCGTGAAGGAAAAACATCATTAAGCAATTAGCAGTAATTATTTTTTAAAATTGTTACTAACTGAAGCTCATCATAAAAATGCTACAAAATTACAGTAAAAAGTGAGAGGAGATCACAAAGCATTAGCACAAAGTCATCCTTGGCTCAGTTGGCAACATTAATGTCTTAGTCCACAGCTTTGAGCACATAATCTAGGCTGACACTTCTGTGCAGTATTGAGTGAGTGCTGCATTGCCAAAAGATGCCACCTTTCCAAACAGACATTAAACAAAGGATTGTTTAGGGCTAACATTAGCATCTTCAGGGCTAACATTAGCTATCCGTTTTCTTAAAAAAAAAAAGTTTGTTCTCGCGTGTGAAAGATTCCACTGCATTGATTGAAGAGCAGTTTAATTCTCCCCCAATACTGACCTCAGCTGGAATATATCAATTCTGGACATCACACTTCAGGGAGTTTGTCAAGGCCTTTGAGAGATTGCAGAAGGAGAATTCAATTCAAATTGTGGAGTTCAATTATGTGGAGAAACTTGAAAAACTGGTGTTTTCTCATTAGACTAGAGAAATTAAGGGGAAATTTAACAAATGGGTCCAAATATTATGTAATATTTTAAGACACTAAAAAGGGAATACTGTTCCCACTAGCTGACATTCAGTAACTACAGGCAACAAGGGGAGATTTCTGTTTTCCAAAATGCATTGCTTGACAGGCAATAAATAACTTTCTATAGTGAAATGGATTAATATTTGAAAGATACTAAGGAGAAAGTAGGTAGGGCTAGTTCAATTGGTTTTTCAAAGACCCAGCACAGGTATGGAAGGCCGAATAACCTCCTTCTCTGCGTAATTAGCCTATTGTTGGTACCAACCACTTCAAATCATAAGGTACAGAAAATTATTTGCTAGTAATGCTGAAAAAAATGCTACTAATGTCCACCTTCTGGACATTAGAGCACTGCCAACACAGACATAATGGACTAAATGGCCTTCTTTTATGCTGTATGATTTGACTACTCATTGGCATTTTGGGAATAACTGCATGAGCAAGTCATCTAACTTTTAGATTCATCCACACAGTACAATTCACAGTTCTACAGTGAGACCCTAAGGCTGCAATTTATTGCATTCAGATGACAATGTTGATCATTGGCTTAAGCTTCATTCCAATATGGCCACTGAACCATTTGATTAGGTTACTGTACAATTTTGTATTTTGCTTCCAGCAAGCTGTTATTTTACCTGATTCCAGTCGCAATTATCAGATTGCACTGTTAGGTCGTGCACTGATGCACAAAGCTATAGGATTTATACATTAAACTAGTCACCATTGCAGGCCTAAAGCAAGCCTGACAGTAGTACTCATGACTCGTTTTGATATTGCAAAGATGATTCGTCATCTCCATGCTATTGCCAACTGTTACTGAGCATAACCAATCAAGTAAAATGAAATTTGTAGGAAATGGACATCTTCAGGGCTAACATTAGCTATCCGTTTTCTTAAAAAGTTTGTTTTCATTTTCAAATGGTTTTTGAATGTAATGTAAAAGTTGCCAAGAATCTTGAACAGCCAGCTGAGATGATCGTGATCACTAACACTAAATAGCTACAATGATGCTACAAATCTCTTCCAAATACACCAGTATTCAGCCCCACTCACTTGACAGTTTTATAGCGCACGTTCCTGCTTTATTTGCTCTCATTTGCAGCAGAGTGCAACTTCAGTAATGAACTGCACTTCTCAGTTCCACTTACCAGGGTTAGATAAGTCACAGGATCAAACAAAAGGGGAAATGTGATGACAGCTTGTGCCAGTATACTGAAGCTTCTTAAAGCATACCTTAGAATATATTAAGAGCATTTAAGAAGAAAAAACACAACTGTTACACCACGCACAAGAGTGAAACTGAGCAGCCAGTGTGCAGGAAGGTTGATTAATAACTGGGACGTTCAGATCTGTCCATCATTTTGCAGTAACATTTTGCTTCCGAGTTTTACGGGCTAATAAAATGCCATTATACCAGAGGGTAAGATGCAGTTGGCGAAGATATATGACAGGTATTATTGTTGATTTGTGTATATTGAAGATGACTTATTTTAAGCTAATGACAGGTGAGAGTAATTGATAAGAAAACCTATAATTGATCTATTTTGAATTGTACACATAAGAATTCGTTAGAGAAGTCTAGCTGCTCTATCTCAGATCGTTTTGATGGTCTCCGAGCGGCCATTGGTCTAAATAACGTTACATCTTTAAACTAAGACACTGGCTTTATGAGTCTTGTATTGTTTAAAATTAAGGCGGTACTGGCCACCTCAAATATCCCACCAACAAGGGGTTGACAAAATCACTAAGTCAGTTTGAGGCAGCAGTAGGTTTCCTTATGCAAACATTCTTTTTTATTGAATGGACAGTTCCTTACTCAACATTCGTTGCAGCACAGAATCCACTTTATCCCCTGGACAGGGCCATGCAAACATTCAATCTCAGAACTAAAATGGTTTCTCTCAAGTAAAGAGTACCTCATTCCATAAAAATCAGCAAATACACAGATGCCTTGCATTGATCTCACAAAGGGGAAGAGCTCTAAAAGAATTTGGGGGCAGAAAGGAAGCAAGTTACAGGGGGAATTGTCAATGAAACATTCACAGAATTGGGATCAGATGCAACAGTTTTGCAACAAGCAGAGTCCAGTCTTTCGAGTAGGAAGAGGGCTTAGGCAGTCATCATGAATACATTCATCAGTCCATAGTTTGGAGTGCTTCTTGAATACTTTACCACGAAGATCATTGGGTCTCAATAATAATACATTTTCGGTAGTCAGTTTGTACAGATTTTGCTGTATAACTTCATATTGAGTACAATCCTTGTCATAAGCAAATGCTACCACCAATTCTTTGTTATCCTCCATGCCTGACACTATACATTTTTTGTGAATATTGCGTAATTGTAAAGTTACTCAGGAACTGAAAATTTCACTTCTGAAAGATCTGACTCTGTATTGAACCTATTCATTAAGACAGCATCAAAACATTTTTGTTAAACTCATTAAACCAGTTTAAATAATTCAACCGTTGTACTCTTTACAGAACATAATAGCCACATTCAGTTGCATAAGTAGAAGAAATGCTGCACTGCATTACCAAAGTTGATTGTCAGTGTAATCATTTGCAAAGTCACACTTAAAGGATTGATATAAAAACGAGAACTTCAATTTCAGGAGACTTCCTTGCCAGTGATAATTCTGGATCTAAAACATACAATGTGCTTAGTAGTGAACAAAACTGTAAAAGAATAATTTTATCAATTTAGTTTTCTGTTAACCCATTCTCAGAGTGATGGACTAAGTATTAAACTCAGGTTTCATATTTAATAATAATGCTATTATTCACAAGAATAATAATAATTCCCTGGAATGAAGAGCTTGTCATATGAGGAACAATTGAGGACTCTAACTCTATACTTGTTGGAGTTTAAAAGGATGAGGGGGCATCTTATTGAAACTTACATATTTCTTTGAGGCCTGGACAGAGTGGACATGGAGAGAATGTTTCCACTAGTAGGAAAAGCTAGAATGAGAGAGCACAACTCAGGCTAAAGGGACAATCCTTTAAAACAGAGATGAGGAGGCATTTCTTCAGCCAGAGAGTGATGAATCTGTGGAACTCTTTGTTGCAGAAGGCTGAGAGGTCAGGTCATTCAGTGTCTTTAAGAAAGAAATAGATAGGTCCTTGATACTTAGGTTCTAAGAGGATCAGGAGTTATGAGGAAAAGCAGAAGAATGGGGATGAACAAAGAATCAGCCATGTTTGAATGGCAGAGCAGATGCGATGGGCTGAGTGGCCTAATTCTACTCCTGTGTTTTATGGTCTTATGGTCCTAATGTACAAATTCTCCTCAGAAAAAAACTTACTCTCCCAATCATGTTTGAAGTTGTGACAAAGGAAAATATCCACAAGTAGTGTAGTATGTTCAGTTAGACAGATAATACAAAACAAGAATAATGAGAAGACAGCACGAGACAGTGTCCCTGCAATGTATTTTCAGTAATAATTAGGGAGGAGCTTTCCTTCATTTTGTTTTCAGTGACAGCTGTCTTTTTAGCAGCCTTAATTTTTATTGGCCAAAGAGTTATTAAGAAGATTTACCTTCTGGGTTCATCCAGCTGCTACCTACGGAAAAGCGTAAAGCTTATTAACAAAATTATTTGAATCTACCAAACCTCATGTCAGCTTGTCATACCAGAAGAAAGAGGTATTCTTTGTTTTAAAATGTTGTGCTTTGAATTCAAACAATCTATTTGAGCTCCAACATTTAAATTGTAATTTAATAGCCTGTACTGATTGCAAAGAATGATGGTGCATTAATGTCAATATAGGATGGCTCTCTATTGTATCCAAGACAATTAATTGGTGCTTGGGGACTAAAAGATGGATTGAAGCCAATTCAAAGTACAGTGTAATCAAGTGATGCCTCCATCCGTGTGAAAATTGCTTGTTGCGTCTTATTTTGGTATAATCATATTTAGTACAATCTGTTTCTGCTAAGATATTTTATTTCTAACTCCTTTCAACATGCTTTACATCATTGCTGTTTGTGGTTCTCATATTTCCCCGCTTCCAACCACAAAGTACTTATTAATTTCATTCTGCAAAGCATCATGGACCAGCAACTGCACCCATCACCAGTATTCTTTTCTGTTCCAGTACTTTACTAACACAAGGGGAATCAGCTTAAAGTTAAAAGCAAAACAGTTAAGGAGAGAAGATAATAAATTCCTCCAAGTTTATTACTTCTTCATAAAGCAGTCAAAAAATACGAATAACATCCAATTACATTGTTATTTGCCTGTTAAAACAAAGAAGCTGCAAATGCAAAACCACAGACAAAAGAATACAGGTGTCAGCCTTGCTTGAGTCAGAAGGGGTTTCAAGCCACTTCTAAACTAACATGTTAGTGAAACACTGTTTTAAGTGCTGCCCTATTAGAAGTGCCAATTTTCAGATAGGCATTGAAACTACTACCATGTGCCCTCTTCGGTGGAATTAGAAAATCCCACAGAAGCTCCAGATAAAAGAGTTTAGAAGCTCTTAGAATATTCAAATATTATATATTCCTCAACCAAAACCTTAGAATAGCCTACGTGGTCAGAAATCTGATTTCGGTTTGTGGGGCCCTACTGTTACTTTTCCTTATGTTATAGCAGCGACTATACTTCAAAGCTTAAGTCCTTTTATTATGAAAGGCATAAAAGAAATGCAGATATTTATTTCTTTACAACTCAGGAGTCAGGTTTGTGAAGTTAGTGCACCTTTGGAAAGTGTTTTTTTAAAATCGTATGTTTTTGCATGTGTTTTTCTCACTGTTGCCAGGCTGAATGGAAATTTCTTTGTATTGCTACTTCAATAGCTTAAATGGGGGTTGGTTATGTTTACTCTGGGATTGATTTTATGGACCTGCATTGATTGGATGAAGGTCATGGTTTCTGCTCATTTTTTTTTCCTTCCTAGGGAATTCAAGTTTTTATTTGCTGTTTTTGGCTGGCAGAAGGGTTTTACTTGAAAAGGGAGTGGACATCAGACTGAAAGCAGCGAGTCCTTCTTTCTCCCTAGTTTTGGGAATTCTGCTGTTTAGCTGAAAGCCATCCTGGGATAGAAAACGTGTTGTTGTTGGGGGCTGGACTAGAGTCTGTCTCTGGTGTTTTAGGAAGCTGTCTTGTCTTCAAACTGTTCTGAGTGAATCCAGAGAGCTGCAGACTCCAACCATAGGACTCTACTTCCAGTGTCACTTAAGCATTAGTCTGAAAAAGGATCTTTTGTCTATGGGATTGATTTGATTGGAAGTTTGCAGTATTTTTGTTAAGGGTTACGATTGTTTGTTTCTTGTTTGTAACGGATAAAAATTCTCACTAATTTTCTTACTATATATGTTAATTATATTCTCAAATAAACTTTGTTTGATAAAAGCTCCTCAATGGGTCCGTTAAATCATACCTATGATTCGTCTTAAATAAAACATCTCATGTTTATCCTAATCAAATTCAAGATGCAAAACTTATGATCCAGGCAGGCTCCATAAAACACTTTGTAGTTTCTGACCTGAACCATAACAGGTTTCAAACTGGAAAATGGTGCAAACTAAAGCTAAGAAGTGTGTGGCCATATTCAGCAATGAGTTCAATACAAATTCAATTTGTTATTGGATACAATATAGTTCCAGTCTGGTATAAATCCACAACTAAAAGTGCCCAGTGAGTTCTGGGAACTTCTTAAACTTATAATAGACAGATAGATGCATAAATAAGTACTTAGTATAGGTGAGACCACACCTCAAATACTGTGCACTGTTTTGGTCCCCTTATTTAAGGAAAGATGAATATGCACTGGAAGCGAGTCAGGAGAGGTTCACTAGATTGGTAACTGGAATGAGTCGGTTGTCTCAGGAGGAAGGTTGGATTGGCTGGCTTGTTTCCACTGGAGTTTAGAAGAGTGAGGGGTGACTTGATTGAAGTATATAAGATCCTGTATGAAAAAGGATGTTTGCACTTGTGGGTGAGACCAGAGCTAGGAGGCACCGTTTTAAAATTGAGGGTTAGGACAGAGGAAAGGGGAATTTTTTTCCTCAGAAGTTTGAGAGACTTTGGAACTCTGCCTCAGAAGGTGATGGAGATGAGATCACTTAATATTTTTAAGGCAAGATAGATAAATTTTGTCAGACAAAGGAATCAAAGGTTATCAGGGATAGATGGGAATACAGAAATTGAAACAGATCAGCCACAATTTCATTGAATGGCACAGCAGGCTTGAGAGGTGAGAGGCAGCAGATCCAAGGGATTTCCTCACCACTATGACAGTGTAAACAATTTCTCTGAAGGAAAGTTGCAGGCCTCTCAACTCTTTAGATCATGGATGCAAGCTCCATGAGTAATAAACAAGCCTCTGAAGCCCAAACTGGCATCCTCTAGTTCAGATTCCAATTCTTTGAACAGTGCGAGGATGGTGCGTGGCTACAAGGAGAAATGATCCACAAGGCTCCTTTGGCAAAGGTAAAACAGTAAGTTTAATTTTTGGTTTGTAAATACAAAAGACCCACTTGTGTGGCCGCAATTACTAATTAATTTCTCAATTTAAGATGATGCCAAGTACTCAGCAAAATGAGAGGAAAGGCCAAATGTATTTATATAGATTTAGTCACAGTGTTGACTCACGATAATCTATCCTGAATCATTGACCATTATCAGGCTTGGGGACCAAGACAATCAGCAAACTCCACTTGTTTTGACTCAGCTCTATGACGTCTTCTTGTAGCATCACTTCCACTTCCTTCTGAACCTGCAACACTTTGAGAGGATTAAGCTGATAAAGGTGTTGTTTTATTGGAAAGGCATGTTCTACATCATTAGTCCTCCCCATTCCATTTCTACACAGGCCCTCAAGGCACTGTAACAAGTCTTTTAATTCAGTTCTCTGTTCCTGAGACAAATAGCTCACTGCCTTAATCCATTCCTTGAGGACTTCTTCAATACTCAATTTATTCTGAGGGACATCAAAATCCACATCCTCTGGATCTGATTCCTCACTCTGAGTGGCAGTAACTAATATCTGTTTCTCCGGTTCCTTTACCTTGCCATATTTTAGCATGTTTTAGCATGTTCACATGACATACCCTATTTTTTTTTCCCTATCTGGCATCTTATCAGATAATTCACCTGACTTAAGTTCTTCTCAATCTGATAGAAACCACCAAATCTTGTTTAAAGGTATCTCCTCCCACTGATAATAGCATCAATACTTTAGTCCCACAGGCAAACATTAGATTTATCTGCTTCTTGTTCACTAGGTGCTGTTCTTGCCAACTTCAAGTGCTGTCTAGCTAATTCACCCACTCTGTTTAATCTTTCTCTCAACTCAAATCCAAGCAGACAAAATGAATTCTCCTAGAAAAATGCAGTATATACGTTTACAGGGATGTATTCATCTATGCTATGTAAGCATCAACAATTTTGTGTCAACATAGCAAATTTAATGTGGTAAAATGTTCTAAGATACTTTTTAGAAGCATTACAAATCAAAGCTGACACCAAGTCACATAAGATGATGTTAAGATAATTGATCCAAAGTTTGGTCAAAGAGATGGATTGTAACACAGAAAGATACAAGGAATTTAATACAAGGGTGAGAAAAAACAGATGCTTCATAAGTTGCAGAACTCGAGCAAATAACTTTTTAAGCAGATTTTTGAGAGTGAGGAGGCACCTCTTCATTTCTCAACAATGACCACAGAGTTCATGAGCACTTCCAAAATAAATTCATGCTTTACAAAGGTACACACTGTAATAAGTCTGCAGAGGCAGAAGTCCCTTAACCAAAATCCCTTTATTTACAAACTCTAATAGTACACAGAATGCAAGCAGTCAGCAGTCTACCTCGGGGGTATCATAGAAACTGATACTCCCATTAAATACAAAGCAAAGACTTCCTGATTGACCCATCAATTAGATCCTTAATCAGGGAGCTCATACTCCAGTAGGCCAACCTCAACGGCCTGAATGAAGTCATTACACACTCCCAAGGGTGAAGAACTTTTTTGTTAACCCAAAGACACATTTTAACTGAATAGTATTGAAAATATTTGTAAAGAAGAGCAGGGAATGACAATGTTGAAGAATCAGAATGGGGAAATAAACTGATACTACTGCAGCACTATGAAACAAGGAGATATGAGATAACAGTACGTATTGCAATCATTACCTGTTAGCGATTTACAACTAGCATCCTGCTTGTGCCCCGATAGCCTTGTCACGACCCACAAATTTGGGATCTTTGTTACAAACCAACCTTTCCACTTTCATGCTGGAAATTTAAAGAAAACACTTTTAATCATGGTAAAAGATTTCAAAAGAAAAGAAATAGTGTTTCTGCGAACATGGCTGAGTTATATATTGGTCAACAGCAGCATTTATACTACGTGTATGCCTCCTTCTACCTTTCTTTATCTGACAATATCAGCGTAACTGTCTATTCCTTCCTTCTTTAAATTTTTGCTAACTTCTCAAATGCATCTAAACCACTTGTCTCAGTTATTCCTTGTGGTAATGAGTTCTACGTCTTTATTTGGGCAAAGAGTTTGCTTCTGAATTACCCACTGGAATTATTAACAACTATGTATTATTCTTGATCTCTAGTTTAGGAATTCCTTACAAGTGAAAACATTTTTCTAATATTTTCAAGAGGCTTAATGCCATTGTTCCAGGGGAATCAGATAAATCACTGCTGTTCTCCAGCAGTGTAGCTCCCAGCTGGTCAGGGATAGGGTAGGGTCATGGGGGTATGCCTGCATTGCAGGTGGATCTCTGATGCCCTAATGCCAACATGGGTGGGGGTCAGGTCACCCTGGAAAGATGGGCCGGGGTAGGGGGGAGTGAGTGACTGACAAATCTCTCTTGCATGGAACAGAGAGATTTGTGCATGCATAACTGCACACTCTACTTTAGGCTGTCAGCTTTCCAGTGAGCTCAGATCCTGTTCCCTTCTCTGTTAGCAGGAAATCGATTTAGCATTATTTCTTTGCACAGAGTGGCATAAGATTGCACTTGTGGCCTTGTGAAGCAAACAGATCTGGTTGCTCCTCTGTGGTCGAGGGTGTTCCCCATTTTCTGATGGTCCCAAAGTCTATTGGGGGCAGAAAGGAGGGTTTTTAGCTTTAATTTGAGAACAGGTGCCCTTGTCTGTGTAGTAAGAAGTCTAACAACACCAGATTAAAGTCCAACAGGTTTATTTGATAACACAAGCCACAAGCTACAAGCTTTCAGAGCACTGTTTCTTCATTGGGTGAGTGGGAAATATAAAGATACAAATATAAAGATACAAATTCAGTTTACAAAATAACGGTTGGAATGCAAGTCTTTACAGATAATCAAGTCTTAAAGGTACAAATAATGTGAGTGGAGAGAGGGTTAAGCACAGGTTAAAAAGGTGTGTATTGTCTCCAGCCAGGACAGTTGGTGGGATTTTGCAAGCCCAGGCAAGTTGTGGGGGTTACAGGTAGTGTGACATGAACCCAAAATCTCAGTTGAGGCTGTTCTCAAGGGTGGAACTTGGCTGTCAGAATTGCTGAGCAGAAACTGTGTTGTGTGTCGTGAAGGTTGCCTTGGAGAATGCTTATCCGAAGATCAGAGGCTGAATACCCATGACTGCTGAAGTGTTCCCCAGAAGTCTCTGGTCCTGCTGCAGTGAATAGACATTTGGTTGAGCGCCAAATTCCCCATCCTTATTTGCAGTGGCAGCGTGGCGTGAACAGCCAGAGAATTCTAGCCAAGATGTCTGCAGTTTTCCTCATAATGGCTTTAAATTAATCAGAAAATGGTTAATTTCAGCAGGTTGGCACCACCAGAAGAGGGAGAAACAGAATTAATGTTTTGAGCCTATATGACTCTTTTACAGAACAGACGCTGCCAAACTTGCTGTGTTTTTCCACAACTTTCTGTTTTATTTCAAATTTCCATCTTCCACAGGATTTTGTTTTTATTGAACTTAATGATATGGTTTCTTGGGTAAAAGGATGGCTTGGAAATTGCAGATGATTAGCTGGAATCTCTATCTGGGACCTCCCAAGAGTGCCAAGTTGCGTGGGGGACAGATGGCTGGGAGGTCTTTTTTTGGTAAGGATTTATTCGTGGGGTTTCTCACTGAAGCAGTTAATCAGAATCTTGAAGCAGCTTCGAGATGCAGAGAGAAATCTGCCAGAAACTGTCGAACAGAAGCAAAGGGCTATTACAAACCAAGTATGTTTTCTGATTTTGTAGTCACTCAGCAAGAAAGCGATAAAGCCTGTGCTTAATTTGGGGTGTCTACAATTGTGAGGTTTTGGCGGGTTGCCAACCAATGGAAATAGCAACAGAACAGGGAGGCATCCTATTGAGATTTCCGGAATGTAGGCTGGAGCTCCATTCACAATTTCTCAGACAGTCTGTAATATCAACATCCAGGGTTCCACCACTGACCAGAAATCAGCCACACAAACACTATGGCTACCAGAATAGTCATAGAATCCCTATAGTGCAGAAGGTTGCCATTTGGCCCATTTAGTCTGTACCAACCATGATGCCACCCAAGCCCTATTCCTGTAACCCCACTCATTTACTCTCTAACACTAGGATAAATTGAGCACGGCCAATCAACCTAATCTACATATCTCTTGACAATGGGAGGAAACCGGAGCACCCGGAGGAAACCCACAGAGATATGGGGAGAATGTACAAATACCACACAGACAGTGACCCTGGGAATTAAACCCGGGTCCCTGACGCTGACAGGCAGTGACTCATCTCTCACTCTCGAAGCCTGTCTACTATCTAGAAGACATATCTAGAACTGTGGTGCAATATTCTCCACATGTCTGGTTGGGTGCAATTTTTAACAACTCAAGAAGTTTGACATGATCTAGGACAAAACAATCCATTTGACTGGCATCCTTTCACTGACTTAAAAATCCAATCCCTCTGCCACCAGCATATCATTGCTAAGATACGTACTATCCAAAATATACACTGCAGCAATTTGCCAAGTCTTCCCCTGCAGCACTTCCTATATCTGTCATCTCCACCATCTGGAAAGACAAGAGCAGAAGGTGCATGAGAACACCATCACCTCCAGGTCACACATCTTCCACACTGTGTCATATACTGCCACTTTTGTCATTGTCCCGTATGGTAATTGTGGAGCTCACCAACCTCATAAGACTGTTGGAGCCCCATCATTGCACCGCCTGTAGTAGTTCGAGAAGGCCAATCCCCAACCCAAGAAAATCTAGAGATCGACAATAAATACTAGTCTTACCAGTGAGGATGTATGCAGATATTGAAAAAAAATTACTGATGGCATGGTGGCACAGTACTTAGCACTGCTGTCTTACAGTGTTGGGGACCTGGGTTCAATTCCAACCTCAGGTAGCTGATCTGTACGCTCTTCCCGTGTCTATGTAGGTTAATTTCAGATGCTCCGGTGCATATTTTGGATAGTATGCACCACAGCAGTGATACATCGACGGCAGAGGGAATGAATGTTTAAGTCAGTGAAAGGATGCCGATCAAATGGATTGCATTGTCCTAGATTATGTCAAACTTCTTGAGTTATTGAAATTGCACACAACCAGATATGTGGACAGTGTTCCATCACAATCCTACTTGTGTCTTCTAGGTAGCAGACAGGCTTTGGAAGTGAGAGGTGAGCTAATTGCAATAGAATATATTAGCACTGCTGCCTCACAGTGCCAGGGACCTAGGTTCAATCCTAGCCTTGGGTCATTGTCTGTGTGGAGTTTGCACACTCTCTGTGTTTGCATGGGTTTCCTCTGGGTGCTCCGGTTTCTGAAAGATGTGCAGGTTAGGTTGACTGGCCATGCTAAATGGCCCCTTAGTTTCAGGGAGATTAGCAGCGGTTAAGGAGACAGAGCTAGTGGGATTGTGGCAATGCAGGCTTGATAGGCCAAATGACTCTCTTTCTGCATTGTAGGAATTCTATCATTCTAGGACATGAGCGCCTTGGACTATAAAACTGGTAGTACAGCGTTTACGAGGGGATAAGAACCAATTTTTATACTATCCTCACCCAACAACCACATGCGCAAATGTTTCCAGCAGGGATTGCTTAAGGATTAAATGCAGCGGGACCCTGGCCAATTTTCCATTCCATAACCCCAGGAGGCATTATCAACTGTAACAACGCTATCACTGTGATCAGCCAACACAGCAACTTCCTTGTTATTGCTCGTCACTTACTGGATCAATCCTCATTGGAGAGTCTGTATGAATTGTGGTAGATTTGTCAAGATACTATTGCAGGTCAAAAAGAATATTTTAGGAAACTAAATGAATCCATCTTTATAGGATTCAAACTCAATGCAGCTTTTTAAAAATTGCTTTTAAACATGCATATGGGAAAACGTGTCTCTTAATATTACGATTACATTAATCTGAATGGACTGATTTAGATTGAATTTGCCATTCACACACCAATAGTCAAATCAAGTTCATCATGTAAAGTTTTAGCTTCACTGCTAAAACAATTACACTAACTAATGATGCATTAAGTTAGCTTGTATTATCAAGAGATGTACTTTTATCATTGGTTTTTTCCACATGTTTGCAGTTATTAGTATTTATAATTCTATGTTTTGGCATTATTTGTAAATGAAATTATTTCACATACTCTCTAACAACAAATAAATATTCCTACGAAATAAAGTAATCTCCTTTTCCTTTGTGCATTTGCATTAAATGCTGCAAAGGCTTTAATAGCAATTAAAAGAGTTTCAAAAATGATAATACAATCGGTTTCAGATGCAGAAAGTTTCTTAGCTCTTCCTTCAGACTACAGAATTAAAGATACAGATTTATTTTCACTTTCAACAGAGAATTAGTTCAGATTTCTTCCAAGAATCATGATATTCAGAAATAGGATGCATAATGCTGTTCCGTGAATTTGCAAAGATGTTGAGAAAGATGCTCTGGGAGGTATTTTTCCAGATTTACAACATAACTATTCAAACAGTAAGTTTGGAACACCGAGAAAGCTTTCCATAGATATAAAGTATATCAAGGAGTCTTTAAGCTGATAGAACAAATCTTGACAAATCAAACTTTGGGTGTCATTTCATGCTAATTTGTGGTTTAGGCTGGGGATTAAATACTCACAGTTTGTAAATCTTTTCTCAGTTTCACACATACGTCCAGATTCTTGGACATTATGGGCAAAGTTGGGTGGAAGGGTGAGATGTGAGGAAAATGCAGAGATGCTTCAGCATGATTTGGACAGGCTGTGTGTGTGGGCAACTGTGTAGCAGATGTAGTACAATATAAATAAATGTGAGGTTATCCACTTTGGTAACAATAATAGGAAGACACATTATTAATTAAATGAGTGTAAATTGAAAGAGGTGGATAGTCAACATGACCTTGGAGTCCTCGTGCATCAGTCGCTGAAAGTAAGCATGCAGATATAACAGGCAGTAAAGAAAGCAAATGTTGGCCTTCACAGCAACAGAATTTGGGTATAGGGATAGGGATGTTTTGATGCAATTGTGAGGCAGCATATCAAATATTGTGTTGTTTTCATGTCCTGTCCTTGCTATAGAGCAAGTATAATATAGGTTTACCAGGCTGATTCCTGGGATGGCAGGTATGTTATACAATGAGAGACTAAATTGGTTAGGATTATATTCACTGGAGTTGAGAAGAGAAAGAGGGCAATCTCATAGAAATTTATAAAACTTTACCAGCATTAGACAGGATACATTCAAAAAGAATGTTCCTAGTGGTGGGGGAGTCCAGAACTAGGGGTCATAGTTTGAGGATAAGGGGCAAACCTTTCAGAACTGAGGCGAGGGGAAATTTCTTCACTCTGAGGGTGGTGAATGTGTGAAATTCACTATCACAGAATTAGCTAAGGCCAAAACGTTGTCTGATTTCAAGAAAAAATTAGATATAGTTCAAGGGGCTAAAAGGATCAAGAGATATGGGAGGAAGGGGGAATCAGGATATTGAATTCGATGATCAGCCATGATCATAATGAATAGCAGAGCAGGTTTGAAGGGCCGAATGGCCTACTCCTGCTTCTAGTTTCTATGATTTCTACAATGCAATTATATTTAATCCTCAAATCATACATCATCGTTTGCAACAGTTCTGATCTGTTTTTGAAGGGCTGTGTCAAGTTTCTTTAGGATGGATCAATGGAACTGTACAGGGAATGATGTAGAAACATACCTCAGGCCACAGAAAGATAAACTGATGTAGGACAAGCAGTAAAACCAATATAATTTTTCAAAAGGTGGCATTTTGCTTCTCAATTCCTGCTACCACCAATCCTATGGTGCCAATTATCAGCTGTTTTATTTTGAAGAATACACATTGTGAATTCCACAAAAAAATTAATTTTTCAGTGAAAACTTTCACATAAGATCACTTTTTAAAAATTAATCCACTGCATAGGGAATGACACTGGATCTATATTGATATGAATAAGATACTAACACACTAGTGCTATGAGTACTTGTGTTAGTTCTGCTTCCTGACTATGAAACAGCTAAAAATAAACCCTCCACCTCCCCATGCACATGGAAGATTTGGGGTGACCCAACCTCACCACACAATCATGGGCATGACCCTCCCCGCACAAACACTGCTGTAAGCAGAAGACCATAAGATGCAGGAGCAGAATTAGGCCACTCAGCTCATTGCGTCTGCTCCGCCATTCAATCATGGTTGATATTTTTCTCAACTTCATTGTCCTGCCTTTCCCCCATAACTCCTGGTCTCCTTATTAATCAAGAACCTATCTGTCTCTGTCTTAAAGACACTCAATGACCCAGTCTTCTGCAGCAAAGAGTTCCACAGATTCACTACTCTCTGGCTGAAGAAATTCCTCCTCATCTCTGTTTTAAAGGATCATCCCTTTAATGGGAGGTTGTGCCCTCTGGTTCTAATTTTTCCTACTAATGAAAATATCTTCTGCATGTCCACTCTATCCAGGCCTTGCCATATCCTGCAAGTTTCAATAAGATCCCCCTCATTCTTCTAAACTCCAATGAATACAGACCCAGAGTCCTCAACCGTTCCTCATACAACAAGTTGTTCATTCCAGGGATCATTCTTGTGAAACTCCTTGGGACCCTTTCCAAGGCCAGCACATCCTCTCTTAGATACGGGGCCCAAAACTGTTCACGATGCTCCAAATAAGGTCTGACGAGAGCCCAGTATAGCCTTAGAAATACATTACTGCTGTTGTATTCTAGCCTTCGCGACATGAATGCTAATATTGCATTCCTAACTGCCAACTGAACCTGCATGTTAACCTTAAGAGAATCTTGAACAAGGACTCCCAAATCCCTTTCTGCCTGATTTCCTAAGCAAGAAAATATTCTTGCTTCGGAAAGCAACAATTTAGAAAATAGTCTGTGCCTCTATTCCTCCTTCCAAAGTCCATAACCTCACTTTTCCTCATTGCTTTCCATCTGCCAATTTTTTGCCCACTCTCCTAGCATGTCCAAGTCCTTCTGCAGCGTCCCCTGCTTCCTCAATACTACTTCTCCTTCTACATATCTTTGTATCATCTGCAAACTTAGCAACAGTTCCTTGTTCCAAATAAATTAACATATATTATGAAAAGTTGTCGTCCCAGCACCAACTCTAAAGCATACAACTAGTCACTGGCTGCCATCCTGAAAAAGATCCCTTATTCCCCATTCTCTGTCTTCTGCCAGTCAGCCAATCCTCTATCTGTGCCAGGATCTTACCTTTAATACTATGGGCTCTTAATTTACTTAACAGTCTCCAATGTGGCATCTTGTCAAAGGCCTTCTAGAAATCTAAATAAATCACATCCACTATTCTCCTTTATCTAACTTCCTGTTACCTCCCCAAAGAACTCTAATAGATTTGTCAGACATGACCTTCTGTTGACAAAGCCATGCTGACTCAGTCCTATTTTACCATCCACTTAAAAGTACTTGGTGATTTGTTCATTAACAATAGACTCTAAAATCTTGCCAATGACAGAAGTCAGACTAACTGACCTATAATTTTTCATCTTCTCCCTTCTTAAACAGCGTTATTACATTAGTTACTTTCCAGTTCTCTAGGACCCCCCCCGTCTCTAGTGATTTCTGAAAGATCATCACCAATGCCTGTGCAATTTCCTTAGCTATCTCTTCTAGAACATTGGGGTGTAGTCCATCTGGTCCAGATGATTTATTCACCTTCAGGCCTTTCAGTTTCCCCAGAATCTTCTCCTTAGTGATAGCCACTATATTTTCTGCTCCCCCCGCGCACAACACAAGCTATGCAGTAACCAACCAACCACACCTCTCAAGACTCTCCCCTCCCTCCAACCTTCCCCACGAGATGTCAGAGCACTCCCTTCACCTCCACCACAAGGCATCAGGGTGCCCTTTCCCTACCACACACAAGGGGAATTGCTCCAAATAGTGCTCCCCAAGAGGGACCACCCACAGCAGTGCTGAGTTGGCACTGACAGGGGCAGTGTCAAGGTGCTGGAGCAATGCCACCACCTGAGAGGCTATACGACCTCTATGTCCCTGGCATGGTAATCATGACTGATTTTTGTTTTGAGAGATGGGGGGGGGGGGAGAGAGGAGGAGGAGGAGGGAGGGGGGTGTTGGCAAGATAAGGCGAGAGATCCCAAAAATAGCAAGGGGAGGTGCTGAGGGCAGGGGTCCCGTGAGGTGGCAAGACAGGAGGTCTGGGCAATTGCAAGAGGGGTCTGGAAATTAGCAAGGTGGGAGTGTCTGGGAAGTAGCGAGGCAGAGCTCCAAGAAACAGCGAGGGGGAGTATTCAGATAATCACAAGGGGAGGTCCCAAGTACAGCAAGGAGGTTCCAGAAAATATTGAGGGGTATCTGGAAAATAGGGAGGGCTGCTCCAGGAGATGAAGAGGAATGCATTAAATTCACCTCTGATTCAGCTTGTGAACGATTTATGTTTCGTTTTTAAAACATGAGTGCAGGAATAAATAAAGAGAAAACCCAAGCAGTAATGAATGCAGTTAAATCATGAATTTCATGTTTACACTGTGAATGTGTCCCAAAAAAAACATGTTACTAATTACAAAGGGAAATGCCAAAATCTCTTTGTACTCTCAGGGTACATTTCTCTTCTGTATTTCTCAGCATAGCAAAAAATAGAAATAAAACAATTTACACAAATCTTGCATTGCAAACTCACGATATGGTCAGTCAATTGGAAATGCATCTTATATAATGTGAGGACAAAGCAAATATGCTCTTTTTGAACAGCCTCCTCTTTTTAAGATGCACACTTTTACAAAAAAGAAATTCTCACGCATGGGATATATACTCTTTCACACGATGCTGATAGAAAACTATTCCACTGGTCTGCCACACCGTGCCGCAAACAGAATGTTGGAGCGCACTGGAAAAAGCATATGCCAGAGAGGTGCGAACCTGGTTTGAAGAGGTGATTTGCATTCAAAGGGAAGAAAGGAAGCAGAGAGCAAACAGGCTGATGTTTAAAAGGTGAGGGAGAGAGAGGGAGGGAGGGAAGGAAGGAGCACCTCTGGCACTTGGAGGGGGCGACCCCAGTATATTATTTTAAACGAGAGAAGGGAGCAGACACACTTCATATTGTGTGTGTGTGTGTGTGTGTGTGAGGAAGAACACAACGACAATGCTCCCCCCCCACCCCCACCCCCACCCCCACCCCCACACAATGCACAGCTCTGGGCTTCAATACGACCACCAGCTTGTCCCTTAGCATTGCACCTGCTCCTAACCAAGGGAGGGGGAGATTACACCAAGAGAGAGGGCAGGCAGGCTGTCCAGCTGGGTAATTCAGCACCACACTCTTTGTCTGTGGAGAAAGTTAATATCATTCCTCCCTCCCCTTGTGCCTGACTCAAACAAAGCTGCTGTCAGGCTGCAGTTTAAACACCCCCCCCCATCATCCCCAACCCCCTGACTGAACCATCAGGGACACCATGTCACTGTCACTTGGACGCTGCTACGAAATGACAGATTGTAACCTTACCTCCTTTCGGGAAAATCAAGATCGATCTGTGTTTGTGTGATGCACTAATCGGTCTCTCCTTCCTCCCCCGGGTTACTCCACAGTCGCCATGTTTCCCCCCGTCTACCACACGGTGAGGAAGCTGCCACATCCGGGCCGCCAGGAGGGGCGGAGCCAGGCACGCGGAGAGGGCGACTGGGCGGAGCCCGGGCGGGGGAGGCGGGGAGGGAAGGCGGAGCCAGGCAGTGGGAGGACGGAGCCAGGCACGCGGCGAGGGAGCGGGGGAGGAGCCAGGCACGCGGCGAGGGAGCGGGGGAGGAGCCAGGCACGCGGCGAGGGAGCGGGGGGAGGAGCCAGGCACGCGGCGAGGAGCGGGGGAGGAGCCAGGCACGCGGCGAGGGAGCGGGGGAGGAGCCAGGCACGCGGCGAGGGAGGCGAACGGGGACGACGGGCACAAAGGGCGGAGCCAAGCACGCGGAGAGGGAGCGAGGGAGGAGCCCGCGTGGGAGAGGCGGGCAGGGAAGGCGGAGCCAGGGAGTGGGAGGGCGGAGCCAGGCACGCGGAGAGGGCGACTGGGCGGAGCCCGGGCGGGGGAGGCGGGGAGGGAAGGCGGAGCCAGGCAGTGGGAGGACGGAGCCAGGTACGCGGCGAGGGAGCGGGGGAGGAGCCAGGCACGCGACGAGGGAGCGGGGGAGGAGCCAGGCACGCGGCGAGGGAGGCGAACGGGGACGACGGGCACAAAGGGCGGAGCCAGGCACGCGGAGAGGGAGTGAGGGAGGATCCCGCGTGGGAGAGGCGGGCAGGAAAGGCGGAGCCAGGGAGTGGGAGGGCGGAGCCAGGCACGCGGCGAGGGTGCGGGGGAGGAGCCAGGCACGCGGCGAGGGAGGAGAGCGGGGACGACGGGCAGGAAAGGCGGAGCTACGCACTCGACGATAGTGTGAAGGCGGAGCCAGGCACACAGCGAAAAAGAGAGAGCGGGTCGGCGGGGAGGGAGCGACGTCAGGGGTGGCGTAGGGAGAGGACGGAAACGATGGGGCCTGGCACGTAGAGTGGGAAAGAGATAGTGGGGCCGGGCAACTATAGGACGCGGCCGGCACGCGACTCAGAACCGCAGAGAAACGGCGTGGCTAGGCAAGCACGGATCCGGACTGGCAGGGGGTGAGTGACTGAACAGAGCACAGAGGCAGGGGGCTTGTACAGGCACACTGTGAAAGGGCGAGGCCCGGCAAGCGAAAGGCGGGGTCCGGTACGCAGAGAGAGGCTGAGCGCGGAGGAGGCGGGGCAAGGCACGCGGTGGTGAGTTGGGTGCGGAGAAGGGGCGGGGCGAAGCAGGTCGGGGGCGGGGCCATCACGTGGTGGTGATGCGGGAGCCTATCGCCAGCAGCGGAGTGGCTGGAGGGTGGGGCGATGCTGGGCGCAGGTCGACAATGGGGGAGCTCTGGCTGGAGTACGGCGCATGCGCATAAGGTATGACGCGCTGTAGTGAGGACGTGGCCCATTCTCATTGCTGGAGTCCAGCAATTGAAGTAGCGTTGCTCCAGCTTGCAACGCTGTAACGAACGTATTGTGTCAAAATCATTCCTTTCAGAGTTCTCTTTTAAGTTGAAAGCTAATTTGGTAATATTTGGCAAGTTAATTTTGGAATAAATCCCATTCAAAACTCTTCCCGAAGTTGGCAACATGTATAATTCAATCCATTTCCTACATCTTTGGATGCTTTCTTCCTCCTTTAATTGGAGACCAGTTGGACGTGTACATCAACAGGCATGAAGTAGAAATAGTTGAAGCTTCAGGTTTCTAGGTGTCCGGATCACCACCAGCTTGTCCTGGTTCCTCCACATCAATGCTATAATAAAAAAGCCTACAACACCTCTATTTTCTCAGGAAGCTATGGAAATTTGGCATGTTGGCTACAGCTGTCACCAATTTTTACAGATGCACATAGAAAGCATCCTTGCCTGATGCATCAAAGCTTACTATTGCTCCTGTACTGCAACAAACTACAATGGGTCACAAATGAAGCCCAGTCCATCACTCAAACCAACCTCCTATCCATTGACTCTGTCAACAATTCCCGTTGCCTCTGAAAAGGAGCCAGCTTAACCAAGGACCCCAAGTACCCCAGACATATCTCTTCCACCTTATTCAGTCAGGGAAAAGATACAAAAGTCAGATCACGTACCAACTGACTGCAGAACAGTTTCTTCCCTGCTTTATCAGACTTTTGAATGGACCTACCTTACATTAGATTCATCTTTCTCTGCAGCCTAGCTATGACTGTTAACATTACATTCTGCACTGTCTACTTTCCTCTTCCCTTTTGTACCCTATGAATGGCATACTTTGCCTATGATGCAAAAGAAACAATGCTTTTGTTATATTATTGACAATAATAAATCAAATCAAAACAGTTTTTTTTGAAAGTTGTTTGTCTTTTAACCTGGTGAGTGGTAAAGCTGAGACTAATGACTTGGGGACACTTGTTGGAATCCACCATGACAGTTGGTGGAAAACGAAATTCAATTCATAAGTCGTCAAAAATTATTTAAAAAAATCTGGTTCACTCATGACTTATTGGGAAGAAAATCTGCCGTCCTTACGTACTTTGGCCCACATGTGACTCCAGACAGATAGCAGTGCAGTTGACTCTTTATTGAAATTACCTAGCAAAGCGACTTAACAGTAATCAGTGCTGATCAGCTGACTATCACATCATTCTGTAATTGGTTCCATGGTTTACTGGGTCAGCTGACTCTTACAACTTGTTACCATTGGTCATATTACATCTCATACAAATTTGTGGCTGGTTACATTCTAACAGTGTGCAGGTCCGCAGGTCCTTCGAAATGGCTGCACAGAGAAGGTGGTGAGGGAAGTATGTGGCATGCTTGCCTTCATTGGATGGGGCATCAAGTATAAAAGTTGTGGTTAGACCACATTTGGAATCTGTGTTCTGGTCACCATACTGCCAGAAGGACGTGGAAACTTTGGAAAGAGTACAGTAGAGGTTCACCAGGATGTTGCCCAGTATGGAGGATATTAGCTATGAGGAGAGATTGAATAAACTGGGATTCCTCCCTGCAAAGACAGAGGCTGAGGGGTGGCCTGATAGAAGTTTATAAAATTATGAGGGGCATAGATAGAGTGAACAGTTGGAAGCTTTTTCCCAGGGCAGAAATGACAATTACAGAGGGTGGGGAGCAGATTCAAGGTAAGGGGGGAAAGGTTCAGTGGAGATGTGCGGGGAGAAGTTTTTTTACACAGAGGATGGTGGGGGCCTGGAATGCACTGCCAAGTGAGAGTGATTGAGGTAGATATGTTTGTAACATTTAAGATTTATCCAGGTCAGCACATGAACAGACAGGAAATAGACGGATATAAATGGTCTAGATGGGATGATCTGGTTAGTACAGGCTTGGAAGGCTGAAGAGCTTGTTCCTATATTTGTTCTTTGTTCTTTCTTCATTACCCTGCCCATACTCTAGAATTACCCCTTTTTTCAAAATTGAATCAGCATGATTTGCACTGTCTTTTAAAAGACTTGCACCTGGTGACTGGAACGTAAAGGGGAACTCTTGGAGGTTAGTATACTTAGCACACACTCATGAGAATCTTAATGGCTGGAAGTGGCTCTTCAGATTCAGTGTGGGGGCTGGGGGTGATATTCACAGGTAAGTCTCCACAGCAGCTTTTTGGTGGCTAGTCAGTGGTATTGGGGCAAGGACAACAGTGCTAGAGGGAAAGAAAGGGCAGAAGCCTTGGGGCAAGAGCTCAAGTGCAGGAGGGAAGGAAAGGAAGGGAACCTCAGGACAAGGGCTAAAGTGCTGGAGGGAAGGAAGAGAAGGGAACCTCAGGGTAAGGGTTAAAGTGCCAGAAGGCAGGAAGGGAAGGGAACCTTGGGGCAAGAGCTACAGTGTTGGAGGAAAGGAAGGGAAGGGAACCTCGGGGCTAGGGCTATAGCGTCAGAGGAAAGGAAGGGAAGAAGGAACATTGGGGAAAGGAGTGGAAAGGTTCATGGCAGCACTACTGGGAAGTTGATGTTTAATGATTACTTTCCACCTAATCAATGATTAATTCACACCTAATCAAAGTAAGTCAACCCAGTGTGGTTGGGATTCTGGGACACACAATCCTGGGACAAATGCTCATCACATGACTTGTCCTTTGCGTCACATTTCAATTTGACAGGGACAAAACATATGGCCTTAAAGCACTGATTGAACCATAGAATTTAATCATAGAATCCCTACAGTGTAGAAAGAGGCCATTCAGCCCATCAAGACTGCACTGGCCCTCCAAAACAGCATCCCACCGAGGCCCTCTCCTCTGTCCTATCTCTGTGACTCTACACATTTTTACCATGCTAATCCATCTAACCTACACATCCTGGGACACTAAGGGGCAATTTAGCATGGCTAATCAACCTAATCTGCACATCTTTGGACTGTGGGAGGAAACTGGAGCACGTGGAAGAAACCCATGCAGACATGGGGAGAATGTGCAAACTCCACACAGACAGAGACCCAAGTTGGGAATTGAATCCAGTTCCCTGGAGCTGTAAGGCAGCAGTGCTAACCATTGTGCCAACGTGCTGCCCCTAAGCTTTTTCACAGGTGGAAGAGTCAATTACTAGGGGGCATAGATTTTAGGTGCGAGGGGCAAGGTTTAAAGAAAATGTGCAAGGCAAATTTCTTACACAGAGGTGCCTGGAATTCAGTGCCAGGGAAGTAGTGGAAGCAGATAGTGACTTTTTAGGGGTTTCTCGACAAATATATGAATTGGATAGGAATAGGGGGGGATATGGCCCCTGGAAGGGTAGAAGGTTTTAGTTCAGATAGGCAGCATGGTCGGTGCAGGTTTGGAAGGCCCAAATGTCTGTTCTTGTGCTGTAATTTTCTTTGTGGCACAGTGGACAACGAAGAAGGTTATTTTCAACTGCAACAGAATCTTGATCAATTGGGCCAGTGAGCTGGTGGTGGCAGATGGAGCTTAATTTAGATAAACGAGAGGTGATGTATTTTGGTTAATTGAACCAGGGCAGGACTAACTCAGCTAATGTTAGGACATCGGAGAGAGTTCAAGAACAATGAGATCTCGGGGTACAGGTTCATAGCTCCTTGGAAGTGGAGTCATAGGTGGACAGAGTGGTGAAAAAGACATTCAACATGTTTGGTTTCATTGATCAGAACATTGAATACAGGAGTTGGCATGTCTTGTTGAAATTATACAAAATATTGGTAAGGCCACATTTGGAATACTGTGTACAGTTCTGGTCACCCTATTATAAAAAAGGATATTATTAAACTAGAAAGAATGTAGAAGAGATTTACTATGATGCTACTGGGGCTTGATGGTTTGAGTTATAAGGAGAGGATTAATACACTGGAACTTTTCTCTCTGAAATGTAGAAGGCTGAGGGGTGACCTTACAGAGGCCTATGAAAAATGAGAGGCATAGATCAGCTAGAAAGTCAATATCTTTTCCTAAAGGTCTAAAACCAGAGAGCATAAGTTTAAGGTGAGAGGGGAGAAATACAAAAGTATCCAGAGAGGCAAGTTTTTCACATAGGGTGATGAGTGTCTGGAACAAGCTGCCAGAGGTAGTAGTGGAGATGGGGTACAATTTTGTCTTTTAAAAAATGTTTACGTGAGTAAGATGGGCACAGAGAGAAATGGGTCAAATGCAGGCAATTGGGACTAGCTTAAGGGTTTTTCAAAAAAGGGCGGCATAGACAAGTTGGGCCAAAGGGTCTGTTTCCATGCTGTAAACCTTTGTAACCTCTATAACTCTATTGTTGTTTGTTCTAATGTAAGACCTCAAGGTTGAACAAGTACTGCTACGGAACTATCAAACTCTCTCGCTATTACCAGTATCAGCTCCATTCTCTAAAGTCCTATTGTGCAAAGAGAAACAATTATGAAAACAGTCAATCTTGTGCCTTGAATTAGTGCAATTTAACTTGTGATGTTTAGAGGAAGTCACTTCATTTCACATTATGTAAACCATCTTTGATTTTGTAAGTTTATAATTAAGTTCTGTAATTAAAATTTGTAACTCTGTAGTCCTTTTAAATGTTAATGCCTGTTAGTTGAATACATCATGTTATGTTCAGTGTACAAATCACTTTCAAATATTGATATGTATTTGATAATAGACTTTGTGTAATTCCCGTAACTTTGTAAGTTTACAAAACTATTCTGTAAGTTCAATTGACTTATACCAAGCAGGGACTAATGCAACAAAAACAAAATATAAAAAAAGTTGTCTCAGTAAACACATTAATAAGAACCTGCTTTCATGAAGTTACCTATAGATCGATGAGACATTGCATGTTGTTTTATCTCAAGTAAGTGCAGACAGCAAAACATCTTTCAAAAAGTACCTAGATGAGCACTTAGCATGTCATAACATTTAAGGTTATGGGACACATGCTGGTAAATTGGATTAGATAGATGGCTCAGTCAGACTTAAACTTTCTACAGTACAGAAGGAGGCCATCCGGCCCATTGAGTCTGCACAATCCCACCCAGGCCCTATTCTCATAACCCCACACATTTACTCTGCTAATCCCTCTAACGCCACGGTTAGTTTATCATGATCAATCAATCTTTGAACTATGGGAGGAAACTGGAGCATCTGATGGAAATCCACACAGATCATGGGGAGAATGTGCAAACCCCTTACAGACAAGGATCTGAGGCTGGAATTGAACCTGGAGCTTTGGCATTGTGAGGCAGCAGTGTTAACCAGTGTGTCAATGTGCTGCCTCTTGACGGGCCGATGAGCTTCTTCTGCACTGTATGATTCTGCGATACTATTCTCACTTATATTCTATATATCTCTTGTGTTAGAAATTTATAAACTTATTTATTAGTTTTAAGGTTATGAGCAACTTTACCATTCCTTTGTTTTAAAACTCATTCCAAGTAATCAAAGAGAAGTAATCACAATCTTGATGGGCTGAATGGCATCTTTCTGCACTGTAGGGATTCTATTCTCACTTATATTCTGTATATCTTTTGTATTAGAAATTTATAAACTTATTATTAGTTTTAAGGTTACAGGCAACTTTACCATTTTATTCTTCATTTTATAAGTAAAGTAACTCATTCCAAGTAATCAAGGAGAAGTAACTTGATGGGCCAAATAGCATCATTCTGTACTGTAGGAAAAGTGGCTATGATCATATTGTTGTCGGGTAGATTGTTGTGTGCATTGGAATGGTTGCAGGTGTACGTGAAATCTACCAACTCTTTTATGGGCAAGGTCTTCCCAATCAGGCAAAATACCTATTGACCAACAAGGTGAAAATCATATTTCTAATTCGCAAATATGATCTTTGAGCTAAGCCTTAGCGCAGCCAGAATGAGGAGATGGTTACCATGCACAGTCCCTGCAGTCATTCACTCGAGAACCATATACTTTCGCTCAAACTAGCTATCCTCCTTTGCAAGGCCATGTGTTTATGCTCCAACTAGCCATGCCACCCTGGGGCCGTAGACTTTGAGCTTTATCCAGCCATGTAAACCAATTTATGCTGGAGAATCTAAGAACCCATTTGAAAATTGTCAGGACCTAGCGCAGAAGGAGGCCATTCAGTCCATCGAGTCTGCACCGACCACAACTCTAACCAGGCCCTATTTGCGTAACCTGAGATATTTACCCCTGCTAATCCCCTGGATATCAGGGTCAATCAGCCTAACCCGCACATCTTTGAACTGTGAGAGAAAACCAGAGGAGCACCTGGATTGCAATCAATATATGGAGAAGCATGGGAAATCTTGCTTCAGTGTAGAAATTGATAATACATTTCTTTATTTGCCCCCAAATAAAGACTTTATCAGAAATACCAGACTTTACAGAACTGACAGTTCTGGCAAACAAAGCGTTAAAGACCGTCTTGTGCTAATATCGACTACAACCTGGCTAATATGACAGAGCCCAGAAGTCACATCATTCGAATAAACCTGTGCAACAAAAAAAATTCAAGACTGTGGTCACCTTCTGAGCAATGATTGGCACGGTCATGGATCTAGGTGAGGACTTTGATTTGTTTTATTATTGTCACATGTATTAGGATTTAGCAAAAAGTATTGTTTCTTGTGCACTATATAGACAAAGCATACCATTCATAGAGAAGGAGAGGGTGCAGAATATAATGTTACAGTCATAGCTAAGGTGTAGAGAAAGTTCAGCTTAATGCAAGATAAAAGTCCATTCAAAAATCTGATGGCAACAGGAAAGAAAATGTTCTTCAGTCGGTTAGTACGTGACCTCGGACTTTTGTATCTTTTTCCTGACAGAAGAAGGTGGAAGAGAAAATATCCAGGCTGCATGGGGCCCTTAATTATATTGTCTGCTTTGCCAAAGCAGTGGGAAGTGTAGCCAGAGTCATTGGATGGGAAGCTGGTTTGCGTGATCAATTAGGCTACATTCACGATCTGTTGTAGTTCCTTGCGATCTTGGGCAGAGCAGGAACAATACCAGGCTGTGATACAACCAGAAAGAATGTTTTTTATGATGCATCTGTAAAAGTTGGTGAGAGTCATGGCTGACATACCAAATTTCCTTAGTCTTCTGGGAAGGTAGAAGCATTGATGGGCTTTCAATTCAATCGGGACAGCAATTCAGTTGCAACGGAGAGGGGTAGAGCTGCTTCACAATTGCTTCAAGACTCTCTACATCGCTGGGAACACCATTATACAGCCTTTCCCCATAATCCCTAGCCTCCAGGAGGACTCAGCTCTGAGGCCAGAGTCTTCAGATCTTTCAATAAGATGCAGCAAAAAAGAGAATTGTATTTGAAATTTTTTTAAAAGTTCTAGAAGTTTAGAAGGATGAGGGAAGGATCTCATTGAATCTTAAAAAGGCCTGGTTAGAGTGAATGCAGGGAAGCTGTTTCCATTAGTAGGAGAGACTAGGATCTAAGGGCACAGCCTCGGGGTAAAGGGACAACCCTTTAAAATTGAGATGAGGAGGAATTTGTTCAGCCAGAGGGTGTTGAATCTGTGGGATTCATTGCTGCAGAAAAGTTGGAGGCCAGGTCATTGAGTACCTTTAAGACAAAGGTAGATAGATTCTTGATTGGCAAGGGAGTCAAAGGTTGTAGGGAAAACGCTAGGGAATGGGATGAGAAGCATACCAATCATGATTGATTCTGCCCCACCATTCAATGGGCCAAATGACCTAATTCTGCTCCTGTGTCTTATGGTCTAACCTGTGTAGTTTGCCTTTTATGGTTCCAGTTGCACCTTTAGCACATTGACCTCTGGCAGGAATGCCTACCTGGTACCAGAAAGACATCATCTTGTCCTCAACCTAATTTTAGATGAGTATCCCTTTATCATGTCCTCCAAACTAGGGATGAATTAACTATATACAGAGTGAGAAGCCAGTGGACCAAGTTCTTGTCACCCTCACACACAAAAACACCACATAGGTCTCCCTAAGTCAGCCACAAAGGGGAGGAGAATGAATGGAACTTGGGGCATGTTAAAGTATGGACAACAGAGTTTTTGAGGAGCTCAGGATTACAGAGAGCTCAGTGTACACTGGTATCAATTCTCCAGTCTGTCACCAGCTACAAAGCAATTCAAAGCAGCTTCACAATTTATTTTCCCAAAATTATTCTTTATTTTATAAATTTTGTACAATCCAATACGTTGCAAATTGGACATTACAGAAAGTGCAGTAAAATAAAACTTCTCTCCACGCACCACATTACACTCTTCAATACATGAGACATTACCAAGATCAGAAATAATGCCTGAATAGTTCTACAGAGATTCCTATCTCCTGATATTCTATGATTCAAAGGTTTTATATTGTGGCCTTTTCCCTATTGAATCTTTGCAGTGGCTTTCCCAAGCCTTAGTGTGTCACTTAGAACATAGTCCTGGAATGTACCAGTCTGCAACACTCCACATGAATCAATTCTTCATAATATTTCAGAATGTAATTATAAGGAGTATTTGTCCAGGGTGGTGCAATGCAGGATTGACAAGGTGCACAAGTATTCCATTGGGCATCTTAGGCATTGTAGTAAACCTATAGGGGTGGTCTTACCTTCTTGTGCTGTTGGGTGATGGGAGGGCGACCTGGTAAGATCACAAGACAGGTGAAAAATGGAGTTTGTGTCCAATTTCTCATCTATCATGATTTTACCAGCACAGGACACGTGACAAGCTAGAATTCAATTATTATTAGTCAGCCCGGGATGGAATCAGATGCTGTACAGTCTGCAACAAGCAATTGACCTGGAGAAGAAGGGCCAGCATGGAGAGAGGAATGAGGTGATTGACAGGGTCGGGTCAGAACAGCGGACAATCAGCCGGTCCGTTTTGGGAGCGGGGAAGGTGAAGGTGGGAGGGGATGATTAGCCAGCTCATGTAGATGGGGATGGAAATTGTCCAACTTTTGCACAGAACAGAAAGATCTGTGCATGTACGATTGCAGCCTCTGCTGTACGCTGCCAGCTTTCCTGCGATCTTAGGCCTTGCCCCTTCCCCTAATGGCAGGGAACAGATTTTACTTCATTTTTTGCTCAGAATGTGGTAAGATTAGATTTTTAACTCACTCAAAAAGATTGGTGCAATTCTCTCCCAATTCGACACTTAAAATCTTGTTGTAAGATTGTCCCAATAATCTTAGCAAAATCTTTTTAAGATCACTTGAATGTGGTCGCTAATGCACATACTCTGCAAACATTAATAAAGCAGCCATGAGCCACCATGGAGTGAAATGCAACGCATGTTTTTTTTAAAATTTAATCTTTCATGGGCTGTGGGTGTCACTGGCATGGCCAGCATTTGTTGCCCATCCATAATTGTCCTTGAATCGATTGGCCTGTTAGGCCATGTTGAAGGGCAGTTAAAAGTCAACCACATAACTGGATCTGGAGTCATATGTAGGCTGGACTCGGTAAGGACAGCAGATTTCCTTCCTTAAAGGATATTAGAACTGGGTTTTTTTTACAGTTGATGACAATTATCATGATCACCATTGCTGAAATTAGCTTTACATAATTCTGAATTTTATTAATTGATTTTAAATTTCACAAGTTGCCGTAATGGGATTTGAACCTGTGTCCCCAGAGCAGCAGGCTGAACCTTTCGTGTATTAGTCCAGTGATGTTACAACAAAGCCGTTGTGTCCCCTTAACATGCTTGTAACACTACATTCTGCACTCTCTTGTTTCCTTCTCTATGAACAGTAAGCTTTATCTATATAGTGCACAAGAAGCAATACTTTTCATTGTATGCTAATACAGTGTGATAATAATAAATCAAATCAAATTGAAGCACATGTAAGGCTTCTCCTGATAGGCAGGTTATGAGGACCAATCTCATTATGGATGTGGACTGGTTGTTATGGATTGTGCACACCCAAGCTACTATTCTATTAATGATATTGGATGATTGCGAGCACCAGGTGTTGTACCCATGCCCAAACTGTAAGATGCCTCTGCTAATTCTGAGCCAGGAGAATCCTTGTATGAAACCTTACAATTTCACATCCTGTAATTACAGGTCCCAAAGACACTAAAATCATCCACAAATGTATATGTTTATTTTCTCTCATTGGCACCCAGTAGATGGTGCTATGTGCATATAACAATGACATGCAAAATGCAAAAATATTTTTAAAGATAGGGCACAGTTCTTCCATTTCTTCCTTATTTGATTTGATCTATTATTTATTATTGTCACTTGTATTAGTATACATTGAAAAGTATTGCTTCTTGCGTGCTACACAGACAAAGTATACCATTCATAAAGAAGGAAAGAAGGGGTGCAGAACGTAGTGTTATAGCTAGGGTGTAGAGAAAGATCAACTTAATGCGAGATAGGTCCATTCAAAAGTCTGATGGCATCAGGGAAGAAGCTGTTTTTGAGTTGGTTGATCTGTGACTTCAAAATTTTGTATCTTTTGTATTTTCAAGATAAGGATTTGAAATGGAGCTGCAAACTGGCAATGCCTCTGGTCAAAACAGTTGTTCAAAAATGAAACCACACACTAAATTCCAAGAAAATTTGGGTACTGATAGCGATGTGCCTGTCCCTGTTGACTTGTCTATTTGCCAGATGAAGGTGTTGTCCCAGAAATATTGTTATTTACAGCAGAATTGCACCTGATAGAAGCCAACAGAAAATCTGCTATTTGTGATTCAGGAGCGATGTGACAGAGGCGCGTTTTTCAATTTTTTTTCCATCACGCATGAGCGGTTCACAGCTCCGATTAGAACAGCAGCGTTTCGGGTGCAATAATCCCACCCACAGTGTGATTGATTACTCTCTCGTGATTTTTTTTTTTCAGGACAGGTGCATCTGCATTGTAGGATCCTATGATTCAATGATGTGCACCCAAAGATGTGCTGGTTAAGGTGCATTTGCCATGCTAAAATTCTGTCTCCGTGTACCTGAACAGGCGCCGGAATGTGGTGACTAGTGAATTTTCACAGCAACTTCATTGTAGTGGCATCGTGAAAGGTGCAGTATAAATGCAAACCTTCCTTTCCTTCCCATCTGTGTATATTTTTTTGAAATAATTGATTTTATGATATGAGCAACACTGGTAAAGTAGAATTTATGACCTATCCCTATTTACATTAAGTGCCTGAAACTTAGTAACTAATAAATAAATTTAAAACGAAAACGAACTGAATTGTATTGACATGCTGAGGTTTTGTTTCAGGTCTGTGGGGGTTAGTCAACAATGCTGGCATTTCCGAATGGAGCAAGATTCAAGTCTATCTAAGACATGCTGACATTAATCTGTGGGGAAGCATCAGGATGGCTCAAACATTCATTCCACTTCTTCGACAATCTAAAGGTCGGTTCAGATATTGTGGTGCTCTTACTTTCGCTCAAACACACGTGTTCAAAGTCTCACCACTTTAATTGAGACCTGTAGGATCACTGTGGCAGCTAAGACACTTCACCTTAGTGTTTGGAATTACCCCCTGCTCACCTGATAACTAGACTTTTTAACAAGCTATCCTTTTAGGGAAATATATAGGTGGTATAGTGGTTAGCACTGCTGCCTCACAGCACCAGGGACCCTGGTCCAATTCAGGCCTTGGTGACTGCCTGTGTGGAGTTTGCACATTCTCCCATGTCTGTGTGGGTTTCCTCTGGAGACTCCGATTTCCTCCAGTAGTCCAAAAATGTGCAGGTTAAGTGGATTGGCTGTGTTAAATTGCCCCTTAGTGCCCAAAAATGTGCAGGTCAAGCGGATTGGTCATGCTAAATTGCCCAAAGATGTGCAGGTTAGGCGGATTGGCCATGTTAAATTGCCCCCTTAGCATCTGAAGATGTGTAGGCTAGGGGGATTGGTGGGGTAATTATGTGAGATTATAGGATAGAGCCTGGGTGGGATGATCTGTCGGAGAGTTGGTGCAGACCCAATGGGCTGAATGACCTCTTTCTGCACTGTCTGGATTCTTTGGTTCCTGTTCGCAGAAGAGTCACAAGGATTTGAAATGTTAACTATTTTTCTGCCTTCACAGATGCTGCTAGACTTGCTGAGACTTCGCAGCATTTTTGTTTCATTCACTCATGGGACATGAACATCACTGGCTGGCTAGCATTTATTGCCCATCCCTAGTTGTCCTTGAAAAGGTGGTGGTGAGCTGCCTTCTTGAAACGCTGATACAAGAGAATGGCTTGCTGGGTCATTTCAGAGGGCAGTCGAGAGTCAATCACATTGCTGTGGCTTTGGAGTCACATATAAGCCAGACCGGGTAAGAACAGCAGATTTCCTTCCCTAAAGGACATTAGTGAACTAGATGGGTTTTTCCTCCAATGGCTTCGTGGTTATCAGTAGATCCTTAAATCCCACTTTTTTAAATTGAATTCATATTCCATTATCTGCCATGGCAGGATATGAACCCGGGTCCCCAGAACATTAGCTGAATTTCTGGATTAATAGTCTAGCGATAATACAAGTAGGCCATCGCCTCCCTGTTTGGCTTTTATTTCCAGTGTCCACAGTATTTTGCTTTCATCTCACCAATAGGTGCATAAGGCACATTGCATTGACACGAACAGGCACCAGAGTATGGCAGCTAGGGAAATTTCACAATAAATTCATTGCAGTGTTAATTTAAGCCTTACTTGTGACTAATAAATAAACTTAAATTTTTAGGGTGGCACAGTGGTTAGCAATGCTGCCTCACTGTACCAAGGACCTGGGTTCGATTCCTGACTTGGGTCACTGTCTGTATGGAGTCTGCACGTTCTCCCCCGTGCCTGCATAAGTTTCCTCCGGGTGCTCCAGCTTCCTCCCAAAGTCCAAAAGATGTGCTGGTTAGGGTGCATTGACTATGTTAAGTTCTCCCTCAGTATACCTCAACAGGCGCCGGAGTGTGGTAACTAGGGAATTTTCACAGTAACTTCATTGCAGTGTTAATGTAAACCTTTCTTGTAACTAATAAATAAACTTAAACTTATCTGCCATGATTTCCAGATAGAATAAGATGCCACAAGTGATGTCGGGGAATGCAGGAGAGACAGAAGGATTGCGTTTTCCTTCTTCCACTGGATTAGGGCAGTGAGCTAGTAATAAAAGCCTGGCGGAAATAAATTGGTCATAATATCTTTCCCCTCTGATGTGGAGATGCTGGCTTTGGACTGGGGTGGGCACAGTAAGAAGTCTCACAGATTAAAGTCCAACAGATTTATTTGGTAGCACGAGCTTTCGGAGTGCTGCTCCTTTTTCAGTGAGAGAGAATGAGGTTCCCAAACTTGGCATACATAGACAAAGGCACAATTGCAAGATAATGGTTGGAACCTGTTGGACTTTAACCTGGCACTGTGAGATTCTTACTGTATGATAGCCAAGTTCTGCACACGTAAGGATGGCCTCAACTGGGATCTTGGGCTCATGTCACACTACACATAACCCCAGCCATTTAGCCTGTGCTTGAGACAATTCATACCCCTTTAAGCTGTGATTATCTCTTTCTCCGCTCGCAATACCTGTAAAGATTTCATTTTCTATAAAAACTCGCATTCCAATTATCTTACAATTGAATCTCTCTACATATGCCCTGTTTGTGAACCCAACTGTCCACTCACCTGATGAAGGAGCAGCACTCTGAAAGCTCGTGATTCCACATAAACCTGTTGGATTTTAACCTGACGTTGTAAAACCCCTCCCCTGGCACAACTTTCCTTATTATACAGTGGATCTTCCAGATGTTTACTTCTTGTTATTCTGAAAAGTAACTTTCATTTTAATGTGTTTCAGGTTGCTTGATTTTTATGTCCAGCATGTGTGCATTTATTCGTATGGGAGATAACAGCGCCTATGTGATCTCTAAATGTGGCATAGAAGCACTTTCAGATTGCCTGAGGCTTGAGATGAAGAAATTTGGAGTGAAGGGTAAGCTACCAAGTTTTCAAGTCAGACAACCAGGAAGAGAAAACCAAAGATGTCTTACTAAAATGCACTATTCCCTCCAGGTTAGTCTCATTGAACCAGGGAACTATGCATCAGCAACAAATATTCTGAAATTACAGACATGTGAGGAAATATGGGATGGATTAAATGATGCTGCAAAACGTGCCTACAGCAAAGAGTACATCCAGCTCTGCATTGATTACGTACAGCACATTACAAAAGGCAATCCCTGGAATCCTATGGAAGTCACAAATACCATCATTGAAGCTTTGGTGTCCCCTAATCCTAAGGCAAGATACCTTGTGGTTTCCATGGTTGAAAGAATCATTATTTTTATGTGTGTCCACTTTCCAGCTTGGTTCACAAATGCTTTTTTCCTTTATGTCGGAGTACATTATAGAACAAAGCCTTGGTGGCTTCTCAAATGAAAAGTTAGGATGAAGCAGCTATGGATTTAAAATTGGGTGTTGGAGGTACCAGTGTGGTGGGGTTTGGTAAAATCAGTGATAATCTTGTCATCTTTATTTCAAATTGTGTTTGTATATTTATGTCAAAATTATAAGAAATCTTTTTAAAAATCATGAATAGTTTTCATCAACCTTGCCTGCCTTCAATCATAATCTATATGAATTGTTATTCCTACTTATGTTATTTGCTACTTTAAAACCATAGAAAAATGACAGCACAGGAGGAGGCCATTCAGCCCACCTTGTCCATGCCAGCCCAATAACATCCAGGTGCTGTTATTTCTAATCCCACTTTGCTTCACCTGGCCCATGGCCATGTAGTTTACAGCAACTAAAGTGCAAATCCCAGGATTTTTTTAAAAAAAAGAGTTTAAAGTCTCTGCCTTCACCATCAACATGGCAGCGAATTCCAGATTCCCGTTAGCCTCTGTGTAAAAAAGTTTTTTTCTTATGTCCCATCTATCTTGAGCTCTGATTCTAGAATTCTCTAATAATTTTATCCTGCCCACTCTATCTCTTCTCATAATTTTGTACACCTCTATCAAGTCACCCCTCAGTCTTCCTTGTTCCAAGGAAAATAACTCCAACCTATCCAATCTGTCCTCATAGCTGCGCTTTTCCAGGCATGGAAAAGTATAACTATTCTTGTAACCGTCCTCTGTCTGCACTCTCTACAGAGCAATTATATCTTTCCTGTGATATGGTGACCAGAACCACACACAATACTCCAGTTATGATCTCACCAGTGTTTTCCAACTTCTAACATTATATCGTTACTTTTATATTCAATATCTCTGCCAATGAAGGAGAGCATTCCATCTTTACAGCCTTTATAAAATATTTTGCTAAATGCTGGAAGTATTTTACTTTTGATTATTTTGAGCAGATAACTAAGCTGGTAGATGATGAAGATATAGAAGTGTTATTTATACGCACTTGCAGAAGGCATTTGAAAACTTTGATATAGGACACTACTAACAAAATGAGTATGTGCGGAGTTGCAGCTAATCTGTTGACCTAGACTTAGGATTGATTAAGTAGGAGATATAGAAACAGATTGCAGAATGTGGCTAATCATGTTCTCTAGAGATTGGTACTGAAGCCTAAGTTTTGGCACTATATTTATACACTATTCCTCTGTAAGAATTGCTGTCAAGCACTGCTATCTCACAGTGCCAGGGACCCAGGTTCAATTCCAGTGTCGGGTCACTATCTGGAGTTTGCATGTTCTCCCAGTGTCTGTGTGGGTTTTTCCCGGATGCTCTGGTTTCCTACCACACTCCAAAGATGTGCGGGTTAGGTAGATTGACCATGCTAAATTGACCCTAGTATCAGGAGGATTAGCAGGGCAAAAATGTGGGGTTACAAGAACAGGCCTGTGTGAGATTCTGGTCAGCGAAACTCGATGGGCTGAATAGCCTCCTTCTATAGTGTAGAAATTCTATGATTCAATGATCCAATTAGGTAAATAAGGTACTAAATCATGCCATATACCGGTTCGATTACCGGCTTGGGCTACTATTGTGTGGAATTTGCATTTTCTCCCCATGTCTGTATGGCTTTCCTCCGGTTTCCTCCCATGGTCCAAAGACGTGCTGGTTAGGGTGCATTAGCCATGCTAAATTCTCCCTCAGTGTACCTGAATAGGTGCTGGAGTTAGGCAACTAGGGGATTTTCACATCACTTTGTTGCAGTGTTAACATAAGCGTATTTGTGGCTAATAAATAAATAAACCTTTATAAATAAAATTTGACACCCTGTAAGATTACCCCATTTTCTTCTGGCTAAAAATCCCACCTTTGCCTGTGATCAGAATATAACTCGACCCCATATTTTTCTGTTAATAAAATTTCTAGATCTGGATGGATTATAGTATGTTTGAAAATTTCCCCAATTCCCACCCCATTGGGGCATGTTCACCATGGGCACAAGTTGATTTTTCACAACTACCAAATGACAATAATGAAAAAGCAAGGAAATAGCTTTGGCTACACAGAAAATCTGAGATCAGAGCTCTCCTGTTCTCAAGTACGCTGTCAATGAATTCCCAGTTGAAATCAGAAAAGGCGAGTTGTGAACACAGTGCTGCCTCTCCCCCCCGAGAGCGAGCTGGGCGTTCCAGGTTAAAGTGCAACAAGTGTATTTGGAATCACGAGCTTTCAGAATGCTCCTCTTCCGTCAGGTGAGCCACCTGAGCAGTACAGTGGTTAGTACTGCTGCCTCACAACACCAGGGACCCCAGGTTCAATTCTGGCCTCAGGTGATTGTGTGGAGTTTGCATGTCCTCCCTGTCGGCATGGGTTTCCTCGGGATCCTCCGGTCTCTTCCCGCAGTCCAAAGATGTGCCGGTTAGGTGGATTGGCCAGGCTAAATTGTTCCTTTAGCGCCAGGAGACTAGCAGGGTAAATATGTGTGCTTACAGGCATAGAGCCTGTGTGGGATTGTGGTTATTGCAGACTTGATGGGCTGAATGGCCTCTTTCTGCACTGTAAGGATTCTGAGATTCCAAATAAATCTGATGTGAGCATTCTTACTGTGCCCACCGCAGTTCAACGCCAGCATCTCCACATCATGACTAATTGAATAGGGGAAGATGGGAGCGGTGCTGAATGATCTAATATTTCTATAATACAATATGCAAATTTATAATGATTTGATTATGAAAAGAAGTGACTAAATCAATAAAGGAAATAAAAGTTGGAGTTCTGGTATTGTCTTTGATTGATTTCACACTCTCTTTAACTGTGAAGTAATTCAAACTAACTGTGCATTGTCTGTAAATGAAAGATAAAGAGATCCTTCTTCAATGATTATCTATTATAAATATCAATGATATTTCTGAAATATGCCTCCACTGTTAAGGTACAGCTGAAGGTAAATGCTGACCTGTCCAAATCCCAAAGGGAAACTTGAAAAGTCTGCTGAAATATTGTTTGCAACTTTCATCCTCTGGGTGAGAATCTTTTCTTTCCTCACGTCACAGAGGTGGTGATGGCCCCGTGGTGTTATCACCCAGGAATTTTAACCCAGGAACTCAGCTAATGTTCTGGAGACCCGGGTTCGAATCCCACCATGGCAGATAGAGGGATTTGATATATGAAATTAAGAATCTATTGGGCGGCATGTTGGCGCAGTGGATAGCACTGCTGCCTCACAGCGCCAAGGACCCATGTTCAATTCCCAGCTTGGGTCACTGTCTGTGTGGAGTCTGCACGTTCTCCCCGTGCCTGCGTAGGTTTCCTCCAGCTGCTCCAGTTTTGTCCAGAAACAATCTGAAAAACGTGCTGTAAGATACATTGGTCATGCTAAATTCTCCCTCAATGAACCCAAACAGGCACTGGAATGTGGCAACTAGGAGATTTTTACAATAACTTCATTGCAGTGTTAATGACACCTATCTGTGACACTAATAAACAAACTTTAAACTCTACTAATGACCATGAATCCATAGTCAGAAAAACCCATCTGATTCATGAATGTCCTTTAGGGAAGGAAATCTGCCATCCTTATCTGGTCTGGCCTACATGTGACTCCACAGTAATGTGGTTGACTCTCAACTGCCCTCGGGCAACAAGGGATGGGCAATAAATGCTGACCAGCCAGCGACACCCATGTCTCACGAATGAATAAAAAAATCATTTTTACACTGTTAAATTGTGGAGAATCAGCATGTTATATGATTCTAATAAAAACTGAGAGAAACAAGTTGATTGTAAATGATTTGATTGATGATTAGTTACTCTATTCTCCAAAATCAGTGAAATTCTTGAAGCAAAATACTGCAGGCACTTGAAATCTGATTTAAGAAACAGAAAATGCTGGAAATACTCAACGGGTTCAGCAATACCTGTAGAGATAAGAAAGGCAGGTAATGTTGGTGACTCTTATATGTTTAGATATCTGTACAATGGGATGCAATCTGTTATAAGAGAAGACAGTCAAAAGCAAGCCAACTTTCAAGGGCGCACGATGCCTAGAGATAGTTACTGGGGTGTTGTTGCCTATTTCTTCTCCTAATTCATCTCACCAACTTCTACACATGCACCATAGAAAGCATTCTTTCTGGTTATGTCACAGCTTGGTATGGCTCCTGCTCTGCCCAAAACCGCAAGGAACTATAAAGGGTTGTGAATGATTCCCAGTCCATCATGCAAACTAGCCTTCCATCCATTAAGTCTGTCTACACTTCCTGCGGCCTCAGCAAAACAGCCAGCATAATTATGGACCCCATTCAGCCAGACATTCTCTCTTCCATCTTCCGTTAGGAAAAAAGATACAAAAGTCTGAGATCACGCACCGACCGACTCAAAAACAGCTTCTTCCCTACTATCATCAGATTTTTGAATGGACCTACCTTATATTAAGTTGCTCTTTCTCTACGCCTTGGCTGTGACTGTAACACTTCATTCTGCACCCATTCCTTTCCTTTTCCCCTTTGTACTCTATGAATGGTATGCTTTGTCTGTATACCAGACAAGAAACAATACTTTTCACTACATCCCAATAAACGTGACAATAATAAATCAAAATGTTATTTAAGTCTTTCAACTCCTTGAAGGTACCTTCTGAAATCTACATTCTCACTTTGCCCAAATTATTTGGTTTCCCACTGCCTCATTCCCACTGGAATTCACACAAAAAATAAATATTCCTGTCATTGCTTAAGGATGGCATGGTAGCACAGTGGTTAGCACTGCTGCCACATAGCACCAGAGACCTGGGTTTGATTCCTGGCTTTGGGTCACTGTCTTTTGGGATCTGCACATTCTCTCTGAGTCTGTGTGAGTTTTCTTTGGGTGTTCGGGCTTCCTCCCACACTACAAAGATGTGCAGGTTAGGTGGATTGGTCATGCTAGATTGCCCCTTGGTGTCAGGGGGATTAGCATGCATGGGGTTACGGGGATAGGGCCTGGGTGGGATTGTGGTCGGTGCAGACTCGATAGGCCGAATTGCCTCCTTCTGCGCTGTAGGGATTGGTCCTTGGGTTTCCATTTTCCCTTTGCTGCATGACTGTCCTCTCACAGCCACATACCCAGGCACTGGACACAGTAGCTTAGGCCTTGCCCGCTACTGATATCAGATACATCCATATCATTCCTCATTTTGTGGAATGTCGAAAGAATTACATTAGAAAACAGCAAAATTGAATAGTTTTCATTGTGGCTTTCATTTGGTTACATGCTGGGTAGTACAATATTTGTGTGCTTGCAGCAATGACATTGCTGAGTCTGTATGTCTTTCCCAGCATAAACACCATTAATGCATTGAAGGGAAACACAAGGTACAATGAAAACCTTTGACTGGGACCTTGTCCAGTCGTAGATGAGGGGTCAAAGTCTATAAGGAATAATGCTGGCCAAACATGCTACTGTGAATCGTCACAATTAACGCTTATGAATGACCATGAGAATGGGAGTACACCTTAGATTTCCAATGGGCAGCAGGTACTAAAACGTGGCAGAGAACCACATTTTGAAATGTTCCCAACATTTCACAGTCTTTACAAGTGGGAAATTAAGAGCTTCACAAGTCCTTCTAACAAAAAGAAAACCAATTCTGCTGTATTTATTTTCTATCCATTCACTTTCCTCTGGTTAACATAATCTTTTCCAATATCAGCATGAGATCCTCCCTATTTGACCACTGTATTGTCCAATTCGTCCAATTCTTCCAACTTCTTCTTGAGATTTTTCCTGAAGGGCATCAAGAAATCATTAAAATCCACTTCATAACCGAATCGATCCCGGTTCTCCACTCTCCTCTGAATGAGCTCCCTGGTGGTTGGTGGGCTACCCCACACCTTCAAAAGCAAAATGGAAGATGCTCTTAAACCAAATGAAATTTCAATATTACACATTCACGGTGATAACTGACCATTTTAATGCAGACTACGTTGACATCTGCCACCTTCTTATGTTTTATGGAAAGTACAAACAAATCATTACAAGTTGCACTGTGCTTACTTTTGATCCTGATAAAATTCATTATCAGTGATGTAATTAATAGTCCTCTGTAACCTATTGTACAAAAAAAACCACAGGATAACATTGGAGGATTTGCTTTGGTTTAAACATCTTCCTGATTCCCTGAATTCAGTTGTATATGTTATACACAGATTAAATGGCAGGACTACTTTGATTGGATTTGACATTATGCTAAAGGCGCCACAATGATTTGGCACTGCTGCCTCTCAGCACCAGGGACCCGGGTTCGACTCCAGCCTTGGGTCACTATCTGTGTGGGGTTTGCATGTTCTCCCCATGTCCGCATGAGTTTCCTCCGGGTGCTCTGGTTTTCTCCCACACTCCAAAAATGAATGGGTTAAGAATCTAGAAGCAAGCGTAGGCCACCTGGCCTCTCGAGCCTGCTCCATCATTCAATAAGATCATAGCTGGTTAGGTAGATTGGTCATGCTAAATTCCCCCTTAGGACCCTCAGGCTCTTGAAGTTGGGGATGGCGGAGGGAGTCAAGCAATATTGGGGGACATTTTCATAGTCACAATGTGGTGGTGTGAACCACACATTCTTCATGGAACACACTTTGAAGCCACTCCCATATTGCGATTTGCGTAAGTTGGGTCAGGTATCAAAACTCAAAAGATTATACCTTACTGAAAAGATTGAAAGGTAATCTCCAGAAACAATAAAGACTATGACATGACCTGACATGAGTCTTCAGGACTGCGAATGAATTTGGAAGTATAGCTTTCAAGTATATGTTCCCATTTCTGGGATAAGATGGATATTCCAGCCTTCTACAGTCCACAAGGAGGCCATTTGGCCCATTCGAGTCTGCACCGATCACAATCCCACCCAGGCCCTATTTCCATAATGCCACACATTTACTCTGCTTATCTCCCTGACACTAAGGGGCAATTTAGCATGGCCAATCAACCTAACCTGCACATCTTTGGACTGTGGGAGGAAACTGGAGCACCCACACAGACACAGGGACAATATGCAAACTCCACACAGACAGTGACCTGGGGCTGAAATCGAACTTGATGCTGTGAGGCAGCAACACTAACCACTGTGCCACCTTGCTGCCCTAAATGATAAGATAATCACTAATAAACTGAATAAGGAATTCACGAGAGGCCCAAAGTGTGATCAGTGTGTTGAACTGGTTACCACAGGGAGGCATTGAAGTGAAGGGAATGTCTGAGAGAGAAAGAGAGAGACATGGATGACGAAACATTAAAAATGGCATGGTATTTTTACTCAAAATAATTTTTGGACCATTGGAAAAAGATTGGGAGTGGGGAATGTGCAAATGCAGCAATCTTATTGGCGATCTAACCAGTGAAGGAATTGAAAGCAGGTGATGGGCAACCGCTTCCTGAATCAAAACCAATGCAGTGGTTAGCACTGCTGCCTCACATCGCCAGAGACCCAGATTCGATTCCGGCCTCGGGTCACTGACTGTGTGGAGTTTGCACACTCTCCCCGTGTCTGCGCGGGTTTCCTCCGGGTGCTCCAGTTTCCTGCCACAGTCCAAAGATGTGTGGGTCAGGTTGACTGGTCATGCTAGATTGACTTTAGTGTCAGGGAATTAGCAGGGTAAATGTGTGGGGTGATGGGGATAGGGTCTGGGTGGGATTGTGTTCAGTACAGACTCGATGGGCTAAATGGCCTCTTTCTGCATTGTAGGGATTCTATGATTCAGTGATATTAATTGTGAAGAGAGAGCTGATGTTCCAATTTGCTGTCAAACAGGATTGCTCTGTTGTTGGATGGCTCCGCTAACAGCGCTTGTTCTGTTGGCTGTGCAACTTATTTCAGGGATATTAAAGTGCGTTTCTACCTTTTGGGTATTTTTGGCTGAAGGATAGGGCCTGGTTTGGATTATTTTCACCAAAACCGAACTAAAACTAACTTAAGAACAAAGAAAATTACAGCACAAGAACAGGCCCTTTGGACCTCCACGCCTGTACCGACCACGCTACCCATCTGAACTAAAACCCCCTACCTGTCCAGGTGTTAGAATGTAACCAATGACAACTTAGTATTGGATGTAATGTGACCAATTGTAACAAGCTATAAAGGTCAGCTGACCCAATAAACCTTGGAACCAATTACAGAATGATGTGATGGTCAGCTGACCAATTGACTTAGTATAAATAAGAACCTGTTGGGAATTGTGGAGGAACTTGGATTGGCCCAGGACAAGGCCCCCAGATTTGGAGTTATGAAATTTCTTTATTAAGTCCTTTCTTTGGTTTGCAAGCTGGAGTAGATTTTGTTGTATGTTTGTTGTCTGCATTTGAAGAATTCCTTCTGAAGAAATGATATCCCTCTATTCCCATCCCATTTATGTATTTGTCAAGACACATCTTAAAAGTCACTATCGTAGCTATTTCCACTACCTCCTCTGGCAGTGAGTTCCAGGTACCATCACCCTCTGCCTCGTACATCTATCTTAAACCTTGCCCCTTGCACCTTAAACCTGTGCCCCCTCGTAACTGACTCTTCCACCCTGGGAAAAAGCTTCTGACTATCCACTCTGTCCATGTCCCTCATAACATTACAGACTTTTATCAGATCACCCCGTCTGTTCCAGTGGAAAATATGGAGTAACCACAAAACACGATTTGCCTTTGTGTTTATTGTTCCTTTCACCTTGTCATTTTAGAGATGGAATTACAAAGCATCAAATTCAGACAAACTGGTAAACTGACTTAACTAAACTCAAGGGGTGGAATTTTCTCAAGCCACCCGCCGCGGGAATTGTAGTGAGTGGGGTGGACCATATAAAGATCCGTTGACCTCAGGTGGGATTTCAAGTCTTAGGGCAGGGAAGGTTGTTACTGGGATCAGAAAATTCGAACCTATTTGAATGCTTGCTGGCTTTTGGATCTTGGAGCATCTTAGCAATTTGTTAAAGAAGCAGAGGATCTGTACTTACATTTTTTGGTACAAAGGTAATGTCAACTTTCTTGGCCATGCCACTATTTAGTATTTCACTCTTCTTTGCTATGCTCTCCTTAGGATGCTCTCTCTTTGGTGATCGTGGTCGATGAGTCAGAATGGGGAGTTGCGGCTGTTGGAACAAAGCGTTTTTGAGTCAAAGGGAGGTACTTATTTTAAATGGGGTTTTATCTGTCAAAGGTGAGATTGCATGTTCCTGGATTCAGTTAAAGATTTATTTCAGAGAAGCAAATTCACAGGATTATTTCCCCGGAGCTATGAAATCTTACACTTGTGTAGAAAATGAGTCACTTAGGCCTGTAGTGCTTACAATTTATAGGAACAGGAGGTCTTTAGCTCCTTGAGCTGTTCCACCAATCAATGGGCTCCTGGTTGATCTTTAACCAAACATTGTCTATCAAACATTGTCTTAGGGAAGGCAGTGGCATAGTGGTATTATGACTGGATTTATAATCCAAGGACCTCAGGGTAATGCTATGGGAACTCGGGTTCGAATCCCACCATGGTAGATAGCGTAACTTGAATTCAATAAAAATCTGGAATTAAAAGTCTAATGATGACCATTGTCGATTGTTGGAAAGGCCCTTTTGGTTCACTAATGTCCTTCAGGGAAGGAAATCTGCCATCCTTACCTGCTCTGGCCTACATGTGACTCCAGATCCACAGTAAGCTGGCTGACTCTTGATTGTCCTCAGGGATGAGCAATAAATGCTCAGTGGCACCCGCATTTCATGAACGAAAAAAAAACTGGGGACCAAGTGGAACCTGGGTTCGAATCCCGCCAAGGCAGGTGGTGAAATTTGAATTCAATAAAAAAAATCTGGACTTAAAAGTTTGGTGATGGCCATGAAACTATCGTCAATTGTCATAAAAACCATCCGGTTCACTAATGTCCATTAAGGAAGGAAATCTGCTGTCCTTACCGGGTCTGGCCTACGTGTGACTCCAGACCCACAGCAAAGTGGTTGACTCCCAACTGTCCTCTGAAATGGGGGGCAGTTAGGGACGAGTAGTAGATGCTGGCCCAGCCAGTGGCATTCACGTTTCGTGAAATGAAGAAGGAAAAAATTTTGCCCCATATTTCCTTTCAAATCTTGGTTAAAGAGATCCCTCATTCTCAGGTTTAATCTACCGATCTAGCATCAATTGTCATTCGTGAAAGACAATTTCAAACCTGCCATCCTGTGTCAAAGCTCAAAAGCATAAGAACTGCCTTTTAGCTTTTTGACAAAGGGGCATCTGGACTCAAAATGTCAACTCTTTTCTCTCCTTACAGATGCTGCCAGATCTGCCGAGATTTTCCAGCAATTTGTTTTTTGGTTTTAGATTCCAGCATCTGCAGTAATCATCCAGTATTATCATCCTTTCCGTATAGAAGTCTTAATTATGCTCTTGAAAACTCTCATTTCCAGCAGGTATAACCAATAAAACTCTCGTTATCTAGCATAGCTGTCCCTTTTTAATCTTTGGAAAAATTTGATCAAAACATCCCTTAATCGTTTAAATTTCAGAAATACACTTTTAGGTCTCCTTGTAATTTAATTATTCGAATCCAGGTATTATTCCGGTTTGTTGAATTGGCCAGACAGTTAGATTGTAGATGCAATTAGTGCCAATATCACAGAGTTTGATAATGAAAACAGAAAATGGTGGATAAAGTCAGCAGCAGTATGGGTGGTACGGCAGCACTGCTGCCTCACAGCGCCGGGGACCTGGCTTCGATTCCGGCCTGTGTGGCATTTGCACATTCTCCCCATGTCTGCATGGGTTTCCTCTGGGTGCTCCAGTTTCCTCCCATCGTCGAAAGATGTGCAACTTCAGTGGATTAGCAATGCTAAATTGTCCGTTAATTTTAGGGCATTAACAGGGTAAATTTGTGGGATTACAGGAATAAGGCCTAGAAGGGATTGTGGTGAATGCAGACTCGATGGGCCAAACGGCCTCCTTCTGCACGATGGGGATTCTTTGAGATCTGTCAGCATCTTTGGAAAGAGGAAAAAGAGTTAATGTTTTGCATCCATATGATCCCTTTTGTAGAACCTGTTCTAGTTGAGATAGATTCCTCCTTGTCCTTTCCTTCCCGAAGCAGGAAGTAACATACTTTACTCTGGTTCAATGAATTATCAACAAAGACTTGCCTTGAGGCAGAAAGTAGACTACGTTTTCAAAATAAATCAGAAGATCTTCAAGAATGATATATATAAGGAGCTGTTTACCATCTCTGCCTGAGAAGATTTAGCTGCTGCAGTCTGAGGCCGAGAAGAGGCAGCACTGCCTCCTTTTGCACCTTTTGCTGCTTTCTTTGGCTTTTCCTTTTTCGGAAGGCTGTCCAGCTTTTCTTTGACCACTTGGATTATTCTCACGTCCGCATAGGCATTGGCAAGGTCCAAAGCATTTTGCCCTAGTTTTAATGGATACAAAAGAAAAATAATAATCAGTGTGTACCGTCACGTTGCAAAACGCACAGTTTATTTAAGGACCAGGGTCATCATCCAATGTCAACCAAATTTCTCCTCCAGGACCAAAGATAGTTGAGCTAACAAAATTGTGCCAAGGCTTAATATGACTTCATGAACTTCAAAGAGACATTATAAAAATTAGATAACTATGCATATGTCTCTCCTAAGAACTCAAAACATTTCATAGGCAATGAAATATCTTTGAGGTGTAGTCACTGTTGTAATGAAACAAATATGGCACCTAATTTGTGCACATTAAGGTGATACAAACAGGAATGTGGTAACTACTTAGCAGTTTTTATTTATACTAGTAAGGTAAAACTATTGGCCAGAATTTTGGGAGAACTCTTTTGTTCTTCGACTATCGCCACGGGTTTGTTTTTAAAAATGAGGTTGCAGATAGTTTAATATTTAATCCCAAAGCACCACATCTGAAAGGCAGCAATGCCTAAGTACTTACCTCACTTGTGAATGAGAAATTCATTTCTTTAACACGTAGCACCGTGGCTGTAGATGTTGGCAGCAATCGTAAGACATAGGGGCAGAAGTAGACTGATCTGATATGATTAATCTCAACTCCATTTTCCTGTCTTATCCCCACCACATTTGATTCCTTTATGCATTTAAAAGTCTGCTATTAAAACATTGTGGTGAGCAGAATTGTTTGACTTTAATAGAACGGCATGACAGCAGTTGCTATCACTGCTGTCTCACAGCTCCACAGACTTAGTTCAATCCTGGCCGTGGGTGACTGTCTGTGTGGAGTTTGCACGTTTTCCCCGTATTTAGGTGGGTTTCTTCCGAGTGCTCTGGTTTCATCCAGCAGTCCAAAGATGTGCAGTTTAGGTGAATAGGTCATGCTAAATTGCTCTTTCATGATCAACCCAGCTGGGTAATGAGGAGAGGGGAATTACAAATGGCCACTCAGCCCATTGAATAGCAGAGCAGACTCAATCATGACTGCTATTTCTCTCATCCCCATTCTCCTGCCTTTTCCCCATAATCCCCGACCTCTTCTTATTCAAGAACCTATCTATCTCTGTCTTAAAGACACTCAATGACCTGGCCTCCACATCCATCTGCGGCAAAGAGTTTCACTGATTCATCACATTCTGGCTCAAGAAATTCCTTCTGTTTCAAAGGATTGTCCCTTTAGCCTGAGGTTGTGCCCTCTGGTTCTAGTTCTTCCTACTAGTGGAAACATCCTCTCCACTTCCACCCACTTCAGGCCTTGCAGTCTCCTTTAAGTTTCAGTAAGATCCCCCACATCCTTCTAAAGTCCAATGAATACAGACCCAGAGTCCTCAACCATTCCTCATACAACAAACTCTTCATTCCAGGGATCATTCTTGTGAATCTCCTCTGGATCCTTTCCAAGGCCAGCACATGCGTCTTTAGAGATGGGGCCCAAAGCTGCTCACACTACTCCAAATCGGGTCTGACCAGAGCCTTACAGAGTCTCACCAGTACATCCCTACTCTTGTATTCTAGTCTCTCGACATGAATACTAAGATTTGTCATCCTAACTGCTGACTGAACCTGCATGTTAACCTTAAGAGAGTATTGAACAATGATTCCCGAGATGCTTTGTGTTTCTGATTTCCTAAGCATTTTCCAATTAGAAAATAGTATGTGTCTTCATTCCTCCTTCTAAAGTGCATAACCTCACACTTTTCCATATTATATTCCATCTGCCACTTCTTTGCCCACTCTCCAAATCTGTCCAAGTCCTTCTGCAGCCCCCTGCTTCCTCAATACTACCTGCACCTCTACATATTTTTGTATCACCTGAAAACTTGGCAACAGTGCCTTCAGTTCCTTCCTCCAAATTGTTAACGCATATTGTGAAAAGTTGTGGTCTCAGCACTGACCCTTGAGGCACACCACTAGTCACTGGCTGAGAAAGACTCCTTTATCCCCACTCTCTGCCTTCTGCCAGTCAGCCAATCCTCTACCCATGCCAGGACCTTACCCTTAACACCATGGGCACTTAACGCGTGCATTTCCACATCATTGCTTTAAACTCTCACGACAAGTTCCCCCCCAGTATCTTTTTACAGTAAATATTCTCTCTCCGTTTTGGTTCATAACATTTGCAGATCATGTCTCTCAGTGCTAAGCATTACCTTTATTGTTCTCCATGTCAACACGAGCCCCATGGTTAATCAGATACGTTACACAGTCTAATCTGCAGCTTTCAATTGCTCTCATCAGCGGTGTGGCTCCATTTATGGAAGTAGCATTAATCAATGCGCCATTATTCAGTAGCAATTCGACAATGTCCTGCTGCCCTGAATGGCAAGCATGATGGAGGGGTGTCCATAGTAGATTATCGTACGCATTCACATTAGCCCTAGAAAAACATGAAGATTTACAACTTAACTGTATGAAAGATGATTAGTTTCTAATGCAGCTTTTCACTTTAGTTGTGTGCATTTTCTAATATTTAACCAGAGGTTAATATGCTCCCTTAGGAAAATATCATACAATATGTCATCTGCTTTGTTAGTGTAATGATAAATGATTCCCTGAAAATGTTTAAAAAGTTTATCATAAGTAGGCTTACATTTACGCTGCAATGAAGTTATTGTGAAAATGCTCTAGTTGCCACACTCTGGCACCTGTTCGGGTGCACCGAGGGAGAATTTAGCATGGCCTAACCCAGCATGTCTTTCAGACTGTGGGAGGAAAACAGAGCAACCAGAGGAAATCCATGGATACACGAGTAGTACACGCAAAATCCACGCAGTGACCCAAGCCACGAATCGAACCTGGGTCCCTGGCGCTGTGAGGCAGCAGTGCTCATTACTGTGCCACCCGTGTAAAGAATTCCATGGTATTACTGCAAATCTTACATTTGATGATGTACTATCCATTCAAGCACCACAATGCAAAGCCAATATTTCCTCAATCCTGAATTACCCAACCTTAAACACCCAAAATATAACAACAGCAAATAAAGGCAAATGTCTTAAGGAAGGAATTTAAAACAAATGCTGACCATTAAGTCTTCAAGTTTCAATCTCATGCTATTTTTTGACGAATTGCAATTTGAATTTAATCCAATAAGCACTCAATTAGAATAGTAGACTTCTGCTGGGAAATATTAAGCCTCATTTCGTGTTTGGAATTGAATCATAGAATCCTCCAGTGTAGAAGGCGGCCATTCGGCCCATCAAGTCTGCATTGACTGCAATCCCACCCAAGTTCTATCCCATAACCACATGCATTTATCCTAACTAGTCCCTCTGACAATAAGGAGTCATATAGCATGGCCAATCCACTAAACCTGCACATCTTTGGACTGTGGGAGGAAACCCATGCAGATACAGGGAGAATGTGCTGGCTCCACACAGTGACCCAAGCTGGAAATCGAATCTTTATGTTTCTCTAGGGCTAATGTGAATGCGTACAATAATCTACTGTGGACACCCCTCCATCACGCTTGCCATTCAGGGCAGCAGGACATTGTCAAATTGCTACTGAATAATGGTGCATTGATTAATGCTACTTCCATAAATGGAGCCACACCGCTGATGAGAGCAATTGAAAGCTGCAGATTAGACTGTGTAACGTATCTGATTAACCATGGGGCTTGTGTTGACATGAAGAACAATAAAGATAATGCTTAGCACTGAGAGACATGATCTGCAAATGTTATGAACCAAAACGGAGAGAGAATATTTACTGTAAAAAGATACTGGGGGGGAACTTGTCGTGAGAGTTTAAAGCAATGATGTGGAAATGCACGCGTTAAGTGCCCATGGTGTTAAGGGTAAGGTCCTGGCTTGAATAGAGGATTGGCTGACTGGCAGAAGGCAGAGAGTGGGGATAAAGAAGTCTTTCTCAGGATGGCAGCCGGTGACTAGTAGTGTGCCTCAGGGGTCAGTGCTGGGACCACAACTTTTCACAATACGTTAACAATTTGGAGGAAGGAACTGAAGGCACTGTTGCCAAGTTTTCAGGTAATACAAAAATATGTAGAGGTGCAGATAGTATAGGGTCCCTGGTGCTGTGAGACAGCAGTGCTAAACACTGTGCCTTTGCCAGTGTGAACAGGAAACTTTCACCCTAAAATTCTAGCAACATCCATTTTTGGCCATCGAGTATGACCCCTCTTTGCCCCATATCCTTTTATGCCTCTGGCTAACAAAAGTTTCAGAATTAAAATTAACAATTGTTCCTGCATTAATTGTCATCTGTGGAACGAAATTCCAAAGTTCAATACCCTATTGGAAAACTGCTTCCTAATTTTACACTGGCTGTATTTCTTTGACCAGCTCTCCTAATCCTAGACTCCCAATAAATGAATATGCTTTCCCCAAATTTGCTCCATCTATTTTCCTTGAAACTTAGCTCAAACCGGGTGGCACGGTGGTTGGCACTGCTGCCTCACAGTGCCAGGAACCCAGGTTCAATCTGGCCTTGGGGTGTGAATTTTTCACATTCTCCCTGTGCCCATGTAGGTTTCCACTGGGTGCACTGGTTTCCTCCCAAAATCCAAAGATGTGCTGGTTAGGTGGATTGGCCATGCTAAATTGCCCCTTAGCATCCAAAGATATGTAGGTTAGATGGATTAGCCATGTTAAATGTGTGGGGTTATGGGAATAGGGCAAGGTGGGGTGTGTGGGCCTGAGTAAGATGCTCTTTTGGAGAGTTGGTACAGACCTGATGGGCTGAATGGCTGCCCTCTGCACTGTAGGGATGTGATGTTCTATGGTAAATAGCCCAAATAAGCAATTTTGCGAAAAAAATTGAGACAGCACTAATGACCATGCTAAATTTAAAATGAACATAACATCATCCAGGATTGAGTCAGACATACTTTGTTTCCATGAGATATTTGGCAAGTGTAAAATTTCCATCTGCGCAGGCTGCCATCAGTGGAGTTGTGAAGAACTTGTCCTGCACGTCGACCGATACTCCCTGGAAAAATGCTTTTTTTAAGGATTGCATATCTTCTGCTTTCGCCGCGTAGTTAATATTTGTATATACCTTCTCCGGCTTCTCCAGGTACCACGGGGAGTCGTCCTGCAGGGGATGCTCTGGTGGGTTATCCCGGGTAAATCGACTCCTATCTGTAAAAGTCTTGAAGGTTTCAATCATAAACTCTGGTGGGCCTCCGTCTTCACGTCGAATGATAGATTCTTCCGGAAAAGTGCAGATTGGTATTGGGATTGCTAACTTGCCTTTCTTGCCACGTTTGCCTTTCTTGCCTTTTTTCTTCTTTGGCTGATATGAAGACATGAGATAAACCTTCTCGAGGTATTTGGTGCCACTAAAGAACTCGTTGATGTCAATAACTCCAGTCCGGGCCTTGTCATGGGCAACCATTAGCGCAGTTATTTCTTCCTCCTTCATCGGCACGTTCTTTTCCATGAGAATCGCGGCAAAGTCCTCCCTGGTCACCGTGCCGTCACCCCGGTCCATTGTGGCAAATAAATTCCGAAGAGTGAGCTCGTGATACATGGACCAGTCATACAGCCGGATGGCCCAGGGGGCGTTGGGATTCTTCACGGTGGGTTTTGAATATTTGACGAAAAGGCGCTCGGCCTTACGGAGCTCCTTCGCCACAGCTTTGTGGCCATTGGCTTTGGCCGCGGCCGTTGGAGTTTTCTGCTGTAGGTTTTTTAGTTTGGGGTTGCTCCCTAAGAGGAACAAAAGCCAAAGAGTCAAATGTGAGAGGAATTTCAAACTGTGCAAGAAACTTCACACTTTCTTTGTCATTGCTCCTTACCCTTCTGTTCCGCATTCCTACTGAAAATCAGTAAGTTGCACCACCTTACAAAGAAATATAGGAGCAGGAGGAGGCCATTCAGCCCCTCGAGCCTGCTCTGCCGTTCACTACGATCATGGCTGATCATCCAACTCAATGACCTGATCCTGCTTTCTCCCCATAAGCTTTGATCCCATCCACCCTAAGTGCCATATCCAACCACCTCTTGATTACATTCAATGTTTCGGCACCAATTATTTCCTGTGGTAATGAATTCCACGGGCTCACCACTCTTTGGGTGAAGAAATGTCTCCCCATCTCCGTCCTAAATGGTCTACCCTGAATCCTGAGACTGTGTTGGATAATCAATGTAACCGATTTGATGTAAAACTTGCACTTGATGCTATATATTGAAAACTTATGGCCTCCACAAGATTTTCTAACCATAACCATCTATACCACCATGTGTAGATAGAGGGGATGGCACAGTGGTTAGCACTGCTGCCTCACAGCGCCAGGGACTTGGGTTTGATTCCTGATGTGGGTCATTATCTGTGCAGAGTTTGCACATTCTCCCCATATTTGCGTGGGTTTCCTCCAGTTTCCTTCCACAGTCCAAAGGACATGCTGGTTAGATGCATTGGCCATGCTAAATTCTTCCTCAGTGTACTTGATTACGGGATTTTCACAGTAACTTCATTGCGGTGTTAATGTAAGCCTATTTGTGACACTAATAAACCTTAAAGCTGGTGAATAGTATTTCAAACAGGCCTACAACAGTCTTGCGAATGAGTGCCTGGCAGGAACTGAGCATGGGAGAAGATAAAATGGGTCACTAACTGGTCTGAGATTACACTGGACATCTACTTATAGATCATAGAAGCCCAATAGTGCAGAAGGAGGCCATTTGGCCTATTCAGTATCTTGCCCAGGCCCTCTCCACCATCCTACCCCTGTAACCTCACGTATTTACTATAGTTAATCCATCTAATTTACACATCCTGGGGGACGCTAAAGGGCAACTTTATTCTGGACAATCCACCTAGCCTACACATCCTTGGACTGAGAGAGGAAATCAGAGCAACCTCACACAGATAGTGGGAGAATGTGCAGACTCCACACAGACAACTACCCGAGGCTGGAATCGAACCCGGGTCTCTGGCGCTGTGAGGCAACAGTGCTAACCACCGTGCCTCCCTGTCGAAAATGTTTGTGGGATTGTGAGGAGGAAAATAGATTCACCAACTCCTTCACAGGACTGGCACATGCCTGACTGGCCGAACAGACATCTTGTTTTATGAAGATACATTCTCATTCAGCAGCATATTATCGTTGCCAACTTTGAAGTCACATTAAGTATGGAGTTCATGGCTTGGTAGTAAAGCTGCTACAGGAACCTGCAGAGAGTGGCCAGGCTGAGCTAAGTAATGTGCCTTAGCACATGGGTGGATGGCTTGGGATCGAGAAAGAACAAGACAACTGCTCTGCACTCCAGGAAAATTCCTGGACTTCCTCTGCCCCAGTTCTCACTACACTGAGATCCCTCCCAACCAACCATGCCGTGTATTTACTGTGTGCCAGGATCTAGTTTCTTGTGCTCCCTGTGGCAACTGCTTCCCAATTCACATCTTTGCATCCTGAAATCGTTAGGATCTGGAATGCTCTCCTGGAAAAGGCAGTGGAAGCAGATTCAACTGTAACTTCCAAATGGGAAATTAGATAAATCCTTGAAGTACAGGGCAGCATGGTGGCATAGTGATTAGCATTGCTGCCTCATAGCTGGGTTTGATTCCCGGCTTGTGTTGCTGTCTATGTGGTGTTTGCACCTTCTCCTCGTGTCTGCGTGGGATTCCCCCAGGTGCTCTAGTTTCCTCCCACAGTCCAAAGATGCGTGGGTTAGGTTGATTGGCCATGCTAAAATTGCCCCTTAGTGTCAGGGGGACTAACAAAGTAAATGCTTGGGGCTACAGGGATACGTTGGAATTCTGGTCAGTACTGACTGGATGGCCAAATAGCTTCCTTCTGCACAGTTGGGAATTTATGATTCTATGAATAGATGTGGAGGAGAGAACTTTGCCAGATTGTGGGAAAGAATGGTGAAATGTGGAATAGCTCATTCAAAGCAATTACAAGAGGCCGAATGGACTCCTTTTGCACCATGGCACAGTGGATAGCACTGCTGCCTCATAGCGGCAGGGACCCAGGTTCAATTCTGGCCTCGGGTGAATGTCTTTGTGGAGTTTGCACATTCTCCCCGTGTCTCCGTGGGTTTCCTTCGGACGCTTCGGTTTCCTCCCACAGTCCAAAGGTGTGTAGCCACTCCTATGTGCAGTTTAGGTGGATTGACCAGACCAAATTGCCCTTTTAGTTTTCCAAGATGTGTAGCTTAGATGGATTAGCCTTGGTATATATGTGGAGTTATGGTGATAGGGCAGGATGCTGGACCTGGGAAAGATGCTCTGTCAAACGTGATGGCTCAAATGGCCTTCTCCTACACTGTAATGATTCTATAATTCATGCCCACCATTGCTTTGTAGAAATTTCAGATATTAAAATTAGGTTGGACAGGCCTCTTGACCTTGCAGATCTCCAGAGACGCTGCACTTTCCTTGCAAATGAAGCTGGCCTTGAGCATGAAGCAGGCAGATGCCTGATGAGAAGGCAGTCCCTGGAATCAAAGACTCGATGGCACATGGGAAAATATAGCTTTCTGGGTCTTCTGTGGGCCTCTCCCATGTGCATCAAAAAATTAAAACTCCCGCCAGAAGCGCAGGAGGTTCCATGTGAAGCACCACCTCGGCTTCACGACCCTTACCTCTTTGCGCCAAAAACTTGGCTGCATCAACGAAGCCTCCCATTGCTGCCAGATGCAGTGGTGTGTTTCCATCCAAATTAATAACATTAAGGTCACAATCATGTGCAACCAAGGCTCGAATAACCTGAAAGAAAGATATGTGTCAGCAAACAGCAATCTCGTTTTTGTGCCTTTCCTTCGGTTTTCTTTACTTTGAGCTCTTCCCATCATTAATGCGTTATGTGTAATGGCGCTATGGAATTTTAGTAACAGCTCAAACAGAGTTCTCTAAGTGGATCATCTCATTGAGGAATCGTCATGGGCTTTCTCACACTTGCACAAATAATTTGACCCTAGAAAGCATGACACAAATGAAAGTGGGCATCACTTTGATCAACTATTAACTGCTTTTTGCAACATTAAGATTGGTTCCAATGCACAAATTGTGCCAAACATAACTGGCACTGTAACATTTTCCTGGACTAAATTGTGATTAAATAGATATTTGGAACTTCCACAATTTGGGCATTTAAATGAACACATAAGATTACTATGTCACAAGTTGCTGCGACTGAACATTGTGACGTGCCAAGTGCTCATCCAATTTAAGGATGTGACACAGCCCATTTCCACCACTCCCCAACCTGACTGTTTACAATCTTAGTGTTATCTTTAACCCCAAGAGATATCCGATCAATTGATGTTATCTCTTTCTCTCTCTGAGGTTAATGAAATTTGGCACGTCTGCAATGATTCATCTACAGATGCATCATAGAAAACATTCTTTCTGCTTGTACCACAGCTTGGTACGGCGCCTGCTCCGCCCAAGATAGTAAGAAACTACAAAGGCTCATGAACGTAGCCCAATCCATCGTGCAAACTAGCCTCTCATCCATTGACTCTGTCGACACTTCCTGCTGCCTCAGCAAAGCAGTCAGCATAATTAAGGACCCCATGCACCCCAGACATTCTCTTTTCCACTTCTTCCGTTGGGAAACGGAGACAAAAGTCTGAGGTCACGTACCAATCGACTCAAGAATAGCTTCTTCCTGCTGCCATCAGACTAAGTTGATCTTAAGCATTAAGTTGATCTTTCTCTGCACCTTCACTTTGACTATAACACTACATTCTGTACTCTCCTTTCCTTCTCTACGCTTTGTCTGTATAACACGCAAGAAACAGTACTTTTCACTGTATACTAATACATGTGACGATAATAAATCGAATCAAATCTAACTCGTCAAACTTCTTTTCATAATGTTATCCCTCAATCTTGTTAACATCCCAGTGAATTTAGCTATGAGGAGAGGTTGGAAAAATTTGGTTTGCTCTCACTGGAACGACAGAGTTGACAGACGACCTGATAGAAATTTACAAGACTATGAGGGACAGGGACAGAATGGATAGTCAGAAGCTTTTTTTCAGGATGGAAGAGTCGATTACTAGGGGACACAGGTTTAAGCTGTGAGGGCAAGGTTTAAAGGAAATGCACAAGACAATTTTTTTTACACAGAGAGTAGTGGAACTTGCTGTCGGGGGAGGTAGTTGAAGCAGATATAATAGTGACTTATAAGGGGTGTCTGGACAAATGTATGAATAGATGGGAATAGAGGGACATCGTCACTGAAAAAGTAGAGGTTTTAGTTCAGTTGGGCAGCAGGCTTGGAGGGGTGAAGGGCCTGTTCCTGTGCTGTAATTTTCTTTGTTCTTTGTATCAACACTGCAGCTTCCCCTGTTGCTTAACCAAAACTGCATACATCATATCGCTTTACTGGGGCAGAGTTAAGAGATGTTCAAAAAGGAAGAAGGATTATTGATGTGCATGGGAGACCTGGCAGGACTGTGAGATTAGACCACGTGGCTTAAGTGAAGATAAGACCAACTAAAAACAAATGGTTATCTGCTGTATTCCAGTATCTTGGTGATTCAGCAGTGTATAGCACGAGTTACATTCAACCCTCCTGTGAAGTAGAATGCTGCTATCAAAATGAAGATAACACATTTATTATAAAGCAAACAAGGAAGCATGGATTTGAAAATAAACCTCATTGGACTCAGCAACCATGCACTGGCATTCACTGCTGACCTCAAAGAATTGTGTGATATATGTGTATGTGTATATGTTGGGGTCTAGGGTGTAGACTGCCATTCAAGGGTATGAGTCAAGTGATCGCCGTGCCTGTGTGGGTTTCCTCTGAGTGCTCCAGTTTTCTCCCAGAGATGTACAGGTTATATGGATTGGCCAAGCTAAGTTGCCCCTTTGTATCAGGGGGATTAGCAGGACAAATGCATGGGGAGATATAGAGATAGGACCTGGGTGGGATTGCTGCAGACTCTTTGGGCCAAATTACCTCTTTCTGCATTGTCATGATTCTATGACCCCTGGGAAATTAGCTCCTCCCAGACCAGGACTCTGTTGGGTTGCTTTAACCTGACTGTGAATCCAGTAAGAAGTCTCACAACACTAGGTTAAAGTTCTGAAATCATGAGCTTTCGGAGCACTGCTCCTTCATCAATCCAATGCTGGCATCCCTACATCATGGACTGTGAATGAGTGCACACCTTAAGTTCAAAGTATATTTACTAGTGTCACAAGTAGGAGTGAAGCTGATCATTAGTAATTATGAACACTGTATTTTGTTAAAAACCCAGTTACACAAAGATATAATCTTGCAAGTGAGACTGAACTTCAGTGATTTCTGATTCAATGCCTCAACAATGGACCACTGGAGATATCTAGGCTAACAGATGCATCTTCTGGGGTTTCCACTTATGTTTATTTATTAACTACATTAACACAGCAATGAAGTTACTGTGAAAATCCCCTAGTCGCCACACTCCGGTGCCTGTTTGGATACACTGAGGGAGAATTTAGCATGGACAATGCACCCTAACCAGCACGTCTTTCAGACTGCAGGAGGAAACCGGGGCACCCAGAGGGAACTGGGGGGGAGGGGGAAAATGTACAGACAGTGATCCGAGCCGAGAATTGAACCTGGGTCCTTGGTGCTATGAAGCAGCAGTGCTAATAACCATTGTGCCACCGTGCCACCCCTAGGCTCTGTGAGGCAGCAGTTCCAGCCATTGTGCCTCTTGTGTGAACTTCAGAAGTTGCTGTCAGTTTCGGGGAGGGGTAATGAGGTTGAACGTTTGACACTTTTACTGCCAATACCCAGACAAGTACATTAAAGATGTGCTGCAGTTCCTGTGACAGACAGGAGAGTAGAATTAATTCATTTACTAAACTATCAGAGGGTATTTGCGATTTCCATACCTCAAAATGCCCCCCTTGTGCAGCGAAATGTGCAGCGTTGTATCGCTCATTTTGTAGGACGTTAATCTCACACCCTTTCTCCAGTATAGCACGGACAACCTCGATCGCCCCTTCTCGCGATGCTTCCATCAAAGCCGTGTGACCCGTTACCTATAAAAGTCATTAAAGCAAGAAAAGTTTCAGCAAGCCCCATCCACGGAAAAGAAGTCAAACTTTGTGACTCGCAGCCAGCAATGAGGTTAAATTATTACTCTCTGGAATGAACTGCTGATCACAAAGGTAGGGACGGGGTTGGGTGAGCAATGTGCTACACCTCAGTATGGTACCAATCTGCTCACAGGAAAATCTATCAATGTGCAACATCACTGGTCCTCTTTGACCAACTGTAAGACCATAAGACACAGGAGCAAATTAGGCCACTCGGCCCATTGAGTCTGCTCCGCCATTCAATCACAGCTGATATTTTTCTCATTCTCATTCTCCTGCCTTTCCCCCATAACACCTGATCCCCTTATTAATTGCAGTAGTGAACAAAGAACAAAGAACAAAACAGCACAGGAAACAGGCCCTTCGGCCCAACGAGCCTGCGCCGCCACCCCAATGTTCCCAGCTCTACCCGCGATCCCTGTCCATGTTTATAGATCTATGGATTAAAAACCAAATTTGAGACAATTTAGGGAGAATTTGTTTTGCCAATTAGCCTAAGAGCACATCTTTGGGATGTGGGAGGAAACCGGAGCACCCGGAGAAAACCCACGCAAGCACGGGGAGAATGCGCAAACTCCCACAGACACAGGCCCAAATCCATGTATCTGCACAGCACAGCGATAGTCACTGAGCTGTCGTGTTGCCCATCAGATGGTCCAGGTCAAGCGTACACTAACGACGTGAAGCACTAGGATACTCTTGAAAAAGATCCAAGAGCAGCCCTCTCACGACCCATCGCGTGTATGCCCCTCGTTAGACAACAAGGTGGACCAAAGCACCTGTAGGATAAAAACAAGTACATCAATATCATCATCTATTTACACACTTCCCAGGGACTCCCAAGGCTCATGATCCCTATTTTAAATCAGTTTTCTATACCCCTCCATTCCCATTCTGTTCATGTGCCCATCTAAGTATTTCTTAAATAACTCCAGAGTACCTGCCTCCACCACTTTACTTGGCAGCGCATTCCATACCCCCACCACCCTCTGTGTGAAAAAACTCCCTCTAGCATCCAAATTATACCTTACCCCCCTCACCCTAAGCCCGTGACCCCTCGTGCTATTCGAGTCCATCCTAGGAAAAAGCTTAACCCTGTTTACTCTATCTATACCCCTCATAATCTTGTACACCTCTATTAGATCTCCTCTAAGTCTACGTCTTTCTAAGGAAAACAGTCCCAATTTGCCTAACCTCTCCTCGTAACTCAGACCTTCCATACCAGGCAGCATCCTGGTAAACCTCCTCTGCACTCTCTCCAGACTCTCCACGTCCTTCCGGTAGTAAGGCGACCAGAACTGGACGCAGTATTCCAAATGAAGTCTAACGAACGTTTTATACAACTGCAACATTAAAGGCCAGCTCTTGTACTCTATACCCCTTCCTATAAAGGCTAACATACCATATGCTTTCTTCACAACGTTCTCCACTTGCTCTGCCACCTTCAGAGACTTGTTCACCTGTACCCCCCATGTCCCTCTGCGTTTCTATACTCTTAATAGGTCTACCCTTTATCATATACCTCCCCCCTACATTCTTTCTCCTGAAATGCATCACCTCACATTTATCAGGATTGAATTCCATCTGTCATCTGTCTGCTCAAGCTACCAGCCTATCTATGTCCTGCTGCATCGCCTGACAATGCTCCTCACTATTTGCAAGTCCAGCCATCTTTGTATCATCTGCAAACTTGCTGATCACTCCACTTACTCCCTCTTCCAAGTCATTTATATATATTACAAATAGAAGAGGTCTCAGTACTGAGCTCTGTGGCATACCACTGGTAACCGATTTCCAGCTAGAGAAACATCCTTCCACTATTACTCTCTGTCTCCTATTACCAAGTCAGTTACTTATCCATCTAGCTACCTGTCCTTGTATCCCATTAGCCTTGACCTTCTCAACTAACCTCCCATGACGGACTTTGTCAAACGCCTTACTAAAATCCATATAGACGACATCAACGGCTCGCCCTTCGTCCACTGTTATGAGTTCATGAACTTTGTAAAACTTAAGAGGATGAGAAAAATATCAAGATGAATATCCTGAAGCCTTGTTTCCATATATTTCAGATAAATGTACTGTGTTTTCATGTGCCCAGATTGCAGCTATCTCTGTTATTGTATACAAGTTTCAGTGACCCAGACTAGGAAGCAACAACTGCCCTTTCCATTATACAGAAGTTTATGATAAGCCCGCTCAGGAATGTATTTAACCCAGCTTGTAGTTTAAGTAACTTTCGCCTAATATAGTGAAGCCTGCATTTCTAATATTTATATACTGTTTATGTGTCAGGTACCAACATATTATACACATATATATATTATCCAACTTGTGAGCATACATTATTATACTGGCCCGTTAAGTTTAACTTGTCTTGTCAGCCTGTACGTTAGCTAAGGGCTAATCACACACGTCAACTGCGGCCTTGAGATAACCATGAAGAAATGCCGAGGCAGCCATGTTCCCATGACGGAGGACAACCCTCAGCCTGGGAACCTGATGAGAATGAGAAGATGTGTACGTGACTGGGGGGGGGTGTAAATATATGCTCTTAACCTGTATTCGGTGAGATGCCTGGGGAACTGCTGTTAAATGCCAGGTTAGTCTCCCAAAAGCTTTTGAATAAACTTGCTATACTTTGACTCATAATCTGTCTCAGAGGTATCTTTACCTACAACATTAATCAACTCACCTCCTCTTGCTCCCAGTCCTAAGCAAGAGTGGTTGACAAAAGAGAGGAATTGAAGGAAGTTTTTTTTTCCACACAATCTGGAATGCAATGTCAGAAGGGCTGTAAATACAGACTCAACGGAAACATTCAAAAAGAGAGACTTGTTCAGATACCTGAAAGGGATTTTTTTCCCATAGGCAATGAGAAAAGAACAGAGAAGTAGGATGCATCGGAAAGTTTTACAATAGAATGAGCATGGGCAGAATGGCTGGAGGTTCCTCCTTGTGTTGTAGCAATAAGTGTCGCTACGCAGCTAGTTGTCTAAGTAGCATATCTATTCTGGTTGGCTTACACGTGGGACATCCTTACCTCATACCTAGAATTTGGATCAGCTCCTTTCTCGAGTATCTGGAGACACATCTCAGTGCAAGCTCCAGCCTGTTCGCAGGCCAGCAAAAAGACTGGCTTTCCATCTTTGGAGCAGTTGTTAACGTCAGCACCATGAGCGAGCGCAATCTCCAAGCAACGAAGGTGGCGGATGGTGGGAGCAATGCAGTAATAGAGGATGCCTGCATAAAATTAGGGAGAAAAGAAAAACATACCTGAAAACAATTCGATTCATTGCCCTCCAATTCGATTTTTAAGTTCGCTGACGACACCATCGTAGTGGGTCAGATCTCAAACAATGATGAGGCACAGTACAGGAGTGAGGTAGAGAATCCGGTGAACTGGTGCGGCGACAATAGTCTCTCCCTCAGTATCAACAAAACGAAGGAGATTGTCATTGATTTCAGGAGGCATAAAGGAGAACACGCCCAAGTCTATATCAATGGGGATGAAGTAGAAAGGGTTGACAGCTTCAACTTTTTAGGTGTCCAGATCATTAACAACCTGTCCTGGCTCCCCCCGTGCTGATGCTATAGATAAGAAAGCCCACCAACGCCTCTACTTTCTCAGAAGACAAAGGAAATTTGGAATGTCAGCTACAACTCTCACCAACTTTTACAGATGCACCACTGAAAGCATACTTTCTGGTTGTATCACATCTTGGTATGGCTCCTGGTCCAAACAAACAGCGATCCAACCATTATTAACCTCAGATCCCTGGTGTTGTGAGGCAACTGTGTTAACCACGTCTCCCCCAGGTCAGGTAAGAGTGGCAAATTTCCTTCCCTAAAAGACATTACTGAACCAGATGGGTTTTTGCAACAATCAGGAGACTTTTTTAATTCCAGATTTTTTAATTTAATTCAAATATCCTCATTTGCTATGGTGGGATTTGAACTTTGGTCCCTGGAACACTCTCCTGGGTTTCTGGATTTTTAAGATAAAAGCAAAGTACTACAGATACTGGAATCTGAAACAAAAACAGACAATGCTGGAAAGCCTCACATCTGACAGCATCTGTAGAGGGAGGATGAAGCCCAGTCCATCACTCAAACCAGCCTGCCATCTATTGACGTTGTCTGCACTTCCTGTTGTCTTGGAAAAGCAGCCAGCATAATCAAGACCCCAATGCATCTCGCTCATTCTCTCTTCCACCTTCTTCCATCAGGAAAAAGATACAAAAGTCTGGGGTCATGTACCAATTAACTCAAGAACAGCTTCTTCCCTGCTGCCATCAAACTTTTGAATGGACCTACCACGCATTAAGTTGATCTTTCTCTACATCCTGGATATGACTGTAACGTTCTGCATTGTCTCTTTTCCTTCTCAATGAACAGTATGCTTTGTCTGTATAGCGCGCAAGTAGCAATACTTTTCACTGTATACTAATACGTGACAATAATAAATCAAATCAAATTCAAAGAATAGAGCAATGTTTCAAGTCTGGATGACCTTTTGTCACAGGATGAAGGATCATCCAGAGTTGAAATCTTGATTCTATTCTTTCTCCATAGATGCTGTCAGACCTGCTAAGATTTTCCAGCACCTTCCATTTTTGGCTCTGGGTAAACTTTGAATAGTTACAACAACTCAAGTTTAGGCATCTGTGAGTCAGTCTCTGTATCCGTATGCAGCAAGACCTGGACAATATTCAGGCTTGGGCTCTTAAGTGGCAAGTAACATTTGCACCACACAAGTGCCAGGCAATTTCAGTCTCTAACATGAGAGAATCTTAACCATTTCCTGTTGATACTCAATGGCATTACCACTGCTGAGTCCCCCAGGATGTTGATAGTGTGTTTACCATTGATCAGAAACTGAACCCAGTAATATAAATATAATAGGTCAGAGGCTAGAAATCCTGCAGCGATTAACTCACCTCCCAAATATCTGTCCACCATTTACAAGGCACAAGTCAGCAGTGTGATGGAATACTCCCCACTTGCCTGAATGGGTGCAGCTCCAACAACACTCAAGAAACTCAACACCATCCAAGATAAAGCAGCCCGCTTGATTAGCATCACATCTACAAACATCCACTCCCTCCACCACTAATGCTCAGTAGCAGTGTGTGTACTATCTACAAAATGCACTGTACCAATTCATCAAAGATCCTTAGACAGCACCTTCCAAACCCACGACCGCTTCCAACTAGAAGGATAAAGCAGCAGACACATGGGGACACCACTCCCTGTAAATTTCCTCTCCAGGCCACACACACCATCCTGACTTGGAAATATATTATTGTCCCTTCATTGGGTCAGAATCTTGGAACTCCTTCCCTAACAGCACTGAGGGGGTACTGACAAAACATGCACTGCAAGTGGTTCAAGAAAGCACTTCACCGCCACTTTCTTAAGGGCAGTTAGGGAGGGACAGTGAATGCTGGCCTGGTCAGCGATACCCACATCCCATGAATTAATTTAAAAAACTCATATTGAGGGAATAGTGTTAGTAAATTACATTTAATTTTGTAGTTTAATGCCGAATATGCCGCAGCCCACAGGGAATAGAATTGAAGCCACTTGTAAAAGTGGAAGTTTATGTGTTAGAGTGCCTCACTCTTTTAAAGCTCACACCCGTTACCACAAAACTATAATTAAAGCAAACAGGTTTCGAGGTACCAAAAAAAGAAAATGCTGGAAAATCTCAGCAGGTCTGGCAGTATCTGTAAGGAGAGAAAAGAGCTGATGTTTCGAATTCAGATGACCCTTTATCACAGCTGAAAGGCATAGAATGTGGGAGATACTAATACTGCAGGGTGAGGGAATGAAAGATGAATCACAGCCATAGAAACTGGGGGGGAAAAGACTGCTACTAGCTGTCCACAGAGAGAATAAAGGGTTTGAATGGCCAAATGGTAGAGAAGCTGTGAGCCGTGACAGATAAAGATGTTGGGGGAGAGGGGAAGGAATGGGACAGAGGTAGAATGTGGAAAAGGGTAAGAGGGAGAGAAAAGATAAGGGAAGGGAGATGAAGTAAGGGGAAGGAAAGAGTGTGGGGGGGAGAAGAAAAATGAAGATAGACAATAAAAAAGGTAGAGAACAGTAAAAAAAAGTTAAATAAAATAGAATGAAAAGAAAGGGGTTGCAGTATGATAGAAGTAATCATCTGAAGTCGTTGAATTTGATGTTGAGAGTGGAAGGCTGTAAAGTGCTGAGCCGGAAGATGAGATGCTGTTCCTGCAGTTTGTGTTGAGCTTCACTAGAACATTACAGCAGGTCAAGGACAGACATGGTCATGGGAGCAGGGTCGTGTGATAAAATGGCAAGAAACGGCAAGTCAGAGTACTGATGGCGCACAGACCGACGTTGCTCAGCAAAGATTCCAGCATCCACGGTAATTTACTTCTTTCTAGGTATCTAGGTATCATGCAGAATTATATCAGCTATGGAATCTGATTTGATCTGAGTTGATTTATTATTGTCACGTATTAATATACATTGAAAAGTATTGTTTTTTGCGTGCTATACAGACAAAACATACTTTCATAGAGAAGGAGAGAATGCAGAATGTAGTCTTACAGTTATAGCTAGGGTGTAGAGAAAGATCAACTTAATGCAAGATAAAAGTCTGACAGCAGCAGGGAAGAAGGTGTTCTTCAGTTGGTTGGTTCGTGTCCTCAGACTTTTGTACCTTTGTCCCAAAGGAAGAAGATGAAAATGTCCAGGGTGCGTAGGGCCCTTAATTATGCTGGCTGCTTTGCTGAGACAGCAGGAAGTGTAGACAGAGTCAGTGGATGGGAGCTGGTTTGCATGATGGACTTGGCCAAATTCACAACCTTTTGTAGTTCCTTGCGCTATAGCATGATCTCCCCATGTCTGCATGGGTGCTCCGGTTTCCTCCCACAGTTTCCTCCCAAATATGTGCAGGTTAGGTGGATTAGCCATGCTAAATTGGCCCTCAGTATCAGGGAAACTAGCTAGGGTAAATGCATGGTGTAATGGGAATAGGGCCTGGATGGGATTGTGGCCGTTGCAAATATGATGGGCCGAATGGCCTTCCTCTGTGCTTTATGATTCTATGATCTGGCCTACATGTGACTCCAGACCCACAACAACGTAGTCAACTCTTAACCGCCCTCCAAAATGGGCAATTAGGGGTAGGCAACAAATGTTGGCCCAGCAAATGACAACTACAGCCCATAAAAAAAGGCTCCCTGATTTGTAATATCTCTAACACAGGAGCAGGAGTAAGTCATTTGGTCTTTTGTGAGCCTTCTCTACCATTCAATAAGGTCTGGTTGTTGTCCCTGCTCCACTTTCCCGTCTGCTGTCCCAACCTCCCCACTGTCCCATCTACAATTCTACCTCCAAAGACTTATTACAGTATATTCAACATGACTGGCCATGAAGGTACATTGTATCTTAAGAAATTCTTTTTTATATAGCAGTACCTTGGACTATCGTCACCGCAAGCTAAGGCATGTTTACCTTTTGTTACAGTTAAGTAACCAGGAGTTAAGTCCTAGGTGCGGTAGCCATAACATGATCAAAATATTGTATTGCCTTTTGAATTGGAGTCTTGTTATGTTCCCACCAGATTATTTCCCGAGTGGCAGTCACTACAAGCACTACTGTTTTAATTACAGTTTTCAAGTTAGGTGCAAATCCCCCAGGCTGTGTTTATATCTCAGGATGGTTGTAACAACCGGTTAGGCATGAATGCTGCAGATGTTTTGGAAACTGTTCTGTGTACGTTGCTGAGCAGTCAGAACATGGGTCCAGTTTGCCACAGTCTGGGCCCGAATGTCCCCATAATTTGAAGTCCTCCCTCGTGTTGTTCCGACCAGTAAGCTATCAGATCTTCTGGCTCCCTCCACTATTTTCAAATTCTCGTCCTTTTGTTCAAATCTGCCCCTCCAATGATCTGACCCCCTTTGAATTTTATTCATTAGTGTCACGCAACTAGGCGTACGTTAACACTGCAATGAAGTTACTGTGAAAATCCCTTCGTCGCCACATTCTGGCACTTGTATACTGAGGGAGAATTTAGCACAGCCAGTGCATCCTAACTGGCACGTCTTTTGCTCTGTGGGGAGGAAACCCACGCAGACACAGGGAGAACGCGCAGACTCCGCACAGGGCATGCCACAATTAAGTATAAGGACCCAAGCCGGGATTTGAACCTGGGTCCCTGGTACTGTGAGGCAGCAGTGTTAGCCACTGTACCACCCATGAAATTTAGGTCTTTAAACAGTAGTTGATAATTCAGGGTGGTGTTTTAATTTTGCAGTCTCTTTTGGTAGGGAGTTCCCCCCTCCCCATTCCTTATATTTAATTGTGCCATGCCCTTTAGACTGATAGCAGCAGCTGCTTTTTCACATTGGAGTTCACTTTACACAAATCTGTTCCTACATCACAATTATTTCCTGCAACTTCTGTCAACTGTGTGATTGTCACAATAATAGCACACCTATGAATGGGAAGATCGTGCCCCCACGTTTGCCTCTTGGATCTCGAGCTCATAATATAAAGTGGGATTAGTGAAGATGTGCTGCACTGTCAAAGTACCTTCTTCAAGATGAACTGTTAAACTTTACTAAATCAGATCTGCACATTCAAGCAGCATCTGTGTTTGAATGGAAGGACAGCAAAGAAAGAATCATAGAAAGCCTACAGTGCAGAAAGAGGCCATTCAGCCCATCAAATCAGCACCAACCACAATCCCACCCAGGCCCTACCCCAATATCCCTACACATTTACCCACTAATCCCTTCAACCATCTCAGGACATTAAGGGGTAATTTTAGCATGGCCAGTCAACCTAACCCGCACACCTTGGACTATTATTTGGACACCTTAAAAGTAATTAAGTGAGAAAAGTTATTGAATTCGGCAGAGAATTTATTGATATTAATTTAGTTACGAGAGATCCAAATGGAATTGAATCTTTAAAAAAAAATCGACACATTTAGTGTTTTGTGAATTGTGCACTTTTGTCTAATTCACCGGTGTGTGTACCAGGAATACAAGGGTGTGATATACCGGTGTGGACGGAATAGGTCCCATAATGAGATCAAGTTACTGCAAACAGATGTTGCCGTTTAAAAGTGTAAATTTTGTATATTTCTATATTTGGCCATGGTGTGGAATTTTGTTGCTATCTTTGAAGAATTAATTAAAAGGCAGGTTATTTTTGCTTTTCTCTCGACAAACTGCCTACTGAAAAAGGAGGTTTCGATGGGAAGTGACGCCAGCGCACAGAAACATAATGCAGCTCCTTCAACAGCACCTGGGACCTTCACGGTTTAGAACAGCAAGGAGCAGCAAACACATGGGAACACCATCACCTGCAAATTCCCCTCCAAGTCACTCATTATCGCGACTTGGAAATACATCACCGTTCTTTCACTGTTGCTGGGTCAGAACCCTGAATCCCAAAATCTCTCCCAGCTCTATGGGCAACGAGGGTGGGGAAACAGGGAATTGCAGCCAACATATAAAACCATGAACATCGTTTTTTAATCATAAACTATAAGGAAACAATAGTTATCTCTGGTATCCAACTGACTACCTATTCCTCAAATCAACATCACCGTCAAAATAGATTATTTGGTCATTCATAGAATCCCTACAGCACGGGCGGCACGGTAGCACAGTGGTTAGCATTGCAACTTCACAGCTCCAGGGTCCTGGGTTCGATTTCTGGCTTGGGTCACTGTCTATGTGGAGTTTGCACGTTCTCCTCATAGCTCTGCGGGTTTCCCCCGGGTACTCTGGTTTCCTCCCACAGTCCAAAGATGTGCGGGTTAGGTTGATTGGCCACGTTAAGAAATTGCCCCTTAGTGTTCAGGGATGTGTAAGTTAGAGGGGATTGGTGGGTATAATATGTACAGATATGGGAGTAGGGCATGGGTGGATTGTGTTTGGTGCAGACTCAATGGGCCAAAGGGCCTCTTTCTGTACTGTAGGGTTCTATGATTCTACAGTGTAGAAGAAGGGCATTTGGCCCCATTGAGACTGCATCAACCGCAATCCTACCTAGTCCCCACCCCCACAATCCACACATCTACCCTGTTAATCCCCTGACACTAGGGTCAATTCAGCATAGCCCATCAACCGAACCTGCACATCTTTGAACTGTGGGAGGAAACCGGAGCAGACATGGAGAGAATGTATGGAACCCGCACAGACAGTGACCCAAGGCCGGGAATTGAACCCAGTTCCCTGGTGCTGAAAACCAGCAGAGCTTACCACTGCGCCACTGTCTCTCCACATTACTATTATTGGAATCTTGCTGTGCACCAATTGGCTGCTGTTTTTTCTACATGCCAAAAATGACTACACTTCGAAAAGCGTTTCATTAGCAGTAAAGTATTTTGGACATCCTGAGATTGTGAAAGGTACTCTGTGAAGGCAGTCCTTGTCTTACAAAAAGGGTATGCAGAGCAGCACGGCGGCACAATGGTTAGCAATGCTGCCTCACAGTGCCAGGGACCAGGATTCGATTCCCAGCTTGGGTCACCGTCTGTATGGAATTTACAGTTCCCCCGTGTCTGCGTGCGTTCCCTCTAGGTGTTCCGGTTTCCGCCTACACTCTAGGGATGTGCGGGTTAGGCTGAACTGCCCGTTTAAATTGCCCCTTAATGTCAGGGGGATTAGCAGGGTAGATTCATGGGGTTACAGGGATAGGGCCTGTGGAAGGGGATTGTTGTTGGTGCAGGCTCAGTGGGCCAAATGGCCTCCTTCAGCATTGTATTTTATTTACTTATTTTGTTTAGTAGAATCACAAGTTGGCTTACGTTAACACTGCAATGAAGTTACTGTGAAAATCCCCTGGTCGCAACAGTCTGGCATCTGTTTGGGTACACTGAGGGACAATTTAGCATAGCCAATCCACTGAACCAGCACAATTTTGGACTGCAGGAGGAAATCAGAGCACATGCGAAAACCCACACAGACATGGGGAGAACATACAGACTCCACGCAGACAGTGATAATCAAACCTGGGTCCCTGGCCATGTGAGGCAGCAGTGCTAAGCACTGTGCCACTGTGCCTATGATTCTATGATATAAGGGCCACAGAAAACACACAACAAAGATTGACTAGATTGAAATGGAGACTATGGCTACAAGAAATGATTGAAGCGGATCAAATATAAGCTTTCAAAATTCTGAAAGATTTTCCATGGGCAAATAATCAAATATTGTTTCCATTCCTTGTCAGATTGCTAACAAGGAGGCACAGGTTAACATTCAAACAGCACAATAAATTTTACAACAGCTTCTGACAAGCTGGAAACACTTCTAGGCACAAGATGATCAAACACAAGTAGTGGAAGTGTCTATCTCTCTTTAAAGTTTCAACAGTAAATACAGTTAAATAAAAAGGATTGAGTGACATGCTGCATCATCACTGCGCACAACTACCTTATTCTATTTCAACAGCAGATGTAAGAATTAAACTTTGGAAAGCAAAGTCAAATTATTTAACCCTTCTTACAAAAACAGACCACCGTATGGATCTCAGTTTGATTCCATTTTAATGGTCCAGGGTGAATATTGCACGCTTAAAACTTTTACTGAACACGTGGCACAGTGGTTAGCACTGCTGCCTCACAGTGCCAGGGACCCAGGTTCAATTCCAGACTTGGGTTACTGTCTGTGCATATTGTCTCCGCCTGCATGGGTTTCTTCTGGGTGTGCCGGTTTCCTCCCATAGTCCAAAGATGCCTGGGTTAGGTGGATGGGCCGTGCTAAATCACCCCTTAGCGTCAGGGGAGGTAGCTGGGTTGATACATAAGGTTGTAGGGACATGGCCTAGATGGGGAATATTGTCAGGGTGGGTTTAATGAGCTGAATGACCTCTTTCTGCACTGTAAGGATTCCATAAGATGTTTGTCGAAGCTTTTCATCTTGCACTCATTAGATAAATTTAGAAAAAAAAAATGCCAGGAAAAAACAATATATTCATACTGTATAAGAAGAGAGTGCTAATTGGTTGGCAAAAAGGTTCTGAAAGGCAGAGGCATTGCAATGGAGAATGCACCAGTTGATGTAAACTGACTGTTAACTGAAAAGCATTGTTTGAAATTAAAACCAGGCTGCTTGACTCAGAATTATATTGTTTCCCCGGCATTGGTGTTTTCTTGTGGATTACGCTAATGGGTACAAAGCGAAAAGATTTGCCAAACAAAGTCAATTTTTCTCAGCAAGTTCTTTACTATTAAACCATAACATGAAAAATTGCTCCTTATGTATTTTGCAGTTCCGTGCGGTTCATTTGTGGGTAGATGTGATATCACACCGGGGCTCATGGGGTACCCTTCACATCTCAAATCCTAAATAGTTGACACTCCTTATAACACAATGATATTCTTGGAGAATCAGAAGGCCCATCCACCCAGTGCTGAAAGCTGGAGAGCTGCGGACACGTCGCCAGGACTTTTAGTCCATTCACCACATTTTGTGCTGGCAAGCTGAATGCAGCAAATGAGAAACTGAGGTTAAAATTCTGTGAGGACTTCTTCCACTGATCTATCATAACATTGGCAGAACCGCCACAGAAATCCTGAAAGGAAAATGCATAAACAATGGGGCATGTTGGTGCAGGAAAAAACAAAGGCGTATTCACAGTTTGGCAAATTCGGAAGTAGAATCATAGAATCCCCACAGTGCAGAAGGAGGCCATTTGGCGCATTGAGTTTGTGCTGACCGCAATCCCATCCAGGCCCTATCCCCATAACCCCATGCATTCACCCTAGCTAATTCCCCTGACACTAAAGGGCAATTTAGCATGGCCAATCCACCTATCCCGCACATCTTTGGGCTTGTGGAAAGAAAATGGAGCACCCAGAGAAAACCACGCTGACACGGGGAGAATGTGTAAACCCCACACAGGCAATGACCCAAGTGCTCGGAATTAAACCCGGGTCCCTGGCGCTGTGAGGCATCAGTGCTAACTACTGTGCCACCCTATTTTTTTTTTAGGGGTTGGGGGGGTGTTGTTGGAAGATAGGGTTATCTGATTCTGGGGAGGAGTCCGATTTGAGGGTGGGTTTAGGGGAGAGAGAGAAAAGTATTTGTCTCTTCAAAGCAACAATTCTCACCTTCCCCAGGAAACTTGGCTGGCCCAGGTTTAATGCTGGGAGGCAGATAAAGTTCGAGACATCCAAACATATTATATATAAATGCTCAACTCAACTCCTGAGAGTAGGTAACTCCTGTCTCAGTTGAGTTAAAAATTGGAAGTGAGTGGGTTGGAAACTGGTTGGAGTCAGGCATGAGGGCTTTAAAAAAATACTTTTATGTCCAACTTGTCAAAAAAATTGATTCATTTTTGAAGGTTGTAATTACTCCCGATGGTTTGAGTCACAATATCTGGAAGTTGCTGGCGCATTTACTCTGCTCCGCGCTTTGCTTCATGCAAATGCCCTCTCATCCTAAGCTGTCCCATTTTGTTTTAAGGACTTTATATTCTGTATAAGGATCATTTGGATTGGATGGGAATTTCCAGCCGCACTTGCCCCAAGACAAAGACCAAAACATTCTTTATGAATGTATCACAGCTCTGTATGGCTCCTGCACTGTCCAAGACTGCAAGAAACTACGAAAGGTTGTGAATAAAATCCAATCCATCACTCAAACCAGCCTCCCATCCATTGACTCTGTCCACACTTGCTACTGCCTCGGAGAAGCAGCGGACATAATCAAGGACCCTGTGCACCCCAGACATTCTCTCTTCCACCTTCTTCTGACGAGAAAAAGTACAAAGTCTGAGGTCACGTACCAATCGAGTCAAGAACAGCTTCTTCCCTGCTGCCATCAGACTTTTGAATGGACCTACCTCGCATTTAGTTGATCTTTCTCTACACCCTAGGTATGATGGTAACACTACATTCTCCAGTTTCTCCCTTCCTTCTCTATGAATGGTATGCTTTATCTGTCTGGCGAGCAAGAAACAATACTTTTCACTGTACACCACTAGATGAGAAGGCGGCATTTGGCATACTTGGTTTCAATGGTCAGAGCATTGAAAAAGGGAGGTGGGATGTCTTGTTGAAGTTGTACAAGGCAATGACAAGGCCAAACTTGGTATACTATGTACAGTTCTGGTCACCCTATTATAGAAAAAATATTATTAAACTGAAACAGTGCAGAAAAGATTTACTAAGATGCTCCTGAGACTTGGTGGTTTGAGTTATAAGGAGAGGCTGGATAAACTGGGATTTATTTCTCTGGAGCGTAGAAGGCTGATGGGTGATCTTATAGCGGTCTATAAAATAATGAGGGGTGTAGGTAAGGGAGATAGTCAACATCTTTTCCCAAAGGTAGGGGAGTCTAAAACTAGAGGAATAGGTTTAAGGTGCAAGTGGAAAGATAGAAAAATGTCTAGAAGGGCAATTGTTTCATACAGAGGATAGTGAGTGCCTGGAATAAGCTGCCAGAGGTAGTAGTAGAGGCAGATACAATTTTCTCTTTTAAAAAGTAGTTACATGGATAAGACGGGTATAGAGGGACATGGGCCAAATGAGGGCAATTGGGATTAGCTTAGTAATTTAGAAAAGGGGTAGCATGAATAAATTGGGCCGAAGGACCTGTTTCCATTCAAAAAATCTCTACGACTCTGTTGTATTTTTACAACGATAAATCCACGATCTAAGAAATTACCACCATCACTTTGCAGCCTTGTTCATGTACAACGCACGCCACACAAAACATCGGAACCATCCAAGTGTTTGCGATCACACTCTCACCTTTGCCGTTCTTGTCCACCAGGGTCATATCCCCACGTGCCTCTGCCAGAACCTCCAGAGTTTTGTCATGTCCCACTTCAGCCGCGATCATCGCAGCAGTGCGCCCGTCTTTATCCATCACATTGGACTCAGCCCCCAGCGAGAGCAGCAGCTTGCAAATCTCCACATCGTTGTTCACCGACGCCAGGTGTAGGGCATACTCGCCCTGGCAGGGTTCGCTCAGATTCACCAAGTGTGGCACTCCAAGAGTCAGCAGCTTCTCGATCTGGGCTTTATCGCGCTGCCTGACATACTGGATCAGTTTATAAACCTGCAGGATCTGAAGGCGCCCCTCCGCTATACCTGTCATCTCACCATTGCCAGCTCGGCCCCTCCTCTCACACTGCAGTCGACTAAATTCATTAAGAAACAAATATTTAGTCATCACAATCATAACCTCTCCCTCATGATCCCTCCCTCCCTCACCCTCTCCCTCAACTCCCTTCCCCTTAACCTCTCCCTTGCCCTCCTCCCCCTTCCCTCCCTCACCCTTCTCCCTCCCTCATGCCCTCAATCCCTCCCTCACCTTCCTTCAACCCTCTCCCTGCCTCACCCCCCTCCCTCATCCCTCCTTCCTCACCCCTCTCCATCCCCTCCCTTACCCTTCCTCCCTCATCCCCTCCCTCTTCTGACCCTTTTCCTCCTTCCCCTCCCTCACCCCCATCCCTCTCCTGCCCTCCCTACCATCTCCATTATTCGTCTCCCTCCCCCTTTCTCCTCCTTTCTGCTCTCCACCCCCATCCTACCTCCCGTCATCCCTCCATCTCCTCCTGTCACTTTGCATTTGGCCCATATCCCTCGATACCCATCTTATCCATGTCACTGTTTAAGTGCTTTGTAAAAGACAAAATTCTACCCCACTTCTACTACTTACTACCCTCGATGAAAAATTTCCTCCTTTGGATTTTTTGTATCTCTTCTCTCTCATCTTAAACCTCTAGTTTTAAGTTCCTCTACCTTTGGGAAAAGATATTGACTACCTAGCTGATCTACACCCCTCATTATTTTACAGACCTCTATAAGATCACCCCTAAGCCTCCTATGCTCCAGGGAAAAAAGTCTCAGTCTACTTAGCTTCCCATTATAACTCGAACCATCAATAGCCAGGAGCATTCTAGGAAATCTTTCATGCACTTTTTCTAGTTTAATAGTATCCTTTCTATAATAGGGTGACCAGAACCATACACAGTATTCCGAGTGTAGCTTTACCAATATTTTGTACATCTTCAGTAAGATGCCCCAACTCCTGTATTCGATGTTCCGACTGACGAAACCAAGCATGCCGAGTGCTTTCTTCACCACTCTGTCCATCTGTGACTTCACTTTCAAGGAGCTTTGAACACGTGCCCCGAGATCTCTTTGTTCTGTAACACTCCTCAACATCCTACTGTTAACTAAGTTCTGCCCTGATTCAATCTACCAAAATGTATCACTTTGCATTTATCTAAATTAAACTCCATCTGCCATTCATCACTCTTCCCCCTCCACTCCCTCATTCCACTCCTTCCAACTGCCCCTCGCTCCACACCATCATTCTCTCCCTCTCTCCCCCTCCCTCGCTCCACCCCCTCACTCGCCCCCTCCTCCACCCGTCATTCTCCCCCTCCCTCCTCCCTCCACCCGTCACTCTCTCCCCCCTCCTCCCCCGTCACTCTCCCCCTCCCTCCCTCCCCCCGTCACTCTCCCCTCCCTCCCTCCCTCCCCCCGTCACTCTCCCCCCCTCCCCCCTCCCTCCCCCCGTCACTCTCCCCCTCCCTCCCTCCCCTCCCCCTCACTCTCCCCCTCCCTCCCTCCCTCCACCCGTCACTCTCCCCCTCCCTCCCTCCCTCCACCCGTCACTCTCCCCTCCCTCCCTCCCTCCACCCGTCACTCTCCCCCCTCCCTCCCTCCCTCCACCCGTCACTCTCCCCCTCCCTCCCTCCCTCCACCCGTCACTCTCCCCCTCCCCTCCCCCCTCCCTCCCCTCCACCCGTCACTCCCCCCCCCCCTCCCTCCCTCCCTCCCCCGTCACTCTCCCCCTCCTCCCCCCGTCACTCTCCCCCTCCCTCCCTCGTCACTTCCCCCTCCCTCCCTCCCTCCCTCCCTCCCCCCGTCACTCCCTCACTCTCACCCTCCCTCCCTCCCGTCCTCCTCTCCCCTCCCTCCCTCCGCCCGTCACTCTCCCCTCCGTCCGTCACTCCGTCACCCTCCCTCCCTCCCCCGTCACCTCCCCCCCCTCCCTCCCCCGTCACTCTCCCCCTCCTTCCCCCGTCACTCTCCCCCCTCCTCACTCTCTCCCCCCCTCGCTCCCTCCCCCCCTCCCCTCACTCTCCTCCCCCCCTCGCTCCCTCCCCGTCCTCTCCCCTCCCTCCCTCCCCCGTCACTCTCCCCCCTCCCTCCCTCCGTCACTCTCCCCCTCCCTCCCTCCCCTCCTCCCGTCCCCCGTCACTCTCCTCCCCCCTCCCTCCCTCCTTCCCCCCTCACTCTCCCCCTCCCTCCCTCCCTCCCCTGTCCCTCTCCCCTCCCTCCCTCCTCCCTCCGTCACTCTCCCCCCTCCCTCCCTCCGTCACTCTCCCCCTCCCTCCCTCCCTCTCCCCCCTCCTCTCCCCCTCCCTCCCTCCCTCCACCCGTCACTCTCTCCCCCTCCCTCCCTCCCTCCCCGTCCTCTCCCCCCTCCCTCCCTCCTCCTCCCCCACCTCTCCCTCCCTCCCTCCCTCCCTCCCCCGTCCTCCCCTCTCCCTCCCTCCCCCCGTCACTCTCTCCCCCCTCCCTCCCTCCCTCCGTCCTCCCCCTCCCCCTCCCTCCCTCCACCCGTCACTCTCCCCCTCCCTCCCTCCCCCCCCCGTCACTCTCTCCCCCTCCCTCCCTCCCTCCACCCGTCCCTCTCCCCCTCCCTCCCTCCCTCTCTCCCCCCTCCCTCCCCCGTCACTCTCCCCCTCCTCCCTCCCCGTCACTCTCTCCCCCTCCCTCCCGTCACTCTCCGTCACTCTCCCCCTCCCTCCCTCCCCCCTCACTCTCCCCCTCCCCCCGTCACTCCCCCTCCCTCCCTCTCGTCACTCTCCCCTCCCTCCCTCCCCCTCACTCTCCCCCTCCTCCGTCACTCTCCCCCTCCCTCCCTCCCCCGTCACTCTCCCCCTCCCTCCTCCCCCGTCCTCTCCCCCTCCCCCCGTCACTCTCCACCCCCCCTCCCTCCCTCCCCCGTCACTCTCCCCCCCCCTCTCCCCCCCTCACTCCCCCCTCGCTCCCCTCCCCCCCTCCCCCTCACTCTCTCCCCCCTCGCTCCCTCCCCGTCACTCTCCCCTCCCTCCCTCACTCTCCTCTCCCCTCCCTCCCTCCCCCCTCACTCTCCCCCCTCACTCTCCCCCTCCCCCCTCCACCCCTCACTCTCTCCCTCCCCCCTCCACCCCTCACTGTCCCCCTCCTCCCTCCACCCCTCATGTCCCCCTCCCTCCCTCCCTCCACCACTCACTCTCCCCCCTCCCTCCCTCCACCCCTCACCTCCCCCTCCCTCCACCCCTCACTCTCCCCTCCCTCCCTCCACCCCTCACTCTCCCGCTCCCTCCCTCCACCCCTCACCTCCCCCCTCCCTTCCTCCACCCCTCACTCTCCCCCTCCCTTCCTCCCCCCTCACTCTCCCCCTCCTCCCTCCACCCTCACTCTCCCCCTCCCTCCCTCCCTCTCCACCCCTCACTCTCCCCCTCCCTCCCTCCCTCCACCCCTCACTCCACCCCTCCACTCTTCCCCTCCCTCCCTCCACCCCTCACTCTCCCGCTCCCTCCCTCCCTCCACCCCTCACTCTCCCCCTCCTCCTCCACCCCTCACTCTCGCCTCCCTCCACCCCTCACTCTCCCCTCCCTCCCCTCCACCCTCACTCTCCCCCTCCCTCCCTCCACCCCTCACTCTCCCCTCCCTCCCTCCACCCCTCCTCTCCCCCTCCCTCCCTTCACCCCTCACTCTCCCCCTCCCTCCCTTCACCCCTCACTCTCCCCCCTCCCTCCCTCCCTCCACCCCTCCTCTCCCCTTCCCTCCCCTCCCTCCACCCCTCAGTCTCCCCCTCCCTCCCTCCACCCCTCAGTCTCCCCCTCCCTCCCCTCCACCTCTCAGTCTCCCCCTCCCTCCACCCCTCACTCTCCCCCGCTCCCTCACTCTCCCCCTCCCTCCCTCCCCCCACCCCTCACTCTCCCCCTCCCTCCCTCCCTCCACCCTCCTCCCTCCCCCCCCCTCACTCTCCCCCTCCCTCCTCCACCCCACCCTCCTCCCCCCACCCCTCACTCTCCCCCCCCTCCCTCCTCCCTCACCCCTCACTCTCCCCCTCCCTCCATCACTCTCTCCCCCTCCCCCCTCCCCACCCCTCACTCCCCCACCCCCCTCACTCTCCCCCTCCCTCCCCTCTCCCCCTCCCCTCCCCTCACCCCTCACTCCCCCCTCCTCCCTCCCCTCCCTCCCCCCTCCCTCCCTCCACCCTCACTCTCCCCCTCCCTCCCTCCCTCCTCCACCCGTCCCTCTCCCCCTCCACTCCCTCACCCGTCACTCTCCCCTCCCTCCCTCGTCACTCTCCACCTCCTCCCTCCCTCCCCCCCCGGTCACTCTTCCCCTCCCTCCCTCCACCCCTCCTCTCCCCTCCCTCCCTCCAACCCCTCACTCTCCCCCTCCCCCCTCCCTCTTCCCCCTCACCCCTCACTCTCCCCCTCCCTCCCTCCACCCCTCCCCCTCCCTCCCTCCACCCCTCACTCTCCCCTCCCTCCTCCCTCCCTCCCCCCCCTCCCCCCTCTCTCCCCCCTTCCTCCCCCCCTCCCTCTCCCTCCACCCCTCACTCTCCCCCTCCCTCACTCCCTCGCCCCTCCCTCCCTCCACCCCTCATCTCCCCTCCCTCCCTCCACCACTCCTCCCTCCTCCACCCCTCACTCTCCCCTCCCTCCCTCCACCCCTCACTCTCCCCCTCCCTCCCTCCACTCTCTCCCCCTCCCTCCTCCTCACTCTCCCCCCTCCCTCCCTCCACCCTCACTCTCCCCCTCCCTCCCTCTCCCCCTCACTCTCTCCCCCTCCCTCCCTCTCCCCCCCTCACTCTCCCCCTCCCTCCCTCTCCCCCTCTCTCACTCTCCCCCTCTCTCCCCCACTCACATCCCCCACTCACACTCCCCCCTCCCCCCCCCTCCCTCCCTCACTCATTCCCCCCCTCACTCACTCCCCCCCCTCACTCACTCCCCCCCTCCCTCCCTCACTCACTCCCCTCCTCACTCACCCCCCCTCCCTCCCTCCCTCACTCCCTCCCTCCCTCCCACTCCCCCCTCCCCCTCCCTCCACTCCCCCCCTCCCTCCCTCCCTCACTCCCCCCTCCCTCCTCCCTCCTCCCCCCTCCCTCCCCTCCTCCCTCCCTCCCCCCTCCCCCCTCCCTCACCCCCCCCTCCCCCCCCTCACTCCCCCCCTCCCCCTCCCTCCCCCTCCCCCCTCCCTCCCCCCCTCCCCCCCCTCCCCCCCCTCACTCCCCTCACTCCCCCCCTCCCCCCTCCCCCCCTCCCCCCCTCCCTCCTCCCCCTCTCCCCCTCCCTCACTCCCCCCCTCCCTCCCTCCCTCACTCCCCCCTCCCTCCCTCCCTCTCCCTCCCCTCCTCCCCCCTCACTCCCCCCCTCCCTCCCCTCCCTCACTCCCTCCCCCTCCCCCTCCCCCATCCCTCCCCCCTCCCTCCCTCCCTCCTCCCCCCTCCCTCCCTCCCTCCCCTCCCCACTCCCCCCTCCCTCCCTCCCTCCCCCCCTCCCCTCCCTCCCTCACTCCCCCCCCTCCCTCCCCCCTCACCCCCCCTCCTCCCTCCTCCCTCCCCCCCCTCCTCCCTCCTCACTCCCCCCCTCCCTCCCTCCCTCCCTCCTCACTCCCACTCCCCCCCTCCCTCCCTCCCCCCCTCCTCCCCCTCCTCCCTCCCTCACTCCCCCCTCCTCCCTCCCTCCCTCCCTCCTCCCCCTCCCTCCACCCCCTCACCCTCTCCCCCTCCCTCCACCCCCTCACTCCTCCCCCTCCCTCCACCCCCTCACCACCCCCTCACTCCCCACCCCCTCACTCCCCCCCGTCCCTCCACCCCTCACTCCCCCCCGTCCCTCCACCCCCTCACTCCCCCTCCCCCCCTCTCCCCCTCCACCCCCTCACCTCCCCTCTCCCACTTCCCCACACTCCCCCTCCACTCCCCCTCCCCTCCCCTCCACCCCTCACTCCCCCCTCCCCCCCCCCCCTCCCACTCCCCCCCCCTCCCCCCCTCCCCCCCTCCCCCCCCCCCCCCTCCCCCCCTCTCCCCCTCCCCTCCCCCCCCTCTCCCCCCTCCCACTCCCCCCTCCCCCCCCCTCGCCCCCCCCCCTCCCCCCCTCTCCCCCCCTCCCCCCTCCCCCCCCTCCCCCCTCCCCCCTCCCTCCCCCCCCTCACTCACTCCCCCTCCCTCCACCCCCCTCACCCCCTCACCTCCCTCCGCCTCCTGATCTTTCATTCCTCTCCCTACCCCTTCCCTCCACATCCTGACCTCTCAGTCCTCTCTCTCTCTCTCTCTCTCTCCCCATCTCTCCTCCTGATCCCTCCTATCTCTTTGTCTGGGTTATCTGGCTGCTGTCACACATTTCTCTCTCTCTTTTCTACTCCACAACTGGGGAATGAAGGGGCCGGGATGTCTATTCAACAACCTGAAGATAAAACACCGAGGACCCGAAACAAAAAAACATTTGAGAAAGTGTCGGATAAACCCAGCGGGTCTGCTGGCATCTGGAGAGAGAAACACAGTTAACACTTGTGTCCAACATGACTCATTCCTATACCTGTCCATAATCATTTACTGGAAGCGACGCAATTTCAGCCCCAGAAAAATGCAGACTAATCAATTTAATCCCCAACAAAACTGTAGATAAGAGTCGTAAGTGGGGTGGGTGTTCATTAAAGCACTTACATCCCGCAGCAAGCAGTGAAGAGATCCCAGTTAAAGCAGTGGGGGAGGTCAAGGGATAGATGTTGGCAGAAGGATATGTCCAGGGATATCCCCACTGCCGCTGCTTCTCCAGTCAGCTGGAAACACCAGAGGGAAACACAAAGGGAGTGTAGCGAGTTTTGGAACCAAAGCACATCGGCTGCCATGGCAACAGAACGCGGCGACATTACCAGTAACAAGGAAATGGAAGGGCTTCCACGCCACGTGGAAGGAAGCATTGCAAAGGACTCCTCAACTCGGGGCAACTGTTGGAGCAGATATTTGTTGCTGGAGGTGTGTGTGTGGTGGTGTGGATTTATTTTGTGTGTCTTTTTTTAAAACTGCTTTTTAACCCGAGACGCGACAGGGATACAGCTGGGCTGCGAGTCTTTAGGGAGGTCTCAGGTGCACTGTTCCAACAGTCTCTCCCCGCAGCTTCGGTGGATGAGCAATGCTTAAATTGCCCTTTAGTGTCACAAAGATGGGCTGGTTGGGTGAATTCGCCATGCTTAAATTGAGCAGGTTAAGTGGGCCGGCCATGCTAAATTGCCTAAGTATCCCAGATGTGCAGGTTAGGTGGATTGACCATGCTAAGTTGCCCCTCAGTATCCAAACATGTTTAGATTAGGTGGATTGACCATGCTAAGTTGCCCCTCAGTATCCAAACATGTTTAGGTTAGGTGGATTGGCCATGCTAAATTGCCCAAGTGTCCCAGATGTGCAGGTTAGGTGGATTGGCCATGTTAAATTGCCCCTTAGTGTCCAAAGATGTGAGGGTTGGGGGATTTAGCTATGGTAAATGCACAGGCTGTGGTGGGCCTGGGTAAGTTGCCTTTTTTGGAGAGTCGAATGGTCTCATTCTGCACCGTAGGGATTCTGGGGAAGGGAGCCATATTGGGTAGGATAGGGAAGAGGAACACGGTTAACCTTCCAGACTGATGTTGACCTTTCATCAGAACTGCAAAACTGGGGTCGGGAAGTCGCACCCAGCAATGAGGATAATGGTTGAGTCTCAGGATAGAAGGTGGGGCCATTTAGGACTAAGATGAGGAGAAATTTCTTCACTTACGAGGTTAGTGAACCTGTGGAATTCCCTCCCACTGAGAAGTCAGATCACTGAAAATATTTAAGAAGGAAATAGATAGGCATTTAGTGTGGGGAGAGCTCAACAGTATGGTGTTGAGATGGAGGATCAGCCATGATCATATTGAATGGTGGGGCAGCCTTGAAGGGCCGAATGGACTGCTGCTCCTTTTCTTTATATTTTTCTAAGGTGGTGAATCTAATGCAGCGAGGAGAGGCAGGTATGGAATTGGGAGGGTTGGCAAGAGCAGATTAGAAAAAATGTATGTTGAATCAGCTCCCTGATGTGTTCTGGCCTCAGTGTCTTTTTGGCAGAGCGTGGATAATTTAACTGTAATTTGGAACAGTTGTGTGTTGGCCGTGATTCAGTCAGTAATGCTCTGAATTGTAAGGGTTTTGGGCCCACAAAGCTGAGGCTGACCCTCCATTGCCCTTCTGAGAGCGTGCAACACCACCAGAGGTGCTGTCTTTTGAGGTCCTGTCTGCCTCCAAGGATGATCTGATGGCACTGTTTCAAAAGGTGAGAGAGAAGCAGATTATGTGGCCTTTTATCACATTGCTACAGTCCCAAAGATGTGCAGGTTAGAGTGCATTGACCATGTTAAATTCTCCCTCGTTGTACCCAAACAGACACTGGAATGTGGTGACTTGGGGATTTTCACAGTAACTTCATTGCAGTGTTAATGTAAGTCTACTTGTGACTCTAATAAATAAACTTATTTGTAAGAGTGCCCTGGTAGAGAAACCATTTCATTTTGGCCTGAGAATTGAGGAAAGGCGATATAAAATAAAGGAGATAGTTGTAAAGTGAGTGAGGAACTGAGGATCTTGAGGCTGTAAGAGCATAAATTATTGAAGGTGGCAGGATAGGTCGAGAGAATGGCTAATCGTGCGGGCATGATCTTGGGCTTCATAAATAAGGGCATAGGATCCAAAAGCTAGTTACAGTAAACTGTCCAGCATCAACGGGGGGTTGTGATCAACCCTGGGCATCACACTTTAAGAAAGACATGAAGTTGTTACAGAGTACAGACAGAAGGTTCAAGAGAATGATGAGCAACCTCAGTTCTGTGGAGAAGCTGTGGTCGTCCCACTTGAAGGAGAGAAGGTTGTGAAGCAACTTGATAGATTTAATTTGATTCATTATTGTCACGTGTATTAGTATACAATGAAAAGTATTATTTCTTGTGCACTATATAGACAAGGCACACCTTTCATAGAGAAGGAAAAGAGAGAGTGCAGCATGTAGTGTTACAATTGTAGCTAGGGTGTAGGGAAAGATCAATAATAAAAGAATAATAATAGTGAGTACACTTATTAGTTAGTGCTTTGAAAACACCCAGTGGTTACGAGAAGTGCTATATAAATGTAAGTTTTTCTCTTAGTTGAGTAGAGTGGATTTTGTGAATGAATTCAGGCACCCTGCTGTGTCAGAGCCCCTGCAGGTGAGAGGAGGGCAGTACCACAAGGAGGAGGTCAGGGTATTGTTAGTGTCCAGGTCTTGGAGGCTCTCAGCATGAAATGGTGCATTTCATTGTAGTTAACCTGTCAATTCTCAGCCTTTTAGTTAATATCTAGTGTAGTCTCTCTGTCCTGCACTTGGTTGAAGTCATGAGGTTACACGGAGGCTTCATTTGATGCAAATGAGATCACGCCTTGGAGGAGGTGAAATCCCTGCTCCAATCAGCTTGGATCATGTATATCTAACCCAAAAGAGGAAGTGGTGAGCTTGTCTTGTCAGCTTGGATCAGGAATACGACTTTAATTGGATATTTTAAAAAAATCAATTCTGAACAATGATGATTCAGCAGTTAGATCATGTAGTGTGAGATTTCTATTTTAAACCCATGAGAAACATGTGTGGAAGAGAGTCAGTCATGCATGAGTGTGGGGCTAGAGTGACAAGTGAGTCAAAGGATCAGTTCTTAAGTCTTCCTGCTCATTTTCTAAGGGCTATTACTTACAGCCTTCTTCCTACAATGAAATTATCTTCCACAATACTAGAACCTTCTTTATAAGTTACATCACCAAAGGCCTGGAAAAAGAGCAAGAATAGTTACTTTTGATTACTTTTATCAATATGTTATTTACTCTCTTTAATTGTTTTCTAGTTGACCTGATTTGACTTATTATTGTCACATGTATTAATATGACATACGAATTGCTGAACAGAGACTGATAGCCAAGTTCCACAAACGATGACAGACTCAACCAGGATCTTGGGTTCATGTCACACTACCTATAACCCCCATGGGCTTGCAAAATCTGACTAACTGTCTTGGTTTGAGACAATTCACATTCTTTAACCTGTACTTAGCCTTCTCTCTTGATTACTCGTTAAGGCTCGCATTCCACCTTATATCTTACAATTGAGTCTGTGTCTATATATGGCCTGTTTGTGAACCCAACTCTCTACTCATCTGATGAAGGAGCAGCACTCTGAAAGCTCATGATTGCAAATAAACCTGCTGGACTTTAGCCTGGTGTTGTGGGACTTCTTACAAGTATTAGTATGCAGTGAAAAGTATTGTTTCTTGCGTGCTATTTAGACAAGGCATAGTTTCACAGAGAAGGAAAGGAGAGAGTGCAGAATGTAGTGTTACAATTATAGCTAGGGTGTTTGAGAAAGATCAATTTAATAGAGGATAGGTCCATTCAAACATCTGATGGCAGCAGGAAGAAGCTGTTCATATGTAAAGGACGTAATGGATTGGTGGAACAGGTGGACAAGTGGCAGATAAAATTCAATGTAGAGAAACCATTTCATTTTGGCCTGAGAAATGAGGAAAGGCGATATAAAATAAAGGAGATAGTTGTAAAGTGAGTGAGGAACTGAGGATCTTGAGGCTGTAAGAGCATAAATTATTGAAGGTGGCAGGATAGGTCGAGAGAATGGCTAATCGTGCGGGCATGATCTTGGGCTTCATAAATAAGGGCATAGGATCCAAAAGCTAGTTACAGTGAACTGTCCAGCATCAACGGGGGGTTGTGATCAACCCTGGGCATCACACTTTAAGAAAGACGTGAAGTTGTTACAGAGTATAGACAGAAGATTCAAGAGAATGATGAGCAACCTCAGTTCTGTGGAGAAGCTGTGGTCGTCCCACTTGAAGGAGAGAAGGTTGTGAAGCAACTTGATAGATTTAATTTGATTCATTATTGTCACATGTATTATTATACAATGAAAAGTATTGTTTCTCATGCACTATATAGACAAGGCACACCTTTCATAGAGAAGGAAAAGAGAGAGTGCAGCATGTAGTGTTACAATCATAGCTAGGGTGTAGGGAAAGATCAACTTAGTGCAAGGTAGATCCATTCAAAAGTCTGACAGCAGCAGGGAAGAAGCTGTTCTTGAGTCGGCTGGTACGTGACCTCAGACTTTTGTATCTTTTTCCCAATGGAAGAAGGTGGAAGAGAGAATGCCCGGGGTATATGGAGTCCTTAATTATGCTGGCTGCTTTGCTGAGGCAGTGGGAAGTGTAGACAGAGTCAATGGATAGGAGGCTAGTTTGTCTGTGGACTACTCTGAGAACCCTTTGTAGTTTCTTGCGGTCTTGGTCAAAAGCAATACCAAACTGTGATATAACCAGAAAGAATGCCTCCTATGGTACATCTGTAAAAGAGGCATTCAAAATTTTGAGGATCGTGTTCAGAGTACATAGAGGGAAACTATTTCCATAGAAGAAAGGAGCAAGAACCTGACACGACTGAATGGTGAAAGAAGTGTGGGAGTCACAAAGAATAATGTTTCACTCAGCAACTGTTAGAATCTGGAATGCACTGCCTGAGAAAGTGGTGGATATTTACTGTCGATGTGAAGTTTGCATGTTCTCCCCATTCCTGTGTGGGTTTCCTCCAGGTGCTCTGGTTTCCTCCCGCATTCCAAAGATGTCTGAGTTAGATGGATTGGCCGTGCTAAATTGCCCCTTAGTGTCCCAAAATGGGTGGATTAGGGGGATGAGAGGGGTAAATATGTGTGGTTGTGGGGATAGAGCCTAAGTAAGATGCTCTGTTGGAGAGCTGGTGCAGATCTGATGGGCCAAATGGAATCCTTGCGCGCTGTGGCGATTGTATGATTCTGTCCTCAGATCCTTGAACCTGCCCCAAAGAGTGGAGGGGAAAGGGATATGGGGTGGGGGATAGCAGTCATTCTTCCCGATGTCTCTGGGTGCCTGCCTCCGGGCTGTTAAGCTGCCACTCTCTGTCGGTTTGGGAAACTGCAGCTTGAGTGGAAAATCCCAGATGGCTTCCTTTAGGAGCTGTTAAGAAGGCTCTTAATGATTCTAATTGGCTGGCAGCCGTATGGGGTCACACATAGCTGTTGCCAGTCCTGAACCCCCTTTGACAAAAGTGACTGGTGCCAGAAACAGGGCACTTTCACCCAGCCACAAGCTCCTGGCGAAGCTGCCAGGGTTCCTTTTACTAAGGTGTCTTTTCTTCTTGATCACGCCTCTGTGAGACACTTTCATATGTTGAAGGCGAAGAACATCGATTAATAATTTAACTGAACCCAGTATTGGAGATAGCATTCCAAGTACAACCCGCACACCCACTCTGCATAATATGTGAATGTAGCAATGTGTCAAGGTCAGGACAGAATGTGCCTCCTGTGCATCCGTTTTTATAATTGCAGCTGCGTAACCAAAAGAATGTGTTTGGTGAAAATATTGCCACTAGGGTTTTGATTTGGAAAAACGCCCAGAGCTGGATAGTGCTAACAACATAACGTACTTGTAGAGAGTGACACTAGATTAACTTGATTGTCATTTAAAACAATCAAAGGATTGTACAGTGTGGAAGGAAGCCATTCGGCCCATCATATCTGCACTGACCACAATCCCACTGAAGTCCTATCCTCATAACCCCATGCATTTGCCTTCCTAATCCCCAACACTTAGGGGCAATTTAGCACAGCCGATCCACCTAATGTGCACGTCTTTGGAGAGTGGGAGGAAACCAGAGGGTACCCACGCAGACATGAGGAGGAGATGCAAATTGCACACAGAAAAATCACCAAACCCAGGTAGCAGTGCTAATCACTATGCTACCATTGCTGCCCTAGAAAAATGTGAACTTGGCATCCAATATCCCTTGGAAACTTCTCATAGAATCATATGAGTTTGCAGTGCTGAAGGAGGCCATTTGGCCCATCATGCCTGTGTTAGCTCTTTGGAAGAGTAGCTGTGATGAGATCTATATCCATCCTCCTGTCTATAACAACAGCTGGTATTTATATAATGCCTTTGGCTTGGTAAAATATCCCAAGGTGCTTCCTAGGAACCCAGCCAAGCAAACATTTGGCACCAAACACATGAAGAAAAATTAGTGCAAATTGGAAGATATTAGCAACCTAAAGCTTCTCAAAAAGATAGGTTTTAAGGAGCAGCAGTCTGGAAGAGAGGGAATTGGAGAAGTTTAAGGAGAGAACTCCAGAGCTGAGGACCTTGCCAGCTAGGGGCAGAGTTTTTAAGTTTATTTATTAATGTCACAGGTAGGCTTACATTAACACTGCAGTGAAGTTGCTGCAAAAATCTCCTAGTTGCCACATTTGGGCGCCTGTTTGGGTACACTGAGGGAGAATTTAGCACGGTCAATGCAGCTAACCAGCACATCTTTCGGACTGTGAAAGAAAACCAGAGCATCCGGAGGAAACTCACGCAGACACGAGGAGAACATGCAGACTTCACGCAGATAGTGACCCAAGCTGGGAATCAAACCCGGGTCCCGAGAACTATGAGCTGCCAATAATGATGCAATTAAACTAAAGGATATTCAGTAGGCATAACTGGAGGAGCACAAGTATCTCGAAGGATTGAAGAGCTGGAGGAGATTACAGAGACAGGGAAGGGGAAGGCTATAGAGGGATTTTAAAATTGAGTTGTTGTTTAACCAGGAGCCGGTATAGATCTGTGATCTATATCTTTGGGGTGGCACAGTGGTTAGCACTGTTGCCTCACAACACCAAGGACTCAGGTTCAATTCCAGCCTCGGGTGACTGTCAGTATGGAGTGTGCACATTCTCCCTGTGTCTGCAAAGGTTTTCTCTGGGTGCTCCGGTTTCTTCCCACAGTCCAAAGATGTGCAAGTTAAGTGGATTGACCCAGACCCTTGGGAATTGAACCCTACTGTCTTGGGAATTAGCAGAGTAAATATGTAGGGTTACGGGAATAGGGCTTGGGTGGAATTGTGGTCGATACAGGCTCGATGGGCCAAATGGCCTCCTTCTGCACTATAGGGACTCTAGGTGAAAAACAATTTGTTCATCTGTGCCCGCGATCATTTACCACCCAGTTACCACCTCTGATTATTGGCCTGAGGGAATAATTTTCTCCATCCACTTTGCAATAACTCCACGTCATCCCAAAAATTGTTATTAGGTCATTTTTAATCTTATTAAATAACAAGGCTGGAATCAAAAACCGTGCTTGGCCATCACTTTCCCTGGGCTGGATAAGGGAGTGGTAGTTATGTGGAGACCAGAAGCCTACAACAGGCTTCAAGAGAAAGTTTATTCATTAGTGTCACAGTAAGGCTCACATTAATATTGCAGTGAAGTTACCTGAAATTCCCCTAGTCGCCACAGTCCAGCACCTGTTCAGGTCAATGCATTGAACTAACATATCTTTGAGGATGTGGGAGGAAACCAGAGCACCCAGAAGAAACTCACGCAGACATAGACCCTGACCCAAACAGGGAATTGAACCCAATTCAATTCCCAGTTCGGAAATAGGGAGGCAGCAGTGCCAAGTACTGTGCTACCACGTGTCCATACTGTATTAAGTTAACCAGCAAAGTATCCCTGATGCACTCTATAAAAGCTCAGATCCTCCCCCCTGACTCCCCAGTGCATTTGAAATGATGTGCAAGCAATGTCAGGGTATTGTGTGAGTCAGCTGAGCTCGCGTGACCAGGGCTGGTCAGCCTGAGTGTGCAAGAACCAGCAGTGATTCACACGATCTGAATCACCAAACCCTCGTCTCATTGTTCAGCACCTGGTTTCTTTTTTATGCTTTGTCATCGTACTTCCCAACTCATGCAAACTCTCTGCTGCATAGACGTGGCCAGAATGCCATTTTCACAAAGCAATGATGAATCATAACTTAGTAAGCCTTCTTTGCAACAGGGCCATGGAACCTTTGAGCTGCAACCTTTGGCTAAGAAATTTTTAAATCTACAAGCAAGGCCACAGCAAATTAACTATATTAAAATTACAGGGTATGTTATATGATGTAATTAACAATATTCTAACACATGGTATGTTACATAGTGCCATTAACTATTGTCGTACAGGTTAAGTTATATACATTGAACTTTTCTTTTCACAGAATCTCACCAATCTTGCCCTCTAGTGTAACTTCTTTTGCCTAATGTTTTTAGAGCACCCTATTTGTATTATCCAGCATTGGATGTTCTTCCCCTCATTGCAGTTCTCTACTACTGGTTCAATACCACCACGGTGGCACAGTGGTAAGTACTGCTGGCAAAGTGCCAGGGACTTTAGTTCGATTCCAGTCACGGGTCACTGTCTGTGTTGAGCTTGCACGTTCTCCCTGTGTCTATGTGGGTTTCCTGCAGGTACTCCGGTTTCCTCTCGGAATCCAAAGATGTATGGGTTGGGTTGATTGGCCATGCTGAATTGCCCCTGAGTGAGATAGGGTTATGAGAATAGGGCCTGGGTGGGATTGTGGTCAGTGCAGGCTTGATAGGCTGAATGGCTACCTTCTGCATTGTAGGGATTCTATGACTATTTCTTTGTGGGAAAGAAGATAATATTGGGGTTAATGATGAGGTACAGTTGCTGCTATGGCTAGTAGCATAGCATTATTTTTCTTCTCAAACTGCACGATCCATATCTGGGGTATATTTGTGTTATGGACAAACAAAGCTTCAGCAGGATTGTAGAATTCGCTCTATAAGCATGTGAGGTGGAAATATAGGCCAAACGCAGTTAAATGGAAGTAATTCTGTTTAGGAAGCCTGGTTAGTATGGACATGTTGGGCCGAAGGGCCTGTTTCCCGTGCTGTGTTGCTCTTTGACTCTTTGACTCTTTCTGTGCTGTAAATCTCTATGACTCTCCTCATACAAAAAAAATCTGGATATAAAGGTACAAATAAGTAAAACTATTCAGGTTACACAAAATAGATTACACGCACAATGCTAGGAGTAAAAGTACAGTTTTGAAGGCCAGCGGTCTGTCTCACCCAATAATTCTTTAAAGGCAGAAATAGGAGGGTAAAAGATATATTTTGATTGCTTTTGACTCCAAAAGTAGCACAGAAATTGCAAGGCTTGACTTAATGTTGTTAATGCAAGTATGGGACAATATTGTGGCCTCGCTTCTGATCTGTTCACATCCAGCAAGGTTTTGCACCGCGAATGGAGCTTCCCAATTTCTGTCCTTATGTGTTACATATTCCACCCACAGACTGTGCGCAGACACACGACAGAGCAGCCAATGCGGAACCCATATGGAAAGGAGTCTTATTTACTCAGGACGCACCATCTGCTCCCTTGTCAGTGCAAGATTAACAAAGTCACACTCCACCAGAAACTGAAAAGCAACACTCAGCCGAGCACCAACTGCTACATCGCATACACTTATTGCAACACAGTATTAGACAGTATGCAAGAATTAGATAGTGATGTGGTGGAAGATCAGGAAGATGAGATGTTGAGCCTCTCTGATGAAGAGATAGCACCAATGTGTGTGGAGTTTGCGTATTCCCTATGTCTGCATGAGTTTCCTCCGGGTGCTCTAGTTTCCTTCCATACTCCAAAGATGTGTAGGTAGATTAGCCATAGTAAATAGCGCCTTAGTGTTCCAAGATGTGTAGGTTCAGTGGATTAATCTTGGTAAAATGTAAGGTTACAGGGATTTAATTTGATTTGATTTAGTTTTGTCACATGTATTGGTATACAATTAAAACTATTGTTTCTTGCACACGATACAGACAAAGCATACCATTCATAGTGAAGGAAAAGACGGAATGCAGAATGTAGTGTCACAGTAATAGATGTAGAGAAGGATCAACTTAATGCAAGGTAGGTCCATTCAAAAGTCTGATAGAGCAGGGAAGAAGCTGTTATTGAGTCGGTTAGTACGTGACCTGAGAGTTTTGTATTTTTTTTCCCAAAGGAAGTAGGTGGAAGACAGAATGTCTGGGGTGCGTGGGGTCCTTAATTACACTGCTGCTTTGCTGAGGCAGTGGGAAGTGTAGACAGAGTCAATGGATAGGAGGCTGGGTTGTGTGATGGATTGGGCTACATTCACGATATTTTGTAGTTCCTTGCAGATTGGGCAGAGCAGGAACCATACCAAGCTGTAATACAACCAGAAAGAATGCTTTCTATGGTGCATCTGTAAAAGTTGGTGAGAGTCATAGCTGTCTTGTATAGGACAGGGTCACCTGACTTGAACGCCTCCGACCTGGACTTCAGCAAGCAGTGGATATCCCCGTTCATCCATGGTTTCTGGTTGGGGAACGCGTGGATTTGCTTCTTTGGGGATAGGGCAGGGGGAATGGACCTGAGTTAAGATGCTCTTTCAGTGAGTTGGTAGAATTGTACTACTTTAGAAAAGGGTGGCAAAGTGATACAGTGGTTAGCACTGATGCCTCACAATGCCAGGGACCCAGATTCGATTCTGGCCTTGGGTGACTGTGTGGAGTTTGCACTGTACCACAGGCCAGTTTTTCCAAGTCAGAGACAGCATGTGCCAAACAATTTCAATAATAAAGATAGTGAATAACCTGTATTGTAGTTTCAGACCTATATTTTCAGTTCAGTTCAGCTTTGTTTTGAGTTCTGTGTTCAAGATGAGTACAGAGAGCTGGCAGGAAAAGCCAGTCTTCCTCTCCAGCTTTCCTCTTTCTTTTCTTTGTTGTAATGATTTAATTTTAAGTTCTTTTCTATAAAAGAAATTCATTTAAACTCCATATTAGTGCCGTCTTCATCTATTGAAAGGAATAAATGGACTCCACAGTATCCAAACTACCTTCTCAGTCAAGGGCCTGATTCTTAAATATGTATCACTATCGATGATTGTCAGTCTGATTTTGGAATTTGGAATCCCTATTAAAGTTTAAAGTTTATTTATTAGTGGCACAAGTAGGCTTACAATAACACTGCAATGATATTACTGTGAAAATCCCCTAGTTGCCACACTCCAGCGCCTGTTTGGGTACACTGAGGGTGAATTTAGTCTGGCCGTTGCACCTAACCTGCACATCTTTTGGACTGTGGGAGGAAACCGGAGCACCTGAAGGAAAGCCACGCAGACATGGGGAGAATGTGCAGACTCTGCATAGAGAGTGACCCCAGCTCGGAATTGTACCTGGGTCCCTGGCACTGTGAAGCAGTGTTGCTAACTACTGTATGCCATGGTACCCCTCTATGTGTTAGTAAGCCTCTGTCTGTCATTCCTGTTTGTTAAGAGTGCTGCGTTAAGCTTCATTGTGTGGCACTTCAACAGATTTGGCCCCTGTAACTATTGTGTTAATATGAATTATTTTTTGGTGATGACCCCATTTCGCTTACATGAAATGGAATCACAGCCTTTCCTATTTTGTTGTGTATTATCCCAATGTTAGGCACTAGAGTGGCTACTTGCTTTGGTTAGTAACGCTGTGAACCCAAGGGACAGCAGTTAGCATTGCTGTCTCACAGCACCAGGGACCCTGGTTCGATTCCCGGCTTGGGCCACTGTCTGTGAGGAGTCTGCGTGTTCTCCTTGTGTCTGCGTGGGTTTCCTTTGGTTGCTCTGGCTTCCTCCCACAGTCCAAAGACGTGCTGATTAGATGCATTGGCTGTGCTAAATTCTCCTCAGTGTGCTCAAACAGGCGCTGGAGTACAGTGACTAGGGGATTTTCATAGTAAATTCATTGCAGCGTGAATGTAAGCCTACTTGTTGCACTAATAAATAATTAGTTGATGGCAAAACAGAGCTTCCGTGGTGATTTTCTTTCAACAATATACATTAAACTAGTTGAGTCCTCTAATATGAGTACTTTGTAAGACATTCGTGAGGAAACGTTGCAGTTTGTGAAGACCTTCTGCTACTTTACAAGGAATCGGAGAAGGCCAAGCATTTTTAAAGCACCTTAGTATATATCTCTTTAAAAATCCCAAAGCACTTCAAGTACAGTAAATGACTTTGAAATGATGTGATTGCTGTTATCTAGGCAAACACACGGACTATCACTTAAATAGCACTTGTCTGTGCAGTGAGTGGTGCTCCTATGGTACTCACCGTATTGGAGAGACCGTAGACTGAAGATTGGTGAGTAGGAGGGCTGTCCCTTGATCCCAGAAACACCAAAGTTGCCTCCCTACTGCAATATAAAATGCACTGCCAGATCTTGGAAAGCCTGTGTTTGTGAGAATTCCTCCTTCAGAGATTCCAGCTCCTTCAGTGGGCTGATCCTTTGGGATTTTAAAAAATTCATTCATGGGACATGGACACACTGGCTGGCCAGTATTTATTGCCTAATCTGAGTTGATCTTGTTCAGAGGGCAGTTGAGTTAATCACATTGCTCTGGCTCTGATGGAGGTCAGACCAGGTAAGGATGGCAGATTTCCTTCCCTGAAGAGCATTAGTGAACCAGATGGATTTTTCCAACAATTGACATTGGCTTCATGGTCATCAGTAGATTCCTAATTTCAGATTTTTTTTTAATTGAATTCAAATTCCATCATCTGCCATGATGGGATTTGAACCCAGATCTCCAGAACATTCGCTGAGTTTCTGAATTAATAGCAATAACACCACAAGGCCATCGCTTCTCCTAGGACAAGTGGAAGCCAAAGAGGTAATGAAAAGGGTGGTGGTATTTTTAATCCCGAAGTGTACATTTTCCAAACCTTCTGACATGAGTTGTATGTCTAATTTTAGAGGTGAGAGAATACTCGTTTAAATGCAAAACACTTCTCTACATATTCCACCACTTGCTAGTTACCTCTGCCCGCTTTGCTAACTTGACAGAGAAAACAGAATTTCAATATTTATATGCTGGAGTTGAAAGGTGAAAATCGCTATCACATTTTATTCTATTGTGGAATATTGGAGTGATCAGCCAAACATTAATTATTATAGTGCAAAGCTGTTAGAAACTTCTGCTTTGTCATGCGTCCCAGGACAATGTTGTTTTAACTCCCCCCTGCCCCCCACCAGCATCCAGGAAATCATAGAATCTGTACAGTGCAGAAGAGGGCATTTGGCCCTTTGGGTCTGCACCTTCTCTCTGATAGAGTATCTTACGCAGGTCCTTTCCCCCACCCTATCCCTGTAATCCCACTCATTTACCATCTAACCTACATATCTTGGACACTAAGGGAGAGTTTAGCATGGCCAATCCACCTAACCTGCACGGTGGGAGGAAACCGGAGCACTCGGAGGAAATCAACGCAGACACATTTCAGTAGATTGAACCAAGGCAGGACTCGGTTAATGGTAGGGTTTCAGGGAGAGTTGCAGAACAAAGAGATCTAGGGGTACACACTCATTGCTCCTTGAAAGTGGAGTCACAGGTGGACAGAATGGTGAAGAAGGCATTCGGCATGCTTGGTTTTATAGGTCAGAATATTGAATACAAGCGTTGCAATGTCTTGTTGAAGTTGTTCAAAACATTGGTAAGACCACACTTGGAATACTATATGCAATTCTGGTCACCCTATTATAGAAAGGGTATTATTAAACTAGAAAGAGTGCAGAAAAGGTTTACTGAGATGCTACCAGGACTTGATGGATTGAATTATAAGGAGAGGCTGGATAAACTGGGACTTTTTTCTCTGGAGTGTAGAAGGCTGAGGGATGATCTTATAGAGGTCTATAAAATAATAAGGGATATAGATTGGCTAGATAGTCAATATCTTTTCCCAAAGGTAGGGGAGTCTAAAACTTGAGGGCATAGATTTAAGGTGAGAGGGGAGAGACACAAAAGAGTCCAGTGGGGCAATTCTTTCACACACAGAGTAGTGAGTGTCTGGAGTAAGCTGCCAGAGGTAGTAGTAGAGGCAGGTACAATTTTATCTTTTAAAAAACATTCAGTTACATGGACAAGTTGGGCCGAAGGGCCTCTTTCCATGCTGTAAATCTCTATGACATGGGAAGAATGTGCAAACTCCACACAGACAGTGACCTGAGGCTGGAGTTGGAACATGGGTCCCTGCCGCTGTGAGGCAGCAGTGCTAACCATTGTGCCACTGTGCCACCTTTCAGTCAGTATGTTAGTTATTGTTGAGTTCAATGTGATTATAATCCAGAGTTGACAAGGAATTAACGTTCTGCAATCTGCACTAAATCACAGCAAAAAAATTCTCTTTCAGGCAATATATTTATATACACCTTGGCAGTGACAGGGTGGCGAGGAGCAGCTATAATTAGTCATGTAGACACATGTCACAATGTGTCTGAACACTTCCTTTCACATCTGCAATCTACTTCTGACGGGTGGTCACGTTGAAAGGAGAAAATGCCTCAACTGCCAGCAATAAATCGCCAAAAGTGAAAAGCATTTGCACCGTCTCAATTTACTTCTTATTAAACAGGGTGCATAACTTCTATAATTCAGTTGTAAGTTGACAGTTTTATTCAGAAAAACCATAAGCGTAGCAGAGAATTAAAGGAAAAAGTCCCAGTGATGGAACAGGCAGCTTTTTGACTCTGATGCGAAGGTGTATTTATGAAGCATAGTTGCAATCAACAAACATTATGCATGACTGGAATGTTTGATCTTGGCAGTATTTAAATTTTAAGTTTATTTATTAGTGTCACAAATAAGCTTACATTAACATTGCAATGAACTCAGTGTGAAAATCCCCTGGTCGCCACATTCCGGCACCTGTTTGGGTACAGTGAGGGGGAATTTAGCATGGCCAGTACACCTAACCAGCAACCAAATGCTGGAAAGTCTCAGCAGGTCAGGAAGCATCTGTAAGGAGAGAAAAGAGCTGACATTTTGAGTCCAGGTAACTCTTTGTCAAAGTTTACCTTGCATGTAACCTCCAGGATTACAGGTACCTTCAGGATGTACATTCTTCAAATGCTTTTATCCAACGTGTTTTTTGGACTGTGGGAGGAAACCGGAGCACCCGGAGGAAACCCATTCAGTCACACAAACGGGGAATCAAATGTGGGTCCCTGGTGCTGTGAGGCACTGTGCCACTGTGGCACCTCCGCGTTTGACAGAATTCTGCATTTGCTTACTGTAGGCATCTCTCACTGAATGAATTATTTTTAAAGGCAATAATATGAGTATTAAGCAATAGGGAAGTGATTTTGAAAATTGGCGTGCTGTACTGGAATGCTGTGCTCTTGTGTAAGTCTTCCAAGAGTTTTCCATAGAAGACTACAGCACAGAATGGGTACACCCAACCCATTGTGTCTGTGCGTGCAGTTTCGAAGAGCAAGCCAGTTAGTTCCATTCGCCTGATCCTTCTCGTGTTCTGCCCTTTTGTCTCATTTATCCAATTCCATTTTGAAGGATCATTCCAGACCCTAATCTTTCATCGCATTTAAAAATAAGGTTTCTTCATAGAAGCATAGAAAACAGGAGCAGGAATAGGCCATTTGGGACCTTTAAGCCTGCTCTGCCATTCATTATGATTTTGTTTGATCATCCAGCTCACTAACCTGTTCTTGTTTTCCCCCTATATCCATTGATCTCTTTAGCCCCAAGAACAATATCTATTTCTTGAAAACAAACTATGGACAATCTTACCAAAAAAAAAAGTCAAAATCCGTATGAACTCTGACAACATTCTAGTTGTACTTTTGAGAACTTGCACTCCAGAACCTGCTTCTAGCCAAGCTCTTCCAGTCTAACTACAGCACTGTTGTTTCCTCAATAAAGTGCAAAATTGTCCAAGGATTGTCCACAAAAGGTTAATTCATGTTTGCTCTTGATTCATTCACCGATTGTAGAGATTCTGAGATTCAAAAAACATTCCTTTGCCAAGGAGGATGATATTGTCAAATTGTTTTATCTGGCTGACATTGCCATATGGACACAACAGTTTCATTTCGATTAGGGGTGTCATGGTGGCACAGTGCCAGGGATTCTGGTTTGATTCCTGGCTTGTGTCATTGCTGCGAGAGTTCCTCAGGATAGTTTCCAAGGCCCAGCTATCTTCATCAATAACCCTCTTTTCATCATATGTTCAGAAAAGGGATGTTCGCTGATGATTGCATACTGTTCAGTAACATTTGCAACTAGATAGACTTCTGCACTATGTCCATACGCAGCAAGACCTGGACTCTGGGCTGATAAATGGCAAGTTGCAGTCATACCACACAAGTATCAGGCAATGACCATCTCCAACAAGAGAAAACCTAACCATCTCTCCCTAACATTCAATGGCACTACCATTGGTGAATCCCCTATGATTAACACTGGGTAGATTGCCTTTGACCAGAAACCTAACCGGATAAAGTGTATAAATACTGTGAATATACAAGCATGTTAGAGGTTGGAAATTCTGCAACTCCCCTCCTGATTCCCCACAACCTGTTCGTAATGTAAGGCTGGCACAGTGGTTAGCATTGCTGCCTTGCTGCATCAGGGATACAAATTCAATTCCAGCCTCGGATCACTGTCTATGTAGAGTCTATACATTCTCCTTGTGTCTGCGTGGGTTTCCTCCAAATGCTCCAGTTTCCTCCCACTGAACAAAAATGTGTGGGTTAGTTTGATTGACCATGCTAAATTCACCCTCAGTGTCAGGGGAATTAGCAGGGTAAATGTGTGTGGTTACGGAAATAAGGCCTGGGTAGAATTGTGGTTAGTTCAAACTTGATGGTCAGAATGGCATTCTTCTGTACTGTAGGGATTCCAGGATTCTAAGGCACAAATCATTATGGAATACTCCTCACTTGCCTAGATGATTGAAGCTCTAACAATAGTCAAGAAACTCAACAACTTCCAGAACAAAACAATTTGTTTGTTCAACACTTATTCAACACCTTAAATATTCGCTCCTGCAAACAATGGTGGTGCACAGTTTCAGGCAAGCCCCAAAAGCTAGTGGCGTTTTCTACCAAATAAACTTGTTGGACTTTAACCTGGTGTTGTGAGACTTCTTATTGTGTTTACCCCAGTCCAATGCTAGCATCTCCACATTGTGCACAGTTGCAGCAGTTTGTATCAACTACAAGATGCACGGCAGTAATTTGCTAAGGTTCCTTTAGCACACCTTCCCAACGTACAATCTCCAGTCCCTGGAAGTAGCAGGAGAATGGGAACACCACCACCTGCAACTTCTTCCCCACCCACTCACCATCCTGGCTTGGAAACGTATCGTCCATTCCTTCACTGCAGTTGAATCAAAATCCTGGAACTCCCTCTCGAACAACAGTGTGGGTGTTCCTCCACCACATGGATTCCAGCAACTCGAGGAGATGGCTCACTAACACCTTCTCAAGTGTAATTACAGTTATGCAATAAACTCTGGCCGAGCCAGCAACGCCCACGGCCCACGAATTACATTTTAAAAAAGCAATGTGTTCACACCTACGTGTCATGTTTGTGTGTCATCTTTTTCTCTCTCTGAAAGCTGGAATATTGCAATCGGATTTCCCACTGTTACTGAGAGATATTGGATTTGAATGTTAGCTTTGGAGGTAGAAAGCAGAGTCATGACTGTCTATAGGTCCAACAGTTCCCACCACTTCCTCGGGGGAAAATATCAAGTTGGGATTTTGACTGGTATCCCATTAAATGGCATGGAGACTGGTTGCTGTCCATAGGTTCACCACTCTTTGGGTGAAGAAATGTCTCCCCATCTCCATCTTGAATGGTCTATCCCGAATCCTCAGTCTATTACCCCTGGTTCTGGACACCTCCAACATTGGGAATATCTTCCCAGCATATCCAGCACTTTCTGTTTTTATTTCAGATTTCCATCATCTGCAATATTTTGCTCTTGCTCTAAAGAACAAATTAAACGCTTGTCCGAAGCACCACAGGTAAGGGGGTGAGTGACTTCTTGAAGCCGAGAGGCCAATTAGTGGACTTCTGGCTTAAGAGGCCAAAGGTGGACAGTGGTTAGCACTACAGCTTCACAGTGCTAGGGACCTGGGTTTGATTCCCGGCTTGGGTCACCGCCTATGAGGAGTCTGCACATTTTCCCCATGTCTGCGTAGGTGGAGCTAGAAGACCTTGCTTCAATGTCACTGAAAAGTTTCAAAGAACTCAGCTTCACGCAATTCCAGGCTCTGGCCACCGGGTGGTGCTTCAGACAAGTGTTTAATTTGTTCTTTCGAGCAAGAGCAAAATAGACTTGAGGATTTGGGGTAGACCATTCAGGATGGAGATGAGGCGACGTATCTTCACCCAAAGAGTGGTGAGCCTGTGGAATTCATTACCACAGGGAGTAGTTGATGCCAAAACCTTGAATGTATTCAAGAGGCGGCTGGATATAGCACTTGGGGGTGAGTGGGAATGGTTATGGGGAGAAAGCAGGATTAGGCTATTGAATTGGACGATCAGCTATGGTGATGAATGGTGAGTAGGCTTGAAGGGCCGAATGGCCTCCTTGTGCACCTATCTATGTTTCTATATTCTCAGTATCCATGCAGAGAGAAACACACTCAACATTTTAGGTCAACCATGTTTCACCGGAATTGGGAGATGTTGGAGATGCTATAGTTGATTGGTTACGGTCTTACCTTGCACACAACAAGATGATTGTGACTGGCCAATCTCCTCAGTTCCAGGACATAGCTGCAGGAGTTCCTCAAGGCAATATTCTGGGCCTAACTTTCTTCAGATTGCTTCATCGATGGTTCCCTTCAATCAAAGATTAAGAAGAAATTAAATACAGCTCCTGGGGCTAAAAGGACCATGGGATATGGGAGGAACAGAGGATCAGGATATTGAATTTGATGATCAGCCACGATCATAATGAATGGTGGAGCAGGCTCGAAGGGCCAAATGGCCTATTCCTGCTTTGATGTTTCTATATAAGTAGAATGCTCACTGATTGTACAATTTCAGTTCCATTTGAGATTCCTCTGACACTAAAGCAATCATGCCTGCTTTGGAGCAGACCCAAACGATGTGCAGGATGCTGTTGATAAGTGTTAAGTAGCACTTGTGCCACACAAGTACCAGGCAATGACTGCCTCCAACAACACAGCATAACCCTTTGACTTTCAACGAGACCACCACTGCTGAATCCCCCACCATCAATATCCACTGACCAGAAGCTTAGCTAGACCAGCTATGTAAATACCATGGTTACAGGAGTAGGTGAGAGTTGGGAAGTCTGTGATACTATTCACTTAGCGTTGTTCCTAAACCTGCCCACCTCCCCCCACCCCCGGTGGACAAACTGAGAATGTAGTGCAACATTCTCCAGAAAGTTGAACGAATGCAGCATGAACAACATTGAAAAAGCTCAACATTTTGATGGTTAAAGCAGCCCAATCAACGAGCATCCCACTCACCACCTTAAACATTCACTCCCTCCTCCACCCTCAACCAATACTGTTGGAGTGTCAGACCATTGACAAGAAGCACTTCAGCAACTGGTCAAGGCTCTGTCAATGCCACCCTTCAAATCCATGACCTCTAACCCCGGAAGGACAAACAGGCACATGGGAATACCACCACTGGCAAATACAATTCACTCACCATTCTGACTTGGAATTGCAACATCTTTCCTTCACTGTCGCTGGGTCAAGATCCTGGAACTTGCTCCTTAACAGCAGTGTGGGTGCACCTACACTGTACGGGGTGCAGCAGTTGAAGAAAATGCTTATACGTCGCCATCTTAACAAGCGTAATTAAGGATGGGCAATAAATGGGAGGTGCGGTGGCACAGTGGTTAGCACTGCTGCCTCACAGCACCAGGGACCCGGGTTCAATTCCAGCCTCAGGTCACTGTCTATGCGGGGTTTGCATGTTCTCCCTGTGTCTGTGTGGGTTTCCTCTAGGTGCTCCAGTTTCATCCCACAGTCCAAAGATGTGCAGATTAGATTGATTGGCTGTGCTAAATTGAACCTAATGTCAGGGGGATTTGCAGGATAAATGAGGGTTATGGGAATGGGAACTGGATGTAATTGTGGTTGGTACAGACTTGATGGGCTGAATGGCCTCCTTCTGTAATGTAGGGATTCTGTGACTTCTATGTTGGCGAAGCCAAGATCACCCAAGTAATGAATGAATGCATTTTTTTAAAGGATTAAATCTAACTTTGTTTAAGCCCCATACAGAAGGAGGAGGATAAAAGTAAATTACTGCAGGTGCTTGAATCTGAAGCAAAAACAGAAAATGCTGGAAAATCTCAGCAGGTCAGAGCTGTTTCTCTCTTTACAGATGCTGTCAGACCAGCTGAGATTTCCCAGCATTTTCTGTTTTTGTTTTAGAAGCAGGGGAGAGTTGCTCTTTGCTAGTCATCTTTCTTCTCTCCAACGCAGGTAAGATAAACTCAGATCTACAGAGATGTTGCAGTAATTAGCAGTAACTCCAACATACTCCATCGTATTTCCACATCTAAGTAACCATATAATATTTTAAGTAACTTTCCAGTATTTTGTGACTTTCTTTTAAATTTCAGCAAGCATTTCGTATAGAATCATAGAAGAGAACCATAGAATCCATACAGTACAGAAGGAGCCTGTTCAGCCCATAGAGGCTGTGTGGATAATAACCCCACATAGTTATCCTGCTAATCCCTCTGAAACTAGGGTCAATTTAGCATTGCCAATCAACCTAACCTGCACATCTTTGGATTGTGGGAGGAAACTGGAACACCCGGAAGAAACCCAGACAGACATGGGGAGAATATGTAAACTCCATACAGACAGTGACCCAAGCTGGGAATTGAACCAGACTCTCTGGAGCTGTGAGGCAGCAACGTTATAATCCGTGGCATTGTGCCACCGTGCTGTAATCCCTCTGTCAGATTAATTTACTCAGTCAATCTGAATGTTCAAAACGATTATCTACATTTGCGTTCTGGGATCTGGATAGCCTTGAATGAAACCATTTAAGGTTAAAAAAAAAGAAAGTTAGAAATAAGGTAAATGTTAAAACAGAAATTCAAAGGGAGGCATAGAGGTGGGGAGGAAGAAAAAAACATAATGGAAAGCAGATAAGTTTTATTTCAAGTTTATTTATTTGTCATAATAGGTTTATATTAACACTGCAATGAAGTTACTGTGAAAATCTCCTAGACATCATGCTCTGGCACCTGTTCGGGTACACTGAGGGAGGATTTACTATGGCCAGGGCACCTAACCATCTTTCAGACTGTGGGAGGAAGCTGGAGCACTTGGAGGAAACCCATGCAGACACGGGGAGAATGTACAGGCTCCACACAGACAGTGACTCAAGCTGGGAATCGAACCCAGGTCCCTGGTGCTGTGAGGCAGCAGTGCTAACCACCGTGCCACCATGCTGCCTGTAGACATTGAGGCAGCCATGCCAACGACTGTGCCACCATCTCATGTAAAGTTAGTACTTAGAATGCCAGTAAGCCAATGATAGCTGCTTTTTTTTTTGCAAATTGATAACCCACTTTTTAGTTTGGAGCACAATAACAATGTTTGACAATAAAGCTACTCCCTAATATCCTGGGAGTTTAACCCTTCTGTCATGGTTTTGTAAGCTGGTGACTTTCACAATACTGGTCTGGGAAGCTGGAATATTTAATGTAAGCCAATCCATAATGTGTAGTGTCCATTTGCCTGGGCAGCATCTGTCTAACAATCCTTGAAATTTCCAGACCATTTCTTTGTAATGTCCCAATTTTCACAATTATGTTTTTCACCATTCTCCACCTCCCCATCCCTTCCCACAAATGAATGCCCAGAGATGTACAAATATATCTGATGCTGAAATGGGGGAGGGATGGAGTTTCCATTAAATCTCACCCTCCCAATGGGGCAGGGTTAACTTGCAGAGAGGGAAGAAAGGTTTGACAGGCGAATTGTGCAGTTATGTATGCTGATGTGTATCAGGACATAAACCAGAGCTGTCTCTCTCTCTCTCTCTCTCTCTCTCTCTGTCCTTTTTTCCCTCCCTATTTCACAATGTTCAGAATGGAAGAATTGCCTGTCCCTTCCAAGGCATTTAGGGCATTTCCCAAAATTTGAACATCCGCATCATTTCCTGGAAGCCCTTTTATTCCACTCCCCGTAGGGAGGACACTGGTCCCAAATTAGTGCTGGCATTATCTATGCTCAGAGGTGACGGCCCCAACGTTTGGGCTAACTTGACCATGGGGCGCTTGACACATCAAAGGATATCTTGCAACCTTGAATTCTGATTCATAAAGTGCCCACAAAAGGTAGAATGAAACCTTATGACTTGGATCTACTTAGGGTGGCGTTATCCACCTTGTCTGCCTGACATGTAAAGAGCGACAGATCCCAGCCTCACCCCCTCCCCCTCTCCCATTTTCAAAGGCTTGCAAGAGTGATAAAACCCAACAGGATTCAGATCATTTGGGGACCAAAGGGAAGACAAAATGCTGCCAAAAATGTGAAATTAAAATTAAAGGGTGCGAATACTGGGGCATCTATGGGGGGAGAAATATAGAGTTAACGCTTCAGTGTAAAAGATCACCAACATGAAATGTTGGCTCTCTTTCTCACTACATAAATACCGCCTTGACCAGCTGAGTGTCTTCTGTCTTTTTATTTTTATAAATGATTAGGTATTTACAATGTATACCCTGGCACTGGGATGCTCAATTCCTTGAGTGTTGTCTCCAGCACTCATGGTAGGTTTGAAATACTGTATTGCAATTGTGTGTCCATAATATATATAGAGAGGGGAACTACCGCAAGTGGACACGAGTCCAAAATTAAAACCTTACTTTCCAATAAAGTGATAAGGCAACAATTCAACGAATTTACCCACCATGTCACTGTAATGTGTGCACATGGGACATGCTTCAGCTGAATTAAACTCAATCTACGCACAAAGTTTCTTTTAAGGTGAATGGATGGCATTAGGAATATTCCCTTTGAATCCCTTCTGATGGTGGAATATGGAATTATTGGGCAGCATGGTGACACAGTGGTTGGCACTGCTGCTCCCAGTGCCAGGAGTCTGGGTTCAGTTTCTGGTTTGGGTCATTGTCTGTGTGGCATCTACATGTCTGCGTGCATTTCCTTAGGGTGCTCCGATTTCCTTCCACAGTCTGAAAGATGTGCTGGTTATGTGCATCGGCAATGCTCGGTTCTCCCTCAGTGTACCCGAACAGGCATTGGAATGTGGCAACTAGATTTTTACAGTAACTTCATTGCAATGTTGTTAATGTAACACCTGTGACACCTATGAATAAATTTAAACGTACTGTTGGCGATTTCCATACACCAACTTGATAAGAATGCATTGGGCAAACTCAATAGTGTCATTCAGCATATCAAACGGACTGCATTGATATTTCACGCCCAGTGTTCACTGGGAATGTTAAAAAGCTACGATGCATTTCTTTTTATATATATATATATAGGGGAATGAGTAGTCCAGCATTTATTGCCCATCCCCAACTGCCATGAAGAAGTTGATATCTCATGGGTCAGTTGGCTCTTGGAAGGGAAGTCGCTGCCATATACCCCCGCGAGGGGCACATACTCTGGAACAAGGGAAGGAAGGGGATGGGGTGGGGGCAGGAGAGGGAGAGAGAAATCCTGGGAGCAGCTGCCGATGACTCAAAGCCAGTGTCTGATGTTGGTCTCTCAGCCAGGTCTATATAAAGCACTGACGTCAAAGGCGGACATGCTCGATGGGGACCAGAGCTGTTGCCATTGAAGAAAGAAAGAGAGAGAGAGAGAGAGAGTGGGGAGGCTTAGACAAGCACTTGCTACAGTCACACACACACACACACACACACGTACAGAGAGGCATCGCTAGCAAAGAAACAGCAGCAGCGGATACCCTGTCTCTCCTACAACATCCAGCCAAGCTAACAGAAGTTGGGAGCTGCCCCCCAAATTTCTTTCTTCTACAAGTCCAGGTGAGAATATTTCAATTGTGCAAGACTTTCACAGAGAACACGGAAAGTCCCTGGCCAGCAAGCGGTGCGTTAGCTATTTTAACTCAATTGCTAGCTATTTAAATTCTATTTTTTAAAAATATACAGATATATTTGTAGATGTCCTTTTCAATAGGACTTACCTGTGCATGTGTGTGTGTTTTGTTTCAATATACGGGATTTAATCTCCTTGCCGCCTTTGGGAGATTTCAGTACCTTGGACAGCGGCAGCTGGGAGCAAGGCAATGTGGACTGCTCTGTCCAGCCTCCCCAATATGTTTCAGAACGCCCCGATCGCTTGTTCAGCTTTACCAAAGACACGCCCAAGGTCTACTTTACAAGGGAAGGAACTGGAAAATTCCCCCCTCCCCTCCACGCCCCCACCCATCCCCAAAAGAAAAGGAGGTGATAAATCTCTTGTTGCTGGAGGAAGCGGGAGCAAGTCCTGAGCTTTCCCCAGACCTGGGGGCTCTGTAGAAATTGCCTACTGCTTCAATTATTATTGAGCTTATTCTCCATGTTGCGAACAATGCATTAAGTTAAAGGCGTTTCCGATTGTCTCCCTCTCTCTGTCTCTCCGGCGTAAGCGCCTGATTGTTATCCTAGACTATTTAGCCTTTTCATCATTTGAGCTTTGTTAAAGTTCCATGAGTAGCCACCTACTAATCTTCACGGAATTACGTCAAATAAAATCCTTCCACGTGTCTCCGGGGAGAATATGGACGTGGCTTGATCGAAGTGGAGAGGTTATTGTGTTGGGTGTTTTCCCACATTTGTATTTTCATTGTGTGTTTTCTATATTATTGCGCTATGTTTTTTTTTTATTGCACTGTGGCTCCACCTGTGGTTATTGTTCTCGAGAAATGTCTGGGGAGGATTGAGTTGCAAATCAAAGTTCTAAATTCAGGCCAGTTCGAACTGGAAACTTCACCGAGGGACGTCCAGTGTCCTGAACGCTTGATGCTAGAAGGTCAGCCAAGAAAATAGGGATTAGGGTTCTGACACACAGGATAGTATTGGGCATGTTACCATCGGCTACTGGAAAGAAAAAGGGGCTTGGGTCAAAAGTGTACTTAGTGTCACAAGTAGGCTTACATTAACCCTGCAATTAAGTTACTGTGAAAATCCCCCAGTCACCACACTACAGGACTAGGGGACACTGAGGGAGAACTTCGCATGACCAGTGTAGCTAGCCAACACATCTTTCGGACTGTGGGAGGAAACCGGAGCACCTAGAGGAAACCCATGCAGACATGGGGAGAACATGCCAACTTTGTACTGACAGTGACCCAAACCAGGAATTGAACCCAGGTCCCTGTTGCTGTGAGGCAGCAATGCTTAACTACTGTGCTGTAGGGATTTCATGCTTTTAAGGGACTGGTAATCAGCTTAGAAATCGGGGTGACGGGGTGGGGGTGGGAGTGGAGGGGGAAACACTTGGATAATATTTGAAACTGTTTGATTGGATGGTTTCCAGAACCTCTATTCAGAGTCATGAATGTCTGTGCATTTAAAAAACTGTTTCATGGTACACAAACCATCATCCCACCCCCATTGTCACAAGGTTCCACCACTCCTGGTGACAGCATTGTCAATTCACAATGCTTGTCCCAACATTCTCCCATCTTATTTTGCTACCTCGCAGTGTAGTTGTGGATTCTCAATGCTAGATATCTCTATGGAGTGAGTTTTGAAGGCAATGGGCAGGATATTAAATTGGAATAAGAATAATATTTGGAGGTCTTCTTACTGTGTTTACTCCAGTCCAACACAGGCACCTCCACATCATTATTAAATTGGAGGCAGAGAAAAAGATAGCAGATGGATAGAGGTGAGGGAGGGCATTGTAATCCAGGGAGGGTCAAATGTATGCCCTGTTGCTGCTGATGATGCCAATTTCTGTCGCTACTGGAGAGGTGATGGTCTAGTGGTATTATCATTGGACTATTAATCCAGAAAGTCAGCTAATGTTCTGGAGACCCGGGTTCGAATCCCACCACACAGATGGTGGAATCTGGATTCAATTTAAAAAAAAGTCTGGGATTAAGAATCTACTGATAACCATGAAACCATTGTTGGAAAAACACATCTGGTTCACTAATGTCCTTTAGGAAGGAAATCTGTCATCTTTACCTGGTCTGGTCTACATTTGATTCCAGAGTCACAGCAATCTGGTCAACTCTCAACTGCACTCAGGCAACTAGGGATGGGCAATAAACGCTGGCTGGTCAGTGACACCTATGTCTTATGAATGAAATCTAGACCGTAGATTGAAAGGCTTTGCCAACTGGCTGATAGAATGTTTAGGCCTTAAACGGTAGGCCAGAGGTAGGGAATGGAGTGAGAAAGTGGGGGGTTTGGCAGAGTGGGGTGGTAAAGGTCTGAGACTGATGGAACGATCAGGGTGTGGAGCAGTGGGGAGATTGGTGAGGGGAGTGGGGAGGTAGATTGGAGTCGTAGAGAAGACTGGAATGTGATAAAAGGGATAAGATTGTAAACCAAGATAATGTTGGCTGCCAGTGTTGGGAAGATTGGAAGTCTTGTGGAGAAGATTAGGAGAATTGAGAGGAGGGGGGAGATGGAGGGCAGGGTGGCATTGATGATGTTGGGGAAGGTAATTGTACACTATCTGACTTTGGGCGTGACAAAGCAGGTTAACTGGAGTTAGCAGCTTTTGCCTCCCTTAACCCTCTGGGTTTTCAGAGGTGCAGGACGCTTGGCCAGTCGAGGGCTGACTGTTAGTGATTTAACCGCAGGATCACAACACCTCAGGTGAGGAGTAAGGTCAAGAAGGCAGAGCCTTCATGGCTAACCTCAGGCGGTACGGGGAATTGAACCCACGTCGTTGGCATCACTCCACTTCACAAACCAGCCGACCAGCTAACTGAACAAAACTGAGTAACTCGACTGCAAATAAAATTGATTAATCCTGCAATTAACTAAATAAATAGAAAACAATTTCATTAAATTGTTAAGGTTTTTCTCTTTTAGAATGCAATGCCTTTTAGATTTATGTTGGGAATATTGAGATGGCTCGGTGACAAGTGATTAGCACTGTTGCCTCAATGCCAGACACATGGATTCAATTCCTGGCTTGTATCATTGTCTGTGTGGAGTCTGCACATTCCCCCGTGTCTGTTTGGGTTTTTGTTTGGGTGCCCCAGTTTCCTCCCACAATCCAAAGATGTACAGGTCAACTGGCTATGCTAAATTGTCCCTTAATATCAGGGGGGACTAACAAAAGTAAATTTAGATTACGGGAACAGGGGACCAGCAAGGGTATATTGGGATTATGGGGATAGGGCCTGAGCGGGCTTGTGATTGATGCAGACTTGATGGACAGAGTGGCCTCCTTCTGCTCTGTAGAAATTCTATGACTTCTGTGACTCAATGAAATCATCTGATGTGTTTATATTGTTGCAGTTAATATATTTACTGAATGTGTTTGATGTGCATTCTGAACCTCACTGATTGCAGGATAAAGTAGCTAACAGGGTGAGACAAATACAGCAATTTCCCAAATTCCATGCTCGGAGCATTTTAATTCCCAGGCCTGATTTAAACGCCAGCAGTTCACTTCCCACTTGGAATAAGCATACCAAAGTGCCAGAGAGATTATCAGTCGGAGGGATAGCAACAATGGCCCTTTATTTTTTGTGTATGTTGCAGGGGTGAGGTTAAAGGAGAGTCTTGTGAGAGTGAGTCCATGTCAGACAGGGCTGTGGTTTTCCTTGTGGAGTTCACAGGGAATTCCCGCCTCTCCTGTAGCTGAAACAATAAGTTTCTGACTTACCCAACTTGTTGCTAGACCTGTTTCAGCCAAATTAAGGGGAAAGCTGAAAGTGTTATTTAAGACTACAAAAAATGCGAAGTTATCTGGTAAGAAAAATTGAGTGGCAGAATATTAATTAATAGAGACACAAAAAGAAAATGCTACAAAATCTCAGCAGGTCTGACAGCATCTGTGATGAGAGAATAGAGCCAGTATTTCAAGTCTAGATGACTCTTCGCAACTCTGATGAAGGGTCACCTAGACTCAAAACGTTGGCTCTATTCTCTCATCACAGATGCTGTAAAACCTGCTGAGATTTTCCAGCATTTTTTGTTTTTGTTTCAGATTCCAACATTTTGTTTTTATATTAGTTAAATGATGATAGATTGGGTGACATTGAAATATAAAGGGATCTGGGTGTCCTGGTACACCAGTCATTGAAAGCAGCCATGCAGATAAAACAAGCAGTTTGAAAGGAAAATGATATATTGCCTTCATTGCAAGAGGACTTAAATACAGGAGTAAGGATGTCTTACTGCAGCTGTACCGAGCCTTGGTGAGACCATATCTGGAATACTGTGTGCAGTTTCCCTACCTAAGATAAAATATACTTGCCAGAGAGGGAGTGCAGCAAAGGTTCATCTTGGATGGTAGGATTATCATATGAGGAGACATTGGATCAATTAGGCTTGTATTCATTGGAATATGGATAAATGAGAGGAGATCTCGTTGAAATGTATAAAATTCTGGACAGACTGGATGCAGGAAGGATGTTCCCTCTGGCTGATGAGCCTCGAACAAGGACTCATTGTCCTAGGATACGGTGATTGCCATTTTGGACCAAGATGAGGAGAAACTTCTTCACTCCGAGGGTGGTGAACCTGTGGAATTCTCTATCACGGAAAGTTGTGGAGGCCAAGGCAATGAATATATTCGAGAAGGAAGTAGACAAATGTCTATCCAAAGGGGTCAAGGTTTCAAGAGTATAGGAGCCTTGCAGTGAGATAAGGAAATAACTCTGATCATATTGAATGATGGAGCAAGTTTGAGTGGCCAGATACCACTTCTAGTTTGACCGCACAAATCTAAGAGGCTCTCACCTGCTGGAGATAAACAACGAAAGATGGGGAGAAACTGGAGAATACATCTGTGGGCATATTTGCCCACTCGTTACTGAGGACAACTGTCCCTGTTTTCTTGGACACAAATTGGGAATGCCAACTTCATGATATTGCTTGAGATCCTGATTAAGCTTTTGCTTTCCTGTCTGCCACCCCCTTCCTTGTAGAACAATGGAAAAAGAGGTTCATTTCAATGCCAAGATACAAGACTGTATTTGACCTTGCAGCTTCTTCTTTTGGAGGATTTTGTGCGAAATCCTTGTACAGATTCTGCAGTTATGCCATGCTATTTTGCAGTTGGTACAGACCTCTGCACCTCTGCTATAAATATTACATGCCATGATGATTGGCATTCACTGCTGGCCAACCCTTGGGTATGAGATGTGTGACAATATGAATTCTGACTTGTTGCCCGCATACAGTAATGTTTGTCTGATAAAGATGAATTTTTACATATTTGCCTTCAGCTCAGGAAGGCATATTGAGTATAATGCATTGATTCAACCATTTTGATGACAATCACATCCTAAATCATTTTCCTGGCAGGGTGTTAAGTGTTCTGTAACAGATTGGTACAAAGCTGACGTTGGTGATTCACTCTCATACTATATGACGTAACTTTGTGAAACTACACTGAAAACCCTTCAGAAATGGTGCAACTGTCAGTACTTAGGTGTTCCCACCACTCCTTTGGGAGTTTCACCAGTCTCCTGCCACAGACACACCACAGCTCTAGGGACCAAGAATCAGTTCTGGCCATGGGGGACTATGTACAGTTTTCAGGTTATCCTCCAGGTGCTCTGGTTTCCTTGCACACTCCAAAGTTAGGTGGATGGCCCATGCTAAATTGCACCTTAGTGTTCAAAGATGTGTAGGTTAGGTGGATTACCCATGCTAAATTGCCCTTAGTATTCTAAGATGTGTAGGTTAGGTGGATTACCCATGCTAAATTGCCCTTAGTATTCTAAGATGTGTAGGTTAGGTGGATTGGCCATGCTAAATTGCCGTTAGTATTCTAAGATGTGTAGGTTAGGTGGATTGGCCATGCTAAATTGCCCCTTAGTGTCCAAAGATGTGTAGGTTAGGTGGATTACCCATGCTAAATTGGCCTTAGTATTCTAAGATGTGTAGGTTAGGTGGATTACCCATGCTAAATTGGCCTTAGTATTCTAAGATGTGTAGGTTAGGTGGATTGGCCATTCTAAATTGCCCTTAGTGTTCAAAGATGTGTAGGTTAGGTGGATTACCCATGCTAAATTGCCCTTAGTATTCTAAGATGTGTAGGTTAGGTGGATTGGCCATACTAAATTGCTCCTTAGTGTCCAAAGATGTATAGGTTAGGTGGATTGGCCATGCTAAATTGCCCTTAGTATTCAAAGATATGTAGGTTAGGTGGATTGGCCATGCTAAGTTGCCCCTTAATGTCCAAAGATGTGTAGATTAGTGGATTGGCTATGGGAAATTTCCCCTTAGTGTTCGTAGATGTGTAGGTTCAGTGGATTGGCCATGCTAAATTGCCCCTTAATGTTCAAACATATGCAAATTGCTTAATTGCTTACTAAGAGCAAAAATTCGCTCTTAGGCTGATTGGGAAACAAATTGTCCCTATAGTGAGAGCCTTCCATATTAGGAATAATCTAAATTTAGAATAGGATAATGGAATTGCTACTATATAGTTATGACGGCGTCGCGGGCTCGTTGGGCCGAAGGGCCTGTTTCCCGTGCTGTGTTGCTCTTTAAAAAATTAGGTGGATTGGCCAAGTTAATTGCTCCTTACTGTCCAAAGATGTGCAAGTTAGGTGGATTGGCCAAACTAAATTGTCCCTTAGGGTCCAATGATGTGTAGGTTAGATGTGTACTTATGGGATAGGGCCTGGGTAAGATATTCTATCAGTGAGTCAGTGGGACCACAATGGCCTCTTCTGCACTGTAAGGATGCTATTTGTTTTTATGTGTATGATGACATCTCAGCAAGTTGATCCCATGAATCAATATGTTGCACGTCGATTGAGGACAGCGTTGTGTTTGGATTTGATGCCTGTGCAGCAAAACAGCCCGCCACTTTCTTTTCCATCCCTGCCATGGCTGGGCCTGCCACAGGGAAGTGGTGGGCCAGCTAAAAATGTTCATTGGCTTTCAGTGGGTCTGGAAGATCTCAGCGGCGGGTGGGGTGGAAAATCTCAGCCTTTGTCTTGACATACAAAGTAACTTAAATGTGTTGCCAGATGATGCCCAATGCCCACCTGTGCAATCGTACCCCAATATAAACTTAATCACTTTAAAAAAACAAAAAGGAAAGTACTAAAAATGAAAAAATGAAATATTAGCTATCTCATTCTTCAGAAAATCTTCAAATTGAGAGACAAACAATAATAGCCTTCTCCCCCTATCATTTAGAACCCCCTGGATTTTTTTTAATAAGAGACCTTTATAGTTTTGTGTCTATATCCGCTGGGGAAAGACAATGGATTTCCTTCATAAAGAATATTAGTGAACTAGATAGGTTTTTACAATGTTCATTGATAGGTCTGGGGTTACTATGGGGAGGGGATAGTATTATCGCTAGTCCATTAACCCAGTAACTCAACTAATGTTCTGGGTACCCCGGGTTCGAATTCCGCCACAGCAGATGGTGGAATTTGAATTCAATAAAAAATATCTGGAATTATGAATCTATTGATGACTGTCAAACAAGAACTAGGAGTAGGCCCCTAGAGCCTGCTCCACCATTCAATAAGATCGTGGCTGATCTTTTTGTGGACTCAGCTCCACTTACCCGCCCGCTTGCCATAACTCTTCATTCCTTTACTGTTCAAAGACTTATGTATCCTTGACTTAAAAACATTCAATGAGGTTACCTCAACTTCTTCATTAGGCAGGGAAATCCACATATTCACGACCCTTTGGTTGAAGAAGTTCCTCCATTGTTGAAAAAACTCATCTGGTTCACTGGTGTCCTTTGGGGAAGGAAATCTGCCATCCTTACATGATCTGGCCTACATGCAACTCCAGAGCTGCAGCAATGTGGTTGACTATCACAAGGGCAACTAGGGTTGAACAGCCAGTGATGCTGATATCCCATGAATGAATAAACACAGTCAATGAGATGAGATTTATTAATTGAATCAAGTCTGCAGTTTGATTGCCATCTCTGTCAACTTTATTTTTCTTCACTCACTGGTAAGTTCTAGGGGCTATTTTCCCTTAAGCCATCTTATTCTACTTACTGAAGAAAACATCAGCGCCTCAACCCCTCCGACTTTCCCCAACCACAATCCACTAAATTTCATCTCAGCTGAATTGCTGCAAAAGTTGTGTTCAGTTGTTTTGAAAAATGAAGAGTGGGAGCATGATTACCAAGGCAGATATTCACTGATTTTCAAGGTATGCACCCAAAATTGTTACTTTTTTCAGCATAATAAATACATTTAACAAACTGGAGTGGCACGGTGGCACAGTGGTTAGCACTGTTGCTTCACAATGCCAGGCACTTGGGATCGATTCCTAGCTTGGGGCACTGTTTGTATGGAGTCTGCACGTTCTCCCAGTATTTGCGTGGGTTTCCTCTGGGTGCTCTGGTTTCCTCCCACAGTCCAAAGCTGTGCGGGTTAGGTGGATTGATGATGCTAAATTGCCCCTTAGTGTCAAAGGGACTAGCTAATGTAAATATGAGGGGTTATGGGGAAAGGACTTGGGTGGTATTGCGGTCGGTGCAGACTCAATGGGCCAAATCGCCTCCTTCTGCTCTATGGGATTCTATGATTAAATGGAGAAAAAGCTCATGACTTTTCTATTGCATATCTGAATGCTCCAGCTACTTTTTTCCCATATGGTCCAATATACACTAGTGACCTCATGAATGTCCCCTAATGCTGCGCAAAACATGATTCTTTCTGTCCAGCTGTTAACCAATGCGTTTGAGAAAGGCCACAAGCATTGAGAGCTCATTCTTCTCAAACTTTGATCTCTTTAAATTTCTGCTGTGCCTGCACCCGAAAAATAATGTACCAGAGGAATGTTCTCAGGTCATTAGGATCAACACAGTGCATAGAAAAACAGAAAGCAAGAAACTGTGCCTGCGGAAAGTTGGAGGGATTGAAACTGGGCAAAATAGACTTTGTGCAAATGGATGGCTTCATTAAGGAGAACAAAAAAGCTTGAGGGAAAATAGCCCCAAGGTCTTACCACAGGATGAGGAAAAGCAAAATTGACAGATGACCATCAAGTTGCAGACTTGATTCAATTAATAAGCCTCGTCCGGCTGATGGCAACCATCAAGTTATTAGAGAGAAGGAGAGTTAGAGGAAAATAGATGGATAAAAATGTGTAACAGGATACTGGAAGTGAGAAAAAGTAACCAGCGAGCAGATTTAGGAAAAATCCTAAAAATGTAAGACATACAAAAAGGCGTGTGCCACATGAACATTCAAGGATGTCGAATTTGATGATCAACCATGATAAAAATGATGGAGCGATACCATGGCACAGTGGTTAGCACTGCTGCCTCACAGCGCCAGGGACCAAGGTTCCTGCCTTGGGTCACTGTCTGTGTAGAGTTTGCTCATTCTTCCCGTGTCTGCATAGGTTTTGTCTGGGTGCTCCGGTTTCCTCCCACAGTCTTAAGAGGTGCAGGTTAGGTTGACTGGCCATGCTAAATTGTGTCAGGAGGGTTAGCAGGGTAAATATATGGTGTTGCAGGAATAGGGCCTGGGTGGGATTGGGGTTTGTGCAGACCCTATGAGTAAATGGCTTCCTTCTGCAAGCAGGGATCCTATGAAAAATGAATGGCAGAGCAGGCTCAGGGAGTTGAATGACCTTCTCCTCTTCCTTGTTTTTATACTGCCATGTAAACTGGCTTTATCATGGCTGATCTTTGAAGTCAACTCCATTTTCCCATCCAATCTCCATATTGCTTCATTTCCTTACAGTCAAAAAAAACTCTCCATCTCAGCCCTGAATAAGTTCAATGACTGAGAATCCACAGCTCTTTTGCTGGGGTGGCACAGTGGTAAGCACCTCACAGTGCCAGGGACCCTGATTCAAACCCCAGCTTGGATCTGGGTGGAGTTTGCACAATGTCTGTGTGCGTTTCCTCCGGATGCTCCAGTTTCCTCCCGCAGTCCAAAAGATGTGCTGGTTAAGTTTATTGGCCATGCTAAATTCTCCCAGAGTGTGGCGAATGGGGGATTTTCACAGTAACTTCATGTTAACGTGAGCCTTCTTGTGGCATGAATGAGCTTAAACTTTAAAGCCTCTGGGGCAGAGATTTCCAAAGATTCACAATCTTCTCACTGACGATTTTCTCCTCAGTTGAAATGGCTGACTCCTTATCTCTACAGCCTAGAGAAACCTTAAAGATGAATCATAAATGCGTAATGGAAGTATACACAGCGTTCCAAAACGGAAGACTGCAGAGGCAATTGTGCAGGAATCAGAGACAGAGTTAAATTAAAAACTGCACGTGTAATAAAAAGGCAGAGAGCAGAAGATGTTTTAAGAGAATCAATTCATCTATGAGCAATGCCCCAACAAATAAACTCTATCAGACATAACAACCACAACTTACATTTATATAGCACCTTCAATTCAGAAACACCTCCCAAAATGTCTGACAGGACGGTTATCAATCACAAAATTGGGTTTGTCTTTCAATCTAGTCAGTGAAAGCCTTTCATTTAATATTTAATCTTCCATGGGATCTGGTTGTCACTGGCGAGGCCAACATTTTGTAACCCATTCTTTACAGCTCAGCTTGCTAAGTCATTTCAGAGGGCAGTTAAGAGTCAGCCACATGTAGGCCAGAATGAGCAAGGATGGCAGATTTCCTTCCCTAAAGTATATTCATGAACCAGATGGCTCTTTGCAACAATTGATGATAGTTTCATGGTCATAATGATGGAGACAAATTTTATTCTTTGAATTTATACTCCTCTGGTTGCTGTGGGGGTTGGATTTTAATTCATACGCTCGGTGCCTGGGCCTTTAGATTACTAATCTAGTGATATTACAAGATGATCTAGAGATCTAGTGATGTCTTGGGGATCCAGGTTTGAATCCCGTCACAGCAGGTGGTGGAATTTGATTTCAACTGAAAATATCTGGAGCTAAGAATCTACTGATGACCATGAAACCATTATCAGAAAAACCTATCCGGTTCACTAACGTTCTTTAGGGAAGGAAATCTGTTGTCTTTACTTGGTCTGGCCCACGTGACTCCAGAGCCACAGCAAAGTGTTTGACTCTCAACTGCCCTCAGGCAAGTAGAGATGGGCAATAAATGCTGGCCAGCCAGCGATGCCCATGTCCCAAAAATGAATTTTTTAAAAAATGACCACGATGCCACCATTGCCCTGCCAACAGAAAACTAGTTAGGCATGAGCTAGTCCTGAAGTTCAAGCAGTTTTAATTCCATCAGAGCATTTCACTAAGATTAATATCAACAATAGTCTCTTAAGCATATGAATTCAATTAAATTTTTATGAGTGCAAAGTTCCATTCAGTTTGTTGTTGCTGTTGAGATTCAATAACCTGGATTCGGGTGGGAAGCAAATCTTGAATTCACACTTGCAATTTCACCACAGGGCAGCCTCCTAGCTGCTTGCCTCCATTCCCAGTATCCAATTAAGGGCAACAGGTTGGTTCTTGATGCTATTGGCCCAATCAGAAAGCTGATATCTCAGTAGTGTCACTGGGAGAGGTGGTCACTGCTGAGATGTACAGGAGAACACATGAGGTTGGGCCAAGGAATTTTAAAGACAAGGGCCAGAGGTAGGGGCCATCCATTTGGGCATTGGTGGGATCTGCCTTTCCTTCCCGCAGCTCGTCCCCACTCAGTCTGCCATAGGAAGCTGGCACAGTGATTAGCACTGCTGCCTCACTGTGCTGAGAGACCCTGGTTCAATTTCAGCCTTGGGTGACTGTATGGAGATTGCACATGTTCCCTGTGTCTGCATGAGTTTCATCTGGGTGGTTTGGCTTCTCCCAAAGTCAAAAGATGTGGGTTAGGTGAATTGGCCATGCTAAATTGCCCCTTAGTGTCCAAAGTTGTGCAGATTGGGTGGATTGGCCATGCTAAATTGCCCCTTAGTGTCCAAAGTTGTGCAGATTGGGTGGATTGGCCATGCTAAATTGCCCCTTAGTGTCCAAAGTTGTGCAGACTAAGTGGATTGGCCATGCTAAATTGTCCCTAATTTTCCAAAGATGTGCAGGTTCGGTGGATTGGCCATGCTAAATTGCTGACCATTGTTGGTGCAGGCTCAATGGGCCAAACAGCCTCCTTCTGTACATAGGGATTCTAAAATTCTATGATCCATTTAGCTGGCAGTCTTTCCAGGTAAGGGTGGGGTGAGAGGGTGCGGTAGGGGTTCATGCCCTAATTAGCTAATTGATTACCTGTTTCCTTGGAACAGGTGGCTACTCTGCATCCAGCCCTGCTGCCAGATAAAGGTCACAGCAATGTGTCAGCCCCAGTGAGACACCCCGCAATTTTACCCACACTTCCCCTACATCTCCCAGCCTGTCACCCAGGTGCCAATGAGATTAGGCCCAGCGTCTGCTTTGGACTCAGGTTGCATTCAAAGAGTGATAATATTATCATTTACGATGTTTAATTCCTGCTCACATTTCTGAGAATATCCTGTTTACAACTGTTAATGCAGAAGGCACTTGGTGCAGAGTCCTGCATTCATAATGCAATGGCTATTTCTAATCTATTATATCGGCATTCATGTCACCTTCGTGGCCACGGCATTGAGTACGAGAGTTGGGAAATCATGTTGCGTCTACATAATACCTTGGTTGGGCTGCATTTGGAGTACTGCATGCAGTTCTGGTCACTACATTACCAGAAGAACATGAAAGCTTTGGAGAGGATTTGAAGAAGGTTCACCAGGTCTTGAGGGTGTTGCCAATGAGGAGAGGTTGAATAAAGTAGGATTGTTTTCACTGGAAAGACAGAGGCTGAAGGAGACCTGGTAGAGGTCTATAAAATTATGACAGGCATAGACAGGGTAGATAGTCAGAGGCTTTTTCCCTGGGGTGGGGGGGGGGTGGTAGTGTCAATTACAAGGGGACACAAGTTCAAGGTGAGAAGGGGAAAGTTTAAGGGAGATGGGGGGGGGAGGATGTTTTTCACAAGAGGATGATGGTAGGTGCCTGGAACACACTGCCAGAGGAAGTGGTGGGAGCAGGCACATTAGTAACATTTAAGAGGCATCTGGATGGGTTCATAAATAGAGAGGGAATAGAAGGATACGGACCAAGGAAGGGCAGAAAGTTTTTTTAATCTAGTTAGGGCATCATGATTGGCACAAGCTTGGAGGGCCGAAGGGCCTGTTCCTGCATTGTACATTTCTTTGTTCTTTGTTCAACCAACTCAAGAGTCACTTCTTCCCTGTTGCCATCAGCCTTTTAAATGGACCTACTTTGCGTTAACTTGAGCCAATGTTTCAAGTCTAGATGACCCTTTGTCAGAGCGAACTCTAGCAAAGGGTCATCTAGACTTGAACCATTAAGTTTATTCTTTCTCCACAGACACTGTCAGACTTGCTGAGATTTCCCAGTAGTTCCTGTTTTTGTGTCAGATTCCAGCGTCTGCAGTATTTTACTTTTATCGTACTGAGTTGATCTTTCTCTAACCCTAGCTATGAGTGTAACACTACATTCTGCACTCATTCCTTTCCATCTCCATGAACGGTATGCTTTGAATGTATAGCGAGCGAGAAACAATACTTTTCACTGTATGCTAATGCATATGACAATAATAAATCAATGCTGCACCAATAGATTATTGAATGAGAGGAATGATGTTGCCAATGTAGAAACATAGAAATATTCACAGTACTGAAGAAAACCATTTGGCCCATTGTATCCCTTCAGGACCACAAAGTACTACCCGGTCTAAAGCATGCAACTCTTCTATACCGCAGTGGGAGCTGAGACAAAAACAAAATATTGTTTGCTTTCTACAAGGGGATGGCAGGATAGGACTTGGCTAGGATTGTGGTCGGTGCAGACTGGATGAGCCAAATGGTCTCAATCTGCACTGTAGGGTTTCTATATTCTATGAAGGGGAATTATGGGCTCCCCATAGTTATAGGTGATTCAAATAAAGGTGCAAGTTTGAACATATTCCTTTCATTTACAGAGAATGGATCCCAACGTGTAAGTATATGTCGCTTCCAGCAAATGAGCCTCATTATGAGCTCAATTGATTATCTTAAATTGGTTATTAGTGCAGCTATTAGCACACTCATGATTATTCAACAAGTGCTGCCCCATCATAAAATCACATCTAACTACAGCTGCCGCAGGTTAATCAGTATCTGAAATGCCAATCAATTAGCACCCTTTTCTCATATTGTTGCGACAGTTGGAAATTTGGCAATTTTGTCTTTGTTCTGATGAGCGATTCTTGTGTCTGCAATAAGTTTGTTAACCTTGTTCATTAATAAAAGAAAACCTTAAGGATTTTAAAAGCTATAAGTAAATCTATCAAATATGTGAATTCTGGATGAAACAGAAAAGGGGGCTTTGGCCACAGCTCAAGGGAAAGTCAAATGAAACTCACTAAAATATTCCCATAACCCTGTATTTTTTTTTAATTCATTCGTGGAACATGGTCTAGCCAGCATTTATTGCCCATCCCTTGTTGCTCTTGAAACTGAGTGACTTGCTAGGCTATTTCAGAGGGCAGTTGAAAGTCAACCACATTGCTGTGGATCTGGAATCACATTTGATTTGATTTGATTTATTATTGTCACATGTATTAATACACAGTGAAAAGTATTGTTTCTTGCACGCAATATCGACAAAGTATACCATTCATAGAGAAGGAAACGAGAGAGTGCAGATTGCAGTGTTACAGTCAGAGCTAGGGTGTAGAGAAAGATCAACTTAATGAAAGGTAAGTGCATTGAAAAGTCTGACGGCAACAGGAAAGAAGCTGTTCTTGAGTCAGTTGGTACTCGACTTCAGACTTTTGTAACTTTCCTGAAGGAAGAAGGTGGAAGAGAGAATGTAGGCAGACCAAATTTAAGTCACGGAAGATAGATTTCTGATAGAGAAGGTAATTAAGGGTTATAGGGAGAAAGCAGGAAAGTGGAACTGATCCACTTTAGATCAGCCATGATCTTATTGATCCTGTTTCTTACGTAAGCATAGTGGGTTTCCTTCCTCAAAAGGACATTAGATTTTATTGAATTCAAATTCCACCACATGCCATGGTAGGAATTGAACCCATTGCTACGATTTGCGCAGGATATGGTTTGGAATTGTAACGTTCCTTTAATTCTGGCCTCTTGAGCATCGCCGATTTTCTTTGCTCCAACTCTGGTGCCTGGACTATCTTCAGTTGCCTGGATTCTAAGCTCTGGAATTTCCTGTTTAATCATTCCCATATCTCTAGCTCTCTCTCTCTCTCTCTCTTTAAGGCAGTGTTCAGAAGCTTCCTCTTTGATGAAGCTTTTGACCATCTGTCACACCATTTCCCGATAGAGATCAGGGTCACGTTCTGTCTGGTAGTCACGACTGAGAAGTGTTTTGAGATGTTTTATCATGCCAAGGGTATTGTATAAATATAATTTGTTCGTTTATTGCACCAGCATGCCTAATAAACCACAAACGGGGTAAACTTGCGGAGAAATTGTCACTCTATCCTCTACTCCTGAGCTCCAGAATATCACCCCTCATCTTGCCTGTTGGTTGCCCTGTTTTGATTTTCAGGACGTCAGTCATATTAAATGACTTTATACTGAAATGGCACAGAGTTTGATTACTAGCACCAGATGGTACTGGTTTGTTTACGAGTATTATCTGTTGGCAAAAGTCAACCATTGCAGGTAAGACAACACCATCCTCAAAGTCATCACCGGTTGTGAATTTCATCTTTTTGTTAGGCGCTGTGATTAAAGTTGCACTCTGGTGCAGAGACATCATGAGAAGCAGATGCGACAGATTGACAGTCTCCCTTTCTGCAACATTTCTTTGGAGAGGAGATTTTTATTTTCCCCTTTTTCAAAAATGATACTTTCCGCTTGTTGTTTTCTATTATGTAATATGACTGGGACCTTGATGCTTATAAAAAAGACCACAGCTGCAGCTTCTAGTCCCAAAGCTCTGAAAAATAATTACGCGCACTGGAAGCATGCTTTAATTTAACCTTTAAAATCAGAAATGCGCAGTCAAAAGCCAAGTTGTTAAGCTTGCAGAAATGTAATCTTTGTCCACACTGATGAACGCCTGAATGCATTCTGGATTCTTGATGATATCTACGACCACAAGCTGCATCTTTAAAACATTCCGAGACAGAAGTATTAATCAAAGAGCAATGTGATAGCAGGACAGGAGATCTAAAGCTTTGTTCAAGAAGAATAGAACAGTACTGCACAGAAATGAGCCATTCAGCCCATCGAGTCTGCACTGTTTTTTTTCCAAAGAGCAATCCAATTGCTCCCCTCCACCATCCCCGCTGTTTTCCCATATTCCTGTACTTTCCTTTTAATTCTCCAAATCCACTTTGGAAGTATGAATCTGTATCCATCATCTATTTCAGGCAGTGCAATCCAGGGCTGGCATGCTGGCACAGTGGTTAGCATTGCTGCCTCAGGTTGCTGGAGATCCGGGGTTTGTTTCCAGCTTGAGTCACTGTCTGTGTGGAGCCTGCATGTTCTGCCTGTATCTGCGTGGGTTTCCTTCCGGGTGCTCTGGTTTCCTCCCACAGCCTGAAAAACTTGCTGGTTAGGTGTATTGGCCATGCTAAATTCTCCCTCAGTATACTTGAAGAGGCGCCGGAGTGTGGCCACTGGGGGATTTTCACTGTAAATTAATTGTAGTGTTAATGTGTGCCAACTTGTGACGCTAATAAATAAACTTTAACTTAAGTCCTAACCACTGATTGCATGAAAATATTTTTCGACATGAATCCTTTGGGTTTTTTTTAACCAAACACATTAAACCTGTGCCCTTTTGCTCATCAACACTTTAGCCATTAGAAACAGTTCCTCCTCATTTATTCTATCTAAACCCTTCATAATTTTAAAAACCTCCATAAAATCTGAGTGCTCTAAGGAACGCTTTACATCGTGGTGCTCTGAGGAGAACAGCCCCATCTTGTCCAATCTACCCAAGTAACTTTATATTTATGCTAATCAGATTTGACTCCAGAATAGATCCTTGTTCAATTCTCTGAAATTAGGCCTCATGCAATGAAGTGTTTTTACTCTATACTGTCCTTCTTTATTTCTGATCTCTATATTGCTATGATTGCTATTCCTGTGATGCTCCCTCTTTGTGACATTCACCATTCAACCCACACCAAGCCTGGGGATTAGATCCATCAATGTTTCTTCCTCAATGAGCAGGAAACATATTCATCAAGAAAATTCCCCTGAGCACAATTCCGATATTCCCCCTGCTATTCTTCCCTTCAACACAGTCACTGCCCCATTCAATAATATGGGTGTTAAAATCTCACATTGTCACTATACTATAGTTATCACATTTGTTCACCTTGCTTATACTTTTTAATACTACAGTTTGCTGCCCAACCTCCGACTCATCTAATTCCAGCCCTCCCTCACAACATTGGTGAACCTGGCTGCAAGGAGATTGGACACCATTCTGTGCAGCTATGATCTGCCTATCTTGAACCAGTCCCATTGCCCCAGGAATCTGAAGCCCTGTCTACAATCCCATGTCTTTAGCCATGTATTGATCCGCCATATCTTCCTATTTCTGCTCTCAGTGCGTAGCACTGGGAGTAACCCAGAGATTACTATTACCTTTTGAGGTCCTGTATTTTTTTTTGAACTGCACCCAAACTTCTTATACTCTGTCTGGAGGACTCAATCCTCTTACTCCCTATCTTGTTAGTTCTGACCTGGACCATGACTTCTGGCTTTACCCCTTCCCCTGGCAGAACATTCTATACCTTTCCGTGATATCCCTAACACTGGCATTTGGGAGACACCAACAGGGGCAGAGCCTGCCTGCCTCCCCTGAGTGCTAAGCCAGGCTTGGGTTGAAGCATGGAAGATAGGAGCAGGAGGAGACCATTCAGCCCTTCGAGCCTGCTCCATCATTCATCATGATTGTGGCTGATCATCCAACTCAGTAGTCTAATCCTGTTTTCTCCCAATAACCTTTGATCCTGTTTGCCCCAAATGCTTTATCCGGCCGCCTCTTGAATACATTCAATATTTTGGCATCAAATACTTCCTGTGGCAATGAGGAGAGGGCTCCTTCCAGGTATTTGATTTGATTTATTTTGTCGCATGTATTGGGATACAGTGAAAAGTATTGTTATACAGACAAAACATACCATTCATAAAGTACATGGGGAGAAGGAAAGGAGAGGGTACAGAATGTAGTGTTATAGCCACAGCTAGGGTGTAGTGAAATGTGAAATAGGTACATTCAAATATCTGATGGCAGCAGGGAAGAAGCTATTCTTGAGTTAGGTTGATACGTAACCTGAGACTTTTGTACCTTTTTAGGTGGAAAAGAGAATGTCTTGGGTGCATGGGGTTCTTGATTATACAGGCTGCTTTTCCGAGGCAGTGGGCAGTATAGACAGAGTCAATGGATGGGAGGCTGGTTTGCGTGACATATTGTCACCATCACTGTATAGTGGCTGAATGTCGACTTGAGAGTGTAAATCCCCCAGAGTATTCCTGCACCTCTTGACTCTTCCTATCCCTTTATGTAACCTCCCACCAGCTATCTTGCATCCTGTGTGGCTGTGTGGAGTGGAGGGTGGGGGGAGGAGTAAACACATCCCGCTGTGATTCTTGGCTTAGGTCACAGTCTGTGTGGCATTTGCACGTTCTCTCCTCTGTCTGAGTGGGTTTCCACTGGTTGCTCTGGTTTCCTCCCACAGCCCGAAAGATGTATAGGTTAGGCAGATTGGCCATGCCAATTTGCCCCTAAGTGTCCAAAGATGTGCGGGTTAGGTGCATTGGCCATGCTAAATTGCCCCTTGGTATCAGGGAAATTAGCAGGGTAAATATGTGGGGCTATAAGGATAGGTCCTGGGTGGGATTGTCATTGGTCTCTTTTCGCATCGTAGAGATTTTATTATTCTATTTCTCTATCGTATCTCAAGGTAAAAGATGAGTTATTTGCTCAGGTTTGACAAGACCCACTGGTCTTACAATAGTAATTGTTTTGAGCCAGAGTTCTTAGTGTTCTCCCAGTGACAGAGGCATTAAATAGCAAGTATCAAGAGTATTTCCATATTAAAGAGAAAGTCTTTGTGGAGACATTTTCGTCTTCCTAGCACACAGATCTATAAAAACTTCAACGAAAGCAAAATGCTGTGGATGCTAGAATCTGAAGCAAAAACAGAAAGTGCTGGAAAATTCTCAGCAAATCTGACAGCATCTATGGAGCTCTGATGAAGGGTCATCCAGCCTCAAAATGTTGGCTCCGTTCTCCCCCTACAGATGCTGTCAGACCTGCTGAGATTTTCCAGCACTTTCTGTTTTGGTTTCAGTTTCCAGCATCTGCAGTATTTTGCTTTTATCTTAGTGTTTACCTTTTGGACCGTTTGCTTTGGAGATTTCTAATCACATCACTCTGCTTTCGCCAGATAAAATTGCCAACATTGAGAATAAATTCCCTACTGAGCCAGTCACTGATATTGGCCTCAATCATTGCAAAGGCTGTTGGAATTGACTTTAATATGTGGGCCCATTGAGTTTGCACTGACAACTATCCCACCCAGGACCTTATCCCCATAACTCCACATATTTACCCTTCTGATCTCCCTGACACTCAGGGCCATTTAAACATCATCAATGCACCTATCCTGCACATCTTTGGAGTGTGGGAGGAAACCAGAGCAACCGGAGGAAATTGAAACTAAATTCATGGTCTACGTAGGGCTGTAGAATCCTACAATGCAGAAGAGGGCCATTCAGCCCATTGAGTCTACACTGATCACAATCCCATCCTGGCCCTATTTCCATAATCCCACGCATTTACTTTAGCTAGTTCCCCCTGATACTAAGGGGCAATTGGACATGGCCAATCCACCTAAAACCTGCACATGCTTCGTACTGTGGGAGGAAACCGGAGCACTTGGGGGAAATCCACAGAGATATGGGAGAACATGCAAGCTCCGCACCGACAGTGCTCTCAGAGACTGCAGTGTTAACCACTGTGCCACTGTGTGAGTATAACTCAAGATATTAAGATAACATTAGACAAACTAATAGCAATTATAAATAATCACTTATACCTGAGGAATTTCTTTTAACAAGTAAATTGACTCCGAGTAAAACTTAAGTTTTATTTTCATGCAAATGCCACGTCACAGATTTAAAATAAAACAAGAGTTTATTTTAATATGCATACAATTCCTAATTTCATAGCTTGTTACAGCAGAGGATTGTTAGCAGTTGACAATACCTACCCACCTCCACAAATACTCTGCTATACAAAGTCCCTTGGCTGTGCTTAATCCTCAGGAATCTCCTGCGGCTGAATAATTCTAAAGCTGGAAATGGGGTCAATGGGAGAGCACCGTAGACTAAGAGAAACGTGCGCACCAATGAATGTTGCATATTCATGTAAATCTTTCTGGGGCATGCTGAAGGCAGGCAGAGTTGGAATAAATAATTGCGTTTCAAACAAGGCATGGTCTGGCAAAGGTCCGGAGCTGCTATTAATAGTACAGGGTCAAACAGTTCAATTCATCCCTGATTATCAACACATGTTTGCAAAGTTCCTCTGTGCCTTAAATGTGGGTTTTGAAGAAGGAGGATCCTGAACTCGGCTGGCGCAGTGGACACAAGTCTAAATCTATGAATGGTGTGCTTTGTCTGTATAGTGCGCGAGAAATAATACTTTTCACTGTGTAACCAATACATGTGACAGTAATAGAACCCCTACAGTGCAGAAGGAGGCCATTCAGCCCATCATGCCTGCACCAACAACCAAGAACAAAGAACAAAGAAAATTACAGCACAGGAACAGGCCCTTTGGCTGTCCAAGTTACACTGACCATTCTTCCCGACTGAACTAAAACCTCCTATCCCTCCAGGGATCATAATTCCTCTATTCCCATCCTATTCATGTATTTGTCCATGAATAAAACTCACTATTGTATCTGCTTCTGTTACCTCCCCCAGGAGCGAGTTCCAGGCACCCACCACCATCTATGTAAAAAAAAAAAAATCGCCTCGTATGTCTCCTTCAAACCTTGCCCTTCGCACCTTAAACCTGTCACCCTGAGTAATTGACTCTTGCACCTTGGCAATCTCACCCTATCCCCACAACCCCACGTGTTTACCCCGCTAGTCCCCCTGAGACTAAATGGCAATTTAGAATGGTCAATCAACCCAACCTGCACACATTTGGAATGCGGGAGGAAACTGAGGAACCAAAAGGAAACCTACGCAGACATGGGGAGAACATGCAAACTTCACACAGACAGTCACCCGAAGCAGGAATTGAAACCGGGTCCCTGGCACTATGAGATCTCAGTGCTAACCACTATGCCACCCTGATAAATTAATTGGATTTAAATTCCAACAATAGTGGGATTTGAACCCGTACTACTGGTCCAGTGACATTGCCACCATCTCCCCTTAAATAAATCAAATCAAATCAAGTAAGATTAAGTTGGCCACAACTCATTTGGTCTTGTTTTTGCTTCTGAGTCAGAAGATTCTAGATTCAAGTTCCACTCCAGGGATTTGAACACAAAATCTACAGGATGATGCTCTGCTGTGGGAGTGTTCTGGGGGGCACAGCTATCTTTAAACTAGAATCTCTGTCCTATCAGATAGGTGGAAAACATCGCATGGCACTGGTTTGAGAGCAGGGGAAGTCCACCCAATGTCCTGCCTGTTATTTATTACTCGATTGACATGAGCACCTTCGGTCTGTGTGCAATCAGGACCCTCACTTTCCGGTTGCTTGCCATTTTAACACACAATCCTTCTCTTGTGCCCGTATGTCTGTCCATGGCCTGCTGTAATGTTCCAGTGAGGCTCAACACAAACTGGAGGAACAGCATCGCATCTTCCAGCTCGGCACTTTACAGACTTCCAGTCTCAACATCGAATTCAACAGCTTCAGATGATTAGCTCTATCTCACTGTAACCCCCTTTGTTTTCATTCTATTTTATTTAATTTTTAACTGTTCTCTACCTTTTCTTTCTTTATTGACTTTCTTTAGTTTTTTCTTCCTCTCCGCTCTTTTCCCCCTGTTTTATCCCCCTTTCCTTAACTTTTCTCTTCCTTTGCTTCCTCTTTCTGCCTTTTTCTCCATTATGCCCCTCTCCCACCCATCTCCCCCTCTCCCCACATCTTCATCTGTCACAGTTCACCCTCTGATATCAGCTTCTCTGTCCTTTGGCCATTCATACCCTCTGTTCTCTCTATGAGCTGCCATTAGCAGCTTTTCCCCTTGTTTTTTTGTCTATGACTCATCTTTCATCCCCTCACTTTACAGTATAAATATCTCCCACTTTCTATGCATTTTAGCTTTGATAAAGAGTCATCTGGACTCAAAACATTAGCTCTTTTCTTTCTTTCCAGATGCTGCCAGACTTGCTGAGATTTTCCAGCATTTTCTCTTTTGGTTTCACAAAGATACAGATTATCTGGACATTAAATCATTGATTATAAGAGCTTGCTGTGTGCAAACTGATTTCTTCTTTCTCACCTTAGTAACTACAATGAAAAGTAGTTCATTAGCCAGAAAATGCTTCTAGACAGCCTGAGGACATGTGGACACTACACCAATGCATACCCTGCTTTCTTATGTTGGAACACTTGCCTTGCAAATATTTTTCTGTGTTAATTCAATTTTCTTGGCTTTTTCTGAGTGGGGACTTGTAGTCAGTTTTATTAAATTGGGGCACAGTGGTTAGCACTGCTGCCTCACAGTGCCACGGACCCGGATTCGATTCTCGTCTTGGGTGACTGTCCTTGTGGAGTTTGCACATTCTCCTCGTATCTGCATGGGTGTGCTCCGGGCACTCCAGTTTTCTCCCACAGTCCAAAGATGTGCGAGTTAGGTGCATGTCCATGCTAAATTGCCCCTTAGTGCCCCAGGATGTGTAGGTTAGATGGATTAGCCATGGTAAATGTGTGGAGTTGCAGGGATAGGGCAGGAGGAGAGAGCCAGACTAAAATACTCTGTGAAGAAGTTGGTGTGCATTCGATGGGCCAAATGGTCTCTTTGGCACTGTAGGGATTCTATGATTCTGTGACTCTAACCAATAAATATTGAATTAAAGGGATAGAAGAACAGATGGATAGGTAGAGGAGAGAATTTGAAGTGTCTCTGAGTGTTTTGATGATTTTAGTATTTCAAAAATCGGGCGTTGATTTTTGCATTAGAATTTACATGCATGCCTGCCTGATGTCCCAGTGGGAAGCCTGATTAATTATGTGGCGTTATGATCCCTGCAGAGACTGATAATTTTTAAAAAGAAATTTGAATTCCAGTGACTAACTAAAATGATCGCATTTCAAGTTTTAAAACTTTTACTGTAACGAACAAACTAAAAGCAACATGAAATAAATTACTTCAGGAGGCAACTTTATAGTCCAAACTATAGAAATAATCGGTGTCTTTAACATCTATAATGACTAAAATACCCCATACCATCATTACACTGTACTCTGTCCCGCACATGGATAATTAATTCTGCAGGAACAAGTCCCAAGTTTCTCAATTCCTTTTTCCCTTTTCCAGTCAAATAACATTTAGCCCCCAAGTTGACTTTCATAGTCAAAGCTGGGTAAGCCTTCCAGGTTCATTTAAATCCTCGCCCACTAAGTATCTTCAATCCTAGCATAAATTCCCATCCACATTCTATATAGTGAGTAGTAGAGACTTGCTGTCTTTATCTCTCTATTATCTCTCTTTCTCTCTCTCCCTCTCTCTCTCTCAGATTCTTGCAGACTGACTTGGAATATTTAAGATAAACCCTTTAACTTGATATTACAGTGGCTTGCTATGGATACTTTTCCTTTCAAAGCCTCTCTCCATGGCAATGTGAATCACATGGGCTTTGTATCCAGGCAGATGTGCAAATTAGCTATCTAGACCCCAACTTCATTCTATCTTTGAAGTAAATTGACAGTTTAAAGTATAACTGACATCCCTAATTCTGCTCTGTGATGTGATGTGTGAATATCTCACATCTTCTCCCCAGTAGGATAACGTGGAACCCTCTTTAACCTTTACCAACCAAGTGACCCAAGCTTGGGTGTTGGGCAGAACAGGTCCTCATTCTTCCATCTCACTCCAAATTAAAGAATGTTCCAGAACGCAGCATCCTTACAAACTTCATATTTGTCACTGCAGCCTCACAATGCCAGGGACCCGGGTTAGATTCCTGGCTTTTGTCACTGTCTGTGCAGAGTCTGCATGTTCTCCCCGTGTCTGCATGGGTTTCCTCCTGATGCACTGGTTTCCTCCCACTGTGTGGATTATGCTAAATTGTCCTTTAGCGTCAGAGGGGGACTAACTAGGGTAAATGAATGGGGTTACGGGGATAGGGCCTTGTGGTTCGTGCAGATTCGAATGTTTATTTTATTAGTGTCACGAGTAGGCTTACATTAACAGTGCAATGAAGTTACTCTGAAAGTTCCCTCATCGCCACACACTCACTTGTTTGTGTGTACTGAGGGAGAATGGCCTCTTTCTGCAGTGTAGGGTTCTGATACCTGAAGGTGAATTTAAAAAATATATCCAGTAAAATTTGAGGTTGATATAAAAAAAAGTTCACAACAATGATTGAACTGCATATGCTGTGAAATTATGATATATTACAATAACCCGTGGAGATAAAAGCAAGTGTAATTAATTCATAAGTAACTATTGATTGATTGGATTTCTTCAATATTTTGGCAGGTCTCTGACTGAAATATTCCAAACAGATCCCTCTCAGTCTGCCCTGCAACTGAACAAGAATAGCTTGTTTTGCTGATATCCATTCTGATCACTCACTGCCAGGGATGCTTTAAATAGCCTGAGACATGCCACACATATACATCAAAGCAAAATACTGCAGATGCTGGGAATTGGAAATAAAAACAGTAAATGCTAGAAAAACTCATCAGTTTGGACAGCAACGGTGGAGAGCAGAAACAGAGTTAATTTTTCAACTCCATATGAGTCTGGTGAAAATAACAAAGATGGCAGTACGGGTGGAGAGAGTAGTTAATAGAGCATATAATAACCATACCTTTATTAATAGGGGGATAGAATATAACAGCAAGGAGCTTGTGCTGAATGTATAGAAGACACTAGTTATACCTCAGCTGGAATTTAAAGTTAGACTTTATTTATTTATTTCACAAGTATGCTTACATTAGCATTTTGTAATGAAGTTACTGTGTAAATCCCCCAGTTGCCACACTCTGGTGCCTGTTTGGGAACACTGAGGGAGAATTTATCATGGCCAATGCACCTAACCAGCACATCTAGTGTTAAAGTTTATTTTGCTTTTTAATTCATCCTTAGGATCTGAGCATTACTGGCAAGTCCAACATTTATTGCTCATCCCTTCTTGCTTTGAACTGATGCCTTGCTAGGTTATTTCAGACAGCAGTTGAGAGTCAACTCCATTGCTGTGTCTCTGGAGTCACACGTAGGCCAGACCAGGTAAGGGTGGCAGATTCCCTTCCAGATTGGTTTTTGTAACAATTGATGATTATTCTCATGGTCACCTTTACTGAAACTAACTTTTTATTCCAGATTTGTTGATTGAATTTGAATTCCTCCAGTTTCCATGATGATATTATGGTTCAGGTCAGAAACTGCAAAGTATTTTATGAAACCTGCCTGGATCATACATTTTGCATCTTGAATTTGACCAAAATAAGCATGATAGGTTTCACTTTAGCTATGATTCTAATGACCCACTAGGGAGCTTTTATCAAACAAAGTTTATTTAAGAATATAGTTAACATGTATAGTAAGAAAATTAGCAATAACTTCTTACCAATTACAAACAATACCAAAATAACTGTCCCAATCAAACCAATCCTATAAACAAGATCTTTCAACAGGTTTAATACCACATAGACTAATGCTCACGTGATACTGGAATTGAGTCCTTTGGATGAAGTCTGCAGTTCTTTGGATAGACTCAGAACAGTTTGAAATCAGAACAGCTTCCCAAAACACCAGAGACTCTAGGCAAACCACCAATAGCAGACTCCACCCTTCAGAAAGGCAAGACCTTCCTTTCAGGTGACCAGCAGAATTTCTAAAACTAGGGAGGGAGAGACTTCTTTCCATCTTGATGTCCTTTCTGAAACTAAAATTCAAACTAAACAGCAACTCAAACTCTAAATGAAAGAATCCCGGTCACCAATTTTTTCCTAACAATGCAGAGTCATAAGCATTCCAGTAAAAATAAACAAATCCCCATTTAAGCAGCAATAAGAAGAGTCCTCCAGACAAATTGGTGCTGTCATGAGAAAACAACTAAAGCCATAAAGGCTGATTTACAACTTCGAAAAATATGATTTTAGAAAATAAAGTACATTTAACAACACAGTGGGATTTATACCCTTGTATCCAGAAGTTTGGTCTGGACCTTTAGATATTAGCACTATGCTACTGTTCCTTTCTTACGCAATCCTTAAAGGCAGAGCTTAAATTCACAGTTGCTGAAGATGAAAGATTAGAATGATAGTTAAGTAGTGGTAACAATTTGTTTTTGCATTTCCATCACCTTATAGAATCATAGAACCCCTACAATGCAGAAGGAGGCTCTTTTGGCCCATCAAGTCTGCATGGACTCTCCGATAGAGCCTGGGTAAAAGGCTCTATCTCCACAAATCTCCCTAACCTACACATCTTTGGATACTAAGGTGCAATTTAGCATGGCCAATCCTCCTAACCGGCACGTCTTTGGACTGTGGGAGGAAACTAGAGAACCCGGAGGAAACCCATGCAGACATGGGGAGAACATGCAAACTCCATTCAGAGGTGGGATTTTCTGGCTGCGCTAGCCCTGAGGCCGGAAAATCCCATCCAAGGTCAACGGACCTTTGCGTGATCATGTCTCACCCAGTACAATTCCCATGGCGGGCAGATCGGGGAAATTCCACTCTGACAGTCACCCAAAGCCGGATCGAATCCAATCCCTGACACTGTGAGGCAGCAGTGCTAACCATTGTGCCACCATGCTGCCCAGAATAAAAGATTTAATTCTTAACTGTGGTTGTCACCTGCAGTGTTAGTAATGTACTCCATTGCTTCACTGTCCTTGCATTGAAATAGGGCTTTGAGTCACTAAGTTGAAAAGATGTCTTTGCAGGCAGCATCACGATGAACAAAGAAAGGAAAACAAAGCAGTGCCTTGTCCCCATTACTGGGCTGGAAGGAACTGACTGGACTCCTAGATCCAAAGCACATAAAAGCAGGCCAAAGAAGAGGAACTGGGGATTTAGGCAACCTTAAAGGAAATGCACCATTACTTAACACATACTGGTCAGAGAATTATACTTGGAGTCCTGCACTCTGGATATATATGAGGCGGTATGGTGGCACAGTGGTTAGCGCTACTGCCTCACAGTGTCAGGGACTTGGGTTCGATTCCCCGTCTTGGGTCATCATCTGTGCAGAGTTCGCACATTCTCCCCATGTCTGCATGGGTTTTCTCCAGGTGCTCTGGCTTCCTCCCATAGTCCAAAGATGTGCAGGTTATGTAGATTGGCTATGCTAAATTGCTCCTTAGTGTCAGGGGGATTAGCTAGGGTAAATGCATGGTGTTATAGGGGTAGGACCAGGATGGGATTATAGTCAGTGAAGACTTGATGGGCTGAATGGCCTCCTTCTGCAGTGTAGGGATTCTACGATTCTATGAATACTCAGATCAACTGTAAAATGTCTGTAGAAACAGGTTTTTATACTGTAAAGAGCACAATATTAAGACTTTGCTGGGCGTTTGATAAAATTCTCTCTGTTCCTTGTCGAGATCCATGGCTCCTTATACAAAGTCAAGCAATCGTGGGTCAATTTATGAGAAAGTATTGTCCGAGAAACCGGCAGCAAGTTGAAAGTAAAATTGTGGTTCCTCCAGCCCAGGGCACCATTCTCCGAGTGACGTTACACTGTTAGTTCCTGCACACTGTCTTCAAAGTGTTCCACTCTATTAATGTCCAGCGAGTGCCAGATGATTGGCAGCATTCCATGATGGTACGTTCCCCGTAGCTGACACAATGTTGTCAGATGGGATGTCAATCATCCACCCAGGATGATTTGCCTTGGCCCAACAAGTTGGAAGTCATTTGCTTGGAAGACCCCAGCACATTTGCCCCAGGGTGCCTTCCTAGAGACCCAGACATGGCTGAAGAACATTGTTGTAGTCAGATTTATGAGTCAGCTGGAGCCATCATCAAGCAGAACATTGGAGCCACAAATGGCCATCCCACTGCTTGGACAGGTCCACTGGCTTCATAGAGCTAAGAAAGGGTGACTGTTGTGCTGCAGAACAGAGACAACACACAGAATTAACAGTCATTGAGAATCTCCAGCATGTCAAATAGGTGGAAGGCGATGGTGCTCAGGAGGAAGTGAGCTGCAGCTATCATTTCAACCAAGCACACTTCCCAAGCTATCTTTTTTAAAATTCATTTATGGGACATGGGTGTCGCTGGCTGGCCAGCATTTATTGCCCATCCCTAATTACCTTGGAGGGCAGTTGAGAGTCAACCACGTTGCTGTGGCTTTGGGATCACATTGGGCCAGGCCAAATAAGGAGGGCAGATTTCCTTCCCCAATGGGCATTAGTGAACCAGATGGATTTTTCCAACTATGATTTCATGGTCATCAGTAGATTATTAATTCCAGATATTTTTTATTGAATTCAAATTCTACCACCTGTTGTGGCAGGATTCGAACCCAAGTTCCCAGGACATGAGCTGAGTATCTGAATTAATAGTCTGGCAAGGGTGGCACAGTGGTTAGCACTACTGCCAGGGACCCGGGTTCAATTCCAGCCTTGGGTTACTGTGTGGAGTCCGCATGTTGTCCCCGTGTCTGCATGGGTTTCCGCCAGGTGCTCCGGTTTCCTCCCACAGTCCGAAAGATGTGCAGATTAGATTGATTGGCCAGGGTAAATTGTCTCTTAGCATCAGGGGGCTAGCAGGGTAAATATCTTAGGGTTAGGGAATAGATCATGGTTGGTGCAGACTCGATGGGCCAAATGACCTGTTTCTGCACTGTAGGGATTCTATGATGATTATGAATAGGGGGTTTTTGTTCACCAGAGGCATTAAGGATTTGGCAAGTGTATATAAAAGCAAGTATTGGGACTCAGGTCATAGACACCTACGATCTATTAGAATGGCGGGAGAAGCATAGGAGGCTAATTAACTTCTCCTTATTTCTACGATATTACTCATTAGATTAATGGTAGTGTATGGCATTATCTCCAATGATATTATTCATTAAATTAATGGCAATAACTCAATCCAACTTAACATAATTCTTGACAAATAGCAATACAGATTAACTAGGATTTATTGGTACTGATGGTTACTCTGCCCATGGTTTTACAAACACACGGTAGGGGAATGCATATAGTGATGCTTCTGGATATCATTCAACCTTTATGTTGCCATGAGACTGGTGTGATCTAACGCAGAGTTATTTTTGCTGAAGTATTTTTAAATAAACTTTGGGCCCTCATATGTTTCTCTTTTTTCAAAAGAGAGGAAACTGTCTATTTTCATCTGATCTTAAAATCACTACAGTGCAGAAGGAAGCTATTTGGCCCATCAAGCCTGTATCAACACAATCTCATCCAGACTTTATTCCTGTAATTCCACTTATTTACTCTGCTAGTCCACCCTGACACTAAGGGTCAATTTAGCATGGCCAGTCAGCCTAACCTGCACATCTTTGGACTGTGGGAGGAAACCAGAGCACCCAGATCAAAAACCCACACAGACACGGGGAGAATGTGCAAACTCCACATAGACAGACATCTGAAGCCGGAATTGAACCGGGATCCCTGGTATTGTGAGGCAGCAGTGCTAACTATTATGCCACTAGGCCACCCTGCAGTTGAGGATTACCAATTTTTACTTGTAAAGTAATCACACTTCATATTGACCTCCTGGTTATCAGTTGCGTGCAATGACCTCTTGATACTGATGACCTCTTGATAGTGACCTCTTGTTTCTGATAGACAAGGAAATTAAGGGTTATGAGGAGAAAGCAGGAAAGTGGAACTGACCCACTTCAGATCAGCCACGATCTTATTGAATGGCGGGGCAGGCTTGAGAGGCTAGATGGCCCACTCCCGCTCCTATTTCTTATGTTCTTATAATACTTGATATTAGGTCCTATAGATAGTGAGTCTAGAGAATTCATAGCAGAAAATAAGAAGCTGGCAGATGAACTGAACAGATGCTTTGCATTGGTCTTCATTGTAAAGGACACAAGTAGCATCCCAGAAATAGCTGCACATCAGGAATTGGAAAGGAGGGAGAAATTCCAGAAAATTACATCCACCAGTGAAGTGATACTGAGCAAATTGTTGGACCTGTGGACTGACAAGTCCCTGGGTCCTGATGGACTTCATCTTAGGGTCTTGAAAGAAATGGCTAATGAGATAGTTGTTTCTCTGTTCAGTCAGCAGTCTACCTCCAGGGGTGCCAGAGGAACTGACAGTCCTATTAAATATGAGGGAAAGACTCCCTGATTTGCCCATCAATTGCCTCCTTAATCAGGGACATCTTTTTGTGCTCAATCAAACAAACAAGCTCGACTCAACTTTGGGACAACTCAAAAAGGCCAGCTCCCTAAAGGAGGGGAACCACCCAAAACAAAAAAACAAAACAGAAAGGAAATTTAACATCAAGTTAAAATGTGATTAAACAGGGTTAATAATACACTCCAGTCCCTGCGGTGCCCAGCGGGCATGGAAGACATCAATGGTGCCCTCAGACATCGCATGCTGTTTCCAGGGACAGTCTGCTGCGAATATAGCTGCAGTAGATAATCAGGTTGGATGACCCCCTTGATCGCCCGCTGCCTGGAGCTGTAGATGGCTTGCCTTGCCCGGCCCAGGAGCAGGTTCACAATGAGGTCCTCCTCCTCCACCACCCCCCTCCGCACCAGGTGCCCCTAGATCAAAAGCTTGACTCCTCAAACAGGGAGTTGATATTCCAATAGGCCCACCTCAATAGAAACAGCTCAGCACTACACTGCTGTGGACTCCTCTTCCTCATTGCCTTCCCTGATGTATGCCATAACACAAGTGGAACCACACCAACAATTCTGGCTCTACCTTGCAATTAACCTCCCAGCTCCTATAAGAGATTGAGAGAGTAAAATTTGCAAGGAGTACACTAGTTGTCCTGCACAGCACATGAACATTGTCTGCACGATTGCACAGGATCAACTTGTAAACACCTGGACCTTTGGGAACACTAGTTGTCACGGTGTTGTCTGTTGACTGAGTGAAAAGTGATGCAATTGGTTGCTCAAGCAAACAGGGCTTGTCTTACATGTAAAGCTGATTAACTTTATGATGTTGCTACCCTCAGTGGAAATCTGAAATAATCTGGAAGCACAAATATTGAGGATATCAATGAGAGTCAAACACTGTGGCACGCACAGCTTATAATCAACAGTGGCATTTCTCAATTCCAACAGCAAATTGAGGGCTTCAAGTTTCTATGTGTCCAGATCACCAACAACCAGTCCTGGTCCCACCACACCAACACTATAATTAAGAAAGCCCATCAACATTCTCAGGAGGCCAAGGAAATTCAGCAAGTTCACCACGACTCTCTCTAATTTTTACAGATGCACCATAGAAAGCATCCTTTCCCAATACATTACAGCTTGGTATGGCTCCTGCTCTGACCAAAACTGCAAGAAACTACACAGGATCATGAATGAAGTCCAGTCCATCACATAAACCAGCCTCCCACCTACTGACTCTGTCTACATTTCCCATTGCCTTAGGAAAGCAGCCAACATACTCAAAGATCCCTCGCACCCCGGACATTCTTTCTTCCACCTTCTTCCATTTGGAAAAAGATATAAAAGTCTGAGGTCACGTACCAGCTGACTCAAGAACAGCTTCTTCCCTGATGCTATCAGACATTTGAATGGACCTTCTTAAGTTGATCTTTTTCTACACCCTAGCCCTGACTGTAACACTACATTCTGCACTTTCTCCTTTCCTGCTTCCCTATTACTCCCCTTCTCCCTCCCCTTCTTCCACTGTCCTCCCTTCCTCACCTTGGTGTCTTCTCTTTCCCTTCTGCCTTTTTCTCTCCCTCACTCCCTCCTCTTCCCCAGTCAGGAGTGGAAATGGGACCTTACAATGAAGGTTCCTGTCAGAAAGAATGCTTTAAGAAAAGCATCAAGGGATTTGACAGTCTGATGATATTCACCTTCAGAATAATTTATGTGTCACCTTAGTTGCCAGCATTCTCGCCGTTTGCTTGCTTGCATTTTGCTACCTCAAATTGGAAATTCCAGCTTGCCTGACTGTGAAATCAAAGACAAGATGCCATTACACTTTGTGTTCAGAGATTGTGAATGTGGTAGGATTGGGAGGAATTTGACTGGGAGGAATTCTTACTGAAAATGCTGCTTATGTGACACATTGAGTTGGGGCACTAATCTCCTGCAATGCTGGCTAACGGCTGTCATTGCTTTGTTGAATGCACCATCCCTATGGAATAATAACATTTTAAATAATAACAGAGTGTGTACATACTGGCGCAGATTGAATAGGATTGAGTGCTGTTGTGTTTTTTTTTTGCAGATGGTGACATTTTTTTGATATTGTTCTTGGGTATGAATTCTCTTGAGGGGCACAATAGATTGGGATTAGTCGATTGGCTCAAAATAAATAGAACAGGGCTGGCTTTCCATATTCGCGCAAAACCTAAATCCTCTTTTGTGGATCTCTTTAATCTTTCATATAGTGCAGCTTGACTGGGCCAACAGCACAGAACTGTAAAGGTATAAATTAAATCTGATGACTGAAATGTGGTTTTGGAGCGAGGCAAAGATGCATTGAGCTAACACTTCATCTGGAACAGCAACTAATTATAATGAGTTGGGGTGACTGAGCACACATAACCAGGCATTAGGCTGTTCCTAACCTTCACTTAAAGAGTTTAAAGTTTATTTATTTGCGTCACAAGTAGGCTTGCACGAACGCAGCAATGAAGTTACTATAAAAACCCTCTAGTCGTCACACTCCAACGCCTGTTCGGACACACTGACGAGAATTTGATTTGATTTTGATTTGATTTATTATTGTCACATGTTACTGTACAGTGAAAAGTATTGTTTCTTGTGCAGACAAAGCATACTGTTCATAGAGAAGGAAGCAAGACAATGCAGAATGTAGTGTTACAGTCATAGCTAGGGTGTAGAGAAAGGTCAACTTAGTGTGAGGTAGGTCCAATCAAAAATTCTGATGGCAGCAGAGAAGAAGTTGCTCTTGAGCCGGTTGGTACGTGACCTCAGGCTTTTATATCATTTTCCGGACAGAAGGTGGTGGAAGTGAAAATGTCCGGGTGCTTTGCCGAGACAACGAGAAGTGTAGACAGGTGGGAGGCTGGATTAGCACAGTGAATACAGCTCACCAGCATGTCTTTCGGATTGTGAGAGGAAACTGGAAGAAACCCACGCAGACACGGGGAGAACATGCAAAGTCCACACAGACAGTGGCCCCAACTGGGAATTGAGCCCAGTTCTCTGGCGCTACGAGGCAGCTATGCTAACCACTGTGCCATCAGTGAGAAAGTGCTTTACATTCTCCTACTACACTCTCCCAATGCCCAATAAACTTCTTGTATTATTTTTAAATCACAAGCCTGCCTCAATAGCCCGAGCGCTTTCCTGACATTTATGGGAGAGATTTTAAGATCAGAAATATAGTATCAGGGGATTATGTGCCTCTTGCATGATTTGCTTATTAAAGTCAAACATCTACTCTATCGCAAAATTAAAAAAAAGAAAGTCAACACTAAATTCACATTTACAAGAAGTTCAAATGTTTATTCAACTGATAGCAATTCCTCAGCCTAATCTTTTTAAATATTTTGGCCTTTTTTTTCCCCATCTGAAATTTCTGACTCAAAATGGCACCTTGTTCTCATGGTCATGGTATTATTGAGACCAACTTCAGCGAATACATTAGGGATTCATAATTTATTAACAGCAGAAGTGTGTTTTAGTTCACCATGCTGCGTCAGTGGGTGTTTGGATCCTAATATAGCGCCATTGTATGTTCAGGTAGAGAGGAGACCATTTGGCTGTTCTTGCAGTCCTGACCCTTTGCCAAAGGATTTGAAGCTAATCCCATTTCCCTCATGCCTCTCTGTGGCTCGGTGCACTAATCTGCAGTCTCTTGGAATTATAGAGAATCATAGAATCCTTACAGTGCAGAAGTAGGCTATTTGGCCCTTTGAGCCTTTACTGACAACAAGCCCACCCAGGCTATATCTCCATAAACTAACATATTTACTCTGCTAATACCCCTGACACTAAGGGACAATTCAGCACGGCCAATCCACCTACTTTAGTTTTAGTTAGTTAGTATCACAAGTAGCCTTACATTAACACTGCAATGACATTACTGTGAAAATCCCTTGGTCGCCACACTCTGATGCCAGTTTGGGTACACTGAGGGAAAATTTAGCACAGCCAATGCATCTAACCAGCACATCTTTCAGACTGTGAGAGAAAACCAGAGTACCCAGAGAAAACCCATGCAGACACAGGGAGAACGTGCAAACTCCACACAGACAGAGACCCAAGCTGGGAATTGAACTCGGGTTCCTGGCGCTGTGAGGCAGCAGTGCTAACCACTGTGTCACCGTTCATTTTTGGAGTGTGAGAGGAAACCGGAGCGCCTAGAGGAAACCCATGCAGTTACAGGGAGAACATGCAGGCTCCACACAGATAACGACCCGAGTCTGGAATCAAACCCGGATCCCTGATACTGTGGAGGCAGCAGTGCTAACCACCGTGCCGCCCTAATCTCAGGGGATGCGACATACTTTCTCAACAATTGCCTGCAGCAGAGCTTCAGCAACTTACTGAGTAAAGAAATTTCTTCCAACTGCTTCCCTCACTCTCTGTGACAGGGGTTTTAATTGATGTGCCTCAGTGGCAATTTTAAACGGAACGTTTCTCAGCCCTGGCTGTGCTGACGAGACTTGACAAAGCAGCCACACAAAATACCAGGCATTACGGGTGATGGGTGGTGGGTGAGAGTTACTTATTGGGGAACAACTGCCAATCGATTCAGGAATCTTGGAACTGTTTTTACTGTGAGGTTAATTTAACGCAAATGCCGTTACCAATGGCAACATTGCCAAGCCAGTGTGGCACCAGATCAAATAGACAAACATTCAATACATCTCATTGTGACATAAAGGGAGAACTAACATACATTTCACCAGTAGCACGGAGTAAGCTCATGATTCAATTTAATGACCCTGCAATTATGCTATGGGATTATAGCGTGCGAGTGCTTAAAATATCCATGTGAAATTCCGCTTTCTGCTGTTTTAATAGATGTGTCAGCCTATTGAACTTAGATTGTGTTTCCATTAAAACAGTAAGGAGAGGAATTTCAGAGCAACATATTGCTTATCCATTCATTAATATCCATGCCTGGAGCAAGTGGCTTGCTCTTGACTCCGCGGAGCCTTTCGACCATCTGTTTCTCTTGTAGGAGCCAAGGTTGATAATACTGGAGGCCGGAGTGGAAAAGATCAACAACAACAATCTACAAGCCCCGAACCTTCAGGCACAAAGCCCTCTGTTTGACTGGTAACTTGTCCACTGATCTACAGTTGCTGTAGTATGTACTCACTACGGGATGCACTGCAGCAAATAACCAATATTTTCCCTCGTCGCAAGGCAGGCAGATTATCGTTGAATTACTCAGCATAGAAATCCCTTTTTTGTGCTGAATTTCCAGTAGAAAAGCTTGAAAACTTCAAGTTTTTAGGTGTCCAGATCACCAACAACCTGTCCTGGTCCCCCCATGCTGTCACTGTCGTTAAGAAAGCCTCCAGCATCTCTACTTTCTCAGGAGGCTCAGGAAATTAGGCATGCCAGCTACGACTCTCACCAATTTTTACAGATGCACCATAGAAAGCACCCTTTCCAGATCTATCAGTTGTTTATTTATTATTAGTCACAGGTAGGCTTACATTAACACTACAATGAAGTTACTGTGACAATCCCCAGTATCACAGTTTAGTATGGCTTAGGCTCTGACCAAGACTGCAAGAAACTACAAAAGGTCATGAACGTAGCCCAGTCCATCACGCAAACCAGCCTTCCGTCCATTGCCACCATCTACACTTCCCGCTGCCTTGGAAAAGCAGCCAGCATAATTAGGGACCCCATGCACCCCGGACATTCTCTCTTCCACTTTCTTCGTTGAGAAAAATACAAAAGTCTGAGGTCACGTACCAACCAACTCAAGAACAGCTTCTTCCCTGCTGCTGTCAGACCTCCCTCACATTAAATTGATTTTTTCTAGCTCTGACTGTAGCACCCTCCCCTTTGCCTCTGTCTCGTGTACTCTATGAATGGTATGCATTGTCTGTATAGTGTGCAAGAAACAATATTTTTCACTGTCTATTAATACGTGTGACAATAATAAATCAAATCAAATTGTTACTTTCTCTGGGCCACAGTGGCCATGCAGGAAAATAAATCTCCATCATTTAAACGTCCTTACACTGTTAAACATCACCCCAATCATTTGCAGTGAGATCAGTTTGGTATAGCAGTATAAATGCAGAACCATCACAACGTTTGTGGGGAGACTGGGAATAGAATGCCATTTTCACAAGACCAAAGAAGGAACAGAGCTATTGTCCTTCTTCAAATGCAATCGGTCACCTTAAATAACTACTTTTGAAAAATATAGAACTCTTCTGTCCTGTACACATTTATCCTGTGTTCACGAGAACAAAAATTGCACAGGTTTGAAAAGTTCCATCCACAGTGTTTTCCAAGCATTGTTTGTTTGTGAGACTCTCCCCAGCAATTATTAGAATTGGCCCACACACAGTCAGATCATTTGGCCAGTTGAGCCTCTGCCAGATCTTTGGACTATCAATTAATCCCATTTCCTGGCTCTTGCCCCATTGTTAGAATGTAACCGGTGACAACTTTGTATTGGATGTAATGTGACCAATGGTAACAAGATGTGAGGGTCAGATAACCCAGTAAACCATGGAACTAATTACAGAATGATGTAATAGTCAGCTGACCAACAGATTCCCTGTAAATAAAAACCTGTGTAGAATTGTCGGAGCTTGGAGTGGCCTAAGGCAAGTCCTCAAGTTTGGAGTAATGATGTTTCTTTATTAAACCCTTTCTTTGATTTATAAGTTGGAGTAAGTTTTATTAAATTTTCATGATCTGTATTTGAAGAAGTTCCTTCTGAGGAAATATCTATTACCATGTCTTGTCCTTATGCTTTGCATTTCGCACCGAGTCAGTAGTCACATTTTAAAAGTCCAATTAGTACAAAGAATTATAATTTACTTTGACATCACATTTTCCTTTGCCTTTTTGCTGTATTTTCTGAATGAGGCGGACTGATTATATCATTGAAAGGAAGAGTTCAGAGGCGTTACTGAGCCTAAAGAGTGTAAGGAAACCAAGTCGCTATCCATGGAGATAAATCATTAACTCAGGATGCTTCAGTGATCCTGTCATTTTGAATGTTTATATTAATTTAACTCTGTAGCACTGCCTCCGAGATAAGACTCATATCCTGCAGTAATACTGCCAGCTGAGAGCAGAAACAACAAAAACACAAGGGGATAATCACTATTTATCATGGACAACAACACTACTTCATTGCACAATTAAAGATCTCTTTCAGATTGCAAGAAAATTACATTCTACAAAGCTTTCAAATTTGTTCACATTCTCCACTTTAATTCATGGGCAGCATGGTGGCTCAGTGGTTAGCACTGCTGCATCACAACACCAGGGACCCGGGTTCGATTCCCGGCTTGGGTCACTGTCTGTGTAGAGTTTGCAAGTTCTCCCCCGTATCTGTGTGGGTTTCCTCTGAGTGCTCCAGTTTCTTCCCACAGTCCAAAGATGTGTGGGTTAAGTGCATTGGCCGTACTAAATTGCTCTTTACTGTCAGGGGGACTAGCTAGGGTAAATGCACGGGGTTATGGGGATAGAGCCTGGGTGGGATTACATTGATGTAGACTCGATGGGCTAAATGGCCTCCTTTTGCATTGTATGATTCTACGATTGTGGGAACTAAAAGGCAAGTTGTCCAGGTTAAAAATCTCTCAAAATGTATTAGCTCAGAATTTGCTAGCAAAACACTGGCTAGATTAATGGTGCATGCTGTTATAAATACCTAAATGGTCCAGAAACATATCATTGGGAAGAAATAATTGTTTGATTTGATTCCATTGTCACATGTATTGGGATACAGTGTGGAGTATTGTTTCTTGTGCACTATACGGACAAAGCATACCGATCATAGAATACATGGTGGAAAAGGAAAGGAAAGGACCCAGAATGTAGAGTTATAGTCACAGGTAGGGTGTAGAGAAAGATCAGCTTAATGTAAGGTAGGTCCATTCAAAAGTTTGATGGTAGCAGGGAAAAAACTGTTCTCAAGTTGGTGGTACATATTCTCAGACTTTTGTATCTTTTCCCGACAGAAGAAAGTGGAAGAGAATATATCCGGGGTGCGTGGGGTCCTTGATTATGCTGACCGTTTTTCCGAAGCAGCAGGAAGTGTAGACGGAGTCGATAGATGGGAGGCTGGTTTGCATGATGGATTGGGCTACATTCACAAACCCTTTGTAGTTCCTTGTGGTCTTGGGCAGAGCAGGAACCATACCAAGCTGTGATACAACCAGAAAGAATGCTTTCTATGTTGCACCTGTAAAAGTTGGTGAGAGAAGTAGTGGAGATGCCAAATTTCTTTAGCTATACCCATTGAATGGTAAATTCCTATAAATCACGAGGTGATTTGCACTTTAGTCTCGCGAAAATGGCCTTCTAGTCTTCATGTCCCCGTGAGCACCACAACATTCCTGCATTTATACTACTAAAACAAAACCAAACTCACTGCAGAAAGTTGGACTGGTATTTAGCGATGTAAGGACTCTGAACGATTGAGATTTATTTTCCTGCAAGGGCACTTCTCTGGCCCAGAAAAAGATACATTTGAAACTGTGCAGCCTCATTCCTTCAATTGTTCTTAGAGATTTTTCAATATACATTTTTAAAAATGTTTACCTTTTTTCATAGAAAATAGTACATCACAGGAACAGGCCCTTCGGCCCACAATGTTGTCCTGAATATGATGTCGCATTAAAACTAATCCCTTCTGCCTACCCTTGATCTATATCTCTCTATTCATGTACTTATCTAAAAGCCCCTTAAATGCCTCTATTGTATTTGCTTCCCTCATTACTCTGGCAGCAGGTTCCAGAGACCTACCACTCCCTGTGTTAAAAAACTTGCCCCTCACATCGCCTTTGAACTTTCCCCCTCTCACCTTAACTGGTATTAGACATTTAAAGATGTGGAGATGCTGGTGTTGGACTGGGGTAAACACAGTAGGAAGTCTCACAATGTCGGGTTAGAGTCCAAACGGTTTATTTGATAGTAATCTCACAAGCTTTTGGAAACGGTGTTCCTTCTTCAGGTATGTGTAAAGTTCTGATTAGAGAAGGACATATAAAGACACAAACGCCTAAAGCTAGCAAGTTTACTATCAAATAAATCGGTTGGATTTAAAATTGGTGTTGTCAGACCTCTTACTGATATAAAGATACACACAGTTTACAGAATACTGATTAGAATGTGAGTAATAAGTAATCACATCTGACAAAGGAACACCATTTCCGAAAGCTTGTGAGATTACTATCAAATAAACTGGTTGGATTCTAAGCTGGTGTTGTGAGACCTCTTACTGTATTAGATATTTCAACTCAGGGGAAAATGATTCTGATTGTCAATGCTATCATAATTTTATAGACATTGATTAGGTCCCACCTTGGCCTCCGGAACTCCAGAGAAAAGAACCCGAGTTTATTCAGCCTTTCCCTATAACTCTAATCCAGGCAGCATCCTGGTAAATCTCTTCTCCACTCTCTCCTCATCCCTCCCGTAATGCAGTGACCAGAATTGACCAAATTGTCCTAACTTTTCCTTTCTGTCTATTAATATTTCTCTCTTAATTCTGTCTTTATTTCCCTTTCTTTGTTTCTCTTCCTAAATCTTGATTTGATTCCAATTTACCCGGTTTCCCACTCATCTGAATGACTGACTGCTTTTCTTGTAATAAGATCACAGATGACTTCAGGCTGAAACATTTGCGATGCAAATCTCAATACATTACAGCACGTCAGAAACCTACGCAAGCTGAACGGGAACTGTTAGTCAAAATTGTTGAACTGCTCTCCGTAAGCAAGAAGGAAAGGACAGGACATAATTCCAGAGCCTGTGGGTCAAACACGGTTAGGAATTCCCTGAATGTAGGTTAAACGTTAAGCAAAAATAAGTCTGACAGATGCTGATGCTGGCTACAGGTCTTCCAATTTTCCAACTCAAAGCATTAGAAAGAACATCTTATTGACTCAGCATTAGCAGACGCTTTGTAACTCAGAGTAGTGAACATGCTGAGTTGCTGCATGGGTGATAAGGAATAGAATATTCTTGCCTCATTCAACTTGACAGATGGCATCTTGCACATTCGCCACCTGCTTCCCCTCTCCTTTGCCCCAGTATTGGCAATCAGGCCTCCAGTCATTTAAAATCCCCCCTGATCAGACTCTTCTCCCTTGCCATCTCTCTCCCTTTAGGACGCTTCTTAAAATGTACCTCTTTGACCACAATCTTTTGGTAACATCTTCCACTGTCCTCTTCCATGGCTCAGCATCTTTAATGGAAGAGATGACAGGGTGAGATGGAAATTTTGTCGGAGAGAAGAGACTTCTTCAGGGTAGGCGTTCCTGGAAGAGGTGGAGGGTTATCTAGATTCAAAACATAGGCTCTATTCTCTCTCCGCAGACGCTGTCGGATCTGCTGAAATTTTCCAGCATTTTCCGTTTTCGTAAAGTCCCCACAGTGCAGGAGGAGGTCATTCAGCCCAGCAAGTCTGCACAAGCGACAGTTCTAGCCAAGCCCTCTTCCTGTAACCCAACACATTTATCCACTCATAAACACAGGAGCAATTGAGCACAGCCAATCCACCTAACCTGCACATCTTTGGACTCTGGGAGGAAACCGGAGCACCCAGACGAAACCCACACAGACACAGGGAGAACGTGCAAACACCGCACAGACAGTGACCCGAGGCCGGAATTGAAACCGAATCCCTGGTGCTGTGAGGCAGCAGTGCTAACCACTGTGCCACCCTGTTTCAACGTTTATTAATGCCTGATTTATGCTTCTGTGAAAGCCTTTGGAGTTGTTTCTTCATCTGAATGATAGGATGGGGCAGTGGTTGCCAGATAAGTACAGGTTTTTGTACCTTTATGATAAATTAATGTCTTGTGGAATTGAAGGGCTCATGCTAAATTGACCCTAATGTCAAGGGATTAGCATGGTAAATATGTGGGGTTACAGGATTAGGGCCTGGGTGGGATTTGTGGTTGATGCAGACTTGATGGGCCGAATGGCCTCCTGCTGCACTGTAGGGATTCTGGGAGGACATTTGGAGCTTCATTCATGCAGTTGAGTTATAATTAGATGACTTCACCAATGGAATCAGCATTATTCAGTGCACTTTAGCCGTCAGAAATCATAGAAACAGATTAGGTGGGTATCCGGTTCTCAGTCGAGTTTCCATATATAACGGTGAACTCCTGCCAGTGACACAGCAGGACTGTGCAAGACCAGCTGTAGACTTTCACAGGCAAAGTCTGGATGAAGGGCTTTGGCAAACGTATCTACTGAACCAAACCTTTAACTTAGTGGGTCACTTGTGCGTCGGTGCTGGCTCAGTTAGTAGCACTCTTGTCTTCTTCAATTCCAGGACTTCAGTGTAACAATCTGAACTGACACTCGGCCCAGTACTGAGTGAAGTTTATAAAGTTTAGTTATTAGTATCACAAGTAGGCTTACATTAACACTGCAATGAAGTTACTGTGAAAATTCCCTAGTCTCCACACTCTTGCACCTGTTCGGATACACTGGGAGAGAACTGAGTATGGCCAATGTACTTACCCAGCATGCCTTTCAGACTGTGGGAGGAAACCAAAGCATCCAGAGGAAACCCACACAGACATGGGGAGAACATGCAGACTTCACAAGGACAGTGACCCAAGCCGAGAATCGAACCCGGGTCACTGGCGCAGCAGTGCTAACCACTGTGCCACTGCTTTGCCCAATGTTGTGGGTGCTACCAGTCAGACAAGTTGCTGTGATTGTTTGCATCAACTGATGTAAATAACCACAAAATTGTTATGGAGCAGAAAGAGGCCGTTCAGCTATGGGCCGGAATTTTTACGGGCATGCTTGCTCCAATTCCTGGGACAGGTGAGGCTTGGACAATAGCATTCTCTGTTGGCCTCGGGCAGAATCATGCGAACTTTGGACAGATGTGTCGGTAAAATTCCACTCATCATCTCTGCACCAGCTCACCAAATGAGATCCTGACTTGGTGCCATTCTCCTACCTCTCCCCCGTACCTCTGTACATTCTTTCTACTCAAAACAATCATCCAATGCGCTTTTGAATTAACCTGCCTCCACCAAGCAGTGCGCCCCAGACCCCAATCGCTCAATGCGTGAAAAAGTTCATTCTCAAATCACAGGAGCAATTTTCAATCTGTGCTGGTTGTCTGTGAGAGCGGGGATGCAGGAGAAAGACACAGAGAGAATTGTGGTTCCCGATATCCCACTCCCCTCGCTGGTGATGTCATGAGGTTTGCAACCAGGAAGGGCGAGAAGCTCACTTTAATATTTTCCCACACATTTGAATCTAATTGCCAACTCCCTGCCCCTCTCTGAATGTTCCAACCCTGCTAATGTCACATCAGCGAGGTTTACAGCGAGGTTTTAAGATGCGAATCAATCAAGGGGATCATCAGGCTGGGGGGTGGGTGGGGGGGTGGGGGGTGGTGCATGCAAAGGTAGGTGTAGTCTCTGCAGTAAAGGGACATGCCCACTATCCTCGGCACTGCCATTTGGCACAGGTCAGCATTGCCAGGTTGGCACCCTGGCACACAGTGCCATCCTGGAACTGACAATCTGGCAGTACCAACTTGTGCCAGGGGCAATGTCAGGGTTAGGTATGGGGTGTCCCTTGGGGGAGGAGGAGGTGGTATTCTCCGATATGTGTGGTGGGGTGAGGTTGGGTGATGAAGGGTGTTGAGGCCCGGGGGGGGGGGGGGGGGGGGAGCGTGGGTGGTGCTGGCGGTGGGGAGTGGGAGGAGTTGGAAGTAGGAGGATGGAGGATGTGGGCACTGAGAGGGAAACCGGTGGGCACAAGGAAGTGGATCAGATAGTGACTTGGGGGGGTATGAATATCAGAGATACTTCATGGTGGTTGTTTGGTTGTTAGCTTTGTTGAGGGTGCAGGAAGTGGGATTGTTGGGGGAGACACCCGATACCTCTCTGGAGTGGGCGGCAGAGGGGATGGAGTAGAAAAGGGTGCTGATGGGGGCACCCTTTAAAGATGGTGTCCAGATCTCTGTGGCTGGATCTATCAGGCCCCACCACTCCAGACTGACAACCTAAATCACATCTTCCCCCAAGATCTAGTCTGAAGATTTAGCTGTGCATCTAAAGGGATGCCATAGAATCCCTATAGTGCAGAAGGAGACCATTTGCAATCTACACAGACTTTCTGAAAGACCATCCTCTCAGCATTCTCCTCTCCAAGGAGAAGAGTCCCAACTTCTCCAATCTATCCCAATAACTGAACTTTCTCATCCTTGGAACCATTCTTGTGGACCTCTTCTGAACTCTCCAATGTGTTCACATCCTTCCCATAGTGTGGCGCCCAGAGCTGTATGCAATATTCCAGCTGAGGTCTGAATCATGTCCTGTTTCAGTCCAACATAACCTCCTTACTCTTGCACTTAGTTTCAAAGCAGAGCAGTGTCCTTGCTAACATTCATCCCTCAATTAACATCACATGAAGGATCTGGCTGTTATCACATTGCTGTTTGTGAGAGCTTGCTGTGCATTTGTTGGGTGTTGCTTGTGTTTTCTTCATTCTGATTGATAAAGGAACATAGAACAGTGCAGCACAGCCCACCACTGCGCCAATCACATTGTCCTACCTAGACCAACTGCCTGTATCCCTCTATACCCCGTCTGTTCACGTGCCTATCCAGATAAGCCTTAAATGTCACTAACATATCTGCCTCAACCACCTTACTTGGCAGTGCATTCCAGGTCCCCGCCACCAGCTGTGTAAAAAATATCCCCCGCACATCTTTATTGAACTTTACACCCCTTTACCTTAAACTTGGATCAAAGGTTATGGGAAAAGGCTGGAGAATGGAGTCGAGAGCTTATCAGCCATGATTGTATGGCAGAGCAGGCTCGATGGGCCAAATGGTCTAATTTTGCACCGATGTTTTATGGTCTTATGGTTTATGGATAGTGCCCAGTGCATCAAAACACTGTAAAAGTGCTTTCAGATACTTGTCAGGAGTTGTATAAATGCAAGTCTTTCTCTTTTTTTGACATGCTTTCAATTTAGTTTTGATCTATTATTGTCACATGTTTAGTATATACTGAAAAGTATTGTTTCTTACACGTTGTGCAGACAAAACATACCGTTCATAAATAGAGAGAGAGTGCAGAGTGTAGTGTTGTAGTTATAGCTAGGGTGTAGAGAAAGATCAACTTAATGCGAGGTAGGTCCATTCAAAAGTCTGACAGCAGCAGAGAAGAAACTGTTCTTGAGTTGGTTGGTATGTGACCTGAGACTTTTGCCGGCGGAAGAAGGTGGAAGAGAGAATGTCTGGGAGTTGTTAATTATGCTGGCTTCTTTTCCCAGGCAGTGGGAAGTGTAAACAGAGTCAATGGATGGAAGGTTGGTTTGTGTGATGGATTGGGATACATTTATGACTCTTTGTAGTTTCTTCAAGTCTTGATCAGAGCAGGAGCCATACCAAGCTGTGATACAATGAGAAAGAATGCTTTCTATAGTGCATCTGTAAAAGTTGGTGAGAGTCTTAGCTGACATGCCAAATTTCCTGAATCTTCTGAGAAAGTAGAAGCGTTGGTGGGCTTTCTTAACTATAGCATAGGATGGGGGGACCAGGACAGGTTGCTGATGATCTGGGACACCGAAAAACTTGAAGCTCTCCACTCTTTCTACTTCATCCTGGTTGGTGTACTCAGAGGTGTATCCTGAGAATTATTCAAAGATTCCTTTCTTTTCTCTGGGGTCTCTGTCACTCTTCTACTGAAATTACAGGGGGTGACAGAGAACAAAAATGCATCCACTTGGCCCCTCCTTCCCCCCACCAGCCTCTCAGAAATTCGAACGACATAAACCATAGGTGCGCGTTATTTTATTCGATTGCAAACTAAGTAGCGACGGCATTTAATTTAGCCCCCACAACCAGAAATAAGCAGGTATAAAATGAAAGGCAGAGATATGAATAATGCATTCAGCAATGCCTGACAAGTCTTCTTATTTTAAGCACTTATCCTCAATAGGCTTAGAATTTACATGGCTGAACTTTACTTGTTTGACTTTCCACAGAAACGAGGATTAAAGCAGCGCACTGATCACAGCAGAGTCTAATAGCTGCTGCAAGTGGAGCCTAACACACAAATTACTGCAGTTGACATGTTAAGTGACTGCAGAACAGTCTCTGAAGTATTGCAGATTTTTACTTGCACTGCGAGACCTATTTTCTATTGCCAAAGCTGTTATGCTTTCAAAATATATCAATTCTTTTAAGAGACCATTATAATCATTAAATTGAGTTGTGAAAAGTAACAGTGGGCGCTACTTAACAGTGACTGTCATAAACTGCTTTATTCAGTCTTTCATTCGCAACTTCTGGGGCTTTGCTCCTTCAGTTCCATTTATGCAGGCGCCTACGAGTTCCACATTTTCCACAGCACTGGAATATTTTAGTGAGACGCTTTCTCACAGGATGGTTTATCAGATCTCTACATAGCCTGGTACAATGATGTCAATAGTGACACAGTGATACATGTATTGCACTTTGAGCCATCACTTAAAAGTGCTCTTTGGGAACTAACATGGCAGATTACACACACGCGCGTATAGTGGCACAGTGGTTAGCACTGCTGCCTCACAGTGGCAGGGACCCCGGTTCAATTCCCAGCTTGGGGTCACTGTCTGTGCAGAATCTGCATGTTCTCCCTGTGCTCCAGTTTCTTCCCACAGTCTGAAAGTCATGCTGGTTAGGTGCATTGGCCGTGTTTCCAGGCACCTTCATATGCACTCTGCCTGAAATTCTCTCTCAATGTACCTGAACAGGCACCAGAGTGGGGCAAATAGGGGATTTTCACAGTAAGTTCATTGCAGTGTTAATGTTTGCCTACTTGTGACACTAATAAATAAACTTTAAACATTAATGGGTGTAAGTAGAATGTTACTTAGAGCTGATTGCACAGGTGTGAACTTTTCCTTTCATCTTTAACATAACAGAAAAATAATTCATTATTATATTTTATGATGTCTTTTTAGGAGATATTCAAAACCAGTCAAAAGTGAAGCAACCTGACAACATCTAGCCTGCAGAACTATCCTTCAGAGTGAGGGGTTTTCAATGAGGTCCTACTGCCAGCACAAGCTAGATGAATCTTCCAGTCTCATTTCAAATCCTCTCAAATTTGTCTTTTCAATCCAAGTGTGAGTTCCCACCCACGTTCCAGCACAGTGAACTATAGAGACTTCTAGCTGCATGCTCTCTCTCTCTCTCTCTCTCTCCTGGATACTGGCAGGTTGCCTATGTCTGTGAGTTTTTCAAAGTACCTTAAAAACTCTCCTCCTGACAAAGTCCATTTCCATGACAACATGAATCACATGGGCCTTGTAGCCATGTAGAAATGCTAATTAGGTATCCTTGAGACCCCAGCTCTCTTCCATCTTGGAAGTAAATTAACAGTGTGAAGCATAACTGTTTATAACTTTACACTCTCAACATCTTTCTGGGATTTTAGAGATTTAAGCAGTCAAACTACTGTATAACAGATACTGCTGCCATTGTCTCTCAGTGTGAACACCTCACAACTTTTTACCAGCAAGCAACCCACACCTCCATTTAATCTTAAACAGAGACATCACTCAGGTCTGTTGTCAGGTAGACTTCAGATCAGATCCCCTTCATTTTAGCCTGAAGAAAAGGGACAGTTCTGAAACAACAATCTAATAAACTTCATATTTACAATATCTGGTAGCAGGCAACCACTTACAGTTCTTATTAAAGGGTTTCTTAGATTTTTTAATTCATTTATGGGAGTCCCTGGCTGGACAACACTTATTGCCCATCCCTAGTTGTCCTTGGAGGCAGTTGAGAATCAACCACATTGCTGTGGCTCTGGAGTCACAGGTAAGCTGTACCGGGTAAGGACAGCAGATTTCCTTCCCTGAAGGCCATTAGCAATGGGTTTTTCTGTCAATTGACAATGGTTTCATTGTTATCAGTAGATCCTTAATTCCAGATTTTTTACTGAATTCAAATATCCCCAGGTGCTTTGGAAGGATTCAAACCTGAATCCTCAGAGCATTAGCTGAGTTTCTAGATTAATAGTTTAGCGATAATGCAATCCCCAGTTGCAGTTAAAGAAAGCTGAGTGCAGGTTTGGCTCATGTTTTTACTGAGGGTAAAAATTGGGTTAGACTTCCAGAGGTTTCCACATTTAATATTCTTGATGAGCTGTCTGTCAGGAGACACGATTTGCTCTGGCAATCTTGTTGGCCACCTTCCAACGAAGACCTCAGCACCCAAATGGGTCAGGTCCTCCACCACTTGCTTTGGGTGGGGTGTAGCACAAGCCTCAGTCCCCACACTTCCCTGACTTGCATTCCAAGTGAAAATTGCTCCTTTGCGTGCAGCATGTTTGTGTTGGTCTTGGCTGAATGAACAGTCAGTCCCGTTGCATGGGGAAAACTTTGCAAGTGTAGATTTTGGGCATTTTTAGAAGGAATTGGGACTGTTCAGAAACAGCTGAGCATAACCACCTCCCCATGTTACCTCCTCTATGCCTATTCTGTCCAAAGTCTGTTCCATCCATTGTAACTCCCTATAATTTTCAGTCTGCATTTATTTGGGGTGGCACAGTGGTTAGCACTGCTGCCTCACAGTGCCAGGGACCTGGGTTCAATTACTAGCTTGGGTCATTGTCTTATTGATTTAATTTACTATTGTCACATGGATTATTATCGAATGAAAAGTATGGTTTCGTGTGCACTATGCAGACAAAGCATACCGTTCATAGAGAAGGAAAGGAGAGAATGCAGAATGTAGTGGTACAGTCATTGCTCAGGTGCAGAGAAACATTAACTTAATGTGAGGTAGGTCCATTGAAAAGCCTGACAGCAGCAGGGAAGAAGGTGTTCTTGAGTTGGTTGGTACGTGCCCTCAGACCTTTGTACCTTTCTCCTGACGGGAGAAGATGGAAGAGAGAACGTCCCTGAGTGCGTGGGGTCCTTGATTATGCTGGCCGCTTTTCCGAGGCAGCTGGAAGTGTCGACGGAGTCAATGGATGGGAGGTTGGTGTCTGTGTGGGTTTCTTCCAGGTGCTCCAATTTCCTCCCACAGTCCGAAAGACGTGCTGGTTGGTGCATTGGCCGTGCTAAATTCTTCCTCAGTGTACCTGAACAAGCGCCAGAGTGTGGTGATTCGGGGATTTTCACAGTAACTTCATTGCAATGTAACCCTATTTGTGATACTAATAAAATAAATATTAAACATTATTTTTCATGTTTTTTGAGAAATTTGTGAAGCAGTAACAAAATCAGAATAACCTATCCAACTGAGAGCACATTTTACTGGAAGAACCAGTCTCAAACTGGCATCTACAGCATCAGATGTTCAACCAACTGGGGGTGTCTTTTGCTGCCAACTCTCGTTTCACTCTCCACCCAGCAACAACAAGGCAGCTCTGCGCATGGGCTCAAACATTCGAGTTGAGTGCTGTGCTCGTTGAATGATTAGAGAGAGGACGGACTCCCTCCTGCTCTTTGCAAAAGATTCAACGTGCTGTATGAAAGGTTTCTGGATAATCTGGTAGAGTGTCCAAACTTAGCATCGCACCAGTTTGGAGATATACTGTAACTGGAATAAAGGCTGGGTAGTGGGGTGGGCTCACACCACTTGGGTTTAATGCACTCACAAATCAGATTAATGGCTTGTAAGTTTACAGATATGTGACAAAGCAAGTACATAGTCAAATGTATTATTCATGCAATATCACAGCAGGATTTGCAGAATATTATTTTCTTCAAAAACAGATGAAGTATGAAGCTCTAATATAGTGTTGTGAGGCAGTTTTATAGGTCAAAACTAGACTTGCTTGAATTTCTGTTTAGAAATATTGTGATTACTTTTCTACCTTATTCCCCTTTAAACTTGACCGATTTACTTCTTTTTGGAAAATAGTACATGAGCCCCCCAATGTTTGTTTAGTCCTTTATTAGTTGCTTGGAGCTTGGGAGAATAAGAAGCAATCGCACTGACACATGGGAGTGGGATTTCCCAGCCTCAAGACCAGAAAATCCCACCCAAAGTCGATGGATCTTTGCATGGTCTGTGTCCTGTTGACTACAATTCCCATGGGATGGGAGAGAATTCCACCCTCAAACTATGAGAAGGTTTGACAAGGTAGATGCTGAGAGGTTGGTTCCACCCTCCCCAACTGGAATATTGAAGTGTCCAGAACAAGGTGGTCACAATCTCAGGACAAGAAGTCCACATCCCAAAGGACTGGGAAGAGGAGCATCTTTTCACTCAGAAAGTTGTGATAGAGTGTTCAATCCTAGCACGTACTCAAGCCTAATATCAAGAGGTTCCTGGGCACTCCCAAGTTGTAGGAAATTGGGACAAGGAGAGACATTATTGAAGGTCAGATTCAAGATGGTACCAGAGCTTGGCAATTTCTTGCTTGCTGTCTCCAGCAAACCCTCTAATTATATCTTTTATTCTCATTCTGTGCTTTTAAGTGTGTACTTTCTTATAAAATACTGCATTCTGCACCCTCTCTTTTCCTTCTCCTTTATGTACTCTATGGTATGCTTTGTGTAGTGTGCAAGAACCAATTCTTTTCACTGTTGCCAATTCATTTGACAATAATAAATCAACTCAAAAGGTGTGGTTAAATTTCAACAGTAGCCTTATTGGGTGGCAGAGGCACAGTGGTTAGCACTGCTGCCTCACAGCACAAGGGACTTGAGTTCAATTCCAGGCTTGCGTCACTGTCTTTGTGGAGTTTGCACATTCTCCTCATGTCTGGATGGGTTTCCTCCAGGTGCTCCAGTTTCCTCCCACAGTCCAAAGATGTGCAGGTTAAGTGGATTGTCCATGCTGCATTGTACCTTAGTGTCAGGGGGACTAGCCAGGGTAAATGCATGGGAATATGGGATTTAATGGGCCAAATGGCCTCCTTCTGTGCTGTAGGATTCTATGGTTAAACTGGATGATAGTTCTGTTACTGTCGTGTTAATTTATTTCAGAAAACCAGGATCACAGATTGTGATTATATAACCAGGTAGCAGGACAACCCACAAATCATATGGAACCAATTGCAGCCTGGTATAAGGTTTAATTCCTTAAATGGCTGTGTAAAGTCAAAGTGGGATTCTCTACCTCACCCAATGGCTGTGCAGATTTCTCCCCACCTGGCATCTCACCAAACATGTTATGGATGCTTAGAAGATGTGAAACACTTTATTCTTAAATAGCTAAGATTAAAAATTGGCAATGGGGACAGGATTGGCAAAGTGGACAGACTAGCAAATCTCTTCCCAACCACCAAACGGCCCTGAGCCAAACTGTGGAAGGTGATTGCTCCCCAGTTTTTGCTCCAGACAATCTCACCCCAAACTATCGCAATCAATATCTAATACAATCAGGCAAGAATTTCTGCATTGCTGTTCCCCTGGTTGCAACGTTTAAAGTTTTATTCACTGAAGTTAAAGTTTATTTAGTCACCAGTAAGGCTTACATTAACACTGCAATGAAGTTACTATGAAATTCCTCTAGTTGCCATACTTCAGCACCTGTTTGGATCAATGCACCTAACCAGCATGTCTTTCAGACTGTGTGTAGAAACCGGAGCACTCAAAGGAAACCCACACAGACACAGGGACAATGTGCAAATTCCATATAGACAATGACCTGATCTGGGAGTAGAATCCAGGTTCCTAGCACTGTGAGGCAGCAGTGCTAACCACTGTGCCACCCATAGTTTGTTTATTTATTATTGTCAAAAGTAGGCTTGCATTAACAGTGCAATGAAGTTACTGTGAAAATCCCCTAATCGGCACACTCCGATACACCGAGGGAGAATTTAGCATGACCAATCCACCTAACCAACACATCTTTCAGACTGTGGGAGGAAACTGGAGCACCCGGAGGAAACCCATACAGACACAGAGAGAACGTGCAACCTCCACAGGGACAGTGAGTGAAGCTGGGAATCAAACCTGGATCTGGCGCTGTGAGACAACAGTTCTAATGTAGTGACTATATTGTCTCTTTTTCAAAAACAACTTACCTTGTTTAGTGGTTATTTAGCCATCACTGGGGATTTCTCAGTGGAGCCAGCTCAGCTCCTTCGAGTATTTACAAATAAGAAAAAAACTGTCATTAGTCTGTCCACTTTTACACAGTAGAGCCCAAGTGTCTGTTTTAATCAGCTGCCGGGTACTGGAAATATTGGCCAACACAATATTGGGTCCAACATCTACAGATGCACCATAGAAGGCATTCTTTCTGGTTGTATCACTGCTTGGTATGGGCTCCTGCTCTGCCCAAGACCACAAGGAACTACAAAGGTTTGTGAACACTGCCCAGTCCATCACACAAACCAGCCTCCCATCCATTTACCCCATCTACACTTTCCACTGTCTTGTAAAGCAACCAGTATAATTAAGGACCCCATGCATCCCTGATATTCTCTCTTTCACCTTCTTCCGTTGGGAGAAAGATACAAAGTCTGAGGTTACATACCAATTGACTCAAGAACAACTTCTTCCCTGCTGTTGTCAGACTTTTGAATGGATCTACCATATATTAAATTGATATTTCTCTACAACTTAGATATGACAGTAATACTATATCCTGCATCCTCTCCTGTCCTTCTCCCCTGTGTATTCTATGAACAGTATGCTTTGTTTGCATAGCGCACAAGAAACAATACTTTTCACAGTCTTCTAATACATGGGACAATAATCATCAAATCAGATTAAAAGATAAGGGATTTAAGGGTATGTGATTTGGGCCACGTTACAATCACTGTACGTCCATAAACTGGCATAGGGAATGTGAACGTCACTGGATGAATAATCCAGGACACCCCGGTTAATGCTCTGGGGATTTGGGTTCAAATCTCATCACAACAGCTGGTGGAATTTAAAATTCAACTCCTAAAATCTGGAATTGAGTGCTCCTTTCAGTAACGACGATTATGGAACTATCATTAGTGGTTTTAAAGACTCTTTGATGCACTCATGTTCTTTAGGGAAGGAAATCTGTCGTCCTTACCTGGTCTGGCCTACATTTGATTCCAAACTCACAGCAACGTGGCTGACTCTGAGCTACCCTCAGAAACAGCTTGGCAAGCCGTTCAGTTCCAGGGCAATGAGGGATGAGCAATGAGTGCTAGCAGTGTCAGTGACACCTACATGTCACCAAAGGATAAATTAAAATTGCTGCCTCAGCTTTGTGACTTGGTCTGATGGTCTTAGAAGACATTGACATAACTCTAATGTGAAACCCTTAAGATGAACCCAGTGTCATTGCACTGGTACAAAGGAACAGGAATAGGCCATTCAGCCCCTCGAGCCCACTCTGCCATTCAATGATGATCTGTGGCCTAACTCCATGTACCTGCCCTAGGCCCATATCCCTTGATACCCCTGCTCAATGAAAAATTGTCTGTCTCAGACTTAAAGCTAACAATTGAATCAGCATGGAAGTCTGTTATGGAAACTATTGAAATAGGTCTTGGTGAAGTTGGGGACTAGTGCAGTGTGTCCTGTTAACTAGACTTTCCCCAGCGCCCTTCAGCACGAATATAATCTCATTGGTTGGAAGAATGAGTTGCTACGGCAAGGGGAGAGGAATGGGTGAGCCGGGATTTCAGTGAAAGACGAGACTAACAATGTATCTTCCAACTTAATGAGATACAAGGATTGAGAAGGAGGGAGACTTACAGTCAAATCAGGTACAGCACCGAAAGAGAATGAGAGTGAGAAAGAGAGATTTAAGTTTATTTAATAGTGCCACAAGTAAGCTTGCATTAACACTGCAATGACGTTATTGTGAAAATCACCTAGCTGCCACATTCTGGCACCTGTTCGGGTACACTGAGGGAGAATTTAGCAGGGCCAATTCACCCTAACCCGCACATCTTTCGGGCGGTGGGAGGAAAGCGGAGCACCCCAAGGAAACTCACATACACACGAAGAGAACATACAGACACTGTGACCTAAGCTGGGAATTGAATCTGGGTCCCTGAGGCAGCAGTGCTAACTATTGCGCCACAGCGCAATCCGCTATTTTAGTTCTATTAAATAGTGTCTTTCCACAATTGTTGAAGAATAAGGGCATCAGGCACATGGAAATGCCATCACTTGGTGCTGTGGGGCAATAGTGCTAACTGTTGTCCCACCCTTGAATGAAGGAAAAAAGAAGACAGATAAGGTGGCATGGTGACACAGTCCCACTGTGCCACCCTAATTCCGCAGATTTACCATTTACAGAATATTTCTTAATCCTCTGAAACTTCTGGTGGGTTTGTGCATTGAGCAATTCTATTTGCAACAAAATCCACCTCATTCTGTCAGTTGCCTTGTCAGAATTAAGCATTGAGAAGGGGAATAGAGGCGCTAATAAAACAGGATCAAATTTCCAGTGGGATTGGCGAAACATCTCCCCAAGGAAATTTTGATTCAAGGGCATTTTATCTCATGGTTATTCCAGCATGTTGGCTCGACAAGGAACATGATTTCTGGATTCTCAAAAAATCTACCAAGTGCACATTTGTTTGATGTTATTACAAGTTTTCACTTGCTATTTATTGCCTTCACATTTTAAAACTTCTTTCACCCAATAACAGCAATTAAACTATTACTGGGAGAAATAAAGATTTAATTAATTTTTTTTCTTTTAAACTACCTGAGGGAGAATAGTCTAATTGGGTTTAGAATCATTCTGTCCCCTCTCTCTGTCACTAGAGAATTCTTCTTTAAATCAAAGTTTCAAGAATGGGGATTGTAAAAGATTTTTGAAATTATCTTCTTTCTATTAGGCTTTTTGCTTGGATTTTCATTCGTGTTACTTTACCTTCTGCATCAGCCTTTTGGGCATTTGATGATGGGTCACCATGGTGACCCACTTCTCCAATCATAACTGAGTATCTCTCCATGTCCCACAAGCCTCCTTTCCATCAAGACTGGTTCACCAACACTTATCATGTTCCCACGCTGTTCAACCTGCCACTACTAGTGCACACTGTGTTTGGTAACATGGCCCCTTTAAGGGGACAGTCCTTCAGGGTCACATGACCAGGGCCGGACCCTGGGGAGAGGCAGCATGGGAAAGCCAGCCAGTCAAGGACAAGAGCATCCTGGCTGGAGCAGGGACCTGAGTTAGAGTGAGGGAGAGAAGAGAGTGCAAAAACAGGGAACGCTGGAAAATCTCAGCAAGTCTGACAGCATCTGTGGGAAGAGAATAGAGCCAACATTTCGAGTCTGGATGACCCTTCATCAGAGCACCATAGATGCTATTAGACCTGCTGGACTTTTCCAGCATTTTCTCTTTTAGTTTCAGATACAGCATTGGCAGTATTTTGCTTTTATCTTATATATATAAAGAGAGTAGATATGTGTCGCAGACATATATATATATATATACTGATTTTTTAAAAAGTTTATTTATTAGTGTCATGAGTAGGCTTACATTAACACTGCAATGAAGTTGAATATCCCCCCCATCATCACACTTTGACGCCTGTTCAGGTACAGTGAGGGAGAATTTAGCATAGCCAATGCACCCTAACCAGCACATCTTTTCAGACTGTGGGAGGAAACCAGAGCAGACGCGCGCAGATGCAGAGAGAATGTGCAGACTCTGCACAGACAGTGGCCCAAGCTGGGAATTGAACTGGGGTTCCTGGCGCTGTGAGGCGGCAGTGCTAACCACTGTGCCACCGTGCCACCCCACCATGCCAGGGGGATCATGACAGAGTTTACAACTCAGGCAGCTGAAGACACAGCCAGCAACTTGGAGCGGTTAAAATTGGGGATGAGCTGGAGACCAAACTTGGAAGAGCTCGGGATTGCAGAGGATCGTCGAGCTGGAGGAGGCAACAGAGAGGGCAGTGTGGAGGGAGAGGATGTTTGTAGGTGCGCCACCGATCAATTAACCTGGATGGTGTGGAGCTTCTTGGGTGTTATGGAGCTGCACTCATCCAGACAAATGGGGCATAGAAAGTGGGAGATATTTATACTGCAAGGGGAAGGGGGAAGATGAATAAAAATCATAAAAACCAGGGGAAAAGACTCTAATAGCTGTGCACAGAGAATAAAGGGTGTGAATGGCCAAATGGCAGAGTAGCTGTAAGCTCTGACAGATTAAGATATTGGGGGGGTGGGGGAATGGTGGAATGGGACAGAAGTAGAATGTAGAAAAGGGGAAGCGGGGAGAGAAATGATAAGGAAAGGGGGATGAAGTAGGGGGAAAGAGTGGGTGGGGAAGAAAAATGAAGAAAGAAGATAAAGAAATAGAAGGTAGAGAACCGTAAAAATTAAATAAAATAGAATGAAAACAAATGGGGCCCCCTCCAACTCGATGATTCTCTGCAATTTCAGGTTCCTCCAAGTCTGATCACTAGTGCATCTCCAATTTTCACTGCTCCACGGTTGCTAACTGTGTCTTTTCTCTCCTTACAGATGCTGCCAGACCTGCTGAGATTTTCCGGTATCTTCTCTTTTGGTTTCAGATTCCAGCATCCGCAGTAATTTGCTTTTATTCTGGCAAGTAGGGAGTGTTCCTTCACACTCCTGACTTGTGCCTTGTAGATGGTGGTGAGGCTTTGGGGAGTCAGGAGGTGAGTTACTCGCTGCAGGATGCAGCTGTCAGATGGTCAAGAGAAGCGTGCTGTGCTTCTCCCAACCTGCTCTACACATCGTCCCAGTCCTATGGCAATGAGGGTGGCACTTTACTGCTTTCTGGAGTGGCGCTCAGCTCTGACAAAAGGCCACCTTCTCAGGGCTATTGGAAATGGGCAATAAACATCGGCATGACCAGCAATACCCACATTGCAAGAATGACCTTTAATACATCAAGTGTGGGATCAACAGCATCCGTACCACAGCCTAATAGGAATGGTTTGAAACCTCCAGCTTTCTTCTGATGATGGGGACAAGGGAATGTAACTGTGTCTTCTCCCTGTAGAATATGCATAGTTGCTCTGAACTAGGGGCTAAGTCTGGTTTGACTTCCAGTGCCTCTCTTTCTTGGAAATGTTACAAATTTCATTGCCACCCCTGCAGTTCTGCTCAGTATTAAATAATTGCTAGGTTACAAAATTATAGTATCACGCCATTGAATTAAAACATTAAGCTAATCTACAAGTAACTACTGTATGTAATGAATGCAGCTGGTGTGAATTTTATTACCGTTTATAAATGCAAAACGGTATTTTATCATTTTACACAGATGCCGTGAGGACTATACTCCAGCTGTGTAACTTTAATTTTGTTGTGGGGGAGAAGGGATTTGAAGTTCATTGTGATAATGGTCACAACAGTCTTAAGACAAGGTGTTCTTAAGGAGCCGGAGGAGGCTGTTTGGTCCTTGAAGCCTGCTCTGCCATTGAATAAGATCACAACTGATCTGATTGTGGCTATCAAGATATAGTCATTGACTACGGTGGTGGCACAGTGGTTAGCACTGCTGCCTCACAGCACAGTAAGAAGTCTCACAACACCAGGTTAAAGTCCAACAGGTTTATTTGGTAGCACAAGCCACAAGCTTTCAGAGCACTGCCTCTTTATCAGGTAAGTGGGAGTTCTGTTCACAAGCTTTATTTGTCTTTATAAAGATTCCCACTTGCCTGATGAAGGGGCAGCACTCTGAAAGCCTGTGCTACCAGATAAACCTGTTGGATTTTGACCTAACACTTTGAGACTTCTTATTGTGCTTACCCCAATCCAGTGCCGGCATCTCCACATCATGGCCTCTTTGCACCAGGGACCCAGATTCAATTCCCAGCTTGGGTCATTCTCTGCATGGAGTCTACGCGTTCTCCCCCATGTCTGCATGGGTTTCCTCCAGGCGCTCTGGTTTCTTCCCATGGTCCAAAGATGTGTGGGTTAGGTTAATGGGCTGTGCTAAATGTGCTAAACCCTAGTTTCGCGGGGGGGATTGGCAGGGTAAATATGTGGGGTTATGGGAATACGTTGGGATTGTTGTTGGTGCAGGGTTGATGGGCTGAATGGCCTCCTTCTGTACTGAAGGGATTCTATGATTCAGGAAGTGGAGAACATGTCTTTGGCTGCATCAATGGGAATGAAGTGGAAATGGTTGAGTGCTCCAAGTTCCTAGGTGACCTGACACCTGTCCTGGTCCACCCATGCCGACATTATAGTTATGAAAGCCCACCAACACCTCAACTTTCTCAGGAAACTAAGGAAATTTGGCATGTCCACTACAACTCACACCAATTTTTACACATGCACCATATTAAGTGTTGTATCACTGCTTGGAATAGCTCCAGCTCTGACCAAAACCTCAAGGAGCTACAAAAGGTTGTGAATGAAGCCCAATCTATCACACAAACCAGCCTCCTACCCATTGATTCTGTCAACTCTTCCTGCTGCCTTGGAAAAGCAGCCAGCATAATCAAGGATTCCACCTTCCATCGGGAAGTAGATACAAAAATCTGAGATTATGTACCAACTGACTGAAGAACAGCATTCTTCCCTGCTGCCATCAGACTTTTGAATGAGTCTACCATATATTAAGCTGATCTTTCTCTGCACCCGAGCTGTGACTGTAACACTACATTCTGCACCCTCTCCTTTCCTTCTCCCCATGTATTCTATGAACGGTATGTTTTGTCTAGTCTGAAGCATTTGTAGTTTCTTGTGGTCGTGGACATAGCCATATCAAACTGTGATACACCCAGAAAGCGTTTCTACGGTGCACCTGTAAAAATTGGTGAGTGGACATGCCAAATTTGCTTAGCTTCCTGAGTAAATGGAGGCTTTCTTAACCATAGCATTGAGGGACAGATAATAGAACACTTAGGAACTTGAAGCTCTCAACCATTTCAAGAAACAATACTTTTCACTGTATCCCAATATACATGGGCAATACTAAATCAAAGCAAATTGTAAAAAAGGCCACTGGCCCCTTTTAATAGATCACCGCGTGTCAAATACCTGTTGCAGGACCCAGTCTAGAAATTTGTCCAACCTGATCTCAGGTGTGTTTGTGCATAAACTATCCAGTACAGGGTGAGAGGATTTTAAAATCATGGAGGGTTTAGAGAAAGTCAATAAAAGGACACCTCCAGGTATCAATAATTAGAGGAAATTGATCTCAGGCGTGTGGCAAAAGGAACAGATGCCACATGAGGAAATCCTTTTTATACACAACAGGGATTTGGATTTGGAATTCACGGCCTGATATGGGCACAGTAGTTAACACTGCTGCCTCACAGTGCCAGGGACCTGGGTTCAATTTCAGCCTTGGGTGACTGCCGGAGTTCAATTTACATGTTCTCTCCGTGCTTGCATGGGGGATGCTCCGGTTTCCTCCATACTCCAAAGATGTGCGGATTAGGTGGGTTGGCCACGCTAAATTGTCCCTTAGTGTCAGAGGGATGTAATGACTTCAATCAGGCCATTGAGGTTGGCCTATTGGAATATGAACTCCCTGATTAAGAATCCAATTCATGGACAAATTAAGGAGTCTTTGCCTTGTATTTAACCAAGAGTGTCAGTTCCTCTGGCATCCCTGGAGGTAGACTGCTGACTGCTAGCACTCTGTGTAGTGCTGTTGAAATTGTAAATAAGGGGAATTTGGTGAAGGGATTTCTGCCTCTCCAAACCTATTACAGGGGTTAGCAGGTTAAAAACATAGGGCCTGAATGGGGTTGTTGTCAGTGCAAGTTCGATGGGCCGAATGGTCTCTTCTGCACCGTGGGGATTCTATGATTCTGTAATAAATGTGAAGACACCAAATGGCTTCCAGAAGGGAACTCGACAAGAGGAATTTTCCTAAAAGTGGATGCCGCAGGGGGATTAAGCTTGGCTGGATTACTCTACGAAATAGCTGGCACGGACTTGACGGGCAGAACAGCCTCGTGCCGTGTCGTACTGTTTCGCGGTCGCCTGATGAATGGAATGTAGCAGCAGAGGCAGGGCTGGGGTTAAAAGCAATCTCAGTCAGCGTTGAAGCAAGGCAGCTGTGCTCAAGCTGATAACAGATAACTGAGACACTCCACACTGATTTCCTGCCAGACCTTATTAGAGCGAGATCCTTTCATTAAAATTAATATAATTTGGGCTCTGAGAATGAAGCAGCGTGGTTTATGAAGATCAGTCAATTGAATTAAAGTTTTAAATTCGCTGCCGGCTACTCGTTATGGTTTTATTTCATGCACGTAGGATTTTTGGTTTGTGCCGACAGATGAAGCATTCTGACTAAACAGAGGAGGTGTAGCATATCAGAGAAAGGAGATAAATCTGACGATTATATATGTGCCACAGCGTGTGCTATAACACTCACAAGGACTGGATAGGTAAACAGGTTGTTTTTCTCAAAGCTACGCTGGCTGTTACCGATGTTATGCACTTTTTTTTTTGCACGATATAAATCTATGACTCAGAAATGTCTTAGCGTGATTTCGAAAAAACTTTTGCAGCACCGAGGCTTTATTTGACAGCTGGCCCTCAAAGCAAAAATCTCTGCGTTTAGCAGTCACTCAGTAAAACCCGGGGAGGACGTGTCGACGAATCTGGGTTATTATTCGGATTAAGGACGTCGCTGCTACTCCGCTCCCCCAGGTAAAGAGCAGGGAACGAAGAAAAGTGCAGCACAGGAACAGGCCTTTCGGCCCTCCAAGCCCCTGCTGATCATGATTCCCGAACTAAACAGAAGCAAATCTTCTCAGTCTGAATCCCCCTATGCCCTCCCTATTCATGTATCTATCAAGATACCCATTCCTGGTCTGGCTTACACATGATTCCAGAGCCACAGCAATGTGGTTGACTCTCAACTGCCCTCATGCAACTAGGGATGGGCAATAAATATTGATGTGGAGATGCTGGCGTTGGACTGGGGAAAACACAGCAAGAAGTCTGACAACACCAGGTTTAAGTGATTTATTTGATAGTAAACTCATAAGCTTTCAAAGTTTCCCTCTTTGTCATTTACCTGATGAGAAGGGAAACCTCGAAAGCTTGTGAATTTACTATCAAATAAATTGGTTGGTCTTAAACCTGGTGTTTTCAGACTTCTTAAAGTCCAACCGATTTATTTGATAGTAAGCTCACAAGCTTTCGAGGTTTCCCTTCTCATCAAGTGAATGACAAAGAGGGAAACCTCGAAAGCGTGTGAGTTTACTACCAAATAAATCATTTGGTCTTAAACCTGGTGTTGTCAGACTTCTTACTACAATAAATGTTGGCCGGCCAGCGATTATACAGATGCCTCTTAAATGTTGTGAATGTGCCTGCTTCCACCACCTCCTCTGGCAGCGCGTTCCAGGCACCCTCTATTTGCCACGTGAAAAAAAATTACCCCGCGTCTCTCCCTTAAACTTTGCCTCTCTCATCTTGAACCTGTGCCCCCTTATAATTGACACTTCCATCCTAGGGAAAAACCTTTGACTTTTTTTTATTCATTGGTGGGAAATGGGTGCTGCTGGTTGACCAGCATTTATTGGCCATCCCTAGTTGCCCTTGAACTCAGTTGAGAGTCAATCACATTGCTGTGGTTCTGGAGTCACATGTAGGCCAGACTAAGTAAGGACAGCAGATTTCCTCCCCTAAAGGGACATTAGTAAACCAGACAATCCACAATGGTTTCACGGTTATCAGTAGGTTCTTAATTCCAGATTTTTTTTATTGAATTCAAATTCCACCATCTGCCTTGGTGGGGTTCGAACCCAGGTTCCCAGAACGTTAGCTGAGTTTCTGGATTAATAGTCTAGCAATAATACCACTAGGCCATTGCCCAGCCCTTGACACTTACACCCTTGGAAAAAGCCTCTGACTATCCATTTGTCTATGCTTCTCAAGATTTTGTAGACCTCTATCAGGTCTCCCCTCACCCTCTGTTTTTCCAATGAAAACAATTCGAGTTTATTCAATCTCTCCTGATACCCAACATCCTCAAAACCAGGCAAAGTCCTGCTGAACTTTCTTTGCCCTCTCCCCAAAGGTAGGCTAATCTTTTCCACTGCCAGGTTGAGCCTAGACTTGACAGAGCAGGTACTTGCTGAACAGTTTGAATGTCTGATGTCGGTCAAAGTGAGAATTAGCCATAACTTTGGCAGGCTGTTGGTGAGAAGCAAAATACTGCAGATGCCGGAAATTGGAAATGTAAATGGAATGAGCTGGGAATAGCCAACGTGGCTGGCAGCATCTGTGGAAATCACTGTTCATGACCATTAATGAGAGGAGTGGCTGTTCAGAGTGGGCCTCAGAGCAACATTAGTAAAATGGGATGTTGTCCTTTGCTTGACTTTGACAATAAACAGTTGTGTTTTATCAACTGCTGTCGTTTCTCCAATGGAAAACACAGGACAAGAAAAGGGTTTTGTCTCTGTGCGTCGCTTCAATCTGTTCTCCCTTTTTGTTCCTCACAGAGCTGATTGGTACTGTCATTCCCGGGATCTCAGCTTCCGTCACCAGCGCTGATCCATCATGGCCGACGACGCAGACATGCGCAATGAGCTGGAAAATATGCAGCAGCGCGCAGACCAGGTGGCTGATGAGGTGAGTCAAACAGTGCAAGAGCACTGACCCTATCGCCATGTAATAGAGTTTGTCTTATTATCGTCACAGGTACGCTTACATTAACACTGCGACGAAGTGAAAATCCCCTCGTCGCCACACTCCGGCGCCTGTTCGGGTACACTGAGGGAGAACTTAGCACGGCCAATGCATCCTAACCAGCATGTCATTCGGACTGAGAGAGGGAACTGAAGGAAACCCCACACTGACAGGGAAAACGTGCAGACTCTGCACAGTGACCCGAGGCCAGAATTGACCCCCTGGCCCTGCGAAGCAGCAGTGCAAACCACTGTGCTATTGGGCCGCAGGAAAACCAATCCCCACCGATTGGTTTCCCTGCAGTGGTGCTGTTTCAGTTTTACTGTAAGGCCAAAAATAAGCAGTGGTGGAAGACACTGGAGTAGCAGCAGCACACATCTGAACAGAGGATTCATCTCCACTCTCTGGGGCTCCAGCCCAGTTGCATTAATGATTATGCCCTCTGGCCCTCACACCACCTTACTCTTCCACCCACCCCATATCGCCATGCCCTTTCCATTCTCCCCTAAGTCCTACATGTCCAACCACCCAATATGAACCACGTACAGAAGCAGTGAGCCATATAATAACGGCTGCAGTTTTATGAAACGCTCAAGAAAAAAAAATCACCCGTTCAAAGTTCTCCTTCGGAAAGATGCTGTCTGTGTGGAGTTTGCACATTCTCCCTGTGTCTGTGTGGGTTTCCTTCAGGTGCTCCAGTTTCCTCCCACACTCCAAAGATGTGCATTGTAGGTGGATTGGTCATGCTAAATTGCCCTTTATTGTGGGTTAGTGGGATTAGTGTAAATACATGGGGATATGGATTTAGGGCCTGGGTGGGGTGCTCTGTCGGAGGATTAGTGCAGACTTGATGGGCCAAATGGCCTCTTTGTGCACTTTATGGATCCTATGATTCTATTAAACATTAACTACTGCTCCTGCAACCCTCAGAGTGTCAGTCAAGCAGTACTGTTCATAGTTTCAATAACAGAAAATTTACCTCAGTTCATACCTTTTATTTTTGTACATAGATTAAAATCATAGTGCAGAAGGAGACCTATCAGCCCATTGAGACTGCATTGACTCTCCAGCAGAGCATCTTATCCTGGCCTGCACCCTCTACCCCCGCCCTATTCCCTCATGCATTTGTCCCAGTAATCCACCTAACCTACAAATCTTTGGTCCAACTAAACATATGGATCTGGGGGAAAGAGACACATCATAGAAACATTAACTTCATGAAAATATCAATCAATTAAAGCTAGCACTTCCCATCAGAGGATCATAGAATCCCTACAAGTCAGAAGGAGGCCATTTGGCCCAATGACAATCCCACCCAAGCCCTTTCCCCATAACCCCATGCATTTACCCTGTTAATCTCCCTGACACTAAGGGGCGATTTAGCATGGCAGATCAACCTAACATCTTTGGATTGTGGGAGGAAACCGGAGCACCCAGAGGAAACCCACGCAGACATGGAGAGAGCGTACAAACTCCACACAAACAATGATCCAAGGACTGGAATTGAATCTGGGTTCCTGGCATGCAAGGCAGCAGTGCTAACCACTGTGCCATCATAAGGTGTTTCAGTAATATTGATAAAACTGAGTGGTTTGCTAGACCATTTGCAGGCACAGTTAAAGATTAGCTATGTTGCTTTGGACCTGGAGTCAAGTAAGGACTAGACTGGATAAGGTCTGCAATTTCCATCTCAAGGAATATTCGTAAATTAGAAGGTCAAAAATGGAGGTCTAATAGTTCCTTGATGACCATTACTGACATCATTCTTTTATTATTTCCAAAATTAATCAATTAATTCAAATTAGGCACACTGGTTAGCACTGGACTCCCAGTTTGGGTCACTATCCATGTGGAGTTTGCATGTTCTCCCCGTGTCGGCATGTGTTTCCTTTGGTTGCTCCGGTTTCCTCCCACTGTCCAAAGATGTGTGTGTTAGGTGGATTGGCTATGCTAAATTGCTCCTCAGAGTCAGGGGAATTAGTTTGAGTAAATGCCTGGAATTATGGGGATAGGACTTGGGTGGGGTTGTGGTTGGTGCAGACTCGATGGGCCGAATGGCCTCCTTTTGCACTTTAGGGATTCTCTGATTCTATAAAGTTCCCCGACTAATGTTGTGGGATTTGAATTCCCAAAGTACTAGTCCAGTAAAACAACTTATACGCTACCACACCCTCAAAGATTTGGAAATGTAGTGGAGTTCAATAATAACTTTCACATGGGACTGGGATAAAGTACTTGGAGGAAGAAATTTGAGTAGGGATGGAGGAGTGGGACTTATTGGAATGCCCATTCAACAGATCAGCATAGACTCAATAAACCAAATGGCTTTCCTATTCGCTATGATTGATAGTCATTCTAATCTATGATTCTTTATGTGCTTTAAGATAAATGGTTAAGCTGTTTAATTTTTGTGTCTGATTTACTTTCATGCATCTTCTATCTTTCTTTCCATTTATAGTCTCTGGAAAGCACCCGTCGTATGCTCCAACTGGTTGAAGAGGTAAGGATTTTATGTTTAGACGTGAACTACGTTCTTGTATTTTTTATAAAGCACTTAAATGATTTTTGTTGTTATGTAGGTTGATTTTAAAATAACTCTCATTTTCCTTGATTGAAAACCATTACAAATCATTTTTATATGTACATACAAATTAGGAGCAAGAGCAGCCGACTCGACCCCTCAAGCCTTCTCTGACATTCAATAAGGTCATAGCGGATCTGATTGTGGTTTCAACTCCAGATTCCACTCTGATAAACTCCAAGTCCCTTGTTAGCCAAGAATCTATGTACCATAGCTTGATATGGCTCTCGCTCTATCTAAGACCACAGGAAACTACAAAGGATTGTGAACAAAGTCCAGTCCATCACTCAAACCAGCCTCCTATCCATTGACACTTCCTGCTACCGTGGGAAAACAGCCAGTATAATCAAGGATCCCACGCACCCCGAACATACTCTCTTGCACCAGGAAAAAGATACAAAAATCTGAGGTCACGTACCAACCAATTCAAGAACAGTTTCTTCCCTGCTGCCATCAGACTTTGAACGGACCTGTCTTGCATTGAGTTGACCTTTCTCTGCTTCAACTGTAACACTACATTCTTCACTCTCTCCTTTCCTTCTCTATTTACAGTATGCTTTGTCTGTAGAGTGCACAAGAAACAATACTTTTCACTATTTGTGACAAAACCAAATCGAATCGAATCAAATCAAACTAAAACTCGACATTGACCCTGCCTCCAATCTCTCTGGGGAAGAAAACTCTAAAGATTCACAACCTCTGAAAAAATATTTCTCCTCATCCCCGTTTCAAATGTCACCATAGATATAGAAACATTGCAAGTAGGAACAAAAGGAGGCCAGTCAGCCCTTCCAGCCTTTCATTATGATCGTAGCTGATCATGACTCAGTAGCCTGATCCTGCTTTCACGCTATATCCTTTGATCTTCTTCACCCCAAATGCTATATCTAACCACTTCTTGAAAACGCACAATGTTTAGGCTTCAATCATTTCCTGCGGCAGCGAATTCCACAGTCTGACCAACTCTCTGGGTGAAGAAATTTCTCCTCGTCATTGTGCTAAACTGTCTACCCTGTATCCTCAGACTGTGACCCCTGGTTCTCAACATTCCACTATCAGGGCCCTGTCTGACTCAATCCCACCCAGGCCCTATTCCTGTATTCCCACATATTTACCATGCTAATCCATCTGAATCTAGGGTCAACTTAGCATGGCCAATCAACCTAAGCCGCACATCATCCGGACTGTGGGAGGAAACCGGAGGATCCGGAGGAAACCCATGCAGACATGGGGAGAATGTGCAGACTCCACACTGTGACCTGTCAACCCCTCAACTCCTTTTCACTTCTCACTTTGATATATCAGTCCCACCCTCTCTGGAATCAGTCTGGTAAACTTTCTCTGCACTACGTCCAGAATAAGAACATCCTTCCTCAAATAAGGAGACCAAAAGTGCTCACAGTATTCCAGATGTCTCCTCACTAAAGCCCGATATAATTGCAGTAGGACATCCCTGCACCTGTACTTGAACCCTCTTGCTATAAAGGCCAACATACTATTTGTCTTTTCTTATTGCTTGCTGCACCTGCATACTAACCTTAATGACTAGAGCACTCAGGTTTCACTGCACTTCCCCTCCCCCTCCTAATTTTGGCCTTTCAGATAGACATCTTCCTTCCTGTTTTTGCTGCTAAAGTGGATAACCTCACATTTCCAACTGGGACTGAACAAATGGGATGGGATTTCTTGTTTGGCAGAGAACTATCCAGCAAGGAAGAGTACTTTTGTTAGCCGTGGTTGAAAGTCAGCGTTACTGGTCAAATATTAGGGACGCCATTTTCTCTCTGCCCTCCTCCCCTTCCTTGAGCTTTGTAATGTGTGGTCATGAGAATATTTGAGCAGACACGGCAAATACATTACACCCAGAATGAATGGAGCTAGGATAGATTGGCCCAGAATATTATCACTCTTTGGAGGTGACCTGGCAGGCAGGAGGGGTGGGGAAGGACTTGGGAAGGAGCCAGACATGGTCCCATTGCCAGAGACTCGATGGGAATGCCAGTGGCTCTGTTGCCCATGACTGGAGTTGTGTGACCAATGAAGGTGATCTATTGATAATGGGTGGCAGGGGGGCACAGCGATTAGCACTGCTGCCTCACAGAGCCAGCGACTCGGAATCAATTCCGGCCTCGGGTCACCATCTGTGTGGAGTTTGCACTTTCTCTCCGTGTCTGCATGGGTTTCCTCCGGGTGCTCCGGTTTCCTCCCACAGTCCAAAGATATATGGGTCAGGTTGATTGGCCGTACTAAAATTGACCTTAGTGTCGGGGCGATTAGCTGGGTAAATGTGTGGAGTTATGGGAATAGAGCCTGTGTGGGATTGTGGTTAGTATAGACTCAATAGGTTGAATGGTCTCCTTCTATAATGTAGGAATTCTTTGGATAACCACTTTGCCAGGAAACATGAACTGTGATTACATTGGGATGCTCACCCTTCTATCCTCCCCTATTGCATGATGAAATCGTTGGCTTTCCGAGTAAGAGGGGGGTGGTTGCAGGCACCCATTCACCCCTTCCAAAGGCCCCCACAGAGAGGTCCACCAAGAGTAACAGCTTCCCCACCAACCTGAGGACATTGCTGAAGGGTTTCACCACCCCACCTCCCCCACAAAGTGCCAGGGCCTATCTACCTGCCCCATCAACATGTTATTTTGAATGCCAGGCCTCTCAAGAGCTCCTCAGCTTGGAGACCCCCTATCTCTTTCCCCTTGGCAATCTCGGGCAGTGATTGGGCAGGCAGTGCAGGGAGGCCAGCTGGCATCTTGAATGGGGCAGGACGATCCCAGCAACAGGTTCTCAAAGGCCAGCTCTTGGTAAAAACCACAGCCGCGGTTCTCTCATTGGGACTCGCAGTGAGGTGGGAAGAATTCCCACTTATTTTCCTTGCTCTGTTGCCAAATGACTGCAATAAAGAGGCAAACAGATAAGTACAGAAAGTCGAGACACTCCACAGAGCTGCTGTTTCTCCTTTTCAAAGGTTGAAGTGAAAATTGAGTCCGTTCCCAGGCTGACAGCATACTGTGTGAGATTATTGATGGCTAGCATGCAACTGAGCTTGCTAGCATCACTCAAGATGACATTAATATGAAACCATCTAATCATGAATGAAAGTGAACTCTATCCCTTCGGAACTATAATAAAGTAAAGAAGTTTATTTATTAGTCTCACAAATAGGCTTAAATTCACACTGCCATGAAGTTACAGTGAAAATCATCTAGTTGCTGCACCCTGGCACCTGTTTGAGTGTGCTGAAGGAGAATTTAGCATGGCCAATGCACAGTGACATGGTAGTTATCACTGCTGCCTCACAGGGACCTGGGTTTGACTCCTATCTGTATGGATTTTGCATGTTCTCCCCATGTCTGTGTGGGTTTCCTCTGGCTTCTCCGGTTTCCTCCCATAGTCCAAAAACATGCAGGTTAGGTGAATTGGCCATGCTAAATTCTTCCTCAGGGTACCCAAACAGACGCTGACTTGTGGCGACAAGGGGATTTTCATAGTAACTTCATTGCAGTGTTAATGTAAGCCTACTTGTGACCAATAAATAAACCTTAACCAGCACAACTTTCAGAGGAAACCAGAGCACCTGGGATGAAACCCATGCAGACACAGGGAGAACATGCAGACTCTGCACAGACAGTGACCCAATCCAGGAATGGAACCCAGGTCCCTGGTGCTGTGAGGCAGCAGTGCTAACCATTGTGCCACCGTTCTACCCCTGTCCATCTGTCCATGATATCTTTAAGGAAAAAAAATTTGTCCATGTTTATCATTGGAAAATTAAACCTTAAATCCAGTACCCTGGTTTGTTTGAGGTGGTTAAGATAAGATTGGCCATTTTTAGAATAGCAGGCATTATCAAGTAATTAAATTCATCAGTATAACAATACGCCAGCTGTTCCTATCTGAACAATCCCTGAGTATATATAGTTTGGGACTATTAATTCTCTCACTTTATGCAAGGAGTACATATTCTTAGAATGAGGCTAACTTGTTGTTAGAGGAGAGTTTTACATGCTTCTCATACACAGTGATGTACACCTCGAGTTGACCTTACAGGGTTTAATGATCACTGCTGTCTCCAGATTTTATTCTGACGGAAGGCCAGCAGGCACAAGTCAACAGCGATACTGAATCACGTCGCTTAGGTTCATCACTCGCTCTGAGGAAACTCTGAAAATAGATCTGCCAACTGTGCCCTGCCATTGCGATAACATTCTTAAAGGACTGTGCCAGTAGCTCTGCCTCGCATTATACAGACATCTGCCAACTCAAGCGCTAGAGAATCTATTGCCAACAGCAAGTGACAGCATCTCTACAATTGGAGGTTGGAAAAGTGCGGAGGATAAAGATCACTGACACCCTCATTAAACTGTCACAAAAGGAAAGTGCACATAAAACTGTCCGAGAGACACCTCCACAGTGAGGTATCTCACAACGCCAGGTTAAATTCCAACAGGTTTATTTGTAGCACGAACTTTCAGAGACTCAATAATGAAGAAGTAGCACTCTGAAAGCTTGTGAGTCTCACCTGATGAAGGGACAATGTTCCGAAAGCTTGTGCTACCAAAATAAATCTGTCAGACTTTAACTGGTGTTGTGAGACTTCTCACCGTGCCCGCCCCAGTCCAAAGCTGGCGTCTCCACATCATGGGATCCTAATAACAGCACCCAGATGGAATAGAACCCACCCACAAAAGGCACGGCATTGTGTGCAAACCCGAATGGCCAATGCAATAGAATTTCTGGGATGAAGGGCTTGTATTAGATGGAAAGGTTGGGCCTATGCCACTTAGAAGAAAGAGAGATAGTCTTGTTCAGAGAATCATGGAATTCCTCACAGTGCAGAAAGAGGCCTTCACCAACAATAATCCCCCCCAGGCCTATCCCCATAACTCCACATATTTATTCTGCTAATCTTCCTGATGTTAAGAAGCAGCTTAGTATGGCCAATCCACCTAACCCGCACATCTTTGGACTGTGGGAGGAAACTGGAAAACCCAGAGGAAGCCCACACAGACACGAGGAGAATGTGCAAACTCCACACAAATAGTCCCCCCAGTGCTGGAATCGAACCCAGATCCCTGGTGCTGTGAGGCAGCAGTGCTAACCACTGTTGAATCATTTAAGATTCTGAGTGAATTTGACAGGGTCAACACTGAGATGGTGTCTGTTCTCCTGGGGAAGTCTGGAACCAGGGGGTGCAGTTTTGGAATGAAAAGATTTCCTGTTTAAGATGGGGATTGGGGGCAGTTTCTTTTCTTAAGGCATAGTTTTAAATCACTCCCCCTCTGAGCAGTGGAGACTTGGCCAGTGAATATATTTCAGGCTAATGTAGATGACATTTTGATTGTTGAGGGCTGTGGGTGAGCAGGCCAGAAAGTGATGTTGAAGCCACTGTGGGATCCGCCATGACCTTGTTGACTAGTACAGCAGGCTTGAGGGGCTGAATGGTCTATTCCTGCTCTGAATTTTTTTAATCCTTTTTCTCCTTGTCCTATAGGGAAAGAAATCTGCTGTTCTTACCTGGTCTGGCCTGTATGTGACTCCAGAACCATGGCAAATGTGGTAGACTCTCAACTGCCCTCTGAACAAGGGCAACTAGGGATGGACAATAAATGCTGGCCAGCCAGCAATGCCCATGTCCCACAAATGAATTTTAAAAAATGTCACAGTTGTTAGTTACCTAACTGGTGACCTGGATTCATTACAGAAAGAAACGGTATTAACTCTCCAAGTGTCCAATGTTAACGATCAACCTTGATGACCTCTCATCAGAACCTTCCATTGACCTGAGACATGAGGCAGGATTTTTCCTGTGGGTCTCTGACCAACCAACCCCTCCACACCCCCCCCCCCCAGACTAAAATGGAGGGGAGAGGCAAGAGTGACAAGCCCATACTAAAGGATCTGTAGTCACGTGTAGATCAGCCTAGGTAAAGATGGCAGATTTCCTTCTCTAAAGGATGTGAATGAACCAGATGGGTCTTTACAGCAATTGATGATGATTGTCACGGTCACCATTATTGAGACTAGTGTTATATTCCAATTCTATTAAAGGAATATAAATCAGCTGATGTGACGGGATTTGAACCCATGTCCCCAAATCACTAGCCCCAGCTTCTAAATTTCTAATTAAGTGATATTGCCACTGTCTTCCCCCATTTTCATGTTTCTATGTTAATTGATAACTACTTGGTACTTGGGGAAATCTGCAAAGGAGGGTCCGCTTCCTCTGTTGCTGTTTCTTTCCGTGGGGAGGCATGAAGTATTACTGCTGTAATACAGAGAGTCTTGCTGCCGATCAATTCCCGGATCAAATCCGCTAGGCAAGCCCAGACTTAGGGTGATGGCTCTCCCTCATTGGTTACCTGGCTCATGTAACTTTCCCTGCAGTTCGACCCTTAGAAGTGGGCAAATGCCACATTCTCTCTCCGCAGGTATCCTGACCTGCTCACTATTTCCATCATCATCAGTTCCTACCGACTTGTAGAACCCCTACAGAGTAGGAGGAGGCCATTCGGCCAATCGAGTCTGCACACTAACTCTCTGAGACAGCATCTTATCCAGGGCCTATTCCCATATATTTAGCCCACTATTTGCCCTATACATATTGGGACACTAGAGAGGCAACTTAACATGGCCAATCTATCTAATATGGAAGGAAACCAGAGCACCCAGAGAAAACCCACACAGACATGGGGTGAACTTGCAAGCTCCACACAGACAGTGATCGAAGTCAGGAATTGAACCCAGATCCCTGGAGCTGTGAAGCAGCAGTGCTGACCGCTGCGCCACCGTGTGGGGATTAATGGGAGCAAGAGTTATCTGGCAACTAGGGAATTTTGCTGAACAGTTACTCTTTGGTCTTGTTAATGCTCATGGTGGCATAGTGATTAGCACTGCTGCCCTCAAAAGCGCCAGGGAGCCAGGTTCAATTCCTGGCTTGGGGTCACTGTCTGCTTGGAGCCTGCACATTCTCCCCATGTCTGCATGAGTTTCCTCCAAGTGAACATAGAACATAGAACATTACAGCGCAGAACAGGCCCTTCGGCCTTCGATGTTGCACCGACCAATTAGGAAAAAGCAATGACCCTCTAACCTAAACCATTCCCTTTTCATCCATAAACTTATCTACTAACCTCTTAAACGCCACCAAACTTGGCGCATCTACAACTGCAGCAGGCAGGGCATTCCATACCCTTACCACCCTCTGGGTAAAGAACTTACCTCTGACATCCGTCCTATAACTACCACCCCTTAATTTAAAGCTATGTCCCCTCGTGCTAGCTTTCTCCATCCTAGGAAAAAGGCTATCACTGTCCACCCTATCTAAACCTCTAATCATCTTATATGTTTCAATAAGGTCTCCTCTTAGCCGCCTCCTTTCTAACGAAAACAACCTCAAATCCCTCAGCTTCTCTTCATAAGACCTGCCCTCCATACCAGGCAACATCCTGGTAAACCTCCTCTGTACCCTCTCCAATGCCTCCACATCTTTCTTATAATGCGGGGACCAGAACTGCACACAATACTCCAAGTGCGGCCGCACTAGAGTTTTGTACAGTTGCAACATGACGTTGCGGCTCCGAAATTCAATCCCCCTACCAATAAAAGCTAAGACTCCATATGCCTTCTTAACAACCTTATCGACTTGATTGCCAACTTTCAGGGATCTATGCACATATACACCAAGATCCCTCTGTTCTTCAACACTATTAAGAGTCCTACCATTAGCCCTATACTCTACACATTTGTTATTCCTGCCAAAGTGAATTACCTCACACTTTTTCACATTAAACTCCATTTGCCACCTCTCGGCCCAGCTCTGCAACTTGTCCAAGTGCTCCGGCTTCCGCCCACAGTCCGAAAGACATGCATGGTTAGGTGCTAAATTCTCCCTCAGTGTATCCGAACACGCACCGGAGTGTGGTGACTAGGGGATTTTCACAGTATAAAAGCAAATTACAGCGAATGCTGGAATCTGAAACCAAAGGGAAAATGCTGGAAAATCTCAGCAGGTCTGGAAGCATCTGTAAGGAGTGAAAAAGCTGACGTTTCAAATCCAGATGACCCTGTGTCAAAGCTCACAGTAGCTTCGTTGCCAACTTGTGACACCAATAAATAAACAGTTTAAAAAAATTAGCCCCTCGTTCATGACAAAGAAAGGGACTTGCTTTTTTCAAGTTTATTTTTTCAGTTTCTGGAAGCAGCTTGTACTGAATGATGTCCAAATGTTTCACTGTAAAATCTCCCCTGTGTTTAATACAGACATGCGGATTTCTGTGTTCTCATTGCTTGATTACAAACAGCCACCAGTGAAAATGGAGGCAAAGCTTCCCTGATCTTGATGAGCCTCCTACCTCTCGATTAGATATAACCGCAGGAATTACATTAAGTACCTTGTGAAGGGATTTGAGCGGCGAGATTAAATTCTGCAGGGGCTAAATAATAAAAAAAAACACATTACTACGAGTGAACACGGTCTTCTGGCTGGGATAATGAAAATTTTGTTCGAGCTCAAATCCTTCTCGTAGATCTAAACCTCCGGATGGTGTTAGAGGAAGGAGTAGGGGAGAGGGGGTTAGTGGTGGCGGGGGCAGTGAGATGCTTATCACATTTTTTACATTCATTTATGGGACACGGGTGTTGCTGGCTGGCCAGCATTTATTGCCCATCCCTAGTTGCCCTTGGAGGGCAGTTGAGAATCAACCACATCGCTGTGGCTCTGTAGTCACATGTGGGCCAGACCAGATAAGGACGGCAGATTTCCTTCCCTAAAGGACATTAGTTTTTCTGACAATCAACAATGCTTTCATGGTCATCAGTAGATTTTTTAAAAAATGATTTCAAATTCCACCATCAGGTGTGGCAGGATTTGAACCCAGGTCCCTAGAATATTAGCTGCATTTCTAAATTAATAGTCCAGCAACAATGCCACTAGGCCATCATCTTTGCTTAACAACCTACAGAGGCTTGAATTTTACCTTGGGCTTCAGGACCCGATATACAGATTGTCTTCTGAGCTAACGTTTCTTGGTAAAGGGGGGAGGGTCTCCTAATTGGCTGCCCATGGGCTTACTGTCCAATTAATGTCAGTGGGCATTCCCCTGATTCATGGGTCAAACCCCCAGAGGGCTGGCAGCGCTTCTGGGAAGAGATGGGTACTGCTGTGGCACATTGGAAAACCCAGGAGTCCAGAGAGGTGGGGAGTCCAAGGAGAAACTCCTCCCAGGGGGGGGGGGGGGGGGAGGACATGGCAGCTGATGTTGCTGCCCAGCATTTGTTACCCATCCCTAGTTGCCCATGGAGGGCAGTTCAGAGCCACCCACGGGTCGCCCACACCAGATAAGGACTTCCTTTCCCTAAAGGGCATTGTTGGGGTCGATGGGTCCTCTTTCCCTCATTTGGGTTTGCAGCTTCCCGCTCTGATGCCACTCTCTCTTCCCCCACCTTTCTTCACCCCTCCCCTCTCCATCCCCACATAAGAAGGTGTTTGTCACTATTTGCCATCCAAAAAATTCGGCCCAAGGAAACAGAGTCACAGCTTTACAGAGAATAAACAATGGCCCCAGACTTTGTTATGTCATTGGAGGAGGCAGTGGCATAGCAGTAATGTCACTGGGCTAGTAATCTAGAGACCCAGGGTAATGTTCCAGGGATCTGGGTTCAAATCCCACCATGGATGGTGAAATTCTGAATTTAATAAAAATCTGGAATTAAAAGTCTCAGAGTGCATTGCCATAAAATCCCATCTGTCCTTCAGGGAAGGAAATCTGCCATCCTTAACTGGTCTGGCCTACATGTGACTCCAGAGCCAGCCAGTGATGCCCACATCTATAAATGAATTTAAAAAAGAACACATTCCTAACAAATGGGAAAGCAACCAAACAGGTCAACACCAGAATTGTTTGAATCCTTTCTCCCATGTCTGATATTTTTATATTTCCTGGACAGAATATGCAGTGGTTAAATAGAACACGCAATTCATTCTAAGGCCCCAAGTTTATTTATTAGTCGCAGGTAAGGCTTACATTAACTCTGCAATGAAGTTATTGTAAAATTCGCCGCAGTCCAGCGCATCTTCAGGTCAATGCATCTAACCAGCGCATCTTTCAGAATGTGGGAGGAAACCAGAGCACCCAGCAGAAACCCACACAGACACAGAGAGAAGGTGCAAACTCCACACAGACGGTGACTCAAGCCCAGGAATTGAACCTGGGTCCCTGGCGCTGTGAGGCAGCAGTGCTAACTACTGTAGAATTCATAAAATCATATAGTGCAGAATGGGACCATTCAGCCCACTGAGTCTGCACTGAAAACAATCTCACCCAGGCCCTATCCCCATAACTCCATGCGTTTTACCCTAGCTAGTACCCCTGAACTATGGAGCAATTTGGCACGGCCAATCCACTTAACCACCTACTCCCAGCAGAATTCCAAGATCCTGGAGACTCCAGCGCTGTCCTGGAGCGTAGGGGATCGGAGTCCAGATCTGCCCGGAGCTCCAGCCCAGACAGGCCAACTACATTCCAATGACTTCTCCAATGGCAATGACTTCTGCTTGGGTGGAATTTAATTGCAGCTAATGGTTTCATGTTCTTATCCCTGGTTGTGTGTGCACCAACTCTGACAGAAAGTTGATTTAAAAATGATAGTGTACACGAGGAAGCAGTAACTGCAACTGATGTGATCGATCCTTACAGATGGATATTAAAATGTCTAATTTAGAGAGTGGGATGCTTGATGTGATTCCAAACCTCATCCGGTGGTAGCACATCGAGCGACTGCCTGTCTGTCAGTCTGGCAGCAGCCTCAGAGGTTTCCAGCCACGCTTTATACCCAATTCTGCTTTTGTCTGTAATCCCTTTGTCTCTGCTCTAATTCACACAGCCACCCAGTTGCTAAAATAGATTGAGGGAAGAGTTTTGATCTTAAAGGGGAAGCTTCTTATGTGTTTGACAGCACAGTGGCACATTGGTTAGCACTGCTGCCTCACAGCACCAAGGACTCGGATTCAATTCTGGCATTGAGTCATTGTCTGTGTGGAGTCTGCACATTCTCTTCCCATATGTGCGTTTCCTCTGGGTGCACTGGATTCCTCCCGCAGTCCAAAGATGCATGGGTTAGGTAGACTGGCCTTGCTACATTGTCCCCTTAATGTCTAAAGATGTACAAATTAGATGGATTGGTCGTATTAAATTACCCCTTAGTTCCCAAGATGTGCAGATTGGGAGGGTTAATCATGGTAAATTGCCCCTTACTGTCCAAAGATGGGCTGGTTGGGTGGATTGGCCATGCTAAATTGCCTCTTAGTATCCAAAAATATGCAAGTTTGGTGGATTGACCATGCTAAATTGTTCCTTAGCCTCCCAGATGTGAGGGTTGGGGTCATTGGCGGGGTAAATAAGGTCAGTGAGAGGTAGGTCTGGCTAAGATGCTCTGTTAGAGAGTCAGTGCAGACTCAATGGGCCAAATGGCCTCCTTCTGCACTGGAGGGATTGTCCGATATTCTTAACAAATCCAAGAGGAAGGAATACTTAGTACCCTGAAACATACTATAAGTAAAAGGCCATGTCCAGAGGAGAGTTTCCTGGTTGAATAGTCTCAATGCAACATATCTCAGAAAACTAGTTCAATCTGAATGTATACATTTGAAGAAAACCTTCCTTCAACTCATCTTAATGAGGTAAACAAGGGGAAAGATTGGATAAATTGATTCATTTTTCAAGGCTGTTACACTTCACAATAACTTCATTGCAGTGTTAATGTAAACCTACTTGTGACACTGATAAATAAACTTTAAGCAGCATTCATCAGTTGCGTCGTTGATGTTGTATTCCTGAAGGGCCCGCCTTTTTGACATTGCCCCTCACCTGAGGTGTAGCGACCCTCGGGTTAAATCACCACCTGTCACATCTTCCTTTCTGTAGTAAGTCCTCGGAGGTGGAAGTCCCCTCACCAAAATTCCTTTGTTCACAAAATCCAACAACACTATTCAGGGTGCTGTCAGTGTGCAGTGTCCATCTGGAGGGCCAGAGGAACCGACACTCTTGATTAAGTACAGAGCAGGGGGTGTGTCCCTGATTAGCCCATTAATTTGGCCCTTAATCAGGGAGTTCACATTCAAGCAAGTCAACCTCAATTGCCTGATTAAAATTGTTGTCCCCTCAAAGGGGAACCAGTCTCTGGTCCTCTATGGTGACTTTACTATGGATCAAGCTAACTGCGTGAATGTGCTTAAATTTGTTTCAACATTTCCGGTTTTTGCAGGTTTCCATCTCCCTGAACTTCCATAAATTATTACCCTAGCATCCACAACAATGTATATCTGTATAGCACCATTAACATAATCAAATGTCTCAAGGAGCAATATGAAATGAGAATTCTGGTAAATATCTCCTTATGGAGCTCAGTATCACTGAGCTCCATAAGGAGATATTGACCGGAATTCTCCATCTGTTCACTCCGGCAGTATTTTCCAGTCCCACCGGCAGAGTGACCCCTGCCGCAGGTTTCCCGACACCATGGGGCAGCTTCAATGGGAATGCCCATGATAGTGGCAGGACCAGAAGAACCTGCCACCTCCCACCACTGAGAAAAACGCTGAGCGTGGCACAGTAGCACAATGGTTAGCACTACTATCTCACAGGGACCCAGGTTCAATTCCCGGCCTCGGGTCACTGTCTGTGCAGAGTCTGCACATTCTCCCCATGTCTTTGTGGGCTTTCCTCAGTTGCTCCGGTTTCCTCCAATAGTCCACCACGGGTTCAGTGTCTTGGCCACGCTAAATTTCTCATAGTGTCTCTGGATGTGTGGGTTTGAGGGATTAGCGTGGTAACTGTGTGGGATTGTGGGGATAGGCCCTTGGGTGGGATTGTTGTCATTGTAGACTCGATGGGCCAATGGCCTTCTTCTGCAATGTAGACGTTCTAGAATAGAAAGCTAGAGAATCCCACCACATTAGGTCAGATGACGGAAAACTTAATGAAAGAAGTAGGTCTTACAGAGTGACTTAAAGGAGGAAAGAGAGGCAGAGAGGTAGAGGGAGGAAAGGAGGAGAGGTAGAGGGAGGAGAAGTTGGAAATGGAGATGGAGAGATGCAGGGAAAGGATTTCAGAGCTTGAGGGCCAGGCAACTAAGGTTCAGCCATCAGCGATGAAGTGATTATGGTTAGAATCGATGACAGGCCAATGTGAGAGGATGGCAGATATCCCAGAGGGTTGTTGGACTGGAGGAGGTTACAGAGAGTGGGAGGGGTGAGGCCATGGGCAAGGGCATTTAAAAACAGGAATACAAACATTCACTGAAAGCAGATTGATTGGAGTCCTCCTACCACCAGGGGCACACCTCAGATGCCTTCTAGCCTGTCAGGCTGGATAGCTCTCTGTGACTTGTTGTCTTATATGTGTGTTAAGGAAACGTTTACATAGGTCCAACCATAGAAAGCACCCAATCACAGCTTAGTATTGTTCCTGCTTTGCTCAAGGCCACAAGAAACTCCAAAGGGTTGTGAATGTAGCCCAGTCCATCACGCAAACCAGCCTCCCATCTATTCACTCTGTCTACACTGCCCATTGCCTCGGGAAAGCAGCCAGCATTAATAAGGACCACACGCATCCTGGACATTCTATTTTCCACCTTCTTCTATTGGGAAAAAGGTACAGAAGTCTGTGGTCACGTATTAACCGACTCAAGAACAGCTTCTTCCCTGACTTTAGAATGGACCTACGCAAAACCCATTGTTGGGAACAGAATTGTTTATAGGTTCCGTATCTGGTGTCTGAGATTTTTTTTGATTACACAAGGATTTGCTATCATTTCCACAGACAGGAGATCGGCAATGACTATTTGTTCACCAGCATGTTCCTTCAAGGAAATTGATTAAGAGCCACACAATTGCTTGACGGGGTGTGAACTGCCTCCGTAGATTCTCGGGAGCCTCATCTGTTTGTATGCGAGCAGACCAGCTGCCACTGGGAAAATCAATATTCCTCTCACTTATTGACAATTTCACACTGCACCGGCGTTTCAATCAGATGTGACATTGATGTGAAAGCAGGGGCGGGCGGCAGTGTTGTGGGATCACGGTCTCTGCACAAGGTGGCTACAGTCACAAATTGGACAGGTTGGATCGTTGAGGGGGGCGGGGGGTGGTGCAGGGGTGACTTAAGTTACAATAAAATCATATAGAAGGAGGACATTTGGCCCATCGAGTCTGCAACCGACCAAAATCTCTCAAAGGCCCAATTCTCATAGCCCCGTGCATTTACCCTAGCTAGTCCTCCTGACACAAAGGGACAATTAAACATGGCCAATCCACCTAACCTGCTCATTTTGAGACACCAAAGGACAATTTAGCACGGCCAATCCACCTAACCTGCACATGTTTGACTGTGGGGGAAAACCGGGGCAACCGGAGGAAACCCACGCAGACACGGGGAGAACATGCAAGCTCCACACAGACAGTGACCCAAACTGGGATTCGAACCCTGGCGCCGTGAGGCAGCGGTGCTTACCATGGAGCTACCGTACCATCTTCTGCTCGCAGAACACTAATATCACGGGCTGAGCTTCACAGATTTTGCACCATGGGTCCCCGTTTGGTGCCAAATAAATTTGCGATGGACAAATGGAAGGTCTTGGGGGGGGGGGAGGTTCATAGGAGTCACCTGTACTCCCTGGGTGGGCTAGAACTTGCCAAATGGGATATATTGAACAGGATCAGGTGATGCTATTGACAGATTGTTCACCATGTTTAGACAGCTTGAGGTGACAATAAGGATAACAAATAGAATACCGAGATATATTTCTGAACCAGCTGGCTTCAGATCAAAGAGCTATCAGGAGCAGATTGTTAAACTATTGTTTCAGGTTCTGTAGCCTAGTAAGTATTTTCTATGCCTTGTAAAAAGTACACTCTCAGATTTGGAAGGGTTGTCACAGAGATCACCTGTATTGTATAAAGTATTGAACGGGGGATACAGGAAGGAAACCCGCAACAGCTGGAAATAGCCAGACGGCAAGCAGGAGGGACGACAGATTCAGAGTTCTGAAGATTTTTTTTTTAAAGTTTATTTATTAATGTTACAAGTATGGGTGGCATAGTGGCGCAGTGGTTAGCATTGCTGCCTCATAGCACCAGGGGCCCAGGTTCAATCTCAACTTTGGGTGACTGTGTGGAGTTTGCACCTTCTCCTCGTGTCCGTGTGGGTTTCCTCTGGGTGCTCCAGTTTCCTCCCACAGTCCAAACATGTGCAGATTAGGTGGATTGGCCATGCTAAAAAATTGCCCCATAGTGTCAGAGGGATTAGCTAGAGTGAAAACATGGGGTTATGGGGATAGGGTCTGCACGGGATTGTGGTTGGTGCAGACTCAATGGGCTGAATAGCCTCCTTCTGCACTGTAGGATTGTATGATTTTATGATTCTAGGCTTATGTTAACACTGGAATGAAGTTGTGAAAATCCCCTGGTCGCCACACTCCGGCACCTGTTCGGATACACCGAGGGAAAATTTAGCATGGCCAATGTACGTCTTTCGGTCTGGGGGAGGAAACCGGATCACCCAGGGGAAACTCACGGAGAGAACGTGACAAGCTGGGAATCGAACATGGGTTCTTGGCATTCTGAGGCAGCAATGCTGACCACTGCGCCACTATGCTGCCCGCAAAGGAAATATTCAGGGCAGATATCAGTGATTTTAGAGAATGATCAATACTTTCACTAGGTTTCTGAAGGCAGAGCAGATGATCTCAGGGCAGTGCTTGGGAAACAGTTGGAGTGAGAAGATAATGCCAGTGGGATCTGGTGGCTTTTCAATCTGGGACGGGATTCTCTGGCAACACCCATGCTAAAAACAGAAAATCCTACACAAGTTCAATGGATCTTAGTATAGTCTGCTAAGGAAAACTTGCCCCTCCCCACCCCGATCTTTTGAAGGGTATAGATGCTCTGGGTGGGCACAATTCAAATACTCTGAGGCAGGTGTGTGTGCATGTGTGTATGTACATATGTGCGTGTGTATATGTGTCTGCATGTGTGCGTGTATGTGTGTGTGCGTGCATGTGTGTGTGTGCATGTGTGTATGGATGTGTGTATGTACATCTGCATGTGTATGCATGTGTGTGTGTGCATGTGTGCATGTGTGCATGTGTGCATGTCTGAATGTATGTGTGTATATGTGTGTATGCATATCTATGTGTATCTGGATGTGAGTGTGTGTGTGTGTGTGTGTGTATGCATGTCTGTGTGTGTATCTGTATGTGTGTGTGTGTATATGCATGCATGTCCATATTAGTGTGTGTGTGCATTAGTGTGTGTGTGCATTTTGTGTATGCGTGTTTAGTGTGTATATATCCATGTGTGTGCTTACACGTGGTGTGTATGTGTTATGTGTATGTGTTTACATGCTTTTTATTTACTTATATTGATTTACCTTTTCCTCAACTAAATACATTCCTCCAAAAATTAGTAAATTAAGTGGCTGTTCAATTCTGACACTGGAAAGTGTGTTCATACATGTCTGGGGGATTCATGGATTACACAAACTTGGATCCTTAATGAAATGTGGAAGATACTTTTTAAAAAGGCACTCGATAATATTTTTAAGGCGCCATGGATGGAGGAATGCTTGACATCGGAGAGTATTGGGTGCATTTTTTTCTTAAATCATTTAGTCTCTGGATCAGCAAAACTGTTGTTTGCTGTCCATTCCCACGTTCCTCTGAAAAATATTGTAGGCCTTTTCTTGTACTGCTGTAGCTCACATGGTGATGGAGTTAAGCTCATTGCTGTTAGGCAGGGAACTCCAGGAAGTTGAACCGTTGACTGGCCGGTATATGTCCAAGTCAGGATAGTCTGTGACCTCGAGGGGACTCTAGAGGTTACCGTGCACATCCCACCCTTGTCAGTCTAGAACCTAGACTTGGGGGGGGGGCTTGGGTTTAGGAGCTGCGTCAAAGGCAGGAAGGAAAAATTCAAATGCATCTCACATGATTAGAACGTAAGGACTCAGAGCAGGCCCCTCCAGTCTGCTCTGCCATTCAATAAAATCATGGCTGATCTTCTCATGGACTCAGCTCCACTTACCCACCAGCTCACCACAGCCCTTAATTCCTTTATTGTTGAAAAATCCATTTATCCTTGCCTCAAAAACATTCAATAAGGGAGCCTCAACTGCTTCACTGGGCAGGGAATTCCACAGATCCACAACCCTTTGCGACTGGAAACTCTGTCACCAATGGAAAGTGGATTTCTCATTGGCTCAGTACTTCATAACAGTGAATAACCAAGCCCAGGAGGCCGGGTAAATACATTCCTGCCTGTGTGAATTTCGCTAAATCAGCAATAGAGATTCCTTTTTTTCACAGGATGCGGGCATTGCTGGCCTTGCATTTGAACTGAGTGCCTTGCTAGGCCATTTGCGAGGGCAGTTAAGAGTCAACCACTTTGCTGTGGCTCTGGAGTTACATATAGGCCAGACCAAGTAAGGATGGCAGATTTCCTTCCCTAAAGGACATTAGTGAACCACATAGGTCTTCAGAACAACCAATGATAATTCTCATGGTCACTGTTACTGAGGCTAGTTTTACATTCCAGGTTCAATAATTGCATTTAAATTCCAAGAGCTGCCATGCTGGGATTTGAATCTGTGCCCTCAGAGCATTAGCCTGGGTCTCTGGGTCACCAGCCCAGTGACATTACCGTGCCACCATCTCCCCTTTAATTCCACAATTGGCAAATATTTTTCAAACTTGCAGGGGCAAATGCAAGGTGATATACCTTTAAGTAGCAGTAAAAATCCTCGGCACCAACTTGCTTATTCCCAATCTGACGGGCGCTGTTAGGGAAAGGGCATTAAATCAACCAAAACAGCAAGTACCTCCTTAATGGGTGCCAGGCAATCAGCCCCTTAACAATCCTCCAGGCAACCATTCTGAACTTGAGCTTCAACTCAGTGCTGTTTCACTTTAAACAAAGGCTCAACTGTCTCAGCTCAAGATCCATTCTGGCCACCATGGGCAGCACAGTGACACGTGGCTATAGACTCATAGAGGTTTACAGCATGGAAACAGGCCCTTCAGCCCAACTTGTCCATGCCGCCTTTTTTTTTCAACCACTAAGCTAATCCCAATTGCTTGCATTTGGCCCACGTCCCTCTACACTCATTCTACCCATGTAACTGCCTAAGTGCTTTTTAAAAGACAAAATTGTACCACCCCACCCCCTCTACCATTACCTCTGGTAGTTCATTCCAAACACTCACCAGCCTCTGTGTGAAAAAAGTTGCTTCTCTGGGCCCTTTTGTGTTTCTCCCCTCTCACTTTGAACCTATGCTGTTCTAGTTTTAGATTCCCCTATCTTTGGGAAAAGATGTTGACTATCTAGCTGATCTATGCTCCTCATTATTTTATAGACCCGTATAAGATCAGCCCTAAGCCTCCTACGCTCCAGGAGGCCATTCGACCCATCGAGTCTGTACTAACTCTTACACAGACTTACCCCGTAAACCCATGTATTTACCCCGCTAATGTCCCTAACCTCTATACCTTTTGACGTTAAAGGGCAATTTACATGGCCAATTCACCTAACCTGCAGATTTTTGGACTGTGGGTGGAAACCGCAGCACCTGGAGGAAACCCATGCAGATACGGGGAGGACATGCAAACTCCACACAGACAGTGACCCAGAATTGAACTCAGGTCCCTGTGCTGCGAGACAGCAGTGCTAACCACGGTGCTGCCTTTTATGGGGGGGAAGTTTCCAGTGCTATGGATACAGAGCCAGGGAAATGGCACCAATTGAATAGCTGGTTCAGGGAGGCAGAATCAGTCAGGACAGGTTGAATGGTTTCCTTCTGCGTAGTAATGATGCTGAGTTGTTTCATGAAGGTTAGTTGCTTTTATACAGATATTTTCAATTTTGGAGTGAATTAAATCACAGTTAAAGAAACATTTTGAATAGCAGTCCCCTCCAGATCAGTTCATTTTAAACACTGAAGCAGAAATCAAATGTCATTAATATGGCAAGCCTAGCTTTGTCAATATCTGCTCAGGCATGCATGTAGATTCCCAGGAGTAGTGCTAGGGGATATCCTTAGAGACAGCTGCAAGGGATTAATTGGCATTTTTAATCATCTGATGTGGAAGTGAAGATAAAATAGTAATAATGTTTTTATGATGGGACACAAATTGAAGATGCAAAGACAATGTAAGGGAACATTCGCATCAGAAATTCGCCACAAAAAAAACTATAGCTGAATCATACCTGAACAAATTATTTTAAATCCAGTTAAATAATTGCTCAAAATGATTTGATTTAATTTATTGTCAGATGGGTGATTAGCAGGATAAATATGAAGGCTTACAGGAATAGGGCTTGGGTGGGAATGTGGTCAGTGCAGACTCGATGGGCCAAATGGCCTCCTTCTGCACTGTAAGGATTCTATGACAATGAAATGGCTTTGACTACACAGGTCTCCTCCCACACTTCAAAGATGTGCGGGTTAGATGGATTAATCCCTCTAAATTGCCCCTGAGGGATTAGCTACTGTAAATGCTTTGGGATTATGGGAGTAGGGTCTGGGTGGAATTGTGGTCAGTGCAGACTCGATGACCAAACGGTCTCCTTCTGCACTGAAGAGATTCTACAATTGTATGATGATGAAATGGCTTTTACTGCACAGGTCTCTTTCCACAGTCCAAAGATGTGCAGGTTATGTGGATTGACCATGCTAAATTACCCCTGGGGGACTAGCAACTGTAAATGCATGGGGGTTATGGGGATAGAGCCTGGGTGGGATTGCGGTTGATGTAGACTCAAGGGGCTGAATGGCTCCTTCTGCACTTTACGATTTTATAATTCTATGTACTGGCATACAGTGAAAAGAATTGTTTTTTGCATGTTATACAGACAGACATACTGTTTGTAGAGTACATAGGGGAAAAAAGGAAATTTCAATGGAAGGCTGTGATGAGGGGAGTTGGATTACATCTTAGGTAACATCAGTGGTATAGACCTGGTCAGCAGTAGAGCTTGTTTCTACATTGGAATGTTCTGGGAAGTTGACCAGTCAATGTCTCTGTCAATGTGTGGGCCTCCAATTAGGTGCCCGCTGCAACTCATCGACCAAGGAGGGAGGGATATCATCTGACTCCTGGGCTGAGTGGCCTACCAGGTTGATCAAGTTTATGGCAATGTGACTCCTTAGACATGGCTGTATTGGGCCAGAGATTTATGGGTCTAAATGGAGACTTCATCCGTAAAAACTGAAAATTTTTGGGTCTTTTTCTTGCGATCAGTCTCTGGTGATTCTTTTAAGGCTCTTGCTCTCTTTAAACCTGCTCTAATGTCTGCCACTTCCAGACAGGCATTCACAGTCAACGTCTAACCATTTATACCTGAACTTGATGTTCAAGATTCTACAAACAGTCTAAGCCCCCCTCCATTTTTGCATCTTTAAATAATCCAATGCCAATTTCAAGTGGGCGCTCCAATCTGCTGATATTCCTCAGGCACAATATGGTGTCTAATGCATGTCCAGTGCAGGTTAGGTGCATTAGCCATGCTAAGTTGCCCCGTAATGTGTAAAAATGTGCATGTTAGGTGGATTGGCCATGTTAAATTGCCCCTGATTGTGCAAAGATGTGCATGTTAGGGGATTGGCCATGTTAAATTGCCCCTTAGTGCCCAAAGATGTGTGGGTTAAGTGGATTGGCCATGCTAAATTGCCCTTAATGTCCAAAAATGTGCATGCTAGGTGGATTGGCCATGCTAAATTGCCCTTTAATGTCCAAAGATGTGTAAGTTAGGTGGATTGGTCATGCTAAATTGCCCCTTAATGTCCAAAGATGTGTAGGTTAGGTGGATTGGCCATGCTATGTAGCCCCTTAATGTATAAAGATGCGCATGTTAGGTGGATTGGCCATGCTAAATTTCCCCTTAATGTGTAAAGATATTTGTGTTAGGTGAATTGGCCATGCTAAATTTCCCCTTAATGTGTAAAGATATTTGTGTTAGGTGAATTGGCCATGCTAAATTTCCCCTTAATGTGTAAAGATATTTGTGTTAGGTGAATTGGCCATGCTAAATTTCCCCTTAATGTGTAAAGATATTTGTGTTAGGTGAATTGGCCATGCTAAATTTCCCCTTAATGTGTAAAGATATTTGTGTTAGGTGGGTTGGCCATAGTAAATGTTGTGAAATTGGGGAGAGTCATTATAGATTGTGAGATTGGAATTAGAATCTGATGTTTGTAAAAATAAAATCAGAAGTTATAAAATGCTAGGGCGGAAAGTAACTGCCACCTGCCAGAGCTAACAGAAAATCTCTGGCTGTCATAGCTTCATCTAAATCTTAGAGAAAGCATCTTCTAAATAAAAAAGCACCAAAAAAGAAAGCAGTTCCAGGCAGAAGAATCAACAGAGAAGATCCAGAATATTCCGGAAGACACAAAACATAGTTGTAATTTAGAGAGTATCTAAATTATATTTTTGTTAATGAGTGGGAATTTATATATTTATCATAGAATTCCTACAGTATGGAAGGAGGCCATTTGACCCATCAAGACTGCACCCACCACAATCCAACCCAGGCCTTATCCACATAACCTCACATATATAACCTGCTAATCCCCCCGACACTAGGGTCAATTTAGCATGGCTAATCCATCTAACCCACACATCTTTGGATTGTGAGGGGAAAATCAGAGGAAACCCATGCAGAAATGGGGAGAACATGCAGAGTCCATACAGACAGTGACACAAGGCTGGAACCGAACCTGGGTCCCTGGTGCTGTGAGACAGCAGTGCTAACCACTGTGCCACCATACTGCCCAGCATTCCATTAGAATCTTGTTCTATTTGGGAATAGTTAATAGTTAGAAGAGATTTATTCGGTTTGTCAATAGTTTAGATACTTTGCTCACTGCTAATTAGATAAATATATTGTTATGTGTTGATTTCAGAGTGAGTGTCAGGGATTTATTTGTGTTTAACCACTAGAAGTTGCTGAAGAGCAGGTCACACCATTTCACACACACTTTTAACAGATTATAAGATGAGATATTCCTCTGGATATTTTGGTGTTAGTTCTCAGATGGGGGGATAAACCTCCCCTGGAATTCTGGAGATTATGGAGGAGGGTTGGCCTGGATAAGGTACTCTTTTGGAGTGTCAGTGCAGGCTCAATGGGCAGTATGTTCTCCTTATTTAAAAAAATATACATAACTAACAAGGGCATTTGTGATATTATAAAGATACATTGGTGCTGAACCATGTGAGTTTCAAATCATAGAATCCTACAGTGCAGAATGAGGACTTTTGGCCCGTCAAATCTAGACCAACCACAATCCCACCCAGGCCTTATTCCTGCAAACCCATGCAATTACCCTAGCTAGCCCCTCTGACACTATGGGGCAATTTACCATGACCAATCCACCTAACCCACACGTCTGTGAAACTCCCCCAGTCATCACACACGGGCGCCTGTTTGGTCAATGCAGCTAACCAGCATGTCTTGCAGACTGTGGGAGGAAACCGGGGCACCCGGAGGAAACCCAGGCAGACACGGGGAGAACGTGCAAACTCCACACAGATTGTGATCCAAGCTGGAAATATGAACTCAAGTCCCTGGGCACTCTGAGGTGGCAGTGGTAGCTACTGTGCCACCGTGCCACTCTCAAATGCTTGATTTTTCTTGGCTTACCTTTCAGAATCAATGCTATCTTATCAGTTATCAGCCAAATGGTCTCCTTCTGTGTTGTATCATTGTTATGGTTTTGATAAGGTCACTTATTTATTTTTGGGTTTCATGATGTATTTGAGCAGCCACCATCATGCTTTGGTCAACTTTATTGTGTCTTCATTCTGTGTGAGTTTGGTGAGAAAATTACAATTGAGTGAGTATATCGCAAACCTCTTACACATACCACAAGACCACTTCATAACTGTCATTATAAAACAGTACAGGAACATTAAATGCCACCTATCATCATTGAATTCATCATTTAAACCAAACTCTGGTCTTTAAACTTGATTGCCTCTTGATCTTTCAGCATTCACATACATCTTTGCTGACTGATTTTTCTCTTTCATTTATTTCCTCCAACTTGTCCCAATGATTTGGAGAATAGAGTAAGGATGCTGGCATCAGAACTCTGGTCATGTTGGATGAACAAGGAGGTAAGTTTTTTCCCTGCTGAAATGTGTTAAATCCTGTGCGGCATGCTTTGAAATGTTATGTTTTGAATTCTCTTACAATCTATAAAATGCTATACTTACGTGATGAACTATTATCTTAAGCCTATGCAATAGAGGTACAAGCAGGAGGCGATGTAAAATGGACTGTTGATTTGCAATTGTTTGCTTTACACCATCACACAGAGTCAAAATTACTCCCTTAAATTCTAATCCTTGGAATTAAGGCAAGGTGGCACAATGGTTAGCATTGCTGCCTCACAGCATCAGAGACCAGGGTTCGACCTTGGGTGATTGTCTATGTGAAGTTTGCATGCTTTCTGCGTGGGTTTCCTTCCCACAGTCCAAAGATGTGTGAGTTAGATGGATCGGTCATGCTAGATTATCCCTGTGTCCCAAGGTGTGCTGATTAGGGTGATAAGTCATGCTAAATTGTCCCTTAATGTCCCAAGGTGTGCAGGTTAGGTGAATTGGCCGTGCTAACTTATCCTTCAGTGTTGTAAGATGTGCAGTTAGATGGATTGGCCATGCTAAATTGGCTCTTAGTTTCCCAAGATATATAAGTTACAGATATTAGCAGGATAAATGTAGGTTATAGGTGGTGGGGGGTGGGGGATGGGATGGGGTGGGGGAGTGGGACTGGGAGTGGTGGGGGGGGAGGTGGGGGTGTGGGGGGAGGTAAACCATGGGAAAGATGCCCTGTTGAAGAGTCGATGCAGACTTGTCGGGCTAAATGGCCTCCTTCTATAATAATAAAGGGACTGATTTTGACTCTGTGGATCATACATTTAGTACAACAAATTGTTACGTTGTGTTGTGAATTAAAAATCCACTGCTACAGAGGCAGAGCAAGCGAAACCCAACACTTCAAACCAGTCAATCCCAGCTCATTCTCCGGAAATGCTAAACTACCGGACTCCAGGCCAAAGAGATTGAGAATTGAGGGAAGGTAATCTGAGGTTTGCTAATATATTGGGGAAATATTTGAACAGAACTTTGAGTAACACACCATCTTGACTTGGAACAATATTGCCATTCTTTGAAGGACCAAGCTCCCTTCCTAACTGCGCTGTGGGTTTGCCCGCACTAGATGAACAACAATATTTGAGGAGTGGCTCAGCACTTTCTCAACGATTGGTTAGAAATGGGCAACAGATGCCGGCCTACTCAATGGCACCCACATCCCATCAAAAAATATGAAAACAAAACTTTCTCAATATGCTTATAACCAACTCAAACTCCCAACTTTCTACGGTCCCTCTGATTTCTTAATATCTTGATGATGGGTGAAGTCATCTGCAAACGTTTGCTTCCATCTCTCACAACAGACACCTTCCGACCCTCTTTCACCCTCAATCCCTTCTGTGTACCTCTCTACCTTTTCCAAAAGATCACCTCTCTCATCAATATTCGTTGCACTGGTTGCAAAACAAGGGACACTACGGATGGGTTTTTACAGCCTTGCTCATCCCAAAACCGTAAAATCCCACCCAAGGTCAACGGACCTTTCTATGTTCAGCCCCCTCTCCTGCTCTGATCCTCATGAGGGGCGGGAGGGTAAAATTCTGGCCCATTTACACCTGAAAAGTTTTAATTTCCACCCAAAATTTCTGGAACAGCAGGAACTAAAGTGTTATTTCTGGTGCCTTGTAACTTTTTGTTTTGACATGATGCTGTTTCTTACTTTTTTCTCTGAGATCTGTACTCTGTATCCTGGGATGCTTTTTTTTAATTATTTGCCACATTAAAAAGAGATGATCTTTGAAGACCTTAATTTTTTTTCTGAAGACTAACATGGGTTTCAAGAGGCTTTTGTACACGCAGGTGAAAGTAGAATTGGATAATGCTAGCTTAGCGAAACTCCTGTTATATCATTAACCCACTTACAGTTATAGCCACAGCAAGTTGGTAACAGTCACTAAACTATCAACTCAACAGATCTGGCACTCAGAACTTGGATAGTAAGTTATCAAAGTAATTACCTTTCATTTTTTGTGCTCCTCAGATAAATGTCTGCATTTTCTTTTTGTTAAACAAGATAAATAAAAACTTTAGGGAAGAAATACAGTACTCATGGTGCCAATGTAATTGGTGGTCACAACACTGAGGGTAGAATTTTACAACCCACCCATTCCGGAAACAGGGCAGATAAGACTCACAGAGTAGCATTCCCTATTGGCCTCAAGATGGGATCTTATGAGCCATAGATGGGCGAGGCGGTAAAATTCTGGTCTTGCTTTCAAACGTAACGAGATGAGGGATCCACTGCAAACATGAACAGAATCAGAATAACCTCTCAAAATATTACACACAATTTTCAAGATTCTTTGTTCCGATTACTGAAGGACACAGTAGGACTTCTAACCTGAGGGAACAAGTGAGTTGAGGCATCTCCGCAGCATGGCAAAATGTTGGGCACACCACTGATTTAATGTTTTAACTCGAGCTCCCAAGACTAGTTGTGTGCAAGTTCTTCATGAGTATCACTTTGCCTCTTAATAATGGAGTGGCTCGGCAGCAGAGTGTTAACACTGCTGCCTCATAGCACCAGGACCTGAGTTCAATTCCCGACTTGGGTCACTGTCTGTGTGGAGTCTGCACATTTACCCCATGTCTGCATGGGTTTCCTCCAGGTGCTCCAGTTTCTTCCCACAGTCTCAAACATGCCCTGGTTAGGCGCATTGGCTATTGCTAAATTCTCCCTTAGTGTACCCGAATAGGTGCCAGAGTGTGGCTACTCAGGGATTAACATAGTAACTTCATTGTAGTGTTAATTGTGACACTAATAAATAAACATTAAATGGTAGTGGCTCATGTGGAGGTTTTGGGATTGTTATCCATTTCATGGATTTCTTAGGCTTTCTGTAACTTGGCAGTGAAGCTAAGAAATCAACAGCCAAGGGAGACTTTCTAATTCACGGATGTATGTTTGGAAGCTGACAATTCCAGCATTATCCATCTTTAAAGGAAATGAATCTGAGTAGCAGACAGAGAGGGGCAGCAGAAAAGGAAGCAGCAGAGAGGGGGCTGGCTGAATATCTTTGATATTTTGAAACACAAAAGATTTCGGGAAGTGCTGCACCAACTTGTGCTGCTTATCCGCAATCAGATCAAAGAAGTCCTGCCTTCTGCTGAGCCTAGTGACTGTGAGTTACCAGCTGCCGCCAAAGTGACCACCCCCATCAACTTCTCGACTTCCTAATCCTTCCAGTCTCCTACCAGAAACGTACCAGAATCTCTCAAATGCATAAGACTGGTGACTGATAGCTTGTGGGTCGGGGCTGACATTTTTGTGAATTTTGTTTGCCGTGTCTCCAGTCAGAATGAGTTTCGGAGTTGCATCTCTGACTGTTTTCCCGTGGATGCACAGCATCATCGACCATATACACCAGCAATGTGGGCAATGCCTTGTCACCCAGGAGTGTCTATTCAACTGCAAGAACTTCCACTCCATCAATGGCTGGGAATTAGAGGCTGGGAATCCTACAGCGACTAACTCACCTCCTGACTCCCCTAAGCTTGTCCATGACCCACCTACAAGGCACAAGTCAGGAGTATGATGGAATACTCTCCACTTGCCTGGATGGGTGCAGCTCCAATGACACTGTTAAGAAATTTGAAACCATCCACGACAAAGCAAAGCAACCCTGCTTGACTGGTACAAACATTCCCTCCACCACTGATGTACCATCTACAAAATGCATTGTAGAAAGTCCTTAGGCTGCGCTTTTCAAACCTATGACCACTACCATCTAGAAGATCAAGGGCAGCAGACACCTGGGAACATCAGCAACTGGAGGTTTCCCTCCACTCGCCATCCTAACTGAGAATCATAGAATCCCTACAATACAGAAGTAGGCCATTCAGCCCATCAGACCTGCACTGACAACAATCTCACCTTATTCTGGTAACCCCACATATTTGCCCTGCTAATTCCCCCAAAACGAGGGTTAATTTAGCATGGAAATACATCGCCCTTCCTTCACTGTCACTGTGTCAAAGCCCTACCATTAGCTCCCTAACAGCGATATGGATGTACCTACACCCCATGGACTGCAGTAGTTCAAGAAGGCAACTCACTTCCATCTGTTCAAGAGTAATTAGGGATGGGCAACAAACGCTGGCCTTGCCAGCGATGCCCACATCCCGTACATAAATAAAAGGTAAATAAAGATATGAAGCTGGTATGCAGCCACATAAAGATCTTGATGCAGATGTGCTCAATCAGGGAATCTTTCCCTTGTACTTAACTGGGACTGTCAGTTCCTCTGACACTCCTGAAGGTAGACTGCTGACTGATAACACTCTGTGTACCGCTGTTGGAATTGTAAATGAAGGAATTCTGTTGAAGGGACTTCTCCCTCCAAAGACTTATTATAGCCTTTAACACCACATATTTACCCTGCCAATCCCTCTGACACCAAGGGACAATTTAGCATGGCCAATCCAGCTGACTTGATGCAACTTGATGCATGTTTTGCGATTAAGAATCTCCTTTGAATTCAAATCACGTCAAATACAGCTTCATGGAAATGTTTTGCTGGCTGTAGATTGGAGTTACTGTCTTAAATTATTCCAAGTTTGCATACTGCATGATCATTGATCTGACACATTTTGCCTCACACTCATGAGGCTTGCTCACCAGGTGTCAGTGACACCATTGGATTTTGGGTCCTATTTGCATTGCTGAGTGCTGAGGTGTTACAGCTTCAAGCAAACATTTGACATTTAGTTTTGTTGCTCTGGATTTCTGGAGTTGGATTTGTTTGTATAATTGGCATGTTTTCCATCTGGAAAGCTTGCCACCACCAATCGCATTGGCACCCCACCAATTGACCGCACACCATTACAAGCACTTGTTGGACTGTTCCTTCCTTTCCCCCACTGCAGGAGAAAACAGCAGAAAAAAAACACACACATACAGCAGGGAGGCAGAGGGAGAAAAGGGTTAACACTGCTGCCTCACAGAGAGCCAGGTTCGATTCCTGATTTGGGTCACCATCTGTGCGGCGTTTGCACATTCTCACCGTGTCTGGGTGGGTTTCCTCTGCTTTCCTCTCACAATCTGAAAGCTGGTCAGGTGCATTGGCCATGCTAAATTCTCCCTCAGTGTATCTAAACAGATGCTGGAGTGTGGAAAATTGGGGATTTTCACAGTACCTTTATTGCTGTGTTTATGTAAGCCTTACTTGTGACAATAAATAAATTAAAAAAAGAACAGGAGTGTTTCCTCTATGATATCACAGAAAACAAGTTACATCAAGTCAGATTGATTGGCCATGTTAAATTGTCTCTTAGTGTCTAAAGATGTGCGGGTTAGGTAGATTGGCCATGCTAAATTACCCCTTAGTGTCTAAAGATGTGCAGGTTAGGTGGACTGGCCATGCTAAATTGCCCCTTAGTGTCCAAAGATGGGCAGGTTAGATGGATTGACCATGCTGAATTGCCCCTTAGTGTCCAAGGATGTGCAGGTTAGGTGGACTGGCCATGCTAAATTGCCCCTTAGTGTCTAAAGATGTGCAAGTTAGGGGGATTAGCTGGGTAAATACATGGGGTTACTGGGAAAGGACATGTCAGTGCTCTATCAGAGAGTCAGTGCAAACTCAATGGGCTGAATTACTTTCTTCTGCGCTGTAGAAATTCTTTGATTCTACTGAAAGGCCTTCCAGACATGCCTCCAATTCTGTCCAGGCACATCTTCAAAAACAAAGGGCTTGTCCAATCATACATCAGCTGATATAAGGTATTCATTGTAGCGTAGCTTCATTGGTTGTGTTTCAACTGTGTGTTCTCAGCACAACCTGAATCCTCACAGCTATCCCTTCACTCTGCTTCCAGATCCAAAGGTATTAAAAAACTTGGATTTCCACAGAGTTAAAGCATCAGAGCAGTTTCTGATCAGGGATTGATCAGTTGACTCCTTAATTAGGGAGTTCATATTCCAATAGGCCAACCTCAATGACTTGATTGAAGTCATTACAAATGGATAAGATGGGATTGTTTTCAGTGCAGGCTCAATGGGCTGAATGGCCTCTTTCTTACTGTGGGGATTCTATGATTCTAAATGTTGTGAGGAAGACTGAAGATCTTCCTTTTTTAACAAGCCAATTTGATATAAAATTGAACCATACTTTACTCATGTCTCAAAACTGATAAACACGTGTTTTTCATTGTAATTTACATTTTAGTAATGTGTAGAGAGAGGGGGGGGAAGAGAGGGAAGGAAAGAAATGAGAATTTTATTGAACATCTTCCTATTCCAAAGTGATTTACTGCCAATTAAATTCTTTTGAAGTGTTTGGTCATCCCATAGTAAAATAAAAATTGAAAATGCTGGAAATGCATAGCAGGTCAGGCAGCATCTGTGGAGAAAGGCACAGAATTAAGGTGTTAGCACATAAGCAATAGGAGCAGGGATAGGCCATATAACTGCTCAAAGCTGCACCACTATCCAATTGTGGCTTCATTTTCCTACCTGTCTAGTCCTTCTCTCCCTTGAAGGTCTGATCATTGAACTTTTATCAGAAGTGGACACGGTTTGAAGTGTAAGATTTAATCTGGCTCCCAACCATCCACCCCTGTTAACTTGGCTCAGTTGTTGCACGCTTGCCTCTACAACATAAGGTTATAGGTTCAAGTCCCACACCAGACTTGTGTGCAAAAATTAAGCTGATATCCCAAGGCACTGCAAAGGGAATGTTGCATTTTCAGAGATGCCATCTTTTAAATGAGACATTAATCTAAAGGACCCCATCTGCCCTGCTGGGCAATTGTGGATATAAAAGATCCTATAGTTCTGTTGAAAAGAAGAGCAAGGTAGGAGGGAACAATAAAATATGGAAAATCAAAGATCGCCCATAGAACGGAATAATAGTTAGAAGTATAGAATCCCTACACTGCAGTCTGCAATCCCACCCAAACTCTATTCCTGTACCTCTGGTAGTCTCCCTAACCTATACATCTTGGGACACCAAGTGGCAATTTAGCATATCTAACCTACCTACCTTGGGACAGACATTAAGGGGCAATTTAGCATGGCCAATCCACCTAACTTGCACATTTTGGGTCACTAAGGGGCAATTTAGCATGGCCAATCCACCTAACCTGCACATTTTGGGTCACTAAGGGGCAATTTAGAATGGGCAATCCACCTAAAGAAGCAGTAAGTCTGCATCAGGTGAAATTCCATATTCGAATCTCAAAGCCGATCACGTTTTCTGTTTAGATGAGGGAATAAGGTTTGTACAGCATGTACCTGAACTGTTCCTTATAATTACAGCAAGAATTAATAAGTAAGTAATTAACTATGGTCCACAAAGGACCGTGGACATCTGTCTCAATTTGAGTCATCATTGGACTGGGACAATTAACTGTACAAAGCTTAATGGGAGACCAAATCGCAAACGTGGAATAAAAATTAACGACTACACATGTTCAGGTGTAGTTGTCATTATTGTGCTTTGTCTGATAAAGGGGTGGCACGGTGGCACAGTGTTTAGCACTGCTCCCTCACAGTGTTGGGGTCCTGGGTTCAATTCCGGTCCTTGGGTTACTGTGTGTGGAGTTTGCACATTCTCCCCGTATTTGTGTGGGTTTCCTCCAGGTGCTCTGGTTTTCTCCCACAGCCCAAAGATGTATGGGTTAGGTGGATTGGCCATGATAAATTGACCCATAGTATCAGGGGGACTAGCTAGGGTAAACAGGGATTATGGGGATAGAGCCTGATTGGGATTGTTGTCAGTGCAGATCCAATGGGCTGAGTGGCCTCCTATTGAACTATAGGGGTTCTATGTAAAATTAAACATGTTGAGGAATATTTTGATGGTGCTTTGATTCTGATTGAGGTGCTTGGTATTTTTGTTTAATGGGGACTTACTTACAAAAACTTAATCAGATAAAGCAAAGGAAATATATATTGGATTTGAAATGTTGCCAGGCGCTACATAGCACATGGTGTTCTTTAGAATAGTTCTGTAATAGATTTTGAGTAAGAGCTCTGATTATTACTGTAAGATTAAATCTTACTCCCATCCATCCACCTCTGTGCTGTCCTTTCCTACTTTGAAAGCAAGAGGTGCTTATGGATTTACACTGCAAGGGATCAGTGGATTTAATCTCCTTATTGTGCACACTGCTCGCAGAGACTGTTCCGACTTTTAAATACATGTGTCAGGTGATTGCCTGGGCAGTTGCAACTCGTTAAGCTGCAGACTCAAGACACCTCACTGGCTGGCTAATCAATAACACCAATGTGTTCTGTTATCATGATACTTCCCCTGTGCTTTGATGAACTGCTGACAGTTAAAGGTGTTAGTCACAGAGAAGCACTCTAGAAAAGCTTTTCAACACTTCAGAGTTTGATTAATTTGAATCTTAGTTTCCTCAGTTAGACTGAAGTAGCAGAGAGGTATCACGTGCACATCTCACGACAAATCGATTTGGCTATTTAGCTGACAAGAAAGTTTATTTATTAGTGTCACTAGTAAAGCTTACATTAACACTGCAATGAATTCCCTGGTCTGGCACTTGTTGGGATACACTGGGGGAGAATTTAGCACAGTCAATGCACCTAACCAGCACATCTTTCAAACTGTGGAAGGAAACCGGAGGAAACCCACACAGACACGGGGAGAACACGCAGACTCAGCACAGGCAGTGACCCAAGCCAGTAATCGAACCCAGGTCTCTGGCACTGCGAGGTGGTAGTGCTAACTACTGTGCCACTACTGAATCTAACTATTCTGATCCCATTTCCCAGCACTTGTATGTCTTGACATTGCAAGTGCACATAGAATCATAAAATCCTGCAGTGCGGAATGAGGCAATTCGGCCCATTGAGTCTGCACCAACCAGAATCCCACCCAGACTCTATCCCCATAATCTCATATATTAATCCTAGCTAGTCCCCCTGACACTAAGGGAAATTTGGCCAATCTACCTAACTTGCACACCTTTGGACTGCGGGAGGAAACCAGAGCACCGGGAGGAAATGCATACAGATACGAGGAGAACATGCAGGCTCCATGCACATTCAGTGACCCAATCAAACCTGGGCCCCTGGCACTGTGAGACAGCAGCGCTAACCACCTTGTCACCATCTAAATGCTTCTTAAATATTAATAGTATATGGTTTCTGTTATTCTGCAATGAAAAGGTTTACTCTCATGAGAACAGTTTTCTTTCACATAGCCAACTCTGTTGTGGAAAAGGTCAATTTTAGGCGTGTTTGCAGTGGGGCTGTTTCATAACTATGTTTGAAAATCACCACTTAATTGCATTTTTTTTAAATAAGAAAACTTGCATTTTTATAAGCAGCTTCAGTCTTATAAAATGAGCCAAAGTACTTTATAATCAATAAGATCACATGGAATTGGAGCAGGATAGGCCATTCAGCCCCTCGAACTTACCCCATCATTCAATAATTTGAAAGCTGATCTAGTTGTGGCTTTTGCGCTGCTTTCTTGCCTGGGCCTCAAAAACCCTCAACTCCCTCGTCAATCAAAAACCCATCTAACTCAGCCTTGAATATTGTCAATGACACAGCTCCACTGCTCTCTGTGGAAATGAATTCCAAACACGGATGACCCTCAAATTCCTCCTCACCCCTACCTTAAACTCACCTAATGAAGGAGCAGCGCTCTGAAAGCTCGTGATACCAGATAAACCTGTTGGACTTTAACCTTTAAACAGGAGAGCCCCTAAACAGACTTTAAACTGTGCCCCAGCTTGGGATTGCTCCTCAAGAGGAAACATTCTCTCTGTATCCATCCTGTCAAGCCCCCCGCTTAAATATTATACATTTCAATAATGATTTTAGATTATATTGTAATGAGGAGCCAATTTGTACACAGCAAGATCATATAGGCAGCAATGAGATACTGGCCAGATGATCTGATTTTGTTGGTTTAGGGATAAATATCGTTAACATCTACTCATTCCCATTTCCAAATATGTCCTCTACATCCACCATATAGATCAATGGGGCCTTCAATTTGCATCTCATCCCAAAAATGGTACTTCTGATAGTGCAGCACTCCCTTAGTACCAGAGCACCCCCAGTCTACGTATTGTCTCCCAAGATAGGAATTGTACCCCAAACATCTGTCTCAGGGGCAACAGTGCTAACAGGTGAACACTGGGTGAGATGAGAGCATAGCGATAATTCCACGTCCAAGAGTAGATTCTGCGAAGATTTGACTTCTCCTTCCTCCTCTGTGGTCTGTTCAGCACGTTACAATCTTCAAGCGTTCATGACGCGAAAAGATAATTCTTTTCCTTCCTAGGTGGGATCAATGAGAAATATTTTGGTCCAGCGGTCATGATACATACAGTGGTCGCAATGCATCGAATTAGTCAATCTTTCTCTACCTTCATAGCTGAGTTTACATGGTCATTAATGCAAACCAAAATTCATTCCACTACTATCATCCCTTTATCCTGACCAGAACAACTTGATCGTGTCGAAGATGGCATGAACCATATCAACCAGGACATGAAGGAAGCTGAAAAAACTTTAAAAGATTTAGGGAAATGCTGTGGCCTTTTCATATGTCCTTGTAACAAGTAGGTACTGGGTGCTGGCTCTAATGTGTGGTGTCCAGCTGTCAAAGTGAATGTCCACAGTGTTCCTTTTTGAACTGTTTTTCTTTTATTTTTGTTGTCCTTACTTTCGCATCTGCTTCATTGTATGGGGATGTATCAACAAAACCAAAAAAAAAATCTTGTGTGTTTAATCAGAGCAACTGGAACGCATCGAGGAAGGAATGGATCAGATCAATAAGGACATGAAAGAAGCAGAAAAGAATTTGACAGATCTAGGAAAATTCTGTGGTCTTTGTGCCTGTCCATGTAACAAGTAGGTGGTGTACGTCTGCCTGCCCTGCCCTGCCCTGCCTAAGCATCTGGGCACCCAAGGCTCAAATTAAGCCTTGTACAGCTCATCCACGCTTGGCATTAGTGGCAGGATGAGCGATTGGCATGCAGAGAAACTCGACTAGTTTAAGAGGCATCCATTTCATAGTGTAGCCTCTCCAGGCCGATCTAACGCATAAGCAAAAATCAGGCATGCTGCAAGAGAAAGCCTCCACTCTCGGTATCACCCATGCAAGCGATGTCCTCAGCATGCACAGATAGCAAGCTGTAATCTGGAGACGTGAAAACATAAGTAATAGATTATTACCAGAACACACTCGGTTTATCAGCCAATGGACCTGTCCGAGAATGACCTATTTTATGTGTCATGTGATGTGGAGAATAGTGTGCGATGTTCCGCGAAGCAGCAATGAATGAATTGGGTGCTGTAAAGGATTTTCGGCACTTTGCGATCTATCTTAATGTCTAACACAACCAGGTTCATTATTGGACGTCATTCATTGCTTGGGGTTTAATTTTAAGAAAAATGCATGTGAGAAGAATTTGGTTAATGCATGTTACAACACAGTCTGAACACGGTGTTGAACCCAGCAATTTGGACATTAATTGGTCTGTTATAGCGTCCATTCTGCATCATTTTGTGAATGGATAAGCTTGTTGCCCAGGCATGTTCATTGGGACTAATATCTCTCATGCCTGAGTGTGTTCTTGTGTGTCACGTAATAGTCTATTAATTCAGCACACCAACTTCATAGAAAAGATGATGATACAGGATCTGAGCATGTGCAGTAAGCTGTGGATAAATGTGGATGGTTTGCAAACTCCCAAATCCTGAACTCTAAGCAAGAACAAGTTGGCATTTCTTTCAAAGTTTCCCAAATATAAGGATTGTTTTTTTTTCTCCAACCACCCCAATCCTTGGGATTCCAGATAACTCTCCTGAGGCTGACTCTGATGTGGTTCCCAGATTCGATGGGCCAAATGGCCTCCTTCTATACTGTAGAGATTCTATGATAATCCAGCCTAATCCCACTTCCATACATTTGGTTCACAGCTCTATAAGTTTGGGTACTGCAGATGCCTGGCCCCTTTTAAGTGGGGTGAAACTTTCTGTGCCTACGACCTCCTCAGGCTGCGAGTTTCGGTGTCAAGGTCACACAGGGTCATTGGTCTGATCATAGAATCATAGACTATTGGAAAGTCCATGACACAGAAAGAGGTCACTCAGCATCTCGTGTCTGCGGCAGCCAAAAAAACTGGTTCAAACGGTGACACAGTGGTTAGCACTGCTGTCTCACCGCACCAGGGACCCGGGTTCGATTCCTGCTTGGGTCACTGTCTGTGTGGAGTCTGCATATTCTCCCCCGTGTCTGTGTGGGTTTCCTCTGGGTGCACTGGTTTCCTCCCAGAGTCCAAGGATGTGCAGATTAAGTGGATTGGCCATGCTAAATTGCCAGGTAGTGTTAGTGGGATTAGCAGGGATTATGGGGATAGAATCTGCAGTGCAGAAGGAGGCCATTTGGCCCATTGCACTGACCACAGTCCCACCGAGCTGTTATCCTCCTAACCCCATATATTTACCTTCCTAGTTGCCTCCTTCTGTACTGTAGGAATTCTATAATGATTCAGCCTAATCCCACTTTCTTCTGATCCATAGCTCTGAAAGTTAGGGTTTTACAAGTGTTTTAAGTGGGTTGAGATTTTTATCTCTACGACTCTTTCAGGCAGTGAGGTCCAGACTTCCCTGCACAATCCTCTGGGTGGCTATCTTATTCCACATCTCTCCTTGGACCTTTCTAAGAATCACTTGATAAAATCTCGTCACTGACCTCCCTGATAAAGTAAATAGACCCTTCTATCCAGGACCTCTCACTATGTTTTACATCTCAACCAAATCTCCCCTCCCCTCACCCTGCTCTCGCCTGCCCCTGAACCAAGGAGAATAACCCTGGCCTCTTCAGTGGAATAAATTTTTACAATCCTGGCCCTGGGGATGGGGGGAATCTCTGTTCCATGATGTTGGAGGGCCAGCAGAGCTTATGAGAGGTCCCACTTCTGCAAGTTTATCCTGGTAGAGTCAGTTAAAGGCATATTTGAGCCTTGGCTTTGTTTGTGACTGTTGCAGTTATAGCTACCCATTTAGAATCCGAATGGGCAGCACGGTGACACAGTGGTTAGCACTGCTGCCTCATAGCACCGGAGATCCAGATTCGCTTCCCAGCTTAGGTCCCTGGGTGCGACAGGGGACCCGGGTTCGATTCTTGGCTTGGGTCACTGTATGTGAGGAATTTACACATTCTCCCCATGTCTGTCTGGGTTTCTTCCAGGTGCCCTGGTTTCCTCCCACAGTGCAAGTTAGGTGGATTGGCCATGCTCAATTGCCCCTTAGTGTCCCAAAATGTGTAGATTAGATTAATTAGCCATAGGAAATGTCTGGAGTTATGGGGATAGGGCAGGGGAGAGGGCTTGATTAAGATTCACTGTTGGAATATCAGTGCAGACTCGATGGACTGAATGGCCTTTTTCTGCACTGTAGGGATTCTACGATGACTTAAAACAAGTGTGGAGGCAGCGAAAGTGGGGGAGGGGAGGAGAAAACAAAAGAGACAGGGTAGAAAAGAGGAAACACATGGAAACATGAGAAAGGGAACAGAGAGCAATGAAGGTGAAAAGAGTGTAAGAGCCCACATGGAGATTCCACCTGAGAGAAGAGCAGAACTGCTTCGAGGTCCACATTTTGTGAACAGAAGTGGCTACCAAAAGAAACAAAGGCAATGTCAGAAATATTCAGAGGTTCTGGCAGCGTCTGAGACCATTTTTCAGCTCTGTACTTGTATTTAACCTTCAACCCATCATACCTCCAACTTTTTCTCCTTTGGATGAATGGGTGGCACGGTGACACAGTGGTTAGCACGGCTACCTCACAGCACCAGGGACCCGGGTTCAATCCTGGCCTCGGGTCACTGACTGTGTGTGGAATCTGCACATTCTCCCCGTGTCTATGTGGGTTTCCTCCAGGTGCTCCGGTTTCCTCCCACACTCCAAAGGTCTGCAGGTTGGGTGGATTGGTCATGTCAAATTGCCCCTTGGAGTCAGGGGGATTAACAGGATAAATACATGCGGTTACGAAGATGGGACTTGGATGGGATCATTGGCAGTGCAGGCTCAATGGGTAAATGGCCTCCTTCAGCACTGTAGATTCAATGAAGCTGAAATGTTGGGCAAGACTTTATAGTCTTGCCCGAGCGAGACTGGAATTCCCCACCTGAGGTCAATGGACATTTCTGTTCTCTGCCCCCTCACTCGCTCCGATTCTGTGACTGGTGAGGGTGATAGAATTCTGGCATCTATCTCCGCTTCTCTGCCCACAAATGCTGCCTGACCTGCTGAGTATTTCCAGCATTTTATTTCTGATTTCCAGCATCTGCAGTACTTCGTTCATTTCTGACATTGCAGCAATAAGGTTAAAAAATAGACATTAAGAACACTCCCACTGCGACTTTCTTCAGCTGTAGATACGAGTTTCCCCCGTGGTCAGTAGCTAAGAGCCATAACTGCAACAGTTTGCCTGGCTAGGGAAAGAATGACCTTTATTCTAATCAAGCCCATGTGGAATATCTAAAAAGGGTTATAATATTTTAAAGCAAAAATGCTTAACAGTGAAACATCTGGATATTGTCATAAAGACCAAGCTACATCACAAAACATATGTTCTAGACCTGAATCAGAATTCACAAACTGATTCCTAGAATACCTGAATGGAACTTCACAAGATCCATTCAAATTTGCTGAAATGATGAAGGCCCTTTGGCCCATTTTTCCAAAATGCTATCCCCCCATTAATTTCCCATTGTGTTTAATAATTCGGATTCCTTCCCTGTCCTCAGCCTCCTGACCCGTCACACCACTTAATCACCTCCGCCGTGAACAGGGTTGGACTGCGACCAGTTGCCACTGTCCATGAAGGTTTCAGAATAAAAGCTGCAAGTTTTAAGGGATGTCTCTCAAGATCTGTAGGTTAGGTGTATTCATCATGTGTGGGGTTAGAGGGTTCACCGCTCGATGAAGGGGCAGCGCTCCAAAAGATTCGTGACTTCAGATAAACCTGTTTAACCTGGCGTTGTGAGACTTCTTACTGTGCCCGCCCCAGTCCAACACCAGCATCTCCTCCTCAATGAAATGAATGAAATTGAACATCGGGCGGAGGGAATTGATGGCATGTTTTGTGAGCCCGCCCAAGTGTTCCAAAACCAATAGTCAACCTTACTGCTAGATTTGGCTAGACGGCTTAGAGTCAGGGTGGTTTTTAAAAAGAGAGTGACCTTCTTCGCACAATTAGCACAGCACATGCTGCACATTTCAGAGTCCTGAGACTGCAGCAATGCCATGATTTACACCTTGCTGTAACCGCACGCATGAGAACGGGTCTTTCTAGTCATACAAAGTGCACACGAGCTTTGCGAGTCGTGATTATTCTTTTGTTTCAGCTTGCGATGGACTAATTTCTTTGGTTCTGGCTTGACAACGTTCTAGTCTTGTTTGACTACCAGAGATCCATTCCAGTTGTGTGCTTAGTTGATCATTAGTGCCCTCACTTCCGGTGCTTTTTATGCAAGCAAGTCAGCGGGGTAGTGGATCAGCCTGAATGTGCTTCATATCCCCTTTTCATGCCTAAGGTCTAAGCATGAACAAGGTGCAAGGATTTTCTCAGCGCTTTCCCTTCCCCAAGCCCGATAGTCCACTGATTGCTTTTTTTCTTTCTTTTGCTGTCGCATTTGTTCCACCGTACGTGTGTCTTCAGTTTGTACATTCGTTAACGAGGTGTGTGTGTGTGTGTGAGTGTGTGTATGTGTGTACATCAGGCTTTGGTGTGTGGCTAATGTATAAATACCGATATATTATCTCAAAATTCAGCCAGTATTTCCGAAACCTTCAACACAACGTTGGTAGATTGGTTCTGAAAAATATATCAGCAGCATCGTGCCTGGGAATTACAAGCCCCTCCACAAGTCTATGGACCTCTGGCCCATCCGATGCATCTTCGTGGTGGGTCCCATCATGGCGGGACTGGAAAATCCCAGCCTGTGGGCTGAGATTTTCCAATCCCGCCATGGTGGGACCCACCACGAAGGATGCATCGGATAGACCAGAGATCCACCTTGACCAGCTATTCTGATAACTATTAGCCACCTGGTTCACAATATCAAATTCCAGTATTATTTTTAAATGTTAATTTTATTCGTTGAAAATCAAACTGCATGCTCTTCCGACCAACTCTTCCGGAAACACGACAGTCTGATTTCTGTCACGTGGTGTGCATGCTTAACTTGGCAGTCTTCTCTTTGTGTCTGCTGATGTTAGTGTGGTACGTCTTGTTCTATGTAACATCACAAAGTTTAACTAAATCCATGTTATTAATAATGGAAGTAATGATTCCTATTAGTGAACTGCTGTGCACTGCAAACCGTAACATGTGTTTGGTGCGGGACCTGGCAACACCTTTTTGTTTTGCCTGAACCATGTGATATATCGGTATCATTTCCTAAAATGTCCACCCGCCTGATGTGGTTGAGCGCATGTCATCCCGGTCTGCGCCGTTGTTTCCGTATCGACGATCTGTTCTACTTGTGCAGACTCAAGTCAAGCGATGCCTACAAGAAGGCCTGGGGGAACAACCAAGATGGTGTCGTGGCCAGTCAGCCAGCCCGTGTGATGGACGAACGTGAGCAGATGGCCATCAGTGGAGGATTCATCCGCAGGTAAGATGAGCCGTGAAAGCCCGAAATTCAAAGGTCCAAAGGCATGGACTAAGCCGTGATGGTACATTAACTTGAAAAGAGCAAATCTTTTGGCAAAAATGAGCCAGAACCTTCAGCAAAAGAAATGGTTCACAGTTTGCCACGGTGATTGGAAGGTTTAGCACTCATGGGTGGAATTGAATGTAACTCACTTGGTTCCAGGCCACTCCATATTTGGAGAAAACTTTGTTGCTTCTGAGGAGACTAGATTAAGTGCCCTTATGTTATATCCTTGAGAAAGGATATAAAGAATGTACTGGAGCGGGGGGGTAGAGGAGATCCACTTGGTTGATTCCAGAGTTGAGAGGGTTGGCTTATGAGGAGAGACTGAATAGATTGGGGCTATACTCATTGGAATTCAGAAGAATGAGGGGAGATTTTATAGAAAGATATAAAATTATGAAGGGAATAGGTAAGATAGAAGCAGGGAAGTTGTTTCCACTGGCAAGTGAGACTAGTACTAGGGGGCATAGCCTCGAAATAAGGGGAAGCAGATTTAGGACTGAGTTGAGGAGGAACTTCTTCACCCAAAGGGTTGTGAATCTGTGGAATTCCTTCCCAGTGAAGCAGTTGAGGTTCCCTCATTGAATGTTTTTAGGGCAAAGATAGATAGATTTTTGGACAGGAAAGGAATTAAGGGTTATGATAAGCAGGGGGATAAGTGAGTCCACAAAAAGATCAGCCATGATCTTATTGAATATTGGAATAGGCTCAAAGGGCCAAATGGCCAACTCCTACTCCCAGTTCTTATGTTCTTATGTAAGTGGTGCGTGCCTGGTAGAGGCAGTAGTAGAGTCGGGTACAATTTTGTCTTTTAAAAAGCGCTTAGACAGTTACATGGGTAAAATGGGTATAGAGGGATATGGGCCAAACATGGGCAATTGGGACTAGCTCAGTCATTTAAAAACGGGGAGGCATGGACAAGTTGGGCCGAAGAGCTGTTTCCATGCTGTAAAATCTGTACATTGTTTTCTTTAACTACACAGAAAACAAAATCATCAAAAATACAATATATAATTTCCATCACAATGGTGACATTTCCATGACAATGATCAGAACAATCGCAGGAAGAAACAGTGGATGGCATTTTCTGGTCCTTCCTGCTGGGGGGATCTTCCAGACCTGCTAAAATCAATGGGAATTTGAATGGCTAGCCACAGCTGTTGTGGGGAAACTGCCGCGGCAGGACTGGAAAATCGAGGCCACATTGGTTAATATGTTGTCGATATATAAAGTTTTAGTGACTGTTGACAATGAAAGTTCAAAGGACAAAATCATATCACACAACCCTAATCTGATCCCCAACCTAACTGTAACTCTAACCTAACCCTAACTGTAAGCCTAACCCTAATCCTAACCCTAAACTTAACTTTAACTGTATCCTGAATCCCCTAACTGCAACCCTAACCCTAACCCTAGCCCAAACTGTAACCTTAATCCTAACTGCAACCCTAACCCTAACCCTAGCCCAAACTGTAACCTTAATCCTAACTGCAACCCTAACCCTAACCCTAACTTAACCCTAACCCTAACTGTAACCCTAATCCTAACTGTAACCCTAATCCTAATCCTAACTCTAACCCTAATCTTAACTGTAACCCTAATTCTAATCCTAACCCTAACTGTAACCCTAATCTTAACCCTAACTGTAACCCTAATCCTAACCCTAACTGTAACCCTAATCCTAACCCTAACTGTAACCCTAACCTTAATCCTAGCTCTAACCCCAATCTTAACTGTAACCCTAACCCTAACTATAACCCTAACACTAATTTAAGCCTAATCTTAACTGTAACCTTAACCCTATACAGGCAGGTTGCCACAATTATGTTTAACAAAATTCTCCTCTGATGTAGGGTAACTAATGATGCACGAGAAAACGAGATGGATGACAATTTAGAGCAAGTTGGTGGCATCATTGGCAATCTTCGCCATATGGCACTTGATATGGGCAATGAGATTGATACACAGAACCGGCAGATCGACAGGATTATGGAGAAGGTGAGATTTATGGTCTATCGATCTTTTAAAGGTATTTGGGGCAAATATAGTAGAGTAAAATTTATTTATTAGTCACAAGTAAGGCTTACATTAACACTGAAATGAAGTTACTGTGAAATTCCCCTAGTAGTCACACTCCGGTGCCTCCATTGTTCAGGTACACTGAGGGACAATTTAGCATAGCCTGTGCATCCAACCAGAATGTCTTTCTGAGTGTGGGAGGAAACTGGGGCACCCGGAGGAAACCCACGCAGACATGGGGAAGATGTGCAGACTGCACACAGACTATGACCCAAGTTGGGAATCGAACCCAGGTCCCTGCTGTTGTGAGGTAGCAGTGCCAACCACTGTGCTGCCCTGTTGCATTCTTTGTAATGAGTTTTGATTATTTCTGAACTACTGGTGTTCTTGCTTTGGCTTACTCATGAAACATGAAATTGTGATGAATATTGTTGTGTGGGCTTTCTTAATGATAATGTCATGTGAAGGGTCCAGAGCTGGTGGTTGGTGATCTGGACACTTGAAGTGGGCAGGAACTGGGATATCAGCTCTGTTGCCTCATAGTGCCAGGTTCCCAGGCTCAATTCCTGGCTTGGGTCACTACGTATGTGGAGTTTGCACATTCTCCCCATGTCTGCGTGGGTTTTCTCCAGGTGCTCCGGTTTCCTCCCACAGCCTGAAAAACCTGCTGGTTAGGTGCATTGGTCATGGTAAATTCTTCCTCAGTGTACCCGAACAGGCACTGGAGAGTGGCGACTTGGGGATTTTCACAGCAACTTCATTGCACCGTTAATGTAAACCTACCTGTGACTAATAAATAAACTCAAGCTTAAACTTAAAAAGTTTCAAATCCCTGGTGGTTAATCATCAAATTCTACAAGCAATAAGAGTTTGAACTTTAAACAGAAATGTTTCAACCCCTTTGCATTCCCAATATGTGGTGAAATGTGCCATGTCTGAATCTGCCTATATTGTGTGACAGATCACTCTCCTTGTATTTAGGGTGTATGTGTTGCGGGATATATTGCCAAGTGTTTCATAGAATAGAGTCATAGAATCCCTACAGTACTAAAGGAGGCCATTCGGCCCATTGAGTCTGTACCGTTGATAATTTCACCCAGGTCCTATTCCCATAACCCCATATATTTACCTGGCTAATCCCCCTGACACTAGGGTCAATTTAACCTGGTCAATCAACCCGACCCGCACATCTTTGGATTGTAGGAGGAAACCGGAGCACCCGGAGGAAATCCATGTAGACACAGGGAGAACATGCAAACTCGTGCAACTCAGTGATCTGATTCGGGAGTTGAACATAGGTCCCTGAAGCTATAAGAAAGCAGCACTGACCACGGTGCCACTATGCCCATGTAAAACGTGTAAAAAGTTTAATGTTGGCACAAAACGTGCAGACCGACAGTGTGCTGCCTGGCCAGCGAGGCTCACATCCCATAAAAAAATTGATGCGGTTGTTTGAAATTTGGCATTCTTGCATTTGTCCTGATAACTGCAAGGTGAAACACTTTTGGCAATCGGTCTCTCTTTTCAGCAGCGTTCATGCTCTTTGCTGGAAACCCTGCAGTGCAGAAGGAGGCCCTTCAGCCCACCGTGTCTGCACTGACCACAATCCCACCCAGGCTCTATCTCAACAACTCCACATAACTACCCCACTAATTCCTCTAATGGACGCATCCTGGGACACTAAGGGGCAATTTAGGCCAGCCAATCAACCTAACACGCACATCTTTGGAGGAAACCAGAGCACCCGGGGGAAACCCATGCAGACATGGGGAGAATGTGCAAACTCCACACAGACAGTGACCCGAGCCAGGAATCGAACTCAGATCCCTGGAGCTGTGAGGCAGCAGTGCTAACCAAGTGTATGATCGTCAATAGAGTGATCAATAAGCCTCCCCATTCGTTAATTCTCCTTTAAGATATTTTCTCCAGCAGTGTCCAGAAGAACAATCTTGAGTTCCTGGAGGATCGGCAGCGGATTGTATTGTGCGGATGTTTCGCTGCCTTTTGGTCTGCAGCAGGGGACAGTGAAACATCTGCACACGTTGCAAAAGGGCAGCTGCTATGTGCCACTGCTCGGGAATGCTACACTGGGCTGTGCCTGTGTAATTTACCATTACATCAGCATCAGCAGCACTTGTGTCCTGTTAATTGAACATTTCCTATCGAGCGCTTGCTTGGGAATCAGACGTTTGCATACAGACTTTGTGGAGGCGCAGATTTGATCCTCATCTACTCTGTGCTGTTGACTCAAAGGGAAAGATTGGGTAAATTGAATTGTTTGCCTTCATGAATGAGCTGTGCTGGATTAGAAGCGAGCATCGCGAAGGGGCTCAGATTGGTTTATTTTTCAAAATAGTGAGCGTCGAGTAGATTCTGAATGGCTGTTCGGCCTGCCTGGGGGAATCCAGCATGGTGGATGGGGTAGTGTGAGGGGGAGGGTGTGGGCTGCAGATCCCCTCGTACATTGCAGTCCCTGTACGTCCGAGGGGATCAGACATTTAGGACTGAGGTGGGGAGATACTTGCCGAAAACCTCCCACCCCACGGCCAGGATTCTCCAGTCCCGCTACAGTAAATGGAGTTTTGGCCGTACATCAAGTTCTCCGTTCTCGCTGGCAGCAGGACGGGTACGGATAAGATGGGAGAATCCCACCCATTTTTACACTCAGAAAGGCGGATCTTTGGAAATCTCTACCCTCCGTGCATGCTCAGTCATTGATTCTGTTCAAGACAGGGCTCGAGAGAATATTTTCAGTGAGGGAATTAAGGGACATGAAATAGGGCAGCATGGTGGCACAGTGGGTTAGCACTGCTGCCTCAATGCGCCAGGGATCCAGGTTCGATTCCCAGCTTGAGTCACTGTCTGTGCGGAGTGTGTATGTTCTCCCTGTGTCTGCGTGGGTTTCCTCCGGGTGCTCTGGTTTTCCTCCCACCGCCTGAAAGACATGCATTGGCCACACTAAATTCTCCCTCAGTGTACCCGAACAGGTGCCAGAGTGTGACCAGTAGGGGATTGTCACGGTAGCTTCATCACGCAAGCCTACTTGTGACACTTTAAAACTTCACAACTCCAGGGACCGGGGTTCAATTCTGGCCTTGGGTGACTGTGCGCAGACTACACATTCTCCTTGTGTCTGGGTGGATTTCTTCCCATAGCCCAAGAGACAGGCTGGTTAGGTGCATTGGCCGTGCTAAATTCTCCCTCAGTGTGCCCAAACAGGGGATTTTCACAGTAACTTAATTGCAGAGTTAAAGTAAGCCTATTTATGACACTAATAAATAAACTTTAATGTGGGAAGATGGAATTGAGTGAAGGACTTAGCTACTTATTGAATGGTGAAGCAGGCTCAGAGGGACATACGGCCTAATCCAGCTCCTATTTGTTGTGTATCCTAATAATAATCTGTGTCTCTGGCTTAATTATTCTTCCTATCAAAAGTATTTTGTCCTTTGGTGTTGTACAGTTCGTTTGCCTTTCCGCTGCTGAATTACTGTGTGCATTTTTGTTTTTACATTTTAGGCCGAATCCAATAAAACCAGGATTGATGAAGCTAACCAGCGTGCGACAAAGATGTTAGGCAGTGGTTAAACCCTGCAGGAAAGTGCACTATTCCCTGGCACTCTTCAGAGAGGAGCGTACAATTTGATTTTTGTTTTGTGGTATTTACTGAATAGGTTTGCACACACACACATACACACACACACGCGCGCACACACGACAGACCCAGTGTAAGAGTTGCCCCGTGTAGCTTGTCATATTTCCAACCAGAATAACTAAATTATTTATTACTTAGGCTAATCGTTTTTCCAAAGGATGTATATAGGGCTTTTAGCTCACTCGTGATATGTTTTTCCTTTCGTTTTTATTTTTAATTATCTGCGTTTGCTTCGTAAGGTAGGACAGAGGAAAAAAAAAGCTGTTTTCTTTTTAAATGCAGGATGTACAGTATTGTCCTCGTGAACTGTGTCACTACATTTCTGCCATTTTCCTAAGGGTGTTGTGATGGTTAAAAAAAATGCATAGTAAAAGGAAAACTTTTATGTCTTATGTTCATTTCACAGAAGCATTCTAACTTAACGTCAAAGGAAGTGTGGTGTATGTAACTGTTATCGTCCTTGCACTGAGGTGATGTACTCAAACAAATTATGCATGATATTAACCGTGAGACCTTCTGCTAAAAACGCTCTAAAACGTGGCAGTGGTGCCCTGGCAAAGCATGCTCAGTATTGGGACGCAGTTGATACTAGGTTATACCTGCAAAGTCTACAGTCGTGCCCCATTTTAAGTTCTAGCAACAGAGCTGGTGAGCACGGCGCACAATAAGGATAAAGCGTTTCACTCAATGGACAATTTCTGCATATGGGGTTGGCTCAAAACTTGATGCCAGATCAACACACATTGGCTTAGTGGTTAGGCATTCTACCCACTAGATTCAGAAGCTGCTAATGGTAATTAAACCCAATGGGAGGATTGCACTAATAGGGGAAAATAGTTGTGTACATAGGCCTGAATATTTCTGAAAGATATGTAGTTTTTATAAAGAAATTGTATTTTGTTTGTTATTACCCTGTGTGTTTTGAAAAGATTTCTCGTTGCTTTGTGTATTTAGGGCTATATACAGCAAATAGCTGGACGGCGTAGGTAACAAAATGACTAAACAAAAGTAGCAAAAACTGTTGAGATAAATGTCATTATAGCATGTAACACAGAGTTCCTTCTGCCTCCTGTCAGTTTGTGAAGTGGTTAATGTTTTGTAGCGAGCTAAAAACGATTAAAAAATGACAAACCTTAAGCTATGTGCAGTTTATTGCCCTCGAAACTTTCTGGAAAAATCTATGACGCACATTAAGGCAATTTTAATCTCTTTGATTCCACGGGCAGAAGAGTTCCTTTGTACATCGCATGTAACAAAACCAGAAATCTCATTATAAAGGGCATGTCTACTGTTTTGCTGCACTTAGCATACAACAGAAATCTCCCCATGTGATCTAAAGTAGTTATTAAATCCACTGATAGAACATTTTCCAATTCTTTTCAAGATTATCTGACGTGTTGTAGAGATCCTTTGAGCTCCTTGCCAAAACATTATCGTGTACCAGCAGATACCAATTTCCAACACTTTAGAATCATGGCCATAGAATCATTGAATCCCTCCAATGGAGACCATGGAAGGAACCGCAGACAATACAGGCAAAAGTAACAATCTGCAAGAAACATCCAATCTTTGATTTTGATTTGATTTGATTTATTATGTTCACATGTATTAGCATACAATGAAAGTATTGTTTCTTGCGTGCGATGCAGACAAAGCATACTGTTCATAGGGAAGGAAAGGAGAGACTGCAGAATGTAGTGTTACAGTTATAGCTAGGGTGTAGAAAAAGATCAACTTAATGCAAGGTAGATCCATTCAAAAGTCTGATGACAACAGCAGAGGAGAAGCTGTTCTTGAATCGGTTGGTGCGTGACCTTATATTTTTGTATCTTTTTCTCAACGGAAGAAGATGGAAGAGAGAATGTCTGGATGCGTGGGAGTCCTTAGATATACTGGCGACTTTGCCGAGACAACGGGAAGTGTATACAAAGTCAACGGATGAGAGGCTGGTTTGCGTGATCTTGCTTGGGCTACATTCACAACCTTTTACCGTTCCTTGTGGTCTTGGGCAGAGCTGGAGCCATTGCCAAGCTGTGATACAATTAGAAAGAATGCTTACAATCTCTCTCTAAGGTTTCTCTTGTATGTGAGTTACACAGGACCTAAGCCAGACACGTGAGGGGAAATCAATTTGAGCTAAATATCATTGCAACTGGGTGGATACATGTGTCCCTACTTGTTATGGGTAAAGAGACAGAGAGAAAGCAAGGAAAACAGAAGAGAAATGAGAAGAGATGTCACACACAGTTACATTCCAGAATGGGCTGTAAGCTGCTGACAGGACTATGGCCCAGAACTTGCTGGATTCAGGCCCCATCATGGGATTCCCTCACTCTTCTGTTCAAAGTTCTGTGCCCTGCAAGTTGTTGAAAATGCGAACAATTTAGCAGGATTTCTGGGACCTTGATGAATGAAGGGACCAATGGACCATCTCTTTAACTCATGATGTTTGAGGATTGAGAGAGAGAAACAGTGAAACGATGAAGTTGGAACTATGATGAGATTGGCTTAACTCAGATACAGAAAGAGAAGTAAACAGAGGGAAAGCAAGATTGGATTAAGAAGGGCAGAAAGGAAGATGAGAGAATAATAAATTGAAACTCTCCAACAACAATTTGTTACCTGTTGGAATGAGACTCCACAGTTTCAGTTGTTCTAGGGAAGTTGAGTGGCGGGGCAGGAAGATAAATCCTATTATGTTAGTACCAGCCGTAACCTTCTGAGGCAAGTTTAATCACTATTCAATATGCAGATGGAACAATTCCTTGATTCTCACAGGAAGGCTTAGGATGAGTGGTCATTTTCACAAACCTTATGGCAGAGTGGCACAAATTGTCTGGCAGTGTGCATTGGATATCTCTTCCTTGCCATATAGACCGCTTACACTTTAGTAACAGCAAGAGCCACTGATCTCACCATTACCCTGTCAGCAAACTCTGGCCCAGAATCAAAACCATAACTGTGTGGCATTTGCATGTTCTCCCCATGCCTGCATGTGTTGCCTCAGGGTGCTCTGGTTTCCTCTCATATTCAAAGTTGTGTAGATTAGGTGGATTGGCCCCTTAGTGTTCCAAGAAGTGTAAATTAGATGAATTAGCTATGGTACATTTGTGGGATTACAAGGATAGAGTGGGGTGTTAGTGCCAGAGACCTGGATTCAATTCCTGGGCTGGATCACTGTGTGTGTGGAGTTTGCACATTCTCCCCGTGTCTGTGTGGGTTTCCTCCGGGTGCTCCAGTTTTCTCCCACAGTCCAAAGATGTGCAGGTTAGGTTGATACTACATTGCCCATTAGTGTCAGGGGGATTAGCAGGGTAAATACATGGGGTTACGGGGATAGGGCCTGGATGGGATTTGGTTGGTACAGACTTGATGGGCTGAATGGCCTCTTTCTGCATTGTAAGAATCCTATGATAACTTGCTTGCTTCCCTCTGGGTATTTTTTCACTCCTGGAAATTTTGGAACCTTTTGCCAATGCTTCTTCTAGTTGATTTCTTAACCTCATTGTAGACTACAGCTGTGCACGTTAATGTATCCCAAGCTACATTCACAATATTATTACTTTTTTAGGCGTTTCTACTTCGGTCTCTGGGGATCCATTTCAAGACCAATTAAAAAAACCTTATCCATTGTCGAAGTACCCTTTTCCTTACAGTTCTCCCATTAAGATAACCCCAGATGCTCAATGATGATATTGGATACAAAAGAGGAGGGGAAACAATCTCATTCTCAAAATTGATATTGGTCTATTCTTGAAGATTACAAGAGAATTAGTTTTAAAGGAACAAGTGAACTGGGAATTTCCTTTCCTGATGTTATTCTGAGATTATCTATCTGACATGGAAGTTAATTTAAAGAGTGAGAGAGAACATTGTTGAAGCTGACTGTTGCGGGACTGCTTTGATGATTGGCTTGTTAATGTGATTATAACTACTGTTCCCCTCAGGTAGTTAGAGAAAATCATGGAATGGTTCAAAATGATTTATTGAGGACTACAACTACAGAACCCAGACTTAGTTCATTAAGGCCAGTCATCATACAGAATTCAGAAGCAATTACAGTTTCAAATTTGATTCCAAGTAATTTGCATATACCAATCAAGGTAAAGGAGTTATCTCTATCCACTCACAGTTATTGATTAAGGTTACATTATTCATAAGGTCAGTTATTAAAACCAATCACAACCACCTGACCCTTGTTTAATTATAATATCCAAATAGAGTGAGATTTTTAAGTGCATCTGTATATTATTGTTCCAACTATTTTTGGGCACTGCAGCTATGTCTGAATGATAGAACACAAATCAATCTTCTCATTCCCAATGCCTGGTTTAATGGCCCCTCCCAGAGTGAGATATCTTTGTCCCCTTCTGCTTATCTGAAAGGTCTGTAATTCAGACAGTCATCCTTTGTCTGGCAGTAGCAACTTACTATCTTGATATGCATGGCTCTGCTTATTTGTGGTGTGAGCCTTTCGCCACTGGACAGCTATTAATATGGTGACTATTGTTTTCCATTAGAATGGGTAATATTCCCCCTCAGCGACTAATCAACTGAGCTGAAATACGGGTTATAGAACAAATTTGCCTGCTGCTCCATTATTGTATAGGAAGCGACAGTTTTTATTTGTTGTGAGTTTGTGGATCATTGGGGATTATCTATTCTGCTGTTGAAGCCTAAAGGTCTATTGGTAGTGTACGTGGGAGGAAGGGTCCTCTCTGCCTTAGCTCAAACACCATTATTTTTGCTCCTGACTGATAGAGTCCTTGTGATTATACATGTGCTTGTCTGGCTGTATGAAGCTAGTTATCCTCGGCTGCAGTGAACCCAAGCAGATCAGACACTTAGAAGATTGAGAACTAAAGGCAACGTATATAAAATATGAGACTGCCAATGAAGGTTGACTAACGTGGAATGGCTCATTTGCTTAAGTTTGCAAATTGAAGGAATTGGTGGCACCGAGTGGGCGAATAATTACTAATGGAGGCTGGAAAGCAATGAAGGAAGCATGCATTTTGATTAATAGGAATTTGGAATGTAGGGTAGCAGAACACTAAACAAGGAACAAGATTTAATATAACACAAAGTGACACAACCATCTAGTCAACAGTGAACAAAAGAAAATCACTTGCATCTCACTTGATGAATCTTGGTGATTGGAATTGTTCATTTTATATATGGGATATGGATGTCACTGGCTTGGACAGAATTTATTGCCCATCCCTGAGAGCATTAAGAATCAACCACGTTGTTTTGTCCTGGAGTCACACGTAGGCCAGACCAGGTAAGGGTGGCAGATTTCCTTCCCTAAAGGACATTTGTGAACCAGTGGGTTTTTCCAATAATCAATAAAGGTTTCATGGTCATCATCAGACTTTTAATTCCAGATTTTTACTGAATTCAAATTTCACCGTCTGCTGTGGTGGGATTTGAACCCAGAACATTACTCTGGGTCTGTGGATTACCAGTCCAGCGACAATACCACTTTTACAACAGTCATTTCATGATCATCATTAGACTTCCAATTTCAGAATTTTTTTATTGTTTAATTTGAATTCCACCTATTGGCAGTGATGGGATTTGAATCTAAACCTTTCCCCTGGGTGCTCGGATTCAGCGACAATACCACTACACCATTGCCTCCCCTTTGGATAGTACAGGTCAGGGAGATCAGGGGTAAGATCATTGGGTCTCCCAGAAGCATGTTTTCCACTGGCGGGACATGGCATGTTATTTGTCAGCGGCAGGATTCCCTGATCCCACCACTGTCAATGGGAATTCCCATTGATATCACCACACACCATGGGGAAGCCCGTGGGAGGGGATGTGCTGCTGACAGGATTAGAGAAACCTGCCAGTGTGAATGACTGGAGAATTCCGGCCCTGATCATTGACAGATGTTAATTCCGGTAGATTAAGGATAGGATTGGATTGACAGGCAGTAGGAAGGGAAGGGAAATACAAATGTTGTATGAAGGAAAAGCCGTTGCAGAACTATCCCAAATACATCTGCAAGTATACAGCCGAGGCACACACAGCCAAACGTGTGCCAACTAAGGGAACAGTTAAAGCAAGAAAATAATTTATTGAATATTTGAAAACAGACCAAATTCTGTACTCTAGAGGAAAGTAAGACTTTCAGTAAACCTAAATGAGAATATGAAATGTATGTCTTCAGCATCAGTTCTGGCTGATGAACAATCCATTGTCAGTATTCTGGGAAACAAATGTCCCTGAGGGAAACATAAGTTACTCAAATGACCAAAGTCAGTGGCACAGTGGTTAGCACAGCTGCCTCGCAGTGCCAGGAACCTGGATTCAATACCCGGCTCAGGTCACTGTCTGTATGGAGTCCTGATGTGGAGATGCCGGAGTTGGGCTGTGGTGGACACAGTGAGAAGTCTCACAACACCAGGTTGAAGCCCAGCAGGTTTATTTGGTAGCCCTCACCTGATGAAGGAGCAGCACTACAAAAGCTCATGATACCAAATAAACCTGTTGGACTTTAACCTGATGTTGTGAGACTTCTTACTGTATGCGAAGTCTGCACATTCTCCACATATCTGCGTGGGTTTTCTCCGGGTGCTTCAGTTTCTGCCCACAGTCCGAAAGATGTGCTGGGTCGGTGCATTGGCCACGCTGAATTCTCCCTCAGTGTATCCGAACAGGTGCCAGAGTGTGGTGACTAGGGGATTTCACAGTAACTTCATTGCAGTGTTAATGTAAGCCTACTTGTGAATAATAAATAGACTAAACTAAGCCATAAACCTAAGTTGATAAACATGAAGATTACACTTTAAAACAATAGCAAAGACTAATAATGTGCTTATTTAATTTTGTATTGATTTCTGTGTTAATTCATTTATGCTAGAATCAAACAACAGAACAAAGTAGCATTCCTAAATCATCATTATGAAAAAGTAAAATTCCCGAATAATGACAAATAAGATAACTATATTCAAAATATGTGAACTTTCCTCCGCTAACAAAGCTTAGAATACCTTAGAATCTAAGATGGTCCAGTAGTATTGTTGTTCGACTACTAATTCAGAAACTCAGCTAATGTTTGGGGATCTGGGTTCAAATCCCATCACGGTGGATGGTGGAATTTGAATTCAATTTTAAAGAATCTGGAATTAAGAATCTAGTGATGACCATGAAACCATTGTCGATTGTTGGAAAAACCCATTTGATTCACTAATATCCTTTAGGGAAGGAAATCTGCCATCCTTACCTGGTCTGGCCTACGTGTCACTCCAGAGCCACAACTATGTGGTTGACTCTCAACTGCTGTTGGGCAACTAGGGAAAGGCTATAAATGCTAGCCAACTGATGACACCCACGAACAACAAATGAATTTTGAAAAATTAGTGCCAACAAAGATGGGCAGACAGAAAGCTAAATGTGTGCCAGCGATTCCATAGGAGAGGGAAATATATATCTTCTGGATCTCTGGCCTAACCAAAAACAACTAAGGGTGGGAAATAAATGCTGGCCAATCAGCAACACCCATGCCCACGAATGAATTAAAAAAAAACTCCCTCTAGAAAGAGATCATTTGGGTCTGATCTGGTCCTTGCAAAGAATTTTCCAATTTGTCCAAGCAACTTCTTTCTTCTTGTCCAATCTCATCATATTCACTTCTATTGACATGTGCTTTAAGTTCAGTATCAAAATGTGGGTTATTATGGGTGAATCTGTGGAGAATTTCAGCAATTTAGAAGTAGAAAAAACAGCAAGAATGATAAATAAGGGATGGAGGTGGTGATGGGACGGGAGGGAGGGGAAGCTGCAGGAGGGTCGCCTTTGGTACACCAAGTTGCCACGTGCTAAAGCCATTGGCCAACTCCACTGCTTTCCTTTGACGAATTGTGGCTGTGGTCAGGACACAATTCACCAACTCAATTTGGCCGCACGAATGTTATAGATGCAGTAGAGCATGGCCAAAGATGTTGCGGGTATTGAATACACCAACTCGGACCCCTGAGCCAGCATGTTAATGTTAATGAGATGACCAAGCATGTCTGATCGACCTTCGGCTATGCAAGCTCCAACTGTGCACGTTGAGTCTGGTTCGGATTGCTGTAAATAAGACCATACTGACTATTGTGTTAAGAATTCCTTTCCGGTGGCAATAAGAAGGCACCAGAGCTTGTAGTTCCTCCCTCCACCCCCCTGCCACCAAAAATCCTCGTCAGTCTCTGAAGCTACCATTGGAAAGGGAGATGAATTGAGCTGAGCTTTTCATTCAGGCAGCCAGAGGTAAGATATTACCATCTAAATTCTTTCTGTGTTTGTGTGCGTGTGCGTGCGCGTGCGTGTGTGTACGTGTGCGCATGCGTATGTGTGTGTGTGTGCATGTGCGTGTGTGTGTGTGTATGTGCGTGTGTGTGTGCGTGTGCATGTGTGTGTGTGCACGTGTGCGTGTGTGTGTGTGCGTGTGTGTGTGCGTGTGCGTGCGTGTGTGTGCGTGCATGTGTGTGTGCGAAAACCTGAATAATTGAACCCTATGTGGATACAATTCATCACTTGAAATCCTACAACAGCAGAGCAATCAATCTCTTTGCTCTTGTATCTAAGAGCTTTTCGATCATGTGAACCTGGTAGTCCCTCATTAAAATGTCTTAAATCATTCAAGTGGTTTGAAGTGCAAATTTACAAGAAGTTAGGTGAGCCTGCTGTTTTCTTAAGGCTCTGGAAATGAATGGATTTGTTAGTCTTCCAGTAACAGCCACTTGCTCATTTTAAATCTGATCTGAAGAAAGCCTACCACTGCCAGGGATATAGAACAGAGAACAAAGAAGAGTACAGCACAGGGACAGGCCCTTCGGCCCTCCAAACCTGCACCTATCACATTGTCTTCTCTAGGCCAACCACCTGTATCTTTCTACTTCCTGTCTGTTCATGTGTCCATCCAGATAACACTGGGGTAGATTAAGATGAATTAAGACAGGGCAGTTAGAAATAAACACTGGGTTAATAAATAGGGTTACGGGAATAGGGCCCAGAGCGAGATTGTGGTCAGTGCAGACTCGATGGGCTGAAAGGCCTCCTTCTGCATTGTAGGGACTCGATGATTTTATGTGGTGCTAGTTTCAGGCCTGAACACCAAGCTGAAAATCATTAGCTCAGAGAGAGAAAAATAGAGAAGTCCATAAAACAAAACAGGAACGGTGCAGGATATATATTAAAGGTTATTCCGAAGCATGGGTTTGAAAGTAGATCTGAAGAAACTAAAACTAAACCACAAACAGAAACAAAAAGCTGCAAATTTACTTATGACACACCGCTGTTAAAATGACAAAACAAAAATACAGCAAAATGCTCAACTTGGTCATACAGTGTCTTCTACAATTGTTGAAGAATATTGTACAGTATTCTTAAATGTCACTAACATATTTGCCTCAACCACCTTCACTTGGTAGTACATTCCAGGCCCCCACCACCCTCTGTTTAAAAAACTTCCTTCCACATCTCTACTGAAACTTTTCCCCCTTTCCTTGAACTTGTTCCCCATTGTAATGGTCATTTCTGCCCTGGGAAAAAGCTCCCAACTGTTCACCCTATCCATACTCCTCAAAATTTAATAAATTTTTATCATCCCCCCCCGGCCCCAGCCTCCGTCTCTCCCGGGAGAACAATCCCAGTTTATTCAATCTCTCCTCGTAGCTAATACCCTTAAAGTTAATTTATTTATTAGCCACATGTAAGGCTTACATTAATGCTGCAATGAAGTTAGTATGAAATTTCCCTAGTTGCCACACTCTGGCTCCTGTTCTGGTCAACGCACCCTAACCAGCACGTCTTTCAGACTGTGGGAGGAAACCGGAGCACTCGGAGGAAACTCACGCAGACGACGTGCAAACTCCACACAGACAGTGACCCCAAGCCAAGAATCAAACCCAGATCTCTGGCGCTGTGAGGCAGCAGTGCTAACCACTGTGCCACAGTGCCACCCTATACCAGGCAACAACTTGGTAAACCTTTTCTGTACTCTCTCCAAAGACTCCATGTCCTATATGCAGCTAACATTTCCTAGAACAATGTAGAGTTTTGGCCTTATGAGTTTGACCTGTAATTTAACACGCAGGTATCTTGATTATTTAAAAAACAAGCCTCCATGGATTAACTAATTCCTTGACTGCAGGCTATTGCGCAAATGTCAAGCAGCAACTGAGTTGGTACATAATTTGCAGTTTCGTGGAGGTACAAATTTCTTTTTGTTTTAAACACATTCTGCTACTTTGCTTCTTTTATTTTTGATGCCTGATGGTTAATGTTGCTTTAGTCATTGAAGGGATGTGGGTGTCTCTGGCGAGGTCAGCATTTATGGCCCATTCCTAATTCCACTCGAAGATGAGTCACGCCTTCCTGAGCCACTGCAGTCCATGTGCTGATGGTGAACCCACAGCGTCATCTGTGACCCAGCAACAGTGAAAGTGATAATGGCAGTTGGGTGGCACAGTGGTTAGCACTGCTGCCTCATAGCGCTAAGGACCCGGGTTCGAATCCCGGCTCGGGTCACTGTCTGTGCGGAGTCTGCACGTTCTCCCTGTGTCTGCATGAGTTTCCTCCGGGTGCTCCTGTATTCCTCCCACAGTCCGAAAGACGTGTTGGTTAGGTGTATTAGCCGTGCTAAATTCTCCCTCAGTGCAACTGAACGGGTGCCATAGTGTGGCGACTCGGAGATTTTCACAGTAGCTTCGTTGCAGTGTTAATGCAAGCCTACTTTGTGACGCTAATAAATTGAACCTGGGTCCCTGGTGCTGTGAGATAGCAATGCTGACCACTGTGCCATTGTGCAGTCCTGCAAGTAATGGTGCTCCCATATGCCTGATGCTCATATTCTTCAACAATTGTAGAAGGCACTGTACAACCGAGTTGGGCATTTTGCTGTATTTTTGTTTTGTCATTTTAACAGCGGTGTGTCATAAGTAAATTTGCAGCTTTTTTTTCTGTTTGTGGTTTAGTTTTAGTTTCTTCAGACCTACTTTCAAATCCATGCTTCGGAATAACCTTTAATATAGATTCTGCACCGTTCCTGTTTTGTTTTATGGACTTCTCTATTTTTCTCTCTCTGTGCTAATGATTTTTAACTTGGTGTTCAGGCCTGAAACTAGCACCTCATAAAATCATCAAATCCCTACAGTGCAGAAGGAGGCCATTCAGCCCATCGAGTCTGCACTGACCACAATCTCGCTCTGGGCCCTATTTATTAACCCAGTGTTTATTTCTAACAGTCCTGTCTTAATTCATCTTAATCTACCCCAATGTTGTCTTCAATCTGGTAGGATAAGTTGCCTTGTACAACAATAACTGCATTCACGATGCATTACACGTAAAACAAAAAAATCTTGCCAATGAGCTGATGGTTAAAATTGGGAGAATGTGGTGGGGTCAATTGATACATTCAAAAGGGAAGTGGATTGTTTTCCGGAAAGGAAGAATGTGCAGGATTCCGGGGAGTAGACAGAAGAACGGTGCTTGGTGCATTGCTCATTCGGAGACCTAGCACAGGCTGGATGGTTCGAATGGCCTGCTTCTGGGCTGTGACAATCCTGCGATTCCCAAATTCTAATTCTGTGACCCATTCTCCCCATTCACCGGCCGCACTTCCTGTTGTTAACAATTTTGAGTCAGATATTGTCTGCCTACGTTTTAAGATTAAAAATCCCAGTGTAAGCATCTGGAATGGGAAATGCCCGTCCAAAATGTGAATATTTTATGAATATGTCACACTGCAGGTCCACACTGTCCACAACAGGTGGTGCTGTGGGTCAGTCCCTGACCTCTCCACTTCTCATTTTGCTTTACAAATAAGTTTGATGCTAATTAATACATTCTTTCTCACTTTATTAACTTTTCTAAGATTCCCCCAGTCTCCTGTTTCAGGCTTTTTACAATCTCTGCCTCTGTCTGACCCTCTGCATATCTGGTGACCCTGTCCCACCCCTACAAGCTCCTGTTCCCCTTTTCTCAATTGTCCATCTATTACTGCACCCTGTGTCCTGCTCTGCAATCTCAAGCCTACTCTCTCTCCATCTCTCTCTTCCTCTTTCTCTCTGTCTCCCTCTCTCTCTCTCTCTCTCACACACACTCTCTTTCCCTCCCTTTCTCCCTCTCTCCTCTCACCATCTGCCTCTCTCACTATCTGTCCCCCCCTCCCTTCCTCTGTCTTCCTCCCTATCTTTACATTTCCCATTCTCTCTCTCCCTCTCTCTCTCTCCTTCCCTCTTCCTCTCTTGATCTGTCTCTCTCATTTTCTCTCCCTCTCTCTCTTCTCTCCCTCCCTTTCTCTCTCTCCCCCCCCTCTCTATCTGCCCCTCCCTCTCTTTCTATCTCTCTCTCTTCCTCTCTCTTTCTCTCTCCTCCTCTCTCTTTCTCTCTCTCTCTCTCTCCCTCTCTTTCTTCTCTCTCTCCCTCTCTCTCTCTTCCTCTCCCTCTCTTCTCTCCCCGTCTCTTACTTTCTCTCTCCCTCTCTCTCTCGCTCGCTCTCTCTCTCTCCCTCTCTCTCTCTTTCATTCTCCCCTTCTCTCTCCCTTTCCCTCCCTCTCCCTCTCTCTCTCTCTCTCCTCTCTTTCTCTCTCGCTCTCTCTTCTCTTCCCTCCCTTTCTCTCTCTCTCCCCCCCCTTCTATCTGCCCCCTCCCTCTCTTTCTATCTCTCTCTCTCTCTCTCTTTCTCTCTCCTCCTCTTCTTTCCTCTCTCTCTCCCTCTCTTTCTTCTCTCCCTCCCTCTCTCTCTCTCTTTCATTCCCCTTGTCTCTCCCTTTTCCTCCCTCTCTCTCTCTCTCTCTCCCTTTTCCCTCCCTCTCCCTCTCTCTCTCTCCCTTTCCCTCCCTCTCCTCTCTCTCTTCTCCTCTCTTTCTCTCTCGCTCTCTCTCTCTCTCTCTCCCTTTCCCTCCCTCTCCCTCCCTCTCTCTCTCCCTCTCTCTCTCCCTCTCTCTTTCATTCTCCCCTTCTCTCTCCCTTTCCCTCCCTCTCCCTCTCTCTCTCTCTCTCCTCTCTTTCTCTTTCTCTCTCCCTCTCTCTCTCTCCCTTTCTCCTTCTCCCAGCTTGTTCTCCTGACCCTTTCTGCCTCTGCCTGACCCTTCGCACATCTGGTGACCCTGTCCCACCCTGAACACGTCCAATGATGACTCCCAAAACCTCTCCTTCCACCCTTCAATCCGCCATTTTACCATGCGTTCTAACTTCCCAGAAGGGAAAACACATTCAGATCTATATTCCTATTTCCCCATTTTACTGATCTTCTATTTTAAAGTATAAAAGATCAGTTCAGATCACTATCCTTATTTTCCCGTTTTATTGTATTTTCCTCCTGGATACCAATGGGTCTCATTTCCCTTGGTCTCCAAGTAATATTTTAAAGATTATCTGAAGGTTCCCTCGCGATATTTCATAAAATCCCACTATTTGGTACATTTCCAGTATCATTAGGGGCCCTTTAGAAAATCCCAGTCACCTTACTTCAACAGCCACTGCACAAATGAAGGCAATGAATTGATTTTTGAGTTACAAGTGGAATTGTTTTAAGGGTTCAGTTATTTAAATTACAGGAATGTATGTGCTGGACCTGCCTCAAATCTATAACTGCATGGTAAATTTAATGATCCCTTTGTCTCCTCCCATCAAGCATCACTTCCTGCCCTTCAAACTTTATCTCCCTTTGTATCATCTCTAACCAAAGACATTGCTTTTATACCCAATGTTTGACATCCAGATTTAACCTTGGCACCAAACCCGTTCATGAATTTTTTTTGACATTAGGACAATAGAATCATAGAATTCTAGAGTGCAGAAGGAGCCCATTTGGCCCATTGAATCTGCACCGACAGCAATCCCACCCAGACCTTATTCTCATAATCCCATCCCTGTAATCCCGTCTATTCACCTTGCTAGTCTCCATCAAGGGTTAATTTAGCATGGCCAATCCACCTAACTAGCACATCTTTTGGACTGTGGGAGGAAACTGGAGCACTTGGAGAAAACCCATGCAGATATGGGGAGAATGTGCAAACTCCAAACAGTCAGTGAGCCAATCCAGGAATCAAACACGGATCCCTGGCGCTTTGAGGCAGCAGTGCTAAGAACTGTGCCAATGTGCTGCCCAACTTAACCAGCCTGCAAATCAACCAAACATCTCCAAAATTGAAACATCCCAGACCACTCCGGATCCACCTTTCCCACCCCCTTACCCCATCCCCTCTCCCCAACCCCAGCCACAATTCCTGAATCACAAAGTGCCATTTTCTTTAACCTATCACCAACCACCTCTCACCTTCACAGACGCAGATAGAGAAAAGAGTAAAGCTGCTAAGGATGACAAAGAACAACAAGCAAAGAAGGAGGAATGAAAAAGGTCGGCAAAGAAGAGACAGCAACAGGTGGAGCCTCCAACTTACTATGCGCTGCAGCCTATGGATTATCCAAGAGTGTAAGTTAAAAATCAGGAATAACGAACCTCTGTTTCTGCCGTTTGAGACATTTTTCTAGTGGGGGGAAGTCTAGGAGAGGTGGGGGAGGGGCAGTGGGAATCTGAAAACCAGAGCAAGGCCATTCGACAAGGAAGTTAAAAATACTTCTTCACTAAAAGGTTAGCTGAAGTGCGATTGTCACTGCACTAGTAATCCGGAAATCCAGAATAATGTTCTGGGGACCCAGGTTCGAATCCCCCCCCAAGGTAAATGGTGGAATTTGAATTCAATAGAAGAAATGTGGAATTAACAATTGTCAATTGGGGATGAAAGAGTTGGCGTAGGAGGAGAGATTAAACGGTTTTGTTGATACTTGCTGGAGTTTAGAAGGATGAGAGAGGATCTGATTGAGGTATATAAAATTTTAAAAGGGGTGGATAAAGTAAATGTAGACCCTTGCGGGGCAATCTAGAACAAGAGGTCACATGTTTAGGTTGAAAAATGGTAGATTTAATACTGAGATAAGGAGGAACTACTTCTCGCAGAGCGTGGTGAATTTGTGGAACTCGCTGGTCCCTGGCACTGTGAGGCAGCAGTGCTAACCCCTGTGCCACCTTGTCTGCCAGACCGCTATTCTCCTAGTGATCTGTTGTTCCGTCATGTGGCCAACGCAGAAACCCTGAATCCCTTTTCAGAGCTGGACCAGTTTGTAACTGGAGTTAGAAATCTCCGCTGGAAAGGGGCATGAGTTTCAGTGAGTCCAGGGCTCGGCTGTTCTCCTCAACCAGTTTCTAGATGGCTCAGGGAAGAATTTCAGGGATTTTATTTTCCCCAAATTGAGTTTTTTATGTGTTTTTTTTTGCCTCCCTCGTGGTTTTGGATGGGGAGTGTATATTGGGATTCACAAGTTATTGCAATTGTGTGGAACAGGCTGGATAGACCAGAGGGACTCCGCCATATAACGGTGTGTCATTTTGCTCTGATTGGTGGTGCTGTGAGTGGTTAGCACTGCTGCCTCACTCCACAGGGACCCGGATTCAATTCCGGCCTCGGGTGACTGTCTGTCTGGAGTTTGCACATTCTCCCCGTGTCTGCATGGGTTTCCTCCGGGTGCTCTGATTTCCTCCTCTGGATTAACCATGTTAAATTGCCCCTTGGTGGCAGGGGAATTAGCATGTGGGGTTACTAGGATAGGGGCTGGGAGGGATTATTGGCAATGCAGGCTCAAAGGGCCGAATGGCCTCTTTCTGTACTGTAGTGATTCTATGATTCATTAATGAGATATTCTATTGGAGCATCTTCCAAACCCATGAATTCTCAATGAATTTCTATTTATTTAGGTTAAAAAAAACTATCCGATTACTCAATCCATTTGGAGCCTGAATCATTGAACGGTTTCAAGAAAAAGATAGATATATTTCTAATAAAAAGGGATGAGGGGATAAGGGGAACAGATGGGGAGGTGGATTTGAGACCAGGCAGAGATCAGCCACGATCTGATTGAATGATGGAGCAGGCTCGAAGGGCTGAATTTGCCGACTTATGCTCCTAATTCCTATATTCCTGTGATGGAGAATGCCAGGAAAAAGTCTGCCCGCTGACTGAACAAGCAAACGGAAAAAAAAATCAGCTGGATTGACTCTGCATTGATTTGGGTCTAAATTAAATCTATGTAAATCAGCCAAATGTGAAGCTTGATCCATGCTAACCTTTGCAACCAATAGAAACTTTACCTTATTCATTCAGAACTGGCAATTTTCTTTTAATGGGTAACTCGTCATCTGCTAGCGCAGAGAAAAGGGGGAGAAAACAGGAAGGAGAGAAAAAGATAATTGCCTTCATCGTTTGTGCGTCCAGCTGTGCTTTATTTAGACTATCAAACACAATCTCTTCTATTTCTGTCTAAGTCCATTTCCTCACTGACGCCTCCCCACAGAGTATAGAGGGGCCCAATTTTAACTGAGTGAGTGGGTGGGTTTTAGAATGAGTTAAAAGCGAGCTCATGCAGTTCAACTCGATACAGACCTTGTACAGAAATATCTCCTTGTATCTCGATGCAGAATATCCTGAGCTTTACTGAAGGGGACAGAACAACAGAAATGGTCCATGAAGCAGGCTGGGAACTTGCCTCCAACAGGTTGTTCTAGACAATGTTTCCTCACCAATAGATTTCTTGATCCCAGCTCCTTACTTTTACAATTAAGCAACTCTAGGAAAAACCTGTTATTGACAAATATGTTGATGAATAGCATTGAAATTATGCGTTCCACCTCAAATATGACTTTGTATTATTGACAAGATCTTTTCCAAATGGATTGAGTAATCGGATAGTTTTTTTTAACCTAAATAAATAGAAATTCATTGAGAATTCATGGGTTTGGAAGATGCTCCAATAGAATATCTCATTAATGAATCATAGAATCCCTACAGTACAGAAAGAGGCCATTCGGCCCTTTGAGCCTGCACTGACAACAATTCCTCCCAGCCCCTATCCTCGTAACCTTACATGCTAATCTCCTTGCCACCAAGAGGCAATTTAACATGATTAATCCAGAGGAGGAAATCAGAGCACCGGGAGGAAACCCATGCAGACACGGGGAGAATGTGCAAACTCCAGACAGACAGTCACCCGAGGCCGGAATTGAATCCGGTTCCCTGTGGAGTGAGGCAGCAGTGCTAACTACTCACAGCACCACCAATCAGAGCAGAATGACACACTGTTATATGGCGGAGTCTCTCTGGTCTATCCAGCCTGTTCCACACAATTGTAATAACTTGTGAATCCCAATATACACTCCCGATTCAAAACCATGAGGGAGGCAAAAAAAAACACATAAAAAACTCAATTTGGGGAAAACAAAATCCCTGAAATTCTTCCCTGACCCATCTAGAAACTGGTTGAGGAGAACATGCTAGCGCTGTACTCGCTGAAACTCATGCCCCTTTCCAGAGGAGATTTCTAACTCCAGTTACAAACTGGTCCAGATCTGAAAAGGGATTTGGCATCAGCCATATGATACAACAGCAGACCCCTATTCTCTATGAGACTAGTGGTCCAGCAAGCACGGTAGCACAGTGGTTAGCACTGCTGCCTCACAGTGCCAGGGACCTGGGTTCGATTCCTGACTTGGGTCACTGTCTGTGTGAAGTTTGCATGTTCTCCCCGTGTTTGCGTGGGTTTCCTCCCACAGTCCAAAGACGTGTGGGTTAGGTGTATTTGTCATACTAAATTGCTCCTTAATGTCCTGGGATGCATTTATTAGAGGGGTTAGCAGGATAAATGTTTGAGGTTGCGGGGATAGGGTCTAGATGGGATTATTGTTGGTGCAGACTGGATGGGCCGAATGGCCTCCTTCTACACTGTATGGGTTCTATGATGAGAAGAAACACCTCTTGACAGGTGAATAAGATCTACCCTAACACTGCTGAGATCTGGATGCAACCTGGCTTTCAAGTAGCCTGACTTTCAGGGGAGAATAGTTTCAAATTGGCATTATATACCTCAATGAGTTATTGAGGCTGTGCTGCACTGTCAGAATTACCATCTTCTATATAAATCACTAAAGTAGATGTCCACTATCTACAAGGCACAAGTTCAGTAGAGTGATGGAATCCTCTCCACTTGTCTGGTTGAGTGCAGCTCAAAGAATGCACAAGAAGCTCTACACTATCCAGAACAAAGTAACCTACTTGATTGGCACTCCATCAACAAACATTTGAACCCTCCATCACCAACATAAGAGTGGTAACCGTGTGTACCATCTTCAAGATGCACTGCAGGAACTCACCAAGGCTCCATAGACAGCACCTTCCAATCCATTGACTGCTACCATCTAGGTGGACAGGGGGAGCAGATACCTGGGAACACGACCATAGAATTCCGACAGTGAAGAAGGAGGCCACTAGACCACTGAGTCTGCACCGACTCAGTGACACAGCATTTTATTCAGCCCATCATCTGCCCCATAACCCATTTACCCACACATTTACCATGGCTAATCCAGCTAACCAACACATCTTGGGACACTAAGAGACAATTAAAACATGGTCAACCCACCTAACCTGCACATCTTTGGATTGTGGGAGAAAACCAGAGCACCCGGAGGAAATCCACCAATCCCTCACCAATCTTGGAAATACATTGGCCATTCCTTCACTGTCGCCGGAACAAAATCCTGGAACTTCCTCCCTGACAGCACTGTGGGTACACCTACACCCTTAGGGACTGCAGCGGTTCGAGAAGGCGGCTCACCAACATCTTCTCAAGGGGCAATTAGGGATGGGCAGTCAATGCTGGCCTATCCAGCGACATCCACATCAGGTAAATGAATAAAACAAAGTAAAAAATTATTCCCAACTCTCTTCCCCCAGCAAAGTCCCAGTAAAGCTGCTGACTTAATGCTTGTTTTTATGGCCTCGTTGTGTGAAAAATGGCATTGTGTTTGTTTACAGAACTTTAATCACTTCCTTCCAAAAAAAAATCCATCATTCATTTTGTGTGCAAAGCTTTGGGGCATTTCTGAGAGACAGATGCCACTCTTGGCTCCTGAAGGATAGGGTATTAGAATGTGGACAGCTTATGATTATCCTCAACTACGCAGTGGTTAGCACTGCTGCCTCACAGTGCCAGGGATCCGTCTTTGATTCTGGCCTTGGGTCACTAACTCTGAAGAGTCTGTACATTCTCCCCGTGTCTGCGTGGGTTTCCTCCGGGTGCTCCGATTTCCTCCCACAGTCCAAAGATGTGTGGGTTAGGTGGCTTGGCCATGCTAAATTGTCTCCTGGTGTCCAAAGATGTGCAGGATTGGTGGACTGGCCATGCTAAATTGCCAAGGTGACCAGTTAAGGTAAATGTTGGGGGTTATGGGAATAGGGCCTGACTGGGATTTTCTTATCTATCTTCTTTCTACCCTTCACTCCTCCTTTATTTTGCTCCTTGAAACCAACCTCTTAAGCTGAGTTAGCATTGCTGCCTCAAAGATCCAGGGATCTGGGTTTGATTGCCGGCTTGGGTCACTGTCTGTGTGGAGTCTGCGCCTTCTCCCTGTGCCTGCGTGGGTTTCCTCCAAGTGCTCCAGTTTCCTCCCACAGTCAGAAAGATGTGCTGGTTAGGGTGCTTTGGCCATGCTAAATTCTCCCTCAGTGTACCCGAACAAGCACCAGAGGGTGACGACTGGGGGATTTTTCACAGTAACTTCATTGCAGTGTTAATGTAAGCCTTACTTGTGACTCTATTGAATAAACTTAAACTGCAATGGAATAAATGTCACAATTTAAATTTGAACAATACTGATTTACTCTTCCAGTATTTCAGTTAAGGATCTGAATGCCATAAAGCAGCAAAACTAAGGTTTTCCGAACGCCTTCATTGAAAGTATTACCAACAGTATTAAACAGGCAGTTGAACATCAGTGCTTCCCTCTGCTGTGTGTTACCCTGCAGTGCAGAAAAATGAGTCTCTGCCAGCACGGAGGATAAGACTATTTTATATTATGAATAAAGCAGCTACGTTGGAATCAATTCTATCCATATGATCATAGAACCAAGCTGAAAAGAATGTGCAATGTCCATGTCAGCATTCCTGGGGATCATCTTTCTCACATCTGTAATTTCATGGAAAAATTCCCTGCAAGAAGGAATTTTAAATCACCATTTGTAGTCAAGTATTTTCGCTACAACTATAATGTGAAGGATCCACGCTCTTAGGATAGGGATCAGGACAGCACAGTGATTAGCACTGCTGCCTCATAGTGCCAGGGACCTAGGTTTGATTCCTAGCTTGGGTCACTGTCTGCACATTCTCCCCGTGTCAGCATGGGTTTCCTCTGGGTGCTCCGGTTTCCTTCCACAGTCCAAAGATGAGCTGTATTCTGAGAGTTGGAAAGCCAAAGGTAATAGTTCAACCAGCCCCTGACTTCTCCCCACATTTCAGCCCACCTCAGCAAGCAATAACACTTCAACATTTCTTTGCAAGCTTCTCATCAATCGGACTGCGACTTTCAAAGTGGTAGAGAATGGCCATATTGTATGCTGTAGGAAAAGCAGATGAACATAATAGTCCTGTCTTCTCCACTAATGCAGAAAAACTGCAGAGAATGGAGAAATACGAACAACAGTCTGCTCTCCACAGCAGAAATGATGACATTTATGGAAATCATTCAACAGTAATCAGGTCATGCGAAAAGAAGCTTAACTAATCATTACAAACTGAACTCTACCAGCACGCGTTTTGCCAAGGATTTATTTAATATGTTGGCGAGGCGGTAGCGTAGTGGTATTGTCACTGGATCAGTAATTCAGAGGTCTTGGGGCAACATCTGGGGGCTCAGGTTCAAATCTCACCACAGCAAATAGTGAAATTTGAATTCAATAAAAATATGCAATTAAAAGTCTAATGATGGCCATGAAAGCATTGTCAATTGTTGTAAAAACTCATCTGGTTCACTAATGTCCTTGAGGGAAGAAAATCTGCCATCCTTACCTGATCTGGCCTACATGTAACTGCAGAGCCACAGCAATGTGGTTAACTCTCAGATGCCCTCTGCAATGGAGGGCAGTTAGGGATGGGCAATAAATGCTGGCCCAGTCAGTGACACCAACATCCCGTAAATAAATTTAAACATTTTTAGGATTTCACTTGTAGGGTGCAGGTGAAATGCATCTTTCTAAAAAGCATCCTCGCTGGGAGTTGATTTTTCAGTTATATGTAGCATACTCACAGTAAGTCAGAAGATATTTGTTAAGGGTAGACAATAGTAGTGGTAATATTGATTAGTAATCCAGAGGCCCGGATTCTGGGGACACGGGTTCAAATCCCACCACAGCTGCTGGTGGAATTTGAATTCAGTTAATTAATTTGGGGATTGTAAGTTAGTCTGAGTGACCGTGACAAATATCATTGATTGTTACAAAAACCCACGTGATTCACTAATATCCCTTTGGGAAGGAAATTAGCCATCCATACCTGGTCTGACCTATACGTGGCTCCAGACCCCATGGCAATGTGGTTAACTCTTAAATCTCTGTGATAACCGAGAAAACCATTCAGTTCCAAGGGCAATTAATGATGGACAACAAATACTTCATCCTGTGAAAGAATTTTTTAAAAATGTAGTAGTTGACTCTTGTTGGCTATCTCAGTTGGATAGCTGGCACCTTTTTGGACGGGTTGAGTGAGCGGACAGATACGTAGCAGATGCAATACCATTATGGATCAATGTAAAGTTATCCACTTCAGACAGAAAAACAGAATGACAGGGTGTTATTTAAATGATTGCTAGATTGGGTAATGTTAAAATACAGAGGGACCTGGGTGTCCTAGTATACCAGTCATTGAATGTGGGCATGCAAGGTACAGCAACCAGTTGGGTGGCACAGTAGTACAGTGGTTAGCAGTGCTGCTTCACAGTCCTGGGTTTGATTCCTGGCTCGGGTCACTGTCTGCGTGGAGTTTGCACATTCTCCTCGTGTCTGCATGGGTTTCCTCCGGATGCTCCAGTTTCCTCCCTCAGTCCAAAGATGTGCGTGTTAGGTTGATTGGCCATGCTAAAATTGCCCCTTAGTGTTTTGGGATGTATAGGTTAGAGGGATTAGCAGGTACATGTGTAGGGATATGGGGGGGTAGGGCCTGGGTGGGATTGTCGTTGGTGCAGATTTTATGGGCCGAAGAGCCTGTTTCTGCACTGTAGGGTTCTATGTTCTATACTGGCCTTCAGGACTTGCGCGCAGGAGCAAGGATATTTTACTGCAGTTGTATAGGTGGAGTATTGTCTGCTGTTTTGGTGTCCTTATCTAAGGAAGGATATACTTGCCATAGAGAGAGTGCAGCAAAAGTTCAACAGACTGATTCCCGGGATGACAGGATTATTGTCGGAGAAGAGATTGAGTTGCCTAGGCCTGTATTCACTGGAGTTTAGAAGAATGAGAGGGGCGTTTCATTTAACCATATAAAATTCTGGAAAAGCTGGATGCAGGGATGTTGTTTCTTCTGCCTGGAGGGTCCAGAACAAGGGGGCACAGTCTCAGGAAATGGAGTCGGTCATTTAGGACTGAGACAAGAAGAAATTTCTTAACTTAGAGGGTGATGAACCAATGGAATTCTCTACCACAGAAGGCTATGGAGGCCAAGTCACTAATATCATAGAATAGAATCATCATAGAATCCCCACAGTGCAGAAGGAGGCCATTCGGCCCATCAAGTCTGTACCGACCACAATCCCACTCAGGCCCTATCCTGGTAACCCCGCACATTTACCCTGTTAATCCCCCTGACACTGAGGAGAAATTTTAGCCTGGCCAATCCGCTTAACACGCACATCTTTGGACTGTCAAAGGAAACCGGAGCACCCGGGGAGAATGTGCAGATTCCACACAGCCAGTGACCCGAGCCGGAAATCAAACCTGGGTCCCTGGTTCTGTGAGGCAGCAGTGCTAACCACTGTGCCACTGTGCTGTCAAAAGTGTGTGAATTATCGCAGCTGTTTGGTCTACCTGAATGAGACTATTAATTTATCTGGAATTATTGTCATTGGCTGTGTGCAGGATTCTCTTCTTATCACTTTTCTGTGGGAGGAAACTGGAGCACCCGGAGGAAACCCATGCAGACACAGGGAGAACGTGCAGACTCCACACAGACAGTGACCGGAGGCCGGAAATCGAACTTGGGTCCCTGGCGCTGTGAGGCAGCAGTGCTGACCACTGTGCCACCGTACTGTCTGAGTGGCACACAGTGGCACATGCCTCAAGAAGGAGAGAATTCTAGGGAGATTGGAGTATGGCATTGAGATACAGGATCAGACATGATCATGTTGAATAGCGGAACAGCCTACTCCTGCTTGTATTTTCTATGTTTTTATAGGCTGATGTGTGCTTCTGAATAATTTGAACAGCGTGGGGTTTGATTCTGTTACCCGTTCTGGCTGAAATACCCTTGGGGCCTGCCTACTTGTATGGCCCAGTTAGTAAAACCACAATAAAAGCAACGGTTCAGTGAATATTCCTCGAATAATCAATGATACTACCTTGAGAAGAAGGTTTCCTGTGGCATTAATTAATGTGTTCGATAATCCTTCCTGTGCAATAATTCTTTCTGATTTTCCTCTCTCTATTCTATGGCTTCTCATTGCAATGTATTTTTAACATTATCTAACACTTGTTCTAAATTTGTTTCTGTCCTTTTCCTTTTCCATCTACACTTCCAGCTGCCTCGGCATGATCAAGGAACTCACGCAGCCTGGACATTCTCTCTTCCACCTTCTTCAATCGGGAAAAAGATGCAAATGTTTGAGGCCACATATCAACCGACTCAAGATCAGTTTCTTCCCTGCTGCCAGCAGACTTTTCAATGGACCTACCTTATATTAAGTTGATCTTTCTCTACACTCTAGCTATGATTGCAACACTACATTCTGCACCCTCTCCTTTCCTTCTCCCCTGTGCAGTCTGTGAACAGTATGCTTTGTCTGCATAGCATGCAAGAAACAATAGTTTTTTACTGTATCTCAGTGAATAATAAATCAGGTCAAATCAATGATGATGTGTATATATTGGTGTTGGACTGGGGTGGGGTAAGAAGTCTCACACTCTTACTCGGACACTCACCTGATGAAGGAGCAGCACTTCGAAAGCTCATGATCTCAAATAAACCTGTTGGACTTTAATCTGCTGTTGTGAGACTTCTTACTGTTCCTCTTCAGTATCAAGCATGGATCAGTTGGCATCACTGTTGACTCTATGTCTAGCTCAGTTGGCTGGGCATCCGATTAGTAATGCCAGTGAGATAGGTTCAAATCCCATACCAGCTGAGAATATTCGTGAAGACCCACCTTGTCCCTCACCTGTGGTATGGTGACAGTCAGGTTAAAATCACCACCCACCTACAGTCACTTTGGATTTTAGCAATTTTTCTGACCATTCATTGCTTTTTCACTCCACCGACTCCATTTGCACCTCTTCAATTATTTTTCCCTGATATTATTTCCATCGCACTCCCTGACCTTCAGCAAAGACCAATAATTCTAATTTCGAAGATTTACAAAAACTGGAATAATACTTGCGCCATATGCAGATACTTTTATCTGAGAATATCCCTTAAGTTACAGCCCAAGGTGCATATTCTCCATTGAGGCAATCTATCAGGGGGTGGCACAGTGGCACAGTGGTTAGCACTGCTGCCTCACAGTGCCAGGGACCCCGGGTTCGATTCCCAGCTCGGGTCACTGTCTGTGTGGAGTCCTCCCTGTGTGGCTTTCCTCCGGATGCTCCATTTTCCTCCCACAGTCCAAAGATGTGCAGGTGAGGTTGATTGGCCATGCTAAATTGCCCCTTAGCATCAGGGGAGCTAGGAGGGTAAATATGTGGGGTTACAGGGATAAGACGTGGGTGGGATTATTGTCAGTGCAGACTTGATGGGCCAATGGCCTCCTTCTGCACTGTTGATTCTATGATCAGTGGAAAGGCAAATCTCCCCTTATATCCTATCTTAAGTAAGTCAGTGACACAAAATTGGATAGGGGCAGCACAGTGTTACCTGGAGCTAGCTGGGGTCAAACAGTTCACATTGCCCTGAACAGATTTTGCTGGGTTTCAAATTGGCACAGTTGAACTCACTGGTGAAGACTTGCACAGTGACGTAGGAGACATGTAGGTGCAAGAAGCAGAAGAAAAAGAAGTACTCGCATTTAGATAGTGCTTTTCTCAGCTAGTGAAGCGCTTTCAAAGTGTAGTCAACATCACAAAGTGTTGTGATGTTGGAACTATGGCAGCCAATTTTCACACAGCAAGATCCCATACACAGCAATGTGATAATGACAATTTTGCAATGTTGATTGAGGGATTGAAATTGGCCAGGACACCAGGGAAAAATTCCCTCGTGCTTCCTCTAAGTAGTCCCACTTTTCCTTGCACCTGAGAGAGCAGAATTTAACGTCTTGTCTGTAAGACAGAATCTCCAACAATGTAGCACTGGATTGCCAGCCTGGAGTTTGTGCTTAAGTCCCTGAACCTGGAGGAAACCCACACAGACATGGGGACAATGCGCAAAATCCACACAGTCACCCAAGATCGGAACTGAGCTCAGTTGGATAGGCCATGATGAATTGCCTATTAGTGTCCCAAGATATGTAGTTAGGAGGGGTAAATACATGGGGTTCTAGGAAAGGGCCTATTATAGAGACAGTGCAGGCTCAATGGGCTGAATGGCCTCTGTCTGCGCTGCAGGGATTTTATGTTCCACTTCAAATAGTACCATGGGATCTTTTGTGTCCACCTACACAGGCAGACAGGGTTTTGTAACTCATCTAAAGACAGCATCTCTGACAGTGCAGCACCTCCTCAGTTCCCATTCTCTTAAAAGTCTTGGCTGTTATTCCTTCATGGTTATTCCTGGGTCTCAGCCCGTTGACCCTGGAGCATTGCTATGACAGATGTACTAGATAAACACGGAAAGAAAGAGGCCAGGGTTTGAACATTGGCAACACGGGGGAGGAATGCACCAGTTAACAATAATGAAGATCATAGTATTTATGGGCCCATTCTCGTGACTGCTTTCATTTTGATAATCAACCTCAAATTAATTGGCTGGGGCACCTCATAGAATCCCAACAGAAGGGGGCCATTCAGCCCATTGAGCCTGTAATCAACCTTGAGTTTGCACTGAAGTCTCTGCAGAAAGTCTTGAACCTGCAACCTCCTGTCTCAGAGGCTGGAACCTATGGACTTTTAGCAACAGAGGTAAAGACTTTAAAAAGTAAATCTTCATCTCTTCCCAGCCTCAAAATCAATGAAAGCAATACTTTGGTACCAAGGGACATTGTTTAGACTTTCCAAGTTATCCAGTCCGAAGCATATATCAGACACTAAAGCCATAACATGAACACGAATTTCCAATAAGCATTGTTGGCAGGCATGGTTATTGCTGGAAGAGAAAAGCTCGGAAAATTATCCCTTGCAAATGTTCTCACAATGGAGAGTAGTTTAAAAAGAATTCGTCTAAAGCAGCCTCTCTTTAGTTGTCTGAATTCCTCGGGGATCTATCATGTTACATTTTCGCGTTTACACCAAAGATCTGCCTCTGTCACACGGCAAAGCTGTGAATGCACTACTATTTTAAAAGTGCTGGAATTGAAAGAAATGCTTGCCACCCCATCTGTGATCCGTGCGAGATTTCTCAGGTCGATCTCGTCCCAAGACTTCCTACTAGCAATTGCAGACTCACTGCTTTCTTTCTCAATTTCCTGCTCTCAGATTTTCTCACAGTGATTTGCTGCTTCCTTTGTTACAGCTGCCAACATGACACAGTTTTCAGCCGATATTTTCAAGGATATTTCTTCGTTCTGCAATTGCTAAATGTTATCATCAAAGTCATCATTTTGTTACAGTGATAGACCTGCTGAGGATGGTCTTTGGATGGTCCCCCCTTCCGCTGGACATAGAGTGAATCTGATGGAAATTTGTAGGGGCCCATATCATTCTTGTGATAGGCCCTCATTTAAATATGGTCTACACACTCGCAGTGGCACAGTGCTTAGTTAGCACTGCTGCCTCACAGTTCCAGGGACCCGGTTTTGATTCCCAGCTTGAGTCACTATCTGTGTGGGGTCTGCACATTCTCCCTGTGTCTGTGTGGATTTCCTCTGGGTGCTCCGGTTTCCTCCCATAATCCAAAAGATATGCTGGTTAAGTGCATTGGCCATGCTAAATTCTCCTTCGGTGTACCCGAACAGGCGCTAGACTGTGGCGACTAGGGGAATTTCACAGTAACATCATTGCAGTGTTAATACAAATTGACTTGTGACACTAAATAAACTTTAAAACGTGTTTCGAAAGCTGCGTATCAATTCCAAGGAGTGTGGCAAACTAGAATTTGGTCCTGCCACGGAGCTATTAAGTTAGTTATAATTAATTTAAAAGACAAGAAGGTGAATCTGACAGAGGCCCAGGGAGAGTGAGAAAGGGGTAGATGTTTGTTGGGGCAAGAGATTAGCTCTGTTGGTTAGAGTGTGCTGCTAATAACACCAAGGTCATGAGTCTGATCCCTGTGCTGGCCAAAAGCAGTCAGTCCCCTGGGCAGCACAGTGGCAAAGTTGTTAGTACTGCTGCCTCACAGTGCTAGAGACCCAGTTTCGATTCCTGGCATGAGTCACAGTTTGTGTGGAGTTTGCACATTCTCCCCATGTCTGCATGGGTTTCCTTTGGGTGCTCTGGACGACGTGCGGGATAGGTGGATTGGCCACGCTAAATTGCCCCAGGGGGATTAGCAGGGTAAAAAGGTAGGTTTACGGGGATAAGGCAGAAGCGGGATTGTTGTCAATACAGGCTCGATGGGCTGAATGGCCTCATTCTGTACTGTTGGGATTCTATGAGGTGCTTCGGCCAGTCAGTTTGAGACTGATCACCGAAACGAGAATGGGGCCAGAAGCATAGTGATTTTCATCTGGTACATTCCTCCCCGGTGATCACATCCCCTTAGCATCTGGTCTCTTTCTTTCCATATTTATCTGTACATCTCTCATAGCAGTGCTCCAGCATCAAGGAGCTGAGACCCAGGAGTGATCCTGAAGAAATGGCAGCCAAGACCTGTAAGAGAATGGGAACTGAGGGAGTGCTGCACTGTCTGAGGTGCTGTCTTTAAATGAGTTACAAAACACTGTCTGCCTGTGTAGACGGACACAAAAGTTCCATGGTACTATTTGAAGAGGAACGTAGAACCCTGCAGTACAGATGGAGGCCATTCAGCCCATCGAGTCTGTACTGACTCTCCAACAGAGGACCTCACCCTTTCCTATAACACCCATGTATTTACTCGGCTGATTCCCATAACATACACATCTTGGGATTGCTAAGGGATAATTTATCCTGGCCTATCCAACTAACCTGCACATCTTTGCACTGCGGGATTAAACTGTGGCAGCACCTAGAGGAAACACGCGCAGACACAGGGAGAACATACAAATTCCACACAGGACAGCCACCCAAGGCCGGAATCGAACCTGGGTCCCTGCTAACAACTGTGCCACTCTGCCAGCCTGAAGCACCATATTGAATATAGTAATTCCCGCTACTGGCCAAAAATGTATCCCTCATCAAACACCATTAAACAAATGATCTGATCACTATCTCATTGCTGTTTGTTGGAGTTTGCAAATGGCTTTCCTACATAGCAATACTGTAAAAGTATTTTATTGGCTGTAAAGTGCTTTGCAACAGTTTGGCATCATGAAAGGTGTTAGAGAATTGTGAGTTTTCCTTCTGCTTCTTTTTTCAGAAGACTTTAATAATAACAATGAATCTATTAGAAAACTTAGGTGTGAGCATCTCCTGAACCAGGCAGGAATCTATTTGTTGGTCAGTGACTCTACTCAGTCAGACAGAGAAATGAGTTGTGAGACATTTGAAAGGTGACTTCATTGTAGAAATCATCACAGTCGTGTCCAGTCCTGCTGCTGCCTAAATCTTGTGCAAGGGCTCTTCAAGTCTAAGTTACTTTTTAGTCTAAATTTACTTGCTAGTGTCACAAGTAGGATTAAGTTAACACGACAATGAAGTTACTGTGAAAATCCCCTAGTCGCCACACCCTGGCACCTGTTTGGGTACACAGAGGGAGAATTTAGCACGTCTTGCCTGTAACCTAAGCTGAGAATTGAACCTGAGTCCCTGGTACTGTGAAGCAGCGGTGCCTTCGTGTTGAGGAGTGTGAATATGGTCCAATTCATGCCCCATACTTTCCCTCCTAACCCAGAATATGATGGTACAGTGATTAGCACTGCTGCCTCACAGCACCAGGAACTTGGATTCGATTCCCAGCTTGTCTGTGCAGAGTCTGCACATTCTCCCCATGTCTGCATGGGTTTCCTTTGGGTGCTCTTGTTTCCTCCCACAGTCCGAAAGATGTGCTGGGTAGGTGCATTGGCCGTGCTAAATTCTCCCTCAGTGCACCCGAACAGGTGTCAGAATGTGGCGACTAGGGAGTTTTCACAGTAACTTCATTGTAGTGTTAATGCAGTCAAGTTTATTTATTACTTACAAGTAAGGTTTATATTAACACTGAAATGAGGTTACTGTGAAATTCCCCAAGTCGCCCCACTCCGGTGCCTGTTTACATCAATGCATCTAATCAGCATGTCTTTCAGACTCTGGAAGGAAACTGGAGCACTCGGAGGAAACCCACGCAGACATGGGGAGAAGGTGCAGACTCTGCACAGACAATGACCTAAGCCAGGGATCGAACCCGAGTTCCTGGTGCTGTTAGGCAGCAGTGCTAACCACCGTGCCACCTACTTATAACCAATAAATAAATGTTTACTTTACTTTAATATCAATGTGAACTCAACCCCCCCCCCTTCCCATTGATCATCAGTCAAAATCAGCTAATTCAGCAGCACGGACTGGACTAAGACCTTTCTGAACTGTCTGGCTCAGTTCCTTACGGTGCAGACTCATTCAGCAACTGAGGGGCGGCGAGGGGGTGCAATTGGAGCTCTGCGTTCTCAAGCACAGCAACAAACATTCATGAATAATTCTGACAATTCGCAGCATTCACATTGTTTTTTTTAGAAAAAACAGCCCTGCATTTGACAGCAGGAAGTCATTTCAGAAGCTGGGTTAAAAACTTGTAAGTCACCAGGACAGTTAGTCAAATGTTTATGGATGTTCAAACGGTTGCACAAAGCGTTCCGAACATGCTAATTTAGAAAACAAACAGTGTCTGATGACAGGAAGTCATTTATGAAGCTTGCTTAAAACATGATGAAGTGTTTGGAAGTTAATGGGCTGCTAAGTCAGTGTTTGTAGATACACACAGGCCCCAGCATGTCCATTCACTAAAGTAACTCTTGCCTGATCAGTTAATCACTTATGAAGCCTGGTTAAAAGGCTGACAAAGCATTTAAACTTGCTGTTATGACTAGTTAGCACAAAAAGTACCTTAACCGAAGTGCTCTCACGCTATAGGGGGAGGGCAAATACACACCCGAACGTATTATTCGGGTACAAATTATATTCTTTAAGATTTGTCAGCTTATTTTCTCTCATATTACACATAAATTATGAGATTCCCCATTGCTATGAATATCATTCTTTTATGTCCTGTCAAACAAGGAATCTTCTGGATTAGCATGCACCAATTCTTGTACTTTAGCCATCAATTACTCACCCTCAACAGTGTTCCCACACTTTCACCAAAGTTCATTAAAGCTTGTACTGCTTCAATCATGTAGACATTTTTTTGGCATACGGCCCTCTGTGTCATAGAAAACAAAACGTAACAAAATGTGGTTGTTATGCAGTACAGAGACACAAACCCAATAGGATTAGGTATTTTTAAGGGTAGTAGTTGCTTGTGAGACATGTGACATAGTGTATAAGAGTCCCCTGCCACTCCTTCCCATGTTACATTTCCCGTATATATTCGAGGGTTTATTTATTGGTGTCACAAGTAGTCTTACATTAATATTGCAATGAAGTTATTCCTACAACTCCTAGTCGCCACACTCCAGTGCCTGTTCGGGTACACCGAGGGAGAATTTAGCATGACAAACACACATGATCAGCATGTCTTTTGGACTGTGAGAGGAAACTGGAATACCCGGAGGAAACCCACGCAGACATGGGGAGAATATGCAAACTCCACACAGACAGTGACCCAAGGCTGGAATCGAACCCAGGTCCCTGGCTTGGAGGGACCAGGACAGGTTGTTGGTGATCTGGACACCTAGAAACCTGAAGTTCACAACTATTTCCACTTCATCCCTGTTGATGTAGACAGAGTAAGAAGTCTCATAAAAACACCAGGTTAAACTCCAACAGATTTATTTGGCAGCAAAAGCCATTAGCTCTCGGAGCGCTTGCTGCTCCTTCGTCAGACGAGTGGGAGTTCTATTCACAAACAGGGCATATAAAGACACAAACCCAATTTACAAAATAATGGTTAGAATGTGAGTCTGTACAAGTAATCAAGTCTCAAAGGCATAAACAATATGAATGAAGAGAGCATTAAGCACAGGTTAAAGAGATGTGTATTGTCTCCAGACAGGACAGTTAGTGAGATTTTGCAAGCCTAGGCAAGTCATGGGGGTTACAGATAGTGTGACATGAACCCAAGATCCCAGTTGAGGCTGTCTTCATGCATGCGGAACTTGGCTATCAGTTCCTGCTCAGTGATTCTGCACTGTCGTGTGTCGTGAAGGCACCTTTGGAGAATGCTTACCAGAACATCATAGACTGAATGCCCCTGACCTTTCAAGTGTTTCCCAACAGGAAGTGATTGTTGAGCGGTGATCATTCATCCACTGGTGTAGCGGTTGCATGGTCTCCCCAATGTACCATGCCTTGAGACAACCTTTCTCAAGTAATGTATCAGGTTGACAATATTGGCCAAGTTCAAGAGTATGTACTCTGTATCTGGTGGATGATGTTCTCACGTGAGATAATGGCATCTGTGTCGATGATCCGGCACATCTTGCAGAGGTTGTTGTGGCAGGGTTGTGTAGTGTCGTGGTCACTGTTCTCCTGAAGACTGGGTAGTTTGCTGCGGATGATAGTCTGTTTGAGGTTGTGCTATTGCTTGAAGACAAGAAGTACGGATGTGGGGATAGATGTTCGTCTTCATCAAAGACACATTGAAGGCTCCAGAGAAGATGTCATAGCTTCTTCGCTCCAGAGAAGTACTGGACAATGAAGGATGTAGACCGGGACATGTTCTCCACTACAATTCCTGAAGTCGATGACTGTCTTCTTCATTTTACTGACATTGAAGGAGAGATTTTTGTCATCACACCAATTCATCTGATTCCCTATCTCTTTCCTGTACTGTCTCATCATTGTTTGAGATCCCACTATGGTGGCATTATCTACAAACTTTAAAATCGATTTGGGAGGGGAGTTGGTCACACAATCATAGGTATATAAAGTTTTATGGTCAAAAAATTATCCCTAGATCTGCATGGACACATTCAGGAACAAGGTCACACAACTTTTCTGAAAGTTATAATGCTGTGATTACAGTTACTAACAGGGTTAAAGAAAAAAAACTGGCTCAAAATTCTTTGGATTGGAGAAGATTTATTTTCGCTGTTCCCACACTGTTCAACAGCAATATATTTTCCATTACAAAGCTCTTTCTCGCCAGCAGAACATTTGTGGACTTCACACATTGACACTTTGTGAGAATCACCCAAAACTATCCCACCAAGATCTTCCACATATCATGTGACTTTTTGTATAGGCAAGAAATTTGGACATTTGGAAAAAGTCCAAGAATATAAACAGAATGAACCAATTTTAAAACTAACATTCTGGAGATGGTGAAGGAGCAAAGCAAGTTCCTTGAATGTGTTATCATCCACTAAGTAGAATGATCGCACCATATAATGCTCGCTGTTCCAAATATTTGCATGCCCCAAGCACTTTCCCTGAAATTGTGCTCTCCCATTTTGGGCTGCCACCGCACAATCACAAACTCCCAGCCGTAAGTTACGTTTAGCTCATTAACATTTTACTGAAGAGAAACACTGGAGTCTTGTACATATCCTGTGGTTTGAACTTACTGTGGAAAGGGCAAGCACATTTAGAACTGATGTTACAGAGCATTCAGTCGAAACAAAACTCACATGCAGGACCTTTAAGAGAAGGCAATACATCCAGAGATAAAGGGCTTCAGTTGTGTGGAGTGATGTTACTGGCTGATTAAATGATGCTATTTAAAATTTTTGTAGGGTTTTTATAGTGTAAATGGCATCACATTGGTAAACAGAGGACAGAGATTCAGATAAAAGAACCGGGGGGAAGATGATAAGAATTATTTTTACACAGAGTTACAATCAGGAATGCATTGCCCAAAGGGATGGTAGAAGCAGATTACAAACAACTTTGAAAAGGGAACTAAATGAACAGATGAAAAGGAAATAATTGGACAGCTCTTTTGAAAAATGGGGTGAATGGTCTCCTATGCTATGTGTTGCTAATTAAGGTGCTGGTCAGTGTCATACTGTTGGAGGGAATGAATGAACTGAATCTTCTAAGACTGTATAGAACTTCAACAAAAATGCTTTTTATTCAACATGCACAAGGGAGAGCAGAACTTGGAGATGTAATTCTAGCTGGCTTCTGAGCTACTTTGTCAATCATAGATTCTTACATACTCTTATACTCTTTATCACATTACAAAGCATTACATTTACATTGGTCATCCTCGCGTTACTTGGAATTTGTTACAGTTCTATTTTGATCACATTATGCAGATCCATTGTCCTATGTGCTTTAACTTTAATAATTTTCGGGACATATCCTGTGTACCTGTTTACAATATCAAAGTGTTGTGCCTATCAAACTGATTTCAATGATGTGTTAATTGTCTCCATTTCCCTGGTATTTGATTAGTTCTTCAGAGGCCAATGGCTCCTCTAGATATTGTGGAGTCTTGATAAGTGGTAAGAGGAAGAAAGGTTACCAGGAATGGGCTGGAACGTGAAATTGAGGTTAAAATCAGAGCAGCCATGACTTAGTTGCCTCGTGGAGCAGGCTCAAGGGGCTGAATGGTCTACTCCCAATTCTCATGTTCGAATTCATATAACACACACAGACACACACACTGCATTGCTCAGTGTTGATATTAATATATATATATATATATATGTACATTAATATCAACACATTGAGCAAAGCAAAAGAAATAGTGTGTGTGTGTGTGTGTGTGTGGGTGTGTGTGTGCTATATCAATATGAACCTATGAATTAGGAGAAGGAATGTTTGATGTTTTATAAGGAATGTTTTACTAAGGTGCAGCTATGACTCTACAAGGAAACTAAGTCTAATAACTAAATAAACACAGGCTCAAGTAAGGGTTTAATTGTTGATTGCTCAGAGAATTTTGCTGATTGGTATGTGCTTGTCATTTTCAATTTCCAACTCAAAAATATTAGCCTTTTTAACTGTGCCTTGATTTGGTAACAAAGTGCAACATCTGGGGTGGTATTTTCCAGCCACACATGCCCCAAAACTGGTAAATCCCATCCGAAGTCAATGGACCTATGTATGGTCGGCTTCCCCCTACTCCTGATGTCCCCCACCCCCCTGCCCACTATGATTCCTGTGGTGAGCAAGATGTAAAAACACTCCCCTACCTGCTGAAGTATAGTACATGCTTTTAAGTCAACATGACAGGACTTAGATGTTTCTTCAATTTTATTTCTGCAAACATGCGTCTGAGCTTTACAAAGATCCATCTCAAAGCCACCACTTAATTTCATTTTATCTGGAAGGAAATGCAAGATGCTGCACGTGTGCAACATCTGTGGAGTCAAAGACCCTGTCTCAGGATTCAATTTTTTTTTATTCCATCCAAGAAACCAAATTCGAATGGAATCCAATTCCATGAGAGAGATCAACAAGCTGACAAAATGAGGCATTACACTTCAACCTGAGCATGATCTGACATTTCATCTTTGCTCCAAGGTCTAGGTGGCTTTGAAAAATTCCACTGGGTGAAGCTCAGTTAAGTTTCATCTGCCATTCCGATCATTGACTCTCCTCTAGCCAGAGAGATCAGCTTGCCCGATCATCGATCCTCCCCTGATAGGATTCAGTGGATGTTAATTCTGAAGCTGTTAGGCAACCCATGCCAAACAACACACTCACAAACAATCATTTTAACACAGGCTGCAATATTTTGATGCAAAAATCAGGACAGCCGCCTACACAAGGCTCATTGGATTCTAGGCTTACAATTTGCAGCTGATCTAATCAATAGGGACATCTGCACCAGACAGTACTTGGTAGATCTGAGCTTATTAAATAACCACTATAGCATCATTACATGTAATACTGTAGATGCATTCCAACTGGTTCATCAATTGGCGCATCAACAGGCTATGTCATCAAATCTTAGAAAAATTGCTCTTTTTCTAACTATTGCAATAGAAGCATAGAGTCATAGAAGTTTACAGCATGAAAACAGACTCTTCGGCCTAACATGTCCATACCTCCCTTTTTTTTTAAACCAGCATGCTAGTCCCAATTGCCCATGTTTGGCCCATGCCCATCTTATCCATGTAACTGTCTAAATGCTTTTTAAGACAAAATTTTACCCGCTTCTGCTACTATCTCTGGCAGCTTGTTCCAGACACTCATCACCCCCTGTGTGAAAAAATTGCCCTCAATGTTGAATCGGGTTCAGAATCTGACCAGACAAATTAACATTAGTTCAATACATTTTTCACCAGCATTTTCACCATGGAGCAGCTCAGTGACACAGTTAGCACTACTGTCTCTCAGCACCAGGGACCTGGGTTTGATTCCTGCCTTGGGTCGCAGTCTGTGTAGAGTTTACACATTCTCCCCTGGGTTTCCTCTGGGTGATCCAATTTCTTTCTTCAATCCGAAGGTGTGCGGGTTAGGTAAATTGTCCCTTGGTGTCAGGGGGACTAGCTAGAGTAAATGGGTTATGGAGATGGGGCCTGGGTAGGATTGTGCTTGGTGCAGATTCAATGGGCTAAATGGCTCCCTTCTGCACTGTAGGATCCTAGCTATTTTCTTTGTAGCTTAATGTTCATAATTGTATTTTCTATATCAAGCTAAAGTGAGAGAGAGAGAAAAATCACAGTTGTTGAAAGATATAAATGGCTAATAGCAGGCCCCCTGTCCAATGCTCCTTGTCTTGTGCTTTCCTTTTCAGTTACTCATCAGCCTCCCATTTTCAATTTCAAGTTGTTTAAATTCTTCACTCAATTTCTCCCTGTCTGCACCTCTCTCATCTTGGGCTGCATGATGTCACGGTGGTTAGCGTTGCTGCCTCATAGTGCCAGAGACCAAGGTTCAATTCTGATTGTGGGTCATTGCCTGTGTGGAGTTCGCACATTCTCCCGGTGTCTGTGTGGGTTTCCTCTGGGTACTCCAATTTCCTCCCACAGTCCAAAGATGTGCGAGTTAGATTGATTGGCCATGCAAAATTGCCTCACAATATCAGGGGATTAGCAAGATAAATATTGGGGTTACGGGAATGAGTGGGATTATGGTTGGATGGCCTCCTTCTGTATTGTTGGGATTCTATGATTCAATGATCTTCTTTCACTTAAATCCTTCAGCATATTCTCATGTGATACGGCCAAGTGAGAAATGAGCAAATGGTTTCTTTCTCTTTCCATGACTCAGTCAACAGGTGTTTATTAAAAATAATTTACATATCAATTCAATTAGCTCTGTGACTGTAAAAGACATGCACAAAGACAGGTTTTCTCAAAAGACAGCATTTATTATATTTAAAAATAAAAAGAGAAATGCTCCAACCAATACTCACACGTACATTCAAGAGATTCACACACACAACTGAGTTACAAAGAGGAAGGGAAGGTCCCAAAAATGTATCAATCATATCCAGATTGATAACTTGGACAGTTTTAGGTTGGGATGGGAGATCTTTCTGGATTCTGCATCGAGATTATTTAAAATGCTAACAGATAATCTCTGTCTCTTCTTTTGGAGTTAGTAATTGCTTGGTTCATGATAAAGACGCTGTCTGTCATGTTTTGTCAGAGCTAAAAAGATATTTGGACATAGCATTCGCGAGTGATGTATCCTCTATTCCTTCCTAACAATAAGGAGAACTGAAGAATTCCTAAGGCTTCTTCAATCTGGTTTGCTCAATTGTATACAGTCAAGGATACAATGTCTAGTAAAGATAATTGTTTCTAGCTATGCGACCGGTAAATTATTTACATAGAGATAGGCCCAAGACAATAGCTGTTTAATAGTATCCCATTGATAATATTATAATCTTTAGTGGTAGATGGATGGAAGATCCGTTCAGATAATGGTCACTTCATAATGCATTATTACAGTTTCGGTGCTGTTAGCAAAGACATTCAGCTGTGTCCTGTTGATAGATTATGGTGAAACATCCCCTTTGTTTGTGCCGCTATTTTATGCATATGCAGAGAATGCCAGTCTACAGTGAGGGTGCTGCTCATTTTCCTGTCCCCCCCCCCCACCCTACAGTTTGGTTCGTCAGAAAACAGGCAAGGCACAAGTTACAGAATGGCTGGAAGCAATGAGGGGACCACTTTTTACTCCTGCAACCCACTCTTGACCTTTTTGCACACTGACCTTGAAAACTATTGTCCTTTTACACAAAGGGCTAGCCTGCAAACACATGACCTTCCTGCACAGACTAACCAGTTACTAAGCATGGTCATAACAAGCATGGTCATTTGATTAAGATGGTCTGCTTGGCTCTCCCTTCTCATCTGGGGATACATCAACCAAAGTGATTAAATTTAATATGTTGGTCCTCACCCACCTGAATAGTTTGGTTATGTCTGAAGGATGTTGAGTAGTTGAGGAGATGGGAACTCACACTCATTTAAGCTTATCGTGCTTTGTGAGCATGGAAATTACCTTCTGTTGTGTTTCCTTTCAACCCCCCTGTATATATAACTATACTGTCAGGTATAGTTATATAAATGTTTGGCCATTTTGAGATTCACATGAGTTTTTTAGAAACTTATTCTAAGATTTCAGCTTACTCTATAAACAAAGCCATTTGCTGATAGAAAATTAGATTTCTATCTTATAATATGGCCAAGCAATCTTGTTGCCTTTTCTTGATGATATTCATTAGTGGGCATTCCTCCTCTATCAATCTAAATGTTTTCATTTTTCTTGAATTCAAGCTATAGGGGAATTTCACAGTAACTTAATTGCAGTGTTAACGTAAGCCTACTTGTGACAAGAATAAATAAACTATTCTCTCCAACTGAGCCACTCCATTCTTTTTCAGAACCTTCAGATGTCCATTTTTCTAAGGTCTGCTTTCAGCTCTGTCCAGCTGAACACTTCAGGCCGCAACCTTGACTATCATTTTCTTAAGATCACTATACATTCCTATGCTGAGTAACTGTTTGGAGAACGCATGCTTTGCTGTTATTATTCTAGCACAGAATTCGTTCTGACAGAAGCCATCTAACAAGATGATTCCTAAGTACATAAATTGTGATACCCATTCCAGTTGTTGGCAATTTATCTTGACTTCAGCTTTCCCCTAATATTTCTTCAAATCTTTGTAACTTTTGCCTTTTTTATATTCATTTTCAGTTTGTGAGCTTTCACCACTTCATTCATTCTATCCGTTAATAACTATGGATCTTCTTCTGTTCTACCACCAGAACCTATTAGTTTGCGAATGTCACTACCTCGACCTTTCTACTTTGACACTTTTCCATACTTCATCTAGTGTGTATTTCATCATGGATTCTCTCTTTTCATAGTGACAGTAGACAGGCTGCTCTCATCCAATACCCAATTATACCAGAAGCAGTTTCAGCAAATAATATCCCAGTTGTAGCAATCTGTCCCATGCAGAGCTACAATCATAGCTATGACTATAATACCACGTTCTGCACTCTCTTTTTTCCTTCTCTATGTATGGTATGCTTTGTCTGTATCACACACAAGAAACAATACTTTTCACTGTATGATAATGCATGTGCCAATATTAAATCAAATCAAATCTTTTATCTCTCCAATGAATTCATATAGCCTTCAGCTCTTTCAACAGATTTTGCTGAGAGATAAACTGAATGAATTCATAAATTTAATTTGATCCAATTGTATTATAATAGAACACTGGTCAGTAAAGCAGATTATCTGGTCATTCATTTCATTGCTGCTTGTGGGACTTGGCTGGGTGCAAACTGGCTGCCCCATTTCCCTTACAACAGTATTTCCAAGATACTGCTTTGGCCATGAAGCATTTGGAAATACCCTGAGGTCATGAAAGGCACTATATAAATGCATACTCTCTTTCTTTCTTCTCACATTGCTAAGCCTTCCAGAATAAACCTGTATTTCACATGTTTCAGCAGCAGAACAAGTCTTAACATTTTCCTGCAATTGTGCATAACAAGGCATTAAGTCACTTGTTCATAATTACAAGTCTCTTGTTTACCTGCTGAGTTTTCCTCCCACAGCAATCTTTTCAGAAATGGATATGTTTTAAGTACAAAACACTATCCTTTCTTTCAGGTGAAATAACAGTGGTCAGCAATAGATGAAAGGAATACATGTTCACTTGTTGATTTTAAACATGTGTATCCACTCACAGAGTAGCCATCCCATCCAAGGAAATGCCTGAGTCATCTTATGCACATAGGAGATCTCAGAACATGTTTTCCTTTTGAGGACTGTCCATTTTTTTAATAGAAATTAAATATGAAGATATGCACATATTCCTGTCAAAGTCACAAATGACCAATTGCTTAACCATTAGCTAACTTTTATTGCAACACAATTAACCAATGAACAAATATTTCTGCTGATGAGCAGGTCTCACTCATCAAGTTTCAATCAGGAGATTTTACATTCATGAACAAAAGTGGCTTATCACATACTCACAATTGTAAATTTAAATAAAATTACTGAATCTCAGCCTAGTCAGGTTTTTCAATACATTGTTCATATATTTGTGTGCAAGTTTAGTGGACTATATCTCATCCAAACATTCCAAAGAATTTGAGTCGATGATCACCAGTGTGCTACTTTTAAATATACACTATGGATCTACATGTTCAGTCAACATCAAGTGACAGATGAATAAAATTTTCTCCAATATAAACAACACATTAACTTCACTTTGCCAGAAATGAAACCAAACTGTTTAGTTCTTGCAAAACGTTTCTGACCTTTACTCCCTGGTCCCATCTCTTTTCCACTTGAGCTGCTCATTCAGGTGAATTCTGATGATCCAACTTGACATTGTTTTCACTTCAAATCCCAAGTATTAAAATTGCCTATTTCCCTCTCTTACCCGATCTTACAATCACTGCTGCTGAAAATCTCAACTCAGCCCTTGTCACTTCAAGTCTTTTGTATTTAAGTTTAAGTTTATTTAAACTTAACTCTCCTATCAGCAATGTTTTATTCATCAGAAATCAAATTCAGAATATGTGCCCTCTTCTCTCTTTTCTTCACAAATTAAAATTTTCGGTAATGAGGATTTTATTTTCAATGTTAGGCTACAGGAGGTTTTAAATTAAAAGTGAGGCTGCTACAGTATCTTAAATTAAAATCTACGTAAATCTAAACTGAGTTTGTTTTTAATATGCACAATAGATCTATTTGACTAGAATTAATACTGGGCAACATCTCACATGTCAACAAATAAAGTAGCAGATTGGGCTCAGCTGAATTGTTTTAGGGATGGAGTTACAATTGTCCTCAAATAAATGGGAAAATATGTTCTTTTCTCTGTAGACACTTGACTGCACTATCTCTGAAATCTGAAGGTGAGATGAAGGCTGACCATTGTTTCTTTGACCAGCTGTCAAATGATATTAATTTCTCAGCATTACATGTAACCTTTCTTCTTTCCTCCATATATACCTGTGCCCTGTATCATTCAGTGAAGGAATCAGACAAATATCTTCCCACTATGCGATAATTGCGAGAATTAATACATTAACACACAGCACAAACACGGTACCCAAGTTCTGAACTTTGCGATCCAAATTGCCTGGAAAAATATATTACGTAAAGTAAGCTCAATAAAGACACGCAGGCAATTTTAGCTCAAATTAATATTTATCAAAAACTTTTCAGAACTTTTCTAAGCATTACGGCAAGTAATGCTATATATTGCTGTAACCCTAGGTGGGAAGTTAGATTTATAGCTGTTGTGTTGGAATTGAATTTAGTGAATTTAATTCCGATCCTGAATAACATATTGTAAATCAATGACTAAATTTGCTGTTTCTACTGCTACTTGCAAAGCATTAAGTTTCACAGAATAGGAGTCTAATGCTAATCGATCTGGGAAACATTCACCAGGTTTCTTGAGGGGCATCTCAAGGTTACTGTTTGCTGTCCTACTACCTAGAACAGTCCAGCTCAGATCCTGATGTGCTGTGTACAAACCACAAGCACAACTAGAAAGTGCCTCTGACCAGTCAGTGTGTAGAGGCGTGTTGGGCAAAGCTGACCAACGATGGCCGTACCTAGTGTCAACAAAGTTCTCAGCACCATCGTGTTCCAGTGAAGAGGCAGTGTGCTCCAGTGAGCGGCAGAAACAGTCAGCAACAATTCTGAATTCGGATTGAGAGCAGCCCAGCTTTGCTAGCTTATCCTTAGTCACACTGTGGCTCTGCAGAAAGAAAACATTCCACAATATTTAATAATTACACTTACCATTCACAATAGTTGCAAAAATCATCAACATCTTCAAAAATGTAACTTTTCGGCTACCGAAAACTGATTTGATTTCACCATACTCTAACATGTATTATTGCATACACGCACACAATTTCTATTGGACCAAACTATATCAGTGCACAAATCAAACCTCCATATTTTCAGCTTATGAAAATCTGAGTGAAGATATCACACTGCTTCCATCACATTGCTTATAATATGCTTTTTGAATTTTATCATAAATCAAGGCAAAAATTCAACAAAACCATCTAAACCAGCTCTGTTTGAATTAAATAAGCGGAGAGATTTGTGCAATAAACAGATCAAATGAAAATAATTTACTTTCAAATCTGGTTTTGAGCAATTCTGGTTTATACTTCTTATTATCTGTAACTGAACAGAGATAGATCGGGTAAAATAATTGTGAGGAAGTTTAATTAAAGAGTGTACATAGAACATAGAACATAGAACAATACAGCACAGAACAGGCCCTTCAGCCTTCGATGTTGTGCCGACCAAAATAAAAAGCAATGCCCCTCCAAACTAAACCATTCCCATCTCTTCCATATACTTATCAATTAACCTCTTAAACGCCACCAAACTTGGCGCATCTACAACAGCTGCAGGCAGGGCATTCCACTCCCTAATCACTCTTTGAGTAAAGAACCTACCTCTGATATCCGTCCTATAACTCATACCCCTTAATTTAAAGCTGTGTCCCCTCGTGCTAGCTTTCTCCATCCTAGGAAAAAGGCTATCACTGTCCACCCTATCTAAACCTCTAATCATCTTATATGCTTCAATAAGATCCCCTCTTAGCCGCCTCCTTTCTAACGAAAACAACCTCAAATCCTTCAACCTCTCTTCATAGGACCTTCATAGGACCTCTCTTCATGTAGATGATGTCCAATCCTGTGAGGCAAGTTTGAATTCTTTGTCTGAACCATCTTTATCAAATTATTTTCTTTGCAATTGCTCTCGCTTTGTTATTTTTGAATTGAGTTCATGTCCCTTTTTGACAATATTTTCCTCTATTTTTCCCTTGGTGGCAGGTGTCATGGGACATACTGACAACCAGACTGCTTTACACATTTGATGTGCAACGATAGCCACATTAAAGCATTACCGTTGTGAGACAAGCAATTTTTCCATTACTTAATGTATATATTAAATCTACAGGCAAACACTTACATGCACAATTGTTCTCGCAGATGGATTCAAGGCCAATTTTATGTTTCCATTTCAAGATTAGAGGGAGTAGTACAATGCTAGCCAAGAGCTTGGATTGTAGTGGTAGCAACCCTACCTCTGGGCCAGAAACTCTGGGATCATGTCTCACTTCTGAACTTGATGGCAAAAGAAGAGATATTCAATCCGTGGCCAAAGAGGTTAGTTACCAACCAGTAAATCTTTCTAATATCTCTGACAGTAGTTTCTTGGATGGGAGAGTTTCTTGGTCAGCTATACCGCAGAAGGCAGCAGCAAATCACTCCAGCGCCTTGCCAAACATAATGACGAACCAATCGAATGGAAGTCCATGGTTGCTAGCACCCTCTAGAAGACCCTCCCCTGAAGGGGGAGGAGAAGTAGAAAACTGGGAATGAGACAAAGATGGGAAAAGAAGAAAGAATCCGAGGTAGAGGAAGAACAAGGAGATAATTTTTGGTGAGGGGAGAGGATAGGAGAGAGAAACATTTGGGAGAGAGAAAGGAACAGCTTAGAGAGTCAGAGCAAGGTGGAGGAAGGGCAGTAAGCTCCAGTAGAGGAAGGAATGGAACAAGGAAGATTGAATGGAGGTGATTTGAGAAGGGAAAAAAGCAAAGTACATAGCAGAGGTAGAACAGGAGGAGAAGGTGAGAGGAAGAGATGGCACAAGGGAATGGAGAAAAGGGACACAGGAGAGGTTGCATTTGATAGGAGTGGATGGGGTGCCAAATGTCATGATTTTGTCCAGGTCTTGTTTAGGCTATCATTAGTATTAGGTGAAGCTTGACTGTCGTGTAATTTTGTGTTTATGGCACTCTCTACAAATGCAGTACCTCTTGTTCCAGAGGTCTTTTCTTGCTTTAAATTGTTGATAAATTAGTCCATTTCTCATAGTGTTGCAGATGAGATGTCAGCACCAAATGTAGTCATAAGGTGAAGCAAAGAGGAAGGCAGCCAAGCATATTTCAGTGTAGATTTTAAAGAAATACACGCTATTCAAACATTTTTAATTATACTTTGGCTTCATTTACTTTTTAGCTAAACAACAAAATCTACAATAACTGGGTCACAGAATAATAACCTTCCAGGTGGCACTTGGACTGTTCCACAGGACAGATTGAAGGGCTGGGAGCTGGAAAAACAGAAGTCCCGGGAGCTGGAAAAACAGAAGTCCCACAGTGCCATCATTGATGGGAAAGTATAATTACAAGGTTACGTAAGCAGATTCCATTCTAAACATAGACCCAGGAATTTATAATGGGGGAAAAATGGACACAATAAATAGACATGTTTTCTTCCTGAGCCATTAAGTATGCCATTTTGTATTGTGAGGGGATAAAAACTATTCCTTACATCACTTAATACAAGTTCTTAAAATTATAATAAAACACCTATGCATTAGCATTAACAAAAAAAGTTATTTTCAAAGTTCCGCTTACTGGAAATTTATCTTAGGATGAAACTAGTCAAACAGATAAGGGAGAACAAGTAGATGTTGTGTATTTGGTTTTTCAGAAAGTATGAGTAAAGTGCCACAAAAGATGTTAGTGTGCAAACTTAAAGCATATTGAATTGGGGATAACATACTGGCACTGTTACTATGGGGATCAGTGCTTGGGTCCCAGCTATTCACAATATAGTTCAACAATTTGGATGGGGAAAAATAATACTTCAAAGCAGATGACACAAAACTAGGCAGGATTATGAGTGGTGAGGAAAAAGTAAAGAGGCTTCAAGTTGGTTTTGGCAAACTGAGTGAGTAAAAATATGGCAGATAAAGAATAATGTAGATAAGTGTGAAATTATTCACTTCAGTAGGAAAAACAGAATGGCAAGAGTATTGTTTAATTTGTGATAGATTGGGAAATGTTGATGTACAAAGGGACATGGGTGTCCATGTACACCAGTCAATGAAAGCAAGTATGCAGATATAGCAAGCAGGAAGGCAAATGGTATGTTGGCATTCATTGCAACAGGTCTTAAGTACAGGAGCAAGGATTTCTTCCTGCAGATGTACAGGGCCTTGATAGCACCACACTTGGAGTATTGTGTGCAGTTTTGGAGGACAGCTAAGGTTCACCAGACTGATTCCTGGGTTGCAGCATTGTTGTTTGAGGAGAGATTGGGTTGATTAGGTTTGTATTTATTTAAGTTTAGAAAAAATGAAAAGGGATCTCATTGAAACAGAAATTGAAATTTCTGACACAGCAAGACAGATTGGATGCAGGAATGATGTTTCCCCTGGCTGAAGGATGTAAAACAAGGTGTCACATAGCACAAGATGTGGGGTAAACCGTTTAGGACTGAGAAGAAATCTCTTCAAAGGGTGGTTTACCTGTGTAATTCTCTACCACAGAAGCCCATGGAGGCCAGGCTGCTGAATATATTTAAAAGAGAAATGGATAGATTTCTAGGCACTGAAGATGTCAAGGGGTGTGTAGAGAGAACAGAAGTATGGCATTGAGATAGAGGATCAGCCATGATCAAATTGAATGGCAGAACAGGCTCAATGGCCCAGTTGGCCTAATCCTGCTCCTATTTTCTACTTCTATGTAAATAAAGAACAAACCTTATATCCAACATAAGCAGCGAGATGGGTTTCAGTACAACCTCCTCCTAGTACAGCCAAAGGCTCTTTGATAACAAGTCGCATCACACATTCCGCAGACTGACAGACAAGCTGCAACACACAGGGGGATAAAATTAGCAAAGAATGCATATAGATTTGTCTGGAAAATTCTGACATAGCTATCTCATTCAAATGTGCTTGTTTGAAGGAGTGGATAATTTAAATTACACTTGCAATTAACAATTCAAACATTATTTGCCATGTGTATTTTCTAATCTAAAGGGCTGCGAATGTGTGGAAAAAATAAAGTACCCTGAACACACACCTTAAGCAGAAATATTGCTGTGAACCAACATGAGATTTTGAACAGAGTGCTGTAAGCTGCTCCATCTGTCGTTTCTCTCTGACTTTCTAACGTAAAGCATTACTCTAACGCCTGTAAGGTTTAAAGCAATGCATGTATTTTTAAAAATTATTTTAATTTCAAAGGCTTAATTAGTTTCTCGTTAAACCGTGCTGCTGCTGTGTGGTAAAGGAATACTTTTCTCAGTTCTATGCAATCCTAATGAATTAAGTTCAAGTTTCCAAGTAGTTAGATGCAGAGAAAACAAAGAGGCTGCAAGAAGCTGGCAGATCAAAATTCTCTCCCAAATGCTGTTAACTGTGTATTGCATTATTTTAATAGCATATTTTATCACCGCAAGGTGGCAACTGGCTTTCTTCTGTGAGTGAATTCTGGGAACCATGATATCACTGCAATTAGAACATTTTAGATTTGCCATAAAGCTCTGGGGAAGAAAAAATATTTAGTGTATAAATGTGACAGATTAGATATTTTGCAAATAATAATCTCCCCAAATTCTTACAAGGCAGCTTCAGAAGGCAACTGAGTCACAACAGTCGCATCCTTCACAAAGTTTACTTCATGAAGGAACAGAAATGCAAAGTTGATTATACTGAAGCAAAGCAATTATTTTCTTGTGTCTGCAACACAGAGTAAATGAAATAAAATACTTGGGACATAAATTGTGTTTATGAGTGAACTATTAAAAAAAATTAAAGTATTCAAGATTGTGTAGATTAAATCTCCCTGCAGCTTTTGAAACTATAATTTCAAGTTTCCTTTTGAGAATGAACCTCCCCAATTGGTGTTCCCTGAATTAGATGGTTTATTCCACAAGTTAACAGTGCTATATGAGGGAAATGTTTTCTCCAATTCCAGTTGGGCAAAACCTGCATAATGTGAAAATAACTTTCTAATCCTGCAATTCTAGTTGAATTAAACAAAACTGTTTACATCATCTGCACATCTTTGAAAAAAATCCTCAATCTGCTCTTTTTAAAAAAAATCCTTGATACTTGCCTGAAAATCAATAATCTTTATCCTCCTATCTTGTCTTCATAGTTCATTGATCCAAAATATCATTGTGTCTCTCTGCTTCTTTCTAATGGATCAATGCTTCTTTGGGGATCTTGTGACTGACACGGAATACAGTGATTTAAGCGCTATCTTCGTACATTTCCTTGGAACTATCTAATTTTAATAAGATGCTCTAATGTTTATGTTGTAGATAGCTATTACACTAATAGTCGGCAAGGAATTTCAGCTTCTTTTACTCTTCCAACATCATGAAAGTTATTACCATGCAATTTGCAGTGGTGGTTATTTTTTTCTGCCAAAAGCGCCCTTACGATAATGAATGTTAAACTCCATTTGCTTATTATTAGCCCATTAATGAGTGCTTCTGGATCCCTTTAAATATCTGATTCTGCTAAGCATCCTGCATTCCACAGTTTTCTGTGCCATCAGCAAATTTAGGAAATTCTGCTTCTAATCCTCTAATCTAGCTCATTTGTACTCGGGTGAAAAGTAGAGATCTAATGACTGGGTCTGTGGCTTTGTCCACTGGACATCTCCCAGATCAAATAATACACATTTATAATTACCCTGAGTTTCCTGTTGTCTAACCAGTTTTTCATCCGCTAAATCCACAAATCCTTACTTCTGTTCGGACTCTTTATCAAATGGCTTTTGAAAACCAAGAAGCTTAATTTCACAGGATGCCACAGATTCTAAAGGGCCATATAGGTTTGTGAGAGAATTAACTATAAAGGCATACAAAGAACAACAAATTACCTAATTTTCCAGAATCTATTTTGTGAATCTTGAATCCCTACTGAGTAACCTCCAATAGGAGAATTAAAAATTATATTCATAATTTTCACTCAGAGAAATTTATTATAATCATAATCTTCTAAAATTTGTCAATGTTTCAAATTTTTTTTAGAATCACAAGCTAAATGGCTCCTTCCCAAAGGGTCAATATTAATCCCCTCACATTTACTAAAACATACAATTCAAAATTCAAACTTCCCCAATATACAGAGGAAGATTGTGTTTTTTTTTTCATAGTTAACAAGTTAAATCATGGGAGCTTTGGTTCTCTAATGCGATCCTGATCATTTTCATTTGTAATTCACCCAATAAGCAAATAACAAGATAAATGCAAAATACTGTGGTTGTTGAAATCTGAAACTAAATTCAGATTGTTTTGCTATTATTGGAGAATATATTGGAGAATCTCAGAACATCTGACAGCATCTGTGCGGAGGGAATAGAGCCAATGTTTTGGACAAAGGGACATCTGGACTCAAAACGTTGGCTCTATTCTCTCCCCATAGATGCTGTCCGACCTGCTGAGATTTTCCAGTATTTTCTATTTTCATTTGAGGCAAATACCAAGATTTAGTGACAATGCTTTCAATTGTAAACTGGTGGTGCAGGGTAGAAAAGAATATTAACGCAAGGAAATCTGTCATTAGCTAAATTAATTCAGTAATTAACCAGTGCTTTTGACAAGATACTGCAATAGTAAGTTGTTGCATAAGGTTAAATCTCATGGAATCCAAGGTGAGTTAGCTAAATGGATACAAAATTGGCTTGATGACAGAAGGAAAAGGATGGTTGTCGATGATTGTTTTTCAAACCGAAGATCTATGACCAGCAATGTGCCTTAGGTATCACTGCTGGGTCCACTTTTACTTGTCATTTGTATTAATGATTTATATTAATGAAAATACAATGGTTGGTGGCATAGTGGACAATGAAGAAGGTTATCTCCAATTGCAGTGGTATTTTGATCAATTGGGCCAGCGAGCTGATGAATGGCAGATGGAGTTTAATTTAGATAAAGGTGAGGTGATGCATTTTGGTAGACTGAACAAGGGCAGGACTTACTCGGTTAATGGTAGGACACTTGAGGAGAGTTCCAGAACAAAGAGATCTCGGGGCAGAGGTTCATAGCTCCTTCAAAGTGGAGTCACAGATGGATAGAGTGGTGAAAAAAACATTCAGCATGCTTGGTTTCATTAGTCAGAACACTTAATACAGGAGTTGGGATGTCTTGCTGAAGTTGTACAAAACATTGATAAGGCCACACTTGGAATACTATGTGCAGTTCTGGTCATCCTATTATAGAAAGGACATTATTAAACTAGAAAGAGTGCAGAAGACATTTATTAGGATGCTACTGGGATTTGATGGCTTGAGTTATAAGGAGAGGCTTGATAGACTATAATCTTGTAGAACTTGTAGTGTGTAGAAGGCTAAGGGATGATCAGTCTTGAGGGGTCTATAAAATATTGAGGGGCATAGATAAGCTAGAAAGTCAATATCTTTTCCCAAAGGTAGGGGAGTCAAAGGGAGCGGGCATAAGTTTAAGGTTTAGAGAGCAGAGATATAAAAGTATCCAGAAGGGCAATATCTTCACACAGAGGATGGTAAGTATTTGAAACAAGCTGCCATACGTAGTAGTAGAGGTGAGTATAATTTTGTATTTTAAAAAACGTTTAGACAGTTACATGGGTAAAATGGGCACAAAGGAATATGGGCTAAATGCAGGCAACTGGAACTAGCTTAGGGGTTTAAAAAAAAGAGCTGCATGGACAAGTTGGGCTGAAGGGCTGTTTCCATGCAATAAACCACCATGACTCTAATCTTGTTCCTTTAGTGTAGCTCATGCAATATCCCACTCTTCCATGTGGCAAAGTGTGATCCTGCTCTGAAGTGCATTCTATTTAACCAAAGGTGTCAGTGATAGAGGACTGAAGCAGTTGGGAGTCAGCGCGGTGATTCTGAGCAATCCCTTTTGATGTTTGGATGATTTTAAATGGGACAAGCAAGTAAATGACTGGAACAACTGTAGACCTAGCCGTCCTGCTTGAACTCATTGTTTCAGCAATGTCCTGGCATTCTTCCAATCAATGGTTTTATGAGCCTTGGTGAAATCTTTGCCTGAATCCACATCATTCAATGTTGTGATTCAGAACAGTACATTTGACGTACCAGTCATGACTTTAAGAAAACAGAAGGTATCTTCAAGCATATTGCACAGATTTACAATTTAGGACTTGTCACTAAATCATTTTTAAATGTTAAAGTGTTAACTGAAGAATTCAACTATTAAACTTCATTAAGCACTGATCCACAAGCAGAAACAGATACATCACCATGGGCAACATGGAACTAAATGAGGCGATAGTGGTTGAAAAATAACCCAGAGGATTATACAGCAGTGTTATATAAGTTGTACATTGATTTTCAAAGGCAATATCTTACATTGCTTCAAATAATTATTACTAGGAGAGTGCAACCTTGACTTAGATGCTCTGTCAGGAGGTAACAAAAGGATTTGGATTGATAAATCCCATTTCATGATTACAGAACATCCCAAAGGACTTTCAAGCAATGAAATACAATAAAGATTGAAGGTTTTCTGCTGGTGATAATTTTAATACTGATGATTTCAAGTTTCCTACTTTTTTGTTTATAATTCTGCTTCATCTCTTGCTGCCATTTTGGTCCAACCTTTGGAGATATCCTCAGCAGTTAGTTTCTTTACACAATGAAGAAAATCAACAAAGCTGGATTTTTTCAGCTTTCTGATCCACTTGCCATTTACAAGTTTCATAATAGATGCTGCTTGCTGGTAGATAATGAAAAATCACTGCTCTAGACCAAAGCGATGAAACATCAACCAAGAAAACAATACGATTCTGGCAATGGGAATCACTTGGCCTACCTTCAATTCATTCACTCCAGCTTCAGTTCGATTGCATAGTACCAAAGTACACACAGACTTGTTCTCATGTGGGATCAGATGCAGAAATCGCTTGGAACCAAACTTCACAACAGACAGATTCTTAACATGGCCATAGCACTCAGGGGGAATGGAATGATAATACGAACTAATGGATTGCGCACCTAGTAAATTCAAAATGGCCAGATATTACAACATTGTAGGCAGTATAAAGAAATAGAAAAGTCCACAAATTGAACATCATACAATATGTGGAGAAATTTAACAATAATCGATCACAAATTAATATCTCAGATCTTGCAATGTATCAATTAAATACTGAGCAAACATTAACTAAAGGAACATGTTCAGCTATTACACGATATAGTCAAACAATGGAGATAAGTGAGCAATTTGCCAGTAAGTGTACAAAAATAAATGGACATCATTTCTGCAAGATTTCTTTCCATTGTCAGAGGAATGACAGTGGCAGATTGGGGAATTCATAGAAATTCTAGGCAAAAACGTTCTAACTTTTAGCATAAAAAATGTAGAACTTCACGATAAGTGTAAGACTGGAAGGGTGAAATAACATATCAGGTAGAGTTTTAAGACGTCATTGTGCTGAGGCGGGCTGCAAAATGTGGCAAGCTGTCCAAACCCATTGACTTAGACAGGATTGATAAACCCTGTACAATTCTGCCCAATATTCTATTTGGAGAATAGTAATTGTGATATTATAGGATTTGGTTTGCTATATTTGTGCCTCAGTGCTCTTGCACGCATCCCATTTTCCCTCATCAAGGTTACCTTTCATACATCTTAGTTGTAATTATTTAACACATGCAGACTTGGCAGATAAATATCAGACAAACAATATTGTAAGCATGCAAAATGTGTGGGTACTGGATCGTTTAGCAAGGTTCAGTGACATGGGACACCTGCAAACTTATTTAGTGTCATCATGAAGGCTTCATAGGATCTAGTCAAATGTATCAAATTGATCTGAAGCAATTTCATAGAATTCTTACGGCGCAGCAGGAGTCCATTTGGCCCATCGAGTCTGCAGCAACTTTCTGACTGAGGCACATGATCACATTCTATCCCTGTAACCTCGTGCATTTATCATGGCTAATCCATCTAACCTACACTATGCCAGGGACCCGGGTTCAATTCCTGGCTTGGGTAACTGTCTGTGTGGAGTGTGCACATTCTCCCCGTGTCTGTGTGGGCTTCCTTCAGGTGCTACAGTTTCCTCCCACAGTCCAAAAAAACATGCTAGTTAGGTGTATTGGCCATGCTAAATTCTCCCTCAGTGTACTCGAACAGACGCTGGAGTATGGCGATTAGGAGATTTTCACAGTAATTTCATTGCAGTGTTAATGTAAGTCTAATTGTGACTAATAAATAAACTTTACATCTTGGAATACTAAGGGGCAATTTAACATGGCCAATTCACCTAACCTGCACATCTTTGGACTGTGGGAGAGAAATCCTCACAGATATGGGGAGACATGCAAACTTCACAGTCACCCTAGGCCAGAATTGAATCCGGGTTCCCGGTGCTGTGAGGCAGCTGTGCTAACCACTATGCCACCATGCCATCAGCATTGCTGATATCTCCTTGATCAGCTCAATGTCCATTTTGATTATAGCTCTGTGAAACAATTTGGTCCATTTGACTACTTTAGAGTACCTCTGTAAACGCAACTGGTTATTATTGTTTCCTTAAGCTCACACAATCCGTTTATTTATTTTTGCTACACTCTGTGATTTACGAAGATGTTAATTATCCAATTGTTCAAAATGCTACATCAAAACTACATAAGTGGCTGTTTTTGTAACATATTTTGATGTTTTTAATGGAAGAGAGTTATTTTCAAATGTGATCTCCTTAAACTCCACTTTGTGTAACAGAATCCTTTAAAAACCATGCCGTGTGAATGTGTTTATGGTCGATTAACATATTGCAGAGTGCAATATTTTATGCTTACATGGACAGTGATAGCACTGTTGTATTTAGTTCAGGTCACAGGAGACTGGCATACATGTGCCAGCTCCATGTAATTTCTGCTACATTCCTTTCCTGATGGCAGTATTGTGAACACGTGTGTTTGTCTTCCCTAGTTGTCCATGTTGCTAAGGTGGATGGGGGAGTTGAAATTCTAGGCTTTGAACCAGCCACAGTCATGTAGGGGGCAGTGTTGATTAACCCAACCGCTCATTTTCTCTTCCCCTAATGGAACTTCAAAACCACTGCTTTGGCTAGGTAACCTGGTGTTCTACTATTTTCAAAGTGCATCAAGGTTGGGTATTGAAGTGCTGTTGATTGATTTCTGACATTATCAATATTATAGATTTAGCAGAATGAAATCAGTAAAACCAGTATTAATACAAACCAGTTGCTGCGATAATAATTGAGAATAAAACTGTGGGAGTGATGGGCTAAACATGGTGTTTTTCTTAGGAAGTATATTATACTTTCAGTATGTGAAAGTATGAACTATTGCCAGCCAAAATATATTTTTTGTTAACAATATACAGTATCTGATAGTGAATCAATGGCAAAACCAAAACTAATCAAGTTAAAAAGTTTGATTTTAAAAGACTGGAGATGGCATATTAATCTAAAAAGATTGAATCATAATAGAATTCCTGCAATGCAGAAGTAGACCATTCAGTTCATCAAGCCTGCACCAACAACAATCCCATCCAGGCCTTATCCCTAGAAATCCATGTTTTTACCCGCTAATCCCCAACACTAAAGAACAATTTAACATTGTCAATCAACGTAATCTTTGGAGTGTGGGAAGAAACCGGAGCACCCAGAGGAAACCTAGTCAGACACGGGAGGAATGTGCAAACTCCACAGTGACCTGAGGCTAGAACTGAACTCAGGTCCCTAGCGCTGTGAGGCAGCAGCGCTAACCACTGTTTCACCATGATGATTTGAAATTTCTTTTAGGCATTTGAAGATTGCGATCTGCACTTGATGTTACACTAAAGACATCAGGAAGTTACAGCCTCGCTTGAGCAAGATTGGAAAATCCCTCCTGATCCTAACAAAGATTTCCGTTCTGGGAATCTCGGCATGCACTGATTCCAGGATGGGTGAGGTGTAGAGTTCGGGATACAGTACCAAATTCTTTCACTGATAACTATTCAGGAACAGTTTTAAAAATATTATTTTTATGACTTTTCAGTACAACTAGTCTTTGTGTCATATTATTGAAGTGGAAAAGCGTTGTAAAAAAGCTGATTGAGCTCTGAATTGCAGAAATATTAACTTATGTAATTTAAAGCTATACTCATGCATCTACACCAATAATCATTTCCTACATCAATTACAAAACCACAAAATTTCAATTTGCAAAAATAAATTAAAAATAACTAGCAATATACAGACCACTTAATTTGCATATGCTCGTGAGAAAAACCTGAAGAACTTATTCACACATGCAACATCTGTAAATTACAGTGTGCAACCGTTCACAGGCTCTAAATAAAAAGGTACACTAAACTGCCAACCCTCCATTAGCCTCCAAATAATTATTCAGTAACAGAAGCTTGTTTCATGGGCTCCCTCAGTAAAATTTTATGGTGCTACTGCGGCATGAATAACTTAAGTTACTGAAAACTACAACGTTCAAATATGTTCCCCGCTTGTCACAAAATACCGTGGCTTTATTAACTTTGCTCAGCGGTTTCTAAAGGAGTCAGATAGTAAAGCTCGTTGAACCTTGAATAAAAACAATTCATTTGAAATTTAAGTCATAAAGGTACATTAGTACAAAATATTAAGAATAACTAGGGTACGTCACACAAAAAGAAGTTTAATCTTGCAATAGAATTGTAGGATTTTGATGAACTACAAGTGCTTCTCTAATCTCTCAGAAAAAGCCAACTGAATTATTTACATCTGCTGACTTTTACGAGATAATGGCTTTACACTTAGTTATTTCATATTTAGAGCTTTGGTTTCAATCCAGTCAATACTGATTCCAATTTTAAAGGTTCTCTATGGATATAGCTTTTAACTCAGTCTCTAGTGGGTGTGGATGCACAGCATAAAGCTCTATATGGCAAGGTGCTCTACAAGAATCTGTCTTGGCTATTATACACACCAATAAAAACATAGGAATTGGGGTGATATCAAAATCTGCTGATTAACGCAAATTGGGAAAGAGGTTTCGAATAAACTACTGCTGAACAGATAGACGGCAGATGGACTACACAAAAGTGTGAAGAAATTTTGATAACAAAAGGAAAAACAGTTACAGGTGGGATTTTCCACCAGCCTATTCCTCACCCCTACAGCGTATTTTCCAGTGGCAAGAATGGCAGTTCACCAAAGAACATTGGCAGGATCTTCTGGTCCCGCTCATGTCAAAGACATTTTGCATGTTTCACCTATAAGACCTCAGGGGTCACCTTTGGTGGGACTGGAAGATTTTGCCAGCAGGAAGGACTGGAAAATCTCACCCTACTCCCAAATGGTAAGTGTTTAAATTGAATAGGGGGCAGAACCACACTGGTATGGAAAAAGACAAGTTAATCAAGATGGGAATGAAAGTAGAAAAGATCATAAAACGACAAACAGAATCCTTGGTTTTGTAGAGACATAAAATAAAAAAAGATAAAAATGTTCTCCAAGAACTTAGTCAGGCTGGGCTGGAGTATGTTGAACAGTTCTGGGCAGCCCATTATTGTAAGAATACGCAGCAATGGAAACAGTGCATGAGAAATTTAAAGGATGACTGAATAAAAGTCTTCAAAATTAGTGGGATTGTAAGTTAAACAGTGATGAACTGTTTCCCCAGACAGTTGAAAGCCAAATTTAAGTGCAGTTCTGAGGCAGCGCAATAAACTTTCAGATAAGATGCTCAACTGGAGGAAGAATACTCACCACAAGCTTGAGGAACATCTTCTGATTAAACACTTTAAAGCATTACAGACTCAGCATTGAGTTCAACAACCTTACACCATAAATTCTATTCTCCATTTTGACTTTTGATTAGTTTCCAAATCCCAGTCTGTTTCTTGTTTTTATGTTTTTTGCTTTCAGTGACAGCTCTGCATTATCCTGCCATTAATATCTGCCCTGGACCAATAGTTTCTTTATGACTATTACCACTTCCTTTGCCTTTTGTTCCACAGCATCTTTGCTACTTAATCTCTTCTCTCCTGTCCCTGTCCCAGATCCTCCCTTCTGTTCTCCCTCCCCCTTCACCCTTTTCAACAATACAAAATCCACCACACTCCCTTTGGTTTCAAAGAAGTCATATTCAACTCTAAACATTAACTCTGTTCCTCTCCCCTTAAAAAAATGCTGGAAAATCTCAGCAGGTCTGACAGCATCTATAAGGAGAGAAAAGAGCTGATGCTTCGAGACAAAAGCTTCTGTTCCTTTTCAGAGTTTTTACACCACTGTTTTAATTTCAAATTTCCAGCATTCACAATATTTTGCAAATATATTTAACTAAAATCCCATTCACCTGTTCAGGAGGAAATAAAAGATCCTGCAACGTAAAGCCAAAAATTATCTCTGGCCAAACTAGCAAAATCAGATTAGCCAATTGTATATTTCACTGCTGTTTAAGTGCAAAATGGCAGCTGGATTTACTTGGTAGCAGCAGCTGGCTTCAATTCTAATTCATTGGTCGTTATAAGTGCTTTGGCATATTCAAAGGATGTGAAAGAATCTATATAAATACATCTTTCTTCATAAATATAAAAGAACTAATGGAGATTAGAAAGTACCTTTCTTTCCCCGGGATTGAATAATAGACTTTTGCAATGCTGTCAAGAGCTACCAAAAGAACAAATTCGGTCAGCCATTGGAATGCTAGAGTGTAATTTTCATTAATGTATTTTATTTCTATCATATGGAATTGCAAATCTCACACTTTCTGCATCCATTGTCATTGCCTGATTGGATATAGGAAAGGCCAGAATTTCTAGATGGTGTCAGTAATGTAATTTAACTCCAAATATATTTTCAATTTCATGCTCCAGTTCCACAATTTATTCACATTTTATTGGAGGAACACATCTCTTCTATGCAATATACCTTTAATGCATTCTTAACAAAGTTTAAGAACATTCCATCTTATTAGAATTAGGATTAAATTAGAAATTGATTCCTTTACCAAACGAGCTTATTGCAATCTGAAGTCAACACTCTGGAAATCACTATAGTTGAGAACATGCAACACAGAGGAAAATTATTATTCTACTCATCTGGCTTGTGCAAATAGATTTTGTTTTGCTAGATTTCTGAAGCACAGGATTTCTCCATCCGATACTTACGACCATTGGCTCACATTTGAAGTCAGCTGCTGCTGTTTTGTTGAACCTGACCTTACCTTCAGATAAACAGGAGCACATGGAAGAGGTAGGGATCAAGAATAGATTCTTTTGAGATCCAGCTTCAGACTAACGTTGAACCCTGACTAGTCTAACATAAAATTTATTTCCAAGTATTATTTTGATGACATCGATATTAATTCTGCAGCCATTGCATAAAACTTCTCTAAATGACTCATTTTATGATATTTTAGCTATTAATAAATGAAAATTCCTTGGCATTTTGTACTATGAGACTTATCCAAATCAGCATCTCCATTGAAATCAGCAACATTTGCTTCAATAAAACATTTGCATTTCTGGATTGGGAGTTGCTTGCCCTTTTCATATATTTTGACTATTCTTTATAACTGGTATTTCTTTCTTTACATATTTTTCCATTATTGAGATCCTCCATTCTGCACTCCCTCAAAAACGACTGCAGGTAGATGACTTGCCCCCATGTCTCTCTGCTGGTCATTGGGTGTTAGGAGTTATGTAGGAGCAATGGGATTAGCTCTCAATTTTTTTTGTGTCAACTTGGCACCTCTTCTTGCCAGCATGGGTGACACTGAGAATTTACCATGCAAGAGACTGCACTGACAACCTTGATGACTATTATCCTGTATAAAGCACTAGATTTCTAAAGAATAGACTCAGCAAATACTGAAAAGATTCAGTCCTTGGTTGATGTTGCCATTGTACTTTGTCTTTTGATGTCTTATGAGTCAACTGGATGCAGATATTGATTGCTGCTAGGTAGAATGGGAAGCTAACCCACAGGCAATTAATCTGATGGCCAAAAGAACATTCAGTTATACATACAAAGGAAATAGCTTTTGGACCGCATATTGTAATTAAATAAGTTGCACAATTCAGTTAGTAGCATGTGGTTTTAAGAAATGTTTTCTATGAATAACTGAGGCAAAGCAAAGATTGTTATTTGAGATACAAGATGACCTCTTCCCCCACCAATCATATCTTAGGGAGTTCAAAAAGATGGCAAACAATGGGCCTACACATGAAGAACATTTTGCACACTTTCATCCTGAGTATCCTACTGACAAACATCACACAATACATCAGTATCAGCGACACTAGTAATAGTATACATTGTTAGTCATTAACATACTGACCTGTCAATTGAATGAGAGGCTCCATGAGGGCAATTCCAAGCCTATCTTCCACCATCACCTGTTGGTCTCGGAGATACTGTTTTAGAATTGGGTGGATCACTTTCTGGCACAGCACAAGATGAATTTGGTCACAAACTAGCTGTCTTCCCATTTTCAGCAGTTGTGCAAGTGATTCATCTTCAGGGCTAAAACCTGATGCTACCTCCCAGGTCCCGTTCCCACTGTCAACAACATCTCCAGACATGGAAACAACAAAAACAGCTGTCTTAATGCAACCAAATGTCAACTTTGTGATATCAATTGTTGTTGAGTGAGATGCAAATATTTCTATAAGAATCCCAGAAAGCACGCAGGAGTCTGTAACACATTGTCCCTCAATGGGAACAATAAGCATTTTTCCCAAGGAAATGTTATCTCCAATCACAGATGGAATTATATAAAAGAATGCCTTTAACACTAAGGAACTGATGTAGTCAGCTTCTTTTGTAGTCAACATACAAGTAGGCTTATTTATCACTGTATGAACAAGTGAAAGCAAAGTCTTGCTGTTACTAAAATCTATTCGTATTCTGCAGCTGCATTCCTCGGATGTTAGATAGTCGATGCAAATATTCAGAAGGTGTTTATAGATTTTGACAATGTGACTGCAGGGTACATTAAGTCGTTTTGCGTTTTCAGCCAAATTACAGCAGAGGATTGCTGTAAACAGTCCAGAATCATTAAATCGAGAAACATGGTTCAACACGGAAGCTATTATTAGCTTCATCACAGGATGGGACACAGAAAGATTACCCAAAAGCGCAGAAGACTGGGATGTGGTTATAACGTAGCCTCCCACAGCATTGTGAATTAGTTTTAGTCGACCAAATGGACCATAACAGGACTCCACAATTCCTCTAAAAGTGGACAAAGCCTGACAAAGTACATCACTATTTAAGTGTCCAGAGCTGCATAAAGATGCCACCTTAGGTACAATGCAGGACATCATTCAGGTAGAATGGAAGATTTCAAAGACAGAAAACTTGCAGAGAACAGTTGCTTTATTACTGGCAAAATGAAACTGAAATTGAACATGCAGTATTTCTTGTCTGATCTTTAAAAAGTGCAATGTTTGTATATTTGCTGTACATGCCAATCAAATTATAGAAATAATCAAACTTATTTGAAATTCTCATAGAAGTATATTTCAATTTTATCATGAGATGAGCAAAATCTGGATGTATTGTGGATGATTTATCTTGCTTGACATTTCTATATTATTTATCAACACTCTTCTGCTTCAGTTCTAAAGTTGCTGATTTTTTTACAAACTTCTGCATCAAGTATGTAACAGTATGGATGCCAAGGAAAGATAATCCTGCAATTAGAAGCCAGTTTCGCCTTAACCATTTTTTATTCCTCATTCTTCTGTCAGGCTGCAACAATAAAATCTGCGTTCCAATTTAATGTTACCTGCAATTAGAAAATGTGCACTGTTAGTTTGTATTTTGACAAAATCAAGTTTTCAATCATAGAATTGTAGAATCCTACAGTAGACTGGAGACCATTCAATCAACCATGCCCCTGGTTCTTTAAAAAGATTGTCCAATTTAATTCCACACCTCAGCCACACCATATGCCTGTAAATTAGTCCTCTTCAACTACATACCCAAGCAGCTTTTAAAAGTTACTGCGAAATCTGATTCTACCATTCTTTCAGGAATGTGCTCCTGACCTTAACAATTTTCTGAAGAAATTTCCCATCTGGTTCTTTTGCTAAATATTTTAGATCCATGACCTCTGGTTACCAACCCACTTGTCAGACAAAATAGTTTCTCCCGACTTGCTTAATCAAAACCTCTTAATTTCAGATACTCTATTCAGTCTCTCCTTGACTTTTTATTTTCCAAGAAGAACAATCCCAGCTTCTCTCCACATATCTAAACTGTCTCATCTTAGGTATTGTCCGTTTAGATCTTTCATATCCTTGACATCCTTCCTAAAATATGATGCTTGGAGCTGCACACAATAGTCCAAAAAGAAATCTGTGAAGTTTCTTTATATATATTGCAAATATTTATAAAGCCAAGTATTCCATTCGCTTTCTCCACCATAGATGGGCTCTTGCAAACTATTTATAATCCAGTTTTGTGTATTTTTTCACACATTTCATCCATCATAATTTCTGTTTTAATTAATTATTCTGAAATACAAATCGTTATTTGACATAACTAATAGTCAGTGAATATTACCTAATAAATCCAGTTACTATTTTCCCTTTGGTTGGTTTTCTGCTTGGATGATGTGTGTCACAATTTCAGGTTCTGGAATGTAGTCTTGGTTTCTGTTTTTGAAGGTTTCACTCGACTTCATATTATACCATCCCCAATGAATCATCGCAAGGGTTGTTCCCATAACAATTAAAACTCTGTAGTTCTTCCAAACAGTTCTGAGACTCATGCCGAATTTAAACAATCACCTGTAAATAAAATAACATCCAGTCAGTGAAATATGAATAGTGCACTGCTAAATAAGATCATAAGAACTGAGGAATTAATACTTGAACTAAAGTGCTGAAGATTAGAATCACAGAATCCCTTCAGTGCAAAAGCAGGCCATTAGGCCCATTGAGCCTGCACTGATAATCTCATCCAGGCCCTATCCCTACGCCATATTTACCTTGCTTATTCCCTGTCACTAAAGGGTGATTTAGCATGGCCAATCAACTTAACCTGCACATCACTGGAATGCGAGGGGAAATTGGAACTTTGGGAGGAAACCCATGCAGACATGTGGAGAATAAGCAAACTCCACATAGATAGTGACCCAAGACCAGAACTGAACCTGGGTTCCTGGCGCTGTGAAACATCAGTGCAAACCACTGTGCCACCCTAGAGATATGGAGAAGCAAAGGGTGAAACAAAGACATGAAGATATTTGAGAGTGAAGATTTTGAAATTCATGTGGTGGGAAGTCAAGAGTGTGCAGAATTTGGTGTGTTAGGGTATGGAAAAAATGGAGCTTGTACAGGATGTAATGGAGTAGAGCAGCAAGCAGGGAATTGGGGAATCAAATTTTTGAGGGGAGGAAAGTGAATAAAAATTTCAACAGTTATGGCTGCAGGGTGCACAACAAAGCAATCTTCTATCAATTGGTTTGTTGTTCATTTCAGAGATGAGCAAGATACCAAAGTTGAACAGGGGCTTTCAGTATAAGCGTACAGCCAGGTGCAGGATGAATCAGTCATAAATAACTTGATAGCAACCAAACTCAATGGCTTCAATTTTGTCCAAACTGTTAAATAAATGTACAAACGTTTAGCTTCATCTACAGGTAGAACGAGGATGAAGTCTTTATAGAACCCCTACAGTACAGAAGAAAGCATTTGGCCCATTGAGTCTGTACTGATCACAATTCCACCCAAGCCCTATTCCTGTAACCTGATGTTTACCCTAATCCTGCTGACACTAGAGTCAATTTAGCATGGCCCAATCCATCCAATCAGTACATCTTTGGACTGTGGGAGGAAACCGGAGCACCTGGAGGAAACCCTCGTATACGCAGGGAGAGTGCGCAAACTCCACACAAACAGTGATTGAGGCTGCAATTGAATCTGGGCCCCTAATATTGTGAGGCAGCAGTGCTAACCACTGTGCCATCTTCAGCTATGCTGTTAACCAAGGCAAGGGGTGAGAAAAGGCAGGGTAAGAGTGAAGGGAGGGTGTCACCCAATTAATCCAGGCAAGGGGTGAAGGGGGTGTCACCCAGTTAACTCTGCCAAAGGGTGAAAGCAGGGTATTGACCACATTAACCCAGGTATTGGGCAAAGGCATGGGGAGTCATCCTGTTAACCTGGGAAAACAGTGAGGGGTGCAGGATGAACAGTTTCACTTACTCCATTAACCCTGACAAGAGTTAGGAGGCTGTCACCCAGTTAGCCTGGTCAAAGGTTGAGGGGGCTGTGGGAATCATCCTGTTAACCTGGGAAAGAGGGTGGGATGCAGGGGCGGTGCTAGTACTTGTCCCTCAATCAATGATGACACTTGTAGGATTCTGCTGGGCCCAACAGGTTTCCTAACATCACAAGCAGCCAGCGCACAGAATCATATAATCCCTATGGTGCAGGAGGCCATTGACCCATCAAGTCTACACTGCCCACAATCCCACCCAGGCTCTATCCCCATGACCCCTGACCATCCCCCTGACACTAAGGGGCAATTTAGCATAGTCAATCAACCTAAAGCTGCACATCTTTGGACTGTGGGATGAAACAGGAGCAGCCGGAGGAAACTCACACATACACAGGGAGAATGTGCAGACTCCACAAAGACCAGAATTGAATGTAGGTCATTGGCGCTGTGAGGCTGCATAGCTAACCAGTGTCCCACCCATTTGATGAAGGAACACTGCACCAAAAGCTCATGATTCCAAATAAGCCTGGTGGGAGAGTCACCCTACTAACTTAGGTATTGGGCAAAAGCACAGGGAAGTTACCCCATTAACCTGGGCAACGGGTGAAAACGGGGTGCCATTCAGTTAACCTGAGAAAGGGGCAAGGGGTGCAGGGTGAAGGGAGTCACTCACTTTGATAAGCCTAGCAAGGGGTGACCTAGCAAGGTGTTGTGTGATTTCTTTCTTAAAAAAGTATAGGAACTGTAGCATTCCCACAGCACAGGAGGCCATTTGGGCCCATTGAGTCTGCATCAACCACAATTTCACCCAGGCCCTACCCCCATAACCTAATGCATTTACCTAATTCCCCTGATAATAAGAGGCAATTTAGCATGGCCAATCCACCTATACTCCAAAAATGTGCAGGGTAGGTGGAAACCAGAGCACCCAGGGGAAACCCATGCAGACATGGGGAGAACCTGCAGATTCCACATAGACAGTGATCCAAGCTGGGAATTGAACCCGAGTTTGCGGCGCTGTGAGGCAGCAGTGTTAACCACTGTGCCGCCATGGCGGTGGCTTGTAAAGGAGCCTCTGGGAGCAAGATGAAAGACGCTATAAAAATGCAACATATAAAAAAGAGAGAGTATTTCCTGATTTCCTTCCCTGAAGGTGAAGGGAAGGCTATCATCTTTCCAAATGAGCAGGGGAGATGGTGGAGCTGCCTCCTGGAGGTGGAGATGCCCCTTATTCTGAACCTGGTTCCCTCTCCACATGCCCATCCCCCCCTCCAATTCACTCTGAGCCCAATTCCCACTTCCCCTGCCCCCCTCAGCTTCATGCTGAACCTGGTTTCCTCTCCCCCGTCTCACCCTGAGCCCGGTTCCCTCCCACCCCCTCACAGTGCCCAGTTTCCTCCCATACCTTGAGCCTGGCTCCCTCACCACCCTCCCCCCCTCACTCAGGGCCTGGTTCTCTCCCCCTTCTCACTCAGTGCCCGGTTCCCCCCCTCACCCTGAGCCCAGTTCCCCTCTCCTCCACCACCCCCCCACCTCATTCAGTGCCCGGTTCTCCACACCCCTCCCTGATTTCCCCCTCCCCCGAATTCCCCCTCCTTACCCTGAGCCCGGTTCCCTCTGCCCTCTCACCCTGACCCTGTCCCCACCCTCACCTCGATTCCCTCTCCCCCCCCCCTCACTCAGTGCCCGGTTCCCTCTCCCCACCCTCCCCCCTCACTCAGTGCCCGGTTCCCTCTCCCCCCCCCCCCACTCAGTGCCTGGTTCCCTCTCCCCCCCCGCACTCAGTGGTTCCCTCTCTCCCCCCCCCACTCAGTGCCCCCTCTCTCCCCCCCCACTCAGTGCGGTTCCCTCTCCCCCCCCCCCCCCACTCAGTGCCCGGTTCCCTCTCCCCCCCCCCCCCCCCAACTCACTGCCCGTTCCCTCTCCCCCCCCCCCCCCCAACTCAGTGCCCGGTTCCCTCTCCCCCCCCCCCCCCAACTCAGTGCCGGTTCCCTCTCCCCACCCCCCCCCCAACTCACTGCCCGGTTCCCTCTCCCCCCCCCCCCCCCCACTCAGTGCCCGGTTCCCTCTCCCCCCCCCCCCCCACTCAGTGCCCGGTTCCCTCTCCCCCCCCCCCAACTCAGTGCCCGGTTCCCTCTCCCCCCCCTCACTCAGTGCCCGGTTCCCTCTCCCCACCCTCCCCCCCTCACTCAGTGCCGGTTCCCTCTCCCCCCTCCCCCCCCACTCAGTGCCCGGCCACTCAGTCCCGGTTCCCTCCCCCCCCCACTCAGTGCCCGGTTCCCTCCCCCCCCCCCCCCCACTCAGTGCCCGGTTCCCTCCCCCCCCCCAACTCAGTGCCCGGTTCCCTCTCCCCCCCTCCCCCCTCACTCTGCCCGGTTCCCCCACCCTCCCCCCTCACTCAGTGCCCGGTTCCCTCTCCCCACCCTCCCCCCCCACTCAGTGCCCGGTTCCCTCTCCCACCCTCCCCCCCCCACTCAGTGCCCGGTTCCCTCTCCCCCCCCCCTCACTCAGTGCCCGGTTCCCTCCCCACCCTCCCCCCCTCACTCAGTGCCCGGTTCCCTCTCCCCCCCCCCTCACTCAGTGCCCGGTTCCCTCTCCCCACCCTCCCCCCTCACTCAGTGCCCGGTTCCCTCTCCCCCCCCCCCTCACTCAGTGCCCGGTTCCCTCTCCCCCCCCCCCTCACTCAGTGCCCGGTTCCCTCTCCCCCCCCCCTCACTCAGTGCCCGGCCCCTCCCCCCCCCCCTCACTCAGTGCCCGGTTCCCTCTCCACCTCCCCCCCTCACTCAGTGCCCGGTTCCCTCTCCCCCCCCTCACTTAGTGCCCGGTTTCCCCCCCGCCACGCCCTCACCCTCACCTCTAGCCTCTCCGCCATGACCCACACACACACCCACGCAGAGGCCCCGGGCAGTCGCTCTCTTCATTGCCTCTCCCGCTGGGGAGCTGGGCGAACACCAGCCCGGCTGCTTCTCTTCCTCTCAAAACCCTCCTAAAATACTTCACATTTTATTTTCAATTAAAAAAATGCGGGCGGCGGAATTAACTTGTTTCAGAAAAATCAGGCACCGCTGCAGCCAGCCGCCCCAGCTGGTGATCGGTAATATTTTTATATTTTGAATCTCCGAGTTGATCTTTCACTCGGTGAGGAACCGATAATGCGGCTTTCCGGTATTTTTATCAATGTTTTTAACAGCATTTCCCCGGGAGGGGGCATGGCGCATGCGCATGCGAGACCCGTTTGAACGGCGCCGGATTCGAAACGGTCAGAGCGCGCGGGGGAGGAGAGATGAGTGAGGGTGAGTGGGGGAGGGGGGGTGAGTGGGGGAGGGGGGGTGAGTGGGGGAGGGTGGGGGAGGGGAGGTGGGTGGGATTGGGGGTGGGGGTGGGGATGGGAGGGGTGGGGGGAGTGGGAGTGGGGGGAATGGATGGGGGGGCAGTAGGGGTGGAGGGAGTGGCGGCGGGGGAGTGGGAGGAATGAGTGGCGGGAGAGTGGGGGGTGTGGGTGGCGGGAGAGCGGTGGGGTGGCGGGTGGGGGGGAGGGGGGTGTGGGTGGGGAGTGGGGGGTGTGGGTGGCGGGGGAGTGGGGGGTGTGGGTGGCGGGGTGGGGGGGGGGGTGGGGGGCGGGGGAGGGGGGAGTGGGTGGGGGGGAGGGGGGAGTGGGTGGCGGGGGAGGGGGAGTGGGGGGGGGGGGGGGGGGAGTGGTGGCGGGGGAGGGGGGAGTGGGTGGCGGGGGAGGGAGTGGGGGAGGGGGGGAGTGGGTGGCGGGGTGGGGGAGGGGGGAGTGGTGGCGGGGGGGGGGGGGGGGGGGGGGTGGCGGGGGTGGGGAGGGGGGAGTGCGTGGGGGGTGGGGGTGGGGGTGGGGGAGGGGGAGTGGGTGGGCGGGTGGGGTGGGGGGGGGGGAGTGGGGGTGGGGGGGGGGGGGGGGTGGGGGGAGGGGGGGGAGGGGGGAGGGGGTGGGGGTGGGGGAGGGGGAGGGGTGGCGGGGGGGGGGTGGGGGGGGGGGGTGGCGGGGGAGGGGAGGGGAGGGGGCGGCGGGGGGGGAGGGGGGGAGGGGGCGGGGGGGGGGGAGGGGGGAGGGGGCGGCGGGGAGGGGGGGGGGGAGGGGGCGGCGGGGGTGGGGGGGGGGAGTGGGCGGCGGGGGAGGGGGAGGGGGGAGTGGGCGGCGGGGGAGTGGGTGGTGGGGGAGGGGGAGGGGTGGCGGGGGAGTGGGTGGCGGGGAGGGGGGTGGGTGGGGGGGAGGGGGGAGTGGGGGGCGGGGGAGGGGGGGAGGGGGATTGGGTGGGGGGGAGGAGTTGGGGGGAGTAGGGTGGGGGAGTGGTGGGGGGAGGAGTCGGGGGTGAGTAGGGGTGGGGGGAATGGGTTGTGGGGGAAGAGTTAGGGGGAGTAGGGGTGGGGGAGTGGGGGGAATGGGTTGGGGGGGAGTGGGTGGGGTGTGAGGGGAGTGGGAGTGAGTCAGGGTGGGGGTGAGTGGGGATGGGGATGAGTTGGGATGGGGGTGGGGGGTGGGGGGGGTGGGGGGGGGGTGGGGGAGTGAAGGGTGGGGGGTGGGGGAGTGGGGGGGGTGGGTGGGGGGAGTGAGGGGGTTAGCGGTGAGTTGGGGGGTGGGGGTCAGGGCAGGTGGTGGTGGGGGTGAATGTGGGTGGGGGTGGTAGTGGGGTTGAGTGTGGGTGGAGTGGGGGTGGGGGTGTGTCTGCTTCCATCACTGTTGTGGGTAATAAGTTCCAGGTTGTTGCTGGCAACTGCCTTAAGATTCCTTTACTTGTGTGTCCGACATATCTTATATTCAATAGTGGTTACTCAAAAGTATTTTGTTAGTTTTAAAACTGTCTGGAATGTCCATGGTCATGAATTCAATTTATGTCACAAGTAGGCTTACATTAACACTGCAATGAAGTTACTGTGAAAATCCCCTAGTCGCCACACCCCGGCGCCGGTTTGGGGACACTAAGGGAGAACTTAGTATGGCCAATGCACCCTAACCAGCACATATTTCAGGCTGTAAGAGGGGACTGCAGCATTTGGAGGAAACCCACGCAGACATGGGGAGAACACACAGACGGTTACCTAAGCTGGGAATGGAACTTTGGTCCATTGTGCTGTGAGGCGGCAGTGCTAACCACTCTGCTATAGATATGCAAGTCTTTTTGCCTACTGTCTTAGTATGATGCTGAGGAACAACCAAAGAATAAAGAACAAAACAGCGCGGGAAACAGGCCTTTCGGCCCAACGAGCCTGTGCCACCAATTGTATGTGCAGGGATGGGCAACAAGTGTTGGCCTAGTCAGCAATACACACGTCTTTATTATTATTGTCACGTATATTAGGGTGAAAATTATTGTGAGTTGTATGCTATGAAACAAAGAACAAAACAGCACGGGAAACAGGCCCTTCGGCCCAACTAGCCCGCGCCGCCACCCTGATGTTCCCACCTCTACCCACGATTCCTGTCTATGTTTATAGATCTATGGATTAAAAACCAAGTTTGAGACAATTTAGGGAGAATTTGTTTTGCCAATTAGCCTAAGAGCACATCTTTGGGATGTGGGAGGAAACCGGAGCACCCGGAGAAAACCCACGCAAGCACGGGGAGAATGCGCAAACTCCCACAGACACAGGCCCAAGTCCATGTATCTGCACAGCACAGCAATAGTCACTGAGCTGTCATGTTGCCCATCAAATGGTCCAGGTTAAGCGTACACTTAATGATGTGAAGCACTAGGATACTCTCGAAAAAAATTCCAAGAGCAGCCCTCTCATGACCCATTGCGTGTGTACGCCCCTTGTTAGACAACAAGATGGGCCAAAGCACCTGTAGGATAAAAACAAGTACATCAATATCATCACCTATTTACACACTTCCCAGGGACTCCCAAGGCTCATGATCCCTATTTTAAATCAGTTTTCTATACCCCTCCATTCCCATTCTGTTATGTGCCCATCTAAGTATTTCTTAAATAACTCCAGAGTACCTGCCTCCACCACTTTACTTGGCAGCGCATTGCATACCCCCACCACCCTCTGGAAAAAAACCCCCTCTAGCATCCAAATTATACCTTACCCCCCTCACCCTAAGCCCGTGACCCCTCGTGCTATTCAAGTCCATCCTAGGAAAAAGCTTAACCCTGTTTACTCTATCTATACCCCTCATAATCATGTACACCTCTATTAGATCTCCTCTAAGTCTACATCTTTCGAAGGAAAACAGTCCCAATTTGCCTAACCTCTCGTCGTAACTCAGACCTTCCATACCTGGCAGCATTCTGGTAAACCTCCTCTGCACTCTCTCCAGAATCTCCACGTCCTTCCGGTAGTAAGGCGACCAGAACTGGACTTAGTATTTCAAATGAGGTCTAACCAACGTTTTATACAACTGCAACATTAAAGGCCAGCCCTTGTACTCTATACCCCTTCCTATAAAGGCTAACATACCATATGCTTTCTTCACAGCCTTCTCCACTTGCTCTGCTATCTTCAGAGACTTGTTCACCTGCACCCCCAGGTCTCTCTGCATTTCTGTAGGGCACGTGGGGGAGAATGAAACAAGAGAGTGCAGAATATAGTGTTATAGTCATAGCTAGGATGTAGAGAAAGATCAACTTAATATATGGTAGGTCCATTCAAAATTCTGATGGCAGCAAGGAAAAAGCTGTTTTTGAGTTCTTGAATAAATTGGAAAAAATGTGATATGGCCCAACCCTAATTATTCCTTTTTCATCTGCAATTTTTTTTAAGGCCAAATAAATAAAACACATGGAATGGTCATTCAGCCCATCCTTCCTGTGAATAGTATTTGGGAATCCATATACAATTAATTATATTAATAAATAAAACATAACTGCCATTCATAGCGAGTTGGACCAATTGGACATTCAGCACCCCTATCATGGCTTCCTTCTGTTCCGTATGATTTTAAAAGTACTATGGATGAGCATGTGATCTCAGTATTCATTTTCACATGGTGTATTAATGTGGACTTCAAAGCTTTTATGTATCATTTGGTAACAGGGTGAGATGAAGAACGTACCTTTTTCACTAGAATACAGATTTTGGAGAAATCTGATAACATTCTGTGCAATTGTGAAGGGATGGCTAAATTAAATGTAAGGACTTAAAGCGAGATGGAATTCACTTCCACGACTGGTGGTTGAGGTAGATAATGTCAACATTCAAGATTGAATAGGTGGCTGCAGAAAATGGGGTTGAAGTTTGATGGGAACAGATGGATAAATATTAGTTGGGATATTTTCTGTGTAGAGCATAAATGCCAACATGGACAGATTGGGCTGACTGGTTGCCTTCTCATGTGATTTCTGTGTATTTCCTCCTTAAAATATCCACCTTCCTATTCCTCTCTCTTCCTTTAAGATATTGTTTAAAGTCTTCCTCTTTAATCAAAGTTTTGGTCAGGAGTCCTAATATCTCATTATCTGCCAGGTATGAAATATTATTTGATATGTTCCTGTGAAACACCACGGGATGTTTTATTGCAATAAGTATGCTATATAAGGGAGAAAGCTGTGTCCTATGTTCTGAAACTCAAATCAATGAGGCCAAAGAGATACTAAATAATAAAAATGTGCTGATGGGTATAATTAAGTCAGATTATAAACATGTGTTTCAGTCACTGAGGCCTTAAACCTAATCTCTTCAAGGTGATCCTAACGTTTGCATTAAAATTTTGCAGGATGTCTAATCACAATTAAATTGCTGCTTTCCTCAATTTTTAGAAAGTTTCAACAATACATTTTTGCTAAAACAAATAGTCTGGATATCCAAATTTAAACGCCTTCGGACTACAAGAACGTTGATTGAGTCAGGCTCACTTAATTGTACATACCAATCATCAACATTTGACTGTTGCTCAAAAGAAAGGGGGAATGGCAATAGTTTAGCAAGAACAAAATTAGAAACTATTCTTGGTTGACAGCTGCCTATTTGAAGACTGTTTGAGGCATGCATACTTTCTGTGTTTCTGAACTCAGTTCCATTTCTATCCAAATGAAAGAAAATCATAGTGAATCTGAAAGCCATCGAGGAATTTGACTTGGAATTGTAATTTGTTATGTTGTGGCATACCTATTGAGAGTTTTGGAAGACTGCAGAATAATGAAAGAGAAATCGACTAGATTAGATTAAGGAATTTGTCCAAGATTGCAGAGCAACCTAAGAACTGGAAGCAGTCTGCTTTCAGCAATTTATATAAAACTATTGATATAGTGGTTGCTGAGATCGTGTCTGAAAGATGCCAAGTCACAAACTGAATGAAGAAAAACAAGTATGATATATTTGTTCCTGAGCTATCATCGCGAAAACTGATTATCTGACCATCAAATTTGTTATTAGTGGATCCTTGCTGTGTGCAAATTGCTGCCTCATTTCTTATTCTACAATATTGGCTACAGCACAAAAGTACTTAATTAATTGTGAAGCTCTTTGAAGATATCCTAAAATCTGGAAAGGTACTCAGGAGCAAACAGGAACTGAGAGTACCCAACCAATGTTTGAATTCCATGTGCAACTAAAACATGATGTGGAGATGCTGATGTTCAACGGGGTAAACACAGTAAGAAGTCTCAAAACACCAGGTTAAAATCCAACATGTTTATTTGATAGTAAACTCACAAGCTTTTGGGGTTTGTCCCTTTGTCAGGTGAGTCCTGACGAAGGGACAAATCCCTTAGTTGACTCACCTGATGAAGGGACAAACTCCGAAAGCTTGCAGGTTTACTGTCAAATAAAACACCCAAAGCATTATACTAGGGTGGCTGTAAGAGACTGAAAAGTGCAAGTTACGTTTTTCAATATTTTGTTTGCACTGTAAATAATGGGAGTAATTTTAACTAGTGGAAGCCTTGTATTGAATAGTATTCTTGCCTCTGAGCTAGAACATCTAGGTTCAACTCCTACTCCAGACCTTTTGGCTAGGGAGGTACATTCATAATGTATCAATCTGTAAATGCTTCCAACATATGCAAATAGCAGGTGGTAAGAATGGGAGGGATTCTTGGTCGGCTATGTGATGGAAGGAAATTGGATCCTGTACCATCACTATCCATAGTTCTAGACTACAATATGCACACAAACAAACATAACCCAGACTCCTGAGGGGAGCAGTTTGCTGAAAGGTTGGAGTGGAATCAAATTAGTGCCAACTGCGCAGAGTTGATTCCTGTTCTGGCTGGGGTGTCCTGGCTCTGTGCCCTCCCATGATGGAAGTTGTTGCACTATGGGTTAGACCTATCTTCAGGCGGGGAACTTGAGGAAAAAGTAGAAATTTGAACCTAACCCAGCTCTTAATAAACTGATGGGATCCAATCCATCATTTTCCTATTAGGAGTGTTGGATTAAAACTGTCCTCAAGCAGCAGATAGCCAAATGAGACCATATTAGGCTGCACTGACTGGGATTTTCCAGCCTGCGATTAAGCCTCCTGCAGTGTCTGAAACACAGCCAGAGAATAGAAGTAGTTTCCTGGCAGTAGCCACAGGGTGCTAGTGCTCCATTTCATTATTTAAACATTCCCTCTGTGTCCCTACCCCAGCTGATTTACAAATGGCCGCAGATCACCATGCAGAAGTAGTCTGGCAGCTGTGATCACTTGCTTTCTGAAAGATTTTCAAAATGCTGACAGTGTTTTCTCCACCTTGAGGTACCGTTTCTCTCTAGTACCTGCGTTGCAAGTTGCTACTGGAGGATATTCTACTGGCCCTCTGGTGTTGGAAGCCTGCCACATGGCTTAGTTGAACGGCAAGAGTGTTCTCTAGCTGTTAATTGGCCAATCCAACAGAAATCATGTTGGGCATGTCACACACATGACATGATGGGTCAGAACCTGAAAATGATCCCTCTTTTGGTGGCCTGAGCCAAAAACAACCTCCCTTGGTATGTAGATTGGCTGCTATGTTTTTTTTCCCCCTGAATGTACAACTATGCAATCCCAAAAAGTAATCAAATGAGAGTTGGAGTGGGTTTGCTCCTTCTCTCGTGTACCTCCCAGTGATTGCTCATGGAATGCCATTGGCAGACTTTTGAGAGGCAGAGAGCTTGCCTATTTTACTGGTAAGGGATTGCAGGTGGTGCAGAGATTACAAAAGATAAAACTAGATTTTTTTTAATGAAAGGAACTATATTTTAATGACGAGTTTATCCGAAGGAATTTTTATGTAGTGAATACCAGAATCAGAAACAATGTTGGTAGTTTTTAAAACAAAAAAATGTTTGCAGCTTTGTAAGCAATGAGTATTTGATATAATTGCCAACTAGATTGGTTAAGTTGAAGGACTGCATGTTTGATCTAGCTGCTTAGATTCAGTTTGACAGAAATCCTTTAACAATCTCCAATATATTTTCAGCCCAAATTACAATTTCTATAATTGATAGGTTTATAGGTATTGGGCATAAAATGCAATTTTCAAGCTGAGACTTGAATAGCCTGTTGTCAGCATATTACAATAAAGTCACTTAATGTTTGTTGAACCAGTACACACCATATCCACAGTACTTTAACATATGAGAAGTGTTCTGAGCATTTTGATGTTCTAAATTTTTGAAGATTCCAAGCCTGGATTTTCACTGAGTTGTGGAGACTCTGGAGATTTTTAAAATGGCAGGTGGGAGCAACTCCAGCCCCAGTATCCAACAGATCCTATTGCTGCCAGTGGGAGAATGGGGGCAGGATTTGATTCCCAAACATGGGATTTTTGAACTCAGCAGAGCCACTTGAATTCAATAGATTACCAATCCTCGAAATTTGTTGAATTCCTTTCTGTGTGAATTAAGCTCAGTCAAAGTGGGAGATACTACAGTTGACTTCACTGTTTCTAGATTAAGGAGGGGAAAAGGGTGTTGTATCCAGCAATTTCTATTTGAAATGCAGATGAGTGGATGTTGGGTGAGCATTGAATTAGATTTGTGGTGATCCTTGCAGTCGAATAATGACGCTTGCAGTTAAGGTTCATGCGTTATGGAACCTGAAAGAGCTGAGGAGGGACTGCTCACCATCATTGGTGTCTCAGCTGAAAATCATGGGTGAGGAAAAAAAAATTAACAACAAAAATAATATGTGGCAAAATTTTCAAATTGAAGTGTTATCCTCATTTCTTAACAAGACCTAGTATTTATATAGACCTTTAAATGTGGTAAAATATTGAATAAATTTCATACTGACAATGAAATTGAATCATTTATTTAGAGGCTTGGGAAGTGACTAGAGTGTATCTAGAATCAAGTTGGCTCCAAAATGGCATGTGTGGTAATGGTAGTTTGGAACGGAGTCAATCTTCCATGAGGCAGTAACCTGATGTCTGAGCTGTTCAGGCTTTCAGTACTTAAGAGTTTGTTGATGAATGACCAGCCAGCATGGATCATTGATAAGATTTAGAAGAACAAATTTGGAAGGTCTGAGATTCTCATCACTTGGCTTTAGATGACTGCAAGCCAATGCCATAATTAGTCGGTTTGTCCAGCTGGACAAATGCTCTGTGCTGATGCATACCACACATTCAAGTTCAAGGCAAAAGAAAAGTATTTGATTACTCAAACATGTTCTATTTTAAAAAGCAATTAACTAAATAGTATATTGCTTATTTAATCTGAACAGTGTATTTTTAGCTGGTTAAACTTCAGCCTTTACATACAGGGATCACCTAATAACTATTGTAATCCAAATACACATGGCAAGGGATGCAATTGTAAAAGTTTGATATGGAATTCAAACTAAGAATTTCCTATCTAAAAATGAACTGGTTGGAGTACACTGGTACAACCGAAGTATGATCTCTACCTGAACTATAGTAACTTGACAACTTGATAAAAAGTAGGTAGACATTTACTCGTAATGACACTATTTACAAATTAATAACAATGAGACTGTTTAGAGTGCCTAATTACTACCAGTGATGTAATATAGCTTTGTTATTTCTAAATGATGACAAACGTCAGAAATGTTATTGACATATATTGAGAAGAGAAATAACTTATTCATTTAATGACTTTCACATCTTCAGAGCATCCAAAGTGAGTTGGTTTTGAATTGTACACATTTATTATGTGTACAGCTCAATACCATAAATAGTAAAACAGATAAAGCTTTGATAGTGTTGGTTGAGTGATGTTGGCTCAGGACTCCCTACTCTTGAATAATTCCACAGGATCTTTCACATTCATATGAACCATCAAGGTGTAGCCTTGGTTTACCATGTCCTCAGGAAAACGGCAAAATCCGAGTGCTCTCTCTACTGCACTGAAATATCAGCTCAAGATATGTGCTGATGTTGTGGAGAGGGACTGAAATCCACAATCTTTTGTGAGTGAAAATGCTGCCAATGAGCCAAGTTGGAACTTATTTACTATTGTAATTAAGGTTTGATTTGCATTTTCTTTTTACAAACTTTTCTATCTTCATTTAGGTTAGTTGTCCTGTTATTAATTTATTGAACTACTGCTGAAGGTTGAGCAAGTTTCTATTGCAGTGATGCCATCAAAAAAATTTGTCCTTAAGGTAAGGGTAATTACATTTTCCTTGAATTATATTTTTTCATGTACAATTTTGCTGTTATACTGTTATATAAAATCACTTATTTGAATAGAGACTATTTAGTTTATAGTGGGCAGGGAAGAGGGAATTGCTGACAATACCCACATACCCGTGGAATGGAGTAAAGGGTTACTGCGCATGACTGAAGGAGCCTCTTGACATAAAGACTGAACTGTGAGCTTAGATTATCTCCACTGGGGACTGACTGAGGCTGCCAGAGACTTCTTGAGTTAAGCACAATATTTGCTGTCATAAAGGAGCTATTTTGTTCAATGTTCCTATGCAACATGGAAATAATTCTCCTCCTCTTCTTGAAATGCTACTCCCACATGAATCATGATTTCATGAGTAAAGGTTAAGGGAAAAGATCTGGAGGGTTAAACGTATTATCTTTCCCACCTCATCCTAGCAAAAAAATAGTTTTTTATTATAGAACATGTCGCATTTTAAAAAGGTTGCATAAAAAGTGATTGCAGTTGTTTTGAACTAATTTCTGCCTTTAGTTCTCTGCTAAACTGAATGATTCATCCTGGACGTAGTCCCATTGGTTCTAATAACTGCCAAGCAAGTCACCCAATTGGCAATTGTTCATGTTTAAGGCCAAACAATGGAATTGCCAATTATTCTGCAATTATGGGCAGGAGTATCACTGCTAATACTGAAGTGAGATTTTTATGGCTGCTGAGAATTAAATTGAATACACAGCACAGAAACAAATCATTCAGTTTAGCCAGGCCATGTCGGCATTTGTGCTCAGTTCGAGCTTTATCCCACCCTTCTTTATCTAAGATATATTCCCTTTTCCCCCCTGAGATTATCTAGCTTCTTCTTAAATGCTTCTATACTGTTTGTTTAAACCACTATCTGTGGTTGAAGGTTCCTCGGGATAATTGGGTGTAGTACCCAAATCAGATTACTGGCATTGAGAAAACTGTCCCCGATTAGGTTCGTAGAATCATAGAATTTCTATAGTACAGAAACAGGCTGTTTGGCCCATTAAGTTGTCATCAAGTTGCAACTTGTAGATGGAGCACACTGCTGCCAGTGTGTGTCAGTGCTGGAGAGACTGAATGTTTAAAGTTGTGGATAGGATGCCAATCAAATGCATTCCTTTGTATTGTATGGCATCAAATGTCTTGAGTAATATTGGAGCTACACTCATTTAGGCAAATGAAAAATAATCCATTACACTACTGTCGCACTAAGTCTAGATGAATGAACCCCTGAGACGTATTTTATGACAGCACCAGGTGTGACGTTGGAGTTAGCATCAACAGCAATCATTTAAACAAACTGAAACAATACTAACATCTTTGTGATCCTAGCCCACTGCAACCCTGAATTTTCTATACTTGTGGCAGCTGATGTATTTGTAGCAAGACTGGGAAGGAGCAGGGTATTCCACATCCAAAGTGATGGCAAAAGGAATCCAGTTTACTATATGTCCAGGTCATTCACCAATTCTGAATAGCACTGTGCTTTATCAAAAATAAGCCTGGACCTGCAGTTTAAAATTGAGGCCAATCATAAGCCATTACTAACTCTATTGAAAACAAAAAAATTCACAAAGATGCCATCAGGATTCAGCGATTCTGACTTGGTCTAATGTGATATGACACTATTATGGAATATGTTTAGGATAAATATAAGACTTTGGCTGACGCATTGCGCAAGATACTGGCCACTTACCCGACATGGTAAAGTAAAACCTTCATAGCAGAAGTTGAAGCCTTCACAGCATTGACAGGAATAAACCAGAAGTTGCGTGAATTTGATGCAGCTAAAAAGCAAGAGAAATGCATCTAGATTTGTATGGGTACCCTGGATAAATGGCCATAGTATGTTCCAAGCCACCCTGTCTTGAGGCAATACTTCAAATGTATCATAAATGACCTTCTGGTATGTGATGCAAGACTGAGGTTTGGAAGACCTCTGCTTGGAGGTCTTCCAAAAGATCCACCTTGTTATCACCAAGTGTCAAGCCAGGGATCAACAACCAGTATAGTGGCTGGCGATTTCATACTCTATCAAAGAGAGGGTCTTCAATCACGTCACCTGCGCCATTTATGAAGAGGAGTATAAGGAGTGACTTCTGCCCTCTTCCTTCCCATCCAGGTCTTGGGAACAACGTGGCAAGGATGTTTCTTATTGTATTATTCCCACTGGATAGAGGTGCAAAAGCTTACATAGCATCACCTCTGAAGCTGCTATTAACTTCTTGAAGAAAATGTTATCTCCACATGGCATTCCAGATTTTTTTATCCCTAATGATGGACTACAGTTTGCAACATGTGCTTCTAATCCTGTGCAGCATTGTCTGAATTTGTGCATGCCACAAGTTCCCCAAAATGCCCTCAGTCTAGCAGAGAAACTGAGTGAGGAGATACATTATAAAAGCCTTATTGAAGAAGAATGGCAACTTAGGTCATTCTGCTTAGGTATCTCTTCACATCTTGACACGATAGATTTTGCCCCATTTGAGCTTCTGATGGCCCACAGGCTAAAGATACAACTTCCTTTCTGGCCCTGCACCTTGCTACCAAATGGAAGACCATGATCAACCTAGGAAGAAGGAAGGGCTCATTTAGATAATGGCATATGGCTCAAGACCGTCTGATTTTTGTACAGGAGAGAGGGTACGGATTTGAGGTCAGAACCGTGTTGGTAATATAATTGAGATGCTAAGGCAACTGATGATATATCCGGTGAACGTACAGCCAGGAATCATTGGAAGGAACAAATCTGCTTTAATTTCAATGGACATAAAACCATTAAAAGCACAGGCAGAGTACTCTATACACCTACAGAACCACATAGGCTTTGTTTTTATCCTACCTTGTTTTGGTCCACCTTGTTGTCTAACAAGAGGCATACATGCGATGGGTTGTGAGAAGGCTCCTCTTGGATTTTTTTCGAAAGTATCCTAGAGCTTCACGTCGTTAGTGTACGCTTGACCTGGACCATTTGATGGACGACACGACAGCTCAGTGACTATCGCTGTGCTGTGCAGATACATGGATTTGGGCCTGTGGGAGTTTGTGCATTCTCCCCGTGCTTGCGTGGGTTTTCTCCGGGTGCTCCGGTTTCCTCCCACATCCCAAAGATGTGCTCTTAGGCTAATTGGGAAAACAAATTCTCCCTAAATTGTCTCAAATTTGGTTTTTAATCCATAGATCTATAAACATAAACAGGAATCACGGGTAGAGGTGGGAACATCGGGGTGGCGGCGCGGGCTCGTTGGGCCGAAGAGCCTGTTTCCCTTGCTGTTTTGTTCTTTGTTCTTCTTTGTCTGCATAGTGCGCAAGAAACAATACTTTTCGCTGTATACTAATACATACGACAATAATAAATCAAATCAAAAACATATGAGCAAAACCAGGAGTCTCAACCCCCCATCAAGGAACTCCACATTTGTTCAGGATGACTGGAGAAACCACCAAAGAGACTATGGATGATGTGTAGGAGAATGTGTGTGTGTGTACTTGTATGGAGATAAAGGCATGGGGAGAAAGACTTGGTGGGAGGGGATATATAGCATAAAGAGCTAACTCTAAGGATAAAGACTGAAGATGTGTGTAAAGCACTATATCATAGTGATATTACTCATTGAGAGAAGATGTGTGTGAAATATCTCAAGAGATGTGCTTTGGTTTTGTTTAACCTTTTTAGATAGTTAATATGTAAAATAAATGTTATTGTACGAAAGATCATTGCATCTGTTGCCTCTTCTGGAGTAAGGAGCCAATAATTCCTGAAGTAAATCCACACTAACAGAATTTCTATGATGAAAATGCTCCTTGTATTAGTGATGACTGTTCACACCAAGTGCAATACTTGTCAAGCATCAAGAAGTTAATCCCTCCTCGTGTTGCCAGTTATCCAACTGCAGACATCTACAGACACCTGTAATGTGAAGTAGTGGATCAGGTACATATCCATCAGAATTCTACATTGTGCAACATATATCTGAAACAATACCTACTTTATACAGAGCTGGAGCTCATCCATATAGTCAGGCTTCACTATAGCAAAGCTCCACTAAACAAACCTACCACAAGCATAAACAAATTACATTGGTGTTTGTTGTTGTTATTGAGTTTGACAGTTTTGCTGGATTATAAAAATAAAGAAATAACAAGAAAACTAGAAAGTGTAGATTGCTTCAAATTATTTATATTTTATTCAATATACATTGTTTCTATCTTATTAACAAGTCCAAAGAGATCTTCAGTTTCATGCAATGGCTGTGTGAAGTTTTGCATTTGCTTTTGTCTTTCTGAACTTATCCATCAAAAGAATGACTTGTTGTGTGCCTTTCATACTTCATCGTAAGAAACTTGCTCAACTTTTCCCAGACTTAAATGTCACATATTCAGTAATGAAACATAACCTTGGGGCTCCCCAGTTTTAGATTTAAGCGGGTAACATCCCCAAGATGCAGTCTAAAATCCCTCTTGGAACTTCCTAGGTAAACATTTACCCAGCAACTGCCCAGAAGTGCCAACTTCCTCTGGACAATTGTGCTCTGCTGAGAACCATCCGCATATGGAATTTAAATTGCTAACCTCAGGTGGTTCTGTCTGTGTTACATAGTTATTCAGAAAAAGTTATAATTAAAACCTAATTTCTGGGGAACTGTGGTAAACACTCAGACCTCCTGTCCCCACTTCCTGACTAACAAATCCCATACACTCTCCTTCTCCCTGGCCTTCCAATTTCAGTTGGACCTTTAAACTTACTTGCATAATGGCAGCAAGTGCTATAATGGCATGTCCTCCTTCAATTGAATGCTCTCAAACTTTGATACTGGTCTGAGTCAGAAGGTTGGATGAGACAGGTGTGGAAGAAACTTGGCAGTGTTACATGGCTATGGAGGGGTTTTCTGATGCTCATTACCTCTCCAAGGAAATCATGGCTCAATACCCTCATCACTCCTAATTGCTCATACAGGGACTTCATTTTCTATTATTCAATTTCTTGTAATTTTTCTCTGAAATTCCCTGTGTAGCATAGTGCTCTTTATCAGATGTCTTAGCAGGCTACAAGAGCGTACAGCATACTGGATTTGCTCTGCAACTGATTATCTTTCAGTTAGCCTTGGTCTGAATTCTATTGTTGTAACTGTGTTTGTCTTGGTAGATACTCCTTCAGTGTTTGTTATAGTAGGGTTGGTGTTATTTGAAAAATACCTAGTCTGACAAATTGTCAAAAACGGGTTTAATGTAAACAGGATTTTTTTGTAAAGAATTTATATATTACTTATTTATCATATCAGATCATATTAATTCAGTATCTTGCAACAAATTAAAAACGATATATAAGGGATTGCAAATGCTGCTGATTTCTGCTTGTTCATGGAATACTGACAAATCCATTATCAATCTGTTATTGCTTGTTCTGAATCTCAAATGAAATGCGCTATGTGCAGAGCCAATTATTCCAGTTGTGGAATACTTTTCACTGTTTACTAATACATGTGACAATAATAAATCAAATCAAATTGATACAGATACTCTTCTGGTGTTTATGAAATCTTTTTATATCAAATTTCAGCTGATGTGTTTGTCACAGAAACAAAGTCTGGTTGTCTACACACAGCTCAGGCACTGTAACCCATTATTTTACCTTCAACAGTTTATAGCATCAGTATGCCAGGATTACTGCTCCTGTTTGCTGTCAAGTGATCCTGTTGCTAGAAAGTGTGCGCAGATGTTCATCGGGATGGAATTAGACTCAGTTATGACATCCCTCAACTGACTAACTTGCTCATCTGTCTTGGCTCACAAATCAAAATTGGTCATTTGGACAAGATACTGGAAGACAGCCATCATCCGTAGAACTAAACAACAGTAATGGGAAAGGGCTTTGGGGGGAAACACTTCCTACATCTCCCCTTTCTTTTTAAAATCAATGCTTTGCTGGCTAGTTTTTGAAATGTACTTTCTTTCATTCTTTACTAAGATCAGTTCATGGTTTCTTTGTCATTGATTGAGATTCTATGTAATAATGAATAATTACATAGTTAAGAGTATAGATACTGCAAGCCAGAAGAGGGAGTACTTGAGCTGTACTTATTATAATGTTCCTTAGGAAGAATTCCTTCTGCACAAATATGTAATGGAATTTTAATTTTAGAAGAATTTGACATTTGTATAGCAGCTCGTACTCTCAATATGATATCTTGTTTTTATTTCTTCAAAACTAAACACATGCAAGATTCCGTTCAACTCCAAACTAATAAAATTTCACCCAAAGAATACAACTTTGAATAAACCAGCAGTCCAAGAATAATGTATACTACAGCACTTCTATACAACAGACATTCCCAATTATGTTCAACCACTATACATTTAGGTTAATCATCAATCTTATCAAGGTCTGGGATAACTACAGGGAGTATTATGTCAATAATTATATTCCATTTTATGTTAAATTTGCACACAAAATCAATCACTTAAATTTGAATTTTGCATAGAAATAGGATATAAACAAATTCCATTGTATAAGATCATTCAAACAATATTGCTTATTTAATATTCTTTGTCAGATCGGTCATGACAGAAGTGTCTACTTGGGTCTATTCAAAGTAGTTTGTCAACATAATCAACTTTTGCCCCATTCTCCAAAGTTTTCCACTTCTGGTTGGTCAGTCATTGCTGTCAGTTATGGTTCACTTCTCATTAGCAGAAGCAAGTGATGGTTGACAGCAATGACTGAGCAGCCAAAAGCAGAATACTTCCGTGGGCAGGATAGAAATTGATTAATAGGTTCACACTATCTTTCACCTCAAAAGTATTTTGCAATCAGATCCAAACTCTGAAGTTGGCCAAAGTCCATCTTTTGAAGATCTCTGAAGTATCTGATGTTCTGCTAACAGTAACATTAGCTTAGTTTACTTGGCAGCAGTCACACCTCTGAGACTGCTGTGCTTTCGAGTTCCACACTTAGGCTTGGGTGAATGTTCTAGACTGAAATTCAGTGCAGTACCGAAGAATTGCTGGGCTTCAGATGAGAAATGAAGCCAACATATTTACCTGTTCAAGTGGATGTTGTAAGTCTTATGACACTGGCTGAAGTGCTGGGATTCTCTCAACCAACACACTGAAAAACTGTTTATTCACCTCACTGGTGGTGCTTAGAATCATTAAATCTACAGTGCAGAAGGAGGTTATTTGCCACCTATGTAACATGACTGTTGGATTTAGCTAGATCCATTAAAACCACAATTCCTTGTATCATTCTAAAAAGGAAAATGTTATTTTATTTTCTTAACCTAAAATATTCTACTTAGAATCATAACATTTTACAACAATGAAAAAGGCTAAAAGCAAATTACTGTGGATGCTGGAGTCTGAATCCAAAAGAGAAAATGCTGGAAAATCTTAGCAGGTCTGGCAGCATCTGTAAGGAGAGAAAAGAGCTGACATTTTGAGTCCAGATGACCCTTTGTCAAAGCCAGCAATGAAAAAGGCTACATGGTTTTGTTAAATTAATCACAATATACTTATAATGTCACGATTATCATAGAATCCCATTTAGCCCATTGTGACTGCAATGACCACAATCCCACCCAGACCCCCACATATTTACATTGCTAATCCCCCTGACATTAAGGGACAATCAACCTGACCTGCACATCTTTGGACTGAGGAAACCAGAGCACCTGGGGAAAACAACGCAGAGCACCCGGGGAAAACGACGCAGAAAACAACGCATACTCACAATGTTGTTCGGTAGAGGGTTCCAGTATTTTGAATCAGTGACAGTGAAGGAACAGCCATATAGTTCCACATAGATGATGACTTAAGACCAGGACTAAACCTGGGTCCCTGGTGCTGTGAGAAGCAGTACTAATCACTGTGCCACTCTAATGCATTAATTATGTATGCGTTATTTTTCTTACTGATTAACATCAGCCCAGTAGTATCATTGTACTCAACCAGAAGTGCTGATTTCTCTGTAGGTGAGTGGGTGAAACCATATCTGCAAGCTCTGACCATTTCACACATCATGGTGAAATAATCAAAGCTACTTTTAGTTTTCAGTACAGCTCATTTTTACTGTTTTTAAGACAAAGTGTTTTCTAAGTTGAAATTTTATATGAATTTGATTTGATTCAATTTGAAATTCAATCTCAAGAATTTTAACATCTTTTGGGAACATTTCATTTCAGCATAGATCTGATTTTCTGTGGTTGTGATCATGGAAATCCTTGAATTTTTGCATTTGAACATCGAGCTGTTCTGGATTCTCATCTAGAGTTTAATTCTCAGCATCAGTGACTCCTAGTTTTGAATACTTCCACTTAAAATCCTCAGCCTATTTGTATGATCTTTCCCGTATCTTTTTAAATTCTTCTTTAGGATGCAAGCACTGCTGATTAGGCCAGCATTTATTACCCATCGCTAATTGCCCTTGAGAAAATGGTGGTGAGCTATCTTATTGAACCACTGCAGTCCATAGAATGTAGGCATACTCACAATGCTGTTCGGTAGAGGGTTCCAGTATTTTGAATCAGTGACAGTGAAGGAACAGCCATATGGTTTCAAAACAGAATGATGTGTGGCTTTGCAGAGGGGCCTTTTGGTGATGGTTTTCCAATGGGTCTGCTACCCTTGTCCTTCTAGGTTGACGTTATAGAAATCATGGGTTTGGAAGATGCTTTTGAAGCCTTGTTGAGTTACAATGTATCTTTCAGATAGTGAACACTGCGACAGTGCTGGAGGGAGTAGATGTTTAAATTGATGGATAGGGTGGCAATCATGTGAGCTGCTTTGGCCTGTGTGGTGTCAAGTTTTTTGAGTGTCATTGAATTTGCAAGTGATGGGTATAGCATCACAATTCTGACTTGTACTTTGCAAATGGTGGAAAGGAGGTGAGTTACCTGCTTCAGAATTCCCAGCCTCTGACCTGCTGTTGTATCCACAGCATTAATATTGGTTAGACAAGTTCAGTTTCTGGTCAACAGTAACCCCTTGTGTGTTGATTATGTTGGGTTTAGTGATGGCAGTGCCATTGAATATCAAGGGAAAATGGTTACATTCTCTCTTGTTAAAAATGCTCATTGCCTGGCACTGATGTTGTGTGAATGTTACTTGACACTTAGCTCAAGTCTGAATGTTAGCTCTTTAACTAGTTTTATCACTTGCCTCTGAATCCTTCAAATCCTCCAATTAATATTGCTTGGAGAACATACATTCCTCCTTCACCTCATCGGTGCTGACCATGCCTTTAACCGCCTCTATCCCATGTATTGGCAACTTCTCCCTAAATCCTCAATCTCATCAACTCCCAGTCCTCCTTTAAAATGTTCCATTAAACCAAGTTTTTGATCAGCTATGCTAATATACTTTCAATGCGTCATCCATTTCTGTGCGCACTTTAAGAATTTCTCAAATTTTTGTGTCCTTGTACGTTAACAACACCTTATAGTTTTCGCTAACTGATGTCAATTGTCTTCCCTTCAATAAATGGATCTTTTAAATAAAGCTGCCGGGTTATAAAATTAAAGGTTGTTAGTCTGAGCAGTCACATGCTGTAACCATTTTGCCTGTGATGTGTTAATTCATATTGGATCATGGCTTGAAATCTACACTTTTTTGCAGCCCATGTTACTTGCAAAGGGGATTAGTTAAGCAGTGTGGGATAACCAAAATACAACTGATACCAATTGGTGGACAAAGCAATAGTTATAATTGGAATGCTATTTGTTACTTCTGGAGTTGAGGACATACTTTTTTTATAACTGAGCGCAGGGTACATCCAAAGCACAGGAACCTTAAACATAACGTAAGTTGCGTATATAAAACAACTTGTGATGCTATTCATTAGTTTGATTTTGAGAACTTCTGAAGGTAGATATGTTTTACAGTTTCAAGTGGATTTAACATAAGGAACCATTCAAGAAATTGAAATTTCTAACATGTCATAACATATTTAGTCTGGATAGATTTAGGTACTGGAACTAATGAATCATTAAGTGATATATTTAAATATATATTTTCTTCGATATAGTATAGGACCACACACAGGTTTTAGGCATATTAAGTTATTCCTGAGTTATTCAATGTATCATGCACAAACTTAATGAAAAGGCAAGACGTAATGAGAACAAAAATGTGCTGATATGTATTCTAACTAAGGTTATACGAAATTCATTATATGAAGTTCAATATGTCAAATTAAGTAATTACACTTGTATGGTGTTTATTAGTCGCAAATCCAAGTCTGACACTGGTCATTGAGAGAGCGATCTCTTAATCGTTTCCCATGAAAAACGGGTGGTTGTAGATTAAAGGGTTATTGTGACTTATGTCATCTGTATGTCTCGAACTTATTTTTACAATGAGCATTAATTAATTCAGAGATGCAGACACTTCTCCCAATGAGAGAATATACCTGAATGTTTCTGTATTAAACACTATGATTCATATCTAATGCAATAGTTTGTTTTTCAGCTGTGTTGTGAAGGCATTTTTATTTGTTCATGGTATGCAGGCATTACTCATTTATTTAGTGCTGTTTTAAGAGTTAACCACAGTGCTATGGATCTGGAGTCATATATAAGCCAGTTAATGATGACAGATTTCCTTCCCTAAAGGACATTAGTGAACCAGATGGGTTTTTATGGCAATTGACTGGTTTCATGGTGATCGTTAGACTTTTAATTCCAGATTTTTATTCAATTTAAATTTCATCATCTACCATGGTGGAATTTGCCAAGCCCCTAAGCATTATTCGATTAGTGGTCCAGTGACAACTCTATGCCACTGCCTACCCTTAAAATCAATTTAAGATTATCAGTTGGATTTGCAGTGTGGCTCAGTAACACGTGCTAGGAGCTTATAAAACAGGTCTCTGTCCTTTGAAGGCAGAAGGAACATGTCCTTCCTTTACACGTTTTTCAACTAAACAAAAGCTTGGCGGATAGCCATTCTCTGGTTCACATCCCATGGAAATCCTCAGTCTCAACCTGTTTGGAATGAATTTGAATAAGAGCTTGGCTGTCAACTGTTCATTGTTGCATTCTCCAAGGCAACACCTCTACTAATCAAAGTCCACCTGCCAGACAATCATTATCCCCTTCTCATGCAGTGAGGTGAGAGTGACGGCCCTTGACATCAAGTCCACACTTGACCAAGTGTGGCGTCAAGAAGCCCTAGCAAAATTGGAATCAGTAGGTATCAGGGTGCAAACTTTCCATTGGTTGGAATCATATTTGGCACATAGGCAGATGGCTTATGGTTGTGGGCATCAGTCATCTCAGCTCTAGGACATCCCTGCAGGAGTCCCCTAGGACAGTGTCCTAGGTCTAATCATCAACTGCTTTCCTCCATTGTAAGGTCAGAAGTGGGGATGTTCACGGATGTTCAGCACTCTTCGTGACTTCTCAGATACCGAAGCAGTCCATGTTCAAATGCACCGAGATCTGGACAATTTCCAGGCTTGGGCTGATAAGTTGCAAGTAATATCTGCGCCACACAAATGCCAGGCAATGACCATCGCCAATAAGTCACTGTAACTACCACCCTTGACATTCAATGGTGTAAAGACAGTAGGAAGTCTCACAGCACCAGGTTAAAGTCCAACAGGTTTATTTGGTAGCAAAAGTCACTAGCTTTCGGAGTGCTGCACCTTCGTCAGGTAAATGGGAATTCTGTTCACAAACAAGGCATATAAAGACACAAACTCAATTTACAATATAATAGTTGGAATACGAGTCTAATCAAGCCTTAAAGGTACAAACAATGTGATTCATCGATCAGAAATTCAACTGAACTTGCAATATGAACACTGGCTACAAGAGCAGATTAGAGGCTAAGAATGTGGCGACAACTGACTTGCCTCTTGACTTCCCAAAGCCTGTCCATCAATATCTAAAATGCAAGTTAGAAATGTGATGGAACATTCCCCACATGCCTGGATATATGCAGCTCCAGGATCACTCAAGAAGCTTAATACCTTCCAGGACACAGCAACCTGCTTGATTGATAATACATCCACTCCCTCTACCACCAACTCTCAGCAGGATCACTCTGTACTATCTACAAGATACATTGCAGAAATTCACCAAAGATCCTTAGACAGCATCTTCCAAGCTTATGACTACTTCCATCCTGAAGGCTAAGGGCAGCAGACACATGGAAATACTACCACCTGCAAGTTTCCCTCCAAGCCACTCATCATCCTGACTTGGAAATATGTTGGCATTTCTTCGCAATCACTGGGTCAAAGTCCTGGATTTTCCATTCTAATGGCATTGAGGGTCAACCCACAGCACATGGACTGTAATGTTTCAAGAAGGTGGTTCACCACCGCCTTCTCAAAGGCAACTAGAGATGGGCAATAAATGCTGGCCAGCCAATAACACTCTTGTCTCACAAATGAACAAAAAAAATTGTTCTTTTTACAATAGATATTCTTGTGAACTGTCCTGATGAATGCAAGACAAAGAACTTTTGCAGTGTGTCTTTTTCAATACTTTTGAACTGTACTAATTGTTAAAATGTAGGAAATTTGCCAGTCAATTTGTGCACAGCAAGCTCACATAAATAGCAATATTCTGGGGGTCACCATTGTCCAGAAATTTAACTGGCCCAACTGTATAAATAGTGTTGCCAAAAGGGTGACATGGTAGCACAGTGGTTAGCATTGCTGCTTCACAGCTCCAAGGACCTAGGTTCGATTCCTGGCTTGGGTCACTGATTGTATGGAGCTTGCACATTCTCCTCATGTCTGCGTGTGTTTCCTTCCACAGTCCAAAGACATGCAGGTTAGATTGATTGGCCATGCTAAAAATTGCCCCTTAGTGTCCTGAGATTCGTAGGTTAGAGAGATTATCGGGTAAATATGGAGGGATGTGGGGTTAGGGCCTGGGTGGGATTGTGGTTGGTGCTGACTTGATGGGCCAAATGGCCTCTTTCTGCATTGTAGGGTTTCTATGATTCTATGGTTTCTATGAAAAGAGCAGGTCAGAGGTTGTGAATTCTATGGTGACTAACTCACCTCCTCACTCGTCAAAAATTGATTACCATCTATAAGCCAAAAGCATGATGGAATATTCTCCCCATGTCTAGATGAGTATAGTTTCAACAGCACTTAAAGTTCAACATGGTCCAGTATAATGCGGCCTTCTTGATTGGCACCTCATCCACCACCTTAAGCAGTCAATCCCTCCACTTCCAGCAGATAGTGGCAGTATCTACTGTCTACGGGATATAATACTGCAACTGCTAAGTATTCTTTGACAACACTTTCTAGATTCATGACTTTTATTATCTGGAACAGTGTTGCCAAACCTTTTCCTACTGTGACCTCATTTTAATGTTTGAAAATTGGTTCCAGATTGAAAATGGAGGTGTAGAATGAAGAATTTGTTGGGGAGGGATGGGGAAATTGTTGAGCAAAGGCTAATTGTTTTGTTCAGGATATATTGTATGTGTGTTTGTCACAGTGCATGTGTGTGCGTACATGTGCGTATATCAGTGGGTGTGTGTGTCACGGTGTATGTATCTGTATGTGTGTGTTACAGTACATGCGTGTCACAGTGTATGTATCTGTATGTGTGTTTCACAGTTTGTGTGTATGTGTCACTGTGTATGTTAGTATGTTAGTGCATGTATGTGTCACTGTGTGCGCCATTCTGTAAGTGTGTGCATTCTATAAGTATGTGTTCAAAGTACCTCCTCCATTGCGAACATGTCTAAAAAAGTAATTGATTAACCAATGGAGCGCTGAACTAAATAGGCACTGAAGGAATAGCCAATCAGAACAGTAAAAAGCTGTGCCATTGATGAATGATGTGGGGTGGTGGGGGGTGGTGTTGGAATGATTCACATCCTGGCTAGATTCCATGCTCACCAGTCACCACTGAGCTCAACACCCCAAATGATCAGTGATCTGCATATGAACCCCTGACCTTGAAGGACAAGATGTAGCGATGCTGATGTTGGACTGGCAAAAACACAATAAGAAATCTCACAACAGGTTAAAGTCCAATAGGTTTATTTGACAGTAAACCCATCACTCAACAATCACCAGGCACGACTGTTCCCTTCCTGTTGACGAACACTTCAGCTGTCATGGGCATTTGGCCTCTGATTTTCTGGTGAGCGTTCTCCAAGGTGGCCTTGGCACACGACAGCGCAGAGTTGTTGAGAAAAGACTGATAGCCAAGTTCCGCACACGTGAGGACGGTCTCAACTGGGATCTTGGGTTCATGTCGCACTATCTGTAACCCCCATGACTTGCCTGGGCTTGTAAAATCTCACTTACTGTCCTGTCTGGAGACAATACACATCTCTTTAACCGAATGCTCTCTCCACCCACATTGTCTACATCTTTAAGACTTGAATAGCAGGTTAGCTATAAAGGCTCGCATTTTAATTAGTATCCTGTAAACTTTGTGTGCTGTTATATGCTCTGTCAGAGACCGCTACTCTCCACTCACTTGACAAAGAGGCAAATCCCAAAAGCTTGTAGGTTTACTATCAAATAAATCTGTTAGACTTTAACCTGGTGGTGTGAGACTTCTTGAAGGACAAGGTTAGATGTATGGGAATGCTATCATCTGCAAGTTCCTCTCCAAATCACACATTTCCTGACTTGGAACTATATTGCTGTTTCTTTGTTATTACTGGGTCAAAATCCTGGAACTCCTTCCCTAACATTAATGTAGGTCTCCCTACATCACTTGATTTGCTGTGGTTCAAGTAGGTGGCTCACCACCACCTTATCAAGGGCAGTTAGGCATAGACAACAAGTGTTGGCCTTACCAGCAGCAATCATAATCTCATGAAAATATAAAAGGGCACATTACAGAATGAGCTACCTATTAGATGAGGAAAATAAATTCATTATAGATTTTTACTCTTGCAGTTGTAAAAGTGAGTAAATTGTTATTAACTATGTGTTGTGATTTGTAAACTGGGACAATAGCTCTGTAATTCTGCTTATTTGGATCTGGTTTTGGTTATTATTGCTACATACAATATGTACATTATACAAAATGGTTGTGGTTTCTGTAAGACCTCTGACAATGTGGCAGCTAAAATCCTGGAAGTTGATAATAGTGTCAAAGGGCACAAGGGTGCTGAGCAATGCATTCATTTATACTGTGCTCCATTATACTGCAAAAACATTGGGTAGTGGGAAACTAAGGAGGAGATAAGAGGTAGTGGAAAGATGTATAAGAGCTGTGAGTGATGTTGAACAGAGCTAGTGTGGACAAAAAGTGAAAAGAATTTTGCGAATTAATAGACTAAAATATAAACGTGGGAATAGTTTGAATTAGATTACTAAATATGCTGAATGAGATTCCCTTTTTAGACTGGTTTTAATTATATAGTGTAGCTCAAGATCATAAAGTGCATTTTTGATGTTTTCTGATTAGAATTGAAGCAATGACAAATAGTTAAAGAAACTTTCATAATTCTCAACAAATGTACATTCCCTTGAGGAATAAAAATTCTACTGACAGAGTGATGCAACAGTGGCTAACCAGAGAAATTAAAGATGGTGATAGATTAAAAGAGGCTTACAATGTTGTAAGCCTGAAGAAAAATTTAAAGTTTGTTTATTAGTCATAGGTAGGCTTATATTAACATAGCAATGAAGTTACTGTGAAAATCCTGTAGTTGCCACACTCCAGCACCTGTTCGGATACACTGAGGGAGAACTTAGCATGGTAATCTTTGCACCTAATTAGCATCTCTTTTGGACTGTGGGAGAAAACTGGAGTGCCTGAAGGAAATCCACGCAGATACGGGAGAACATGCAAATTCCAGACAGACAGTGACTTAAGCTGAGTCAGAGGGTCATCTAGACTTGAAACATCAACTGTTTTCTTTCCTTACAAATGCTGTCAGACCTGCTGAGATTTTCCAGCATTTTCTCTTTTGGAACCTCAGGGCAAGGTCACAGCACCCATTGAGGTTAGGCCTCCTAAGAGGTCCTGGGTGCACAAATCCTCTTTGAAGATTTGGTTCCAAGGAGTCTGGTTGAAACTGGGGAAGATACAAACATAATGTCATTTTCTGTTATTCTGGCTGAGTATCTCTTGATGGGTTTTGGGTCATAATGATTCTCAAACATTGTTGAAGTTGAGCACTTCAGTTCGCTACACAAGACAGGTCTTGGCTGATCCCTATTGGTTTTTGACCTGTAGTAACCTTGGTCTGTCTGCATTTCATCAGGTCTTGCTTCCAGAAACTTTTTGGGTGTTAACTTAGAGTATCCAATGTTATAGAACATAGAACGTAGAACATAGAACATTACAGCACAGAACAGGCCCTTCGGCCTTCGATGTTGTGCCGACCAAAATAAAAAGCAATGCCCCTCCAAACTAAACCATTCCCTTCTCTTCCATATACTTATCAATTAACCTCTTAAACGCCACCAAACTTGGCGCATCTACAACAGCTGCAGGCAGGGCATTCCACTCCCTAATCACTCTTTGAGTAAAGAACCTACCTCTGATATCCGTCCTATAACTCATACCCCTTAATTTAAAGCTGTGTCCCTCGTGCTAGCTTTCTCCATCCTAGGAAAAAGGCTATCACTGTCCACCCTATCTAAACCTCTAATCATCTTATATGTTTCAATAAGGTCCCCTCTTAGCCGCCTCCTTTCTAACGAAAACAACCTCAAATCCCTCAGCCTCTCTTCATAAGACCTGCCCTCCATACCAGGCAACATCCTGGTAAACCTCCTCTGTACCCTCTCCAATGCCTCCACATCTTTCTTATAATGTGGGGACCAGAACTGCACACAATACTCCAAGTGCGGCCGCACTAGAGTTTTGTACAGTTGCAACATGATGCTGCGGCTCCTAAATTCAATCCCCCTACCAATAAAAGCTAAGACTCCATATGCCTTCTTAACAACTTTATCCACTTGACTGTCTACTTTCAGGGATCTATTGACACATACACCAAGATCCTTCTGTTCCTCAACACTATTAAGAGCCCTACCATTAGCCCTATACTTTACACATTTATTGTTCCTGCCAAAGTGCATTACCTCACACTTTTCCACATTAAACTCCATTTGCCACCTCTCGGCCCAGCTCTGCAACTTGTCCAAGTCACTCTGTAAACTATAACACCCCTCTTCACTATCTACCACTCCACCAACTTTAGTGTCATCTGCAAATTTACTGATCCATCCCTCAATACCCTCATCCAGATCATTTATAAAAATTACAAACAGCAGGGGCCCCAAAACAGACCCCTGAGGCACACCACTCGTCACCGAACTCCACGATGAATATCTCCCATCAACCACCACCCTCTGTCTTCTATCTGCCAGCCAATTCCTAATCCAATTAGCTAAATCACCCTCTAGGTGATTATGTTGGGCCTCACTGTTTATGTTGTTAGCCACCTAAATTATATTATAAACGGTCCTGCACCTTCATTTAGTCTCCTCCCCCTTCAAATCTGCACTTATCATTCTTTTGCTCACAAAGTACTGCACTATCTCTTACTTCCCTTTCCTGTCTAAAGACCAACGAGGTCTTGGAGAACTGCCCTTTTCCCAGATCCATGCTCTTGTCTCCCAAATTCATGCCCATCTTTCCTGGTAGTTCAAGTTTGAGTCCCTCCAAACATTTTTTCCATCTTGCCACGATACTGAAACAACTCTTAGAAAAATCAAAAGTGGCAATCTCTGTGACAGTAACTAGGGCAAAACAAACCTCCTCTTTTTGACCTGCCTGCAACTGTTGACATGATTGATCACACCATCCTCCTTAAACACCTCTCCCCTATCATCCAGTGATGTGCCTCTGCTCGTCTGATTTCATTATTACCCCTAGAATTATGGCCAGAAAATCGCATATTGTGGCTCTAACGTATTCTGTTCCCTATCCATCAAATCCAATCCCTTCCTGAACAATAGGTTGAGATGAAACAAGACTGTTTGCAACTTTGACCCTAAGATGATCTTCTATCACCAAAATTCTACCTCCATAATGTGCCCCGAGGTCATCCAAACTCTGCCCTTTTCCTAACTCCTCATTTTCAAATCCTTCCATGGCCTTGCCCCTCCCTTTCCTTATAATCTCCTTCAGTCCTACAACTCTTTGAGATCTCTAAATTCTTCCACATCTGGCCTTTTGCACATTCTTCCGTTGGCAGCTGTTCTTTCAGCTACCCATCAGCTAGCTAAACATTGGAATTTTCTCTCTGAACCTCTCCATCTCGCTGGTTCCTTCAAACTTTATCAAGCTTTTGGTCATGTATACACACATTGAATGGAGCTTGCTGGAGCAATTCAGCAGGCCCAGCAGCATCTGTAGGGAGAGAAAACAGTTTGCATTTTGAATCTGTCTGACTCTTTGTTCTGATGACATTTTTATTCTTTCTAATACTCAAATTAATTGCCATTGCAACATTTTATGCTCTGTGGGGCAAGTACCATCATTGGAAACATTTTAAAAGCAGGTTATCTTACACATAATTTCTGAGAATATGATCCAATCCTGGCTTAGTTCATGCTGTATGTGGGAAATATCATCTATCTAAGAATGCTTTACAAGCTAGGTAATTTTCTTTTTAACTGCTAAACAGTCTATAGCATGGCTAATAAGATCTGCTTATGTTTACCTACCCATGCAGATGGACTTGATAGATATCTGAGGGATACTTTCTAACATTTACATGGAGACTATAGTATATAACTGAAATGTGAGCTACAACCAGCCTGGCTTACTTACTACAGCATAATAGCTACATTCTGCACCAGCTTAACTGAATCCACTTAATTCTTGCTGCCCCTGAGGTAGCTCCTAAGTTAGGTTTTCTAAAGATTCCATTTTAAACAGGCCCCAGTGCAAGTTAAATATCAGGAAGTTAGGATTAGGGAGGGAAGCTTGGACAGTTTACAGGACTATGGGTTTAGGGAATGCATATGTTACACAAAGGACTTCTGGAATAAGCCATGGAATGGTTATAGCACAGAAGGAGATCATGTGACCCATTGTCTCCATGCCAGCAAGAGCAACTCAGTTAGTCCTACTCCCTGCCTTTTCCCTATAGCTCTACAATCTTTCTCTTCAGATAATTATCCAATTTATTTTTGAAAGCTACAAATGAGTCTGCCTCCATCACACTGTCAGGTAGTAACTGCATGCCAGATCCTAACTGGCTATTGTAAAAACAAGATTCTCATATCGCCTTTGGCGTTTTTACTATTCATTTTAAATTGTTGTCCTTTGATTTTTTTGACTCTTCCACCAATGGGAACAGTATCTTCCTATCTACAACATTTAGATCCCTTATGATTGTGAACACCTCTAACAAATCTCTTTTCCCTAACGAAAGCAATCCGAGCTTCTCCAACCTATCTACGTAACTGAAATTTCCCATTTCTGCAGCCATTCTGATATACCTTTTCTGCTCCCTCTGTAATATCTTTGCATTCTTCCTAAAGTGTGGTGCCTAAAATTGGGCACACAACTCCAGCTGAGGTCAAACCAGTATTTTATAAGAATTCACTATAACTTCCTTGCTTTTGTGCTCCATGGCTTAGATTTTCAATGAGTCAGGATGATTTAGTAGCCCATTAAAAGCGGCATCCAGGCCCAATTCCATCATTGCCAATCCAATTCCCAAGGTTTCCAAGTTTCGACAGGACATTTGAAGAATTCAAGTCAAAAGCCTATACTCTGCACTCCTGACCTGACTTAGTTTGTTGTGAGGGTAGGCATTTCATTGAAGGCAATTCACGGTACCTCAAAGGACGTTGTGACTATAGTGAGGGGACCTTCTGAAATGTGCGTTCAAAACCTCTACTGTAAATTTCACAATGTTTATTTACACAAAGTTAGGAAATTTCTGGGGTTTGCAGTTATTGTTATTGATACTTTAAAGATTCTGGATTGTAGGCTCTTTAATTGCGCTGTATTAAAAATTAGTTTTTTTGAGAAGCTGGAAAGTTATCAGTGAACCGCTATTCTTTTTAAAGCTTTATTTAACATCCTACTGTCACTATAGCCATGCACCATTATTTCTGTACAGTGATAAATGGGCACAAATGTGCCATAACCTGGCATGGGGGACATGAGAGGCCATGGATGTTGGGTGGTGGGGCATAACTTGTCATGGATGGGTAGTGTGTGTGACATGAGGACTAGAGGGCCTTATTTTTTAACTTGGACAAGATCCTACATTAGGCTTTTTAAACGACCCACTGCAACTGACAGCCCCTGTAGTTACTTTTGACCTCTTTCTTGGGTCATCACACTCGTCTTTAGGCAACGAATATCCCATGTTTGTGGGCACTTTCTCATGAGGCGTGTAGGCCAAACCAGGAATTTTCCTGACTCCCACTACCATCCTCAGCGATGAGAGTAAAGCACACAACCTTGAAATCTTATTAACCACATTCCGATCCTGCTTTAATTATTTCTGCACATTTACCTCCCACCCCTCTGCTGTTACACCCAATATCTCGACTGCCTCCTCTTTCTCTATGGTTTTGGCAGTGTTTTATTTCTTGTTAAAATATTTCAACCATATCCTCTTCCCCCATGCATAAACCCTATCATTGGTCTTTTTTTGCCCTGTTCCTTTTACTACCCATTTACCATTTAACTACCTATTAGAAGACTTTTGAATTCCCATTTGTATTAGCTGCCAGTCTCTGCTCAGATCTTTTTATGAATTAATTCAAGGGATGTGGGCTTAAATGGTTAGGTTAGCATTTATTGCCCTTCTTGAATTGCTGTTGAGAAAATGATGAGCTGTCATCTTGAACTACCACAATTCATGTAGCCTAGGTACACCCATAGTGCTGTTAGGGAGGGAGCGCCAAAATATTGACTCCATGACAGTGAAGGAATGGTGATAAATTTCCAAGTACAGTGGGTGAATGTTTGTGGAAAGGATGCCAATCAAATTGCTTTATCTTGGATGATGTTGTGCTTTTTGAGTGTTGTTGGAGCTGCACTGATACAGGCAAGAGGAGATTATTCTATCACACTCCTGATTTGTGCCTTGTAGATTGTAGACAGTGGTGAGTTACTTGATGCAAGATTCCCACCTGCTGACCTGTTCTTGTAGCGACAGTGTTTATGTAGCTAGTCCAGTTCAGTTTCTGGTCATAGTAAACCTCACAATGATGTTAGTGGAGGATACAGCAATGGATAATGCCATTAAATGTCAAGAAGCTATGGTTAGATTCTGTTTTGTTGGAGACAGTCACTGCATGGCACTTATGTGCCATAAATGTTACTTACTCCTTGTCAGCCCAAGCCTGGATATTATCCAGGTCTTGCTGCATTTGGACATGAATTGTTTCAGTATCTGAGGACTCGAGAATGATGCTGAACATTGTGCGGACATCGGCAAACATGTCCACTTCTAACCTGGAAGGAAGGTATTGATGAGGGATCTGAAGGTGGTTGGGTCTCGAACAATTGGCTTTTTGCTTCTCTTATTTCTTTTCTGTCTTCCACTTTGAGCTTTCTATAATCGGTATGGCATAGTTCTCACTTGCACTATTAACCTAACGTATGTCACACATAGCCATTTTCTGCTTTATTCAACTTTCTATCTTTCATCATTCAGAAAATTTGGTTTTGTTTGTTCTGTCTTATTTCAAAATAGATTTGGGTACCTTGATTGTACCCAAAGTACCCAGCTGGCAGGGGTGTACACAGAGATCTTCAGCTTCTGTTTACAACAACATGAGGTTCCTATCTGCTTCAGGGAAGCGACCATAATCTTAGTACAAAGAAAAGCCAAGCAGCACATTTTAATACTATTGTCCAGTGCCTCTAACATCCATCATTATGAAGTGCTTCAAAAGACTACTCATAGCAAAAATCAATTCTGGCCTTCCGGACTCCTGGATCCACTACATTTTGCCTACCACCACAATAGGTCCACAGTAGACACCATCTCCCTGGCCTTGGAACATCAAGATAACAAAGACAACTGTGTCAGATTTCTATTTATTAACTACAGCTCAGCCTTCAACACCATTATTCCTACGAAACTTATCTCCAAACTCTGTGACCTAGGGCTCGGCTTCTCCCTCTGCAACTGAATCCTGAACTTCTTGCTTTAAGTTGATCTTTCTCTACAGCCTAGCTATGACTGTAACACTACACTCTGCACTCTCTCTTTTCCTTCGCTATGAACGGTATGCTTTGTCTGTATAGCATACAAGAAACAATACTTTTCACTGTGTACTAATACATGACAATAGTAATAAATCAAATTAAAAGTCTTTCCTTTTAAATGCGACCCATTATTATATTAATTTTGCCTGCCAAGCTTTAATTTGAATTTACCTGGGCCAGATTCATTTGCGTTTCATTGAAATTGGCTCATTCCCAATTAATTATTTGTGTCTGGGTTGCTCTTCACCCTTCTTGACCATTCTAGGCCTAATGTTGAAAATATCATAGTAGAAACATACTGATATAGAAAACTCTCAGAAACTCTTCATCGCCTTTGCCTTACAATATTAGAAATAAATTTTATATTTCGTAATTACAGTTTCCCATTTTAACTCTAGTTTTTTTTTCCGATCCATGAATTCCTTGCAAATTTGTTCCTTTGTTCTCACCAGTTGATGGCCTGTAGAATATGTCAGTAGTATAATGGTACTGCTTATTGTTTATTAACTCTTACCAAATAGATTCTGGCCTTGATCCCTCCAGGACATCCTCTTTACAGGGAAAGACTATTGATGGATAGTCTAAATGAGGTTAAATGAGCCCATGAGAGAGTTTGATGTATTTCTGTAGAGAGAATGGGTTATAGGATTTGGCAAGAAAGAAGAAGCCTTGGTGGACCTGGCAGATGATTTTTTTCCTCTGCTTTAAGAATCTTTCATTTTGAGTTGGTTGTTGACAATTTTTATTTCCAAGGTACTCAAAGTGCAAATGTCTACTAAAAAAACTCCACTCTGATCTGGACATAATCAACAGTTACTGACACGTAATTATTTTTACATTGTTGAGAGTGGTAATATTTTGCTCTGCAGCTAAGATCCAATACAGGTACATTCAAAGAGATTCATTTACATCCTCTTGTCCTTAAATTATTGTAAAGAACAGTTAAAGAGTGCTGTTCTAAAAGATCATACTAAAATTTTGCAGCACAAAGGGAAGTACCAACTTAGTCATAAACAATGCCACTGTGATCATTATGGACAAAAGGTTTGAAGCAGCTTTGAAATGTGAGATACAACAATTTAAGATTGAATTTCAGTGGATGAAAGTAATTGAATACAGTGGCATTGTATTTTATTCTTGTGTCAGAAAACGCCAAGTCCTTCGGCTGCATTTGTGCCAACTTTCTACAAATCGCATTACAAAATGAATAAATTAGTATCTAACATCTGTGGCGTTAACTGAATCTTTAAAGTGTATTTTGTATGTTTTGTATGAAAGAGAAAAATAAACGCAAAATTTTGCCAAAATTTTCTGACGGATGTAGCTAATGTAGAAATGTTAAACTATTTTGGAATTAAACCTGCCTTCAGTACACTCTTGTGAATTGAGACCCCTCTAAAACAAACATATGTCTTGATTTAATCTAGATGATGACCATCCTAGGTCTAATGTTGAAAATATCATACCAGTGGCAAAAAAAAATCTGATACTAATTTCTTCTATCTTGAAGGCATGTGCCTTGCAACAATCAGTAACTTTCCCTTTTGTTTTGCAGTGTGGGAACTTTGCAGTTCTGGTGGATCTTCATATTTTGCCTCGAGGAACGAGTAAAGACACCAGCTGGTTTACCGAACACCACAAGGAGGTACAACAAATCTACTTTCTACTTCAAAAAAAAGCAGCTAGCCGCAGGGAAAGAACAGAACTACAATAATGTATTTATATCTAGGGCATTGTTAAGAAGGTGGTATTATGAGTTACACCTGAATTCTCAACAATTCTTGTGATATTTGAAGCCTGTGATGTGTTTTATTTCAATGGATCCCTCAATGCTTCCTTTTTTATTGATTTTAATATTTTGGCAAACTATAAAATTAACTTACAGAATCTAGCACGTCTGATTTAGCCAATAAGATTATTTATATGTGGATAGATCAATTATTTAGTGAACTATAGTGGCATAAAAAACTTTGGCCCAAATTTTGCGAGAGACATTAGGTGCTTGGACTGTTTAACCAATTTGTGCACATTTTGGCCGTAGAGTTTTCACTGCAAGATTGCTGGAAATGCAAATTGAGAGCAGCAAGTACAACAGGGCATCTAGGATCTTGATAAACAACAAGATAAAGAAATGACCTCCTTAACCAACAAGATTTAAGGATTGAGTGCAGGATGAGCTAGATTGGGTGAGTTCAGGTGCAGAAACTCAAATAAAGAGAGGGAAATAATGTTTGTATTAAAGGAGACAAAGGCAAAGTAAGAAAATATATAAAAAAATAAAATTTGGTATTTTAAAATATGCCCTAGAACAATTTATCACCTGAAGATAAATCACAACACTTCTTTAATTGTTTTTTTTAGCAGCAGATATTGATTGGAGTTATTAACAATGATCAGCCTTTATTTTTCCCTCCAAGCTTTATTTTTTCTAAGTCCTCTAGGGCATTAAATACTGGCCTAGCCAATAATGCCCACATCCCATGAATGAAGAAAAAGTTGTCCACACGATTATCTGGAATACGCTGCAGAGGCAGCAAACATACTGTGCACAAGCAATGCATCCTTCAATATGTGCTCACGTGTAGCCACATGGCAATCTTAATGGCATCAAATAGGCTGCCCAGAGCAAAGAAATATTAGAGAGAATGTTGGTCCATTGTTAATTGCAAGATTTGGCTGATTGAGCACTTAATATGCTAATTCAGTAAAGCTATAACATTCAGATGGAGGTTGAGCATGAAATGCCATACTCACAAAACTAAGGACAGAACAGTGCAATTTGACAACAACTTGTGATTCCCAGTTCACAAGCTACTTCTTTCTACACTTTGCTGGTCAATTTGGGTGTTAAAAATTGCATTGTGTTTAGATATTTATTATTTTTCAGAAAGATCTGGCTACTTTTTTAACCTAACTTTATAGCAGTTGAATTTTCAAGTATATTATGAATACTTGGGTTTCATAGTGGAAAGCGTATCCTTGTGATGCAATGGGTAGCATCCCTGCTTCTGAGCCGGAAACTCTGGATTCAAGTCCCACTCCAGGATTTGATGACCAATTTATATTATGCGGCCAAACAGATTGAGTATCACCGTGCAAAATTTGTCCAACATGCCAATGGCAAGTGTTAAGAGTAGGAAAGGCTCCATGCCTAATGTGGAGTGGCATCTCCTCAAGCTGTAAGCCTCGGGAGACAGGCTAAGGACCTGTTTCAGGAAAACAATTGCTATGGGAACCGATGATAGTCTGCCTTGTAGACCACTGGGTGCTGAAAGTGGAACAACAGCAGTGGTATAATGGTTGTGTTACTGGAATAGTAATCACCCTGACAATTTGAATTCAGTTTTACAATTTCTTATAAAAACCCATCTTGTGGAGTCTGAGTGTCACTCCAGTCCCTCACCAATGCGATTCACTCTTAACTACCAGCTGAATACTGATACATTTCACTCTAAACTGCCATCTAAAGTGGCCCAGCAAATCACTTTGTTGAAACAGACAGTTACCAGAAGTTCAAGGAAAGTCAGCGTCACCTCAGAGCAGCTAGGGATGGATAATGAATTTGTTTTTTTTTAACCAGCCAGCTCCCATGAATGAATAATATAAATAAAACCCTTCAGTCTGGCCAATCATTCTGCTGAAGCTTTGTTGTATATTCATTATTGCTTTTATCTTGCAAGTACAAAATTACATTGTGATTAGTCATGCTGACCCTTACATGAACACTATTTAGTGATGTGGGGTTGATACTTCGCACCAGGATATTGTGGTAAATCTTTTAAAATTATAACAGTTATTTCAAAGCTTCAGCTCCAGTGTGAAACATTCCACCTCCCAATTTCATAGCCGTGGTTCTCCTTGTACCAATTGTAGAATCTGGTGTATGGTCATATATCTCAATATTGTTTATTCAGGCCATTAAGCCTGGAAATATGATTGATTGCACCACTTCAATCTCAATCTTGTTCGCCATAGACTTGAAAATCTGTGTATTTGCAGTGTGTGCCTATATATAGAAATTTTGAGTCTGACTTTATTTAAAATCAAACAACAAGTGACTATTTTCCTGTGGAGTGGAGAAGGAAGGTAAGCCCTTTGGCATTGAAGTAGCACCGAGATTATACACCTTTGACAAAAACAGGACAATGAAGTCCAAAGTTAAGACTTTGGTACTCAGCAAATCGTAGGGCATAAATAGGGAGTGTAAAGTATTTAAACATGACATTGAGAATATTGTATTTGATGGGTTTGGTGACTGGAAGCAAATGTAGATCAACGCTGATAGGTATGATAAATGATTGGGATTGGTGTAAAATAATAGAACATAGAACACTACAGCACAGAACAGGCCCTTCGGCCTTCGATGTTGCGCCGACCAATATAAAAAGCAATGCCCCTCCAAACTAAACCATTCCCTTCTCTTCCATATACTTATCAACTAACCTCTTAAACGCCACCAAACTTGGCGCATCTACAACTGCTGCAGGCAGGGCATTCCACTCCCGAACCACCCTTTGGGTAAAGAACCTACCTCTGATATCCGTCCTATAACTATCACCCCTTAATTTAAAGCTGTGTCCCCTCGTGCTAGCTTTCTCCATCCTAGGAAAAAGGCTATCACTGTCCACCCTATCTAAACCTCTAATCATCTTATATGTTTCAATAAGGTCCCCTCTTAGCCGCCTCCTTTCTAACGAAAACAACCTCAAATCCCTCAGCCTCTCTTCATAAGACCTGCCCTCCATACCAGGCAACATCCTGGTAAACCTCCTCTGTACCCTCTCCAATGCCTCCACATCTTTCTTATAATGTGGGGACCAGAACTGCACACAATACTCCAAGTGCGGCCGCACTAGAGTTTTGTACAGTTGCAACATGACGTTGCGGCTCCGAAATTCAATCCCCCTACCAATAAAAGCTAAGACTCCATATGCCTTCTTAACAACCTTCTCGACTTGACTGCCTACTTTCAGGGATCTATGCACATACACACCAAGATCCCTCTGTTCATCAACACTATTAAGAATCCTACCATTAGCCCTATACTCTACACATTTATTATTCCTGCCATAGTGCATTACTCAGTAAGAATTTAGCAACACCAATTATTAATCCAACCGATTTATTTGATAGTAAAAAAGCGAGCTTTCAACACTCCCGTGTCTTCATCAGGCAAGTGCAGTGTTCTGGTCTGCAATAGCACACGTCAGCACAGACAGTCAGAGATTGCTGATTAGAATGCGAATCCTTACATCCAACCTGCTATTCAAGTGTTAAAGTGGCTAACAATGTGTGTGAAGGGAATCCTGAGCATTGGTTAGAGAATTGTGTATTTTCTCCAGACAGCACAGTAAGTGAGGTTTTTTGCTAACCCAGGCAAGTTACGGGGGTTACAGATAGTGTGTCATGAAGCCAAGATCCCTGTTAAGACCGTCCTCATGTGTGCGGAGCTTGGCTATCAGTCTCTGTTCAGCGACTCTGCGCTGTCGTGTATCACGAAAGCCCCCTTGAAGAACATTTACCCGCAGGTCGGAGGCCGAATGCCCATGACTGCTGAAGTGTTCGCCCACAGGAAGGGAACTGTTTTGCCTGGTGATTGTTGAGCGATGCTCATTCATCCGCTGTCGTAGTGTTTGCATGGTCTCCCCAATATACCATGCTTCGGGACATCCTTTCTTGCAACGTATTAGGTAGACAACGTTGGCCGAGTTGCAAGAGTATGTACCGTGCACCTGGTGAATGGTATCCTCACGTTTGATGATGTCGTCCATGTCTATGATCTGGCATGTCTTGCAGAGGTTGCTGTGGCAGGGTTGTGTGGTATTGTGGTCACTGTTCTCCTGAAGGTTGGGTAGTTTGCTGCGAACAATGATCTGTTTGAGGTTGTGCGGTTGTCTGAAAGCAAGAAGTGGGGGGGTGGGGATGGCCCTAGCGAGATGTTCATCGTCATCAATGATATGTTGAAGACTCCGGAGAAGATGTCGTAGCTTCTCCGCTCCGGGGAAGTACTGGACAACAAAGGGTACTCTGTCCACCGTGTCCCGTGTTCGTCTTCTGAGGAGATCAGTGCGGTTTATCGTTGTGGCACGTTGGAACTGTCGATCGATGAGTCGAGCGCCATATCCTGTTCTCACGAGTGCATCCTTCAGTGTCTGGAGGTGTCTGTCACGATCCTCCTCATCTGAGCAAATTCTGTGTATACGGAGGGCTTGTCCATAGGGAATGGCTTCTTTAACGTGTCTAGGGTGGAAGCTGGAGAAGTGGAGCATTGTGAGGTTGTCTGTCGGTTTGCGGTACAGTGAGGTGCTGAGGTGACCGTCCTTGATGGAGATGCGTGTGTCCAAGAATGCAACTGATTCTGGAGAATAGTCCATGGTGAGTCTGATGGTGGGATGGAACTTGTTGATATCATCATACAGTTGTTTCAATGATTGTTCACCATGAGTCCAAAGGAAAAAGATGTCATCAATGTATCTAGTATATAACCTTGGTTGGAGATCTTGTGTGGTGAAGAAGTCTTGTTCGAACCTGTGCATGAAGATGTTGGCATACTGAGGTGCGAATTTGGTCCCCATGGCTGTTCCGTGTGTCTGGATGAAAAGCTGATTGTTGAAGGTGAAGACATTGTGGTCCAAGATGAAGCGGATGAGTTGTAAAATTGCATCTGGAAACTGGCAGTTGTTGGCATTGAGTACTGAGGCAGTTGCAGCAATACCATCGTCGTGGGGGATGTTGGTGTAGAGCGCCGAGACATCCATTGTGACAAGGAGTGTCCCTGTTTCTACTGCTCCATGTGTGCTGAGTTTCTGCAGGAAGTCCGTAGTGTCAAGACAAAAGCTGGGGGTTCTTTGTACGATGGGTTTCAGGATGCCCTCGATATAGCCGGAGAGGTTCTCACACAGGGTCCCATTGCCAGATACGATGGGACGGCCGGGTATGTTTGCCTTGTGTATCTTTGGGAGGCAGTAGAGATCTCCAATGCGGGGAGTACGTGGAATGAGAGCCCGGAGGGTGTTCTGAAGGTCCGGATCAAGGGTTTCGATCAGACTGTTGAGTTGACGAGTGTGTTCTTTGGTCGGATCCGCTGGTAACTGTCTGTAGTGTTTCTCATTGTTTAGTTGTCGGTACACTTCTTCACAGTAGTCAGTTCTGTTCAGTATGACGGTGGCGCCTCCTTTGTCTGCTGGTTTGATGACAATGTTGCGGTTGGTCTTGAGAGCACGGATGGCCTTGCTTTGTACTTGGGTGATGTTCGGGACTGTCTACCTCACACTTTTCCACATTAAACTCCATTTGCCACCTCTCGGCCCAGCTCTGCAACTTGTCCAAGTCTCTCTGCAAACTATAACACCCCTCTTCACTATCTACCACTCCACCGACTTTAGTGTCATCTGCAAATTTACTAATCCATCCTTCAATACCCTCATCCAGATCATTTATAAAAATTACAAACAGCAGGGGCCCCAAAACAGACCCCTGAGGTACACCACTTGTCACTGAACTCCACGATGAATATCTCCCATCAACCACCACCCTCTGTCTTCTATCTGCTAGCCAATTCCTAACCCAATTAGCTAAATCACCCTCTATCCCATACATCTGCATTTTCTGCAGAAGTCTTCCATGGGCCACCTTATCAAACGCCTTACTAAAGTCCATATATACCACATCAACCGCCTTACCCCCATCCACCTCTTTGGTCACTTTTTCAAAAAACTCAATGAGGTTAGTAAGGCACGACCTACCCTTCACAAAACCATGCTGACTATCCCCAATCAATTCATTTCTCTCTAAATAACTATAAATCCTATCCCTAATAATTCTCTCCAATACTTTGCCCACAACAGAAGTAAGACTCACTGGCCTATAATTCTCTGGAAGGTCTCTCTTCCCCTTCTTGAACAATGGGACCACATTCGCTATCCTCCAGTCCTCCGGAACCACACCCGTAACCAACGACGATCAATATTCAATCATTTTGAATAAGTTGAGATTTATAAAGTGTGGGGCATGTGGAGGCCAGCCAATGAGCATTGAAATAGTTAAGTCTGAAAGGGTCAAAGGCATTAATATGAATGTAGTGTCTACAAAAGATGTTGCGAAAGGGCAGCAGATGATTGAAGAAGTGGGGGCCAAGAACAGATTTTTGGAGACTTGGGGTAGTAGTGCATGGGTGAAAACTGAATTCACCAAGTTATTTGCTCAGACTATGATCAGAATAAGTGTCAGGGAAATCCCACGGTGCTGCACAGCGAGGAGAGGATGATATAGATGGGTATCTCAAAGGTTGGAGGCATGATGTGGAGATACCAGTTTTGGACTGGGTGGGCACAGTAAGAAGTCTCACAGTACCAGGTTAAAGTCCAACAGATTTGTTTGGAGTTTTCGGAGTACTGCTCCTTGAAGTGAATCATAGAATCATAGAAATCCTACAGTGCAGAAAGAGGCCATTTGGCCCATCGAATCTGCACTGACCACAACCCACTAAGGCTCCACCTCCCATATCCCTATGTATTTTACCCATTAATCTCTCTAACCTATGCAACTCAGGATACTAAGGGGCAACTTTTTAGCACAGCCAATTAACCTAACTTGCACACCTTTGGACTGTGGGAGGAAACTGGAGCACCTGGGGGAATCTCATGCAAACATGAGGAGAATGTGCAAACTCCACACAGACAGTGATCCAAGCTAGGAATCGAACCTAGGCCTCTGGAACTGTGAAGCGGCAGTGCTAACCACTGTGCTACTTTCTTAAAGATCTTGTAGAGATCAAGAAGGAATAACGTGCCAGTCACACAGGGTATTATTTAAGATTTTAATCAGGATTGTTTTGGTGCAATGGCTGTTACAGAGATTTAAACAAAGTGTTGCAATAAATTTGGTCTTAAAATTGGAGGAGGCATATATTAATATTATGAGAATAAATGCAGATATTTTTTGAGTATGATGGTTCCTACACAGTTTGAACCATGATAAGTTATTTCTGTAAGATACCTCATTGAAGTTGTAAGTTTGGAATAATATTCTAATTTGCTCAGTTATCTTTCAAGTAAGAAGTAAATTTTGTAGAGAATTTTCTTGTGGTATTAATTTATGATTATTTCTTCTTCCTTACGAGACTGAATCATTTGGGTCAGATTGTCGGTCTCTGGATGGATTTGGTTTAATCTGGCATCATGAGAATATCATGAAGGCATCTTTATTCATATTATTTGGACTGGTTTCTCCATTTTAACAGCTACTGATTAGTAGGTAAGCAGACTTGTTCGTCTCAGTCAGTTCCCACGGAACCTGAAAGAGGTTACCACAAGCTCTCTGAAAGCAGTTGCCATTGTTCTTTCTGAATAGTCCTGCAAAACCTGAAGGTTAGTCTTTCTAGGCATTGACTGATCATGCAAACCCCCCTATTTGGAGAGGGTGGTGCATTATAGGCTCAAGGTGGAACTTTATTGCATTGAATCTTCTTTGGATATTGATACTGTCCTGTCCTCTAGCATTTGTCCAGGCTCCCTCAGACTGGTCTTCAACACATCCATATGAATTTGATGCTCCACTAGCTCTGAACCTAGAGGCTGACTTCAGTTGAGCCTCTTCTCCCCAGTCTAAGATTCCACTTTTTGCTGTGACTCCTTTGGTGGCCTCAGTCAACGTATTTCATCCAGTGAGAAATCTTAATTAGAGTTATAGACATCACGCCTCCAATTCCTTGTTGAATTTCTCCAGACTGGTGAGTGTGAGAAAAAAGGTCAATAATACTTTGTGTGAGGCTGATTGGACAGAGATCATAGACCAATTTCTTTTTCTTTCTCTATCTCTGCTGGTGTTTCTTGCTTTAATATGTCTAGAGGAAGAGAAAATGAGGAGATGCTATAATAATGCGTGGGTATCATTTCAGTTTCTCTATAGCTTTTGAAAGTACCTATTCATGTTTCTTGATAACATGCTTGTGCTCCCAAAACATTATGCATGCAAGTTACAGAGTTTAAAGCTCACAAACCTGCAACTTCTGCTCATCCTGCTTTGCCTGCTGTCTTACAGTCACACAGTTCCCTGGGACCTTTTTAAGGCTTCTTTCATATGGACATTGCTGCACAGCAAACGATTTTAACAAAGAACAACACAGCACGGGAAACAGGCCTTTTGGCCCAACGAGCCCGTGCCGCCATCCTAATGTCTTAATGACATTAGAGACCAATATAGGGACAATTTGTTACCCAATCAGCCTAAGAGCACATTTTTGGGATGTGGGAGGAATCCGGAGCACCCGGAGAAAACCCATGCAACCATGGGGAGAACGCGCAAACTCCCGCAGACACAGGCCCAAATCCATGTGTCTGCACAGCAACAGCGATAGTCTCTGAGCTGTCATGTTGCCCATCTGATGGTCCAGTTTAAGCATACACTAACGCCATGAAGCGTGCCTGCTCCCACCACCTTACTCGGTAGTGCATTCCACACCCCCACTACCCTTTGTGTGAAAAAATGCCCTCTAATATTAGTCTTATACATAGCCCCACTCACCCTAAGGCCGTGACCCCTCGTTCTATCCGAATCTAATGGTGGAAAAAGCTTACCACCATTTACTCTATCTATACCCCTCATAATCTTATATACCTCTAATAGATACCCTCTCAGCCGACGTCTTTCAAGGGAAAACAACCCCAGTGCGTTCAACCTTTCCTCGTAAGACAGCCCTTCCATACCAGGCAGCATCCTGGTAAATCTCCTCTGCACTCTCTCCAGGGACTCCACAGCCTTCCGGTAGTACGGCGACCAGAACTGGATGCAGTACTCCAAGTGAGGCCTAACCAATGTTCTATACACTTGCAACATCAAATTCCTACTCTTGTATTCTATACCCCTTCCTATGAAGGCTAACATACCATACGCTTTCTTTATCACTTTTTCCACCTGTACTGACACCTTCAGAGACTTGTGAACCTGCACCCCCGGGTCTCTCTGCGTCTCTATACTCTGGATAGTTTTACCTTTTATCCTATAACTCCCCTCTACAGTATTCCGGCCAAAATGCATCACCTCGCATTTATCCGGATTAAATTCCATTTGCCATCTATTTGCCCAATCTACCAGCCTATCAATGTCCTGTTGTATTGCCTGGCACTGCTCCTCAGTCCCCGCCAATCCAAGTATCTTAGTGTCATCAGCAAATTTGCTGATCACACCACCTACCCCCTCTTCCAAGTCATTTATGTAAATCACAAATAGAAGAGGTCCTAGTACTGAGCCCTGTGGCACACCACTAGTGACTGACCTCCAGTTGGAAAAAGAGCCTTCCACTACTACCCACTGTCGTCTCCTCCCAAGCCAGTTCTCAACCCATCTACATACCTGGCCCTGTATCCCATGAGCCTTCACCTTTTTTATCAGCCTACCATGGGGAACCTTGTCAAACGCCTTACTGAAATCCATGTAGACAACATCAACGGCTTGTCCTTCATCAACCGTTTTTGTCACCTCTTCAAAAAATTCCACTAGGTTCGTAAGGCATGACCTCCCCTTAACGAAGCCATGCTGCGTATCCCTTATCAGATCGCAGCGCTCCGGATGTTCATACATCCTGTCCCTAAGGATCCTCTCCATTAGCTTACCTATAACTGAAGTCAAGCTCACCGGCCTATAGTTCCCTGGGTTATCCCTCTGACCCTTTTTAAACGACGGTACTACATTTGCAATCCTCTGGGACCTCACCTGTGTCCAAAGAAGAGACAAAGATTTGCGTCAGAGGCCCAGCAATGTCATCTCTCACCTCCCTTAGCAGCCTGGGATAAATACCATCAGGCCCCGGAGCTTTAGAAGTCTTTATGCTACCTAAAAGCCCCAACACTTCGTCCCTCATAATGATTATTTCCTTTAACGGGTCCTCAAAATCCTCAAAGCCGGCATCAGACATCAGGCCCCTCTCCCGCGTGAATACCGACGCAAAGTATTCATTCAGGATCTCCCCCATCCCCTCAGGCTCTAAGCATAGATCCCCTTCTCTGTCCCTGAGAGGTCCAATCTTCCCTCTAACCATCCTTTGCTCCTTACATAGGAGTAAAATGCCTTAGGATTTTCCTTAATCCTACCTGCCAAAGCCATTTCGTGGCCCCTTTTTGCCTTTCTGCCATCCCTTTTAAGATCCCATCTACACTCTCTATATTTTTCCAGCGCTGCCTCTGTCCCCAATTGCCTGGATCTAACGTACGCCTCCCGCTTCTTCATGACCAAGTCCTCAACATCCCTAGTAACCCACGGTTCTCTAATCCTACCCTTCCCATCCTTTCTCCTTACCGGCACGTGTCTATCCTGCAAAAATTTTAGTTTTCCCTTGAAAGACTCCCACATGTGCAGTGTCGACCTACCCTCGAACAGCTTATCCCAGTCGGTATCCTTAAGATCCTGCCTAATCTGGCTATATCTAGCCCTCCCCCAGTTTAACACCCTCCCCTTAGGGCCGGCTTCATCTTTTTCCATTAATACCCTAAAGTAGACAGAGTTGTGGTCACTATTAGACACATGCTCTCCTACTACAACGTCAACCACCTGCCCTGGCTCATTCCCCAGAACCAGATCCAGGATAGCCCCCTCTCTAGTCGGGCTATCCACGTACTGCTTCAAGGACCCTTCTAAAACGCACTGTACAAATTCCTCCCCTTCCGCTTTGGGCACCTTCCAATCTACCCCAGGGAAATTGAAATCTCCCATTACAACTACCCTATTCTTCCTACACTTATCTAAAATTTCCTTACATATCCCTTCTTCCACGGCCCGCGGAATGTTGGGCGGTCTGTAGTACACACCCAACATAGTAACCTCTCCCTTCCTATTCCTCAACTCCACCCATAGCGACTCAATTCCTAACTCAGCCATACCACCCTCCTTCTGCACTGCTATGATGTGATCCTTAACTAATAATTAATTAACACTAATACATTATCCACCTTGGCTATCTCCTGACAGAGAGGAAAACACAAATAAAAACCCAGGCTAATTTGGTGGAAGAATCTGGGAAATGGCTCAAGCACTAACACTCTCCTGCTCTTAGCCCAGATAATCAAAACTAGACCAGGAGATCACTCTGGCGCTGAGAATTCTGTGTAGTATCTTTTGTGTTCAGAAAAAGGATGCACGTGTAGTCTGGGCCAGTCATGACCGGATTACAGGATTAAAAAATTCAAAATATAGGATCCAATGCTTGAAGTGTAGATTTTCAATTGTAAAGGCGACTACCGTCATGGCTTGAAATTTTCAACGACAATGAGCTACTATCTCTTAAGGGAGCAGAAAAGAAGAAAGTTTGAGTACAGACTTTTAAGAGAGAATGTTTTGATTCATAGGGCAGAACTTTCAGGCAAGAGCTCTGCTCAGTTGAGATTGGGGTTCCCAGATCTCTAGGGGCCTTTAGATTGAGGTGTCCTACCCTCCTCTTCCTGTCTAACCTGGAGAATTGTTTCTTTTTCAGTTTGTCATCTACTCTATTCCACATTTATGAGTTTAAAATTTAAGGCTGGGTGGGAAAAGGCCCTTAAGTGGCCTTAGGCCCTTAATAGGAGAAAAGAGTGGGGAGGGGGGCGTTTCCACCCAATGCCCTGCTTGCCTGATTGTGAAATTGTATCTGTGTCGGGGTGGGCAGAATCTCAGAGGATATACCATGAGACAGAAACTACATTTTTAGGCTGCAGGTGAAACAGGATACGAGAAGAGTTCAGACTGCAATTCATGAACGTTGAGAGTGTAATGAATGAAGGAGTGCTACACAAATAACAATTCTGCAAAGAAAGGTTAAAGAGCAGTTAATTTACGTTGGCTGCTCTGGTGACAACGTTAACTTCACATTGCATTGCTAAGGAACCCTGATAGCTAAGGAGGTGCACCCATTATCCCAGACTGTTCCTCCTGCTTAATAGACACTTTAGAAAGGCATGCAGATCAGGTTTATTAAAATCTCTTCTACTTAATTTGTCTATCATACTTTTAGCCCAGATTGCTTGCATGCAGCACAGTTGCCATTGCCCTCTAAAGGATCAGAACATTTTATATCTTGAATCAAATGAAGCCTATAATGCTCATTTGGGTCATTGCCATCCATTGCATATTCCATAGCCTTGTTGCACAAAGAGACCAAATCTTGGTGGACAAGGTATATCCAAAAACAGTTCTAACTATCATCAATATCCATTCTTTTTTGTGTTTCCATCTTATTCTGTGCAATCAAAATGAAAATCTCAGAGTGAGGTGCAAATCAAATGCAAATAATTTACTGCTTTAATTTACTTCAAAGCAATTGTATTGTCACTTGATTTAGCATAAGCTGAGGCCACAGTGATTGACTCGCTTGTCGGCATACTCATTGTGATTTGACCAACAGTGCTGAATGGGTGAGGCACAACATTGCCCTATGAGTCAGAAGCCACATCTGCGCCTACTCTAGACATACTGCTACTGGGCTTTTCCTCACTCGCCCTGTGCATAATGTATCTGGAAGCAGAATGCTGGGTGATAATGAGGTTTGTGAATTCCTGCCTCAGGCTCCACTCAAGTCAATTATCCAGCATGTTGAAGCTGGAAGATTGTTTTTAGATTAGAGTCCTAGGTCTCCATAGTAACGGGCTTAACATTTTACCACTGCTTTGAATCTGTACCACAAAATACTTTTACTAATGTTATGACCAACCCCAGGTGAGGTTCCTCAAAAGTTGTTGATCTGGGTGAGATCGCTTGATTTTCCATCCGACTGGAATACTCCACCAAATTGTTACAAACCTAGGTGAGGAGGGATGACTGGCTCCTGTCTTGATTCAATGCACCATCTGCTTGTATGACAAGATTTAATCTAAAATTTGGTTTGATTTATTACTGTCGCATGTATTAACATACAGTGAAAAGTATTGCTTCGTGTGCGCTATACAGGCAGAACATACCATTCTAGAGAAGGAAACAAGAGAGTACAGAATATAGTGTTACAGTCATAGCTAGGGTGTAGAAAAAGATCAACTTAATGCAAAACAAGTTCATTCAAAAGTCTGACAGCAGCATGGAAGAAGCTGTTCTTGAGTCTGTTCATACGTGACGTCAGACTTTTGTATCTTTTTCCCAAAGGAAGAAGGTGGAAGAGAGAATGTCTGGGGTGCATGGGGTCCTTAATTGTGCTGGCTGCTTTGCCAGGCTGTGGGAAGTGTAATCTGAGTCAATAGATGGGAGGCTGGTTTGCGTGATGGATTGGGCTACATTCTTTAGCTTTTGTAGTTCCTTGCAGTCTTGGACAGAGCAGGGTATCAGATATAACCAGAAAGAAAGCTTTCTATGGTGCATCTGTTAAAGTTGGCGAGAGTCATAGCTGACATGCCAAATTTCCTTAGTCTTCTGAGAAAGTAGAGACGTTGGTGGGTTTTCTTAACTATATTAACTATAGGGAATTATAGGCCAGTGAGTCTCACTTCTGTTGTGGGCAAGGTATTGGAGAGAATTATTAGGGATAGGATTTATAGTTATTTAGAGAGAAATGAATTGATTGGGGATAGTCAGCATGGTTTTGTGAAGGGTAGGTCATGCCTTACTAACCTCATTGAGTTTTTTGAGAAAGTGACTAAAGAGGTGGATGGGGGTAAGGCGGTTGATGTAGTATATATGGACTTTAGTAAGGCGTTTGATAAGGTGGCCCATGGAAGACTTCTACAGAAAATGCAGATGTGGGGAATAGAGGGTGATTTAGCTAATTGGATTAGAAATTGGCTGGCAGATAGAAGACAGAGGGTGGTGGTTGATGGGAGAGATTCATCGTGGAGTTCGGTGACGAGTGGTGTGCCTCAGGGGTCTGTTTTGGGGCCCTTGCTGTTTGTAATTTTTATAAATGATCTGGATGAGGGTATTGAGGGATGGATCAGTAAATTTGCAGATGATACTAAAGTTGGTGGTGTGGTAGATAGTGAAGAGGGGTGTTTTAGTTTACAGAGTGACTTAGACAAGTTGCAGAGCTGGGCCGAGAGGTGGCAAATGGAGTTTAATGTGGAAAAGTGTGAGGTAATGCACTTTGGCAGGAACAATAAATGTGTAGAGTATAGGGCTAATGGTAGGGCTCTTTAATAGTGTTGAGGAACAGAAGGATCTTGGTGTATGTGTCAATAGATCCCTGAAAGTAGGCAGTCAAGTGGATAAAGTTGTTAAGAAGGCATATGGAGTCTTAGCTTTATTGGTAGGGGGATTGAATTTAGGAGCCGCAGCATCATGTTGCAACTGTACAAAACTCTAGTGCGGCCGCACTTGGAGTAGTGTGTGCAGTTCTGGTCCCCACATTATAAGAAAGATGTGGAGGCATTGGAGAGGGTACAGAGGAGGTTTACTAGGATGTTGCCTGGTATGGAGGGCAGGTCTATGAAGAGAGGTTGAAGGATTTGAGGTTGTTTTCGTTAGAAAGGAGGCGGCTAAGAGGGGATCTTATTGAAGCACATAAGATGATTAGAGGTTTAGATAGGGTGGACAGTGATAGCCTTTTTCCTAGGATGGAGAAAGCTAGCACGAGGGACACAGCTTTAAATTAAGGGGTATGAGTTATAGGACGGATATCAGAGGTAGGTTCTTTACTCAAAGAGTGATTAGGGAGTGGAATGCCCTGCCTGCAGCTGTTGTAGATGCGCCAAGTTTGGTGGCGTTTAAGAGGTTAGTTGATAAGTATATGGAAGAGAAGGAAATGGTTTAGTTTGGAGGGGCATTGCTTTTTATTTTGGTCGGCACAACATCGAAGGCCGAAGGGCCTGTTCTGTGCTGTAATGTTCTATGTTCTATGTTCTATAGTATAGGTATGGGGGGACAAGGACAGGTTGTTGGTGATCTGGACACCTAAAACTTTGAAGCTTCACTTTCCCTTCAAGGTCCACTTTTCCTTGAATAATTTTCTTAGGCTCAATAGTGACATTTAAAAAAGGAGTCAGTTTAATAGGATTTCTTGAGTTAGGATGCAGCAAGTAGTCTCACAACACCAGATTAAAATCCAAAAGATTTATTTAGTAGTACGAGCTTTTGCAGTCTTGCCCCTTCATTAGGTGAGTGGAGAGTTCAGTTCACAAACAGGGCATGTATGGACACAAACTCAAAGTTAATGATTGGAATGCAAATCTTAACAGGCAATCAAGTCTTTACAGGTGCGGACAACGTGAGTGGAGAGAGGGTTAAGCAGAGGTTAAAGAGGTATGAATTGTCTCCAGCCAGGACAGTTAGTGAGATTTTGCAAGACCAAACAAGTTGTGGGGATTACAAATAGTGTGACATGAGCTCAAGATCCCGGTTGAAGCTGTCTTCATGTATGTGGAACTTTGCTATCAGTTTATGCTCAGTGATTCTGCATTGTTATATCATGAAGGCCCCTTGGAGGCTGAATGCTCTTGACAGCTGAAATGTTCCCTGACAGAAAGGGTACATTCCTGTCTGGTGATTGTCGAGCGGTGGCCATCCATCCGTTGTCGTAACGTCTGAATGATCTCATAATGTACCATGCCTCGAGACCTCCTTTCCTGCAGCATATCAGGTAGACAATGTTGGCCAAGTCACAAGACTGTGTACTGTACCTGGTGGATGGTGTAATCACGTGACATGATGGCATCTGTGTCGAAGATCCGGCACGTCTTGCAGAGGTTGCTGTGGCAGGGTTGTGTGGTGTCGCGGTCACTGTTTTTATGAAGGCTGCGTAGTTTGCTGCGTACAATGGTCTGTTTAAGGTTGCGCGGTTGTTTGAAGGCAGATGGTGGAGATGTGGGAATGACCTTAGCAAGATGTTCGTCTTCATTGATGACATATTGAAGGCTCCAGGAAAGATGTTGTAGCTTCTCCATTCCGAGGAAGTACTGGATGATGAAGGGTAGTCTGTCTGTCGTATCCTGTGTTTGTCTTTTGAGGAGGTTTTTCACTGTCCGGCATCAGAACTGTCGATCTATTTGTCGGAACTATTCACTTCTTCCTAGACCACAATGTCTTCACTTTCAAAAACCAATTCTTCATCCAGACATATTGAACAGCCATGAGGACCATAGTTGCACCTCAATATGAAAACGTTTTCATGTACAGGTTCGAACAAGACTTCTTCATCACACAGGACCTTCAACCGATGCGATACACTAGATACGTTGATGATATTTTCTTCCTTTGGATTCATGGCGAACAATCACTGAAACAACCACATAATGACATCAACATGTTCCATCCACCATCAGACTCACCATGTACTACTCTCCAGAATGAGTTGCAGTCTTGAACACATGCATCTTCATCAAGGATGGTCACCTCAGCACTTTACTGCAAGCCATCGATAACCTTACGATGCTCCATTTCTCCACCTTCTACTCTAAATACTTTAAAAAAGTCCAGCCCTTCCATAACTCTCTGTATACGCAGGATCTGCTCAGATGAGGAGGATCACAACAGACATCTACTGATGTTGAAAGATGCCCTTGAAGAACAGGATATAGTGCTCAATGTATCGATTGACAGTTCCAATGCACCACAGTGAGAAACCACACCGACCTCCTCAGATGACAAACATGGGATACGGTAGACAGAGTACCCTTCATTGTTCAGTACTTTTCCAGAGTGGAGGAAGCTACGACATCTTCTCCAGAGCTTTCAACACGTCATCAATGAAGACAAACATCTCACCAAGATCATCCCCACACCCCACTTCTTGCCTTCAAACTACTATGCAACCTTAAATAGATCATTGTACACAGCAAATTACCCAGCCTTTAGGAGGACAGTGACCATAAGACCACGTAATCTTGCCACAGCAACCTCTGCCAGATCATCGACACGAATGCCATCATCTCACATGAGAATACTATCCACCTTGCTCTTGTGACTCGGTCAACGTTGTCTACCTGATATGCTGCAGGAAAGGATGTCCTGAGGCATGGTACATCAGCGAGACTACGCAGACGCTACAACAACGAATGAATGAACATCGCTCGACAATCACTAGAAGGAATGATCCCTTCCTGTTGGGGAACACTTCAGCAGTCAAGGGTATTCAGCCTCTAATCTTTGGATAAGGTGGCCTTCATGACATGACAACGCAAAATCGCCGAGCAGAAACTGATGGCCAAATTCCGCACACATGAGGATGGCCTCAACTGGGATCTTGGTTTTATGTCACACTATCTTTAACTCTCATGACTTGCCTGAGCTTGCAAAATCTCACTAACTGTCCTTGGTGGAGACAATTCACACCTCTCTCCACTCACATTGTCTGAACCTGTAAAGACTTGCATTTCAACCATTACTTTGTAATTGATTTATGTCTATATATGCCCCGTTTGTGAACAGAACTCTTCACTCACCTGATGAAGGGGCAATGATCTGAAAGCTTGTGCTACCAAATAAACTTATTGGATTTTAACTTGGTATTGTAAGATTACTTACTGTGCCTACCCCAGTCCAACACTGGCAACTCCACATTATGAGCTAAGATAGAATAAATTTATTGACTGTTAAAAAGGTATGGAGAAATGGTAAAACACGTACATCTACGTTCGTACAAATTAGAAGAAAGAACTTAGTCTGAGAATAACTAAATATAAATAAAAAGTGATATGGAACAGTCCTTGACTTGCAAGGAGTAGTTGAAGAGTTGCAGCTGTTGCAGATGAATTCCAGTCTAGTTGACTTCTGCAATTGATTCTTTTAGTTTGGTAAGGATATGTCACTCCTTTTTTCCAGCTATGATCCCTTTTTGCTGGCTGGTTGATTTCCAGATTCAGAGAGATTTTTAGATATTCCTGCAAATGATGATTATTTCTCTTCTCCAGAAGCACTCCTTCAAGTGCTGTATCACACACCTTCAGTGTTGGAAAACTTCCAACTGTTTTTCCTTACAGCACAAACAGATGAACAGACAGATACAGGCAGGCAAACAAGCCCCGGGCAGCGCTCTCAGTTAGCTTTTTAACCTCCAGTTGTGTCTTCCAATTAGGCCCAGAATGCATTTGTCAGTCGAGGCAAGGTCTCCAAACACTGACCTGCTACATTATAGATTATATCATCATCCAAGCAAGGGATTGCAAAGATGTCCACATCACCCGTGCCCCGACTGGAACTGACAAATGCTGGACTGATCATCGACTAATCTGCTCTACCATCTCCAATACCCTTGCCCCAAACCAGCATGGCAAAAAACAACCCTGCTGCAAGAGACTCAATAGAAGGACATTGGCAGCAAGTACACAGGAACATTATTACCTGCAAATTCCCCTTCAAACTATTGCTGGGTCAAAATCCTGGAACTTGCTTTCTAACAGTAGTGTGGGTGTTCCTACATGAAATGGATTGCACCAGGTTCAAGAAACCTGCTTTCTTATGGGCAGTTAGGGATGGCAAAAAATGCTGGCTTAACCAATGACACCCATATCCCATAAAAGAACAGGTGCAGATTTAGGTCTTTGGTGCACTTACCTGCATCTTAGACTTACTTTAGCTGCTTTCTTTCATGTTTCACTGGTTTCTTGAAACTGAGCCTTGGGAGTCCCTGGGAAGTGTGTAAATAGATGATGATATTGATGTACTTGTTTTTATTCTACAGGTGCTTTGGTCCACCTTGTTGTCTAACAAGGGGCATACACGCGATGGGTTGTGAGAGAGCTGCTCTTGGATTTTTTTCAAGAGTATCCTAGTGCTTCACGTTGTTAGTGTACTCTTGACCTGGACTATTTGATGGGCAACACGACAGCTGTGCACGACTATCGCTGTGCTGTGCAGATACAAGGATTTGGGCCTGTGTCTGTGGGAGTTTGCGCATTCTCCCCATGCTTGCATGAGTTTTCTCCGGGTGCTCCGGTTTCCTCCCACATCCCAAGATATGCTCTTAGGCTAATTGGCAAAACAAATTCTCCCTAAATTGTCTCAAATTTGGTTTTTAATCCATAGATTTATAAACATAGGCAGGGATCATGGGTAGAGGTGGGAACATGGGGGTGGCAGCGTGGGCTTGTTGGGCCGAAGGGCCTGTTTCCCATGCTGTTTTGTTCTTTGTTCTTTATATTTGTCCTGTCTGCCATTTATTCCCAAACATGCTGAACCACTTGGTGGGTTCCTTTAAAGCTTCATACCAAGCCTGCTTACCAGTGCTGCAGTTAGCAATGCTTCTATTTTCTCATTCTCAGAGCAGCTTTGCTGCGCTCTGGATGCCTGTCAATTTACAACTGTCTTACTAAGTAAATTCCATGCCTGGTCTTCCTGAATTTCAAGTTTAAATGTCTCTTTAATATAGTTTCCAACTGTTTGGCCTTGTAGTGGTTTCTGCAGCTTTATTGATGAATCTGCTATGCTAGAACCAGCAATATTGGGTTAATGGGCCGCAATAAATTCTCCCAGAGCCTTTTTAATGAGCCACAGTTAACTATAATTATCACACCAACAGCATCTTGTAGTTATCATGCTAATCATACAACAGTCATGATCGCAATTCATTAATATTTATTTTTATATACCAGTAACATCTTGTTAAATTGACTAAAATTGTGAAAAATTATGGAACTTAATTGTTGTGAATCTTTTAGAATTCTTTGAGAAGCATGATGAGCTTTATAAATCTAAGGGCAGAATTTTCCATTTGGGAAATCAAGTGGGGCGGCGAGCAGGAAAATCATCATGGTTTCTATGGGAAGTGGGTTGGATTAGTCTGCGCAATTTTCTGCTTTTCTGCTCATTAATTATGTATCAACAAGGAGCTCATTGAACCTCATGGCGGGACAGGCAAGGATTCGTCATCCCACCAAGGGGTTGGAGACCCTGATGCTGGATTTAAACGACATCTGCAGGCCTGGCAAATTGGTTCATTCAGCTTATCAGTGATGCTCAAAAGAACAAAATGCACTGATTCAGTGAGGCCTATCTGAGGATCCTCCTTAAGGTCATCTGTAAAAGGCAGGAACTCCTCTTTCCTTGGGTAGGGAACAGAAAGTCCTCCCACTTGACCACGCCTATCTGGGAAGATGTGGCTAAAGAGGGAGATCAGGACTCAGGGCCAACAAATACAGATTGCCATGCAACACAGGAAAAGAATGACTGGTCTGATGCATTCTGCCAGGTTAAGTGAAACTTCTATCAACTCTCACTCTGGTAAAGGCATCATACAGCCTAAGGGTTAGAGTCTATAGGGATATCACACAATACCAGCAGACTGGGCATCAGTACTGGATGTATGCCAGCCACTTGTATATTTACTATCTCATTTAAGATCCTAACAAATGATGTCTTAATCCCTTAATAGAGAGGGCTGAGCAGAATCAATGGGTGTGCATATTTCTGAACTGTTTCTCCTCCATTATATTCACAGTCAACCCACCTGTCTATATGGGACAAGATCACATACAGGGGGGGAAAGAATAAAGACTGGAAGGGGGATCTAGAGCTGAGGGCACTCTCCTTTCATGATGATATGCAGCAGAGCTCATTGGAAAGGAGAGAGATCATTCCTGTGCAAAGGTGAGAACAGCCTCTTCCAGTGAGGTGCAGCCCATATCTGGCCAATGTATAAAAAAAGGCAGAGGAATACCTCCAGCAAGTGCCTCAGGGGTCTCTTGGGAGACTCCTCTCCCAAGCTGATTTTCTTTTCCCTAGCTTCATTTTCAAACTGCATTAAAAATCGTGCTGCTCACTTTTGTCCATGAGCCTACAGCATCCAATCTCCCTCATCACCCACCAAATTCTTCCTATCCATAAAATCGTAGAATCCCTACAGTGCATTTGGTCTATCGAGTCTACATTGACCACAATCCCACTTGGGGTCTACCCCATAACCTCACGTATTTACCCTGATACTAAGGGGCAATTTAGCATGACCAATCAATCTAACCCATACATTTTGAAGATATCCAACTCATATTCACATCTCCTAATTTCACTTGCCCCTGTCGTATCCAACCTTCCCTGTTACTCTTAAGCCCATCATTATCCATATGGATATTCCTGTTCTCCCTCTGAACTCTGTAATGTTGATGCTCGACCTGACCCGTCCCCATCTCAAGGTCACACGCACCTTTACTTTTTGTGACTCGGTCGTGACTTTTTAAGTTACAAGATCCAGATGCTCACAATACCATGTCTTGAGTCCCCAGGATCAAATTCTTTAGGTTGAAAGTCCATCCCTTACTTAAGACCAGGACCAAGACATGCAAGCTTGAAGAATCCTCAAACATGACCCTTCCATCCCCAGACAATCTCTTCAATATTCCCTGAAGTCATTCTTGACATTGTGACCTTAGTCCCAGGATGGTCTCTGACCCTTCCTTGGATAACCTTATAACTCTTGCCCTGGGAAAGCCTTTCATCATGCCACTCTGTTTCTTGACCACCATCTAGTCCTGCCTCTGAATGCCCTCTCCACTCACTATTTCCTCCCAACACATGTCCTGCCTCTGTTTCCTCCCCTCACCCCACCCATCTCAACACCCCAATATCCAAGGATGTGCGGGTTAAGTTGATTGGCCATGCTAAAATTGCCCCTTAACGTCCTGGGATGTGAAGGTTCGAGAGATTGGAGGGTAAATGTAAGGGATGCAGGGGTAGGACTTGGGTGGGATTGTGGTCGGCGCAGACTCAATGGGTCAAAGGGCCTCTTTCTGCACTGTAGGGTTTTATGGGCCCCCATATTGGCCCCCTCCTCCACTCCCAGTGGCACTGTGGTTAGCACTGCTGCCTCATAGTGCCATGGACTCGGATTAATTTCCCGGCTTGGGTGACTGTGCAGAGTTGCATGTTCTCAGCAGAATTTGCACATTCTCCTTGTAAGGTTACAGGGATAGGGTGTGATTGTTGTTGGTGTGGATTTGATGGGCCAAATAGCCTCTTTCTGCACTACAAGGATTCTATGACTCTTCTAATGCTGAATTTAAAAAACCTGCTGATTTTCAAAGGCAAACTATGTTAAACATTGTCGTTCTAAAATTCATAACAGTTGTCCAACATTTACCATTTAAGTAATCATTAAGTTATGTTATAATTGGCAAATAAATTGCACCAATATTGGCAAAATAGAAATGTTATTACTCCATGAAGCATTTAGATAAATTTACTTTTTACATTTTTTAATCATTTCCGTGCTTAGTGATATTTCAAAGTTATTGCCATTCTAGTGTTCAAGTTACAGACACTCTCTTCCTTATTTCAAGGTTGTTTGTAGATTGAGAAATCAATGCAAAGGACCAAGGTCCATTATACAAGTCATTGCCAAAGACAAGAAAGAATATAATCATGGAAGTCAAAATGATTTTGTAAAGCAAGAGTTAAGTCTGATGATTGTACCAAGAAAGAAAGATAGTGGGAGGTAAAATGTTCCATTGTTTTGAGTTTCCTAGAAAAAATAAATTCAAATGGGAGAAAGATTTTTTTTTAAGAGCAATACAGCACGGGAAACAGGCCCTTCGGCCCAACGAGCCCGCGCCGCCGTCATAACTATATAGTAGCAAATCCATTATCCTATTATTTTATTCCTATATAATAATATATATATTATTCCTAATATGGAAAATTCTCACTATAGGGACAATTTGTTTCCCAGTCAGCCTAAGAGCGAATTTTTGGGTTGTGGGAGGAAACCGGAGTGCCCGGAGAAAACTCACGCAACCACGGGGAGAACGCGCAAACTCCCGCAGACACTGGCCCAATTCCAAGTGTCTGCACAGCCACATCGATAGTCTCTGAGCTGTCATGGTGCCCTTCAGATGGTCCACATAAAGCACTCATTTACGACATGAGGTACCAGGCAACCCATGAATCAACATCCAAGAGCTGTACCCGCACCACCTGCCGAATGCATGCTCAATGTTGGTCAAGTATGGACCGAATTACCTGTGGAAAAAAGCCGTAGTTAAACAGTCCTAATATATCCCTCTATCTGCATACCGCTCATGTGGCTGTCCAAGAGACCCTTAAACAGCCCCAGCGTGCCTGCTCCCACCACCTTACTCGGCAGTGCATTCCACACCCCCACTACCCTTTGTGTGAAAAACTGCCCTCTAATATTCGTCCTATACATAGCCCCCCTCACCCTATGGCCATGACCCCTCGTCCTATCCATTTCTAAAGGTGGAAAAAGTTTACCTCCATTTACTCTATCTATACCCCTTATAATCTTATACACCTCTATGAGATACCCTCTAAGCCGACGTCTTTCAAGGGAAAACAACCCCAGTCTATCTAATCGTTCCTCATAAGACAGTCCTTCCATACCAGGCAGCATCCTGGTAAACCTCCTCTGCACTCTCTCCAAGGACTCCACATCCTTCCGATAGTACGGCGACCAGAACTGGACGCAGTATTCCAAGTGAGGCCTAACCAAAGTTCTATACAACTGCAACATCAAACTCCTACTCTTGTATTCTATACCCTTTTCTATGAAAGCTAACATACTATACGCCTTCTTTATCACCTTCTCCACCTGTGAGGACACCTTCAGAGACTTGTGAACCTGCACCCCCAAGTCTCTCTGCGTCTCTATGCTCCGTATAGTTTTACCTTTTATCCTATAACTCTCTTCTACATTTTTCCGGCCAAAATGCATCACCTCGCATTTATCCGGATTAAATTCCATTTGCCATCTATCTGCCCAGTCTACCAACCTGTCTATGTCCTGTTGTATTGCCTGACACTGCTCCTCTGTACCCGCCAATCCAAGCATCTTGGTGTCATCAGCAAATTTGCTGATCTCACCACCTACCCCAACTTCCAAGTCGTTTATGTAGACCACAAATAGAAGAGGACCTAGTACTGAGCCTTGTGGCACTCCACTAGTGACAGGCTTCCAGCCGGAAAAAGAGCCTTCCACTACTACCCTCTGTCTCCTCCTCCCGAGCCAGTTCTCGACCCATCTACATACCCGACCCTGTATCCCATGCGCCTTCACCTTCTCTATCAGTCTACCATGAGGAACCTTGTCAAACGCCTTACTGAAATCCATGTAGACGACATCAACAGCCTGTCCTTCATCAACTGTTTTTGTCACTTCTTCAAAAAATTCCACTAGATTTGTAAGACAAGACTTCCCCTTGACGAAGCCATGCTGCGTATCCCTGATCAGATCGCAGCGCTCCAGATGCTCATACATCCTGTCCCTAAGGATCCTCTCCATTAGCTTACCTATAACTGAAGTCAAGCTCACCGGCCTATAGTTCCCTGGGTGATCCCTCTGACCTTTTTTAAACAACGGTACTACGTTTGCTATCCTCCAGTCCTCTGGGACCTCACCTGTGTCCAAGGAAGAGACAAAGATTTGCGTCAGAGGCCCAGCCAAGTCTTCCCTCAACTCCCTTAGCAGCCTGGGGTAAATGCCATCAGGCCCCGGAGCTTTATATGTCTTTAAGCTGCCTAACAGCCCCAACACCTCTTTCCTCGTAATCCTTATTTCCCTCAACCGATCCTCAACTTTGTCAACATCAGGCACAGACATCTGTCCAGTCTCCTGCGTGAATACCGACGCAAAGTATTCATTCAGGATCTCCCCCATTTCCTCAGGCTCTAAGCATAGATCCCCTCCTCTGTCCCTAAGAGGTCCAATCTTGCCTCTAACCATCCTTTTGCTCCTTACATAGGTGTAAAATGCCTTTGGATTTTCCTTAATCCTACCTGCCAGAGCCACCTCGTGGCCCCTTTTTGCCTTTCTAATACCCCTTTTAAGATCCCGTCTACACTCTCTATAAGCTTCCAGCGCTGTCTCAGTCCCCAGTTGCCTAGATCTAATGTAAGCCTCTCGCTTCTTCCTGATCAAGTCCTCAATCTCCCTGGTAAGCCACGGTTCTCTAATCCTACCTTTCCCATCCTTCCTCCTTGCCGGCACGTATCTTTCCTGCAGAGAGTTTAGTTTTCCCTTGAAAGACTCCCACATGTACCTCGTCGACCTGCCCTCAAAAAGCTTATCCCAGTCGGTATCTTTAAGATCTTGCCTAATCTGGCTGTATCTAGCCCTCCCCCAGTTAAATACCTTCCCTTTTGGGCCGGTCTCGTCCTTTTCCATTAATATCCTAAAGCAGACAGAGTTGTGATCACTATTTGACACCTGCTCTCCTACCTCGACGTCAACCACCTGGCCTGGCTCATTCCCCAGAACCAAATCCAGTATAGCCCCATCTCTAGTCGGGCCATCCACATACTGCTCCAAGGACCCTTCCAAAACACACTGTACAAATTCCTCCCCGTCCACTCCTACAGCTCTGGGCACTCTCCAATCTACTCCAGGAAAATTGAAATCTCCCACTACTACTACCCTATTTTTCCTACACTTATCTAAAATGTCCCTGCATATCCCTTCTTCCACGGCCCGCGGGCTGTTGGGCGGTCTGTAGTAAACACCCAACAGAGTAACCACTCCCTTCCTATTCCTCAACTCCACCCATAGAGACTCAATTCCTAAATCATCCATACCTCCCTCCCTCTGCACTGCTATGATGTTGTCCTTAACTAATAAAGCCACTCCCCCGCCTCTCCTCACACCAACTCTGTCACGCCTAAAACACTTATACCCTGGAATATTCAATTGCCAGTCTTGCCCCTCCTTCAACCACGTCTCGGTCACCGCCACCACTTCTAAACGCCTCGTGAATATTATTGCCTTCAGTTCATCTGTTTTGCCAGTCACACTCCTCGCATTAAAACACATGCACTGAAGACCCTCAGCTCTCGGATATTCCTTTCTACCTTCTGGTGTTACCCTATCATCCCTCTCTCTCCCACTCCCTGTTCCCTCTCCCTCCCCACCCTCCCTCCCTATTAGTTTAAACACTTCTGAAACACTCCAGCTAACCTCCCAGCTAAAATATGTGTTCCCCTCCCAGTCAACTGCTCCCTATCCCTCTTGAATAGGTGACCCTCCCTCCTGAAGACCTCCCAATGATCGATGAATATGAAGCCTTCTGCCCTACACCAATCCCTCATCCATGCATTTAGTTGTAGTGTCTCATTTGTTTTTACCCATTCGGTCCCGGGCACAGGCAGCAGCCCAGAGAACGCCACCCTGGAGGCCCTACCTTTCAGTTGAGCCCCCAACTCCCTAAACTGCCTACGTAAGTCCCCCCTGTGCTTTCTTCCTACATCTTTCTGTCCTACGTGAACTATTACATTTGCTTTGGACCCTTCTCCCTTCAAAATTCCCTCTACCCTCTCTGATACATTGTGTTATTCTCGATGCCAATGCAAAAAGCAGTTTGTTAGGCAGCACATTTACAGTTTAGGACTAATAATAATTTGATTTGATTTATTATTATCACATGTATTAATATACAGTGAAAAGTATTGTTTCTTGCATGCTTTACAGACAAACCATATCGTGCACAGAGAAGCAGAATGTTGTATTACAGGCATAGATAGGGTGTAGAGAAAGAACAACTTGGTGCGAGGGGCTCCATTCAAAAATCTGGTGGCAGCAGAGAAGAAGCTGTTTTCCAGTCAATTAGTACGTGATCTCAGACTTTTTCCTGACTGAAGAAGTTGGCAGAGAGAATGTCTGGTGTGTGTGGGGTCTTTAACTATGCTGGCTGCTTTTCCGAAGCAGAGGAAGGTGTAGACAGAATCAATGGATGGGAGGCTGGTTTATATGATGTATTGGGCTACATTCACAACCGTTTGTAATTTCTTGCAGTCTTAGACAGAGTAGGAACCATATGAATGTGATACAATCAGAAAGAATGCTTTCTATGGTGCATCTATAAAAGTTGATTGAGTGTCATAGCTTACACACCAAATTTCCTTAGTCTTCTGAGGAATTATCGCCATTTCATTCTTCAAAATAGGACTGACCATAATGATGTCAGTACAATAGAGGCTAGAAAGATTGTAAGATGAGAGTGATGTAGATAACTAATGTTCTCCTATATATGGCAGTGTTATCACCAGGCATATAACATGTCTGGCATCTTAGGCTGTCACAAAGTGAGCTCAGTTACTGCCGGAACACTGTGTCTCATGAAGACATAACGAAGTTTTACTGTTTCTCGATTGGCAAATGAAGCACATCGAAGTTTCTGCAAATTTGTAAAATGGAAGGAAAATATTGTGAATGGTAGGACAAAGTAGCCTAGCAAATCCAAGATGTATAGCTTTTGAAAGAGAGAGCTTGACTGTTTTTACAGAATGTGTATTGAAAATAACCAACTGATTGACCTACTGCAAATGATGCATAATGCACTTTCAGAAACTGAACTGAAATTGTATATTGTTTTTAAATAATGGATTGGAAAAGGTTGAGGAAGAGAGAAAGGAAAGAAAGAGCTTGCTGTTGGTGGCTTCAAAATGTCCTAAAATATTTTAACCAATGAAATACTTTTGAAATGTGGTCACTATCATAGGAACCACACAGCAGCCAATTTTCACACAGCAAGCTGCCAAAAACAGCCATGAAGTAAATGACTAGACAATCAGGTGACGATAAAGGAATAAATACTGATGTTGATTCCCCTGCTTTTATGCATCCTCCTGAAAAAGCAGACAAAATCTATATATAACTTTTCATCCAGTACGGTGCTGCTCTAGTACCATGCTGGAGTGTCAGTTTAAATTTAGATCTCAGTTCTCTGGAATGAGCCTTAAAATCTACAACGCTTTAACTCCGAGGCGAGAATAACACCCATTGAGTATAAGAGCGTAAGAAATAGGAGCAGCAGTAGATCTTATGGCCCACCAAACCTGCCATTGAATGCAATCATGGCTGATCTTCGACTTCAACTCGACTTTCTTGCCAAATTACCACAGTCTTTTGTTGCTGGAAAATCAGATTTGTTTAGCTCAGCTTTTAATGTTTTCAATGATGGAACATCTACAATACTCTGAAGTAGAGAAATCCAATGATTCGCAATCTTTTGAGTGAAGAAATTTTGCCTTGTCTCAGTCCTAAATGATCAACCCTTATCCTGAGACTGTCCATTGTTCCAGGTTCCCAGGCCAATAGAAATAATGACTTGGGGCAGAATTCTCTATTTTTTTAGTCTAAGTGTTGTGGCAGGCAGCTCTGGCTGGCTGGAACAGTGTATTTTGTGACAATTCTGCATTTGCGGCCTAGTTAATTACTCATGAGCATTATCTGTGAATCACAAGGAAGGTTGGGAGCTGATTTTTCACCTGTTATCAGCTGGAGGGTTCAAACGGTCCAGACGCTATACTTAAACACTAGACCGACACACTCATGATTCTCTGCAAGCTCACCTATAACCAGGAGACCACTCAAGATGCCAAAAGCGAAGGCCAACTCCATCAAGAAGAAGGCAGTTCCCCGTTTCAGCCACCAGGCCCTTGTTGCCTTGATCCAAGGCATCCTGCCATGTGGAAACATATTCTCTATCCACATAATGGCTTCAGGAAGCACCTGAATGTCATCCCACCAACCCGGGAGGCTGTCACCCATGAGGCCATTGTAGCTGGCTGGCAACTGCACCCAAAGCTCAATGCAGTCCAAGAAGCAGATGAATGATGTCATCTGCTCCACCAGGGCAACTCATCCTTCAACTTCCTCCAATATAAAACTCTCATCATGGTATCATGTACTCAAACAGCTATTCTCTTCACGATGCTCACAAATTTATTAGAGCACATATCAACTCTCATTCTGTCATAGAAACTTTCACGTCACCATCACCTAATCTGTCATGTTGTTCACACTCCATCTTAGGTCCTTCTCAAGCGGGCTCAACGCACATTTGGAAACCTGCATTTCACCCAACCTCTGCTCCATTTCCTTGAATCGCATGCCTTCCTTTTGTCTTCACGTGGCATACAACAAGCGAGAGCAATCCCCGAAGGGGGCGGGGAAGGGTGGCAGAGATTCTCACCCTGGCTGGTTTTGAGGAGGCTGCAGCTAACTTTGCTGGGGTGACAGGGATTGCTCCTGTGAGGAAGGGGAGATTGATCTCCCTCAACAATTTAACACAGATTCCACACCATCACTTCATCAACTCCTGACAATCAATGTGAGACATCCAGACAGCTGAGCAGTGGCCTGAGCCCCCAAAGCACATATGAGAATGAGAGCACTCACAAAGATTCATCTCAGAGCATAACTTCACCCTCCACCAGAGACACGTATCTCGGTGGGGCATAGTTCTAGATTAGACTCAGGGTCAGTTTCTGGAGAACACCTCTCTGAAACATCCATGCAACAATTGGAGATGGAGACAGAAATCAGAGGCCTGCTGGATACAAGTCATGTGCTCAGTTACAATCAGATGATGAGCCTTTCAGAGCGGCTGCTGTGTAAATGATGTAAGTGCAATGGCTGGCAGTGGAACATCAGGCAGAGATTCCAGATCACTCAGCAGACTAGAGTCCATCCACGTTCTGTATGACATCATGTCTTCGACATGCAAGCATCTTGTGACCACCATAGGAAATTTGACGACCATTATGGAGGCCTTTGTCCCGCAGAGCTTGCTGGATTTATGCACAGTCCTGCACTCCATGGTTACATATTCTGAAGCGTACCATCCTGATGAAGGTGACATGGGGTTGAAGCACCTTGATCTCTCTCTAGATGACCCATCTCCTGCAGGAGTCAGAATGTGGTCCTGTAGTACCCACAGGAGGATGTGTTAACTGGATACCCTGGGCGTTTCCACACATGACTTTCCAACGATCCCCTACCTTTCCCCACCCCAGTCCAGCAGTGCAGGCCACAGTGGGCATCTGTCCCTGAGTGGGAGAGACCCATATCAGGCTGGAACCATCTAGGACTTGGGCCACAGGAGGATATCTGTCAAGGCCACTGTAGGCATCAGGACATAGCAGTCAGCAGGCTATCTGCACTTCTTCTGCGAATGTCAGGGCTGAATCAAGATGCAGTGGCAGGGTTAGGAAAGTTTTTTAAAAAAATTTGATGTCACTCCTAATTCACACGTGTGCTAGCACTAAATAAATTGCACTTATTGAAATTCATTCGATCAACAGAAAGTGTTATGATTTTGTACCTTGGAATCCCCTTCTCTCAAGTTTGAGTCAACCTCCTACTCATGTGGCAGTATGTCGCTATAAGATGAACATCTGTGTGATATTATCTCCAGTGCAACTGCTCTTTGGATTCTTTTGTGTTGTCAGATGGGTTTAAACTTTTATTAGAAGTATATGATTGGAAAATTTTGAATCCTTATTCCTCAAGAAACAACAAGAGGTTGATATGAGGCAGTGTGTGAGGACCACCAGGCTGAGCTGTGGGACTCTTCCTTGGATCACACATACACTTGGTGCCACTGCAGTGGACAAGATCTAAATAAGTTGCAAAGGTGAGAGACCACATTTCCAGGAAGCAACAGAAAGGATAGTTAATCTGTAGAATTTTTTTCTACAGATGGCTTAAATATGTTCAAGGCTGAGATAGACAGATTTTTAATCAGTGAGGGAATTGAGGCTAATGCAGATAAGGCGAGAAAGTGGAGTTAAGGATTTAGTGGGGCACTGTGGATCATGTAAAGTAAATTTTGCCATTGATAATGGTATTTGCACATTTGATTTCTGAGGTCTAGTATTAGTTAACTTGTCTGGCATTAACACTTTCAGTGAAAGTATTGGTATTTTGCAATTTAATGCTATTGATCATTTTAGGTATTTGAGTTTGTTCAGTTATAATTGGGCTAAATCTTATGGACTGTCCATGCAGTAAAATAGGCCAGTACAGGCTGTGCAATTGGTTGTATTTTCACTGTTGGCCACCCAACCCTGTACCCTCTGGCTTTTAAGAACATTGGGGGAGCATTGAGTAAGTTGTCTGCCCATGGCCCAACTGAGGCCCAATTAAGGCTGTCACTCACTGCTAGTCTGATTTTAATGAGTGATAGGAGAGGCTGATGCTCAATGTCTAACCCTGTCGGCTGATGGTCAGTTAAAAGAGCCTTTTGCCAGCCTCCCCATAGTTTTGTCTCTTCCCAATTCCCTGTCCAACATGCACTCCCAATCCCTGCCAGGTACATCCCTGTGAGATTTCAGAATTAGCTGGATGCCTGGATCCATTGCTGAATGTCACCTCCTTGGCTTACCTGGATTCTTCGCTGCTGCTATTGCTCCAATTGAGCCGCAGCATTGTGAGGTGGGACTTTCTCCTGGAGAAAGTGGAAGAACTGCCTTACATTGATTAAAGATCCTTAAAGTGTTCAAGCCAGCTTAGCGTAGGTGAATTTGCCCAGACATTTACATTGGGTGTAGGGAGCCCACCTTCAGTATATAATCCAGCCCAATTCTCTCACCAACTTTTACAGATGCTCCATAGAAAACATTCTTTCTGGTTCCATTATAGCTTGGTACGGCTCCTGCTCTGCCCAAATCCGTAAGGAACTACAAAAGATTGTGAATGTAGCCCAATCCATCATGCAAACCAGCCTCCCATCCATTGATTCTGTCTACACTTCCCACTGCCTCAGCAAAGCATAATCAAGAACCCCACGCACCCAGTACATTCTCTCTTCCACCTCCTTCCATCGGGAAAAAGATGCAAATGTCTGAGGTCCTATACCAACCAACTCAAGAACAGCTTCTTCCTTGCTGCTGTCAGACTTTTGAATAGATTTACCTTGCATAAAGTTGATCTTTATTCCTCTCAAATGTTGAGAGGAATAGATAGGGTGGATTCTCAGAGACTATTTCCCTGAGCTGAAATGGTCACTACGAGAGGACACAGATTTAAGGTGCAGGGAAGCAAATACAAAGGGGATGTTAGGAGTAAGTTTCTCACTCAGAGGGTGGTGAGTGAATGGAATCGGCTATCGTCGGAGGTGGTTGAGGCAAACTCTCTGGGGTCTTTTAAAAGACTTCTGGATGAGTATATGGAAACGAATGGGATAGGGGGTTATAGATAGGTCTGTGGATTGGTAGATATAGATGTGATCGGTGCAACTCGTGGGCCAAAGGGCCTGTTTGTGCTGTATTGTTCTATGTTTAAACGACTAACTTTGGTACATAGTTGTCCCTAGCCTTTTATTTTTAATTACAAAACTAAATTAAGTTTTTTTTAAAGTTTAAATGGTCCTTTGCTGTTTTAGTTATACTGGACACTACAATAACAACATTCCTACCTCCCAATGCTTTAAAATGTTAGCAATGGAACATAAATCATACGTGTGCTTCCATCTTTAACATTTATTTTGAATATGCATAGCCAAAAGTTGAGATAGGAAAATCCCAAAGGGATGGGAAGATCCTAGAGGTGACTGGAGATCCAGTGGAACAACTCCCAGGCATATCTGGAATTGTCTGTACAATACCTGCCTGAAAACAGAAAGGAAATGCACTCACTGTCCAAAAGCAAAGGTGGTTTAATCAGGTGTGGCATGTTTCCACATCCACTTATTTTGTGAAGCCAATTTTAAAATGATTCTCAGCAAACTCCCCTTGGGTTAAATCGGAAGGAAGTATTGTTTCTTCATGCATTCAAAACCGAGGATAGTCACTGTGACTACACATATCCATATAAAATTGAGATAAAGAATAGTTTTATAACTAGAAATAATCTAAATCAACAAAAACTAAAGAGATAGATATACTGGAATGTAGGAGTCCAGTATGAGTTCTATCACAAAGGAATTAAGGTTCAGGTGAGTTCAGCTAGCTGAAAACAGGAATTGCAGAATGCCTTTAAAGTTAGTGATAGCACAGCAAAGTAGGTTGGTACATGGAGATTTGGTCCATTCTACGGATGATTACAGGAATCTTTATGAAAGCCAGGCTTCGAAGAGGTTTAGACTTGAGGCAAGCAGCCTGGAATCCTGCTTTGGTGTTAAGAAGCTATTTCTTTAACAGCAGACTGCTTCAGGAGTCAGGAATTTACCATTAAAACTTTCCAAAAGCCAAGAGAGCTTAGGTCATGCGGTGTTGCATTTTGATGAGTCTGTTTCAAATAAACAATTTCTTATCAAAATCCATTGTTCATCTTTGGATAGGTGGTGATTATTAATGTCTTTGCAGGTATAATGGGGTTCGATGGTTCTCTTTGTTATAAGTCCATGCTAGGAAGACAGACTCTCAACTGCTCCCTTGTCTTGCTGGTTGTAATTGGCCATGTAATGATATGGATGACTAACTTTGGTAAATAATTACAAGGATGTCCGTACAAGGATGAGGGTTAAGCCTGGTCCTGTTATTACTCTTGGAAGTTCCCAGAACAATAGCCAACTTGCAAATTGTGGGACCCTCTAGCAGCCATGTTTTTAGGCCAGCAAAGTCCAGTTTGATAGCTCAGTGCAAATCATGTTGGGTAGAAGGAAAGGCAGTAAGTGGCTGGGCAAAGGCAGAGCCAAGGGGCACCTCAGAGTGCTCCATGACAACATCCAGGACATCACCAAGCTGGCCATTCACCGCTTGGCTCTCCAGGGGAGTGCCAAGCCCAACTCCGAGCTGATCTACGAGAAGGTCCATAGGAGGTCCTGAAAGTTTTCCTGGAAAATGTCATCAGGGACTTGGTGATCCACACAAAACATGCCATGCGCAGAATGGCAATGACCATGGATGTGGTGTGCATTGGGAAAAGGGACCCTGCCTAGCTTCGGTGATTGAGGACAGTTTTAAGAACGACTGCAAAGTCAATTTTTTAAATTAGCAACAAGTAAAGTTTGATTTAAAAAGTTTATGATCTCTTTCATACCTTAGTGATATGACATATCCTTTATTTCTCTCTAAAAATTGTACACAAGCTTCAGGTGTGAAAAGGTTTGATTAGTACTTTAGTATGGCATTTGTTGTCTTATTCCAGTCGTAGTCATATTGCTGCGGGAGGCAATGAATGAAGAGCAGTATGGAAAGTGAAAATATGGCTGATGTTATCCTTGGTTTTGTATCTGGTTTTTCCACATATCCAATTGCAGATTTTACATGGCTTGGGAAGACCAAAAGGAAAACAAAATGGAATAAGGAAGTACTGGATTACTCAGATGTTAGCAAAGATTTCCCACGTTTGAGGATATCTGGCAAGAATAATGCACGTCAGGAATTCAAGCATAGGTATCAGCAGACTTAACAGGATTTCTGGTCTCCATGCCTGAATTCCTGATGTACACTAAACTCCTCGCCAGGAGTGTGAGGTCAGAAAATCGACCTTGTTATTTCTCTGGAATGGAATATTTGACTCAAAGAATAAAAGTGTAATGTTAAGTCTTATCTTGGAAAAAAATTAATATAAATGAGAACAAAAGTATCTGAATAGTTTCAAAATGTAGTTTTATTGTTCTTTTTTATTTGTAGGAAGTTAGTGCACTTGTAAAAGAAGATATTGATTTGAGGATCAAACAATATCTTGAAGCAAGAAAACAGCGTGGTAACATGCAACCCAAACCAAGCAAAGAACTGACATCCAGTAACCCACTGTGTATTGAAGGTAAGAAACTCTTTATTTCTGTGTATGCTGACAAGACAAAATCATCGTAGAAATTAGGGCTGAATCTTAAACTGTATTGTCTAATCATGAATCATCACCACAAGTACTGTAAAACCGCTGAAGTACACTTAGCACCTACACCTAGATAGTATTGAGGAAGCAGGTGGGGCTGCAGAAGGACTTGGACAGGTTAGGAGAGTGGGCAAAGAAGTGGCAGATGGAATATAATGTGGAAAAGTGTGAGGTTATGCACTATGGAAGGACAAATGGAGACACAGACTATTTTCTAAATGGGAAATGCTTTGGAAACCAGAAACACAAAGGGACTTGGGAATCATTGTTCAAGATTCTGTTAAGGTTAACATGCAGATTCAGTCGGCATTTAGGAAGACAAATGCACTTTCAGCATTCATGTTGAGAGGGCTAGAATACAAGAGCAGGGATGTACTTCTGAGGCTGTATAAGGCTCTAGTCAGAGCCCATTTGGAGTATTGTGAGCAGTTTTGGATCCTGTATTTAAGGAAGGATGTGCTGGCCTTGGAATGTGCCCAGAGGAGCTTCACAAGAATGATCCCTGAAGTGAAGAGCTTATTGTATGAGGAACGGTTGAGGACTCTGGGTCTTACTCATTTGGAATTTAGGTGGATGGGGGGGGATCTTATTAAAATTTAAATGATACTGCGAGGCCTGAATAGAGTGTTTCCACTCGTAGGAAAATCCAGAAGCACAGGGCACAACCTCAGGCTAATGGGATGATCTTTTAAAACAGAGATGAGGAGGAATTTCTTCAGCCAGAGAGTGGTGAATCTGTGGAACTCGTTGCTGCAGAAGGCTGTGAAGGCCAAATCATTGAGTGTCTTTAAGACAGAGATAGATAGGTTCTTGATTAATAAGGGGATCAGGAGTTATGGGGAAAAGGCAGGAGAATGGGGATGAGAAAAAAAAATCAGCTGTGATTGAACAGAGGAGCAGACTCAATGGGCCGAGTGGCCTAATTCTTCTCCTATGTCTCATGGCCTTACAGCATAAAAAGTAAAACAAGTTAGGTTATGGCCCAAATTTGGCTTAAAGGGTATCCAGTAGCCAATGTAGAGACCTGGTTATGAGTTGGGCATGATTAGGAGGCTGTTGTAGCAGCACAATCAACTACTTGTCTTTATATAATGTCTTTATTTTAATAAAACTAAGGGACTTTATAGAAGCATTATCAAGCAAGTTTAGACATCAATTGGGGAAGGTAACCAAAAACTTGGTTAAAAAAATAGGTTTTAAGGAACATTTTTAAGGAGGAGAGAGGGGGTCGAAAGACACATGTATAGAGAGTGAATTTCAAACCTCAGTGCCAAGACCAAGGGCTGCCATCTCCCATTGTTGCCCCCTCGCTGTCTCAGCCAGCCTAAAAAAAACTGTACTATAAATACTCATAGGTATTTGGGGTGGGTTGACTATAACATATTCAAATGTTAAACATCCTACTAATAAAATACAATGCACTGAACATTTTCTTCTCTTGTGGAATGCATTTGCTGATCAGTTCAGTCAATCAGATATTTATTTGCCACATGTACATTGCTAAATATGATTGTTTTGTCCTTGAGGAGTAATCTTAATTCAGAACTTGATAATGCTCCTGTGAGGGGTACAGTGTTTATTCCACTATGAAATGTAGTTTTGTGTATTTTATGACCTATGAAAATAAGAATAGAAGTTTTGTATATCCACTTCTCAGATTTTGCACATATGTATTGATAATGCTTAGTTTTACCATTCCTTCAGTGCCTCTGATTTGTCATTCTGCTCGTCTGACATCCAATTATGGAGATGCAGAAATTTTCTGTTTAACTGTTGAATGCTCTAAAGGCAGGTTCACAAGCTTACGAAAAAATTCAAAATGTTGAACAAGTGAGAAAACCTGCTTTTTGACGGGTTTGACAATTAAATCTTATGACACACTGGGGCAATTTTACCATTTTGATTCTAAGTGCTAAATCTGAGCATAATTCAGATCCAACTTGTAAACCTGCTCTCAGGTGCTCCCATATGCACTTGGACTGAAAAAGAAATTGTGAATCTGAAATGCTGCAGATCCAATTGGAGCTTCCAACTACACGTGCTCAGTGGGAAAAAATTTTAAAAATGCTCTCCTGTCACATCGCTCCCAGGCTGCAAAAGGCGGATAAAGTGGCCCGGGAGCAATGACCTCCACAGAGATCATCCACCTTCACAACATAACTGATCCTTATCCACCCCTTACCCAGATCGATTGCGATCCCCTGCCCTCTTTCCTCCCCACCGATCCCACAGAGTTGCAGAGGAACCCCCCCCTCCCTCACTGATCGCTCATACAGTGGCAGTGGACTTCCCCATTCCCTCCCTGCCCCCACACCCTCCATCAGAGAATGATTGGACCTCCTTCCCCTCACCTTCAGAGAACCATCTGTCCCCCCCACTCCCCTCTCCCAACACTAGAGAACCATCTGGCCTGTCCTTTCCCCCAACTCCCCCAATCCATTGAACTGCTGGAAACTCTGAACTTACCTCTTCAGAAGCAGGAGCCCCCCCCCCCCCCAAAAACAGACTTTGACGAGTATGTCAGTTTTGCGCCGAATCTGGATGCACGAATGCGATGGTAAAGGGAGAAATGCTGGTAAGATTGGGCGTCCAGCTTATTAAGTTAATTTAAATACATACATTTAAATTACCCCCCCCCCCCATCCCCCCACTGAGCCCATCACTTCTGATTACTGTTAGTGGATTCTTGCAGGTGTGAAATCTGACCACTGAGAACGTAAGTATAGGCCTATCGAATGTGTTAATGTCATGTAAGCATGATATTAATATGCTAATCAGCTTTGCACCATTTCTGGGCATGAGGCCGATTCTGCCAGCAAAAGAGTGCCAGTAATTCTGAGTGTGGCATGAAAACAGGTGCAAGCACAATCTTCCACTTGTCACACAATCTTACCAGCTTGCCACCAATAGTGACAGTGGCTTTTGCACCCACCACAAACTTCATTCCCTAACTAATGACTCCATTGCCTTCCCTGGTCTGTTCTGAGCCTGATATTGGCTGTTGACAATCTTGATGCCCTATTTGACTCGAAGCCAAGCTTCCAAACCCCATATCCTCCCCCTCCCCAAGACTGTATGTTTCCACCTGTGTAATATTGCTCATCTCCACCACTACTGCAGCTCATCTGTGCCGAAACCATATCCATTCTTTCATTTATCCATACTCAGTTATTTCAACACTTTCCTGGCTCATCCTCCTTCCAATACCATTGTAAACTTCAGCTTGTTCAAAATCTGTCACTTGTATCCTAACTTGCACTAGTTCTGTTCGCTCACTATTTCAGTGCTCACCCACCGATATTAGTTCTTGATTTTTAAATTTTTACCTTGCACTCAGAGCTCTCCTTGGCGTGTCTGTTTCTCTATAATTTCCTTCAGTCCTACAACCCTGCTCTTAATAAATCGGTTGGATTTAAAACTGGTGTTGTCAGACCTCTAACTCTGCCCTTGTCCAACTCTGGCCTCTTGCCCAACCCTGACTTTCAGTGCTTCACTGGCAGGTGTAGCTTCAGCCCTTCAGTTGCCTGTGACCTAAGTATTGGAATTGTTCCTAAATTCATCTACTGCTCTCTCCCCTTCTTTAAATCCCTGCTTAAAACCTAACTTTTTATCATGTTTTTTGATAACTTCTCCTTTGTGGTTAAGGATGTCTGATAATGCTCTAGTAAAGTAGTGAAATCTTAACTGTTATTTAAATATCAGTTGTTCTTTTTTTTAAAAAAATGTATGTTTATTAGTCACAATAAGGCTTACATTAACACTGCAATGAAGTTACTGTGAAATTCCCCTAGTCCCCACACTCCGGCGCCTGCTTCGATCAGCGCACCTAACTAGTACGTCTTTCAGATTGTGGGAGGAAATTGGAGCACCCGGAGGAAACGCAAGAACGGGGAGAACATGCAAACTCCTCACAGACAGTGACCCAAGCCAGGAACTGAACCTGGGTCCCTGCTGCTGTGAGGCAGCAGTGCTAACCACTGTGCCACCATGTTGCTCCATGTTATTATTGTCATTATGAGAATAAATATTAATCTGGAGAGCACTGAAAACATTTTTATTTTGCTGGGTATCAAAAGAAAGTTGGCCTCTACTTCCAAGTTATATGTTTTATCGTGTGGATATTGTTCTCTTGGGACTAGCAAATTAAAAAAAAACAATTAACAAAATAAGCTGCAGTGTCTTCTTTGCTTAATAGAATTGTGGTATGTTCAATCCACCCACTCAAACTTGCACCAGATCAGAAATTAACATGGGTGGCCCACTTTTTAAACTGTTGTGTCTGTTCAGACATGACTAATTTGCAACAAGGCCAAGACGCAACAGGAGCTACACAATGCAAAAGTGAAAATCATCAGCTTTGCACTGTTCAAGAAGCTCAGGCTCCCCATGACATCAGAGTTGCTGTGCATTCCTCATGGCATCCTTTTCTTGAGATTACTGACATCGATTAATCCATATGTGTTCAACTGCTTTACTGTCTGTGACAATTGTGACATGGCCAAAATATCTGGTCTCAAATTAGTATTTGAAATTTTAATATAAATATTTCAGAGGTAATAATGATCTGATATTTTCATGAGTATAGGGTTTTGCTTGGCAAAGGAAAGTACCAAATTTACATTTTCCCTAATTTGATAGTTTCTACTGTTCTTTGATGAGATTGATTGCTGTGCAGGTTATGTAATTTTTCTTTTTTGTAGTTTGTTCACACCCTAGTTACCAGAATATACCGAAAAGGGTGCAGTCATGTAACACTGCCTGTTTAACTATGTCTGGTGACTTCATGTCAAATGGAAAATATTCTGTTCCCTAATGCATCTTGTCAGTAATGTACATTAGCCTCATTCAACAACACTTACTGGACTGGTCAATGAAGCAGACTATTTAGCAAGCTATTATTAGTTTCTGAATGAACAGCAAGAAGATGGAAGGTTTTATTTTTAAAGGTGGAATTCCTTTATTGAAAATGAGGTAATAAATTGTTGATTAAGTTCTATTAAAATAATATGTAGGTTCTCTTTCATTTGTATGGATATCAAAAACACAAAGTCATGAGAATTGTTGATTGAGATCATGGTGCTGTCATAGTAAGTAAATCCAAATAGCTATATTGTTTAATGTGGGTGAATTGGATCTAAAAAGGGTTCTTTTACATAGGTGAAATGTGACTATCAAAGATAGGAGAAAATTATGAAAGGAGTTACGAAAGGACAATGATTCCCTAAATTTGCACCCTTTATTGTGGAGTCCACAAGATGTAGACAAAAGTCGTTGTTAGAAGAAGAATTGGAATGAGGCACTCACTGACTGTTAAAATGGGTGGCATGGGCTTGTAGAGCTGAAGGACTCATTTCCTGTGCTGTGTTGTTCTTTATTCTTTGAATGAACGCTGCAATATCGATAAAAGTATTTTTAAAATGTTATATTATATGCACAGTACTGCAGATGCTGGAATCTGAAACAAGAACAGAGAAAACAAGAAACAGATAAACTCAGCAGGTTTGCTAGCATTTGTCAAGGTGATGGCACACTGGTTAGCACTGCTGCCTCACAATGCCAGGGACCCGGATTTGATTCCTGGCAAGGCGTTTGCAATTTCTCTCCGTGTCTGAGTAGGTTTCCTCTGGGTGCTCTGGTTTTCTCCCACACACTAAAAATGTGCGGGCTAGGTAGATTGGCCATGCTATAATTACCCCTTAGTATCAGTATAAGGAATAGCTAGGGTAAATGCATAGGGTTATGGGGATAGGTCCTGGATAGGATTGTAGTAGACGGGCCGAATGGCCTCCTCCTGCATTGTAGGGATTCTACGACATATATTATGCATGTGCAAAATGTCCAGGCAACATTAAATGTAATATTTGTACATTACCATGAATGTAATCATCAGTAAGTTTGAGGTTTGTGTGGCATATAGTGTGAATCTGGTTATGAATTGACAGTCAGTCATGTTACTAAATAGGAGAAAGATACGATTTGGATTAATCAAGATTATTGTTCATTTCCAGATTCAGTTAAGATTAGGATTGACTTTGGTTTTAATTTTATCAGTATCATAATTTGTAAGTAAATAGTGGATCAAAACCTTGTGTTTACATGATAAACACTTTTCTCTTTGCTGTGCACAAGACAAATGTTTTATTTTCTTTTGGCACCTTTAATGCATGGAGCCAGCTTTGCATATATAAATAAAAATGATTGTCATTTCAGTAATAAGAACATAAAGGCAGCATGGTGGGAAAGTGGTTAGCACTGCTGCCTCACAGAATTCAATTGCAGTCTCGGGTCATTGTCTGTGTGGAGTTTGCACATTCTTCCAGCATCTGTGTAGATTTTCTCTATGTGCTTCAGTTTCCTCCTACGCTCCAAAGATGTATGAGTTAGATTGATTTGCGATGCTAAATTGACCTGAGCATCAGGGATATTGGCAGAGCAAATATATGGAGATATGAGAATAGGGGCTGGGTGGGATTGTGATTGGTGCAGATTCGATGGGCCAAGTGGCTGTCTTCTGCACTGTAGGGATTTTATAACTATGAGCATAAGTAGGCCATCTTGCCCCTCGAGCCTGCTCCATCATTCAATAATTTTGTGGGCTCAGCTCCACTTGCTATGAGAGAGTGAGTTTCCTAATACTATTTTCAGGATAAATTTTTTAAATAATAATTTTTTTTAATAAAAATTTATTCTTTCGTACCTGATCATTGTCTGTGTGTGAATCAAAAAAATCCCCATCTCCATACAGTAGCTGATTAGCTTTTCATGCTGTTTATGTTTATATGAGAGAATAACGGGAGATAATGGGAATGACGATGAGGGAATGAGGTCAGAATTGCATGCAAGGAAATGTGTCAGATGTGGTCGGACCTGTTGTTGGAATCTGGAAGCAGATGAGTAAAGGTTTGCTGCAACAGTTCTAATGAAAGGAAGAGAAATACTTTGATTAAGTAATTGATAGTGATAGGATGTCCCTGCTGAATTACCTTGTCTTTTAAGCCTTTTTCATGGTATGTGATAGCTGTGTCCACTGTTCATTGGACTGTGGGAGATGTGGTAAGATCTAACATTGCCACAGGGCATTGAACTAGCTCAGACTCAACTTCAACTGCTACTTGATCTGCTTTTACTGATGCTCATTTTGCAAGTAAAAACAAAGAAATAGAAAGTTATCATAGCCGTTGGCCATTCTTTTTCAATGTAATTCTTTTTTAACTATAATCTGGTGCTGTTTTATTTCCTTCTCTGGTGTGACCCTAGCCAGGTTAGGGATGCAGTTACCCTTACTTTTAGTACTTAAGCATTTAAGCCACTAAGGGACTAAAGGTAGCCACATGAATGGAAGAAGGTTAGCAAGACTTACAGCTAGCTATGTGATTTTTGAATTTTGAAGATCAAAGTTCTATCTAACTTGTGTGGTTCACATTTGTACCCATATTCTCATTGCTGTCTGCAGAAAGACTTGGTTGTGGATGTACAGCAGAGAGAAAAAGCAGATCCCTGCACTTCAAGAACTCTAATTTCAATTCCCTTCTAGTGTGCGCTCCTTTTAGAATTATATCAAATTTTACCAATCTTGTCAGAAAGTCCTGGTTAATCTTTGAGGCTGGAGAAACTTTCACAGGCCAAAGATTTCAGTGCATTAAGTCCCAGAGTAGTATGCATGTAATTTGAAATATGCAAATAAGTTTATCCTTTCCCTCTTTTCTTTAACCTCATCTTTCGATTAAAAAGTAGGTGGATGGAAGAAGCTGAAAGTAACTAAAATAAATTGTCCAAAAGAATTATTTTCTTCTGCTTCCTAAATCTAACAAAAAAAGACAATTATGGTGTTAAAACAACATGAGTATGTGTATGTGAGTGGGTTGGAAGAGGAGACTAGCTTGTTAAAACCTTGTTGAGGAATTTGGTTTTTGAAGCCTTGCATTTATATGGTGTCTTGTCAGTGCTTATAATTATTACGAAGTTTAACTCAATTGAAACTTCTTAATGCAGTTCTTAACATGATATTTTCTACATGTGGCCATTTTCAGTAAAATTGAGACCGATGAAATAATTTACTTATTTGGTTTATATAATCTGGTTAATGGTGAGGTGTTGTTCAAAGATTTAATAAGATCTCTGTCTTTGCATAAATCACACAGAATTTGGGCTTTGCAACTTGTTCAAAAGGCTGAGTTGAAGTTTCAATCGAGAAATGCTGATGACATGTCAGTACGATACTGAGAGAGAACTGCAATGTTGGCCATGCTGTTTGTAATTAAATGTTAGTCAAGACACCCTCTGCCTCTTAAGTAACAATATTGGAAAAAGAGAAGGCAATTCTCAGTGTCTTGGTCAATATTCTGCCTCCAACAATGCCACCACAAAAAATAACAAAGAATTGATCACTTATTTTATTTGCTGCTTTTGAAACCATTCTGGTTGCTGTTCATTGCCATATTTGCAGATGTAGCGACTGTGATTGCAGTTACTGCGTTGAGGGGACTTTGAAGTGCTACATTAATGCAAGTTTCTTCTTATTTTATTACATGTTTTCATTCCTTTTTTTTTCTTTCTATTCTGTTTTATTTTTACTCTTTTCTATCAAACTTCCAAAAAAAAACCTTAAAAAGTTTCCCTAATCTCCAAAAACACAAGGCAGAAAAATTTCAGGATTCCTAAGCTTGCAACCTGTATCAGTCAACTGTAATTAGTTATATTCCAAAGCATTAAGGAAGTAAGTATAAAATGAATGTGCAGCATGCATAATCGTGGGCAGCAAGAAAGCACTCCAACTGTACAGGAAGTCTTAGCAGTAAATTTCAATTTAATAAATTTCCAATCTGTAGGAGCAGCAACAATTTGAAGAGAGGGCTTCATCAATTAGAGTTATGATTGTAAATTGAGAATTGAGGACAATGGCTTACCTGAGTTCAGCAGAGAGGCTTTAGGCCACATGTCTTAATTTCCATTATTTGTCAGTCGTAGCTCAGTTAGGTTCTAGTGTATTCAAGTCCCACTCCAGGGCAGTGCTGATGGAATGCTGCTCTGTTAGATATGCCATCTTTCAGTTGAGACAAACTGAGGCTCCATCTGCCTTCTCAGGTTTACATTACACATGGCACTGTTTTGAAAAAGAGGGAATCAATCAACAACAGAAAGACAAATACAACAACAGCATATAAAGCTGGGGGCCAATGATATTAGAATAGTTATTGTTGTTGATTTTGACCAATGGTGATGTGATGGGCTGAAGAGCCTTTTCTGTGCTGTAGATCTCAGTGACTCAACATCCTGGGTTATTATCACATTGTTCTTTGTGGAAATTTTCAGTGTGCTAATTAGCTGTCATCTTTCCTACATAATGACAGCAAGAACACTTCAAAAGCACTTAATTGGCTGTAAAGCTCTTTAGGATTTCTGGTTGTGGACGGTAATATATAAATGCACGTCTTTTTCCAATTATTCTGAGTGAAGTATAGATCCCTGGTGAGATGTTTGTTTAAATATCACTTGGGTAAGTGTAGCTTGGGCATATTGGATAATTCACTTTGTTTTAAGTAATTCTAGAGGTTCTTGCCACTATGGTCACCTTCAATGTTCCACTAGGAACCCTTGCATTGTAAGTATTAGAGACATTTTGAAGCGCTGGGAAACACGTTAGATTGTTCAAGAAGAATTAGGTTATGAGGGTAGGTATGTGGGAACAGAGTGGAACCAGAAAGCATTGAACAATGTAAAGATGTGATCATGGCAGTAGGGAAAGACTCCAAATGGCTTTAATTTAGGAGCTTATGTTATTGACGTACCAATATGCTGGAGGCAGGAAATGTTTTCTAGGGATTCAGTACACTAGAATAAAGCCTGGGTAGCAATAAGGAATTTATTTAAGACTTAATTCTTTTCTTGTGGGCTTGTTACGTTAAAGATTTTGTTTTCACCTTTTCATCTTGAGCTTGATTCCATTTCTATAAGATTTCAGTTTTAAAAAAAAGTGTGAGGATGAGCCAATCAGCTAGAAGAAATTTACTGAAGGTTTTGGTAATGGGTGAGTACAAAACAGAAAGTATGATGAGCAATGTCATTCTACTATTTACCATTTGCTTTTCTCTGACATTTTGTAGGGTCAAGCCCATTATCCCATGCAATGAGCAATATATAATTCGGCGACTGAAGTCAAGCTGTGTTTTTAAAGCCACAATATCTAAATGTTATGGAAGCAGAGGTGAATTTACTTTCTCTACAGTCTACAGATCAAAGCTGTAGCTTTCATTCTCTTTTTAAGTGATTGAAAGTCAATCACAGCTTACAGATATTCTGCCCCTGTCAGTTATTTTTAACTAGGGAATTATTAGAAAGGAACTTTATACATTCCAAATGCCTGCTATTCACTTTTTATGCTTTTGTTTTAAGTGTATGAAACATCAAATGTGACAGTCAAAGAGTTTATAGCTCATATTATATTAAATTGTATTAAATCACTTGCATCCTTTCTCAAAGTAGTGATATATGTTTGTGTACAGATACACGAGTGACAGGGCCAGTTTTATACAGGTTGGACACATTGATTATGTTTTTAGCCAGTCCACATGAAGATAGTGAGTGTGCTCCTGAAGCAACTGGAGGGCCAAATAGAGGCCATCCATCTTCAAAGCAGTAGCAGAATGATATAGCAGGTAAGTGAAAGAGAGAGCATTTCAAAATGGAGGCACTCTCTCTCGAATTGTAAATTAGAAAATGGCCTCTGCCAATACTGTGAGTCCTGCCCGCAGCTATTACTGAACCCAGACAGAAAAGATAGGCCTCTAAGCCTGTCTGGAACACTGTTTACCCTCTTCCTCCTGCCAGGAAACTGCCTCCAGAAAGTTAAACTTGCCCACCATTGTGGAGAACTTCAGGAACAGGCTTTAAAAGGCAATTCATTGGTTTAATTGGAAACCTGCTGGAAGTGGGCAGGCAACCATGTTGCCCCCACATTCTACCTCCAGGAAAATGGACCGTGGGCAGGATAGAGTTGGGGAAGTTGGTGCATAAGCTGACAATACTGCGGCTAAAAATCAAATCCCTATTTTGACTGAAATTGGTATGCACAACACAGGCCAAGAATTGAAATGAGGTTTAGAAATTTATCACTGCCCAACTTTGTGGTATATTATTCTGTATTGCCCAATGTATATCGAAACAAGGAATTCCAGGGCAAAGCCAAAGTAGGGCCTCAATCTGAAGCTGTCTAACATCACAACATAGGCAACTTGATCTTCTGCAGGAACAAATTCTGTTCACTTTGCTGGTAGCGGCATCTGTTAAGTGCTAGGATGGTAAAGAGAACCATGGAAGAGCAGCTAATAGCGCTTAATATACTGTGAAGCCAGGACAAAGAACAGAACAGTATGGGAAACAGGCCCTTCGGCCTAATGAGCCCCTGCCGCCACCTCGATGTTCCCACTTCTATCCATGATCCCTGTCTATGTTTATAGACCTATGCATTAGAACCAAATTTGAGACAGTTTAGGGAGAATTTGTTCTGCCAATCAGTCTAAGAGCAAATCTTTGGGATGTGGGAGGAAACCGGAGCACCCGGAGAAAACCTATGCAAGCACAGGGAGAATGCGCAAACTCCCACAGACACAGGCCCAAATCCATGTATCTGCACAGCACAGCAATAGTCCCTGAGCTGTCGTGTTGCCCATCAAATGGTCCAGGTCAAGCGTACACTAACGACGTGAAGCACTAGGATACTCTCGAAAAAAATCCAAAAGCAGCCCTCTCACGACCCATCGTGTGTATGCCCCTTGTTAGACAACAAGGCGGATCAAAGCACCTGTAGGATAAAAACAAGTACATCAATATCATCATCTATTTACACACTTCCCAGGGACTCCCAAAGCTCATGATCCTATTTTAAATTAGTTTTCTATACCCCTCCATTCCCATTCTGTTCATGTGCCCATCTAAGTATTTCTTAAATAATTCCAGAGTGCCTGCCTCCACCACTTTACTTGGCAGTGCATTCCATACCCCCACCACCCTCTGTGTGAAAAAACCCCCTCTAGCTTCCAAATTATACCTTAACCCCATCACCCTAAGCCCGTGACCTCTCGTGCTATTTGAGTCCATCCTAGGAAAAAGCTTAACCCTGTTTACTCTGTCTATACCCCTCATAATCTTGTATACCTCTATTAGATCTCCTCTAAGTCTACGTCTTTCTAAGGAAAACAGCCCCAATTTGCTGAACCTCTCCTCGTAACTCAGACCTTCCATACCTGGCAGCATCCTGGTAAACCTCCTCTGCACTCTCTCCAGAGTCTCCATGTCCTTCCGGTAAAAGAGGAACTCCTCCTTCACCTCCTCCTTCACCACCTCCTTCAGTTCATCTTCCTCTTCCTCCTAGCTCTATATCAAAACTTAAGAACATTTTTACTTGCCTTTCTAGCTGTAATAGCTTATTAAGCTGCATCACTATGAGTGGAAAGGGCCTCTAATAGGTTATTTGCATAGATTAAAGAAAGACCTCGCATATAGTTTACCCAGAAACTACCCACTAATATGAAAAACGGCCCACCCATCTTTTGGGCACTTTTGGGTCATGGGATATTGACTTACAAAATCAGTGCTTGTTACATCTCTTTTTGCACCTATAAAAAGGGCACAACTATGGGTGCTACTAGCTCTAATTTCTAGAGCCAATTGTCAAACTGCGTATTGCATCGAGCTGTCAGAGGGTTATCAACACCATTATTAACTAAATATTGATTCAACTACGTGTAATGGATTTATCCAATATAGCATGGTAATCTATACTTCGTGGGCAAACATCTTTTTAAATTAGAATGGTATGTGGCATGTCTATTTTTGAACAAATCCAAGTTTTCCTGGAAGTAGTCCCAATCAATCAATCAATTAAGCACAATTAATGCTTATTGTCCACTAATATTGTTTACATACACTTGAATCCTTGCAATTTTCCCTACATTAGTCTTTGAATGGAAGCAATTTTCCAATGGACACTGATGAAACTGCGGCTAAAATCTGGGATCATTTAAATGATTAAGATGACAAGTCATTTTTACAGATGGACAACATTACAACTTAAATCTTTCTCATCATCACACATGCTTTTAATACTGAAGGGAGATTAAAAACATGAGCAAAACCTGTAGTATTTGCCAATTTCAAACATGTAGTTGTCACTGGGCCAGTTTCAACCATTTAGTTGTCATTTAAAGGATGCCTAGTCAGTAGTATACCAGCACATTCTGTATCCATGACAAAGAACTACAGACATGAAACACTGGAAGTGATTACACTGATAATCTCTCCAGATGTCCACGGGCTATTTGAGGTGGTTTTATCAAAGCATATCTGCTTAATTTCTAGAATAACTTACTTATTTGGCTACATGAGCTCTGCTTGTATACATAGTTTTAATTATCATACATAAATTGATAAACACAGCTTAGATACCCTCCTGATTTGCACTGTTGTCGTATCTTATTCTTGCTTACATAAAATTTTAATTACCTTGAGAGTAAATATGGGTCATCTTTTGTAACAAAACTTATGGTATTTTTAATATGCAGCTAATAGGCTTCCAACTTGCAAGATAAGTTATGTGATTGTGATGGAAAGATAGTTAAAAGTTTAAGAGTAAAATGATTAAATTTCCCAATTAAAAAAGCAAACTTTTCTTGAATTTAAATTTCTTGAAGTTGTGAACTCATATGTTGGCTGTTTGCTCATATGTGCCTCCTTTTAGTCTGATACACAGTTTAGAGAAAATGCTGCTGGTGTTAGTGGTAGAGTTATGCAGGTGCCAGATTCCGCTGGGACAGGAACACCTGCCAGGCTGCTCCAGATAACTCAGCAGCTTTGAGGCATTTTCCCAGGCTCCCAAATGAATGGTCACTAATAGCCGTGGGAGAGGGCTTCCAGTGTCGCCAAGTGTACCACATTCTCCACTTGGCAGTGCTATGTAGCTGAAGTCTGTTTGGCTGTGATTGCAATTTTTTTCAAGACTGAAGAAATATGCAGCAAAGGTTTTTTTTTCATTTTTCATCTTGAACAATTCCTAAGTTTAATAAGCATAACAAAATGATCTAATTGTAAGATGGTAACTTTGAAATATAAGCAACTGCACTATCTCCTAAAATGGTGTAACTTGATTACAGTCAGTGTATCAGATAATGCACTGCTGGAGAAAGGCTGAAGGTAGCTGCCAAAAATGACTAAAAGTAATTGCACATCATTCTGCAGTTGGTGAAGTTATTTTGAAAGTTTACATGACTTGAAATGCTCAGACATACTTGACCACTTCCCAGATTCAAGCGGAGACATGTAACTGTGCTATCTCCTGGGAAATAAAGATATTCACTGAAAACATTTGCAAAACTCAGTGTGGTCAGCAATTACATGTTATGTGGTTTAGAACTGATTTTGCAAATATATTCAAAAGTACTGTTTACTGATTTTTGTAATTAATAAGGTTATGAACTGTATATACTTATGCAATACTTATATAAAATTTATTTTGTATCAAATTTTATATAGCATTTCATATTACAGTACTTTGCATTTTGTTGACAAAGCTTTATAGTACATTTTTGGCATATGATAAAAGTTTAGAATTCTTTGTCAATATTGCTGATGTGTGATGTTCACTGTATAATTACCTTTGTGTGCATATTTTAGCTTGGTCTGTTCAATTCGTCTTAGTATCTTTTATTTTCTAAAGTATTTGTTATATTTACTCATTGCTATTAGTCAAATGGGTCATGGAAGAAAGAAATTGGATTTGTAGAGGAGTTCAGCTTTCAGTCTTAAGGCAAAAGGTATTGATTAACTATTGAGAAAGATGTCTCATTGATTAATACAGGTTTAAACTGGAATGATTGATACAAGTTTTTTACAATTTTAGTTCTCTCAGAATTTATTTGAAGAAAATGAAATGCTGAGAATCCCTTGGGGCCCTACTATCTTATATCTCCAAGATTCTCACATGAATTAGTCTCTTGGGGGACAAGCAAACAGAATCTGGTCGCTATAATAGCTTAACTTTTCCCTTACAGCAGACTAACTTGACAAGGTGGCTAGACTTAATACTGATTTCTGGGATCAATCTTAATTGTCATTACCATTATAAGCTTTAGATTAGAGAAGACATTGAAATCTCCATCCTCACGTCCATTACCTCATTGAATTGAAAGTGAAAGAGTTGACTTGTGACATAATAAGTTGTGTATTTAAGATATGCATGTCTTTTTCTCTTGTCCAATTTTCTCTTTTTGTATTTCCACTATTACCAAGCACCTAAATGTTATGCCCCTCTGTTATGTCCTCCTTCTTGCAACGGACTGCAAGAAGGCAGTTGACCTATGCTTTCTCAAGGGCAATTAGAGATGGACGTTAAATACTGGCTTAGCCAATGATGTCTACATCCCATCCATAAAGATTCTTCAAGGAGCCCTTACAGATTGACATTGATGTTATGGAACAGTTTGCCAATCTATGATGTGGAGATGCCGGTGTTGGACTGGGGTGGACACAATAAAAAGTCTCACAACACCAGGTTAAAGTCCAACAGATTTATTTGGCAGCATGGGCTCTTGGAGCGCTGCCACTCAACTGAAGAAGGACACTGCTCCAAAAGTTTGTGCTATCAAATAAACCTGTTGGACTTTAATCTGATATTGTGAGACTTCTTGCAATGTGAATCTAAGCTGGGATTTGGAACTTTAGTCTTATATTTGGACTCTTGACTAGACACTTAATGCTTGTACTCTAATTAAAGCCCTTGAATTAATGTTATTGTTTTAAAAATGTGCAACAAATATCAAAATTAGATTTTTTACAAAATTTGTGTCTATGCAGATTTCCTATCTACAAAATCTTTTTTCCTGTCAACTTTTCACATCATTAATTATGTCCGCATTCATGATGAAGACTGCCCATATCACACTACAGTTGCATACCTCCCTTTAATTGATGTATTAATGCTGCATACATCATTAATGATGATGTAGTGCCTCAATTTGACTCATACAATTCTTTAGATTACCTTTCTCTCTACAATCTTAGCAATATATGGTACAACCTATTTCTGATTGATAACCTAGCATTGACTAGATGCGATGGAGAAGTCACCCCTCCCTTTCCACTGGATGTGAGTACTCTGCTGGTTGTTAACCTGGTATTTAGAAGTTTCGTTCTGATCTGTTCACTGTGGCTATGTTAAATTGGGTCATTCCACCCTTGTTGGATGAAGGTTTCCCACTGGATGTCTGATATTTGATATTGCAGAGAGACACTGATGCTCCGATCAAAGCTCCTTCTCTCCTTCCTCAATTGCTGTAGGTTTTGGTCCTTGGGCATGTAAAATCAATGTTATGGCAGAATATCTAACTTTACAACTGGTTCTCAATTCTTTTGATTCATGATCATCCAATTACCCCTCAAACTTTTCCGTCCTCTAACTCTGCTTCCCTTGAAAATTATACTTGGGCTTGACTCCCGATTTATGGTATCATAAGTGTTAGGTGGGGCAAAGCAACTTGTATTTATATGGTACTTCTAACATAGAGAAACATTCTATGCAAGTGTAATCAGATGAAAAAATGGCAAAGAATAGCTTAGATATGACTAAAAAGCTTGCCACAAAGTTTGATTTTAAGGACAGTGTTAAAGGAGAAGAGAGAGAAGTATAGATATTTTAGAAGGAATTCCAGACCTTGGGATCAATACAGCTAAAGGCATGGCTGCGAAAGTGATGCCAAAGTCAGATCCGCAGAGTTTTCAGAAAGTTGTATGACTGGAGAAAGTTGCAGAGGTAAGGAGGAAGAGACCAGAAGATTTGTACATGAGGATAAGAATTTTAAATTTGAGGCATACTATCTAGCTCTCTAGAAGCTAAGCCATGATTTAATTTTGAGTTATTTGTTAGTTAATTAAGGAAGTAATTAACTAAATAAAATAAGTAACATTGGCTGGATTGGTGTTATGTGCAGCTGTAGAAAGTGGGGGTTTCTGAATGGCAATATGACTCAGGACAAACCAACCTACAGCTTGAATTCAGATCAAGATTATTGACCTGGAAGCCAAACTGCAGACGCTGAGCAACATAAGGGAAGGGAAGATATACCCAGACACTTCGTTCCAAAAGGTGGTCACGCTTCTTGGAATAGGATTCTGTGATGCTGTTTTGGCCGTGACACCATGGTACAGGCAGCCATTCAAGTAGGAAGAACAAACAGGAATACAGTGGTAATAGGAGACAATTTAGTGAGGGACATTGATACTGTTCTCTGTAACAGAGAGCAAGAATCCAGAGCAGTGTTTTGCCTGCCTGGTGCCAAGGTTTGAGACATTTGCTCAAGGCTGGAGAGCAATTTACAATGGAAGGGAGAACTCAGTTATTGTAGTTACATAAGTACCAGCGACATAAACAGGACAAGGAAAGAGTTCCTTTATAATCAGTGTGAATTCTAGGCACCCAATTAGGAAGTGGCACCTCTGGATTATTACCTGAACTGAATGCAAATTGACATAGAGCAAATAAGATTAGGGAAATGAGTGAGTTGCTCAAAGACTGGTGAGGGAAAAGTGGGTTCTGGTTCATGGGTCACTGGCATCAAGACTGGGGAAAGCAGGGGTTCTACTTTTGGGATGGCCTACATCTGAGCTGTGCTGCAACCAATGTTCTTGCAAGACACATATCTATGGAAGTAGAGAGGGCTTTAAACTAAACAAAGGAGGTGAGGGATCAAGTTTGAGTAGATGTAATAAATCAAGGAATAGAATCAAGGCAGGAGAGCAAAATAGATTCGGAGAATGGCAGGAACAGAGAGAAAAAAACCAAAGTGTGTACCAACAGCCAAGGCTAGATTCAGCAAGATAAGAAAAGACTCTGTATCTGAATGTGTGTAGCGTTCATGACAAAAGTATATCAATTGAACAATGTATATTGCAGTAAGTAAATATGATCAGATAGCCTTTACATAGGTGTGGTAGCACGATTGCCGAGAATTGGGTCCTGAATGTTGAGCGGTAGGTGATATGATATTCAAGAAGAATAAGAAGTGATGTAAAAGTGGAGGGGTTACAGTGTTAATTAAATGTGCCATTGGTGCAATAGTTAGAGATGACCTTGTTTCAGGAGGTCGGGATATAGAATCAGTTTGGGCAGAGCTGAAGAATAGTCAGTAAGAAGTCACTAGTGGAAATGGACTGCAGACCCTCTAACAGTAAGCACAATGCAGGACAAAGTATACAAGAAGAAATGAATCTGGATTACAGGGTCAACAACAGTGTTCTGAGGAATGAGGAACAGAGAGATCTTGGGGTTCATACCCACAGATTTCTGAAGATTGCCACTCAAGTGGATAGAGCCGTGAAGAAGGCTTGTAAAGCGTTCGTGTTTATTAACATCGGGTTTGAGTTCAAGAGTCATGGGGTTATCCTGCAACTATACAGGACCTTGGTAAGACCATATTTGGAATATTGTGTGCAGTTTTGGTCATCTCACTATAAGAAGAATGTGGAAGCATTGAAGAGAGTGCAGAGGAGATTTACTAGGATGCTGCCTGGTTTGAAGGGTAGGTCTTATGAGGAAAGGTTGAGAGAGTTGGGGCTTTTCTCTTTGGAGCAGAGGAGGATGAGAGGCGACTTAATAGAAGTTTATAAGATGATCAGGGGGATAGATAGAATGAATTTCAGAGACTGTTTCCCCGGGTAAATGTAGCTGTTACTAGGGAGCATAACTACAAGGTTCATGGTGGCAGATATAGAGGGATGTCCGATATAGATTCTTTCCTCAGAGAGTGATTGGGGTGTGGAATGCACTGCCTGCTGTGTTAGTGGAGTCGGGACAATTTAGAAACTTCCAAGGGATTATTGGATAGGCAAATGCAGCACACCAGAATGATAGGGAGTGGGATAGCTTGATCTTGGGTTTGGACGTAGCTCGGCACACCATCGATGGTTGAAGGGCCTGTACTGTGCTGTACTGTCCTATATTCTATGTTCTAAATGTTGGGGGCTTGTGATAGAGGTGATTTTAATCTGCATGTAAAGTGAAGAAATCGGATTGGCATAGTAGCTTGGATGAAGAGTTCAAAGAATATTTTAAGATAGTTTCTTAGACCAGCACATTAATGAACTGACCAGGGATCACTTATATTAGACTTGGTAATATGACAGGATTAATTAATGATCTCAGCACAAAGGTACCCCAGGTAGCGGTGCCACAATATATTTGAATTTTGCATCCAGTTTGAAAGGGAAAAGAGTGAGCCTATTAAACTTAAATAAGGACAACTTTGTGGACATGAAAGCTGAGCTAGCTGAAGTGACTTGGGATACAAGACTAGAGGGTAGATCAATAGAGGAGTAGCAGACTTTAAAGAGATATTTCTGAATATTCCGAATAAATGTATTCCTATTTGTAGAAAAATTCTTGGAAGCAGACTCACTATCAGTGGGCAACAAAAGAAGGTAAGGAAAGTATCAAACTTGGTTTGCAACTGCATAAAGATGAGTGGCAGATAAAATGGTTGGTCAGAATATAAAGAATGGCAAAGGATGACTAAAAGGTTAATCAGAAGAAATAAATTAGGGTATGAGATGAAGATAGCTGGAAATGTAAACATGGATATAGGAATTTTATAGTAATATAAAGGAAGAGAGTAAGTTAAGTCACTCTAGAGAATGACAATTGGAGGTTAATAGTAGATAATAAGGAAATGGTGGATTAAATGAACAAATATTTTGCTTTCGTTTTACTATGGAGGATTTAAAAAAATCACCCCGCTAATAATCAGGAGATGGAAGGGAGAGGAGAAATTACAATCACTAGGAAAACCTTATTGAGTAAACTGATGGATGTCATCTTTGGGTCTTAAAAGGATGGCTAATGAAGTACTAGTTCCATGGGTATTAGTTTTCCAAAAAGCACTCAATTCTGGAAAGGATCCATCAGACTGATCATAAATGATCATGGAACCATTGTATATTGTCAGAAAAACCCATCTGGTTCACTAGTGTCCTTTAGGGAAGGAAATTTGCTTTCCTTACCTGGTCTGATTCACATGTGACTCCGGAGACACAGCAATGTGGTTTGACTCTTAACATGTCATTTGAAATGGCTTAGCAAGCCATTCAGTTCAAAGGCAACTAAGAATGGGCAATAAATGATGGCCAGCCAGGGATGCCCATGTCCCACAAATGAATAGAAAAAAAAAATGGCTTTTTCTGCTCCTGTATTTTATGTTCATATGCAAATCAAAGGTATGTGTAATCTAGTTAAAGTACAGGTAGAGTTTTAAAATGATGCACATTTTTTTCAAATTCAGAAACTTTACATTTTTCCCAAGAAACTATTTTTGAATAATGTCTTCCCCTCATCTTTTGTCACTTGTCACTCAGTGCATCTAATCATTTGCACACAGATCAAAGGTGTTAAAGAATTTAACATATTAAATTCAGCTATTCAGAATTCCTTTCACAACTTGGGTTAGTATAATATTTTATGCAGTAGGTTAGCATGGAAACCTGTTATAGAATTTTGGCGTCTAAACTTCTGGTTGTCTGTCACATATGAGACTACTTAGTCTTTGGATAGACTGCAGGATAGCGCAGTCTTTAACTTAGACTATACTATTGCACTTTGTATGAGAGAAAAAATAATATTTTCCATGTCTGTCTTCAATTTGCATGAAGTGCAACAACAGTGACAAGAATACTGGAATATTCCACACCCTGCACTCTTCCATTCTCATTGTTGAAGGAGGGCGGCACAGTGGTGCTGCTTCACGGTACCAGGACCCAGTTTCAATTCTGGCCTTGGGTGACTGCCTGTGTGCAATCTGCACATTCTCTCCATGTCTGCACGTGTTTCCTCCAGGTAGTTTGATTTTCTCCCATACTCCGAAGATGTGCGGGTAGGATGATAAGCCATACTAAATTGCCCCTTAGTGTCAGGGGGATTGGCAGGATAAATAGATGGGATTGCAAGGTTCAGGTCTTAATAGGATTATTGTCAATGCAGTCTTGATGGGCACTGTACTGTAATGACTCTATGATTCTAAGACTATATCCAATGATTATGAGCTCTGCAATTCATGGGGCTGAGGGGTGGGCAAATGACAGCTGAGATTTAGTGTAGAGTTTCATTCTAATAGAACATGGAGAGGCAATGTAAAATAAAGGGTGGAGGAGCAGAGGGACCTGAGTATGTATGTGCATGAATCATTGAAGGTAGCAGAATAAGTTGAGAGAGATGCTAATAAAACAGCAAACTAGGTTTTATCAATAGTGGCATAGACTGTTAAATTCATATAGAGCACTGGTTTGGCCTCAACTGGAGTACTGCATCCAGTTCTGGACATCACACTTTCAGAAAGACATAATTGCATTAGAGAGAGTTCAGAAAAGATTCATGCATTTGATTTGCATTCATTTATTATTGTCCCATGTATTAGTATACAGTGAAAAGTATTGTTTTCTGCGTGCCATAGACAAAGCATACCATTCATAGAAAAGGAAAGGAGAGAGTGCAGAATGTAATGTTACAGTCATAGCTGGGGTGTAGAGAAAGATCAACTTGGTGTAAGGTAGGTCCATTCAAAAGTCTGATGACAGCAAGGAAGAAGCTGTTATTGAGTTGGTTGGTATGCGTTCTCAGATTTTTGTATCTTTTTCTCGACAAAAGAAGGTGGGTCTAGGGTGCGTGGGGTCTTTATTCATACTGGCTACTTTTCCAAGGCAGCAGCAAGTCAATATGTGGAAAGCAGGCTTGAATGAAGGACTGGGCTTCATTCACAATCTTTTGTAGTTTCTTGTGGTGTTGGATAGAGCAGGAGCCATATCAAGCTATGATACAATCAGAAAGAATGCTTTCTGTGATGCATCTGTAAAAGTTGGTGACAGTCTTGGCAGATATGCCAAATTTCCTGTGTTTTCTGAGAAAGCAGAGGTGTTGGTAGGCTTTCTTAAGTATAATGTCGGCATGGAGGGACTAGGGCATGTTATTGGTGATCTGCACACCTAAAAGCTTGAAGCTCTGGACGATTTCTACTTTGTTCTCATTGATGAAGTTGGACGAGGGTTGAGGGGAAAGGGGGTGGGTCATGTCATTTACTATACTTCCTGAAGTCAATGACTATCTCCTTTGTTTTGTTGACACTGAGGGAAAGATTATTATCGTTGCACCAGTTCACCAGATTTTCTATCTCTTTCCTGTACTCCATAATTATTTGAGATCTGGCCTATACGGTGGTGACATCAGCAAACTTGAAATTGAATTGGAGGTGAATTTGGCTACACCATCGTTTGTATATCAGGAGTATAGTAGAGGGGTGAGGATACAGTCTTATGGGGTATGGTGTTGAGGATGCTTGTGGAGAATCCTTAATGATTGCAGTCTGTGGATTTGGAAATTCAGGATCCAGCTGAGCCCCAGACCATGGAGTTTGAAGATGAATTGTAGGAATAAAGGCTGAGCTGTAGTCGATAAATAGAGTCTTTGTTATCCAAATATTCCAGGTTTGAGTGCAGGGCCAGGGAGATGGCATTTGCTGTGGACCTATTGCAGCGGTAGGCAAACTGTAACGGATCTAGGCAATCTGGGTGGCCAGAATTGATTCATGCCATGACTAACTTTTTGAAGCATTCACAATGATGTATGTCAGACCATTGGGTGATAGTCATTAAGGCATGCTCCCTGACTTTTCTTTGGTACTGGTTGTCTTCCTGAACAGAGAGGGACGTCAGATTGGTATAAGGAGAGATTGAAGATACCAACTGATTGTAGAAATAGATTGGAGAAACATAGCAACATAGAAAAACTACAGCACAATCAGGCCCTTCAGCCCACAAGTTGCTGCCTCACAGTACCCTACCTACTAGACACACTTATAACCACACTTAGAGAGGCTCTCTTACTAAATTCCATGTACTTATCCAAAAGTCTCTGAAAAGACCTATTGAATCCACCTCCACCACCACTGCCAGCAGCCAATTCCACGCATCCACCACCCTCTGAGTGAAAAATGTACTCCTGACACCTTCTCTGTACCTACTGCCCAGCACCCTAAACCTGCATCCTCTTGTGGCAATCCCTTCAGCCCTGGGAAAAAGCCTCTGAGAATCCACTTGATCAATACCTCTCATCATCATATACACCTGTATCAGGTCACCACTCATCCTTTGTCTCAGCCTTGCATCTTATCAATGTCTTGTTGCAACTTCTGACATTCCTCCATACTATCCACAATACCTCCAACCTTTGTGTCATCAACAAACTCACCAATGCATCTATCCACTCCCTCATTCAGGTCATTTATAAAAATCACAAAGAGTAAGAGTCCCAGAATAGATCTTTGGGGCACTCCACTGGTGACCGACCTCCATGCAGTAAAAGATCCATCTACAACAATTCTTTGCCTTCTGTGGGCAAGCCAGTTCTGAATCCACAGAGCAATGTCCCCTTGGATTCCATGACCCTTCACTTTCTCAATAAGCCTTGCATGGGGCACCTTATCAAACACCTTGCTGAAGTCCATATAAACCACATCTACTGCTCTTCCTTCTCAATGTGTTCAGACACATTCTCAAAAAATTCAATCAGGTTCGTAAGGCATGATCTGCCTTTGACAAAGCTGTGCTGACTATTCTTGATCATACTATACCTCTCCAAATGTTCATAAATCCTGTCTCTCAGAATCTTCTCCACCAACTTACCAACCACTGAGATTGGACTCATTGTCCTATAATTTCGTGGGCTATCACTTCTCCCTTTCTTGAATAAAGGAATCACACCCGCAATCTTCTGGAACCACTCCTGTCTCCATTTATGATGCAAAGATCATCGCTAGAGGCTCAGCAATCTTTTCCCTCACCTCCACAGTAACCTGGGGTATATCCCATCTGGTCCCGGCGACTTATCTAATTTGATGCTTTCCAAAAGCTCCAACACATTCTCTTTCTTAATGTCTATGTACTCAAGCTTTTCAGTCCACTGCAAGTCTGCATTACTGCCATCAAGATCCTTTTCTATTGTGAATACTGAAGTAAAATATTCATTGAGTACCTCTGCCATTTCTACCAGTTCTATACAAACCTTCCCACCATTACACTTGATAGGTCCTATTCCTTCACGTCTTATCCTCTTGCTCTTCATGTACTTATAGAAAGCCTTGGGAAGTTGAGACTGTTTTCCCTGGTGAAGTGAAGGTTGAGAGGAGATGTGATAGAGGAATTCAAAATAATGAGGCGTTTGGACAGAGCAAAGAGGGAGAAACTTTGCATTAGTGAAATGATTGCGAACCGTGGGCACAGATTTAAGGTAATTGGCAAATGAAGCTGTAATGACACGAGGAAAATCTTTTTTCATGTAGCAAGTGCAGATGGAATTCCATGCCTGGGAGTGTGTTGGAGTTCAGTCGAAGCTTTCAAGAGAGAATTAGTTTATTATTTGAAAAGGAAAAATGTACAGGGCTACAGGGGACTCTGGCAGTAGTGAATTGCTCCTTCATAGTCAGCACTGGCCTGATTCTTTTTTTTGCTGTAACCATCCTATGAGTGCTTCACAATTCCAGCAGAATATGTGTGGAAGAATATTAGCTCCAAAATATTTGTAAAGTGAAATTAAATAACATAAATTGAGATTTTGCTGACAATTTTGTATTGTGTACTTTTTGTTTTGATTAATCCAGAAAACCGAGGAACAAGACACTGATAAGGCCGCACTTGGAATACTGTGTACAGTTCTGATCATCTTATTATAGAAAGGATATTATAAACTAGAAAGATACAGAAAAGATTTACTAGGATGCTACCAGGGCTTGATGGTTTGAATTAAGAGGAGACTGGAGAGACTGGGACTTTTTTCTCTGGAATGTAGAAGGCTGAAGGGTGATCTTACAGAGGTCTATAAAATAATGAAGGGCATAGATCAACTAGATAGTCAATATATTTTCCCAAAGATACGGGAGTCTAAAACTAGATCATAGGTTTAAAGTGAGAGGGGAGAGATACAAAAATGCCCAGAAGGGCAATTTTTTCACACAGTGGGTGGTGAGTGTCTAGAACAAACTGCCAGAGGTAGTAGTACAGGCGGGTACAGTTTTGTCTTTTAAAAAGCATTTAGACAGTTACATGGGTAAAGAAGGATATGGACAAAATGCAAACAATTGGGACTAACTTTGGAATTTAAAAGAAGGATGGCATGAGCAAGTTGGATTCACGGGCCTGTTTTCATGCTGAAAACGTCTATGACTCTATTTCAATGGCCATTCTTACGCTCAACACGTTAAGAACCTTTCTCTGAAAGGCTGCACCTCATTCATTGAAGATTCAGCTACCTCGAGAGCCTTAGTGACTCAAAGACAACAGATGCCTAGTTTTCTAGCTTATAATGCATTATAGCTAATGACAAGAAGTATTACAACACCTTAATGTGATAGAAAAGGATATGATGCATCTGCAAAACAATCCAGGAACTTTGTAGACATATGAAGTAAGTGTGAAAGGTATATTATGGCAGCACTTGGTAATATCAGATGAATTGTTCAAAATATGTTTTCTACCATGCATTGATTTTCATGTTTATTTTACAGGGGAAAATTTTCGACTTGCCTCTTACTTTATAAAGAGATATACAAACTTGCGATGTGTCACACAGAAGCAGCATTGTGGTATGTATGTATTTAGGAATGGTTAGAAGTTTAATCACATTTTAATGAGAAAATATTTCTTATGTGTTGCACTTCCATAAGTAACTGAGTAAACTGAAAATGCTATGTAGAATTAAAATGAATTATTCATAGTTTAGCATTCTATATAACTGTTCTCCATTCTTTTTTGGTTGGATTTTCTTTCTGAAGTTCAACATAGAAGGAAAACTGAGTCAATGAGTGGAGAATATGACAGGAAATAGGATAACCATTGAATAAGCCAGCACTCTGGTCACATCACTGACAGACAGGCAGCATCCTACAGTCATTCCATAGAAAACAGGAAATCATATTCAGACTGTGCTAGGAACTGCCTCAGTCACCCAACACCACAAATCCATATTGTAAATTGGAAAGATGCCACTAAAAAGCCATTAATGATTGCATAAAACCATTGAGGAACCCTGTAGGGCAGATTTGGGTGGAAGCCCAACATATGCTAAAGTTTTAAATGACTACTTTGCGTCACTCTTCAGAACTGAAGATGACGCCAAGTTAATAATGCTGCAATATATAGCTGATGCTAAAATTATGTGTGTAAAAGTGAATGTGGAAACTTAAAGCAAACTGAACTGTGCTATGCTGCCTGATACATGTGCTGGCTTATATATGTAGTAGTTGCTGAGATCTCAGATTGTTCTCACCTACAGGGAAGAGGTCTACATGATGCCTATATTTTAAAAAGAACAATGAGTCAGTGCTAGGAAACTGCATGTCTGTTAACTTCAGTTGTCTGTACTTTGTTAGAAAAGATTATTGGAGATGCTTTATGTAGAGAAAGGGTTATTAGCAAATTGCCGGCATGGCTTCTGCAAAAGGAATCTTACTAATTTGGATTTTTCAGAAGATTACAAAGTTGGTAGATAATGAAAGCCTGGTCAATATTATGTATTAGATTTAAAAAAAGGCTTTTGATAATATTCAGCACAAAGGCTTCTAAGTAAGATTGTATCTTGTGAGATTTGTTTTGAGATCTCCGATTGGTTAGTGACTTTGTTGTACTTGTATAAGGAAGTTAATAAAAGTGATGATTTCCCATTGGAGTTGGCCATAGTGGAGTCCTGCAGGAATTGCTTTTAGCACTGTTCACTTTTTATTATCTATTTGGATGTTGGCATCAGGAAAATGCTGAAATGTGGATGACTAAGAAACATGCAGGAGTTAGGAGCTTTGATGGAAAGAAATGCAGGTGGGCAGAAACACAATGAAAGAATGGTGTTCCCCCCTCCCCCTCAAACTCCTGACATTTCTTTTTCAACATAGATAAATTCATTGTGAACCACTTTGGGGTGCGAAACTTCAAGTTTGTACACTCTATATAGGATTGCATATTCAAAGCTGCTGTATGGGAGAAGAACCTGGGAGTTATGGTGCATGAATCTTTTAAGGTTCAGTGGCTAGCCCTGGAGAGTTGTGGTGAATTATTATATACTTTTAAAGGGCTTGAACTGGAATTACAGTACCTAATTTTGAATCTTTCATGTCTGCCAAAGCCCTGGAAAAGGTTAAAGAGAGAATCTAAGTACCTTAATAAAAGCAAATTTCTGCAGATGTTGGAATCTGAAACCAAAAGGATCATCTGGGCTTGAAACATCAGCTGTTTTCTCTCCTTACAGATGTTGCCAGACCTGCTGAGATTTTCCAGCATTTTCTCTTTTTGGATCTAAGTACCTTCATTATCAGGACAACTTAGAGAACTGAACCTTATTATTTTGTAAGAAAATTTGAGGAGAATATGAATAAAAGCTGTAAACTGATCAAGGAATTAGATTCTGTTCTTGAGTAAAGATTATTTAAGTTAGAAAAGTAACAGACATCAGTAAAAATTAGCTCAGGTGGTAGAAATACTTGTTCTATGTATGCTGAGTGTTGTAAGTGTTCGATGAGAACTGTGGTGGAAGACATCATGATTTATGGATAATAGATGAGTTAGCAAATCCCAGTGCTGGAGCTTATTTGATAACCATCGGAATTTGGAGCATAATTTCCTGCATCTCCCCCATCCCAATCCTATCCCTCCCCCAAAATTGGCCAACCATCCCCCTGAAGCTTATGTTACCTTAACAGTAGTGGGATGGATGACTGGCAAATGTGCAGCAATGGGACAAGCTTGATGGACTAGCTGGTCTTTTTCACCCCTTTTTCGAATGTTCTTCTTTCCCTATCTGATTCTGTGGTTCCAGAGTGGCACTCAGGCCACGGTGCCCTCCACTGTTTACAATGTAGCTGTTTTGTTCATTGCGAGGTTACGTCACATCAAACAAAATATTAAAACAATTATTACACTTACGTAATTTTTTAAACTGGGAATATTTTGAACAATAAGAAATCACCAGACTGTCTATCTTTTTTTAAGCTGTATTAAATTTAATCTTTTTACTTTTAAGAGTCTGAGAAACCACCAACTATGTTGACTGTGCACATGTTAAGCATCATTTCATAATCAGACTACACATGTACGATATATAGTAAAACCTTTGTTAGCTGCTATGCTCAGGGAATAGGTGGTGCCACTTAAACAAAAGTGCTGATTAACAATAAGTTACATTACTCTGCATACAAGACAAGATGCAGTATGTTTTTGCTCAGACACAATAGCCACAACTGACCCAATAATAATTTCAGTGTAAAGCCCAAGAACATCTGCATATTTGCAATCCATTATTATTAGTTTTATTTTTAAAAAATGCATTATCTGAACACTGGAAGTGATTTGCTTGTAAAAATATTGAGCTGTCAGACATTATGGTTATGCCCAGTGCTTCACGTCGTTAGTGTACGCTTGACCTGGACCATTTGATGGGCAACACGACAGCTCAGTGACTATCGCTGTGCTGTGCAGACACAGGCCTGTGTCTGTGGGAGTTTGCGCATTCTCCCTGCGCTTGCATGGGTTTTCTCCGGGTGCTCCGCTTTCCTCCCACATCCCAAAATGTGCTCTTAGGCTGATTAGCAGAACAAATTCTCCCTAAATTGTCTGAAATGTGGTTCTAATGCATAGATCTATAAACATAGACAGGGAGGACACGGTTCATGGGTAGAAGTGGGAGCATCGAGGTGGCGGCACAGGCTCATTGAGCTGAAGGGCCTGTTTCCCGTACTGTTTTGTTCTTTGTTCTGTAAAATTTTAGTTAGTAGAAGGATTAGTGCTTAAATTAATTTATAAGGTAATATTTGCATCAGATTGCTAGTTAAAGATGTATCAGACTTTGAAATTTTCCTGATGTATTCCTGGTAGATAGATGTGTAATTTGTTCCTATAAAATCACTCTAGTCACTAGTTTACATGAAGCATCAATCTATTTAAAATAAATAAGTTAACATTTCCAATGAAAATAACAGATGTAGAAATGTCACATCATTGTGCAAAGCATTCATCTATTAATGTCTCTGATAGTAATTTCTATTTCTTGGTTTAAAATGAGGAACAAAGTGAATTAATATTCATTGCATTGAAGGTCACTGAAAATCCTGAAGGAATAAATTTGCATATACGTTTATGATGTTTGGTATACTCCTAAAACTAACACAAAAGGAACCCAGTATATTTTATGTTTATTTTCTATCAGGTTACTTTTAATGTTGGTGTTTTCAATTACTTATCATTTTGAATTTATATTTGCTTTTTTCTGTGGGAATCACAACATGGATACAGAATAAATTAACATCTTGCTATATTCAGAGTGCATGGTACTGATTTTTTTTACTAACAAGAATTGTTTCCAACACATCCTTTCTAGCTAGTCTGAAGACTGAATAGTATGTAGGCTGATTGAGTGAGCTAAGCTTGTAAAACTTTATTTGAGTTGATCACTCTATGGAGGTCATAAGTTTGAATGACCTTAAAGGGTTAATGTTAAAAATGTATTAAATATCTGTAAATAGAGTGTGATATCTAAACTTTATTCATTACTTTTATCAGAGTGAATACCTGAGAACAATTAAGATTATATTTTATAATGTGTCACAATGAAGGCATGATGTTCTACTGTAATACTTAACAGATGGATAACTGGTAATCGTCTGTAGTCAAGTTATTAGTAGCACCATTACACTCAGTCAGGATTGAATTAGTATCAAAAGTAATGATAAACTAAAACAAAACATTTTTATAAATTCAAATATGGTTTGAAAATTTAAGCAATTGTAGCTAAAGAATGAAGGAATCCCTCTTTTCCCCGTCTTTTTGTTTAATTACCATTCATTTTTTTCTCTTAATTTATAAAGCAAAAAATTTTTTCATGCACATCTGGTACTTGTGACAAGAGTTGCCTAGGTTGGTAACGTTCTTAGAGTTCCTTCAATTTTTTTTGATATTGTACCCGCTTTCCCTTAAAACCAATACACTTTTAGCAGCTTTGCTAATTTTCTTGCATAATCCCTTTTTAAACTTCCTTCTGTAACTTTCTTATATGTACTTATCCTAAGTTTTATTTTAAATATTTGCTTCATTAGTATTCTGTGTTTCTTTTTGCTTTTCAAATTTGATATAATCAGCCTCGTCAATCATGGAACTGCAGCTTTCCATGTATTCCCTTTATTCCTTTGGAATATGCTTAATATGTACTGTTCCTGTCTCGTGCTTCTAATTGTTTTTAATTGCTGATGTACAATGTTATTTGCTAATTTGTACTTTTGTCTCAATATGTCTTATATAAGAGTTAATGTGTATTTTTACGAATATTTTATGGGCGGCATGGTAACACAGTGGTTAGCACTGCTGCTTCACGGTTTCAGGGACCTGGGTTCGATTCCCGACTTGGGTCATTGTCTGTGTGGAGTTTACACGTTCTGCTCATGTCTGCGTGGGTTTCCTCTGGTTGCTCCAGTTTCCTCCCACAGTCCAAAGATGTGCGGGTTAGATCAATTGGCCATGCTAAAAATTGTCCCTTAGTGTCCTAGGATGCTTAGGTTAGAGGGATTAGCAGATAATAATATATAGGGAGTAGTACCTAGGTGGGTTGTGATTAGTGCAGACCCGATAGGCCAAAGGGCCTCTTTCTGCACTGTAGGGTTCTATGATTCTGTTCTATTTTATATATCAATTTATATGTATTATATTTTTATATAAAATATGTATATTAAGTATACGGTCACTTGCTTTTTTTAATCAAGTGCTCAGTCCTCATTCTTCTTTTTCCCTTTTCTGTTCTTGACTATATCTGTATATATAGTGGCCTGTATTTCACAAATTTTCCCTATTTTCAAGTCAATTTTTCCATTTAATTAGCCAGTTCTGGTCAAGTAATGTTTCCCTCTTGGAGTAATAACATGTTGATTGAGATAACAATTCTGGGCACAGCGCAAGAAAACTTTTTATCACAAATAGTCTTCCTGACACGATATATTTTTGAATAATTAGAATCTCCTGTTTGTATTTTTTTGAATTCTACATTATATTTATGTCAGATACATTTAAAGTCATGCTAAAAGCCACACTACTATCATGGGCTGATCTTAAGAGTAGGCCGCACCAGTTAAGCTTGAATACTCAGAACAATTCTCATTCTTTTACCAGATGTTGCTGTCTGGACTTCAGAGCCAAGAATGATCTACAGTTAGCTGGGTCTGTACTGACTCTGGGCTGGCAGGCCACCCTCTTTCTCCCTTGCACTAGTAGGTCAGACTCTCACACTATTAAGTGAAATATATTGAATGAACAAGAAAATAAAATTACTTAGCTTTAGAGCCTTCATCATTCTTAAATATCCTTTATATACTAAGATGAATGCCCCATTCTTTTTGGAATTTATTGTATATTTTTACCATATTCTATTTTCTGCTTTCTGTAAGGGAGAATCGATTCACCAGTTCTTTCACATAGCAAAAAGGGTGCCTTCATTGGTATTTAAAATATAATAAATAGGCTATATTCACATTTGAAGATAGGAAAGAAATTCTCCATTCTCCCTCATTTCCTTGCTATAAATCAGAATTATCTTGAAAGGATTCAAATACCTGGATTATCCCATTCTCCCTAACGCGATTGAACTTTTCAAAGTCTTCTGTCAATTGTGTCATGTCTGGGTTGTATGGGGTGAGGAAGAAGGTGTATGGCAGGCAAATTCAAAGATATGTGAAAGCATTAGTACATTCCCACCAAATATGTGCTTCTGCACAGAAGATTTGTTGGCATTGAATGGTCTGTGAAACAGCAGTACTGTAGCAACTATTTGTATTATATATGCCTTTAATGTAGTGTTATATCGCAAAGCACTTTGCAGCAGAGTTCTAAAGCAAAATTTGACAGCAAGGCACATGAAGACATATTAAAGTTTGGTCAAAGAGATAGGGAATGCACAAAAGGTCAGAATTGGAGGAACACAGGGATCTTGGTAATGGAGAATTGGGGAAGAGACAGGTCTGATGTGAGCAGTTTTAAGTCTATAGGATATTGCAGAGATAGGGAGAGGATGAACAAAGGTTTTGAGGCAAGGTAACAACGAGCAGCATTTATTTTTGCGTACCTCTTGCCAGTGCCCTAGTTCTGTAAAAGAAACTTCTTTCTTTTCCTCCCCTTCCCTCTTCCTTTCCTATTGTATTTCCATCTGATTATAGCACTGCTTCTCTTGCATCTGATATTGCCAAATTCCAAATGTGTTTTCAGTGTTGAAAGTTGTTTCTTAGCCAACCTAAGACTCAGGAACCCGAGTCTGTGCATTTTAGAGACAAATTTACTTTAATGCTAATGTAAAAATTTAATCAAATTCTACATTTGAGGAGCAGAGTTTTGTGTATAAATTGTTAGAAATCAGCCTTGTCGTGGTCTTTGTATGGGTTTGAAAGACAGTACGACCATTGGCAGAAAATTTTCATAACTTGAAATATGTATTAGATTACCATTTTGGGAATACTTTAGAGGAAGTAGTCTAAATTATTTTTAAAAGTTAATTATATTTCATTATTTATGGCTGAATGGAAAAGTTATTTGTTACTTTAACTTAGTATGATATGTTTTCTTCCTTTCTTAAAATTTAATGTTCCCACTCACAAAATCGTAGAATTCCTACAGTGCAGAAGGATGCCAATCAGCCCATTAAGTCTGTGCCGACTTAGCGTCTCACCAAGGCCTCTCCCAAATAACCCCATGTATTTATCCAGCTAAGACCCTGAACCTACACATCATAAGACAATAAAGAGCAATTTAATGTGACTAATCCACCTAATCTGCACATTTTTGGAGTGCGGGAGGAAAACGAAATACCTGGAGGAAATTCATGCAGTCACGGGGAGAAGTGCAGACTCCATATGGGCAGTGACCCAAGGCCAGAACTGGTCCCTGGCAGTGTGAGGTATGCTAATCACTCCCACTTCATGTTTACATGTCCACCATAATATTGCTAATATTGATGAGGTTTGGTACAAGCATTGTATGAAAACATCATGTGAAAAATGTAATCTTTCCCTTTATAGGACTCTACATATTCCCTGATCGTTTAGTGGTTTGCGTAACTCCATGTGAAACTGGTCCAAAAAATGAAATGGCTGAGAAACCGATTACTGTATGTATTTTTTATAAAATTTCTGAATTATGATACTGGTTTGTCAAACCTCATAATAATGTTGAATATTTTGTTACTTACACAACAATTCACTAACATTTGAACTTTTGAAAGAAGCTCCTATTAGTAAGGTTTAGGTATGTTACACGTTGGTAAAAGTTTGCAGAGCTCAGTTCCCATGTAGAACATTGCTAGATTTGAAGGTAATGCTACAAAACTACAAGGCTGCTTTTTGCAACCTGTGTTCCCACCAAGGCTCCAATTTGGGAACGAAGATTATAATATTTCTTCCTGTATATATTTTTTTCTTCATGTGATAGCAACGGATGTCAAATTTAGATTTTATTGGAACAGGAAGCAACATATGATTTTAAATCTGGGTTTAAATCAAAATGATTTCATTCCAAGTATACTTCGATTCTGTTTGCTTTTTACTTTAAGCTTTATCTATATAGAGAAATATTTTTGCATCCTGTTTTGCAGTTTATAACAAATCAAAGGCTATGTGGCTATATTAGTAGTGGCTAAACTAGCAGGTAACAAATAGAAAGGTGCAAAACGGATCCAGTTGACAACTCCTTGCTGATCTTCTTGTGTGAAGAGCTGCCTGTCTTCCACTTCATATTTGATCTATTTATAACTTCTAAACAGGAAGTCAGAATGACCTGTGTGCTCTGAAGCAAAAGAATGTCATGTATTGAATAGGGACAGCTGCCTCCATTTATTCATGTAATACTTGATCCATGGAAGTTGTTTTACCCTTTTTCCATAATGTAAGTGGGAATGCTTACTTCACAGAAGTCACTAAGGTTTTATAAATGTTTATTTCATTACAATTTATATAGCGTTATAAAACACTTCCATTTGACCAACTTGGAAAGTTTTAAGAATTCAATAAATTAAAAGGTCAAGTTTTTTCATAATCTTTCTGTACAAAATAGAGACGCATATTTTAAGTTTAAGCATTAAATATTGCAACAGTAATGGATTATTTAAATGAAAATGTTTACTACTTTGTGTTCTTACTACATTATTTTGGAGATAGTAGTGGCAGCTGGTGGTTATATTTTTTGCCTTGAGGCGTAATATAAAAGTGTTGTGATATCTAATTTAAACCTTTGTATTAAATATACATTCATTTTGTAATGAGTTAAATTTCAGCTTTATAGTAAACGAAAAATAGAAATAATCTTTCCATACACACTGAAGTTCTATGTATCAACAGTAGATCTGTATCAGTAAATATTGTCTTAATTGAAAAAATACATAATCTGGGATTAGTACTTCAAAAGGAATTAAGTTTAATTTGTAGATACATTACTTATGGCAAGCCTTGTTTTAAAATGTTATCTTTATATTAATTAGCAAAATCATAATCAGTGTACTTTCTGAACTGTGAATTCTGTGGACAAATGCAGAGTTTACTTCTACGTGATAGTTGAAACTGGTTCTTTGAAATGTTAAGAAGTAGGCCCTACAGCAAATGTAATGTAATCTCCCACATCACTGATGTATTTACTCATTTGGTCACACAAATGTAGCTTTCTAAGCCAGAGATAGATTGCATTGATGGTGGTTATCACCAGTTCTGCTCTGTTTGGATTATCTTCCTGAAAATAGTCATCAGATGATGTATAACTTGCCTGCAATCACTTATCATATTTCTGTTTGCAAACAACACATTATATACTTCCAGACCTGTTTAGTGTAATCAGAAATGTTACTTTGAAAATATATTTGAGGTAGTTTGCTCTCAAATGTCTGGCTTTTGCTTCATTCTGCACTGTTCTAGGATGCTTGTTAATGTGGCATGACAGATTTGTGCAGTATATTAGAACAAAGAACAAAACAGCACGGGAAACAGGCCCTTCGGTCCAACGAGCCCGCACCGCCACTCTGATGTTCCCACCTCTACCTGTGATCCTTATCTGTGTTTATAGATCTATGGATTAAAAACCAAATTTGAGACAATTTAGGGAGAATTTATTTTGCCAGTTAGCCTAAGAGCACATCTTTGGGATGTGGGAGGAAACTGGAGCACCTGGTGAAAACCCACGCAAGCACGGGGAGAATGCACAAACTCCCACAGACACAGGCCCAAATCCAGGCCCAAATGTATCTGCACAGCACAGTGATAGTCACTGAGCTGTCGTGTTGCCTATCAAATGGTCCAGGTCAAGCGTACAGTAACGACGTGAAGCACTAGGATACTCTCAAAAAAAATTGAAGAGCAGCCCTCTCACGACCCATCGTGTATATGCCCCTCGTTAGACAACAAGGTGGACCAAAGCACCTGTAAGATAAAAACAAGTACATCAATATCATCATGTATTTACACGCTTCCTAGGACTCCCAAGGCTCATGATCCCTATTTTAAATGAGTTTTCTATACCCCTCCATTCCCATTCTGTTCATGTGCCCATCTAAGTATTTCTTAAATAACTCCAGAGTACCTGGCTCCATCACTTTACTTGGCAGCGCATTCCATATCCACACCACCCTCTATGTGAAAAAACTCCCTCTAGCATCCAAATTATACCTTACCCCTCTCACCCTAAGCCTGTGACCCTTCGTACTATTTGAGTCCATCCTGGGAAAAAGCTTAACCCTGTTTACTCTATCTATACCCCCCATAATCTTGTACACCTCTATTAGATCTCCTCTAAGTCTACGTCTTTCTAAGGAAAACAGTCCCAATTTGCCTAACCTCTCCTCGTAACTCAGACCTTCCATACCAGGCAGCATCTGGTAAACCTCCTCTGCACTCTCTCCAGAGTCTCCACGTCCTTTCAGTAGTAAGGCGACCAGAACTGGACGCAGTATTCCAAATGAGGTCTAACCAATGATTTATACAACTGCAACATTAAAGGCCAGCTCTTGTACTCTATACTCCTTCCTATAAAGGCTAGCATAATATATTCTTTCTTCACAACCTTCTCCACTTGCTCTGCCTTTAGAGACTTGTTCACCTGCACCCCCAGGTCCCTCTGCGTTTCTATACTCTTAATAGGTCTACCCTTTATCATATACCTTCCCCCTACATTCTTTCTCCCGAAATGCATCACCTCATATTTATCGGGATTGAATTCCATCTGCCATCTATCTGCCCAAGCTACCAGCCTATCTATGTCCTGCTGCATCACCTGACAGTGCTCCTCACTATCCGCAAATCCAGCCATCTTTGTATTGTCTGCAAACTTGCTGATCACTCCACTTACTCCCTCTTCCAAGTCATTTATATATATTACAAATAGAAGAGGTCCCAGTACCGAGCCCTGCGGCACACCACTAGTGACCGACCTCCAACTAGAAAAACACCCTTCCACTATTACTCTCTGTCTCCTATTACTAAGCCAGTTACTTATCCATCTAGCTACCTGTCCTTGTATCCCATGAGCCTTGACCTTGTCAACTAACCTCCCATGAGGGACTTTGTCATTACAATGAAAATGAAGTGTTTGTGAAAACCGTACCACTAGACTACTGATCGGAGAGTTTTATTTTAAAATATCCGTGATAACTATAAACTAGCATAGAATCATTGAATCTTAGAATCTCTATAGTGCAGAAAGAGGCCATTTGGACCACAGTCCCATCCAGGCGCCATTCCCGTAACCCCACGTGTTTACTTTGCTAGTCCCCTGACACTAAGAGGCAATTTAGCATGGCCAATCCACCTAACCCGCACACCTTTGGAGTGTGGGAGGAAACCAGAGCACCCGGAGGAAACCCATGCAGACGCGAGGAGAACCGTAACCTCTACACAGACAGTGAACTGAGCTGGAAATGAACCCCTGACATTGACAGTCAATAACTAATCGCCTTACTATCTCTCTCCAACTTAAAAAGCCCCCTCAAAATCATTGGCAGTTTCGTCAAATACTTCCTTTTCTCTTTACTTTCTGCTTTGCATTCAGCATACCCCAAACAAGCACCTTGGGATGGTTAATTAAATCAGTATAACCTGCCAACAGAATAGCATTTTTAAGAATGGTACAATCATGTGGACAAAAATGAACCGATATTCCATGTTCTTCTGTTCTTTATTTTGTCATAGTTTTCTTTGTCAGTTGTCTCCTCTTTTCTGGAAAGTGCAGATCCCTTGCTGGGAATTTCCATAAATATCAATTGCCACTTGGAACATTACCCAAATGACTATTCTTCCTTGGAGAATTAATACAGTGAGTAGCAGTTGCCTATTGAACTATACAGCTATTGGAGTTTAGCCTAACTCTGCTCTCACCTAATGTTCACAGGTGCCAATTTTAGCTGTTTTCCTTTCTTCTGGTATTTCCTGCATCACATGTTACTTGACCAATAGCTAAGGTGAGCAAATGGTTTCCAGTCCTCTACCAATACTACAACTGTGTGAGCAGTGCGGTTATTCCATTGCTAATTTGCCTTCTATCAACCTGGTCCCCACCGAAATTTTCACACTTTTTATTAATGGTCCATGTGAAGCTGCGAAATTGTGTAGGTAATTTATCAAAAGGCCTATGATCTATCAGCTATGGATGACTTTCATTAATAGTATGCAGTTCACATCTGATTATGTATCTATAATTTTGGTCGACAGCTTTGATGAACATTGGTCCCAGACATTTAATTTTGTTTGCTTGATTATTCAGACAAAGAGCACTTATCAGTATTTTGAATCATGTTTAATGGTAGACTATCAGCAAAAATATATATTTTGATGAATTCTCCCTTGATGCGTATGTTTATCTCAGGTCGTGTTAGTCTTGAACGTCTCTTTGGGATGGACCTTTAGTAAAGACCCTTTTTAGTCAATAGCTGCTTGAGAAGCAGAACTATCAGATTTATTAATTGGAGTTCTATGTTTCTTACTCTTTGAACCTTTGAAAAAACCTCATCATTAAACCAGTGTTTCTGAGAACAGACAAAACCACAGCGACATTTTATTTGAACAAGCAAAGCGGAATGTGTTTGCTATTACTCGGAGCTTAGTCAGAGCATTTTTAAATGGTCCCTGGTGAGGAACAGTTGTGGTTGTGGCCAGCCATCTTTCAGAAAAGTAACAGTAAGCTGAATTTGTTTGATGATGTTATGACAAGTTTCTTCCAGGTGAGCGATCCTCCTACTCACTCTCATGTCTTCTCTTGTCTGCACCTACTCTCCTTTATTCTACAGAAGTTCAAACAATTTATTGTAAAAAAAAATCAAATTGCTGATTCATGGCCTGGCTGGCTATGGCTTTCAGAACATTCACCTGATAATCTTTTGCAACTTCTCTGGTTAAAACTCCATCCAGACTACCACTGATAGTGACAAAGCTTTATATACTACTTCCAGTCTTTGTGAAATTTCTTATCTAGTAAGTGCTCTTACCAAAATGTGTGTCCAAGATTTAAGAAAATACCTGTAAACAGAGCTGGGATTCAATTGGGGCAGTGAATATTTCTGACTTGCATATACGCAGCCCAGTTATAAACTTTCTGAAGTGACTTGAATCTGAAGAAGATGATACATCAGAAACATGATCACTCTGAGTCCAAACTTGTTGGCACAAAGCCTGAGCCAAACTCATCACTGGGTTTCATCTATACTTAACATCGAGCTGTGGGGGCTAGAGTGAAGGGAGACTGTGGGGTGTCTTGAAGCAGCTCATTGATACCCACTGCTGCTAGCATTGGCTGCAGTCCTCAGTGAATGGGGATCCTTGGGTGGGAGAAACAATGTTGAGTAGATAAATATGGCTGCCTGCAAAGCAGAAAGTGAAATGCAGCTTGATCTGTACTTTGTCCTCTGTAGCACTGATCAGATTTTAGGAACTTTGCTGGATTCTGAAATAGTCACGCTGCTGTTCGGATTTCTCTCTAATGCACAGAAAAAATGAACCCAGTTGCATGTTCCATATTCACTTTACTGGAATGATACCACTGTCCTGTGCAAGGACAATAATAATTTTCAATGCTATTAGTGTTAAATTTACTGGCAAGTTACTTGTGTTTTCTTTGCCACTAGTTATCTTTCTTTGTGCTTATGTTTTCTGATATGATGCACCAATGAAAATCAGTTGATATTCCAATTTTGTTTCCCTGAAAGTGGAACTCAATCATGCATGTGCGTCATTGTATCTTTTCCTCCATACGAAAATTCTTCAGAGACTAAATTGGGCATTTCTTTGTTCTGTGCAAACAAATAAGAATGGAAGACGGTGTTGAAAAGTCATCCACACATTTCCCACTAGAAGTGTGCAGTATGCCATTTTGGTAAAGTGATCTCACACTCCTTATCTTTCTTCTATCACTAAATATCACATTGTCCTCTCGTTGCCAACATTTAAAGAAAATAATTCAAGTTTAATTTTATCTGTTCACACCTTAAAAAATGTACAAAATCAAGCTAATTACTATTGTGCATTCCTTTAGACACCCTTATCTGTGTGCCTTTATCTATCCTAGTGTTCTTCTCCAGTGATTAGAGTATGGGTGAAAAAAGCTGATCTTCATTTGAGGAGATTCTAAATACTTTGAGGATGGCCTCAAGCAGCTCAGGACCTAGAGGGCCCATCTTCAGATTGTCCACCTTGGCCTGGGCTCCAAATCTCTAGGCTGGCTGACAGACTAGCTGACTAGCCAGAGTGTGGGATTGAGAGCAGGAATTCTGACATCCAAAGAGCAAGGACAGCATGTTTCTGCTCACCGAACCATTGCCTCGATATTCCCCTGATTGTTGGAAAACAGATTGATGGATTCTTATGACATATTGTATTCAGAGCCACGATGGGACCAGCCTGAGCTTGCAATGCATGAATCTGAGATTTCACTGCAGCATTCGGGCCTTTGAAGTTTTTATGCTGCAATAGAAACTTTGATGTCTGCCATCATGACAATGCTCTACAAGGGTGATGATGGAGATGACCATGTGGCCAGTGAACAGCGGGGCAACAGTGGTTGCTGTCAGGAATTGCAGGAATCAGCAAGCAACAAAAATGCAACATTCTGCATGCAGCATAATGAAATTGTGCAGGTTTATTGTCATTGAGAAATTCACGCCTGTGTTCAGTCTTATACAATTCAAGGCCTATCATGTTCCACAGAAAAACAAGCAGTGCTGATCACTGAGTGCTATATATTAAGAAAGCACAGTGGCTATTAATATTGCAAGACCTTTTCAGGGAACAGGATCATGCTGCTTCTCTAATACGTAAATTGAAAGCTGTGATAACCCCCACAAGATCTAAGGGGAAATCATTTTTGAGTATGAGTTCCCCTAGTAACAGGTAGCAGCCTGCCCAGTTGCAACTCATTATTGAAGCTTTTTATAAGGCAGGACTCAGGACTGGGCCCGCTGTACTGCAGTCCCAGGCAGGGACTAGTGTATATCCATCATAAAGTGGCTTTACTTGCTTTCTGTAATAAATTATGGGAATCCCTTTCCAGTCGGGCTTCCTGAGTCGTTATGAAAGCATAGTGGCTTAACAGAGTAGACATTGAGAAATTGTTTTCTATAGCTAGGAAATCTAAAACGATGCTGCAGACTAAGGATAAGAGTCGATTACTTAAGATTGAGAAAAGGAGAAATTCCTTTACTCAAAGGGCTGTGAACCTTTCTACCCCACAGAGTTGTGGATGGTCCACTGTTGAGTGTATTTAAGGCTGAGATAGAGTTTTGGTGTCTCAGGGAATCAGTGGATATGGGGAACGTGGAGGTGAGGTAGAACGTCAGCCATGATGGTATTGAATGGCAAAGCAGGTCCAAAGAGTCTTATGATCAATTACTGCTCCAATTCCTTTTGCTTTCAAATCCTTACAGCTCTTTCTGACATATTTAAAACCTCATACTGAAAACAAAATGAAATGCTGAGTTGAAGATTCACTTCAAACATTTATTTTTATTTAAAGATAAAATGATTAAACACTTTATTGTAAGTGTTTTTGAAAACAGAGATGGTTCCATTATCATAATGCAAGAACTAAAATGGCTATTAACTGACATTAAATAATATGCCTTTTTGCTGTATCAAGTCTAAAATTCACAAGTTAAGGCTGTGACATGTCTTGGCTTGGCTAGTATGAGAACTAAATGTGACACCCAAATCTCTCTATTTTTGTTTGTCAATGCAATCAATCTTTTATTTTGCTGTGTATGTAATCTCCATTTTGCTACCTTTGTAGAATGTACAATATTTTTGCAGTACGAGGAACGATTTCCATTAGTTTTGCAGCCTTACATAATTCATTTTATGAAATTAGAATAATTGAAAACTAAGCAGATGAAGTAGGCCCATTTAGAAATATATCACAATTAATTTGGTGAACCTATGCTTTAACCAGTGTTGGGATCTAAACTTCGAGTCACGGATCATACTCAAAAATCTAGTTATTTTCATATTGTGGACTGTATGAATCAATAGCAATCTAATGAAGAATGCCATGCTGCATATCTATGTCCTCAATGTCCTCCCTACTTAGTAAGGGAAGTTAGCAGGGATGGCAGTGCAGGCAGTACAATGTTCCTTCTGTGGGATGTTTGAGGTGAGGGACACCATTAATGTCCCAACTGAGTACATCTGCAGGGTGCACCCAATTCCAGCTCCTTGAAGTCCGTTTTAGGGAACTGGATGAACTCAGGATCATTCAGGAGACAGAGACAGTTATAGAGAAAAGCTACAGGGAGATAGTTACTCCTAGAAATGAGGTTACTTGGGTGACTATTAGAAGGGGTAAGAAGCAGTCAGTGCAGCGATTCCCTGTGGCTATTTCTCTGTATAAGTTGTATACAGTTTTGGATATTGTTGAGGGGTGGGAGGACTTACCAGTGGTAAGCCATGGAGTACAGGTCTCTGGCACAGACTCTGCCTCTGTTGCTCAGAAGGGAAGGGGGGAGAGGAGTAGAGCATTAGTCATTGGAGACTCCATAGTTCGGGGACAGATAAACGATTGTTTGGGAATGAGAGAGAATCGCAGTTGGTGTGCCGGGGTCCGTGATGTCTCGGATCGTGTTTTCGAGATTCTTAAAGGAGAGGGAGACTAGCCCCAAGTTGTGGTCCACATAGGGCACCAAAGACATAGGTAGGAAAAGGGAAAGGAATGTAAGACAGAAGTTCAGGAAATTAGGGTGGAAGTTTAGAGCTAGAACAAAGAGAGTTGTTATCTCTGGTTTATTACCCACGCCATGTGCTAGTGAGGAGAGGAATAGGGAGAGAGAGCAGTTGAACACGTGGCTACAGGGATGGTGCAAGTGGGAAGGATTCAGATACCTGGATAATTGGGAATCATTCTGGGGTAGGTGGGACCTCTACAAATGGGATAGTCTACACCTGAACCAGAGGGGTACCAATATCCTGCAGAAATTTGCCAATGCTCTTCGGAAGGGTTTAAACTAATTCTGCAGGGAGATGGAAACCTGAATTGTAGCTCCAGTGTACAGGAAATTGAAAGTAGGGAGGTTATGAATAAGGTTTCAAAATCGCAGGAGTCTACTGGCAGGCACAAAGGTGGTTTGAAGTTGTCTACTTCAATGCCAGGAGCATCTGGAATAAGGTGAGTGAATTTGCAGTTGGTACTGGGATTTCGACCATTTTGGAGACATGGATAGAGCAGCAACAGGAATGGTTGTTGCAGGTTCCAGGATTTACATGTTTCAGTAAAATTGGGGAAGGTGATAAAAGAGGGGGGGAGGTGTGGCATTGTTAGTCAGGGACAGTATTACGGTGGCAGAAAGGACGTTTGATGAGATTCGTCTACTGAGATGTTATGAGCTGAAGTTAGAAACAGGAAAGGAGTGTCACCGTGTTGAGAGTTTTCTATAGGCCTCCAAAAAGTTCTAGAGATGTAGAGGAAAGGATTGCAAAGATGGTTCTGGATAGGAGCGAAAATAACAGGGTAATTGTTATAGGAGACTTCAACTTTACAAATATTGACTGGAAATGCTATAGTTTGAGTACTTTAGATGGGTCAGTTTTTGTCCAGTGTGTGCAGGAGGGTTTCCTGACACAGTATGTAGATAGGCCAACAAGAGGCAAGGCCACAATTGATTTGGTACTAGGTAATAAATCAGGTCAGGTGTTAGATTTGGAGGTAGATGAACACTTTGGTGATAGTGACCACAATTCGGTTACATTTACATTAGCTATGGAAAGGGATAAGTATATATTGCAGGGCAAGAGTTATAGCTGGGGGAAAGGAAATTATGGTGCAATTAGGTGAGATTTAGGATGCATCGGATGTGGAAGGAACTGCAGGGGCTGGGCACAATTGAAATGTGGAGCTTGTTCAAGGAAAAGCTACTGCGTGTCCTTGATAAGTACGTACCTGTCAGGCAAGGAGGAAGTGATCGACTGAGGGAACCGTGGTTCACTAAAGAAGTTGAATCTCTTATGAAGAGGAAGAAGGAGACTTATGTCAAGGTGAGACATGAAGGCTCAGTTAGGGTGCTTAAGAGTTACAAGTAGCCAGGAGGGACCTAAAGGGAGAGCTACACAAAGCCAGGAGGGGACATGAGAAGTCTTTGGTAGGTAGGATCAAGGAAAACCTAAACTTTTTTATAGGTATGTCAAGAATAAAAGAATGACTAGGGTAAGATTAGGCTCAGTCAAAGACAGTAGTGGGAAGTTGTGTTTGGAGTCCGAAGAGATAAGAGAGGCGCTAAATGAATATTTTTTGTCAATATTCACACAGGAAAAAGACAACGTTATCGAGGAGAGTACTGAGATAAAAGCTATTAGACTAGACAGGATTGAAGTTCATGAGGAAGTGTTAGCAATTCTGGAAAGTGTGAAAATAGATAAGTCCCCTGGGACAAATGGGATTTATTCTATGATTCTCTGGGAGGCTAGGGAGGAGATTGCAGAACCTTTGGTTTTGAACTTTAGGTCGCCATTGTCTACAGTGCCAGAAGACTGGAGGATAGCAAATATTGTCCCGTTGTTCAAGAAGGGGAGTAGAGACAACCCTGGTAACCAGTGAGCCTTACTTCTGTTGTGGGCAAAGTTTTGGAAAGGATTATATGAGATAAGATTTATAAACATCTAGAAAGGAATAATTTGATTAGGGATAGTTGATACAGTTTTGTGAAGGCTAGGTTATCCCTCTCACAAATCTTATTGAGTTCTTTGAGAAGGTGACCAAAGAGGTGGATGAGGGTAAAGCAGTTGATGTGTACATGGATTTCAGTAAAGCGTTTGATAAGGTTCCCCATGGTAAGCTATTGCAGAAGATACAGAGGCATGGGATTGAGGGTGATTTAGCGGTTTGGATCAGAAATTCGCTAGCTGTAAGAAGACAGAGGATAGTGGTTGATGGGAAATGTTCATCCTGGAGTTCAATTACTAGTGGTGTACCTCAAGGATCTGTTTTGTCACTTTTATAAATGACCTAGATGAGAGCACAGAAGGATGGTTTAGTAAATTTGCAGATGACACTAAAGTTGGTGGAGTTGTGGATAGTGCAGAAGGATGTTGCAGGTTACAGAGAGACGTAGATAAGTTGCAGAGTCGGGTTGAGAAGTGGCAAATGGAGTTTGATGCGGAAAAGTGTGAAGTGATTCACTTTGCCAGGAGTAACCGGAATACGGAGTACTGGGCTAATGGTAAGTATCTTGGTAATGAGCAGAGATCTTGGTGTCCATGTGCATAGATCCCTGAAAGTTGGCACCCAGGTTGATAGGGTTGTTCAGTAAGCATGCAGTGTGTTAGCTTTTATTGGTAGAGGGATTGAGTTTCAGAGCCATGAGATCATGTTGCAGCTGTGTAAAACTCTGGTGTGGCTGCATTTGGAGTTTACGTATCGTTCTGGTCGACACATCATAGAAAGGATGTGAAAGCATTGGAAAGGGTGCAGAGGAGATTTACCAGGATGTTGCCTGGTATGGTGGGAAAGTGTTATGAGGAAAGGCTGAGGAACTTGAGGCTGATTTCATTACAGAGAAGAAGGTTAAGAGGTGACTTATTAGAAGATATAAGATGATCAGAGATTAGATATGTGGATACTGAGAGCCTTTTTCCTCAGATGGAGATTGCTAGAATGAAGGGATATAGCTTTAAATTGAGGGGTGATAGATATAGGACAGATGTCAGAGGTTGGTTCTTTATTCAGAGTAGTAAGGGTGTGGAATGCCCTGCCTGCAACAGTCGTAGACTCGCCAACATTAAGGCATTTAAATGGTCATTGGATAAACATATGGATGATATTGGAATAGTGTAGGTTGGGCTTTGGTAATGGGCTTTAGATTGATTTCACAGATCGGCGCAATATCAAGGGCCGAAGGGCCTGCACTGCGCTGTAATGTTTTGTGTTCTACAGTGGTGAGACCTAGACAACATATACTAGCGGGGGAAAAACTGAATAATGTTCATCTTTGTTGTCTCAGAAGTATCGTTAACATGATAAGGTCACCAACTCAGAGGTTTTGGACCATACTAATTGTATCAGCATACATTTATTAATACGTTGATGGCGTGTGCGTTGACTCGGCCATGTTTGTTGGATGGATGACAACCATATACCCAAAGACTTTCTGACCACTGGGTCATGACCTGCTGGATGTGTTCTTAGCTTTCAAGGACACCTGCAAACAAAATATAAAGACAGCAGACATCAGCCAATACAGCTGTGAGACAGTCAACAACAGCTGGGACATCTGGGAGCTGACTATTCGGAAGAGGCATTGGAAGAGGCGAGGACAAATGGAAAGCTCAGCTGGCTGAGAAGAGGGCCCAGAGAAAATAGAGCACTGAATTCTGCATCTTCTCAGCTTTCTATCTTCATCTGCAGCAATTAAAGCAGAGACTGCCATGCCAGAGTGGGGTTCTTGGTCATATCAGGCATTGCTTAACATACAGTTGACCACAAAGGCTCAGATCATCATCTCATGAGACTAAAAACTGCCAGAGAATAATTCCTATTGTGGAAAAATTCTGATTATTTCAAAGTTTCTCGTAAGTTTATAAGGTAAGTAGAATACCCTATACGTTAAGCTATGAGACCACTCATACATATGTGAACTCTTAACTTATGATGCTATCCTCATTTGTTTTATTCATGTTAAAAGGTGAACTCAATAATTCTTTGTTGGTTTTGGCTGGCAAGTTGCCAGTAAAATTTGCAGGCTAGATTTTTTTCCGGGGTTTTAGTTACCTTGACATGATTTTGCATAAAGCCACTGAAGTAATTTTAACATATTCTATCAGTGTAAAGATTTTGTGTAAAGAATAGTGGCTTGTGAAGCTATTGGGTGGGTGGGGGGAGGGAGGTGAGGTATCAGACTGAACAGATGACACTAGTGGCACTACTGCATTTGGCATGAATGGAGGCCTTTATTTACAATACTGAGCAGTCTTGAAGCAGTGTAGAAATAAATTTTAAGGCAAAAATTCCCTTCTTTTCAGTTTCTTCTATAAATAGTAAAACTATAGATCAAGATGGGATGTAAGCAACATTCAAAATTCATACAAAATGTTTCTTTTAAGATTAAATGGAAGTTACATGATAACAAAATATATAGGCTAAAAATAAGTCCTAAGCACGGAATTATCAGATCTAATATTAAACACACATTGCAATATTTTTAACATCGGAAGTAAAAACTAGGTTATTTTAAACGCAACAATGCATGCCTTTTGATCAACAAACATCTGGAGCTATCATTGTGTCCCGTTTTTGTCTTCTAAAAGCTGCTTAATTGATGCCTACAGGAAGGATTGCTGCGTCAGATTTAGTTTACCATAACAAATGTTTCTAAAAGAGTTTGTGGTGTTCTGATTGAAGCAGTTGCAAAGATTCCAACTTCATTTATGCCACCCCTATTCTAAATAGAGACTGATTAAGTTTGAGAACATTGAGGAAAATCACAAGAAATACATCCGTATTAGCTCAGTGATTGCTTGGACTTACATTCTGTGTCATGTCCTTTGGCTTTCCTTATTACAGCTTCCCTTTGTGGCTTATTTCCAGCCTGAGGGAGTTTACATAATTCTTTCAGAAGAATTTTCAGCAGTTCCCACAGTGTCTTTCAGTATCAAGGGCTGACTCATACTTGAGTCCTTTAATTGAACAATTCTGCATCTATTTTGTGTGTTCTTTTCATGTTTTGTTTTGTTTTAAAACTACTCTGGGGAATGGGGGCGAGAGAAACACTCACTTATGACCTACCCAGACTGTGATCACTTGTTTTAAGAACTCATGTTTATTAACCCTTTCAGGATTGCACAAGCAATTCTGCACCAAATTTATTGTTAATCCCAAGGTTACTAGAGTGATGAAACTTGCTGCACATTTCTTTCTTTTATAATATTTTGTATCAGTAATGAATATGAATCATAATTTTTACTTGCTAAATATGAAGTATATTTTGGAAGGCAAAACATGAAAAATAAACAAAGAGCAAAGAAAATTACAGCACAGGAACAGATCCTTCGGTCATCCAAGCCTGCATCGACTATGCTGCCTGACTGAAACCCCTTACCCTTCCAGGGACCATATCCTTCTTCCCGTTCTATGTATGTATTTGTCAAGACGCCTCTTAAAAGTCACTATTGTATCTGCTTCCACTACCGCTCCCAGCAATGAGTTCAGGTACCCACCACCCACCTTCTGTATAATAGAGGTTGAGAATTAGAATTACTGTGCCCATTAAACTGGGGAAGGTTTTGATAAACATATTTTGAATTGGTGCAGTTGTTAGATTTGGATTGTTTATTTTATCTTACATAGAAACATAAAGGGATCAATAGTATAATAAACAGAAGAGTATAATGTTTTATTATATTTTTACAAGCAGTGACCCAATACACGATATAGAAACAGTAAACTTTGATGTGTTTTACTGATTTGATTGCATGTAATGAAATTAAATCATGAACCATCATATGTTGGTTAAATTGTTTATTCAATACAAGTCCTAAGAGCTGCCTTTGTAATTTATATTTATAGGATCATGAGAAACCAGAATATACTAAATATTTAAATATTTAATATTTAAATGATATGACATTTTCAGTAATTAAGTGTGGGTGCACCCTTCGCTCGAAGTACCTTGATATTTGAGAGCATTGTGATGAGATATGCATTGTTTCTATGTTGTGTTGCTAGGTGGTTCCTTTTTAGTACTATAGGACATGCTACCATCCTGGTCAGGCCATGCCCGTTGAACCATAGTATTCCTGCAGTGCAAAAAGAGGTCATTCAGTCGATTAAGTCTGCACCAAGTCTCTGAAATAGCACCCCACCCAGGCTTGCCCTTTGTCCTATCCCCGTAGCCCACCCACACTGCATCCCCTCACAATTTTCCAATGGTAATTCACCTAACTACACATCTTTGACACTAAGTGGCAATGCAGCATGGCCAATCCACCTAATCACGTCTTGTCTTATGACTAAGAGAAGAAAATAGAAGAAACAAAGAACAACACAGCACAGGAAACAGGCCCCTCGGCCCAACGAGCCCGCGCCGCCGTCCTAACGTCTTAATGACATATAGAGACCAATATAGGGACAATTTGTTACCCAATCAGCCTAAGAGCACATTTTGGGGATGTGGGAGGAAACCGGAGCACCCGGAGAAAACCCACGCAACCACGGGGAGAACGCGCAAACTCCCGCAGACACAGGCCCAAAGCCATGTGTCTGCACAGCAACAGCGATAGTCTCTGAGCTGTCATGTTGCCTATCTGATGGTCCAGTTTAAGCATACACTAATGACATGAAGCACTAGGCCACTCCTGAAGTAACATCCAGGAGCAGCCCTCGCACGACCTGCCGAATGCATGCACCTTGTTGGTCAACAAGTTGGACCGAACAGCCTGTGGAAACAAATAAAGTATTTAAACAGTTCTCCTATATCCCTCTATCTGCAGACCGCTCATGTGGCTGTCCAAGAGACCCTTAAACAACCCTAGCGTGCCTGCTCCCACCACATTACTCGGCAGTGCATTCCACACCCCCGTTACCCTTTGTGTGAAAAACTGCCCTCTAATATTCGTCTTATACATAGCCCCCCTCACCCTAAGGCCGTGACCCCTCGTTCTATCCGATTCTAATGGTGGAAAAAGCTTACCACCATTTACTCTATCTATACCCCTCATAATCTTATATACCTCTAATAGATCCCCTCTCAGCCGACGTCTTTCAAGGGAAAACATCCCCAGTGCGTTCAACCTTTCCTCGTAAGACAGCCCTTCCATACCAGGCAGCATCTGGTAAATCTCCTCTGCACTCTCTCCAGGGACTCCACATCCTTCCGGTAGTACGGCGACCAGAACTGGACGCAATACTCCAAGTGAAGCCTAACCAACGTTCTATACACTTGCAACATCAAACTCCTACTCTTGTATTCTATACCCCTTCCTATGAAGGCTAACATACCATACGCTTTCTTTATCCCTTTTTCCACCTGTACTGACACCTTCAGAGACTTGTGAACCTGCACCCCCAGGTCTCTCTGCGTCTCTATACTCCGGATAGTTTTACCTTTTATCCTATAACTCCCCTCTACATTATTCCAGCCAAAATGCATCACCTCGCATTTATCCAGATTAAATTCCATTTGCCATCTATCTGCCCAATCTACCAGCCTATCAATGTCCTGTTGTATTGCCTGGCATTGCTCCTCAGTCCCCGCCAATCCAAGTATCTTAGTGTCATCAGCAAATTTGCTGATCACACCACCTACCCCCTCTTCCAAGTCATTTATATAAATCACAAATAGAAGAGTTCCTAGTACTGAGCCCTGTGGCACACCACTAGTGACTGACCTCCAGTTGGAAAAAGAGCCTTCCACTAATACCCGCTGTCTCCTCCTCCCAAGCCAGTTCTCAACCTATCTACATACCTGGCCCTGTATCCCATGCGCCTTCACCTTTTTTATCAGCCTACCATGGGGAACCTTGTCAAACGCCTTACTGAAATCCATATAGACGACATCAACGGCCTGTCCTTCATCAACCGTTTTTGTCACCTCTTCAAAAAAATTCCACTAGGTTCGTAAGGCACGACCTCCCCTTAACGAAGCCATGCTGCGTATCCCTGATCAGATCGCAGCGCTCCAGATGCGCACACATCCTGTCCCTGAGGATCCTCTCCATTAGCTTACCTATAACTGAAGTCAAGCTCACCGGCCTATAGTTCCCTGGGTTATCCCTCTGACCCTTTTAAACAACGGTACTACATTTGCAATCCTCCAGTCCTCTGGGACCTCACCTGTGTCCAAAGAAGAGACAAAGATTTGCGTCAGAGGCCCTGCAATGCCATCTCTCACCTCCCTTAGCAGCCTGGGATAAATACCATCAGGCCTCGGGGCTTTATAAGTCTTTATGTTACCTAAAAGCCCCTACACTTCGTCCCTCGTAATGATTATTTCCTTTAACGGCTCCTCAAAATCCTCAAAGCCGGCATCAGACATCAGGCCCCTCTCCTGCGTGAATACCGACGCAAAGAAACCCACACAGTCACCCATGGCTGGAATCAAACCAGGTCTCTGGAGCGGAGAGGCAGCAGCGTTACCTCATCACTGTGTCACCGTTGCCAGATACACTAACAGAATCAAAGTTTTGCAGTTTCCATTTTGCAGGAAAGATCCTACATTAGTGGAGCGTGAACTGTCTTGGTCCACTTGTGAATAGGTAGATTGGCAACACAGACGCTTTGTTAATTTAATGCTAATTGGCACTAAAGTAACAGTTTCAATGAGAGACTTTATACAGCATGTGTGGCGTTAGAAATGGCAATGGGATGTTCTTTTGAGATTGAGGCAGAATGGGCATGCCTAACTTTGTTTTGCACAAATCCAGTGATTTATCACAGTATGTTTACCCAAACATCAAACGATTTGTGGGTAAAATTTTAAGGAGATTGTGTTGTAAATTAAAATAATAGCTTCAGTTGAAATGTGCAAATGTGCCTTTAAAGATACCTGAATAGAGTTGGTTTTAAATCTGCTTTGAATAATAAGCTTGCTTGTTAAATTGTTTCTTTTCAATAATAGAAAAGTGAACATTGGGATCAGCTGCATTGTTGCACTGTATCAGCTGGAGCTGTGGTATGGCATGCAGCCAAATAAAGCTGATTCAGTACAATACAGCCGATGCATTACAGCTGATACTTAAATTTGATTGCAGCAATCAAGTTTATTTTATTCACTATCTCAAAATCAAAATGCCAAAAGTGAGTCAGTGGAATAAATAATTGCTTTTATGGGCCAGAACTCTACCACCTTGCCCACCATAGAATCGGTGTGAGCGAGCATCCAACAACAGGAGTCTCCTTTGACCTCGGGTGGGAATTTCCAGTCCCGCCCAAGCAAGGCTGTAAGAGTCTGCCCAATATGTTAGCTTTCCTAAAGAGCAAAAGTATGTTTCAGGATTGATTAAATTTATAAACCATCTCCTACAGCCTTGAAGAGACAATTTCACATTCATGTTCATTAATAACAGACTTTACATACCAGCTCCAAAATGTGATTTCATGAGCTTTAGTTATGCCTGACATAGAATTATGTTTAAGTTTATTTATTAGTGTCACAAAATGGTTTACAATGATACTGCAAAGAAGTTACTGTGAAAATCCTCTAGTCGCCATACTCCGGCGTCTGTTCGGGCATGCTGAGGGAGAATTTAGTATAGCCGATGTGCCTAACCAGCCTGTCTTGCACCTTGCTGCTCGTGGGTGTTCCAAATAGAAAGTCTTTTATTTCCCAGTTAGTGATGAGAGATTAGAGCATAAAATAACAAAACAATAAGCAGATTTCGATAGAAGCACACCTTTTTTATAATGAGATATTGCATTTCTTTAATAGGGCACAGAGCGTGGAGCCTCAGAATACTTCACTGGGGATTCAGGAATGAAAGAGCTTCCAGATGTGTCTCTTTCAGTACAGAAGAAGAAAGAAGCTTTGAAACACATGTATGTATTACTAAATAATTATGCTGAAGAGCTTACTACCCAACTATAAAATGAAAAGTCTTAATTCTGATTATGTTATGGACTTAAACTTATCTAAAAGGAAAGCTGCATTTTTGCAACTTTTGAAGAGGCACCATTAATTGCTATTTGAGAGTTCCAGTCCACCAGTGGAAAGCTTGATCTCAGGTGGGATGGAAAAATTTGGAAAACAAGCAAAAATCAATTGAAGCCACTGGCAGGACTGTAAAATTCCATATGTTGCTCTCTTCTATATGGCAGGCACATTTTATGCCTTAACATTATGCCTTTGGTGGCAAATTTTTGGAGTTTAATTTTCTTTTCTTCCTGCATGCCACAATGTATCAGCATAAACTTTTGCATCTATTACCTCGCATTTTTCTATAATTCTACTGAGCTGTAACATTTTATACAGATCATTCAATGGTGTTAATCAATTATTTGATTTCTTGAGAGATGATACTTAAACCATAACAACAACTTATAGCACTTTTAACATAAACAGTGTCCAAAAGCACTTCACACAGGTACAATGAGAAAAAAAGATGTCCATCTAAAGGAAATAACTAAAGGAGGGGTAATTAAAACATTGGTCAAAGAGATGGGTTTTAAGGAAGGTCTTAGCGAAAGAGTGTGTGGTGGAGTTGTTTCAGGTAAATCCAGTAAAATAAACTGAGTAGTGGTTTGCAATCCTTCTGTTCCTCACCTGGAGTCACTACAGTAACAAAATAAGTATGTCTATATAACAGAGTTAATTGGAAATGTCCATTGTCTTGCTGGGAGTCAATGGTAACATTGACTTTGATTGCAAAGAGCCTTGATGGTCCTTTTCTTTAGGCAACTTGCTTGGTCTTTCTTTTAACTGGCTTTTAAAAACTAACCTCAGTTGCCTATGTGAAGCGCTTTGAAGTATTAGTGGTTGGAATACTCTCATCCGTGTGCAGAAATTCCTTTAAAGTGCTCTTGCCATTCTTCATAACCCATATGGTACAACAGAAACTAGAAAAAGAAGCAGTATTCCTACTGATTTCTCATTTCCCAAATTATTCCAAACAAACTCTAATCCCAGTACTATTCAAATTAATGTATCCCCCACTTACAGCAGTGACTGCTATAGATCATAGGCAGCTATCTTTGAAATGTTATTTTTGGCTCTAATCCCAGTTGCAAGTGAGAAAATTATAAATTCTAATGGCAAAAATACCATTATCTTATCTAGATTGAATTTAGAACAGCGATTAGTGTGTCTTGTTTTGGGATTTTTGGTACATTTTTCTTCATGGAAAGGATGCAGATATGACTAATGCTGAAGTGTTGATTTAGATTGTTTTCCAAGATTAGAAATCCTCCTCCAACATGAACCTGCTGGGATAGAGATGGGATTTATATATTAATTGCCCAGGCTGTAAATTAGTTTTGTATGCTGATTTTGGTTTAGTAGGAAATCATTATCTGAGGCATTGACACTATGGTAGGATAGAAGGTTCTGACCTGTTGAGCTTTGCACAAAACTCATTTCAATTCAGACAGCAGGCTTGATTAGCTATTCTTTAGGCCAACTCCCAGTTCCCAGACTGGGAACCAAGCCTCAACTTCCTGTAGATATAGAAGATGAAGAGAACAAAGACTCTTGTTGAGAGATTGGCTGATAAAGTCGACTAAGAGGGGGGAGACCAAGCAAGTTGCCTAAACACTCTGACTCTTTGCACTTCTTCATCTAGTTTAATACTGATTGGCTACAAGCAAATGTATTCAGCTCATCGATTTAGATAGGATCTTTTATATTTTTCTTACTCGGCTAAAACAGTTATTTAGATCAAGTGAAATTTTGTTATGTTTGTTATTAGCATTCTGTTAGTAAAATAAAACTACATAACAATGTGTATTTAAGAATTGGCTCACCATATTGCTCTATCTTTGAAAAGGTCAGGAACAGTGCAGATAAAGATATCTACAAAAGATGCTGTCTTAGGTTCTGATTGCATGGCTATCCTTTATTTTATTTCCCAGGATATGCTGTTGCAAATTGTGCAGTAGGAGGAAATGCTTAAATATAAGACTTAGACCACTTATAGAAGTGCCCAGCATCCAAAAGAATATATTTGGCAAAACCCTAACCCTGACATGGTCTGCTTTCAAAGTGGTCATAAATTTATCAATGGAAATAAATTCTATAATGTGATTTTTGAATAGGTATCCACTTATCAACTGATCTGTAGATCAAAATGCTAGCAATTTGTTTCTTGATTTTCACGTTAAGTGGTGTAATAACAGAGTATGGTTACAGGCATTAGTAACAGAAATCAATATTGCATTATACTGAACTGGTAGTTGCTGGGAACGGAAGACTTGGAGAAACTGCTGGTATATCATTGAGAAAGTGTCTGGTTTCCTACAGCCTAAAAATAAGTTGGTGGTTTTCTATAGCCCAGACTATGCTACTGAAACCCAGTATTAAATTCCTGACCAACCCTCTCCCCTTTAAGGTGACTTTCACTTCCCCCTTAAAAGATGCCACACTCCAAACCCGCTTCTTCTAACGTCACAGCATTAACTGACGGTCAAAGCCGTCAATGATATCTTCTATGATATTAGCTGTAGTGAGTGCTCCCTCTGTCTTCCTCAGTCTTTTCACAATGTTGAACAATGTAGATCTCTGTCCTGGTCCTCCCATGCCGACGCTCTAGTTAAGAAAACCCACCAACGCTTATACTTTCTCAGAAGACTAAGGAAATTGGCTTGTCAGCTACAACTCTCACCAACTTTTACAGATGCACCACAGAAAGTATTCTTTCTGTTGTATCACAACATGGTATGGCTCCTGTTCTACCTAAGACCGCAAAGAACTACAAAAGGTCATGAATGCAGCCCAATCCGTCACATAAGCCAGCCTCCCATCCACTGACTGTGTCTACACTTCGCGCTGCCTCAGCAAAACAGCCAGCATAACTAAGGTCTCCACGCACCCCAGACGTTCTCTGTTCCACCTTCTTCCATTGGGAACAAGATAGCAGAGTCTGAGGTCACGTACCAACCTACTCAAGGACTGCTTCTTCCCTGCTGCTGTCAGACTTTTGAATGGACTTGCCTTGCATTGAGTTGATCTTTCTCTACACCCTAGCTATGACTGTAATGCTACATTCTGCACTCTCTCATTTCCTTTCCTATGAACGGTATGTTTTGTATAGCACGTATGAAACAATACTTTTCACTGTATGTTAATACATGTGACAGTAATAAATCAAATCAAATCAAATCCTTGTTCTTCTTCACCATATCCAGTTTCAGATTCCTGTTTAGTCCATTCCTATCTATCTGAATGCAAATAGCATGTATCTTATAACTCGTTCTCTTTTCTTATTGCACTGTCACCTCAGGAATCCCTGAAGATATTCTTTGATCCTTCCTCTTCCTTATCTTTCTGCTGTCCTGTTGTGACAGCATCCACAAATATGGAGTTAGTTTCCATACTTATGTTGGTGCTATCCAGCTGTACTTCTCAAAGCATTTCACTCAATCTTGCAACCACATCTTTGCTATTAAACTTCCCATTTAAAATCTAGTCTTGGTTGAGCCACGATCTCCATCAGTAGCAACAACAAAAAGACTAATGCCATGGTCTGCGGTACTCGTCATAAAATCATAAGAACATAAGAAATAGGAGCAGGAGTAGGCCATCTAGCCCCTTGAGCCTGCCCCGCCATTCAATAAGATCATGGCTGATCTGTAGTGGTTCAGTACCACTTTCCCACTTTCTCCTCGTAACCCTTAATTCCCTTGTCAATCAAAAACCTATCCACTCTCGACTTGAATATATTCAGTGAGGAAGTCTCCACCACTTCAACAGGCAGAGAATCCCAAAGATTCACCACCCTTTGCGTGAAGAAATTCCTCCTCAACTCTGATCTGAACTGCCCCCCCCCACCCCAATCTTGAGGCTGTGCCCTTTAGTCCTGCTATCTTTGCTAAGCGGGACGAGTCTCTCAACCTCTACCCTATCCATCCCCTTCGTTATCTTATATGTCTCTATAAGATCCCCTCTCAGCCTTCTAAACTCCAACAAGTACAAACCTAGCCTATTTAGTCTCTCCTCATAATCCAATGCCCTCATCTCCAGTATCAGCCTAGTGAACCTTCTCTGCACCCCCTCCAAGGCTAATATATCCTTCCTCGAGTGCAGTGACCAAAACTGCATACAGTACTCCAGCTGCAGCCTCACCAGTACCCTATACAGCTGCAAAAGTACCTCCCTACTTTTATATTCTATCCCCCTAGCTATAAAGGCCAACATTGTATTCATCTTCTTGATCACCTGCTGCACCTGCAGATTGTGTTTTTGCAATTTGTGCACAAGGACCCTCAGGTCCTCTGCACCATCGCATGCTGCAGCTTTTTGCCATTTAAATAGTAATCCTTTCTACCATTATTCCTACCAAAGTGGATAACCTCACACTTGCTAACTCCATCTGCCAGGTCCTCGCCCACTCACTCAACCTGTCCAGATTCCTCTGAGGTTTTCCACATCCTCCACGCAATTTGCTTTTCCACTCATCTTCGTGTCATCAGCAAATTTCGTCACCCTGCATTCAGCCCCTTCCTCCAGATCGTCTATGTAAATGGTAAATAGTTGAGGCCCCAGCACCGATCCCTGGGACACTTCACTAGTCACCAGCTGCCAATCAGAATAGCACCCGTTAATACCTACTCTCTGCTTCCTATTAGACAACCAATCCTCTATCCAGTCTAATACCTACCCCCAACTCCCTGCACCTTAACCTTCTGCAGCAATCTTTTCTGAGGCACCTTATCAAACGCCTTTTGGAAATCCAAAAACACTGCATCCACCGGTTCCCCTCTATCTACTGCACTAGTCACTTCCTCATAGAACTCCAATAAATTCATCAAGCACAACTTTCCCTTGATCAGTTAGAGATGATCTTGCTGAAATATATGAGGGGATTGACAGGGTAAATGCTGACAGGGTGGAAGGGGATTGCCCTTGGAGGGAAATCTAGAACTAGAAGACACAGTTTAAAAATAAAGTGTTTCCTACTTAAGATGAGATGAGGAGGAATTTCTTCTCTGAGGCATTTTAGTCTTTAGAAAATCTCTTCCACAGAGAGCAGCAGAGATTTGGTCATTGAATATATTCAGGGCTGAGTTAGGTAGATTTTTGATTTTTTATTCATTCATGGTACGTGGGTGTCACTGGCTGGCCAGCATTTATTGTCCAAACCTGGTTTTCCATGGTGAGCAGTTGATAATCAACCACATTGTTGTGGCTGTGGAGTCACGTGTAGGCCAGACCAAGTCAGGATGACAGATTTCTTTCCCTAAAGTGAACCTGATAGGTTTTTCAAACAATTGACAATGGTTTCATGATCATCAGTAGATTTTTAATTCCACATACTTTTTATTGAATTCAGATTCCACCATCTGCCATGGCAGGATTCGAACCTGGCTGCCCCTAACATTAGCTGAGTTTCTGGATTAACAGTCTAGCGATAATAACATTAGGTCATCACCTCCTCAGCAAAGGACTCAGAGGTCATGGGGGCAATCGGAAAGGAGAGCTTACAGATCAGCAATGTTCTTATGAGTGGCAGAGAAGCTCGTTGGGTCAGATAGCATACTCCCGCTCCTATTTCTTGGCTCTTATGAATCCATCCATCTTTGGCCACTCTTGGTTCAGTAAGATTGCAATACCTTGGCTTCTGCTTGAGCCAGAGCTTCAAATCCCACATTTACTACGTTTATTTCTTCCAATGTAATATTATTCACCTCTGCCTCTATCTTATCACTCTATTAAAACCTTTGTCCATTGTATTGCCATCTCCACATTCAATTATTCCAGAATTCTCCTTGCTGATATCCTTTCATCCACGTTTCATAAATTGCAACTTATCCAAAATATACTTGCTTGTATCCTGCCCTGCATAAAACCATGCTTATCCATCATGGCTCCCTATTCCTGATACATTTAATTTAAAATTGTCATCCTTGTCCTCAAATCTTTCCTTGGTATCTTTCATCACCACCACTGCAAACCCCTTCAGATCTACTCTCTCCTTTGCGTCCTTTGGTCTCTGAATCTGGCTTTCTGATCTTCTTACCCTCCCCCTGCCACTGAGTCTCAGAACTTTCAGTTGCCTAAGCCATGACCTTCAGAAGACTCACCTTTACTGCCAAGCCTTTAATTATCATCCCTAATTTCTCTCCCAATTCATTCAGTGTTCAAGTCCTCATGTTACTCCTTTGTAAAGTGCCTTGGGACATTTTCTATGTTAAAGGCATCAGTTAAATGCTTTTTATTGTTGCATTGCAATTGCTGGGTTTGCAGACTACAGCATTGCAAGCAGCTAAAGCAGAATGTGAAACCTTGTCCATAGCTGATAGGCTTAACTGAAACAGATGAAACAGGGAATAAGCTTCTCCTATACATAACATTTTCAAATCTTGAGCAAATTAAATATCAGGTTTTTTTTTTTAGCTTTTTCAGAATCAGCTTTAAGTACTTCTTTACAGGAACACGATATTCTGGGCATCATGGTGGCACAGTGGTTAGCACTGCTGCATCATAGCGCCAGAGACACATTTGATTTCCGGCTTGGATCACTATCTGTGTGGAGTTTGCACATTCTCCTTGTGTTTGTGGGGGTTTCCTCCAGGTATCCTCCCACAGTCCAAAATATGTACAGGTTAGGTGAACTGACCATGCTAAATTCTCCCTCAGTGTAATCTGCCTAGGCGCCGGAATGTGCCGACTAGGAAATGGAAATAGAGTAAATTCATTTCAGTATTATTGTAAGTCTACTTGTGACTGATAATTAAACTTTTAACTTCACTTTTTAACTTTGCTGCTGCTTGTTAAGTGTTCAGAGTTTTAAAATATTGAAATTTCCACTTATGACCACAGAATAAAGACTTTAATTTTAATGTGTTGTCTGTTTGAACAAACAATATGTTGTTAGAAGAATTCTTTTAGGTTCATTTCAAAAACAAATGTTTCCTGTTAACCCCACAAAATGTACTTCCTGCTTTTGCTTTTTTACTTAATATAAAATTTATGCAAAACGAGTATTAGTTTTCACAGCTGGAAACATCTGAACAATGTAGAAAAATTAAGATTGACATTTGAAAAACTTTAAGGGACTTTTCACAAGTACGGGATACTTAAATGAATGTGTTTCATCTGAGTTACACTGAACATTTTAATTCTTACTGGATCTCTTATTTTTTTCAGTGTGAAGAAAACTTGTCACACAGAAGTGGGAAACTTCAACAAATCCAACACTAAGAATTGCTTACCAAAACTATTACATGCTGTAATAGAAGATGAGCAGAATGTAGTCCAATCTGCTACAGGTTTCAGGCATGAGATTCATGATATAAATACTGGAAGAACAGAAGATTGTATGAACTCTTTTCAAAGCAAGTTATTACTTCCTGTCATAAAACTGGAAAAATATATTAACGAGACACGGCCAGCTAAAGAGAACTGCCAACAACAACCTCAAGCGATTGAACAGCTGAAGACAGGTTTGAAAAGCACAGTGGGCGGCAGTGAGCCAGCACTGCAGGATTCTAAACAAAATGAAGTAAACACAAAATTGCAGAAGGAGCAAAGCAGAGGCTCTGGTCAGGACAGAACAGATAGTGCCAAGAAACTAGTTTCAGGAGAGACCTCAGCATCCCTCTGTGAGGTTACAGTGGGAATGAATTCTCCCAAGTCTCTAAGAAAACCGTCTGTGAGAAAAAAACTTTTAAAACATAATTCCAATTGTAAAAGGTCAGTCAAAGGTAAAGCTAGCAGTCTTGACCTCACAAAAGAGGATGGATGTGGGTTGTTGTTTTCTGTGGGCAGTTCTCCCCAAGACTTTTGCTTGATGGATAAATGTAAAAAGAGACGACTAACAACACAAACCAAACTAACTAAGAAACCAGGGAAGGCACCTCTTCATCAGTCTGGTTCTGAATCTGTGAATTCAGCAACAAGTATAGCTTTGGTCACAGTTGAGCATGAGGTAGAAAATGTGCCAAGAAAATTGAGACTTCGACAATCAAAAAAGGCTGGAACATTCGGGGATTAATAAGTTGTTACATGACAGTCACTTATCATTAGCACTGTTTGCTTGTAACAGGAGAGGATTTCAATTAATATAATGCCTCAATGAGAAGTAATTTTATAAAAGTACATCACTCTTGTAATGTTATCAAGATACCAGTTGTCTTAAATATTCCAGGGACAGATTTGTACTTTAATATTAGATTCATTCCTAATGGATAACTCACAGTCATTTAATTTTACTGCAATTCTCTTTTTATGACTTGAAGTGACAGTAAGAAAGCTTCATTTTCTGGTATTTTCCATTCTATCTAATTTGATGTTAATCCCATTAATAATTAGTTTACAAATGATGGATTTCAGCAAATGTGTTTTTAATTTGATTTTAAAATCATTCTTTCCTGTCTTAGGAGTCTTATCATTTCCATTTTTAAGTCCGTTCCATTATGTAATTCACAATAAAGTTGTTTATACAATTGATTGGTTTTCACTTTATATAAACTTGAGGCATCAAAAGCTACCTACTAATATTGATTTTATGGTGATTTGGTGGTTTGTGTATTTGATGACATTTATTAGTCATTTATTACTGTAATAAATTACATTAAATATGATAAATTAGAAATGGTTAAAGCAAGAATCACATGAATAAATATTTGCCAATAAAATCTAGATTTTCAATCTGCCAGTTTTGGTGTGCATAAATTACTTGATAATTTATTTATTTTGTGTTGAGATTTAGCCTCAAATTGATCATGTAGTTATCACTGGTAAATGTGGAAAAATATATTAACTAGACTGTGAGATGAACTGGGCTTCGTTCACAACTCTTTGTAGTTTCTTGCAGTCTTGATTAGAGCAGGAGTCATACCAACCTATGATACAACCAGAAAGAATGCTTTTTATGCTGCATCTGTAAAAGTTGATGAGAGCCGTACTTGACATACCGAATTTCCTTAGTATCCTGGAAAAGTAGAGGTGTTGGTGGGCTTTCTTAACTATAGCTTCGGGGTGAAGGGACCAGGACAGATTGTTAGTGATCTAGATACCTAGAAACATGGAGTTGTTTCCACTTCATCCCCACTAATGTAGACAGGGGCATGTTCTCCACTACGCTTCCTGAAGTTGATGACCATCTCCTTCATTTTACTGACATTGAGGGAGAGATTATTATTGTTGAATCAATTCATCATATTCTCTATCTCTTTCCTGTACTCCATCTCATTGTTTGAGATCTGACCCACTGCAATGGTGTCATTAACAAATTTGAAAATCAGATTGGAGGGGAATTTGGCCACTGAGCCATAGCTATATAAGGAGTATAGTAAGGGACTAAGGACACAGCCTTACGGGGCACCGGTATTGAGGATAATCATGGAGGAGATGTTGTTGCCTATCCTTACTGATTATGGTCTGTGGATTAGGAAGTCTAGAATCTAATCGCAGAGGGAGGAACTAAGCCCCACTACATGGAATTTGGATATTTGTAGAAATAATGGTATTGAAGGCTAAGCTGTAAGCAAAAAATGGGAGTCTGATATCAATGTCTTTGTTATCCAGGTGTTCCACGGTTGGGTGTAGGGCCAGGGAGATGGTGTCTGCTGTCGTCGTGTTGCGGTGATAGGCAACTTAGTGGATCCAGGCAATCCGGAAGACTAGAATTGATTCTTGCCATGGCTAACCTTTCGAAGCACTTCATGATGATGGATGTCAGAGCCACCAGACAATAGTCATTAAGACATACTACCAGACTTTTCTTTGGAATCGGGATGATGGTCGTCTTGAAGCAGGTAGGGACCTCAGATTGGTGTAAGGAGAGGCTATATTTTTGATTACACTTCATATTTATTGGTTTTCAGTGATAATGAATTTTTTTTAAAAATCAGATCCTTTCAGTAATGACGTTCCTACATGCTTTGAGTACAGTAAATTTAATGCAGATGCTGTTTCACGAACAACAACTTGCATGTACATAATACCTTTAACATGTTCTGTGTCCCAAGGTGCTTCACAAGATAATTAATAAACAAAATTTGACACCCAACCACAATGATAATTGATCAGCGAAAGCTTGGCCATCTTACAAATTTTGAGAAGGGAGGTGGGTTTTAGAGATGGAATTCATGAACTTAAGCCTAGGCAGTTGAAGTCGTGGCTGCAATTGGTACACTGGTTAAAATCAGGGATGTCTGAGGGAATGCAGAGATTGGGGTTAGGGACTGTTCGGACTTGGTGTTAATAAATGGTGGTGACAGTGTTGAAACAGATTACAAACATAAGAAGGGGCAAGGTGATGGAGGGATTTCATAATAAGAATTTTAAAATTAAGACATTGCAATTCTAGAGCCAATATAAGTCATTGAGCAGAGTGTTGATGGGTTAGCTAGATGCGATGTGAATTAGGATTCAGGCTGCAGTGTTCGGAATGAGTTTATTTATGACAGATGGGGAGCCAGCCAGAAGAGCATTGGAATAGTCAAATCTGGGGGTAACAAAGGCGTGGATGTGGGTTTTGGCAGGATTTAAGTTGAGCAGGGTTAAATGAGGGCAATGTTATGAAGTGAAAATGGGGTCAGCAACTCATCACAAATGCTAATGGTCACTCGTTGTAAATGTATCTTAACAACAAAATTATCAACAACATCTTCCATCATCAACGTCATTCACAATAATGTGGCAAAATTTCAGTAGCAAGAAAATCTTCAAATTGGATTCTAATTTGAGGTCTGCAGCTGTTGAGACCACATCTGTATTATGCAACAACATACATATTTCCAAATTTGTCAAGGAAGTTACTGCTTCAGGTTATAATTTAAGCACAGGAAATTTTTATTCATAGAAATTATAGCATAGGAGTAGGCTATTCAACCTATTGTATTCTCCAACTGAAAATATGCAAAGCTGTTTCATCAATTTTTTTCTAACTTAATGTTTTCTGTTCTTTCTCAGCTACTTCTCTAATTATCTTTACAATTAAGTTTTAGTCTATACCTTAATATCCTCTTGCAGTCAAAAGAGAAAATTGCTGGAAAATCTCAGCAGGTCTGGTAGCATCTATAAGGAGAGAAAAGAGCTGATGTTTTGAGTCCAGATGACCCTTTGTCAAAGCTAAAAGGCATAGAAAGTGGAAGATATTTATACTGCAGGGTGAGGGAATGAAAGATGAGTCATAGCCACTGAAACCAGGGAAACCAGTTAATAGCTATCCACAGAGAAAATAAAGGGTGTGAATGGCCAAACGGCAGAGAAGCTAAAATGAAGATGTTTTGGGGGAGGGGGAAGGAAAATGAAGAAAAACAATAAAGAAATAAAAGTTAGAAAACAGTAAAAAATTAAATAAAATAGAATGAAAACAAAGAGGTCGAGTTGGGATAGAGCAAATCATCTGAAGTTATTGAATTCAATGTTGAAACCAGGATGCTATAAAATGCCGAGCTGGAATATGAGATGCTGTTCCTTCAGTTTGTGTTGAGCTTCACTGGAGCATTGCAATAGTAAGAAATTTCACAACACCAGATTAAATCCAACAGGTTTATTTGGTAGCAAAAGCCATTAGCTTTCGGAGCTCTGACCCTTTGTCAGCTGAGCAGAGAGTGGTAATCACAAACAGGGGATGTAAAGACACACACTCGGTTTACGGAATACTGATTAGAATGTGAGTTTTTGCAGCTAATCAATTCTTAAAGGTGCAGACCTTTGTGAGTGGAGATAGCATTAAGCATAGGTTAAAGAGATGTGTATGTCTCCGGACCGGACAGTAAGTGAGATTTTGCAAGCTCAGGCAAGACACAGGGGTTACAGATAGTGTGACATGAGTTCAAGATCCCGGCTGAGGTCACCCTCATGTATGCGGAACTTGGCTCAGTTTCTGCTCAGTGACTCTGCGCTGTTGTGTGTCATAAAGGCCGTCTTTGGAAAATGCTTGCCCAAAGATCAGAGGCCGTAAGCCCGTGACTGCTGAAGTGCTCACCAACAGGAAGAGAACAGTCTTGCCTGGTGATTGTTGAGCGATGTTCATTCATCTGTTGTCGTGGCGTCGCATTGTCTCCCCAATGTACCGTAACTCGGGACATCCTTTCCTGCAGCATATCAGGTAGATTACGTTGGCCGAGTCGCAAGAGTATGTGTCGTGTACCTGATGGATGGTGTTCTCACGTGAGATGATGGCATCCGTGTCGATCTGGTACATCTTGCAGAGGTTGGTGTGTTAGGGTTATGTTGTTTCGTGGTCACTGTTCTCCTGAAGACGGGGTAGTTTGCCGCAGACAATGGTCTGTTTAAGGTTGTGCGGCTGTTTAAAGACAAGAAATGGGATTGTGGGGATGGCTTTGGCAAGATGTTCATCTTCATCAATGACATGTTGACTCCGGAGAAGTCAACTCCACTCCAGGGAAATACTTGACGATCACCAGGCAAGACTGTTCTCTTCCTGTTGGCGAACACGTCAGCGGTCACGGACATTCAGCCTCTGATCTTTGGGTAAGCATTCTCCAAGGTGGCCTTCACGACACACAACAGCGCAGAGTCACTGAGCAGAAACTGATAGCCAAGTTCCGCGTACATGAGGACGGCCTCAACCAGGGTCTTGGGTTCATGTCACACTATCTGTAATTCCTATGTCTTGCCTGAGCTTGCAAAATCTCACTTACTGTCCTGTCTGAGGCAATATCCATCTGTTTAATGCTATCTCCGTTCGCATTGTCCGAATCTTTAAGACTTGATTAGCTGTAAAAACTCACATTCTAATCAGTATTCTGTAAACTGAGTATGTGTCTTTACCTTCCCTGTTTGTGATCAGAAATCTCCACTCAGCTGACGAAGGGTCAGAGGCCCAAAAGCTAATGGCTTTTGCTACCAAATAAACTTGGGCTTTAACTGGTGCTGTGACACTTCTTACTGTGTTTACCCCAGTCCAACACCAGCATCTCCACATCATGACATTGCAGCAGGCCAAGGACAGCCATGTAGGCATGGGAGCAGGATCGTGTGCTAAGTAACTGGGATGTCAGGGTCCTGATTGTGCACATACCGAAGGTGCATAGTAAAACGATCACCAGTCTACGCTTGATCTCTCCAATATAGAGGAGACCAAAATGGGAGCAGCTAATGCAATACACCAAATTGAAAGAGGTGTAAATGAAACGCTGCTTAACCCAGAATGAATGGCTCCTTCGCCAATGAACATATTTCCTCTTACCTTGACTCCACTCTCATTCCCCTGGTCCATTCCCTCCCCAATTATATCCAGGATTCCTCTGATGCCCTGCAACATATTGACAGCTTCCAGTTCGCAATCTGATTCACCAAGGATGTGCAATCTCTCTACACCTCCATCCTACACCAGGATAGCCTGAGAGCTCCTTTCTTGAAAAGAGGCCTGAACAATTCCCATCCACTACCACTCTCCTCCGCCATGCTGAACTCGTTCTATCTCTCAACAACTTCTCCTTTAACTCATCCCACCTTCTCCAAATCAAAGGAGTAGCAATGGGTATCTGCATTGGATCCTAGCAACGTTTGTCTTTTTATGGGGTATGTGGAAAATTCGTTGTTCCAAGCTACCCAACTCCCCTCCCACAACTCCTTTACTGGGTCATCGATGACTATTTTGGTGCCACTTCATGCTCTCATGCAGACCTGAAAAAATTCATCAACTTCGCTTCTAGTTTCCACCCCAGCATTGTCTTCACCTGATCCATCTTAGATGCTTCCCTTCCCTTCCCTTCCTAGATCTTTCTATCTCCATTTCTGGCAATAGACTATCTACCAATATCCACTACAAGTCCACTGGCTCCCACAGCTTTCTGGACTACAGTTCTTTACAATCTACATTCTGTAAGGAATCCATCCCTTTCTGTCAGCTCCGTTGCATTTGTTCTGATGGTGTGGTGCTTCTAATATGTGTTCCTTTTTCCTCGACTGTGGATTCCAATCTACAGTTGTTGACAGGGCGATCAACAATGTGCAGTCCATCTCCTACGCCACAACTCTCACCCTTTCCCCTTCCTCCCAGGACAAGTATACAGTCCCCCTTCTTCTCACATTTCACCCTGTCAGCCTTCACATGCAAAACATAATTCTGCACCATTTTCACCAGCTCCAGCACGATGCCAGCACCAAACACGTCTTCCCTTCACTTCTTCTGTCAACATTCACAAAGACCGTTCGCTCCAGGCTAATCTAGTCCACTTCTCCACTATACCCAATACCTCTCCTGTCACTTGTAGCACCTCCCCATACAATCGCAGAACAAATTCTCCCAAATTTGGTTCCAATGCATAGATCTATAAACGTAGACAGGGATCATGGGTAGAAGTGGGAACATCGAGGTGGTGGCGCAGACTCATTGGGCCGAAGGGCCTGTTTCCATGCTGTTTTGTTCTTTGTATAACACCTGTCCCTTTACCTCTTCTATGCTTACCATCCAAGGTCCAAAACATTAATTCCAGGTTAAGCAATGTTTCACTTGCACCTCTTTCAATTTGGTGTATTGTATTAGCTGCTGCCAATGTGGCCTCCTCTATATCTGCGAAATCAAGCATAGACTGGGTGATTGTTTTGCTGAGCACCTTTGGTCTCAGGATCCCTACTTTCCGGTTGCTTGCCATTTTAACACCAATCTTGCTCCCGTGTCCACATGTCCGTACTTGGCCTGCTGCAATGTTCCAGTGAAGCTCAACACATCGCATCTTCCAGCTTGGCATGTTACAGCCTTCTGGTCTCAACATCAAATTCAACAACTTCAGATGATTATTTCTATCCCACTGCGACCCCCTTTGTTTTCATTCTATTTTATTTAATTTTTTATTGCTCTCTATCTTTTATTTCTTTATTGTCTTTCTTCATTTTTCTGTCCCCCCCAACCCTTCCCCCACTTTACACCCCTTCCTTACCTTTTCTTCCCCCTTTGCTTTTTTTTCTAAATCTTACCTCTGTCCCATCCGTTTTCCCTCCTCCCTGCATCATCTTCATTTTCGCTTCTCTGCTGTTTGGCCATTCACACCTTTTATTCTCTCTGTGGACAGCTATTAACTGGTTTCTGTGGCTATGACTCACGTTTTATTCCCTCCCCTTGCAATATAAATACTTCCCACTTTCTATCCCTTTTAGCTTTGACAAATGGTCATCTGAACTCAAAACATCAACTCTTTTGGTTAAAGGGTCCATGATAAAACGCGACTGCTGTGTTCGCTGCCATATGTGGGCATTCTTGGAGGCAGCACGTCTCCCGAAGGCCCATATATGCACAAAGTGTTTGGAATTGCAACGATTGAGGGCTCGGGTGAGGCAGCTGGAGCTGAGACTGGAGGATATGTTTATAGTCAGAGAGAACGAGGGGCTAATGAACAGGGACCACAGTCCAGAAGGGACCCCAGGGCCTATGAGGAGGGATGGGTGGGTAACAGATAGGAAGTTGAAAAAGAAAAGGAGTCATGGCACTAAGATCACCCCAGAGGAGGCATCCCAGAACATCAAGGGTGGGGCAACAGCTGAGGTAGAGAGTGCAAGGGAGGGGGATCAGAATGCCCCAGAGGACGGCAGGAGTGAGGGATGTGAGATAGTGGTGGGGGATGAGAAAGTCGAGGGGATCGACAGGCAGTTCTATGGGCAAAAGCGGGACTCCAGGATGGTAGTCTGCCTCCCTGGAGCAGGGGTCCAGGATGTTACGGAGAGGGTAGAGGGTATTTTGAAAGGTGGAGGGGCTAAGGCTGATGTAATAGTCCACGTGGGAGAGAAAGATGTAGGAGCAAAGTGCAGGGGGGACATACGTAGGCAGTTCAGGGAGTTGGGGGCTCGGCTGAAGTGTAGGGCCTCCAGGGTGGCATTCTCTGGACTGCTGCCGATGCCTGGGAATGACAGGGTTAGGAACAACGAAGTGCTCCAACTGAATGCGTGGTTGAGGGATTGGTGTAGGGTGGAGGGATTCACATTCTTAGACCATTGGGAAGTCTTCAGGAGGGAGGGGCATCTATACAAGAGGGATGGGGAACAGTTGTCTGGGAAGGGTACCCATATTTTAGCTGGGAGGTTAGCTGGAGTGTTTCGGCAGGGTTTAAACTAATATGGAGGGGGGGGTGGGGAGATAGAGGGAACTGGGAGAGAGATGGGTGACAGGGTAATTCCGGAGAGTAGGAGGGAGGATCAGAGAGTGCCTGAGGGCCTTCAGTGCATGTGTTTTAATGCGAGGAGAGTGATTGGCAAAACAGATGAACTGAAGGCAATAATGTTCGAGAGGAAGTTAGAAGTGGTGGCGGTGACTGAGACGTGGCTAAAGGAAGGGCAGGACTGGCAATTGAATATTCCAGGGTGTAAGTGTTTTAGGCATGATAGAGGTGGTTTGAGGAGAGGAGGGGGAGTGGTGTTATTAGTTAAGGATCACATCATAGCAGTGCAGAAGGAGGGTGGTATGGCTGAGTTAGGAATTGAGTCGCTATGGGTGGAGTTGAGGAATAGGAAGGGAGAGGTTACTATGTTGGATGTGTACTACAGACCGCCCAACAGTCTGCGGGCCGTGGAAGAAGGGATATGTTAGGAAATTTTAGATAAGTGTAGGAAGAATAGGGTAGTTGTAATGGGAGATTTCAATTTCCCTGGGGTAGATTGGAAGGTGCTGAGAGCGGAAGATGCGGACGGGGAGGAATTTGTACAGTGTGTTTTAGAAGGGTCCTTGGAGCAGTATGTGGATAGCCCGACTAGAGAGGGGGCTATACTGGATCTGGTTCTGGGGAATGAGCCAGGGCAGGTGGTTGACGTTGTAGTAGGAGAGCATGTGTCTAATAGTGACCACAACTCTGTCTGCTTTAGGGTATTAATGGAAAAGGATGAAGCCTGCCCTAAGGGGAGGGTGTTAAACTGGGGGAGGGCTAGATATAGCCAGATTAGGCAGGATCTTAAGGATACCGACTGGGATAAGCTGTTCGAGGGTAGGTCGACCCTGCACATGTGGGAATCTTTCAAGGGGAAACTAAAATTTTTGCAGGATAGACACGTGCCGGTAAGGAGAAAGGATGGGAAGGGTAGGATTAGAGAACCGTGGGTTACTAGGGATGTTGAGGACTTGGTCAGGAAGAAGTGGGAGGCATACGTTAGATCCAGGCAATTGGGGACAGAGGCAGCGCTGGAAAAATATAGAGAGTGTAGACGGGATCTTAAAAGGGGTGTCAGAAAGGCAAAAAGGGGCCACGAATGGCTTTGGCAGGTAGGATTAAGGAAAATCCTAAGGCATTTTACTCCTATGTAAGGAGCAAAAGGATGGTTAGAGGCAAGATTGGACCTCTCAGGGACAGAGGAGGGGATCTATGCTTAGAGCCTGAGGGGATGGGGGAGATCCTGCATGAATACTTTGCGTCCGTATTCACGCGGGAGAGGGGCCTGATATCTGATGCTGGCTTTGAGGATTTTGAGGACCCATTAAAGGAAATAATCATTACGAGGGAAGAAGCGTTGGGGCTTTTAGGTAGCCTAAAGACTTATAAAGCTCCGGGGCCTGATAATATTTATCCCAGGCTGCTAAGGGAGGTGAGGGATGACATTGCTGGGCCTCTGACGCAAATCTTTGTCTCTTCTTTGGACCCAGGTGAGGTCCCAGAGGACTGGAGGATTGCAAATGTAGTACCGTTGTTTAAAAAGGGTCAGAGGGATAACCCAGGGAACTATAGGCCGGTGAGCTTGACTTCAGTTATAGGTAAGCTAATGGAGAGGATCCTCAGGGACAGGATGTGTGCGCATCTGGAGCACTGCGATCTGATCAGGGATACGCAGCATGGCTTCGTTAAGGGGAGGTCGTGCCTTACGAATCTAGTGGAATTTTTTGAAGAGGTGACAAAAACGGTTGATGAAGGACAAGCCGTTGATGTCGTCTAAATGGATTTCAGTAAGGCGTTTGACAAGGTTCCCCATGGTAGGCTGATAAAAAAGGTGAAGGCGCATGGGATACAGGGCCAGGTATGTAGATGGTTGAGAACAGGCTTGGGAGGAGGAGACAGCGGGTATTAGTGGAAGGCTCTTTTTCCAACTGGAGGTCAGTCACTAGTGGTGTGCCACAGGGCTCAGTACTAGGACCGCTTCTATTTGTGATTTATATAAATGACTTGGAAGAGGGGGTAGGTGGTGTGATCAGCAAATTTGCTGATGACACTAAGATACTTGGATTGGCGGGGACTGAGGAGCACTGCCAGGCAATACAACAGGACATTGATAAGCTGGTAGATTGGGCAGATAGATGGCGAATGGAATTTAATCCGGATAAATGCGAGGTGATGCATTTTGGCCGGAATACTGTAGAGGGAAGTTATAGGATAAAAGGTAAAACTATCCGGAGTATAGAGACGCAGAGAGACCTGGGGGTGCAGGTTCACAAGTCTCTGAAGGTGTCATTTCAGGTGGAAAAAGTGATAAAGAAAGCGTATGGTATGTTAGCCTTCATAGGAAGGGGTATAGAATACAAGAGTAGGAGTTTGATGTTGCAAGTGTAAAGAACGTTGGTTAGGCCTCACTTGGAGTACTGCGTCCAGTTCTGGTCGCCATACTACCGGAAGGATGTGGAGTCCCTGGAGAGAGTGCAGAGGAGATTTACCAGGATGCTGCCTGGTATGGAAGGGCTGTCTTACGAGGAAAGGTTGAACTCACTGGGGTTGTTTTCCCTTGAAAGACGTCGGCTGAGAGGGGATCTATTAGAGGTATATAAGATTATGAGGGGTATAGATAGAATAAATGGTGGTAAGCTTTTTCCACCATTAGATTCGGATAGAACAAGGGGTCACGGCCTTAGGGTGAGGGGGGCTATGTATAAGACGAATATTAGAGGGCATTTTTTCACACAAAGGGTAGTGGGGGTGTGGAATGCCTACCGAGTGGGGTGGTGAGAGCAGGCACGCTAGGGTTGTTTAAGGGTCTCTTGGACAGCCACATGAGCGGTCTGCAGATAGAGGGATATATGAGGACTGTTTAAGTACTTTAATTGTTTCCACAGGCTATTCGGTCCACCTTGTTGACCAACAAGGTGCATGCATTCGGCAGGTCATGCGAGGGCTGCTCCTGGAGGTTACTTCAGGAGTGGCCTAGTGCTTCCCGTCGTTAGTGTATGCTTAAACTGGACCATCAGATGGGCAACATGACAGCTCAGAGACTATCGCTGTTGCTGTGCAGACACATGGATTTGGGCCTGTGTCTGCAGGAGTTTGCGCATTCTCCCCGTGGTTGCGTGAGTTTTCTCCGGGTGCTCCGGTTTCCTCCCACATCCCAAAAATGTGCTCTTAGGCTGATTGGGTAACAAGTTGTCCCTATATTGGTCTCTATATGTCATTAAGACGTTAGGATGGCGGCGCGGGCTCGTTGAGCTGAAGGGCCTGTTTCCCGTGCTGTGTTGTTCTTTGTTTTTTGTTCTTTGTTCTTTTCTTTCCTTACCAGACCTGCTGAGATTTTCCAGCAGTTTCTCTTTTGGTTTCAAATACCAGCATCCACAATAATGTGTTCTATGTTCTAATATCCTGTTTTCTTCATATTCACTTGTGGGACATGGGGGTTGCTGGCTGGCCAGCATTTATTGTCCATCTCTAGTTGCCCTTGAGAAGGTGGTGGTGAGCTGCCTTCTTGAATCGCTGCAATCCATGTTCTGTGGGTTGACCCTTAATGCCATTCAGGAGGAAATTCCAGGATTTTGATCCAGCGACTGCAAAGAAACAGCTGATATATTTCCAAGTCAGGATGGTGAGTGGCTTGAAGGAGAACTTGCTGGTGGTGGTGTTCCCATGTATCTGCTGCCTTGTCCTTCTAGATGAAAATGGTTGTGGGTTTGGAAAGTGCTGACTAAGGATCTTTGGTAAATTGCTGCAGTGCATCTTGTAGATAGTACACACTGCCACTGCTGAGTGTCAGTGATGGAGGGATTGAATATTTGTAGGTGTGGTGCCAATTGCTTTGTCCTGGATGATGTCAACCTTCTTGAGTGTTGTTGGAGCTGCAGCCATCCAGGCAAGTGTGGAGTATTCCATCACATTCCTGACTTGTACCTTGTAGAGGTGGTAGTTAGGCTTTCGGGAGTCAGGAGGTGAGCTATTCATCTTTCTGTCCAAGGAACTACAATTCCTTTACTGCTATGTATCTTAGTTCTTTGCAACAGTTTCTTATGTGACACCTTATTTAACACCTGAAACCCATGTATACAGCAGTCTCAAGCTTCTGTTTTTCCAAATGGCTCAAACATCTGGTATGTACTTCATGGATCATGTTTGCAACATAGGAGATGTATTCATTTGTATACATAACTGCTGCTGAGCTGGTCCAGTGTATTGACCCACCACCCGTGAGCACCATGAATGAGGTCCAAATATCCAATTGCTCTTTCCATAATACGTCACGTTGCTTGTTTGCATACCTCTGTATTTTGGTGTTGTTGGCCCAAAGACATAATGACAAGTTAGTTGGCTCTTGAAGTGAATGTGATGCTTGGAGAGTTACAACTTCAGGTGCTTCCACCAGACTTTTTTCCATTAACTTCATAATATGGGAACGCTTTATTAACCAATAAGGCAATTCTCAAAGGAATAATTGTTCATTTAAGTTAGTTTAATTTGGACCCATGTTACCTATACTTCTCACTCCCTATTTATAAGCAAGAATTATTTGGATAATTTTCTTCCAGCCAACCTATTAGATTTAGTTCCTCTTATAAATGCAAGAAGAAAATATTCTCTCAGACAATATTGTTTCTGTTCTCAGCCTGTGAGCTTGAGAATTATTTTTAGTAGCTTGAGCCGTGACTCAGTTCTGCAAAAATTATGAATTTTGCCAAATAATGATTTCATAAGGCAAAAGGCATATTAACAGTGAGTCGCTTTTGGTATTTTCTCATGAATTTCGCATTTGCATTGTTCACACTTGTGCAACGGTTGCAAAGGGGCTCCGAAACTGAACTCAGCAAACTTAAGCTGAGAAAGCTTGAATATGTTGCATTCATCTAACTTCTGAACTTTTATATTTTGAACCATGCATCTATGTGAACCAGGCAGAAGTTTCACACCAACTATACAGGGGCTGAACAAATGTCAGCAACAGGTAACGTGTAACATAGAAACTAGAAGCAGGAGTAGGCCATTCATTATGATCATGACTGATCATCAAATTCAGTATCCTGACCCCCAAAGTCCTTGATTCCTTGCTTCCCCACATCTCTTGGTCCCTTTTGCCCAAGGGCTATATCTAAAGCTTATCTCATTCTCCCCACCAATCGCCACCAAGCTAAATTCCCCTTAATTGACTAAAATGGCTTTAAGCAATTATATGTGGTGCAGTTATTAGTATTGCTGCCTAACAGCACCAGGGAACAGGGTTCAATTCCCAACTTGGGTCACTGTCTGTGTGGAGTGTGCACATTCTTCCTGTATCTGCATGGGCTTCCTCCGGGTGCTCTGGTTTCCTTCTACACTTGGAAAGACGTGCTGGTTAAGTGCATTGACCCGAACAGGGGCCAGAGTGTGGTGAATAGGGGAGTTTTGCACTAACTTCATTGCAGTGTTAATGTAAGCCTACCTGTGACACTAATAAATAAAATAAAACCGTGTGACCTTAACAACAGGTATTCAGCAGAGTTGCTCAAGTTCTCTATTTGATTTTCTAATTGATTGTTTAAAAATCATTCCATTTTACCCAAATAATGTTATCACCCCAGGAAAAAAAAGTCTGGTGTCACCTAATGCTTCAATCACGGATACCACATATTCTGTGTTATCAACACTGAAGTTGATGAATTCATTTCTGGGGATAAGCTATTGGGCAAGATGCAACATAAGTGCACTGACATGCACAACTATCTCTTAGAATCCCAACAATGCAGAAGTAGGCTATTTGGCCCGTTGAGTCTCCAACAGAGCATCCCACTCACTTCCTATCCCTATTTACACTCCCTAACTTGTCCATCTTCGGACACTAAGGGGCAATTAAGCATGGCATACCTACTTACCTGCACATCTTTGAACAGTGGGAGGAAACCAGAGCACTTGGAGGAAACCCATGCAAGCACAGGGAGAATGTGCAAACTCCAAACAGACAGGCATCTTTTCTAGATGTATCACAACTTGGTGTGGCTCCTGTTTTGACCAAAAGTGTTAGAAACTACAAAGAACTGTGAATGTAGTCCATTCCATCACGCAAACGAGCCTCCCATCCATTGACTCTGTCTACACTTCCCGCTGCATTATGCTGGAAAAGCAGCCGGCATAATCAAGGATCCCACGTACCCTGGACATTTTCTCTTCCATCTTCTTAGCCAGGAAAAAGATACAAAAGTCTGAGACCACTTACCAAACAACTGAAGAACAGTTTCTTCCTGCAGCCATCACATTTTTGAAGGGACCTGGTTTATATTAAGCTAATTTTTCTCTACATTTAGCTATAACTGTAAAAGTACATTTTGCACTCTCTCGTTTCTTTCTCCCATGTGAAGTCTACGAATAGTATGTTTTGTCTCTATAGCATGTGAGAAACAATACTTTTCACTGTATTCTAGTACGTATGCCAAATATAAATTAAATTGAATCACCCAAGGCTGGAATTGAACCTGGGTCGCTGCCGCTGTGAGGCAGCAGTACTAATCACTGTGCCACCCAAGAAGTGCAAATGCTACAATGAGCCAGCACGGCCTCATAAAGAAATGGAAAACTTCACTTTTCAAAATGGTACTTACCATTGCTGACAAATGCATTGATTGCAAACGGCAATGTGATGACAGCTGGATATGATTCTTGTGTTGAGGACATTGCAGAGTGTGAAATGGCTTTATCCCAAAGCATTCTGGCACTGATTGGTCAGACCACCAAGCAAAAGTAAAGTGCAAATCTATCACAATTGCACAGAGGATAACACAGTGGTTAGCACAGCTGCCACACAGCAGCAGGGACCCAGGTTTGATTCCTGGCTCCAGTGACTGCGCGGAGTCTGCACATTGGTGTTACCATATTCGCTCTGATTTCCTGCCAGAGGTCCGAAAGACATGCTGGTTAGATGCATTGGCCATGCTAAATTCTCCCTCAGTGTACCTGAACAGGCACTGGAGTGAGGTTACTAGGGGATTTTCACATAACTTCATTGCAGAGTTAATGTAATGATACTTGTGACGCTAATAAATAAATGATAAAGCTTTACAGTGCCAAGGACCTATGTTCAATTCCCAGCTTGGATTACTGTCTGTGTGGAATCTGCACATTCTCCTCGTGTCTGTATGGGTTTCCTTCGGATGAACAAAGAACAGCACAACACAGGAAACAGGTCCTTCGGCCCTACAAGCCCACGCTGCCCATTTTAACACGCGGTGAGTGCCTTATTCAAGTCTTTCGTCACTCGTAGACATTTTGTCTACCTCTAGTGGAACGCCACAATAAAAGGGGTGCAAATTTAGGGAATTATATGTACGTCAGATTAAGGGAGATCCAATTCAGGGATAATTTATTGACACCAATCAACCAAAAAAGCACGTTTTTGGGATGTGAGAGGAAACTGGAGCACCAGAAAAAACCCACGCAAGCACGGGGAAAATGTGCAAACTCTCACAGACATTGATCCAAGCCGGAGATCCTACCTGGGTCCCTGTAACTGTACAGCAGACAGTGATAGTGCGTGATTGTGCGGAGTCTGCACGTTCTTCCTCTGTCTGCATGGGCTTCCTCTGAGTGCTCTGGTTTCCTCTCTCAGTCTGAAAGGCATGCTGGTTAGGTGCATTGGCCATACTAAATTCTCCCTCAATGTACCTGAACAGGCATCAGAGTGTGGTGATCAGGGGATTTTCACAGTAACTTCATTGCAGTGTTAATGTAAACCTACTTATGACACTAATAAATAAACTTCATAAAAACTTTCAGTAGAACACAGTCAATTCTGTCATTTGTAACATTAAATTACCATTAAAAAAGAAAATATTTTTTCAGTAATGATTTGTTGAAGATTTATGAACCAAAATCACTTAAGCCATCCAACATGCCAGCATATTGGAGGCTTTGGTAATCATCAGGCTTGTAGACATTATATATATATGTATAGCTCAAACTGCAGATACAATTAACAAACTAAAATGTACTATCAGCAGCCAGGGTTCTATGTACAAAGTATATTTGTTCTGTTGGCTGCCATTAAATATGTATTACAATTTAACTAGGCACATGCTTGTGTTTTGATCGAGTTAGTGGAATGCTGCTTTCTTGAATGCTGGCATCTTTTCATTCTGAGCTTTAGTATTTATTGTTTAGTGAAGTTTCCATTTTGTACCAATTTTAAATAATAATCTAATTTGGCGGTTGATCCTTGTATGTTGTGAGTTACGTCAGCGTTCCATATTTGTTGGTGCCTTCCAGCAGCACTGTAGCAGAGTGGTTAACACTGCTGCCTCAGTGCCAGGGACCCAGGTTCAATTCACTGTCTGTGTGGAGTCTGCATGTTCTTGCCCTGTCTGCGTGGGTTTCCTTTGCGTGCTCCAGTTTCTTCCATAGTACAAGGGGGTGGACTGGTCATGCTAAATTGTTATATTGACTGTGTAGGTTGGATGGATTAGCCATGATAAATGTGTGGGATTATGGAGATGGGGTGGGGGGGTGGGGGCTGGGGGCTGGGCCTGGGCCTGGGCCTGGGCCTGGGTAATGGACTCTGTCAGAGAGTCAGTGCAGACTTGATGGGCCGAAAAGAATTCTATGAAAACATGCAGGAGAGTGCTATAACCAGCTGAACTTCCTCAAAAGAATGGCATGGTGAAAAACGACATGTCAAAAGCAAGGGCAAAGTTAAGGTTTCTGTACTTTTAAACATTATCTATTAGCCTCTCAATCAATCGTTAATATGAAAGCCAGGTGTTATCCATCTCATGTACAAGTGAGAAAAACATTCCCTGGAGCACATGGAATGACTCCAACACCATCATGGCTGTGCTGGCTCTTCTCTAGGGCAACTCAGTTTGCCCCACTCCCCCTGAAGCCCCTCAAATTCTGTCTAGTTACTTGTCCAACTCCCTTTTGAAATCCATGGTTGAATCTGCCTCACACTTAGACAGTTCATTCCAGATCTTAACCATATAAATCAGATTTCCTCATGTGTACTGTAGTATTCAACAGTTAAAAACCTAATAATGAAGGAAGCATGTATGGATAGCCTAGGCAGATGTTCATAAATCATCCCCAAATGATTCATCCACATTCAAAATCTATCCCTAAAGAAGGCATGTTCAGGCAATAGGACAATAACAATGAGGGGTGGCATCTAGAATCTCATTAACACACAAGGAATGCAGACAAACCAACTTCACAGCAAACCCATGTTTGCAAATAAATCTATCACAGGCTGCTTGATTAAGTTGATGAAGTCTTCCTTTTTTGCGGGCTTGGAACAAGAATGAGGGACACATTAGCCACACAAATCAAGAAGTTATTCCTCAGAGCTATCCCAACTGTGCTCTCGCCATCAGCCTAATTGGATTCAGCACTGCGTGTGAACGTTACATTAATGCATCAGAATATGCAAGCTGCTGGAAGCAACCCAGCAGTCTGAGGTTAGGGAAAAGGGAGGAAGGATAAAAACAAGAAGGTTTTTAAAAAAACAAGGATGAGTTTTTTTCATTCTTGGGACATGGGTATCACTGGCTAGCCAGCATTTATTGCCCATCCCTAGCTGCCCAAGGACAGTTGAGACTTAACCATATTGCTGTGGATCTGGCTTAAGGCCAGATCAGGTAAGGACAGCAGATTTCCTTCCCTAAAGGACATCAGTGAAGCAGATGGGTTTTTCTGACAATCGACAATGGTTTCACGGTCCTCGATAAGATTCTTACTTCCAGATATTTGAAAATGAAGGCAATGCTCAACTGGAAGCCCATGAAGGTCAGTGAACACTGATGACGGGTGCACAGAACTTGGGGGGAAATTAGGATATGGGCAGCAGAGGTTCATCCATAAGGGAGTGCATGGATATAGTCCAGGTTAGAGGTAACGAGGACATGATAAGAGTTCCACAGATGAGCTGGGGCAGAGATCAAGTCAGTCGATGGATGTGAGCAATGGCTTGGATGCAGCCAGAAATTATTCATATCGACTCACAAATCTATGCAACCAAGTGGAGATGATGACCTCGTGGTATTATTGCTGGACTGTTAATCCAGAAACTCAGCTAATGTTCTGGGGATCTGGGTTTGAAGCTGACCATGGCAGATGGTGGAATTTGAATTCAATTTGGAATTAAGAATCTACTACCAACCATTGTCAGAAATACCCATCTGGCTCACCAATGTCCTTTTGGGAAGGAAATCTGCCGTCCTTACCTGGTCTGGCCTAAAATATGACTCCAGAGCCATAACAATGTGGTTGACTCTTAACTGCCTCCTGAAGTGGCCTAGCAAGCCACTCAGTTCAAGGCAAGTACGGATGGGCAATGAATACTGCCCAGCCAGCGATGCCCATGTTCCACAAATGAACAAAAAAAAAACCTTTGGTGCAAATTGAGAACGATGCTCTATCACTCATTCTTTTCTAGAGTTGGACCTTTTATCCCTCAAGTCTCTTTACACTTTACAGACTTTTCCATATCTCAAAGCAAAACAAGCTTGGCACCACTTGTCTTCCTCCAGATTAACAGGTGCTAAAATTTCAACTTGGCATGTTCTTCAGGTTGGGGCCCTGCCTAGCTATCTCTATTTAAGAGAAAGGTTTTGCAGTTAATCACTAACTTTTTCTCACTATTAAGAGGGAGAAATGTGGCAGAGTAGGTTCACACATTGCCCTCTCACCTTTAGTGAGCTGCATTTGATTGTCATTCCAGGATGGATTCAAAGTCTCCTCTCAGTGCTAGTTATGAGAGTCCTGTGTGAAAATCTGTTGCTTAACCTCAGTTGCTGAGGAGTACAAGATCAGAGAATAAAACTGCCATCGATTGCCACCAAGTATGTCACATCACCCAACAAGGATGGTGAGTGTCTGGAACCAGTTGCCAGAGGCAGTAGTGGAAATGGATACAATTTTGTCTTTTAAAAAGTATTTAGACAGTTACATGCGTAAGCAGGCAATTGGGACTAGTTTATGCTGTAAACCTTTTACAAATGGGGAGGGGGTTAAAACAAGTCACACAACAGAAATAATGCAGAATGCAAATTAAGAGATTATTGGGCAGTTGAGCTGCCAATATTTGATCTCACTGACTGCCAAAAATATATTCTCCCTGCACGGTTTTCTCTCACCTGCTTTGTTTTGGTAGTTTTGAGCAGGAAATTTAAAGCATGCCAATTAGGGTGGCATGCTGCCTCACAGTGCCAGGGTCACTGAGTGGAGTCTGCACATTCTCCCTGTAGCTGCATGGGTTTGCTCTGGTGTTCCAAGTTCTTTCCACATCTGAAAGATGTGCTTGTTAGGTGCATTGACTATGCTAAATTCTCCAGCAGTGTACCCAAACAGGCACCATAGCGTGGCAACTAGAGGGAAATCATACTCAAGACAGTAGAAAAAAAAGACTTGCATTTCTATAGCATGGTGGCACAGTGGTTAGCACTGCTGCTTCATAGCATCTGTCTGGAGTCTGCACATTCTCCTCTAGATGCTTCAGTTTCCTCCTAAAGTCCAAAAGATGTGCTGGTAAAAGATGTGCTGGTTAGGTGCATTGGCTATGCTAAATTCTCCCTCAGTGTACCCGAGTGCGCAGACTGAGGATTTTCACAGTCACTTCGTTGCAGTGTTAATGTAAGCCTACTTGTAACAGTGACAAATAAACTTAAAACTTTAAAATCTGCAGACGAAATGGACTTCCAGTGTCTTGAGTTGTAAATATATAAAATTAGTGTAGCTGCAGATATAGAATGAACCAAACAAACTCAATGCTGAATCATCAGCAAAGTCGCTGGAGCTTAGAGAAACACGTGATGGAAAAAGCCAACACTACATCCAGTTTGGCAATCTCTTCAACTGGCCTCTTGGTACGCCAAGTGATGAAGCACCTTCTGTATCAGTTATTGGGCAGTTTGATGCATGATCTGGGATAACCACCATTCTTTGGTTCCAATCAGGTTGAAGCCAGGTATTTCTGTTGTTGGGATGAATTTGCATGTGTCACACCAGTCTGGATTAGCAGACTGATACTAGCTGCATGAATTTTAGCTGCTGCTTTCCCAGAATCACAGCACAAAGTGCTTCTTTATTTGCTGTTGACAGTTTTAAATCTTTTTTAAAAGGAAGATTTAGTGTTGCTTTTGACATCTTCCAGCATATGAAGGATGAGCTAGCATTGTGATGAATAGCAGGCAGGACAATGTAAGATGACATCAGGAGCCACTCAGTTGGATTGGAGCAATGGGTGTGGTGTATAGTGGCTGTAGGACTAGCAGTAATCTGCAGCAAAACAGACCAGGATAATGGTTACAATGTGAAGTACTCCAGCTGTGTTCCTCCAAGAATAACAAAGAATTCTTTAAATTCAGCACAAGAACAGATCTTTTGGCCCTCCAAGCCTGCACCAATCATGCTGCCTGTCTGAATTTAAAACCTCTCCCCATTTGTCAAGCCATCCCTTAAAAGTCACTATCATCATCTGCTTCCACTACCTCGAGACAGTTTCAGGATTAGGTTTACGTGTTTGGCCAGTCTTGTTATGAGGTAGATGGGTGAGTCCTGCCAAGGTGATACCCAGGTATCTTGGATCAGTATCATGCAAAAGCAAGCACTAGGTTCCTTTACAGTAGCATCAATATTCCAATGGAACCTAACAGCAGCAACAGGGATGTTTGGAAATAACATTCCCTAAAGTCCAGGTGGTTTGTGAGCATTTGCTTATGTTTCATCAACTGTCAATCTGGTGTTGGGCATAGCCATCATTCATCTCAAAATACCATCCTGGTGTCAACCCATTATTGCACATCTATGTTTTAACCTTACCTACAGGAGTTGTACCTTAAGAGCAGTGGTAAGCCAGGGGCTTTGCAGCATTGAATTTTCATTGAAAGCTTCAGTAACTCCAGGTGACAAGCTACCAGTACACTGGTTCAAAAGAACTTGCCAACTAACTTCCTGCTCTGAAAAGCATGAAATTACCAGTAATTATTTCTTCAAATCTCTTGGTGCATCAAAATAGTCACTGCATAACAGGAGAAAGTCAGTGACTTCAGTATTGTACAGTATTCATTTTAAATTGTACAACTAAATACAACAGCTAGGCTCAAAACCCAGAGTAAACATTGGGGTGCAAAGAAGATTTGCATTTGCAATAGGCAGGTTTTTGTGTCAAGATTACAAATGTTTTATGGTCCTTGATTTAGGTTGCAAATTCTGTACTGATCAATTAGAGCAAGAAGTTTGTAGATGCACCACTGTAAGCTAGCTGGCAGTATTCAAGAAAAACTTTTGAATAGGAATTCCAAGTAACATGAATATTACTTTTTAAAAGTTCAACCGAAAGTTGAAAATTAGGATCCAATTTAGAGTTTCACTTCAGGAGCACCTAACAAAGTCTTGCAGAGAACTTACACATGTGACACATACAGTCTAAATTCTACCATCAAGATTCCAACTTCAGACCATAGGTTAAAAGGCAAATGCCTTTAATAGCATAACCAGGACTCTACATGTGAATCAACTGACAACTTTCATTTCTCCCAACTGTGAACAAATATCAAATTTATGGGCTTAAGATGGTTGAGAGGGGGAAGGCACATCACAACTAAGAGGCTAGCAAAAGTCCTCCAGTCTTGTGCAGTGATAAACACTTGTAGAGCATTAATACAACACAAAAGTCTCTAAATTAAAACACAGATTGGGAGCAATACAAAATATAACAAATAACCACCTCCCCCACCCCCCAGGTTACAGCACTCAAGATGTAAATCAGCACCTTAAGTCTTGATGTAAAATCTCAGTGTGACATACCATGGAAAGGGTCTATTCAGCCCATCAAGCAGGTTAGTCATGGTCTCGTACAACATAAGATTGCCTCATATTGCACTAAACAACTGATGAGCAGCCATTTTATTCTGTCATGCCCACTATTCCAAAGCCATTTCCAAATCTATCTAGTCACAGGAGCAGGCAAATTTCATCCAACATAAATTAGTATAGTTGGCCAATCCAGACCATCAAACCAGCTGTCATTCCCTCATTAAATGTTTTTGAATTGCTAGAACGTAGGAACAGTTTGTTCAAAACAATTCTAGATCTCCTTCTTCCCTACCTGCCACACCCCTCCCTCCAAGTAAGCAAAAGGTCAAAAGCAATGGACAAACTGAGTGACAAGCAAAAACCTTCCATTAAAAATCAGGACTATTTCTGTTCAAAACTACTTTATTGGGATTTTTCTTCTTGGTAAATTGGCACAAGAGTCAGTGTACAGGCATGTTACAGAATTAAACACAGTCAGCAAATAGCGATTGTTACAAATTGGACAGCAAGAACTTGAGTGTAACAAAGTTGCTCAAGAAAACATTCATGAAACAGTAAACTAAATTGTGAAAAAGTCATCTTGCTCTCTCAAACCGGCTACTGTACGACTCAGAAGAATTCTGGCAGGCAGCCTAGAAAGGGACATAGGGCTGGCTTCTTGCCCACATCAAAATGGTGCCCGTCCTCTCCATCCAGTTGGCCAAGAGACCAACCATCTGCAGTCCACGCAAGGGTGCACAATTGGAGAAAAGATTTGCAGAAAATTTACAAAGCAAGTTACCAAAACCATTCAACAAAAAGCTTGGCATTATTAATATTTGAGCAACCACAACATACATCGCAGCTCTCAAAAACAAGAGTGTTAGTTGCAAGTGTACTGTACAAGTCAGTCTCTGAGCTCCCAAAGTAAAGGATGTACCCCTACCCACCCCTGTTATCAATGCTGCTTCCATCATCTCACCAGGAGAAATATTACAGGATAAAACACCAAAAGGAGCACATTTTAGACCCGATCATGGGATGCTATGGTTTTTTCATCAAAATTATGGTAGTGCATGCAAGTCTGGAAAAAGAAAGCACACAAGAGGAGTACATTTGTTGTATCAAAATATTTAATAAATATTTCCAAAATTTATTGCCAGGAGCAACACAATTAGATGCATCCTCATGTTCATATAACACTAATGCCACAATACAAAAGAAAACATCAAGGTTTTACCAATGAGATTACCATATCTAAGAGCCCTTTTCATTTCAGTAAAGTTCATGCTCTGCAGAAGCACTTGGGGGTTCACTTGGCTAAGGTAGGCCAAGAAATTTGGCATTTCTACATAGTGATCTCACTGGAAAAATCTACCATTCAAGTATTGAACAGCTAGCTTATTAGAATACTTCCTAAATGCAGGTATGTTATTACAAAAAAATCAAATCTACAAGTGGTTCAATATTTATATCCAGGGTGAAAAAGATCAGGATTTACAAAACAAAATGTTGTGCTGTGCTTCTTTTAAAATTCAAAATACACTATCTAGAGATATTCAATGTAATTTTTTTTATTTTTTTTAAAGTACATGCAACCACTCACATTTCAGTTACACAAAAGTAAATAGGTTAATTTGTTCCCTTACAGAGTGTAGTTTGTCTGCTTGTCACTCAAATGTTTTAATTCTGAAGCAGCAAATATCAAAGCATTCTAATCTAATGCTCTCTGCTCATCTCAGTTTGATGTATATAAAAGTAGTAATCCTGGCCGAAGGAGCTTGAAGTGATGCTATAGAAACTGATCCAGAATGTCTGACAATGTACAAAAAAAACAGTTCCAAGGCACAAGGCCATCGCTAGTGCTATAAAATAATCTACCAGCATCTAGACACACCTCAAATTTGGCATGAAGGCAACTTTTACAGAAACGGAAAGAAACAATTCAAAAATAAAGGAGCCATAAGCTTACAAAGCTATCAAAAAACCTTCAAATCTAAACATACATATAAATAAAAGGAATGGTATAAGGCTCTTGATTATTTAAGTTATTAAATCAAATATACACAGCGATTAATTAAAAAAGTATTTACATTTATACAAAAATCATAAACACTTGGCCTCTTTTAATTAAATTCTTCATCTGAACAGCAACTGCTGACATTGTATACCCCACCCCCCCTTAACCCCAACTCCGACAAAAAGAAAAATCTCAGATGTTGATGATTGCTGTGGTTTCCAGCTGCGTAGGCACTTACAAAACTAGACTAACAAAAAAGTCAAACCCTATTATACACAACTTAAACAATACTGAAAGAGATTGTTGAGCCAGTAAAAAATAAATAAAAATTCACCATCTTAAGTTAAACTGGGAGCGGGCAAAAAAAACACACCTACCACTGTTTTGAAAAGAGGAATTCTAATTCGAACGCAATTTAAATTGGTTCAGCAACTCATCAACAACAGTAACCGAACTCACATCGGGGGCACTTTGACTAGTTTAGCGCAAGAGGCGAGGTGAAGCCTGAAGTAATCTCAGCCTAACCACAGCAACTATCAATGCCTCGGTAAGCCAGTTTGTTTCAACTTGAACTAACGCAGGGATTCTTTTGTCGATGATAACCCTTTGACACTCAAAAATATTACAGAACAATTTCTGAACTATGACTTGAGCCTTTTAAAGGGTAGCAAAAAAGGCTGTCCATCATTTAATATTAAATAGGCACACTGCTATACAATATATTCCATGTGACTCAAGCTCTGTGCACTCTCCAAGTCTCTGTTGTCTTGTTTATTTGTCCAATTCGGATTCTTTGTCGGAGTGCCATGCGCCAACTTTTCATCCCTGTCTACCAGTGTGTACGCGGGCTGCTTGGAAAACCTTGTCTTCTGCTGGTGCTTATCAACATCCACTTCTTCTAGCTCTGCGTTATGCGTCCTTATTTTGGCAATTTTCGAATTTTTGTTTTCATAGTCTTTGCCAGCCGAACTATTCATCCCGTGCTTCTCGATGGGGTTCTTTATCTGATGCAGCTGCTCTCGCACGTTGTTGGTGGTGTCAGAGGATGCCGTGGGGGTAGGGCTGCTGCGTTTCCTCCGCCGGCGAATCCACCAGAAAAACAGCGAGGCAAAGCAACAAATCCAAACCACCGTGATGACGGAGCTCAGCAGGGGCACTAGGAAGTCTGGAACACAAAGAACACGAGTGAGGATAGCAGCACAAGTGGAAGGGAGATTCCCAAAGCCGGCAGGCAATGGAAGCTGCAGCCATGGAAACCAACTGAGTTACGGAGAAGAGGCTGAATAAACTGAGACTTTCTCTCCCCTGCAGCGAAGGATGCTTAGGGGTGATCTTACAGAATTCTATAAAATAATAACGAGCATAGATCAGCGCTGGAGTCACATGTAGGCCAAACCAGGTAAGGATGGCAGATTTCCATCCCTAAAGGACATTAGCGAACCAGGTGGGATTTTCCAATAATCAATAGTTTTGTGGTCATTAATAGATAATTAATTCCATATCAGTGACTTACAGATCAGTCAACATCTTTCCCCAAAGATAATAGGAGACTCTAGACAGCCTAAGTTTAAGGTGAGGGGAGAAATACAAGAGGGTTGAGACACTGTTTCCACATAGGTGTTGAGTGTCTGGAACAAGCAGCAAGAGGTACTAGAGGCAGCTACAATTTTGTCTTTTAAAAACACTTAGTTACATGGGTAAGATGGGTATTGAGGGATATGGGGCAAATGCCAGCAATTGGAACTAGCTCAGTAGTTAAAAAAGGACAGTATGAAAAATTTAGGCCAAAGGGCCTGTTTCCATGTTGTAAAGCTCTGATCAGAGCCAATTTTACAATTGGTGCAACTCAACCACAAGAGGCAACTGGGAAGGCAATGGCCTAGTGGTATTAGCGCTACACTATTAATCCAAAAACTCAGTTAATGTTTTGGGGACCTGGGTTCGAATCCCACCAAGTCAGATGGTGGAATTTGAATTCAAAATTTTAAAAAATTTGGAATTAAGAATCTACTGATGACCATGAAACCATCATCAATTATCAAAAAACCCATCTGGTTCACTAATGCCCTTTAGGAAAGGAAAGCCACCATCCTTATCTGGTCTGGCTTACATGTGACTCCAAGCCACAGCAATACATCCTCTGAAGTGGCCAAGCAAGCTCAATCACTACAAAGTTTAAAGAAGTTTATTTGTGTCACAAATAGGCTTACAATAAAACGGCAATGAAGTCACTGTGAAAATCCCACAGTCGCTACACTCCAGTGCCAGTTTGGGTACAGTGAGGGAGAATTTAGCATGTCTGTGGGAGGAAACTGGAGCATCCAAAGGAAATGCATGCAGACAGAATGGGCAAATGCCACAGAGTGACCCAAGCCAGGAATTGAACCTGGCACTGAGGCAGCAGTGCCACCCTGCCGCTCTAACAGGAGAGCTGTGCAATGAGAAAGTAACAGTCTGGTGGTCATCCTAATCTTGGTTACAGAAAACAAAAAAAAAAAACTTGTTTTGGACAGGAAAAGATGGCTAGGGCAAGGAGTGAATAGGGACAGAAAAAAAAAAAGGAGAGTGAAAACACATTAGGATGTGGTGTTAGTAACAGTGCATTTGAATGATTCTGTATATACAGAACCACATTTGCCCAACAGATGTTGGGTCATGCTGGCCTGACACGAAGATGGGTTGTGTGTAGAACATCTGTTTCTAGCAGACCTTCTCCAGGGAAACTAGCGATGGATAATAAATGCTGGCCAGCTAGCAATACCCATGTCCCACGAATGAACAAAGATACCCAACTCCAATCTAAAACTGTCAGCAGGCATGACAGCAACCCAGGTGGGTGCCACCTTTTATTGGTTCCCATTCTTGTAGGAAGATACTTCAGACAGCTCTGCTCTTTTCCTTAGAAGAAAAGCCGAATTATGTTGAGACTTACCTGGCTTGAGTGGTTCGTGCATTGTCTGGACTCGAACCTCTGCGATAGCTGCAAGAAGTGTGTTGTTTCCATCGGGTTTACTAATGACATCTGTAATTTTTTCTGTTATATCTTTGATTGGATTCTTGCCCTTGAGTGAATTTTCCACCGACTGCAGAGTGAGGGGAGGGGGATAAGAAGAATTAAAAGTAGTTTTACATTGCTGCACAGACAAATCACCAAAGCTTTGTACTCAACAGGACAAATGCAAGAATGCCAAATTTCAAACAGTCACAATCACTTACATTAGAGGAAAAAGTGCAATACGTTGGCAGGTCAACTCTGATTGGTTAGAGAATGCAACAGATTAACTATGAGCTCCTCAAACTTCAGGATCATTTTTAAATGATGCAAGGCTTGAAATTATTCCTTTCAGTGAAGAGAGAAAGGATCCCTGAGTATGAACGTCATGTGGCTTCTTGAAAGCATAATGAGGAGAGGTGGTGACCCAGTGGTATTCTCACTAAGCTATTGACCCAACTCAGCTAATATTCTGGGGATCCGGGTTCAAATCCTGCCACAGCAGATGGTGGCAATTGAATTCAATAAAAAATACCTGGAATTAAGAATCTACTGATGAAACTATTGTCAGAAAAACCCATCCGCTTCACTAACATCCTTTAGGGAAGGAAATCTGCCATTCTTACCTGGTCTGGCCTACACGTGACTCCAGAGACATGTGCCTGATTCTCAACTACCCTCAAGACAACTAGGTATGGGCAATAAACACTGACCAACCAGCAGTAGTGTCCCATAAGAATAAAACCACATTATAAGCTTGACTAACGATTGGTACGTTAGTGCAGCCATTGGCTTACTCAGGATTCTTCAGCAAATGCAGCCCAATGTGGAATCACATCTAATAGAAGAGGTTTTGGTTTGGGTTCATCAAGCACTGACTTAATCTTTTTGACGTGATAATATAAGGCCTGCTTGAAACTTTTTTTAAATACTGCAGGAAGATACTTACAATAGCCACATTAATCTCATTAACAGCCGAATGGGTTTTCTCACAAATGAGATAAAGCGAATATTCCACTGAAAGATTGCGTAAAATCTGCAGATGCCTCAGCTCTGTGCAGATCTGTTCAATGGTAACACCCTAAAAGCAAACAAATCAAACTAAAATAATACCGAGCTAAATTTTCCCACAGCTGAAACAGACAAATTAAAATGAAAATCAGTCAGTAACATCCCCCAGAATACCAAGGATTAGATATTTGATGGCCATCAAGCAAATTAATTGGTTGTAAAAACCTCTGGTTCACTTCTTTAGGGAAGGAAATCTACCATCCTAACTTAGTCTGGCCCACTTGACATTCCAGACTAATGTTGATGTGATTTGATCCTCTGAAATGGACTAGGAAGGCAATCAGTCATATTCAATACAAAAATAAAATGGGTGGCACAGTGGTTAGCATTGCTGCCTCAGCACCAAGGGACCCAGGTTTGGGTCACTGTGTGGAGTTTGCATGTTCTCTCCAAGTTTGCATGGATTTCATCCTGGTGTTCCTGTTTGTTCTCAGTCCAGAGAAGTTTGAGTTAGGTTGATTGATCATGCTAAATTGTCCTTTAGCGTGAGGGGGACCAGCTGGGTAAACACATGGAGTTATGGGGATAGGACCTGGATGAGATCGTGGTCAGTGCAGACTCGATAGGCTGAGAGGTCTCCTTCTGCACTTTCATAGGATTCTATGAAAACAGAAAAATACTGGAAAATCTCAGCATCTGTCGAGACTGGAGCCAACATTGAGTCTAAATTTCATCAAAATTCTGGCAAAGGGTTTCAAAGCGTTGGCTTCACACTCTCCAGAGGCTGTCAGAACTGCTGAGATTTTCCAGCATTTTTCTGTTTGACTCCAGCAGCTGCAGAATTTCACTTTTGTATCGATGAGATTCAATTGTAGCTCATCATCACCTTTAGGAGAGTTTAAGCCGATTACGTGATTTCAAGAGGAAATTAGGTACAGCTCTTGGGAACAAAGGAATATTGAGTTTGGGGGCGGGGGGAAATCAGAATACTGAATACGATCAGCCATGATCACGATGAATGATGGAGCAAGTTCGAAGGACCAAATGGCCTACTCCTGCTTCTAGTTTCTATGTAGTAAGAAGTCTCTCAACACCAGGTTAAAGTCTTTAACCTGGTGTTGGGAGACTTCTTACTGTGTTTACCCCAGTTCAACGCCAGCATCTCTACATCATGACCACTTTTGTATGATCGGTAAACGCTGGCCTTGCCAGTGACACCCATACCCCGTGAAAGAAAGAATATCCTCACGTACCGGTCGAAGCATCTCCTTGTTGATAGCTAGCGTGATCTTGGCACAAGTACTGTCGAGGTAATCCACATTTGGCTGGCATCTGGTTTTTGTCGGCTCACCAGAGGAGCATTCTCCCAAGCCCACACACGGAGGGACGAAGCAGCGATCCTCCTGGACAGGGAGGCAGGTCTGCCACGCTGGGCAGCCACCATGGCCTTTCCCGTGAACTCTGCAAGGTTTCGGTCCACACCACATCTACAGGACAAGAATTGATTCATTATCCATTTGACAGTGAGCCTGTTCTCAAAGCATTCCTCAGGAATAATTTCTGGACTCTGCTGCAGCATTTTTAAAACAACAGGCTCCTCAAAAACTTCTTTAAAACTAAAATCTCTCCAACTGCTGAGTAAAAGGTTCTGTAAATATAAAAAACCCATCAACTCAGCAGATCAACACAATTTCAGAATGGTTACAGCACAGAACGAGGCCATTCAGACCATTGTGACACTGCTGATTGTCTAAAGCAGCAATTCGCCTAGAACTACCTGGGCTTTTTCTTTTATAGTTCGATCATTTTCTTTTTGCGTAATAATTCAATTATTTTTGAAAGCTTCAATTCATTCCATCTCCACCACAACTCAGCTGGTGCGTTCCAGAGCAGAATTAGGCCACTCATCCCATCACGTCTGTTCCGTCATTCAATTGTGGCTGATATTTTTCTCATTCCCATTCACCTGCCTTTTCCCTATAACCCCTGACCCCCTTACTAATCAAACAGTTCCCCTTACTAACCAGATGTTGGATGAAAACGTTCTCCCTCATGTCACCATTGCTTCCTTTGCCAATTACCTTAAATCTGTGCCCTCCAACAAAAACAGTTTCTCCCCATCTACCGTGCCCTCTCATGGTGAATACCTCGATCAAATGTCCTCTCAAACGTTCTTTGGGGTGGCACAGTGGTTAATACTGCTGGCTCATAGCACCAGGAACATGGGTTTGATTCCCAGCTTGGGTCACTGTTCATGTGGCATTTGCGCATTCTCCCTGTGTCTGCGTGGGTTTCCTCCAGGCATTCCCGTTTCCTCCCATAGTCTGAAAGATGGAGGATTAGGTGGATTGGCCATACTAAATTGCCCTTTAGTGTCAGGGGGACCAGCCTGGGTAAATGTATGGGGTTATGGGGATAGGTGGGATTGTTGTTGGTGTAGATTCAATGGGCTGAATGGCCTCCTTCAGCACTGCAGGGTTTCTATGATTCTGTGAACCACAAGCTTGAATGTGCAAAATGTGGTTAGACAACTGATAAAATATGGTTAGCAGAGGTTAACAAATGAACATTGAGTCATTCCTTATAAATACCTAGCACCAACTTAGTTTCAAATAAGATCCACTGATCCTGCAGCCATCACACTTATTTTACACTCCAACATCCCTGGTTAATGGTCCTTAGATATTTTCTGTTACAGTGCAAAGATGTGAGTTTAGGTGGATTGGCTATGCTAAAATGTCTCTTAATGTCTAAAGATATATAGGTTAAATGGATTAATCATGGCAAATGTATACTGTTATGGAGATAGGGCTGGGTTAAATACCAGTGAGAGAGTGCAAACTCAAAATGGCCTCTTCTGCCCTGTCAGGATCCTATGATATTACACTTTGACCGTTATGGTGTAGGTCAGTCTCCCCTTTCAAGTCGCTAAAGTCACTCCTTCATCTCAATGGCAGAATTATATCAATGTTCAATAATGTAAGCAAAATTGCACAGGAGCCAAATCTAAGATCATCTTCACTTCTGTCCCCTCCGTCTCCTATCACCCTATCCCCCTACTAAACCTGTGTCTCCTGTAGTATAAACTGTTGTGATAGTTTGAGATTTAACACACTGGTGAATGCAAGGGGAAAAAGTGCTTCAATAGTACATGCCTCTTGACAGCATTCAATAACTGTTTTCAATTAATTGACTTTTACTTTAGAAAACAATTTTCAGAGTTGAGTGCAAGGTGGTGTTTATCATACCTTTGTGCAAGTAACCCTGCCGTTATGACACTGGCATCCATTGCAATCTTCTTCCCACTTGGCTCCATGTGATGCAACACTATCTTTCAGGATGCAAGCTCTCCCTGTAACTGCACAAGACCATAAGATATAGGAGCAGAATTAGGCTATTTGAATATGCTCTGCCATTCAATCATGGCTGACATGATTCTCATTCCCATTCTGCTGCCTTGATCCCCTTACCAATCAAGAACCCATCTATCTCTGTCTTAAAGACCCTCAATGAGCTGGCCTCCACAGCACTCTTGGCAACTCTGACACTAAAGCATCTCCTTGTTGATAGCTAGTGAGATCTTGGCACAGATTCATCACACTGGCTGAAGAAATTCCTCCTCATCAATTTTAAAGGAGCATCACTTCACTGAGGCTAGCCTTTCCAGTTCTGGTCTCTCCCACAAGAGGGGACAGCCTCTCCACGTAGATCTGACATTAAAACCACAGACTTGAAAAGTCTCAGACATTTTGCAAAGTCTAATTCAGAACTTTAGTGCCTGAACTCAACAATTAAAACTATAACAACAGCAAGTTCAGAGAACATTAAAATCATTCTACGTACAAAGAAATTGGTTATATTAAACTAGAAATGCATCAGGGTCTTGCTGGTGGGAGTAAAAATATAGATGGGTGTGGAAAAATATGGTTAGGTGCCAAGCCAAGAAAAGGCCATTCAGCCCTTCCAACCGGTTCTGCCCTGTATCGAGATCATGGGAGAAACTGAATTTGGGACCAAGTATTACGTACTGAATAGCAGATCAAGCTCAAAGGGCTGAACGGCCCACTCCTTCCTGCTCCTGTTTTCCAATCAATACTTCAACTCCGCTGGCCTGTCTGGCTTTTGTAACCCTCAAAATCCTTATCCCAAAGAAACTTCCTTTGGGAAACTCAATAAACCCACCCATCAACTAGTGGAAGATTCTCACCCGAAGTACATCCCTCCAATTAGTCCCCCTCAGTGTCAAACCTCTTCACTCTGCATTTGTTTATCTGGCTAGTCTAGAAAATCCTTTAACCATCTTGAACACTTTCTATATTCATGGGATATACATGCAACACATTTACATCCAACATGCCTGGAAACAAGTTTTACCTTCTTGACATCGGAGCCCACTGCGACCCGGAGGACAGATGCAGCGATAGCCATTGATTTCGTCCACACACGTAGACCCGTAAGCACAGGGCGAAGACTGACACTCATTGATGTCTGAAAAAAGGAATCATTTCCCTGTGAGACCCAAGGTATTTCACAAAAAGCATCATTCTGTCCTGAAATATTCACTTGCTCCCGCCACAGATGCTGACTGAACCGCTGAGTTTATCCAGCGCTTTCGTTAACAAAGTTGCAGCCTGTTTTCGTCAGAAACCCAAACTCACATTTGATTAGAATCTCATTTCATACATTCCCTACGATGTAGGACGAGGCCATTTGGCCCATTGAGTCTCCACTGACAACAATCCCACCCAGGCCCTTTCCCGACAACAATACCACTCAGACCCTATCCTCGTCACTGAGGGAGGAATTACCAATCGACCTAATTTGCACATTTTTGGAGCATGGGAGGAAACCCACACGGATATGGGCGGGGGAGAAGGAGCGAACTCTGCACAGTGACTCGAGACTGGAATTGAACCTGGGTCCCAGGTGCTGAGGAACAGCAGTGCTAACCACCGTCACTGTGTCGCCCCACAGGGAGATCAGGCCAACATTAGATAGAAAGATGCACTGTTGAAATTCATCCAAAAAGATTGGTGTCCTTGCATCAAATTTATTAGTCAAAAGTAGGCTTACATTAACACTAATGAAGTTACTGTGAAAATCCCCTAGTCGCCAAACTGCTTGGGTACACTGAGGGAGAATTTAGCACAGCCAATGCACTCTAACCAGCACATCTCAGACTGTGGAAGGGAAACCCACGCAGACATGGGGAGCATGTGCGGAATCTGCACACACACCCACCTCGAAGCTGTGATGATCTCGACTACAACCTGACTAGCACGCAAGACCACCAAGGAATGAAATCAGCCAAAAGGAATATTTGGTTTTAAATTCTCTCCAACCTGAAGATAACTTGCAGATCCAAAGGAAGCTGGAGCCTCTGGTACAACTTAAAATCAGTCTAATTGACTACAGTGGCATCACATCTTGCAGTGCCATCAAACAGCAGATGATGGGGACAGAGACTGGGAGCAAAATTAGCCACAGGAATCTCTACAGGGGCCAAACAGCCAGCCCCCATTAGGGATTGACCAACTCAGAGTCCAACATTAAACCTGGGACTTCTTGGATCTGCAAGACTCAAACCATTCAAGTGGATAAATCCAACAAGGAGGGGGCAGAGAATGGTTTTTTATTCCCCCCCGCCATCCCCTGCCAAAAAACTAGCAGAATGAAATATCACCAACAGCTTAAACATCAAGTAAAACCACTATCCTTCCACGCCAAGCTCCTCACTGCATCAGAGCCCTGGGTTCAATTCCTGAACTTGGGTGACAGTGCACTTTCTCCCCGTATCTGCGTTGGTTTTCTCCGGCTTCCCCCACAGTCCCAAAAGACATGCTGGTTGGCCACAGCTAAAGTGCCCTTTAATGTCCCAAGGGGTGCAGGTTGGATGGATTAGCAGGGTAATTATGTGAGGTTATAGGGATTTGGCTTGGGTACGATGCTGTTATTGGAGAATCAGTCCAGGCTTGATGGGCCGAATGGCCTGCTTCTGCACTGTCAGGATTCTATGATTAAAGTGTCCATTTTGACTGCCTAGCCCTTTAGCAGTGTGCTTCAGTGGCTTGATTCTTGTCATGTAATGTGCTATGGCGGGGCCCTGTGAATTGCTGGAAGTGATAACCAGCGAAGGGCAGAGTCCAAAACACTGTCTGCAAACTCATGGTGACTGGCAAAGCAATGTGCCCAGGAGCTGGGTGTTGAAACTGCTCCTTACAGCATTATCAGAGAGACTGAGGTCACAATGAGCACAACTCTTACTTAAGCAAATGTTTGATTCCAGAAAATTCGCTTGCTCAAAGTGTGGCACAATAAATACAAGTCAGCAAAATATTTAACAACCAGGTTAAACTGCACACCTGCGTCTTCCTTTAGCTCCAAGTGCATTTGACAGACTGGATATTTAAGATTCAGAATCCCCACAGTACCAGTAAAGGTCATTTGGCCCACGAGGTCTGCACCGACTTTCCAAAAGGGCACGTACCCTCCCCCTCGTAACCCCACACATCTATCCTGCTAATGTCAAAACCAACAGACTAAAGAGCAATTTAACCAATTCGCCTAACCCACACATCTTTGGACTCTGGGAGGAAACCTGAGCGTCTTGAGAAAACCCACCCAGGCACGGAGAGAATATGCAAACTCCACACAGTCACCCGAGGCCAGAATTGACCCAGGTCCCTGGCGCTGAGACAGCAGTGCTAATCACTGCGCCAACATGCACAGTGGTGGGCACAGATTTTTGAGATTGTGCCAAATTCACTTCCAATCATCCAGAGAAACAAGCAAATACCACAAATCTGCTGTGTCCAAAAACCAAAGTTCCGTGTCCACACTGCTAACAAGTCTACATTAACCCCCTGGATCTTTCCAAAAAGATTTACTGTAAAAATCATCCAATGCATTGAGAATCTGTATGCCCCCAGAACTACTGCAAGTCCTTCATCTAAGAGATGAGCAACTTTTACAGATACACCATAGAAAGCATTCTTTCTGTTCTATCACAGCTTGGTGTGGCTCCTGCTCTGTCCAAGACCACAAAGAACTAAAACATCATGAATGTAGCCCAATCCATCACGCAAACCAGCCTCCCAACCACTGACTCTGTCTACACTCCCCGCTGCCTCAGAAAAGCAGCCAACATCATTAAGGATCCCCATGCACCCTGGACATTCTCTCTTCTACCTTCTTCTGTCAGGAAAAAAAATATGAAAGTCCAAGGTTACGTACCAACTGACGCAAGAACAGCTTCTTCCCTGCTGCTGTCAGACTTTTGACTGGACCTACCTTGTATTAAGTTGATCTTTCTCTACACCCTAGCTACGACTAACACTACATTCTGCAGCCTCTCCTTCTCTATGAACAGTATGCTTTGTTTGGATAGCGCACAATACTTTTCACTGTATATTAACACATGACAATAAATCAAATATCCTAGTAATGACTAACAATTCATTCTGCTCCTTCGCTTCTCCCTTATATACAGTATGCCTTGCCTGTATAGCATGCAAGAAACAATACTTTTTACTGTATACTAATACATGCAACAAAAAAATCAAAGTACATCTTGCCTTCTGAAAGCTCAAGGCTGAGCGTTTCTGCTCATTTCCAAATGCTCACTAAGTTTAATCTTTCACGGACTTGCCTACAAGCAACATTTGAAAAAAAAAAATGGGCCCGTAGTTAACTGCTTTATCTTCCCCTTGAGTTAAAAAAATCTGTGTTGGTTAACCTCCAAGACCACAGCAGTAATGAAATAACTCAACAGCTAGTAAGTGAATGCAATGCAAATACAAGCGGCGGGGGGGGGGGGGGGGGGAGTGAGGGTTTGAGCTCAGCCTATTCAGCAACTGCTGCTCTCGCTGCGTTAGCCACCAGCTGCCCTCTAAAATCAGATTCAGTAACGAAAAACAAAGCAAAGTAGCGCAGCGAATACTCACTGATCCGGCAGTCCGGTCCCGCGAAACCAGGCGCGCACTCACAGCGATACCAGTTTTCACCATCTACACAAGTCCCACTGTTGTAACTTGAAGTCAGAAAGTCAAGTGTCAGAGGCTTATTACAGTCACACAAAAGAACTCAAGAATATATATAAAAAAAACCTCACTTACCACGGGTGCGGATTGCAATCGTTTGTATCTGGGGGGGGGGGGGCCGCAGAGAGAAAAAAATTAAGGTTTTAATGACAAGTCGGAGAGGCTTCTGCAAAAACATAAAATTCCCACTGTACTCGCGCCCTTAGGTGGTTACTTGTTAACAGGCCAATGATTAAAGTGTAGGAAGTCATTTACTGTTTGTCAAATAGGCTGTTACTCTTCTGAATGGATTCCAGGCTTTCCCCATGGACTGTGCTAAATACATCTTGACAGATGTGCGCATAGGGAGGCAGTCCTTGTAAAGCAACTAACAGGAAGAAATGAGTGGAAGCAGACATTTCACCGATCTGCCAAGAATGTTGGGAACAAGATCACATCTGTGTTCATTTATGCAATTTGTGTCTCTCCCAGGCACAGGTCTCGAGCTGGGCAGTAAAATGAAATTGCGATTAGATCAGGCAGAGTCGCAGTTAAAAATGCTCATTTTCCCTGCTTCAAGAGAAAGAAAGGGGGGGAAAAAAAAACAGGCCAAGAGGAGAACATAAACATGGTGAAATTAGATTCAGGCCTGAATCTGACAGAGGAGCAAACAGCAAGTCTGCTGTCAGCTAGACTTGTCCTCGCAGGTTTCATCTTGCATTATTTTTTGGCCGTGGCAACTCAAAGTGAGTGCAAACTGATAACGTCACCCGAGGGAGGTGGGGGGTAGGGCATCAGGGACTGAAACAAACAGGGTAAGTAACCAAACACCACCTTTGTTTCACCATCTTTCGACATGACTAACAGTGAGAAAGGGTGGGCGATTTCAATTTAGCCTCAAAGAAAAATAAAAGGGAGGGAAAGAATGATTGGACGGAGGGGGGAAGCTGACAATAGAAAAGTAAACATACAATTTACATTTCCAACAGCAATTGAAACCTGAAGGAATGAGACTCCACACTTTCGAAGAATTAATTTTCAGCGGCAGAGGATTTATTCATTGATATAGTGCAAAGGCCAAAATGGATAACATTTCTGTGGGGAGTTTAGTTTGTATCCATTGTACTAGTACAGCAACTACGCATCATTCCAAAGTCTGAGGGAGGATGGGGCGCAGGCAGCAATCCTAACTGTATAGATGAAATTTGCACAGATAGTTTGATATTTCATCTTTAACCACATATCTACTCCTTTTCTGAAGTTACACTGCTACATCTGCACATAACAGCAAGAACCATTAGTTTGGTGGAGATTGTTACAGCAAATTGTGGTCAGAGAAAGAGAGTTAGACCTTCAGTCTCAAATCCATTCTGCCGTTCCGTAAGCTCACGGCTAATCCGTGACCCAACTCCATATACCCACCCCAACGACAGGTATTCCAGGATACATGGCAAACAAAACTCAATCAAATTTAACCTCAACTGCTCTAGCATCGCACCCAGTTACGGAAGAATGCAGCAAACTACCACTTTGCATGAAGATGGGTTTCCAAATTTCACTCCTGAAAAGGTTTCTAAACTATACTGCTTATTCAGAGACCTGTCAAAGTGAGGAAATACTTTCTCTTGACTCCATCCATTTCCCTTAACTTTGAAGCAATTGACCCAAAATAGGAGAAGCCACTCAATCCCTCGAGCCTGTGCCCACTCAATAAGATCATAGCTGATCTGTGTCAAATTGATTCACTTGCCTAACAAGAATCTATCCACCTCTGCCTTAAAAATATTTATAACCATGTGCCTTCCGAGCCAGGTTTCCAAAGTCATGCAACTTTCAAAGATCACTCATCTCTGATCTAAAAGGGTGAATCCCAATTTTAAAAGTATCCCCTAGTTCTGGGCTCTTCTACATGAGGAAACATCCTTTCCACGCCCATCTTGCCGTGACCATTCAAGACCTTATAAAAACTTCATTCCAATCTGTCCTTGTTCTTCTGAACTAAGCCAATAAGTTATTTATTATTAGTGTCACAAATAGGCTTACATTAACACTGCAACGAAGTTACTCTGAAAATCCCCTAGTTGCCATGCTCTGGCACCTGTTCGGGTAACAGAGGGCCCGAACATGCATGGCCAATGCACCTAACCAGCATGTCATTTGGAGTGTGGGATGAAACCCATGCAGACATGGAGAGAATGTGCAAACTCCGCACTGTGACCCAACCCGGGAATCGAACTGTGGACCCTGGTGCCTTGAGGCAGCAGTGCTAACCCATTGTGCCAGCCATACACTCCAACAGCAGAAACAAACCCTCCTTAACCAACTAGATTCCAGCCAATAAAATCTCTCCTAATGTAACCCTTGGGTGTCCAGGTTATCAGTCTGAGACATCCCAGCTGCACATCTTCCAAGGTGCACAGCCCAGATTTGCTCTCAATAACTCCTGATGTGGTCTAACCAAGGCTTCATACAAGGAGAAAATCCTCCTCTTGTATTCTAAAGGCCAGCATTTCATTTGCCCCTTATTATTTTCTCTCAAGATCCTTAAAATGTCCTGAAAGGATACATTACCCCATCGATCATCTGCCTGGATAAAACTCACTCCACTCCAAGTAACCTGAATGACATTGGATGGTTTTGGCAATGGGAAGGTGCGGTGTATTAAACTGGTGACTGTTCACTAGACTAACAAGCACAGCTCCCTGTTAGATATTTTTACTGCTCCACAATAACAGCACTCACTCTGCGAACACGTGAATCCTTCCCAACCTTCCTTGCAGACGCAAGTAAAGGAATCGCCGCTGACCACACAGGTCCCGCCGTTCTGACATGGATTCGGCAGACAGCTACTATTTCTTGCTGCAGGGATGTGGGGGAAGAAAAAGATTGCAGTCTTAGCCAAGAATACTGAGGGGGAAGGGGATGGTTAAAAAATTATTATACTCCAATAGGGAAAATCTCAGGTCTGGCAGCACCTGTAAGGTGAGAAAAGAGCTGATGATTTGAGTCCAGATGATCCTTTGATTCTTTTTGAGTAAAGGCCATCTGGGCTTGAAACCATGATGTGGAGATGCTGGCATTAGATTGGGGTGGGCAAAATAAGTCTCATAACACCAGGTTAAAGGCCAACAGGTTTATTTGCTGAAGGAACAGTGTGCCAAAAGCTTGTGCTACCAAATAACCTGCTGGACTTTAACCTGGTGCTGAGAGACTGCTGGACTCAAAACATCAGTGCTTTTCTCCCCTTACAGATGCTTAAAGTTTATTAATTAGTCACAAGTACATTAACGCTGCAATGAAGTCACTGAAATTCCCTTAGTTGCCACACTGCAGCACCTGTTTGGGTCAATCCGCCCTAACCTGCGCATCTTTGGACTGTGGGAGGAAACTGGAGCATCCCGAGGAATCCCACGCAGACACTGGGAGAATGTACAGACGGTGACCCAAGCCGGGAATTGAAGCTGGTGCTGAGAGGCAGCGTGCCAGACCTGCTGAGATTTTCCAGCATTCTCTTTTCCGGTTTCTGACTCCAGCATCCACAGCAATTTGATTATTAGAACAATACGATTTACTTACCGATGTTGCAAGTGGCACCTTCCCAGCCAGCAGGGCACATACACTTAAAGGTATCTCCTTCATCATAACAAGTTCCATCATTGTTGCACGTAGCTTCATCGCACTGACTATCCCCTGCAAAGCACCACAAAAGTTTTAAACAGTTATCCACAACAAACGAGAAAAAGGTCCCCGCTTTCTTGTGCGAGCACCACAATGCTTTGCTTGAGGAATGAAGCGAAGGACACTTACTGGAGTGACAAGTCTTGCCTTTCCAATCATTCTGGCATTCACAGTAGAAGTCATTCACCAAATCCTGACACTTGCCTCCATTCTGACACGGGTTGACGCTGCAGTCATTGATATCTGCAAAACGCAGAGCCTAGACTCAATAGCTGGCACACACACAACTGGCCCTGCACCATCAGGCTTGGGAGCAGAATCATCTCACACCAAATATTGCTAACAAAGAAAAACAAATCTGCACACATCTCCCACCCTCCTCTAGCCCCAAAACACAGTGCTCCTCCCATTCTGACCTCTCTCCCATCCCCAATTTCCCACCACTGGTGCAGTAGTTTACGGCTGGCCTGGCCCCAGCCTCTGGGATTCCTGGGATGTATAAATTAAAGGGATTAGCGGGTTAAGTGTAGGGTTACAGGAATAGGACCCCCGAGTGGGATTATTGGTGCAGATTCAATGGGCTGAACGGCCAGCTTCTGTGCTGCAGAGTTTCTAATGATTATTAGATGACATCATAGAACGCTACAGTGCAGGAGGCCCTTCAGCCCATTGAGTCTGCACTGACCACAATCCCACCCAGGCCCTACCCCCCCATATCCCTACATATTATACCCACTAATCCCTCTAACCTACACATCTCTGGACATACTCTCTACTGTACATTGAGATTTCTCTTTCATCAACCCTTTGGTCATCCACCCCAACATCTCCTCATGGGGTTGGGTGTCAGTTTGACAAAACGTCACCAGGGAGCATAAACTATTTAAAAAAAGTCACAACACAAACGCAAGTTCTTGTTGCAATGCCGGCCTGACAAATACAAACAAGATCTACGTACATCTACTCACTACGTATTTCAGAAGCCCCTATAGTACAGGTGGTCATCATTTGGCCCATCCCCCCAGTCTGTACTGGCCACAGGCCCTGATATTACTCCACACATTTACCTGATGATCCCCCAACACTAGAATTAATTTAGTACAGCCAATCAACCTAATCGGCACATCTTTCAGACTGTGGGAGAGAACAGGTCACTGTGTGGCGTCTGCACAATGTCTGTTTTTCCTACAGGTGCTCCAGTTTCCTCCCACAGTCCACGGATGTGCAGATTAGGTGAACCGGCCATGCTAAATTGCCCTTTAGTGCCCAAAGTGTAGGTGAGAAGGGATTAACAGGGCAAGTGCACGGACTGACAGAGACAGGACAGAGGGTACAGTGCAGCCTTAAATGGGCCAAATGGCCACTTTCTGCACTGCAAGGATTCTGGGATGAGCCAAGGGGCCTCTGTCTCCTAAACTTTCTACAATTGTATGAAGAGGATAAAAGCAACTGTCCCCAAGTGTGGAGCAAATACTTCAGATTTATTTTGTGAAGAGAGTTCTGTCACCTTGCTGTGGATGTGTTTATCTTTGAGGAGTGTAGAGTGATTTGGAGGCTGCTGGACTTACTGATTTGGCAAAGAACTCCTTCCCATCCTGTGTGACAGATACACTGATAAACATTGACTCCATCGATGCAGGTGCCACCATTTTTACAAGGATCACTTTCACAGTCGTTAATATCTATAATGGCGGCAGGGGAGGTGAATAATACAGGGTCAGTAAGCTTCTCTCTTTGTTCAAGTCAGTATAAAATTCTCAAACTTCAAATTATCAGCACTGTTAAAAGGAGCGGCAAATTCCCGCCAACTTCAGACGCAATCCGATCTCGGAAAATAAGAGCACAGATAAAGGCTATTAAATATCGCGACAGTTTTAATCTCCTGTTGAAACAAAGGTCAGTGCTTCAATCACACTAAAGACAGCAAACTGATCACAAGTTTGCAAATTGCTGCTCACTAACCACAAGGGAATTGAGTGTCAGGATCAGGGACAGCTCGCTGATTACTCACAGATGCCACAAGGTCACAAGGGAAAATAAAAAGCCTTGGTTAGTCAAGGGAACATATCAAACCTACAGCACAGTCCAAGGTTCAGACAAGAGGGGTCCCGCGCGTCGAGCACAAGCACCGCTGCCTCACAGCGTCAGCAACTTGAGCTCAATTCCCGGCTTGGGAGACCGCGCGGAGTTTGCACCTTCTCCCCATATCTGCGTGGGTTTCCTCCAGGGTGCTCCTGTTTCCCTCTCACGGATCAGTGTTGGGTGGATCGGCCACGCTTCTTAGGTGTCCAAAGACACGTGGGCAAAGAGGGATTAGTGGCGCAAGTACGTACGTGGGGCTTTACAGGGGAAGGGACCCGGATAAGACATTGTCGGAAAGTTGGCAGCAGCCTCAATGGGCCAAATGGCCATCCTCTGCACTTTCCTCCCACAGTCTGGAAGATGTGCTGATTAGGGTGCATCATCCACGCTGAATTCTCCCTCGGCGTACCTGAGCAGGCGCCGGAGTGTGGCAACTGGGGAGTCGGGGGGGGGGGGGGTGCATTTTGCAGTAACTTCATTGCGTTGTTAATGTAAACCTACTAGCGATCAATAAACAAACTTGCCAGCAGTTGTGACCGAGAGCTCACTAGGAAATGAATGGGGTACTAACAGGGGGAGGGGAAGGGTGGAAAGAGAGGTGGGGCGGGAAATAAAAAAAGGAGAGAGAACGTTATCCTTACTTTCGTGACAGTAGGTGCCGGTAAATCCCTCGTTGCAGTCACAGGTGAATTTCCCTCCTGCCTGGCTCTTGCATTTGCCGTGGGGCCCACAGACATTCGAGGAGATGTAGCGTATCCCAGCGGGCGTGCTGTTAGACGCCACGCCAACCGTGCAGCTGTCAATAACTGGAAAACACCAGGAAGCAAAATGCTTTGTGAAAAATGGAAATTTTTCAGAGCTGTGTCAATGAACCCGTACGCTAACGATAACAGCAGGGCAAACAGATGTCCGTCCAGCTATCGATAAATGTAAAATATTTTGTGGAATTTAACAGCACCGTCCCAGCCTTTTGGAAGGAAGCCACAAACAGGGATTCTTTTCCCCTGTACAAATGGGGGAAGAAATGGGGGGGGGGGGAAGAATCCCCCAAATGTAATAGTTTTGACACAAACAAAAACCACCGCATGCCTGCGTACAACTGCCCGCATTTTCTCCCCTCTGACAAGCATAAACACTTGAGATACTTAGATTTTCTTGTAAATGTTAAAACTCATCAGAAACAAGCTGGGGGAAATCGCTCTGTGGTGGGTCTGACCTAACATTCTCCATCCACAGAACAGAACGGGAAAGCCACAGAGCAATTATTAGGCGGAACACACACAGAGAGAGCTGGTTAGTGGTTACGCCTGGGGTCCATTGAAAATAATTCCCTCCCCCTTTTCTGTAGGAACTCCAGACTCCCCACAGCACTCAGGAAACATCGGAGAGAATACATTTTGTTTACTGCATTGACAGGCTCAGAACGTTGACGAGCTGTGAACCAATAACTTTGGCCAGAAAGGCAGTGACCACTGGTCGTAAAAACATGCCTCTCCTTTCTCAGAACACTTAGGGAGTTTGGCATGTCCGCCATGCCTCTCACCAACTTTTTCAAATGCACCATATAAAGTATTCTTTCTGGTTGTATCACAGCCTGGTACAGTTCCTGCTCTGTCCAAAGAATCATGAATGTAGCCCAATGCATCTCACAAACCAGCCTCCCATCCATTGGCTCCGGCTACACTTGCTGCTGTCAAAGGAAAGCGGCCAGCATAATCAAGGACCTCCCCCCCCCCCCAGATATTCTCTCTTCCATCTTGTCAGGAAAAAGATGGAAAAGTCTGAGATCATGCACCAACCAACTCAAGGACACCTTCCCTGTTGCTGTCAGACTTTTAACATAGAACATTACAGCACAGTACAGGCCCTTCAGCCCTCGATGTTGCGCCGACCAATTTTATGGCCCTCAATCCTAAACTATTCCAATGCTATCCATATGCCTATCCACTGACCATGTGAATGCCTTTAAACTTGACGAGTCCACAACTGCTGCAGGCAGGGCATTCCACGCCCTTACTACCCTCTGAGTAAAGAGCCCACCTCTAGCATCTGTCCTATAACTACCACCCCTTAAATTTAAAGCTATGTCCCCTCGTGTTAGCCATCTCCATTTATCCATTTTGAATGGACCTACCTCGCATTAATTTGATTTTTCTCTTCACCCTGGCTATGACTCTAACACTACATTCTGCACCCTCTCCTTTCCTCCTCCCCTATGAACAGTATGCTTTGTCTGTATAGCGTGCAAGAAACAATATTTTTCCCTGTCTCACTAATAACTAAATATATTGGGATACAAGTAGGCTTAACATTAAAACTGCAATGAAGTTATTGCAAAATCCCCTAATCACCACATTCTGGCACCAATTCAGGTACACTGGGGGAGAATTTAGCCAATGCATCCTAACCAGCACGTCTTTCCGACTATGGGAGGAAACCCATGCAGACACCGGGAGAATGTGCAGATTCCGCACAGACAGTGAGCCAAGTCGGGAACTGAACCCGAGATCCTGGAGGTGAGGCAGCTGTGCAAATCACTGTGGCAATAGATCACACTAGTGACCACTGGCAGCAAATAGAATTCCTACAATGCAAAAAGAGGCCATTTGGCCTATCAAATCTGTGCTGACCACAATCTCACCCAGGCTCTACTCCCATAACCCCACACAATTACCCTGCCAATCGAGCACGGCCTAACAAACATACCTTTCGGACCAAGGGAGGAAACCCACGCAGACACGTGGAGAACATGCAAAGCCTGCACAGGCAGTGACCCGAGGATGGAACTGAACTCGGGTCCCTGGCGCTGCAAGGCAGCAGTGCTAACCACTGTGCTACTCGTGCACTGTGGTGAACATGCACACTATCTTAGAGCTCGCAATGACGTTACTTCAAATTTGTTGCCTCCCCACAAGAATAACAGAGCCGCTTGCAGCAAATGGCCAGGACCTACCTTCACACGGAGTAGCTCTGCAGTGGTCTTTCAAATGGGAACAGTTCTTTCCTTCATAGTCTTCTGGGCAGCTACAGAAGTAATCATTGGCCAGATTAAAGCACGGTGCCCCATTCCGACATGGGTTTGGCTCACAGTAATCTATGTCCAGCTGTAAAACATAAAAAGGGTCACTTTTTTTTTGAAGGTAGGTAACATCAGACATTCAGAAAGAGGTGGGCAGGACAAGAGAGCACATTAAAACTCTGGTGCCAATTCAGATTGGTGTTGGTATATTCTCACCACAGCTAACATGGACCTAGAGTCTGCCTACACTTCAAACTCTCAAGCTTCAACAATTAGTCATCTTAAACTTTTCCAGGCAAAGAAAGGCGGGGACTGGTTGGAAGGACAGTTCCATGATTGGGTAAAGACAACAAAGGAGAGGAGGAACGGAGCACAGGATCCCCAGTGTGATGGGATGCTCCAGCATGGTGAGCTAGTTAATCTGCAGCCAGCAGTTTAGACACTGCAATTAACCTTTAATGATCCTGGGACTGAGGGGGAAGAAACACTTATCGGCTACAGCGCCTCATCACGAGAGAGAGAGAGAGAGATTTTATTGGGGTGTTTTCAGATGTCCAGGGTGCTGAATATTGACAGGATTGTCTGCTCGTTCATCAGCCCCAGACAGAAGTCTCCTGCCTCAAAGTCCCACTGTTGCCAATCTTGCCGCACTCCCACCACACAATGGGCACAGTGCTTAGCACTGCTGCCTCACAGTGCCAGGGTCCCGGGTTCGATTCCCAGCGTGGGTCATCGTCTGTGCAGAGTCTACACATTCTCCCTGTGTCTGCGTGAGTTTCCTCCCACAGTCAAAGGTGTGCAGTTTAGGTGGATTGGCTGCACTAAATTCTCCCTCAGTGTACCAAAACAGGTGCCGGACTAGGATTTTCACAGTAACTTCATTGCAGTGTTAATGTAAGCCATTTTGAGAGTAATAAATAAACTTTACTAATACTGTTGCACTCACACCACAGCCCAATACAGTCAGACCAACAGAACACAATAGTCCAGGCTAATACTGTCACATGGGGAGCAGCAGGAAGTGTGCCCCAAGGTAGAGTGAAGATAAAACTGCACCAGGAGAGATTTGCAACAATCCAGTCATGTTACTGAGATTAGTCTTTTTAGTTCAGATTTTCAACTTGGTCAAATTTGGTGGCCAGTGCCGGATCTGAACTCTCATTTCCAAATCTAATAGCCCAGGGGCTTGAATTGTAGCTGTCCCCGTGTCACCAAATAAAAGGCCACTTTCTTTGATTGAACAGAGGAATTTCAAAAGGGACACTTTTTAAATATTCTTTCCAAGCCCCGGTCCAGTGTGCAGGAGACCCCAAGTGACTCCGAACAACAGTGTATACCAGTGAGGGGGAGTCTTCATGGTAACCCAATTACCCAGAGCGTGCATTACACCACAGCTCACCTGACACAGGTTGCCAGAAAAACCAGCAGGACACAGGCACTGGAATCCATTGACTTCATCCTGGCAGTGCCCACCATTGAGGCAAGGGCCACTTTCACATTCATTGATGTCTTTCTCACAATCATCACCAGCGTACCCAGGCAAACAGGTGCAGCGGTAATTGTTAACCAAATCCTGAAAAGAGACGGTAAATGAGTCACAACTTTTGAAAACAAAGTCTTCACCACAGATTCCCTGGAAGAGGCTATCCGGCCCAATAAAGTCTGCACCAACTCTACGGAACAGCAACTTACCCAGTCCCACCATATCCCCAGAACCCCACACATTGAGCATGGTCAATCCGCCTAACCTACACATGTGGACACTAAAGGGCAATTCCATACAGTCAATCCATCTAACCCGCATATTTTTGGACACTAAGGGACAATTTTGCGTGGCTAATCCATCTAACCTGCACATCTTTTCAGATTGTGGGAGGATACTGGAGCAAACTCATGCAGATACAGGGATAACACGCAAACTCACACAGTCACCCAAGCCTGGAATCGAACCGGACTCCCTGGGCACTGAGAGGAAGCAGTGCCACCCTACAATGGACTAAAACAAACTTAAGAACAGCAAATTGGATCTGACACACGCACGTGTGGGTCAAAATGCTGAAAGGATTCCTCGAGTCTAACCTCAGTGTGGACACAAACTCTGCAAAACTGCAATAGAGTGTGGATTGTGTGTGAAGTCTAAGCACGTTGCAGGAGGAGGAACAGGTCATTTGGACCTTCGAGACTATTCTGCCAATCAGATAACGACAGACCCGATTGTAGCCTAAAACACCACTTGTGTACTCCCCCCCCCCCGTAAACATGGACTTCTCAGAACAAAAACTTAACACCAGCTGTTGGTTGGACTCAGCCTCATATAAACTCAACAAGCCAGTCCCCACTGCTCATTCCAGAAGAAAATTACAAACAAACAACTCCCAAGAAGAAATTCCTTCTCATTTCCCCCCCCCCCCATCTAAACAGAGTGTCTTGCTCATAAACTGGGACCCCGGTTCCAAATCCCGTCACGAGATGAAGCATCCGCTCACCACCAACCCCGAAAGAAAATCTGAAAGTTATTTAATTGAATGTCATTTTGTTATTTAAAAAGAAATCTTTTCACACAAAAAGCAGAGACGCACCTTGCAAGTTCCCCCATTTTGGCACTGCCCATGACAGTCATTCACATCTGTGAACAGAACAACACAAAAAACTTTTACAAAGAATCTCAAAAGGACATTTGCATGCAGAAGGATGTGGAAGCTTTGGAGAGAGTGTGCAAAGAAAGTCCACTAGGACGTTGGCCACGCAGGGAGGTTGAATAAACCGGGATTGTTTCTCATTGGAAAGACAGAGGCTGAGGGGAGACCTGATAGAAGTCTACAAAACGATGAGGGCCACGGACAGGATGGGCAGTCAGAGGCTTTTCCTGGGGTGGAAATGTCAATTACAAGGGAGCACAGGTTCAAGGTGAGAGGGGGGAGTTGAGAGGAGATCTGCAGGCAAAGTACTTCACACAGACAGTGATGGGTGCCTGGAACACGCTGCCAGAGGGCATGATGGAAGCAGGCACATTAGCAACATTTAAGAGGCATCTGGATGGGTAGATGAATAGGGAGGGAATAGAGGGACATGGATCAATTAAGAGCAGAAGGCTGTTTTTAAGTTTAGGTCACGACCAGCACAGGTTAGGAGGCTGAAGGGCCTGTTTCTGGACTGTACAAATGGTCACTGTTTTTTGTTTTTTTCCCCAGGCAATCTGCTCATGATGGTCTAACACCAGGCAAACCCTTCAAAAATACTGACTAACACTTCAAGCTTTGGCTTGTTTCTTAAGTGTTATCAGGAAGTGGCTACATTATGGCTCAATGACTGATAAAATATATTATTTTCACACCAGTTCTTCACAATTCCTTTAGCTGCAGACATCTCCCAACCTCACCTTACTTTTTAATGCCTATTGTTCTGACGGTAGTTTCGAACTTTGCAAGCAGTACACATCAGATCTAAACAATCCCACCCAGCGCCCCCACCTCCTGTCCCATGTTAAAATACTAACCCACGTCACAATTCTTGCCACTCCACCCTGGCATGCAATCACAATAGTAGTCACCAATCAGGTTTCGGCAAGAGTTCGCATTCGCACAAGGTTTTCCTTCGCATTCGTTGGCATCTATGATGAGAAAGGATTACAAAAAGAAATCAGGATATCCATGTGAATATAGCACAGCAGGTTAGCACTGCTGCTTCACAGCTCCACGGACCCAGGTTCGATTCCCAGCTCGGGTCACTGTGGAGTCTGCACGTTCTCCCCATGTCTGCGTGGGTTTCCTCCCACAATCCAAAGATGTGCTAGTTAGGTGGATTGGTCATGGTAAGTCTTCCCTTAGTGTCGGGGGATAAACAGGGTAAAATACTTGGGATTACAGGAAGGGCCTGGCTGGGTTTGTGGTAAGTGCAGGCACAATGGGCTGAATGGCCTCTTTCTGCACTGTAGGGATTCTATGATAGCTGTTTGGGACAGTTGAGGGCTAATTCTCAACACTGGAAGAGAGTGAGAAAGAGTATGTGTTATAATAAAGCTATGATTAGCTACTGGCTGTTACATTTAGTGATTGTAATTTCAAACTCCAGGGCTTTTACTCCAACCCAAGTTTGGTAATGCATCCTCTTTCAACAAAGTCCTCGCCCAAAGTTTATTTATTAGTATGGATAAACTAGACGTGGAGCAGATGCTTCCTCTTGCGGGGCATTCTTGAACGAAAAATCAGTCTTAGGATGAGGGACAGCAAATTTAACAGTTGAGAAACTACTTCTCCCAAAGGGAGATCAATCTGTGGAATTCGCTACTCTGGTGGATGGTGGGAGAGTGAATAAATTTGAGTCAGTTTTTTTAATTGGGGTGAGAGGTTATGGGGAGAAAGAGCACATCAGCCATGATGGAATGGCGCAGTGGACTCAATTAGCTGAATTATATCTTATGAATTTAGCATCACAACTGTGAAAGTCCCCCAGTCACCACACTAGTGCCTGCTGGGTACACTGAGGGAGAATTCAGCACAGTCAGTGCACCTAACCAGCAAGAGTTTCAAACTGGGGGGGGGGGGGGAAACCAGAGCATCCAGAGGAAACCCAGGCAGACACGGGGAAAGTGGGCAGACTCCACACAAGACAGTGACCTGAGCTAGGAATCGAACCCAGCTCCCTGACGCAGTGAGGCAGCAGTGCTAACCACTGTGCCACTGGGAGAGGTGTCACGATGAAGTGACAATTCAGGAAGGTTACCGAAACCCCAAAAAGGTGGTGCTTGCGACGTACTTGCCTCTGCTGTAGCTCACTGACAAGTCGAAGGGGGAGGGGGGAGCGTGCAGGGAGAAGGGAAACTCGAGGAGAAGGAAACTAAACTTCCACTTAAAAAAAGACAACTTAGAGAGAGTTCAGAGCAACACGCTGACACAACCACAGATTCCTTCCAATAGCGAGAAAGGCAGGATTAAAAGTCAAAAAAAAAGGAGTCAGTCGGGCATTTCCTTAATCCAGTCAGACTTGCCCCTGTTGTAATCAAGCAGATTAATGGATTGCAAAAGAAATGTGGCCAACCCCATTCTTTGGGTGGGGGAGGATCATCCCCCGTTCGAGCTGTAAGACTTCTTGGGCTGGAGAGGAACCGGAAAAGGAAGCTACGGAATCTTGCCCATAAGAAACGCTGTGTGCGCGCTTCCCGATTGAGAGATTTTCACCGTCTCCACCCACAGCTTTTTATTACAAAGCGCAATGCAATCACGCCCAAAAGAGACCCCCAAGGACGATTAACAAAAACCACATTTTACAGAGTACACAACAAAATAACCAGCTCTCAAAGGTTAAAATGCTTTTAAATATTTAAAGAAGGGGAAAAAAAAAAATGAGTTACCTAACTGGCAAGTTTTGCCCATCCATTGCTGCGGGCAAATACATTTGAAGCCATCAACCATATCCTGACATGTACCACTGTGGGCACAGGGATTCGGAGAACAGTCGTCGATATCTATACAAACACGAAAGAAAAGGGTCAAATTAGCAAGAGGAAAAACTCCGCAATTGCATTCGAGTTTGGTCTGCGGTCTCTCAGACTCTTTCCCTTCCTTCTCTCCCCCCACCTCCCCTCAATTTTATCTTGCTTTTAGATTCATTCAGAACACCCCGATGCTAAAATTGATTTAAACTGCAGAGTCGGAAGAACGGCCCGTCCAGCTTTCTCCTGTGCTCCTTTGTTGGTACTCACCAACACTGCAAGTGGGACCAGTCCAGCCAGGGAGGCAGAGGCATTCGAACCCCAGGGCCGTTTCTGAACAGCTTCCCCCGTGATGGCAGGGATCAGAGATACAAGCGTGTTCAGCTGCAAGGTGAAGGAAATACTGATAAGCAAATCCACACACTACTTATAATCCCTTACGCACCATAACCTGTTTGATCATTTATTACGATTCATTACTGTCAGAGTGAAAAGTATGCTTTCTTGAACACAATACAAAGCATAGAGTACTTAGAAGAGGAGGAGGAAAGAAGGTGGGGCAACTTTTCCAGAGGGCGGTGAGTGTGTCTGGAACAAGGTGCCACCTCCAGTAGTAGAGGTGGATACAATTTTGTCTTTTGTAAAACGGTTAGACAGTTACACGGGCACAGAGGGATATGGGCCAAATGTGGGCAATTGGGACTAGCTTAGGGCAGCATGGACAAGTTGGGCTGAAGGGCCTGTTTCCATGCTGTAAACCTCTGACTCCAAGAGAGTGCACAGAATGTAGTGTTACATTCATAGCAAGTGTAGAGCAAGATCAGCTTAGTGTGGGATAGGTCCATTCAAAAGTCTGATGACAGCAGAGAAGCTGTTCTGGATTCGGCTGGTACGCAACTTGTGTGTATCTTTTTCCAGTAGGAAGAAGGAAGAGTGCACGTCCAGGGTGTGTGGGATCCTTGATTACATGGGCTGCTTTGTCGAGGCAGTGGATAGTGTAGACAGAGACAATGAATGGGAGGCTGGTTTGCACAATGGACTGGGCCATATTCACAATCCTTTGTAGTTTCTTGCAGTCTTGGGCAGAGCAGAAGCTGTGATACATCTGGAAAGAATGCTTTCAATGGTGTATCCATAAAAATTCTCTATCCTCCAAATGTTTCTTTTTGGGAGCACAGATCCTACGTTCTCTTTAGCTGAATGATTTCAGAGATATCACTTTTTATTCCAAAATGACTTAACGCATCCTGACTTAATCCAGAAACTGGATTCCCAGCTGCAGGGATTTGGGATGGGCGGGTGGTGGCGAATCCTTGGTGCTTGTTTCAAATTCTAAATTTAAAATTTTGACAACTAAAAATGAAGCACCAACTTGATACAAACGGACTGATCTTTTGTTCTCGAACGCAGGTAAACCGGGACAGGATGTTAAAAAACCTCTTAGAAACCAAATACCAGAGTCAGGGCCTGAGAAGATTTGATCACTGCAAGTAATTGCTACAATTTGCGAATAAAGCCATTAACAAGAGTGATGCATCACAAAGAGAGGTAGATAAATAGCTGGACAGAACAAAAGTCACACCGGCCAGCCAACTCGGCAATTTGCTTATGTTTCCTCTGCTGCATGTCTGAAGAGAACTTGAAAGATTTACAGAAAGGCAGGAATATATGTCTCGAGAACAGCATAATTACACGTAATACACTGAAAATAAACAGGGCTCCGAATTTCCCTCCAAACGTACGCATTCCCCTGTCCTGGTTTTCACAATTAATCTTTAACGGCAATACACTTTCAACTTCTTTCCCCTGTTCAATGGCCTCCCGTTCTCTTCCTGAAATCAGAACAGCATAGCACAGGAGGCCATTCAACCCATCCTGGCAGTGCCAGCTCCTGTGAAGGGCGATCCGGTTAGACCCACTCTCTACCATCTCCCTCGTTCAAAACATTCACCCAATTCCTTTTCCAAAGCTACTACTGAACACGCATGTCCGAAGATGGTGTCAGTTAGAAGGATTGACCGTGGTAAATTGCCCGAGTACCCAAGGTGTGTAGGTTACTGGGACTGGCCATGCTAAATTGCCCCTTAAGTGTCCAATGATGTGCAGGTTATTTGGTAGATGTGGGGTTACTGAGATAGGGTAAGTATAGTACAGTACAGTCAGAGCAGACTTAATGGGCTGAATAGCCTCCCATTGCACTGTAGGGATTCCATGCTTCCGAGAAAATGCAGAACTCACTAGCATTGAACAGCAGTCGAGACGAACGGAATAGCTGCTTTTGTGGGGAATGTGACTCGGGCCCTCGAGGGAGGAATACGTGGATCAAGTTAGAGGCTGGAGTAGTTCACAAGGAACATTTATACGTGCTGTAAGTAGTTTGCAAGTCAAAGTGCTAACACTCACCTATTTCACAGTTTTGCCCAGAGTAGCCATCGGAGCAAGTACATTGGTACTTGTCTGGCCCAGTGTTGCTACAGGTACCACTATTCAGACAGGGCTGGTGCGTCCCACAGTAATTTAAATCTGAAAAACATGGAGGCATCTGATTAGACACTAACCTCAGTACATTACAGCGAAAAAAACCGCAAGTGCTGGAAATATTACAAGAATAAAAACTAGATATAGACATGTCAAAACATTTGTTTTTTTCCATTCATGGGTATCGCTCGCAGGGCTAGCATTTATTACCCATCCCTAGTTGCCCGAGGACAGTGGAGAGTCAACTACATTGCTGTGGCTCTGGAATCACACAGGCCAGACCAGGTAAGGACAGCAGATTTCCTTCCCTAAAGGACAAGTGAACCAGATGCATTTTTCCAACAATGGTTTCACAGTTATTCTTAATTCCAGATTTTTTTTATTGGATTCAAATTCCATCTACCGTGGTGGGATTCGAACCCGGGTCCCAGAACATCAGCTGGGATTCTGGATTAAGAGTCTGGCGATAATACCACTAGGCCATCGCCTCCCCTTACTGTGATGGAGCTGCGCCAAACATTAATCCGTTATTAGGTTACTGACACGTCTGGTGCACACTGAAGATTATTGAGTTTAAAAAGTGACGCGCCAGTAATTAACTCAGTCATTCACTTTTGTTGAATAACAGGTCGGAATCATCAGGAGGTTACCAAAGCAAATAAAAAGACCTTTTTATTCTAACTCAAAATTTCACCCACCTACAATTTAAAACGCTTAAAATATTCCATATACACATTCCCATCTCTGCATTTCAGAACACTAGCAACTCACCCAACGTATCTACACAGCTTTAGCCTACCTTTGTTACACAACTGACCACCCCAGTTAGTTTCACAGAGACACTGCCACGGTTCGATGCAGGTACCATGGACACATCCCGGGTGCGGAATGCACTTGTCACAGTACAACCCCTGCCAGCCATACTGGCACCTGTAAAACACATTTAAAAAAAAATTTAATTATATTTTTTTTTAAAAAAATGACAAAGCCAAAACAGCCGCTAATTTTTTTCGGCAGCACACAGAGTGGTTATTTCTCCGCCCCTACCACCCCCCACCTTTACTGATGCCTGATAAACAAATATTTAAGGCAGAATTTCCAATGCACAGAAGCCAACTCTCACACAAAGGGTGACTGTTCAGTGAGGCACAGCGTGGCGCTACCAAACACAATCTCATCTTATTCCCAAACCCTGCAGAACTGGAGTCAGAAAAGGCGAGAGTGTGTGTGTGTGTGTGTGTGTGTGTGTGTGTGTGTGTGTGTTAAATGTATCCTCACAGACATCAGATTTAGCTGAATCACAGGACTGGCTTGCGAACAATGGGACCAGCAAATTAAACATTCTAGTGGTCTCGATATAAAATGGGAGAGGCCAAAAGAAACAACAGCCCACACTATCTTCACTTCCAAATTTTCTACCAAACAACCCTTGCTCAAATCGACCAACATTCAGCCACTTCCTGTGACCCTCAAAGCGACTGCGGGAAAGCAATTTACTTCTAAGGCTGATCCGTCCAACAGTTAAAAGGTTAGAGCGATCAGCCTGTTGTATTTTGGTAGCTGTCTTTCATTTCATTCCTTCTCTTTTTCCCAGACACTGGCATTCCTTCACTTCCATATTCTTTTCCCAGCACACTGAGGGGGTGTGGGGGGAGGAGGAGGAGAGAGAGTTTAACTAGCTTCCAAACAATGACACACAGTTACAGCTAAATGTAAGTAAGTTTAACGTTACCAGTCTCAGCAGTAAAGGCTGCAGCAGGCACACACACTAAAGAATAGTAAATCACAGTCAAGATTCTGAGAGTTGACTTGTAGAAGCTACTAGCAAAACAGTAAGAACAAGTGTCTCGGGAATCTTTTTAAGCTCTTAAATTGTCACTATCCAAAAGCAAGTCTCCATTCGCAAGTTGTCTCCCAACAGAAAGTGAGTCCCTCAAATTGACCATAATTTTTTAACTCATTTAGACCAAATATTAAGGTAATGGGGGTGGCACAGTGACAAGCACTGCTGCCTCACGGCACCAAGGACCCAGGTTCGATTCCTGGCTTGGATCACCGTCCCATGCACAGCATTTCCACACAGGTTTCCTCCAACAGCCCAAAATACAAACCGGTTTAGTAAAAGTTTGTTAGTCACAATTAAGGCTTACATTAACACTGCAGTGAAGTTGCTGTGAAATTCCCCTCATGGCCACACTCCAGCATCTGTCTGGATCATTGCACCTAACCAGCACATCTTTCAGACTGTGGGAGGAAACCAGAGCACCCAAAGGAAACCCCACACAGACACGGGGAGAACGTGCAAACTCCACGCAGAGAGTGACCGGTTAGATACATTGGCCGTGCTAAATTCTCCCTCAGCGTATCCTTGAACAGATGCCAGTGTGGCAACTAGGGGACTTTTCACAGTAATTTCATTGCAGTGTTAATAAGCCTAATGGTGACACTAAAATAAAACTTAACCTTCAGGTACTTTCCTCAATTATGGTTTATAGGGGGGTTGGGGGGGGGGGGGGGGGGGTAAAGGACAAAAGATTCTTAAAATCAGAATGACTTTTAAAAAAAATTTGTCACATTAAAGCTTGCAAGTGAGGGTCCCTGCAAGCAGTCTGTTAATCACTGGCGTTTTAAAAGCTTATCTAAATGGGAAACAAGAGATCTGTAAACAGAGAGTTGACATCGAATCAAAGACTAAGTGGTGCAAAGGCAATTAACCCAAAGCTGTGAATAAATCATCAAAAATATGATGAGTTAATACCACCTTTCCACCGGAAGGCAGAATAATTCCAAAAGGCTCATTACATATGCTTCAAAACAAAATCCACCTATTAACTTTTGGTAGCAAAGCTCTACAAAAAAAATTCTAATTAAAGCAAGCATGAATGTACATACTCAAAATGAGCTGTAGGGTATTAGATGTTTACAGTCTCAAATTGTTAACTCACTCTCTCCCCGCCAATGCAACAGAACCAGCTAAACATCTTAGGAGGGCATTGCAATGTGGATAATATTAAAAAAAAGATCTTTTAAAAGGTCAGCGGCCCGTGAAATCGAGGAGTGACTCAATGAAAATTACATATCTGGAAAAAAAAAAGGAGGGTGCAGGGGGCTATCGCTCCCAGATAAGAGACTGCTCAGTCTCAAACCAAACAACAAGGCCAGGGAAGGGATATGTGCTCTTCCGAAGAAGGAAAATAACCCAGGATTAGGTATTAATCCAGAACAGACCCTGCCGCAAATGAATTGCCCTGTTGTAATACGCTCCTGCACCAGGGCAAGTTCTCATGGGAAATCCTGCACAATTTCCACTGGCTTTGCACAGATGAGCAACCTTAGCCCAGCAGAGAGAGAATAAAAAAAATCAGGAGCCGAGGTTAGCACAGCAGAAGCACTCAAGCGCTAACTAAGCTTTTTTTAATTATTAGGTGGCTTTGGCCAGGAGTTGTGTCGAAAACGGGACCAGACAGCAATCCTTAAAAGGCACGTTATTAATAATAATAATAATAATAATAATAAGTTAAACACTCCCAACCAGATCAGCATCGAAATACTACAATTACACAAAGCCTCACAATCCAAAACGTTATTGAACACAGGGCCTAGGTTTCTCCCAAAAGTCTTGCTTCTACCGATCACACCCCCCCCCGCCCCCCACTACCCCCCCAACCTAACCTACAGACCGGTCAGGCAGCCAGCTGTGGCACAAAATGAGGAAGCCATTGTTAAAAAGAGGACACAAATGTGCAGTCAAGAGCCACACAGCTATGCAAATCAACTGTGGGAACGCTGCACCTTAAGTAAATAGTCAGCAATGCATGGCCCAGACGTACGAGCGGGAGGTGAAGGTGGAGGCCCAGAATCCCAGGAAAACAAAGCAGGCCACGCAGGTTCAAAAATCACTCTAATCCACCCCACCCCCCCGTTTGGTTATATTTACTCGGACCACCTCAGCACAAATCTGCACGCAGCCGTTTCCCCCGGTACAAATCTCAACATCTGCTCGATCCCGCCAGCAATTAGCTAAAAACAGAGAGCGCGAGGGGAGGGGGTATTGAAAAAAGGTTTAACTCAGGCCCCCAGGTCTGGTCAGATAACCTTCATTGGATTAAAAAGGCAGCTGTAGCGCACACATTAGCTGCATCTGTATGTCACAAGCAGCAGGTATAAACTCAGAGCAGCATCTCTCCAGAGAACAGCAGCCTCACAGGAGGAAAATTAAAGCGGCTTTAAGCAATTTGCACAGCTACACGCCATTAGCACAATGCGAAATGAGTTAAGTCAAGTGTTTTATCCCAACGTCCTCATCCTCCACTCCATCTCCCTGAGCACACACCTTTTAACACAGGGTGCCAGGGACCTGGGTTCAATTCCCAGCTCGGGTCACTGTGCAGACTCCACACACATTCTCCCTGTGTCTCCCTGGGTTTCCTCCAGATGATCCAGTTTCCTCCCACAATCTGAAAGACGTGCAGGTTAGGTGTGTTGGCCGTGCTACATTTTCCCTCAGTGTACCCAAACAGGCACCGGAGTGTGGCGAATAGGGAAATTTCACAGTAACTTCACTGCAGTGTTGCAACACTAACTTACTTAACACAAGGTCTTAAGACAACTTTGATGGTTTGGGAATTTGGCGCTGCATATATAAAGATACAGTGAGAGGTCTAGACTTATAGACCAAAGTCAGGGAGTCGGAGGTACGAACCCACAACTTTCTGATAAATGCAATGTTACTGAGCTAAGTGCAACAGAAGCATTATTCTCGGCATTTTATTCCTATTGCGTTAACACAGAACGAAAAGCACAGAAGCTGGAGTTGTGATCCAGCACTGCCCAGGGAGGTTACAGGCAAAGATTTCTGATAGAGAGCCCAGCAAAAAGATTCACATCAGTTTCTGTCTCACTTGAGGGGGGGGGGGATTTATGAAAATTACCAGCTGTGGATCAAATAGGTAGAGTTCTCACCAAGACTCCAGCCTGAAATCTAGGCTGACAATCTGAGAATCCATTTTCTATTGCACTTCTTGGGACTAAAGCGAGGGGGTCAAAGGATATTGGGAGGGGGGAGAAACAGGGATATTGAATTCAATGATCAGCTGTGGTCACAATGAATGGGGAAGCAGGCTCAAAGGGCTGAATGGCCTCATCCTGCTTCTAGTTCCTATTAATCAAGTACCAAGGCCCTGCAGCATTATCAGAAGGTCTGCTTTTGTGGCTCAAAACTTCAAAGCAAAGCTCTGCCTGCCCACTCTACAAAAATAATCTCTCGGTGCTATTACAAAAAGGAGAACGGGGAAGCTATCGCAAGCTCCCCAGCCAATATTTATCCCTCAAACCAACATCACCAGACGTTGCCTGGTATGGAGGGTATTAACAGTGAGGGGAGAGTGAATAACTTGGGATTGCTCTTCTTGGAAAAAATGGAGACTAAGGAGTGACTTGATAGAAGTTTATGAGGTGCACAGATAGTTGGAAGCTTCCCCACCCCTCCTCCAAGGGCAGAAATGACAATTACAAAAGGGACACAAGTTCAAGGGTGGGGGGAAGGCGGGGGTGTTCAGTGGAGATGTGCAGGGGAAGTTTTGTTTTACACAGGGTGGTGGCAACCTGGAATGCACTGCCAAACAAACACAGTCACCACACTTAAAATTTATCCAGGTCAACACCTAAACAGACGGGGTACAGAGGGATACAGGCAGTTGGTCTACATAGGACAATGTGATTGGTGCAGGTCTGGGAGGGCCGAAGGGCCTGTTCCGTTCACACATAAAAAGCTCCTCTGGTGGTTATCGGCAATGTTAGCTGCCGTGTTTCCTACGTTGCCAGAGTCACTACAATTCACTACGACGTCCGACACTCGGGAGGGATGCTAAAGAAACGCAAGTCGTTCTTTTCCAAGAGTTCCCATACGTTTCTAACAAGTGTTCCAGGTTTCTGCTCCTCCCCCCCACCCCCGTGCCCGGTCACGCTCGGATTTACAGGAGATGCCCAGACGGGCGAATGTGTTTACCTGCAATTCCCAGGAATTTTGCAGGAGCCGTGCTCGGGGCTGCAACCTTGACGACAGATCGCTGGGAAGGGGAAAAAAAGGAAGATATTACAATTCAACAAACCTCCGATGCATTATATAAAAACTCAACCCAAAAATCTAGGAGAAAGAGGAAAAAAACAAAACCAAGGCTAACCTTTGTTACAGTCGTGACCCATCCAGCCCTCCAAACAGGTCTTGTTGCCATTCTGATCGCAGGTATAGTGCCCAAAGAAATCATCCCGTGGTCTGCAGAACTTGTTACAGCCAAAGCCGTAGTAGTGCTCGTCACACGTCACCCTGATCTGATACTCAAAGTGGGCAACAGCACCATTGTGTCTCAGGGTCTGCCACTGGTGGCTGGGGTTGATCATCCCGGAGTAAACCGCCTTTTCTATCGTGTCACCCGGACCTGCGGGAGATTAAACAAAGTTAGGCCAACCTCAATGATGAGAACGTTTGGAAATGGGTTAAGCCGTCACTTTGATTTAACGATTGCCCTCATTCTCAAGGTCATGTGGCCATAACCCAAATTTATTTTCATTCATTTGTGGGACATGGGCGTCGCTGGCTGAGCCAGCAATTATTGCCCATCCCCACTTGCCCCTGGAGGGCAGTTGAGAGTCAACCACATTGCTGTGGCTCTGGAGTCACATGTAGGCCAGACCAGGTAAGATTTCCTTCCCTAAAGGACATTGTTGGAAAAACCCATCTGGGTTCACTAATCAGTAGATTCTTAATTTCAGGTTTTTATCGAATTCGAATTCCACCATCTGCCATGGTGGGATTCAAATCCGGGTCCCCAGAATACCAGCTGAGTTTCTGGATTAATAGTCTAGCAACAATACCACTAGCCATTGCCTGTCCAGTGGAATGGACTGAATGATATCCCCTCGTGATCTGTCAGCAAGTATTCACATACAGTGAAAAGCATTCTTTCTTACACGCTATACAGAAAGCATACCATTCATAGAAGGAAAAAGGTGGTGCAGAACAGTGTTAGTCGTAGCTCAGATGCAGAGAAAGATCAATTTAGTATGAGGGGAGTCCATTCAAAGGTCAGATGGCAGCAAGGAAGAAGCTATTCTCGAGTCGGCTGGGATGTAACCTTTTTCCTGATGGAAGATGGTGGAAAAGAGAATGTCCAGGGTGCATGGGGTCCTTGACAATGCTGGCAGCTTTCCTCCTCCTCAGTAGAACAGTTCTGCTGTATGCATTACCAGGTCTTTAGCAGAATGCATAGATCTGTACTCTATAAAGCAATTGGATTACATGGGCAAGATGGGTACAGAGGGCCAAACGTAGGCCATTGGGATTAGCTTAGTAGTTTTAAAAAGGATGGCATGGACAAGTTGAGCCGAAGGGCCTGTTTCCATGATGTAAACTTCTGTGATTCTACCAGGGGGCTCTCTACTTGAATGCCTACGATATTTACAAGACATTCAGCATTAGGGGTCCTGTTGAAAATGCAACATTTGTGCCTACCCTTGCCTTCCCCCCTTTTGCTGAGAAGTCCAACATACTGGTACTGCAGTGATCAACCAGGTTTGCTCAAATTAAAACCAAGTTTCATGTTGGGTGACATATCCTCAAGCCAATAGTGAACTGGCAGCAATAACATCTGTAAACACTGGAGATTACACTTCTCCGGCGTGGCAGCTCTTGAGGCCCCTTCAGAGAAGGTTTCACACTGTGCTCAGAATCCGTGTGGTACACTGCCTCTCAGATGTTATCTATTATTAGCTGTCATCTTCTGGCTTCAAAACCAACCTCACAACAGCGTCTCTTAATTATACCGCCAAAATATTACTTCGCATCAAGCCGACACTTGGGAAAGATTTGCGGCATTTGACAGCGTCCCTCCAGTCCAACAACAACCCAACTTAACGCTTCCTTTAAAACCTGCTGCCGGCAGCACTTGGCTGGAGAGTGAAGATTCATCGTAAAATATCGGCACACAGTTAGTAAGGGTGGCAACACTGCACTGTTCCAAACCCACGTCAATTGTGGAAGAAATCAGCCCAGCCTCTTGCTGCAGGAGAGAGGGGCCACACAGTAACCATCCCAGATTATACACAACAGCCACGTCCCACCAAAGTTTTTCTCTTTGCACTCATCAGAACAAATGCAAGCATTCCAAATTTCAAGCAGTACACAGGGAGAAAAGGAATATGGTTAGGTAACGTGCCTTTGTTAAATTACTCAGGAGCCTGCAGTTCCCCATGGCAATGCCTCTGTGCCAGCTAACCAGCACCCTTTCACTCCCCTGCAACATAGGCGGAGGTAATGGCTTAGCGGCATTATCGCGAGACTACTAATCCAGAAATTCAGCTAAATGTTCCGGAGAGCTGGGTTTGAATCCTGCCACGGCAGATGGTGAATTTGAACTGAATAAATAAAGTATCTGGAATTAAGAATCTACTGATGACCATGAAACCACTGTCGGAAAAATCCATCTGGTTCACTGATGTCTTTTAGTAAAGGAAATCTACTGTCCTTACTTGGTCTGGCCTACATGTGACTCCAGATCCACAGCAACGTGGTTGACTCTCAGCTCCTCTCCAAGGGCAACGAGGGATGGGCAATAAATGCTGGCCAGCCAGCAAGACTCGTATCCGACAAATGAATTAAAAAGATAGGTGGCCATTCAGCCCTTCGAACCTGCTCCGCCATTCATCATAATCATGGTTGATCATCAACTCAACAGCCTAATCCTGCTTTCGCCCCATAACCTTTGATCCCATTCACCCAAGTGCTATATCCAGCCACCTCTCAATGACATTCAATGTTTTCACATCCTGTGATAATGAATTCCACAGGCTCTTCACTCTTCAAGTGAAGAAATGTCACCTCAACTCCACCCTCAATGTTCTACCCTGAATCTTCAGACTGTAACCCCTGGTTGTGGACACCCCCACCATCAAGAACATCTACCCTGACAGAATTTGATAAGTCTCTGAGATCCCCCCATCGTTCATCTGAACTCCAGCAAAAACAATCCTAATCTCTCCTCATATCAGTCCTGCTATCCCCAGAATCACTTAGTAAACATGTGGGTAAATAGAGAAAAGTATTGCTCTTTATGCGCTATACAGAACAAGTATACAGTTCAAAGGAGGAAAGAGTGCAGAATATATAGTGTTAGGATCATAGATAGGATGTGGAGAAAGATCAACTTAATAAGGGATTGAAATAGAACAGTGTTAGAGAGCTTATAAGAGTTAGAGTTTTAAAAACATTGAACGATGTCCAAGATAGAATTAGGGAGTATCCTGAATCCATCTCCCTCATCCTATTGTCTTGTGATTTTTGAAATTTGACATTCTTGCATTTGTCCTGATGAGTGCAAGATGCAAAGATTCAACAACACATCTTTTTCAGAAAAATGATACGTTGCCCTTTTAATACAAGTTAACGTTATGAGAAATTTTAACCATATAGAGGTGACTTTTAATTCTGGTAGGAGGATGTAATTCAGTGCAGGAAGTGAAGTAACTGACATATCAGTTTAGAGACTCGTGTCCAAAGAACAACGTGAAAGAAGTTAGTTATGCAGGGTTTTAATTTCTCTAAAAGATGCTGCCAGCGTTACTATATGTCAGGCACTTTAACATGTTAAACAAACTCTCATCTCAGACCCATAGTCAGCAGGCCCAATTCTACCAAAACCAGATAGAATGACTGCTTCAAACTGTTATAAGCCTGCCCTAGCAGTCAGCATAGAATCCTTACAACACAGGAGGTCATTCGCTCCATTAAGTCTACAATGACTCTTCGACAAGAGAATCCCAACCAGACCTAGCCCTGTCCCGTTATCCATACATTCACAATGGCCACTCCACTTTACTACATATCTTTGGACTGTAGGAGAAAACCAGAGCACCTTAAGGAAACCGACGCTGAAAAAAAAAAATGTGCAAACTCCAGACAGACAAGTGACCCAAAGCCAGGATTGAACCTGCGCCCTGGGGCTGAGGCAGCAGTGCTAACCACCGTGCCACCCATTTTTTTTGCGGCATTAATAACTGAAAGGCCATTTAAAATAAACCAGCACCACCAAAGTGGCACTCGTCCAACCAAAGATGTCACCCAACGAGCTTGCCGATTGAATGAATAGCTGCGTCACAGCTCTGCAGGACATTTATACTGTGTATTTTCATCAAGTTCCCACGACACCCAGCTACCGTCAACTCTTAAAATTATTAAAAACTAGCCGACTGCCCAGACAAACCACATAGAAGAACGCCAACTCTCGGATCTCTCCTCCCCCCACCCCCAACAGACCTTGGGAGAAAAAGCAAAGTATTCATTTCCAAATCTGCATAATAAGCAGCTCATTACAGGGTGTGGCAAGAAAGTTATTTCCTAACCTTACACTTCAGAACAATCGGACATTCCAAAGATATCCACCTGCATTTAAAACACATACTAAGGGACTTCATTTGGCCCGCGGTGTCATAAATAGCAAAATCATTCAAAAATACAGCTGTTCAAATAATAAACAAGTTTCCTGCAAATTAACACCGTTCATTTAAGCGCAATAAAATGCGAAAAAGGGACAGTTCTTGCACACGTTCGCCAGGAATCATTGTAGGGTGGCAGACTGGTTAGCAGGAGACTCCCACCCCTCCCCCCGCGTTCAATCCCCGGCTTGCATCACTGTGTGAAGACTGCACATTCTCCCCATGTCTGCATGGTTTCCCCTCACACTCCAGAGACATGCTGGTCAGGTGAGTTGGCCATGCTAAATTCTCCCTCAGCATACCCAGAGTGTAGCAACTAGGGGATTTCCACAATAACTGCACTGCAGCGTTAATGTAAGCCAACTTGTGTCACTAACACTAGTTAACGTCAAAAGATGGAGAGAGAGAGAGAGAGAAATTTGTTTTAGTATAACGTCTATCCGCAGGAATGTGCGCCACTAACCCATTTTTGGTGTTAATGCACATCCTAGATCCACCATTTCTATATCTGCATTGGACACTAGGCAAGTCTGATTATAGAACATTCCATGTAGCCTACCACCAATTCATCAACACTCCCAACTTGGCTGTCATGGCAACACAACCACTAGCCAACCTCCAAGCCAAAAGCAGTGGTTAACACTTCGCCCACGTTAATAAGATAAGCTAGCAAAGGAACTTGTACAAGAGTCAAAATATTTAATTAGTCACAAGTGGGCCTACATTTACACCACCATGAAGTCACTGTGAAAATCCCCTAGTTGCCACACTCTGGCATCTGTTCAGATACACTGAGGGAGAATTTAGCATGGCCGACGTGCCTTCGTGGGTGGCAGAAAGGCTAGCACTGCTGTCTCTCAGCGCCTGGGACTCCGGTCACTGTCTAGTGGAGTTTGCACATTTTTCCAGTGTCTGCGTGGGTTTCCTCCCAGCCCAAAGAGGTGTAGGTTAGGTTGATTGCCATGATTAATTAACCCATGTCGAGGATATTAGCAGGGTAAATGATGGGTTATGGGAATAGGGCATGGGTGGGACTGTGGCCGGTACAGACTCAAAAGGCCAAATGGCCTCCTTCCGCACAGTAGGAATTCTATTCTATGATGCTAGCCAGCATGTCTTTTGGAAGGAAACTGGAGCACTCAGGAAACCCATGCAGACATAGGGAGAATGTGCAGAGTCTGCACAGTGATACTGAGATTGAACTCAGGTCCCTGCGCAGTAAGGCAGCAGTGCTAACCACTGTGCTGCCGTTATACTGAATCTCGTCACCAACTTTTAAACTAGCCCTGTTACTGGGATGGTTTTCCAGAACCATTCTTCGCAAGTTCCTGGATAGGTGTAACCTTGACTCATCTTCCTGCCATTATGAAAAATCGCCAGGGAAACCAAACCCACTGTTTCAAGTACAAAAAAAACACTACCCTCATTTAGCCAAGCGTAGCAGGAATAGATCTGTTGCCTTTCCACCATTCCTGCCTCACTCAGACACTTCCATCATCTCCCCATCCCCAGTTTGTTTTAAAACTTTGTTTCTGGTGTACATACAGGGTGTTGCTGGCTGGCATTTATTGCCCATCCCTGGAAGGGCAATTGCGATCAACCACAATGCTGTGGCTCTGGAGTCACATGTAGGCCAGCCCAGCTAAAGATGGCAGATTTCCTTCCCTAAAGGACATGAACCAACCAGATAGGTTTCTCTGACAATGGTTTCATGGTCATCTGTAGATTCTTAATTCTAGATTTCCCAACACCTGCCGTGGTGGGATTTGAACCCAGGTCCCCAGAACATTAGCTGAGTTTCTGGATTGATAGTCTAGCCACTAGGCCATCGCTTTCACGGAATGTTTGCCCAGATTGATGCAGGACAGCTACAATATAAAAAAAACCATTTTGTTGAAGTGTTCACGATATTATTGCATCCCGGGCAATGACTGATTTGCCCTGACAGAACTTCAGGATTTATTGAGGCGCAATAGTAAGAACCATCGGTCTTTCATAATCCCGTGTAATACCTGGACTTCAGTTACATGGGTCAGTCGGAAAAACTGGGATTGTTCTCTTTAAGGAGAGAGAGAAGATCGACTGGAAGGTACAGCAGTGTTCCAAAGGAGGAAGAACTGGAGACAGTTCACCAAACTGGTTTCAGGGTTAACACACGAGGAGAGATTAAACGGTTTGGGTTTACACTCACTGGAGTTTAGACGGATGAGAAGAGGGATCTGATCGAGGTATATAAAATTTTTTTTTTTAATATAAAAGGAACAGGTAGACCAAATGTTTCTCCTTGTGGGACAACCCAGAATAAGAGCTCACTGGTATAGTTTGAGAGGTGGTATATTTAAAACTATGATAAGGAGGAACAGTGATAAGCAGAAGGTGGTGAATTTGTGGAGCTCACTGCCCCATAGTGCGGTGGAGTCCGAATTGTTGAACGGATTCAAGATGATAGATACATTTTCAACAAAAGTGAGTTAAAGGCAGATTTGAGAGCAGGGGCAGATCCATTCTGTTAAAAATGTTTATCGAGTCTCGCTGCATCTACGACAGGTAAGACTCCCCTCAATTTGGGTGCATTTTATAAATACGTGCACTTGAGAATCCAGAACTGAACCAGGCCAGGACTGGGGAGGGACAGTTGGGAAATGTTGTCACTGGCAGTGGAGAATGCACACAGCACATACATTACAGGTTTATGATATACAGTTGTGCATTCTCCCGCTGCTCAAGGCCGCTCAGGGTCCACATAACCCGCAACACCTGCCATCACCCATCATCTGTACAAAACCATTCCGATTGCCAAGTAAGGCCTGTTCGTCCTGGCTCGCTGCCTCCAAACCAACCACCACTCCCGTCCCCCCCCCACCGTCCCCCACAGCCCACCTGTCAATGCACAAACGGTGAGAGCGAGAGCAGGCAGGGGGAAAAGGCAGCCTACATCCACCATCACTTTTAAAGTGGGGAGGGAATGTCAAGAGGGAAACCAGAAGAGCCACATTGCAGGGGCAACGGGGAGAAAAATTGTAAGCAAACTATTCAGCGACAAGCCAAGAGTCGCAAAATTGCCTCATCTACGTACAGCCCTTCTACCCAAAGCAGGAGCCCTAGCTGGTTTTTGAGTTAAAAAGCGACACAATGCGACGGTGCTTTTACAGAGCCCCTGCTATTTATAATCGCACGCACAAATCTGTAACCCAAGTTAACTGGGAACACTTACTGCTATCGTTATTATAATCACAGGCTTCCACAATCAGAGTGTAAGATCTCTGCAAGACAAAAAAAGAGAAATAATGTTAGACATTACTATCAAAAAGCAACACATTCTTTAAAAAAAAACGCCCATTCAAGAAAAAAATTGATACTTGCACTCGTCAGTATTATCTACATTGCTGCATCAAGCAAATAATTAAATAGGTTTTGAGTGAGCAGTATTTTAATTAACTTGTATGGGAATTTTTTTTTAAATTAACAGGTTCTCATCACCCTCCAACTCGGATGTGGAGAGGGTAGATACCATTACATTTTCCCCCACCCCCACACAAGTTAACTTGATCTTGTAAGTTCCACTTCTTTTCCTTCTCCCTCCTCCCCCACCTTCAAATATTTCACATTTAGCAAGACTCAGAAGTTGTCAATTCCCCCGGCACAATAGACGGCGAGAGCGCTCCCTTTTTTTTGTTTGACCCCGCCATTGGTGTAAGTGAAGAACATTGAGGTGGAAGAGTTGAACACCGAGTAAGCACAATCCCAGGGGTTTACTGCATTTCAGCACCCCTTTCAAGACGCTTTGTCTGTCCCAGTCCATCACTGCTCCCACAAGTATCGGGTGTCAGAGGGCAGATCCTATGAATCTCTCAGCAGAAGAAAAGGAACATTTGCCTGCCTGCAGACAAAGGCCGCTGCGAAAAAGCATCCTGGAACAAAACGCACCTACACGCTACTTCTTCGGGCAGTGATACTGGAACTCTCACAACACTAACAGCATTGAAGAGTCACATCAGATAGTGCTCGCATACACACAAGCCTTGCCAGAGTGCTAAATCACACCTTCAGATTTTATTAAAAGCAACACATTTGCTATTATGAATAGCAATGATCTTCATTCTATAACCTAGATTCTTGTACTGATTTGAGCTGTCTTTACTCTGGTTTTACAAAGGTCATTAGTTTTTTAAAAAAAAAAGACTTCCCCCCGTTTAGAGAACTTAAGCTTAAATAACTAACGCAGAAGATCAAAACACCACAACAGCGAATGGAACATCTGAAATTTTACATTAGACACACACAAAACAAGGTGTGATAGACAACAATTTTTTTTGGACCGAGATTTAATTGTGTCATATTCAGAGCCAAGTGAAACTGAAGTTTCGCTCTCTGATAACTGTGGGAAAAAAGCCTTAACATGACCAAAACCAGGGCAAGTCCAGGCAAGTACCTCACGCCTCAATTTAAAAGACTCTCAACCTGCAGGTTCAAAAGAAAAAAAAATCACTCGTCAGGTGATAAGATTGCCTAATTGCAACCAAGAGGAAAAAAACCTGATTTAAGCATGAGAAGCAATTTGAAATTGAGGGTTGCTTTTCAAGGTGTAGTAATTATGGTTTGGATGAATTAAACTCCACGGTAAACAAAATCAACCCGCGCGCACCTTGGCAGCCCAGCTCCGCACCACTAGTTAAGGCGAGGGGCAGAGATTTACACTGCTTGGCATCAAAAGGAAAGCGTGCTCCATCCAAAATCCCAATTCAACACCACTGGCATTTACATTGAGCTTTTTTAAACAGAGCAAGAAGGTCCAAATGCTTCACAAGAACGCAATCCAATAAAAAAGACAATCACATGCAAAAGAAGTGCAAAGTATTGTTTCTCGTGCCCTATACAAAGTGTGTAGAGTACGTAAGGGAGAAGGGGGGAGTGCAGAATGCGTTACAGTCACAGATAAGGTGTAGAGAAAGATCAATTTAAATATGAGGTAGATCCATTCAGAAGTCTGACGGCAGCAGGGAAGAAGCTTTCTTTCAGCCCTGCAAGAAAATGGGGGCAATTCCAAGAATACTTACAGTGCAGGAGGCCATTGACCCACTGCGTCTTCACTGAGACCAACCCACCCAGGCCCAATCCTAATAACCACGTGCATTGACACCAAGGGGCAGTTTGGCATGGCCAATTCACCAACTTCTACAAAGTGTGGGAGGAAACTGGAGCAGATTCCAAAGACGTGCAGGTTAGGTTGGTTGACCATGCCAAATTAACCTCTTGTGTAAATTGGCAGGTTATAGGGCCTGGATGGGATTGTCATCAGTGCAGACTCAATGGGCCAATCAGCCTCCTTCTGCACTGTAAGGATTCTAGGAGTCTAACATGCAAACTCCACACAGTCATCCAAGGGCAGAATTGAACCTGCGTGGGTTCCAGGATCTGAAAACAAAGGGGAGAATTTTAAGATTGAGCCGGAATACATCTGTGGGCAGAAGGGTCAGGAGATGGAAAGGGCTTGGTGCGATTCAGGATGCAGAGTTTTGAATGAGCTCAGGGTGACAAACAGGAAGATGGAGGCCAAATGGTGCTGGGTGTGGGGGGGGGGGGGGGGGGGAGGTGTGGTGGTGGCGGCGGCAGAATGCAAGAGAAGCTGAACCCCATCACAAGTGGTACTGGAAAACACGCAGGTGCGTGCGGATTGGTTACACAGCGGCACATGGTTAGCACTGCTGCCTCACAGGGCCAGGGATCGATTCCTGGCTTGGGTCAACGTGTGGAGTCTGCACATTCTCCCCATATCTGCATGGGTTTTCCCCCTGGGTTCCCTCCCAAAAGGTATGTAGATTAGCTGGATCAGTCACGCTAAATTGCCCCTAGTGTCAGGGGATTAGCAGGGTAAATTGTGTGGGGTTACGGGGATAGGGCCTGGGTGGGTGCACCAAATGGTTTCCTTTCTGCACTGTAGGGATTTTATGGATTATATAGGGGGCAGGTAAGTTCAACAGTAAAAAATGCCCAGGCACACTTAAGTCTTTGCCTTACGAGCGATGAGCAGTCAATTGACACAAGCTTGGAGGCACCAATTAACTTCTAATTCAAGATAAGAACAGAATTTTCAAATCAATGACAATCACCATTCCACTCAAAATTTCAGAAAACTCTTCAGAATCACATTACAGTGCAGAGGAGGCCCTTCAGTCCATCGAGCCTGCACTGACACATGAAAGGCCCTGACTTGCCTACCTAATCCCACTTGCCAGAACTTGTTACGGTGTGTCAAGTACTCATCCAGGTACTTTTTTAAAAAAAGGATAGAGTTACCCCACCTCCACCACCCTCCCAGGCAACGCATTCCAGGTTGTCACCACCTCTAGGGGAAAAAAAGATTTCCCTCAAATCCATAGAATCCAACAGTGCATAAAATAGCTGATCCCTGTCCACATATCCCTCTTGATTTCTGCTTTAAAAATTATCTCCCAGGAATAACAAGCCCAAAGAAATCCAAAATGTTGTAGAAAAACTAAACCTTCCAGGTCGCATTACTAGGTAAAAGAATAGTCTATGGTGAAGCTTGGTCATACTTAAATAGTGAGTATTAACACACAAGGAGTAGGCTTTTCCCATTAAAATTCCCCCCGGATGATTCACAGTCAGGTTATCAGTACTGGATAGATATCAGTATGCCGTTTATTTTTCCCAGGCTCAGACTTGACCTAAGCTCATCAGTGAATTAATGGAGAGTTCAAGACACACTGCAGCGATTCAGGCCAATATATCCGGCACAAAGAAACTATTCTGTCCATCATTATAATTGCTCAGTGTGCAGGAACCATGGTCCACCCACATTTACCAATAAAAATGTTAACTCTAATAGGGAGGAGGGGGGAGGAAACAGGAGGGAGAAAGTCACACTAAAGCCACCTTTCCTCACATTAGATACCGTCTCTGTAAAAATATGTTGAAGTTTTTGCCACAAATCAAGCCCTTTTGGAAAATATTAAAAAGCTGAATGTTCTGCTTTCCCCAAAAAACTACATTTCTGACTACGCTGAGGTCACATCTCACTTTCACAAAGTTTGTAACTTTTGTCCCCGACCAAGATTTTAAAAAAAAACAAACGTCAGCGTACACTGCAAATCGAATGTGTTACCACAAGGATATTGCCCACTTTGAGACGGATTGAACGTACAAAATTCCCTTCCCAGAATAATCTCAGGCCGAGCTAAAAGGGGTTAGGGTGAACCGCACTACCAGCATTTTAAAACTTTAAACAACCACTCCAAAAACTTCCCATCGTTGCTGCGTTGTTCTGTCAGTCAGCAGGGGCAATGGGGGGTGGGGGGAGGAAGCGAGCGAGGAGGACTGTTGGGGGAGGGGAAGGAGAGTGATTCCACAACATTGTGGGGGGTAGGGAGGGAGAAAGAGGAAAGCTTAAGGTTCAAGGATGGGGAGATCAGAGGACAATGAGGAGAGTGACCCCTGTGGAGGTGGGGGTGAAGCACCCAGTAGAGAAGAAAAAAGTACCTACATTTCCACCTCTGGTAATTATTTACCCTCTCTTCCTGCTGCTTGCATTCACCTATTTCAAACATCTGTCAACTTTTTAAAAAAAAAAGTTGTTCCAGCTCCCACCTAGTACACAAACGCCACACTTCACATTCTACAGAACGGACCTACACATCGCCAGGGGCCCGGGTTCAATTTGGGTCACTGTCTGTGCAGAGTCTGCACATTCTCCCCGTATCTGCGTGGGATTCCCCCTGGTTGCTCCAGTTTCTTCCCACACTCCGACGAGGTGCACATTAGGTGGATTGGCCATGCTAAATTGACTGATGTCAGGGGGATTAACTAGGGTAAATACAAGGGAAAGGACTTGTGTGGGATTGTGGTTGGAGCAGACTCAATAGGCGTGAAGGAATTCTACGAATGCATCCAGCTTCCCAACACCTTTAGATTTCCAAATCAATTATATTTCCATCTCAAATTGAGAGGGGGGAATGTTAGAAGTGTATGAATCTTTCTTACGTCTATTACTAAGAGCGGTGATGTCAGTTTTTGTTACCCATGTATATTGAGTACTATTACTTGTCATTTTGCTTAATCACCTTCTAATTTTGAGAACATGCTTTAAACTTCATTAGTTTTATATAAAACACGATCAGCTTTCACAACGTGTTTCGACTAGCTTTTCTTTGTCACATCACTTGGGAAAAGCTCAACTCCAGGCACAGGAGCATTCTTACACCAAGTTTAGTAGAGGTGAGGGGGTGTGCAGAGCCTGTACCACACAGAGGAGGTCAGTGCTAGAATGGGGAGGTAGATACAGGAGGTCAGAGTCTGTGCGGGGTTTGTACATTCTCCATGTCTGTATGGGTTCCCTCCAACAGTCTGAAAGACATGCTGGTTAGGGTGCACTGGCCGTCCTAAATTTTCACCGTGTACCCAGACAGGCACCGGAGTATGGCAACTAGGGGATTTTCACAGTAACTTCACTGCAGTGTTAATGTCGGCCTACTTGTGGCACGAGTAAATTTTAATTCTCCGACCTCGCCCACAGCTGGGATTATCCGGTGCTGCACAGTGATTGAAGATTCCATTTGCTCGGAGCCGGATACTGTACGCAGTCATGAAGCAAGAGGGCGGCTCCTGGTGCTAAAAGGGATGGGCCTAGTGTACAAGGTGTGGCTGACTCAGGAAAATTCCACTGAGCTAGGATGAGATTAAGCAAACTAGAAATCAGAAATATCCAGAAGGTTTTCACAAGCGAATGGGTACTTTGCAGGGCAAACTAGTTGGCAAATCCTTAGGCTGCTCCCATCCTTGTCACAAGTAAGGCTTATATTAACACTGCAATGAAGTTACTATGAAAATCCCCTAGTTGCCATACTCTGGCACCTGTTTGGGCACACTGAGGGAGAATTTAACACGGGTCAATACACCTAACTAACATGCCTTTCAAACTGTGGGAGGAAATTGGAGCACCCAGAGGAAACCCACACAAACACGGGGAGAACATGCAAATTCCACACGTACAGACCCTTGGCACTGTGCCATAATGTCACACCTAGGCAATGGCAAGGCAGCAGTGCTAACTACTGGGACACACTGTGCAAGAAGCAAGACATTTTCAACAGTGGACAGGAGCCTGGCACATCAATAACGCTGGCTAGAGGAAGACTGAAAGTGGTACGTGACCAAAACACATTTTAAAAAAAGGTTATTCTGGTACAATCGTTTGGTTTCTGGTGCATCCTCCAGCCCCACAATCTTCCAAAGGACGATGGACAACCTGTTACAAGGCAATCCCCAGACTGCAATCCACTTGGACAATATTTTAGTTACAGGTCAGACTGATTGGGGGAGCGTCTCAGCAACCAGATGGAGTTAAGACTTTCAGAAGCAGGAGTGGGTCTGGAGAGGGAGCAAGCGCGTTTTCCTGAGCGAGGAGTATCCAGGCCATTGCACCATGTTCACATCCTGTGAAAAGGAAAGTCTGTGCGATTAAGGAAGTTCCAGAGCTCAGGAACGTGGCCAAGTTAAGGTCACTTGCAGGTTTGAAAAACTATGATGGAAAGTTGTCAGACCTGTCTATTGTGTCGACTCCACTGTAACTACTTGTGCACAAAAGGGAGCTAATGGAAGCCACAGGAGGTGGCTTTCAAAGATATGCAAATCAGCTAAATTAATCTGATCCAAACAGATAGGGCGGCATGGTAGCATAGCGGTTAGCACTGCTGCTTCACAGGTCCTGGGTTCGATCCCCGGCTCAGGTCATTGCCTGTGTGGAGTCTGCACATTCTCCTCGTGTCTGCGCGGGTTTCCTCAGTCGAAAAATGTGGTTAGGTTGATTGGGCATTGCTAAGAAATTGCCCAGGGATGTATAGGTGAGAGGGATTAGTGAGTATAATACGTAGGGATATGAGGCTTGGGCCTGGGTGGGATTGTGTTCAGTACAGACTCCACGGGCCAAAGGACTTCTTTCTGCACTGTAGGGTTCTATGATTTCTGCCATGTGATGCCTCACCCTACAGTGTGAGAACCGTACTCTCATCTAACAGAGGAGCAGGTCTGAAAAACCCATTGGTTTTGCATCCAGAGTGCTGACAAAAGACAGAGGTGGTCTTGCTATTGTTTTGCGGTGAAAACGTTCCTCTATGGCTTTCGTTCACCCTACATACCAACCACGAGACATCGATGAGCGTTTCAACAAGTTAATATATTCCTCCCATGGCTTCAGCAAGAAAACAGTGCTGGGTGCTTACATTATTGATGTATCAGCACAGCACAGTGTACAGCACAAGGAAGGATGATGCTATCACAAAGAGGTGTTGAGTTTTCTCCCTTTACTGGATTTGCCAACCCAGGTATCGTATCCTTCAAAGATTTCCTTAAAGAGGCAGGCCCAATCTCCAGTTGGTTCGAAGCAAATTTAGCAGCAGACAGACAGTGTGCAGGATGAATGCGTATTGCAGGAGCTCAAGAACGGTCATTCCAGTCCAATCTCGAGTCATGGGTGAAAATTGCAAGACTTGTTCAGGTGCCTCTTGAAATAAGAATCCAGCCAAGTTTGTACGCTTGGTGGCCCAACATGGAGGTGTTGGAGGACAAAGTGAAACCTGTTCTGCATGTCAATGCAACCAGGCAACGACACCACCATGTACTGGGACAGGTGGCTCAACAGCCTTTGGACGAGACTTCATGTGGATTTTGCAGGACCTTTCATGGTCTGTGTACTTTTAGTCACTGTGGATGCTCACTAAATAGTGCAGAGAGGGCAACATTACAGTTTCTGTTGCTTTTAGAGCTTGGATTCTCTGGGTACAACACTTAGGACGGAACTGTTCCAAGAATTGATGGAAAGGACAAGAATAAGCCTTATGCGTACCGCACCTTTTCATCCAGCTTGCAAATGGTTTGGCACAGTGAGCTGTTCAGATATTGATGGAAGGATTGAAGAGGAGGATGTTACTTTAAGAATCAAGCTCTCAAGGCCCTTATTTCAGTATCGCATCCCACCACAAACTACCGAGACTCTCACCAGCCGAGTTACTGGAAAACCAAAGTCTGCTATGTCCACTTCATAGAGTCCTACAGTGCAGGAGGCCATTCAGCTCCTTGAGTCTGCAACATCACAATCCCAGCCAGGCCCTATCCCCATACATTTACCTTGACACCAAGGGGCAATTTTAGCATGCCCAATCCACACACATCTTTGGACAAACGTCAAAGAGACAAGAAAAACAGAAGAGACATTTTAACCCAATGATTGCATTTATATCATAAATCTTAGACAGTTATTGCCAAAAGTTAAGGTGCAAGAGGCAAGATTTAAAGGAGATTACTAGGCAAGCTTTTTCTTTACATAGAGTGTGTGGCTACTCAATGCTGGGGGAGATAGTGGAAGCAGAATTGATACTGACTTTTAAGGAGCATCATGACAAATACGTGGATAGGATGGAAATAGAGAATATAGTCCTGGGAAGGCTAGGGGGTTTTAGTTCAGATAGATGGCAAGGTCTGTGCAGACTTGGAGGGCCGAATGGCCTGTGTTAGTGCTGTAATTTTCTTTGTGACTCCCTGGAATCATTCCAAACCAAAGTGGTCTGCTTTCTTTGGCAGTGAAATCGGAGAGCTGTTCCCAGGCACCAAGATCAAACCAGTCTGCAACGGGACTCAAAGATTCCATAACACAATAAGAGGGAACGGTGCTGTGGAAATTCAGGAACAAGCGGTTCGTGGTGAATCAGGACTTGACTTCACGACAGGGACAGAGATACTCAACCTACTCCTGCACTCAAGCTCAGCTGAACAAAGTCAGGCATCAGAGTTGACAAGAGTCAGCAATGGTACAACACAGCCACAAAGCTCCTGAAAGACATCTAATTAAGGCATTAGTTTCATTGCATTTCTGTCCTTCGGGGGATAGAGAGTTAGAGTGTTATTATCGCACATCATATTTAAAACCACTGCTGTTACCAGTAAGTGCTGCGACAGCAACGGAGATGCATTAAAACACCACCACTATCAGGAAATATCTAATATACAAAGCGTGGAGAATCAGTTAAGAGCTGCTCATTGAGTAGATATATAATAGAAAGCAGAAATTACACAAGTAGACAGGTTTACCCAAGTCACGATCGCAATCTTGGTCTGTCTTATGCAATGCCTCACTGCAGAAGCAGCAATCCATAGTCATTAGCTGGTACAGCACTGTAGGCCATTCAACCTCATGTCTGGGTTGAATCACAGAATCGCCACAGTGCAGAGAGAGGCTGTTCAGCCCATCGAGGCTTGCTATCCAGGTCCTATCCCCAAACATTTACCCTGCTAGCCCTCCTTACACTAGAAGGGCAATTTAGTACGGCCAATGCATGTAACCTGTACATCTTTGGAATGAGGGGGGGGAAACATGAGCAGAGGAAACCCACGCAGACACAAGAGAATGTGCAAACTCCACAGTCACCCAAGGTTGGAATCAAACCAGTGTCCCTGTTGTTGAGAACCAGCAGCACTAATCACCGTGCTACCTATTTTGGAACATTCCAACTTAACCTTCACCACTCCACCAAAATCTGGGCAAGTTTTGGAACTAACCAGAGTGCACTCCAAATTCCAACCACTATTACTGGATTTGATACATCCATAAGCATCAGAGTTGATAAGAGTCAGCAATGGTACAACACAGCCATAAAGCTCCTGAAAAATGTCTAATTAAGGCATTAGTTTCATTGCATTTCTGTCCTTTGGGGGATAGAGCGAGTTACCTCATCGTGTTGACATTGGAAACAGTTTTGCTTTATCCAAAACCCTTCACAATTTTAAACATGGCCAAAAGAGAGACCATGACAGGTGTAAATTTGAGCATTTGCAATAAGCAGGCCGAAACACTTGGAGTTTACTGTCCCAGAATGGTAGCAGACAAGACATGGACTACACAAAAGGTCCATGGACCCCCGGTGGGTTTTTTTGGCTTTGGGGCAAGTGTGGCCAGAAAATTCCACCCCATCCATTAATCCCTTACTTCGCATCCCAAACATTCAGGGAGCTTAAGCGAGACGAAAAGGCCAATTAAAATTCTCTGATCCTGTCTCCTCACATGCCAAACCACAGCTCCAGTTAACACTGCTCTGGTCACTGAATCAATAGTAGGCTGGAGTCCTACCTCTGGCTAGCAATAAGGGTGGCAGTGGTTGCACTGCTGCCTCTCAATGCCAGAGACCTGGGTTCGATTCCCAACTGGGGGTCACTGTGTGGAGTTTGCATGTTCTCCCCGTGTCAGCATGGTTTCCTCCAGGCACTCTGGTTTCCTTCCACATTCTGGAAGAAGTGCTGCTTAGGTGCAACGGCCACGCTAAATTCTCCCTTAGTATACCTGAACAGGCACCCGAGTGTGGCGACTTGGGGATTTTCACAGTAACTTCACTGCAGTGTTAATGTAAACGTACTTGTGATATTAATAAATAATCTAGGTTGACACTTGCAGTACTGGGGGAGGTAGTGGTGCCAACCTCCTGATGCAATATTAAGCCAAGGTCTCATCTACCCTCAGGTGAACATAATAGATCCCAAGGCACTATTGCAAAGAGTAGGGGTACACCTTATGTCCTGGCTAATACTTAGACCTCAATCAACATTACAAAAAGAAATTGCTGCTTGTCGTTTTCTATCTAGATTAGAACTGACCACTTTCAAAAAGCACTTGGATCTTGTAAAGCACTCCAAAAATGAGACCTTCACAGAGGCCCAGTAGCCACTTGTCCCTTCAGTACAGCATCAAACTAGCTTCCTTCCACCAGGAGGCCTGATTTAGACAGTGGAATCTTTTAAAAGAAAGAAAATTTTCATCTTGGGCCATCAAGAGCAAGTTTATCTAACAAAGATAGTGTGACCCGATGTCTGGCAGAACTCCAGTACACCAAGGCTGGGGTGAGAAGGAGACACTCCGAATTTTAAAAACTGGACATTGCTCTCACCAACATGAATAACCTCTGGCTCCAAAACAGAAGTGGAAAATTCTTTCCTGCCACATCTCAAATAGAAACGTAAAAGCAAATTCATGATATTAATCACTGCTGACCTCCTACTCAGCAATCAAGCTACTCAAACCCCAATCCCTTTCTCATATCTGCTCTTTGCTCCCCAAAAGAACTTAAAAAGTAAAAATTATATGTGTGGGACGTGTCGCTGGCTGAGCCAGCATTTATTGCCCATCCCTAGTTGCCTGAGGGCAGTTGAGAGTCAATCACATTGCTGTTACTCTGAAATCACACGTAGGCCAGACCAAGTAAGGACGACAGATTTCCTTCTCTAAAGAAGATTTGTGAACGAGTGTTTTTATAACAATGGAAGAAAGGAATTGGGAGCTAAAGTAGACAAATTCGAGCCCGCTCTGCAAATCAGCTGATCTCTCGCTGCTCAAATCTACCTCCCCAACCGTTCCCATATCCCGCTTCCCTTTTTAAATTAGAAAGAGATTTACCTCCTTGAAACTATTCAATGATTTCAGTACCCCAGACAATAGTCATTAGTAGATTCTTAATACCGGACTTTTTTTTTGTTGAATTCAAATTCCAGCATCTGCTGTGGCGGGATTCGAACCCAGATCCCTAGAGCATTAGCTGAGTTGCTGGATTAACAGTCTAGCGATAATCCCACTTGGCCACAACGCAGGCTGTCATCCAAATGGGAGCAAGCAGCATATCATGGACTGGGCTGATACTGGAGCTAGTGGGCCTGTTGGGATAATTAGCGCCCTGTGTGAACATGTATAATGTGCTGAAGTTGCCATTATGTGAAGTTCTGGTGTGTCTGGGAGTTCAGCAATGCTGAGTCTACTGGTGCTTCCTGTTGCTTGTCCTGTACTGGCATTATTTCTGGATGGCTCCATTATATTCCGTAATCCTCAGTGCAGTCAGTTTGCTTTTGCCATTGTTCTTGGTTAATATTAGCAATCCCCGCCTCTGTCTGGGTGGCCAGTACACCACTTCCTAGACTCAGAATACTGATAAGCCAAACAGTGCGTGTTTAAAAAAATATTTAAAAAAGTGGAAACCAGAGTCACATCCACAAAGCAAGTTATGCCAATACCGAAAATGCAAAGTTTTACAGGTCTGAGGAGAAGGAAGCTTTACTGAACACCCCCCCTCCCACACACACAAATCCTGGAGTTGCTTTTTGACTAAAGCATCCCATTGATAAATGTATTAAAACGCACCATTTGCTGAAGGGAGGGTGCGAGGTTAATAGAAGCAATACCTCAGCCAGCCAGCCGCAACATTCAGGTTCACGAAGAGCAAGTCTGAACAAGAGGTCCAGTTACTCAGGGCAAAATTAAACAAACCAAGCCTGCGCACTTCTCTTTAGCCATTTCTACCCTTCACACACTCTTCCTCCCCGCCCTCTGACAAGCAAGTTCCACCCTCTGCCTTTTCTGAATACACTCAGAAGCCAAAGACCAATTTTCGGCTGACTGAAGAGAAAAGGTTAGCCTACACAAAATGGATTCCCTCAAATTGAGCGTTATCACGGGCATGCGATCTTCCGCAGGAATTGCCCTGCCCTGTGTACAGTTTTATATCAGCGCTGATGAGAAGCCACTGAAAAAAAATAGCCCGACTTGTTCAGGTATGCGGCACTGCATTTTTTCCTTAGTGAATCCTGGGAAGGAGAATCGCCCACTCTCGTTCTCTGTTCGGTGATGGACAAGATAGGACCGTCCCGATTAGATTTGGCCGTCCAGAAGTGGCTACTCATTGAGACTGCATTAAAACTGAAATTTGATCCCAAGCTTTTTTGGGTGCAAACCAAGAAATTCAGTAAGGCTTCCCCTCATTGTATTCTGTTTAATAATATTGCACGAGGGCCATAAAACACAAAAAAAAATGTGCCCGCAGACGAGAGAAAAAAAGATTATTTAAATAAATTTCACCTCAGAAGTCCCCTCCCCACCAATAACATCCAGCATCTGAGGTTGATTATCCTTCTTGGATTCAACTCAAAAGCGAGAATCAATGCACTGACTGACCAGCCACACATGCCCGCCATCCCCTTCCCCATCCCACATCAAAATCCACAGGAGGAGTTCAAAAATGGCAGCAGCATTGCCAGAAATCTTACAGCACCACTTAGGAGGCAGAAGGCAGTGCTGTCTCCCTGGAAAAACTCAGCAGGTCTGGCAGCACCTGCAGGGTCAGACTTAACGTGGAGTCTGTGCGACTCTTCCGCAAAACTAAAGTTTGGAGCTCCAAAGAAGAGTCATAGACTCGAAAATCATGGGGGGGCGCACAGTGGTTAGCGCTGCTGTCCCAGTGTCAGGGGTCCTTGGGTGGCTGTCTGTATGGAGTCTGCACATTGTCCCCTGTGGGTTTTCCCCGGGTGCTCCAGTTTCCCCTCTCACGCCGAAGATGTGCGGGGCAGGTGGATTGGCCATATTCAATTGCCTTTTACAGTCCCAAGATGTGTAGGTTAGGGGCATTAGCAGGGTAAATACACAGGATTACTGGCACAGGTCCTGTGTAAGGTGCTCTGTTAAAGAGTCAGTGTAGGCTTGATGGACCGGTGTTCAATTCCTGCCTTGGGTCACACTGTGTGGAGTTTGCACTTTCTCCCCGTGTCTGGGTGGGTTTCTTCCCACAGTCCAAAGATGTGCTAGATAGATTGACACTGGTGCCTGAGTTTATGCAGCATTTTCTGTTCTCATTTCAGATTTCCAGCATCCGCAATATTTTATTTCAACGAATCAAATGGACTCGCAAAATGTTACTGTTCTTCTCTCTGCGATGCTGCCAGACCTGCTGAGATTTTTGCTGTTTTAGTTTCGGATTCCAAGATTTTGCTGAACGACCTCACCACAAATTGTAGGATTTCTTTTAAACTCTTAGAAAATAAAATGCTCTCAATTTGAAAAGAAAATGAAACCTGCCCTAAAAAATGTCGCACGTTTTCAAATATCAGATCACAGCATCTCAATAAAACTCAACCACCTTTCAGATTGGTACTTTAGTCTCACTAAAGCTCTCAGCCTCTCGCAAATAATTTAAGGATGTTAATGTAGGAGGATTAGAGGGGACAGAGTGTGTGGTGGGAGTCTGGAATTCATTGTTTATGTTGGTGGTTAAGGTGGAAATAATACACTCATGTTAAAAAGATACCCGACTTGCACTGTAACTGGCAAGGCCACGGGCCAGACGCTGGCGAGAGATTAAAGAGGCTGGTTTCTTTCCTTTGGTAGCAGCACAGTGGTTAAGCACTGCTGCCTCTCAGCACCCGGGTTCAATTCCCAGCTTGCGCCATTGTCTGTATGGAGTCTGCACATTCTCCCCATGTCTGCGTGAGTTTCCTCCGGGTGGATTCTGCCCGTAGTCCGAAAAATGTGCTGGTTAGGGCGCATTGGCCATGCTAAATTTTCCCTCAGTGTACCCGAGCAGGTGTGGGACTGTGGATTTTCACAGCAACTTCATGGCAGTGTTAATATAAACCTACTTGTGACACAAACTTTGCTCTGTTTTAGCCAGCACAGGTATGATGGGCTGAATGGCCTCCTTATGCCATAACTTTGCTACGGCTCTAAATTATCATTTGGTTCACCAATTGTTACCAGGACTTTGCCTTCCTATTATCAAAAGCCTTATTCAGGCATGCGACAAAGGGGAGGACACCAACTGGTCCCAAAGGCAGTCCCAAAACATTAAAAAGGAAAAAAAAAAGCAGAAAATAATCCAAGATTTATGCTATATATTAACTTAAGCGTCTGGGTTACAGCTGGGTTCCAAGCACAGGAAGCAGCCATTCAGCCCATCACATGGGAACCAGCTCCTCAAGAGCTATCCAGTTAGTCCCATTTTCCAACCCCCATCTTTGGGGTAGCATCGTGGGTTAGCACTGCTGCCTCCCAACACCAGGGACCCGGGTTCAATTCTGGCCTCGGGTCACTGTCCGTGTGGAGCTGGCACATTCTCCATGACTGTGGGTTTCCTCCGGATGCTCCGGTTTCCTCCCACAATCTGAAAGATGTGCGGGTTAGATCAATTGGTCATGCTAAATTGTTGCTTAGTGCTTGGAGGAGGGCAGAGATTAGGAGGGTAACTGTGTGTGGGGGGGCAGGGGGGTTAAGAGGAATAGGGCCTAGGTGGGATTGTAGTCTGTAGAGGCTTGATGGGCTGAATGACCTCCTTCTGCACCATAGGGATTAGATGAATGATTCTATAATCTCTGTAGCCTTCAACTAAGAAGCAGGAAGTAAAATAGCAAAGATAACATATTAAGTAGCACATCGACAAAACAAGCTACTTTGATGGGGTTTTAAACTAATTGCAAGGTAACAAAGCCTTTTGTCAAACAATGAGTTACAGTAGTTTACACTGTATTGTCAATAAGATTCAGGTATTTGAACTCTGCAGCCAATATACAGTACACATCCTCCTATTGTATTCAGTTGTGAGTTGCTACAGCCTGCATACGGTTTTGAGCATTTTTTTTGCATCAGATACGGTTTTCCTTCTAACGTGCAAGGGGGGGGGGGGGGTTTATATTTACCAATGAAAAAGAGGCAGCCCTGAAAACAATAATGCCAGCACTTGGGTCGAAACACTTCTGGAAGATAAACCCACAGGCGTTTGCGCCAACTCCTTCCAACGCAGGTGTAGCTCCAGTGCTCTCCAACTATTCCTCAGGGCTGGGCTGCTTCTGCATTTCCTAGCAACCCATTCAAGCTTCCAATCTTTTAAATGAATTTACAGCCCCACACTCATTACTCGCATTATTTTGTCAAGCCCAACACACCAGAGCCAAGCTGTAAACTATTTGCAGGAAGGGGGGAGGAAATCACCCTCACATTATACACACAACTGCTCCCCTCCCAACGTTTGACTCCTTGCTCACCTACTGTGGCACAATTTACATTTGCCGATTTACCATGATGGCCGTCTACATGCACTCTGAATAAGCAAGCATGCAAGATGACAATGTCCAATTAGAACTCACCTTTCAACACAAAGCGGGGGGAAGAAAGGAAGTGTCAATAGTTGTAGCCAAGGCAACGCTGCTTTTTTCCAACCCTATACCCCCAATTACGAGGAATGTGCTCCTTTGTATCAGGTCATCTGCGATACTAAACCCATAACAAGGAACTAAAATCCCCAATAGTGCCAGAATGAAAGACCCGGAGCTCAGAGGACTACAAGAGGTCCAAGTGCAGAGGATGCAGTTAAAATGCGACATTTGGACAGGGGCTGCACCACAGCAGACAATGCCCTCTTCTCCACTGCAAGAGAGTCACATAAAAGCCATTCACAAATGTTTCAATGAGTGCTTACTTTGCTGTTGCAACACAGTACTAGTGAAGCCTGCTTAAGGTGCTCGCAAAAGCCAACAAGTCAATGCAAATGTGCGCAGAACACTTTTGCAGTTCATCTGCAGCAAACATTTCATCTTTCATTGAGGAGTGTGGAAGAGGAGGAGGAGGGGGGGGTGGGGATGGCATACATAATCAAGATAATCTTCTCCTTTTGCAATCCGCAGCTCAGCTGTCAGTCAAGAGTAACAGACCCACTCAACGAGAAACTTTGCGGAACTGCAAAACTTTTGTCGTATGTTCTTATGGTTTTAACACAAGGGACATGGCAAGAACTCTAGTGGCTGGGGTGGAACCCCAACTCTTTGCCCGTTTTTTTCTTTCCAAAAAGGGTTTAAATTTAGAGGACTCAAAAAAAAACTGCCCACAAACGCCAAGTTGTAAGGTTTGTATCAAGATTCCATAATTCTGTATCACCTTTTGTTTTGAAGCCTTCCCAAAAACAAAAAACATTGATTGCACTAAATTTGAATAGAAAGACTTAGCCACAATGCAACAGGGAGCATCTATGTACTCAGTGAGAAATGGGGGAAAAAGTCTTTGTATTTAGAAGCCTATTTATTTAGCCACAAACTCAAAACAGAATTCAATTTTCTTCAAATACAAAACAGGTTTAAAAGTAGAATGTTTATCTCCAAATCTTCACAGGACGGGTACATTATATACATTACCGCCCAATGGGGGGACAAACTTTTCACTGTCTCAGTCACATGGACTCTTATTAACAAAGATCCACAAGAGGCAAATTTACTTGCAAGTTCTGCCGGAGTAGGCTTACCCACTGGAAGCAAGTGCTAAGATGGTTCCAATAGCAGATGCCCACCCTACAGTGCAGACACATCTTAACTACAGTCCAAACACAAAGCAAACAATGCTGTAAAGGATGACAATGGTCTCTTACAGTTGAACCCCACATCACAAGTTACTGGAAAGAAACAACAACAACACCTATGACCAAATAATGAATGCTTGGAGGAAAATTCACAAAGGCTAGGAGAACTCAAAATGCTGGATCCAGAAGTGATTAGATTTTAGATGGTGTTATGACCACCCTATTATTGACATTCCACATTTACTCAACAGGAAAGAGGTCTGAAAGGGCTATTTAAGATGGCAATGAACACATTCTGCAAGAAATCATTCTGCTCCCCCTCTCCCTTCCTTCTAAACATAAAAGGCCACACTTCTGACTGAGAGCGCGCTTAGAGTGGAAAAAAAATGCAATCCCTCTTGAAGAAAAATCATTTCTGCTTTACAATCAGTGGCCTCCACAGGCCTGACCAATAAATGTCGCCAACAGAACACACACACACACACAGCTGCTAATGCTTTAGAAGGCACTTAAAAAAAAAACTGCTTGAAAACAAGTGTAGAAATTGCACGGACAGGAAAATCGGAAAACTTATCAGAAAGTATATAAACAAACCTCAGTGTTGGAAAGTTAATAGCAAGTCTTAAAGCAAGCTTGAGAGCGTGTTGGGGAGCTTATGGCAAGACTGTGTGTTGGGGAGCTAATAACAAGTCTTAAACCGAACTCGAGACAGTGTTGGGGAGCTTATAGCAAATTTTAAAGCAAGTTTGGGGAGCTAATAAGTCTTAAAGCAAGCTCGTGTGTTGAGGAGCTAATAACAAGTGTAATAAAAACAAAGTCAAGTGTTAGCAAAGAAAGGTGGCTTTACAGTACAAGTTAGAAAGGAGGCTTTAAGTAGTGAGACACACACACACACGTACAAGCAGAGAGGCAAATCTCAGAGCGCTTGCAGACCTCTCTGGTTCTACAGCCTCCCCCACCTCCTTGGATAACTCACCGGCCAAGCGAAGCTGAAGGGCAGAATAATGCTGCGCTCGCTGTTGCTGCTGCCCGTTCTCAGGTTAAAGGTATTGCCCCCGATGACCGGGGTGGAGGAAGATCCGAAACTGCACGGTCCGCCGGGGGAGACGCGGGACTGATACTCCTTGAGACAGACTTTGAAGAAGGTATCACATTGAGCCCGCACGCACTTGCGGTCTTGGGGGTTCCTTCTGCTCCCTTCACAGCAATTCCCATTCTGCAACTCGCCGTTAACATTCTGCATAAAGTTTATCTGTAACTCGAACTGCCCGGACGCTTGGGAAAGCTGGCAAAAAGGAGATTGGGGTTTCAGCATTAAAAAAAAAAATTAAAAATATAGAAAGTTTTCTAAACAGTCTCAAAGTGAAAAAAAATACAAGTTTCTCTAAAACACAAAGTGAAAAGTTTTAGAGTACAGAAAGTTCACGAATTAAAATACAAAGCAAACCAGTAACATACAGAAAGTTAACTTCACCAAAACTAAAACAGAAAAAAAAAAATAGTATTTTTGGTGAATTTTGTATTTTACAGTTTCAGCTGAGAGACTTAGTACTTTAATTCTCACAACTAAAGGGGCTCACCAAAACTAAAATACAGAAATATTAAGTCTCAACTACAAAAAAAATACAGAAAGTTCACCAAAACAAAATCTCCCAACCTAAAACATTAAAATGCAGAAAGTCTCAATGAAGTGCAGGAAGTTTTAAAAGACAAGTTTCACAAACTAAAATGTAGAAATTTTCAAAAAAAAAAGTTACACTAAAAGTTTTTAAAACGTTAAAAAAATACAAAACCCAAGACCGAGAAAGGGAGAGAGAGGGGGGGGGGGGGGGAAATCACAAATAAATCGTCAGTCTAACGGAGTGGAGACCCCAGAAAAAAAAAAATCAGTAATTTTTAAAACAAGCAAATTGTTGCAAATGTACATTTTGCAACACTAGCCCAAAAAAAAAATCACACACCCCACTTTAAAAGAAAAAGTTGCTGTGGTTGGTTTTTTTTTTAATTCCACCCTTTCTCTTAGCCCGGCTGCAAAAACATTTTTTTTTTTAAAAAAAAACTATAAGGATCCGCACAAAATCCTACCTGGGTCCGCAAGGCGATGAACCAGAGAGCAAGAGCAGCGAGGAGTGAGAGCTTACTGCAGACCATCGCTTCGCCTTGCCTGCACTTGCCTGAACTGAGCTTGGGAGCGACCTCGGCCACAGCAATATAGTCCACCGCTTCTCGCATGCACAACTGGAGAACCGCACACTTGCTAACTGGGGGAGAGAGAGAGAGAGAGAGCGAGAGAGAGAGGGGGTGGGGGGGGGGGGAAAGGAGGAGGAGGAGGAGGAGAAGGGGAGGGGGTGGTGGTGGTGTGTGGATGTTTGAAAAGAAAGCGAATCGTCAATTCAAAAAAAAACAACACACACAAAAAAAAAGCCTCCCCTCTCTCTCTTTTATAAATTATTCTCCTTTTATTTCACCCCCCTCCCTTTCTCTCAAATCTCCTCCCTCTCCAAAAATAAACTCCTCCTCGGTCACACACACACACACACAACAAACCAGCGCACCCCCCACCCCTCCTTTCCTAACATACACACAAAAAAAACACCCGTCCAGTTAATAGTGATAGTGACTGCTTCATCTATACAGAGAGACAGACAGACAGACGCATGCGTTCATTAATATGTATTAGCAGGGCTGGACATTAAACGCCTCCTGGTTTTTTTTCCCCCCCCCCTTCCCAGATTTTTTTTTTGGTGGGGTGGGGAAGGGAGGGAAAGAGAGATAAAAGTTGGTTTGTTGGAATGATAAAAAATTGTATCACAGATGGGAGGATTAAAGCGTGAAAAAGGTGCTGGACAACAACAACATCAAAAAAAGAATTGGCAGAAAGGAACAAAACTTCTCCCCCCCCTCCCCTTTTATTTCCCCCAACAAACACACCCCTTGTGCCAATACACAGGGGGATTGCACATTTCAGCTTTCATTGTTGCTCCCTCCCAGTGCAGTTGAAGGAACTTCTGTCCTGTTATTCTTTTTAAAGGGAGGTGGGGGTGGGGGGAAAGCGCAGTAGAATGAAAGTGACTTGCTGTAATCTGTTACAAGAATTTCCACACACACACAGAAGCCAGCTTGTTGCTTCCCTCCTATTGCACCTCTAGGCGTCTCCTCTCACCCATGTGGCTGCTATATAGCCCCGCAGTTTAATGAAAGCAATTACATATTTGGTATTGCCTTGTAAAACCCCTCACGCACAAAGCTTTGCAATGATTAATATTTTTTTTCTCTCTTTTGCAAGGTGCACGGAGGGGAGGGGAGGGGAGTGGGGGGGTGGAAGAGAACGGTTGTTGCTTTTAAAACCAGCAATCTTTGCAAATTAACCCAACACGTTCAACCTGACAAATGTATAAAAATGCCTAGTGGTGGGTGCATGTGGAAATATGGCCAGCAGTTTTTGTTTTTAAAAAAAACAAATTCCTATTTGGTACCAATCAACATTAATTTAATTACCAACAATAAACACGTGGCAGCTCAGTGGATATATGTGTTTGGGGGAGGGGGGTGTTGCTGAATTGAGCAAATTGCATTACAGTCGCCAATTACTGAGACTAGTAACAATTTTTTTAAAAACACCCTGTTTCTACACGTTTCCACCGGATCTGGACAGACCCTGTCATTTGCAAAGGAGATACCCAATTCGAAACTTGATTATCGGATGTTATCTGAAATGTTGTCAAGATATTGTTGATTTCTGATACATTGCATCCATTTTTTTTCCCATTTAAAAGCATACAAACGTTTACAGGTTGTCTATTGTCAAAATCGTTCACCTTCAACGGAATATCAGTCGAGCCCTGATTTGAATTCAACTCTTCATATGCAATTTAAGTTGAAGTTAGGGAAGCAATGATCCAGAGGTATTGTCTGGTGAATGAGAAGCTCCTGCTATCAAACAAACCTGTTGGACTTTAATCTGGTGTTGTGAGAGTACTTGCTGTGATAGAATCATAGAACACAACGGTGCAGAAAGAGGCCATTTGGTCCATCGATTCTTCACCAACCACAGTCCCACCCAGACCCTATCCCCATAACCCCCATGCTTTCACTTTACCTAGTCCCACTAAGGGGCAATTTAGCATAGCCAATCAACCTAACCTGCACATCTTTGGCCTTTTTTTAAGGTCAAATCAAGTAAACAAATTACATTAGGACAAAGTAAAAGGGGCAGCTCCCCAAAAGGAAGGGGACCTGCACATTTTTGGACTGTGGGAGGAAACTGGAGCACCCTGGGGGAAACCCATGCAGACACAGGGAGAGTGTGCAAAACTCCACACAGACAGTGATACATCGCTTAGTCTATTAATCCAGAAACTCAGCTAACTTTCTGGTTTGAAACCTGCCACGGCAGATGGTGAAATTTGAATAAAATTTTTAAAAATCTGGAATTAAGAATCTACTGATGACCATGAAATTATTGTTGGAAAAACCCATCCGGTTTACTAGTGTCCTTTAGGGAAGGAAATCTGCTGTCCTTACCCAGTCTGGCCTACATGTGACTCTAGAGCCACAGCAATGTGGTTGACTCTCAACTGCTCTCAGGCAATTAGGGATGGGCAATAAATGCTGGCCCATGTCCCATAAATGAGTACAAAAAATATTTAAGGAAGTTTCATATTAACATTGCAAAGGCAAGTATTCTTTAATGGGATGTGGGCATCGCTGGCAAAGAACAACAAAGAACAAACAACACAGCACGGGAAACAGGCCCTTCGGCCCAACGAGCCCGCGCCGCCGTCCTAACATCTTAATGACATATCCATGACTTTAGGCTGTGCCTATTGTGGAAGATTCCAATATAGGGACCAATATATGGAAAATTTGTTACCCAATCAGCCTAAGAGCACATTTTTGGGATGTGGGAGGAAACCGGAGCACCCGGAGAAAACCCACGCAACCACCGGGAGAACGCGCAAACTCCCGCAGACACCGACCCAAATCCATGTGTCTGCACAGCAACAGCGATAGTCTCTGAGCTGTCATGTTGCCCATCAGATGGTCCAGTTTAAGCATACACTAACGACTTGAAGCACTAGGCCACTCCTGAAGCAACATCCAAGAGCAGCCCTCGCACGACCTGCCGAATGCATGCACCTTGTTGGTCAACAAGGTGGACCGAATTGCCTGTGGAAACAAATAAGATATTTAGACAGTCCTGCTATATCCCTCTATCTGCAGACCGCTCATGTGGCTGTCCAAGAGACCCTTAAACAACCCTAGCGTGCCTGCTCCCACCACCTTACTCGGCAGTGCATTCCACACCCCCACTACCCTTTGTGTGAAAAACTGCCCTCTAATATTGTTTTACATAGCCCCACTCACCTTAAGGCCGTGACCCCTCGTTCTATCCATTTCTAATGGTGGAAAAAGCTTACCACCATTTACTCTATCTATACCCCTTATAATCTTATATACCTCTAATAGATCCCTTCTCAGCCGACGTCTTTCAAGGGAAAACAACCCCAGTGTGTTCAATCTTTCCTCGTAAGACAGCCTTTCCATACCAGGCAGCATCCTGGTAAATCTCCTCTGCGCTCTCTCCAAGGCCTCCACATCCTTCCGGTAGTACAGCGACCAGAACAAAGGGTGGTATTGATTATTCATCCCCAATTGCCCTTGGAAAGGTGGTGTTAAAGCTGCCTTCTTGAAACACTGCAGTCCATCTGGAAGCCAATTCCAGCATTTTGACCCAGTGACAGTGAAGGAATGGTTGTTATATTTCCAAATCTGGATGATTGGCTTGGAGGGGAACTTGCAGGTACGGGCATTCCCATGTGTCTGCTTCTCCTTGTCCTTCTCATGGGCACAGGCAACTGGGTGGTGCAGTGATGAGCACTGCTGCCTCACAGTGCCAGGGACCCAGGTTCAACTCTGGTCTTAGGTCACTATCTGCGTGGAGTTTGCACATCCTCCCCATGTCTGTGTGGGTTTCCCCCGGGTGTTCCAGTTTCCTCTCGCAGTCCGAAAGATGTGCAGGTTAGGTGGATTGGCCGTGTTAAATTGCCCCTTAGGGTCAGCGGCATTAGCAGGGCAATTTGTGGGGTTGCGGTAAAAGGGCCTGGGTGGGATTGTGGGTGGTACAAACTGGATGGGCCAAATGGCCTCCTTCTGTGCTGTAAGATTCTGTGACCGTATGATCACACCTGACCTGATAATCCTCAACCCCACTTTCCTACCTTATCCCCATAACCTTTAATTCCCAAACTATCTGCTATCTCAGCCTTGAGCATACTTAACAACCCAGTTTCTACAGGGCTCTGCGGTAAAGAATTCCACAGATTCACTACCCTCTGAAGGAAGAAATTCCTCCTTATCTCTATCCTCAATGAGTGATTTCCCTCCAACTCCCCCACCACTTACTCTGAGATTATACCCCATGGTCCCAGACTCTCCCACCAAGGAAAACAACCTCTCAGCATCGAGAATAAAAGCAAAATCCTGCAGAAGCCAAAACAAAAATCAAAAATGCTGGAAAACCTCAGCGGGTCTGGCAGCAACTGTGAAGAGAGAATAGAGCCAGCATTTCGAGTCTGGATTTCGAGCAGATCACTCATTAGCGGCAATGATTTTATTTCATTTTTGAACCTGGGATAGCGAGAAAAAGGGGAGAGAAAAACAAATCACGGATACTTTAACAAAAGACGATGGGGGAGTGGAACTAGCGACTTGTGAATGCAGGAAGCTAACGCAAGTTCAACAAATCTCCTTCTGATCAATCATCACTCTTTTCTTCATTCATTCATGGAACATGGGCGATTGGCCAGCATTTATTGCCCATCCTGAGTTGACCAAGAGCAGTTGAAAGTCAACCACATTGTTGTGGCTCTGGAGTCACATATAGGCCAGACCAGGTAAAGATGGCAGATTTCCTTCCCTAAAGGACATTAGTGAATGAGATGGGCTTTTCCGACAATGGTTTCATGGTCATCCGTAGATTCTTAATTCCAGATTTTTTTTATTGAATTCAAATTCCACCATCTGTTGTGGTGGGATTCGAACACAGGTTTTCGGAACATTAGTTGAGATCCTGGATCAATAGTCCAGTGATAATACCACTAGGCCATTAGTTCCCCCATTCTAAGACATTCTAAGACTTCCCAATTCTGAATTCACCCTGAATGAGCTCCAACCAAACTGAGAATCCCATCGGCCAGATCTGATCCTGTATGATTCCCTGATGACGCCATGAGGGGTGAGGCCATGGAGGGACTTGAAGACAAGAATGAGAATGTTAAATCCAACACGTTGCTTGACCCAGGGCCAATGTGGGCCAGCGATGACTGGTGTGATAGGCGAATGGGCATTCCCATGCTTGGCAGGGTTTTTCCTGACCTCGAGTTTAGAGCAGGTAGAATGTGGGAAAGAACGGTCAAGAATGCATGGGAGTAGTTGAGTCTGAGGAAAGAAAGACCCAGGTGTGGATCTCTGCAGTTGATGACCTGGGACGGTGGAAATAGACGGGTTCAATACTGGTGCGAATGTGAGATTGAAAGCTTCACGTTTGTCCTTTCAACCAGTGCTCCTCCCGTTTGCATATTGTGTCTGCCAATCCAAATCCACCCCCTCATCCTTCTCTCCCCCCCAACCATTTCAGGAAATTTGGCATGTTAGCTACTCTTCTCACTAACTTTTATAGATGTACCATAGAAAGCATTCTTTCTGGTTGTATCACAGCTTGGTATGGTTCCTGCTCTGCCCAAGACTGCAAGGAACTGTATAAGGTCGTGAATTTAGCCCAATCTATCACGCAAACCAACCTCCCATCCATTGACTCTGCCTACACTTCCCACTGCCTCAGCAAAACAGCCGGCATAATTAAGGACCCCACACATCCTGCATGTTCTCTCTTCCAACTTCTTCCATCAGGAAAAAAATACAAAAGCCTGAAGCCACCTACCAACCGACTCAAGAACAGCTTCTTTCCTGCTTTTGAATTATACAGTTATACCTTATATTAAGTTTATTTTTCTCTGCAATCTATTTATGGATACAACATTATATTCTGCAACCTGTCCTTCCATTCTGCCCTATGTACTTTATGAATGGTATGTTTCATCTGCAGAGTGTACAAGAAACAATATTTTTCACTATATCACAATACACATGACAATAATAAATCAACATCAGTGGTTGAACCACAACGTTTGCACCCTGCTCAATCCAACTTTTGAAAGTTTTCTCAAAACCTACTTAATGGTAAAACTGGACAGCATGGATAAGTTAGGCCAAAGAGCCTGTTTTCATGACTCTATCCCTTAATATCCAAAATTGTATTCTTTTCTTTTGTTCTTCAATGGGCATTGCTGGCAAGGTCAACATTTTCTGCCCATCCCTAGCGGCCTTCAGTCCCCCAGCTGTAGTTTAATATCCAACCTGCTGCCCCTCCTATGGGACATTACAGTAGAACCACACACCACTAATTGAGTGAAGGCTGTTGTGGATCAGTCAAAGTCCTCCCCAAATTCTGCCACCCTCATATTTAACCGTGTTTTTCCAAATTGGTAGTATGGACGTTGTCCCACTATTAACTGTGGCCTGAGGGTAGGAGCCATTACGGTTCTCTCACAGGGTTAAGACGGGGAGAATAGGATCGAGGATGGCACGCAACTTTTGAAAATGAATCACGTCGCTGAGAAGCGATTTGAACCAAAATCAGGAAACTGGTGTGGGACTATCTGACCAAGGCAGGTTCACATTTTATACAACACAAAACCACGCACACAAAAGCAACATGTGGAAAGCAAAATTTCCCATTTCTGAAAGTGTAAACTTGAAGCTTCTGCCAATTCATTTCTCACTGTGCTCAGAGCAACCAGCCATTCATTACTGAACAGAAACTTGAATTGCGATTACAATACAGTTGCGTTCCACTATCTCAGCACACACAGAATCATTGGATCCCTATAATGCAGAAGGATAACATTCCGCCCATCTGTGCTGACAACAATCCCATCCAAGCCCTATCCCCGGAATATAATCCTATCCATGTTTTTACCCTGCTAATCCCCTTAAAGAGCAATGTAACATGGCCGATCCACCTTTCCCGCACATCTTTGGAATGTGGGAGGAAACCGGAGGAAACCCACACAGGCATGGAGAGAATGTGCAAACTCCATGCAGATAGTGACCCAAGGCCGGAATTGAAGCAACAACGCTAACCATCGTGCCCTTTCAACATGTGGAACTATAAGATACCTGACCAGAGAGCAGAGGTGAACCAGCAGCGTAATACTGAATTGCCTACTCTTCATCACTCCAAGCAGGCACTGGTGTTGAATCTGAACCTCTGATAAGAAAGTAGAAACTCTACAGTGCGGAAGGGGGCCATTTGGCCCATCGAGCTTGCACCGGCAGCAATCCCATCTAGGCTCTATCCCTGTAATCTCACATATTTATCTCACTAATCCCTCTAATCTATGCATCCCGGGACACCAAAGGGGGGGGATCGTGGTAATGCCAGTGGATTAATAATCTCGAGGCTTTGGCTCTGATCCTGGGAATGTGGGGCCTGCGCAATGCCCTGCCTCTTAACCACACCCCCCACACCCCACACCAGTATTCTGCTCCCAGTGATCATTCCTTTGGTGCCAGCCTCCTTGTTGCCTTTCTCAGAGGGCAGCTGACTGGTGGCACCGAGGTGACACCTGCCAGTTAGAGCCACCTTCACCTGCCTGAGTTCCGCTCCTGGCTAATCATTGAGTCTCACGCGCTTTATACCATAACTAAAAAGAACATAGAAACTCTACAGTACAGAAAGAGGCCATTTGGCCCATTGAGTCTGCACCAATTACTATCCTACCCAGGCCTTAACCCCGTATCAACCCAGTAATCCCTCTAATTTACACATCTCAGGCAATTAAGGGCAATTTTTAAGCATGGCCAATCAGCCTAACTCGCACATCTTTGGACTGTGGGAGGAAACCAGAGCAGAGGAAACCCACACAGACACGAGGAGAATGTGCAAACTCCACACGGACAATGACCTTAGCCAGGAATTGAACCCAGGTCCCTGGAGCTGTGAAGCAACCGTACTAACCACTGTGACAGATGTATGCTGGTTCCCTTCCTTCCTACATCTGCATAGCCTGTACTAAGTCTACTTGAAACATGCCATGAACAATGAACTAAGAGAAATATTTTCAGGCATTGAGAAGATAAATTTTCATCTCCACTTGCCTTTCCTCCAAGTCCTTTTTTTTAAATGAATGAGCTTAAACGAAGCAGCTTGTCTAATGGCGCAGCAGGTACATGCTGTGGGTTGCGTGAGGGAATTAGACCACAAAAGGTCACAGGTTCGATCCCCAGTCAATACTAGGTTAATTGATCGCAACACTGACAGAAAGCAATGACGGAAATTAAATTACCCCAATGTCCCGGGACCACAGAGTGAAAATAAGAAAATTGCCCAATATTTCCACTCCTGGCAATCATGCAATGACATCGGATTAGAACTGGCCTACACTTGGCTGTACAGCCTTTCGGAGGAATAACCTGTCAATGTACAGCAATACCCTTTCAATATGTGCAACTATATTCCCCACCACACTGGGATGGGACCCGGGGCTTGATTCCCAGCTTGAGTCACTGCCCGTGTAGACTCTGCATGTTCTCCCCATGTCTGCATGGTTTCCTCCAGGTGCTCTGGTTTCCTCCCGCAGTCTGAAAGGCAGTGTGGTTAGGTGCTAAATTCTCCCTCAGTGTTCCCGAACAGGCGCCAGAGTGTGTTGACTAGGGAATTTTCACAGTAACTTCATTGCAGTGTTAATGTAATTTATCAGTGTGACACTGATAAATGAACTTTAAAATCAGAAGGGGAAAAGTGAACAAAATTTATTTAAAAAAAGATAAGAGAAAGGGGAGGCCATTTAAAGTTTATTTATTTGTGTCACAAGTAGGCTTACATTAACACTGCAATGAAGTTACTGTGAAAATCCCCTGGTCGCTACACTCCTGTTCGAGTACACTGAGGGAGAATTTAGCATGGCCAATGCACCTATCCAGAACTTCTTTCGGACTGTGGGAGGAAACCAGAGCACTCGGAGAAAACCCATGTAGACATGGGGAGAATGTGCAAACTCCACACATTCAACCAAGCCCCGAATTGAACCTGGGTCCCTGGCGCTGTGAGGCAGCAGTGCTAAACCATTGCTCCATAAAGCATTAATGAATCAGATGAAAGACACACTTTCAACTCAACTTTTTTTTAATTAACTGGTTGAATTTTAAATTGCATCCACTGCTGTGATGAGATTTGAACCACATCCTCAACACCATAGCCTGGCCTTGAGATTACTGACGCAGCGATGTTACCATAATCTCTAATAAAGCAACATGGTGGAACAGTGGTTAGCACTGTTGCTTCACGGCACTAGGGACCCTGGTTCGATACCTTGCGTGGGTCACTGTCTGTGTGCAGTCTGCACATTCTCCCTGTGTCTGCGTGGGTTTTCCCTGGGTGCTCTGGTTCCCTTCCACAATCTGAAAGACGTGCTGGTTAGGTGCATTGACAGAAGTGTGGCGACTAGGGGAATTTCACAGTAACTTCATTGCAGTGTTAATGTAAGTCTTGTGAGTAATAAATAAATTTTACTTCCCTGATGTAACAATGATGCCTACTTGGACTGGTGAAAAGTAGGCAGTCCAATGTTACACTGCTGTCTCATCTTTGGTTTGTGATCAAACTTCTTGCTTTTCTTTATTTATTAGTGTCACAAGTAGGCTTACATTAACATTACAATGAAGTTACTGTGAAAATCCCCTAGCCGTCACGTTCAGGTGCCTGTTCGGGTACACTGAGGGAGAATTTAGGATGGCCAATCCACATAACCAGATTGTGGGAGGAAACCGGAGCACTCGGAAGAAACTCATTGACGATGACCCAATACAGGAATCGATCCCAGATATCCTCCCAAAGATGTGCATGTTAGGACGATTGGCAATGTTAAATTGTTGCTTAGTGTCCCAAGATGTATAGGTTAGAAAGATCAGCCATGGTTAAAGTGTGGGGTTATGGGAATAGGGCAGGGGAGAAGGCCTGGGTAAAATACTCTATCAGAGAGTCAGTACAGACTTGATGGGCTGAATGGCCTCTTTGGCATTGCAGAGATTCCATGAAACAGAAAACATTGGAAATACTTTGTGATCTGACCATTATTAGGTTGACATGGTGGCATCATTTTTAGTACTGCTGCCTTACAACATTAGGGACCTGGGCTTGATTCCCGGATTCCTGTCCGGGGTTTGTACATTCTCCTCATGTTATGCGGGTTTCCTCCCGTGCTCCAGTTTCTTCCCACAGTCCCAAAAGATGTGCTGGTTGGGTGCATTGACTTGACCAGGTGCTGGAGTGTGGCGACTAGGGGAATTTCACAGTAACTTCACTGCAGTGCTAATGTAAGCCTTACTTGTGACTAATAAATAAAGTTTAAATCTTGTAAATTAAATTTTATTTATTAGTGTCACAAATAGGCTTACATTAACACTGCAATGAAGTTATTGTGAAAATTCCCTGGTTGCTACACTCCAGCACCTATTCGGGTACACCGAGGGAGAATTTAGCAAGGATTTAGCACCCTAACCAGCATGTATTTTGGACTGTGGGAGGATTTTATTGACTGAAACATTGCAAGTTCTTCGCTGACAGGGTGCAAAACCTATATGGAAAAACACATGAAATTACATTTTTTAATGAAAACACAGATGATGACACCTGCGGATGGCAATGCGCGTAGGATGATAATATTTGACTTTCCTTTGCTCTTTCCCTGTCACTCAGTGAGCACATATGTGTGTTGAATACTGAGTTGGCTGCACTTGAGCAGAAAGGCATCAGATCACCTTGGGAGGATGCAGCAGGCAAAGCCATGTGTCCTCACCCATTCTCTTGGGTCAGACTTAAATGTTGTAAATGAGACTTTGAATGGAATCCAAAGAGAAGGGAATGGTTCTGATCAATATGTATGGAGTCCCCCAGAACAATAACGTTTCTCTGTCTCCCTCAAATCAGAACAGCTGCAATGCTCCATTCGCCCCTCATTTACCATTGTAAGCCATGAACTTTATAGAGAGGGAGTGAAAGGCAGATAAGCCAATTGAAAGTGTTGCCCTAATAATTGTTTGACATTTTGTATGTAGCGACAGAAGGGAATTAATGAGAGCTTTGAATCCAAAGTTGGGAGAAAGTCAATCTTATTGTTACTTGACATTTCTTTGCATTTAAAAGACTTGTCACGGGCGCAAGCTGGTCGCATCGGTTTTTTTTTCTAATCTTGGAGTTGCCCTCCAGAAAATGCAAAAAAAAACCCATTTGCAAAAGAGGGGTAGGTTTCGGAAGGCGTGTAATTCGATAAGCTGAAATGTGAACGTAGACTTGATCAAAGTAAACTTTGCAAATGATGCAAGCACAAAAAACAACAAACAGCAATAAGTAGGAAGAATGGAACTGTTGATAGAGGATAAAGAGGTGCCTTTTTTTCAGTATCCGTCAGAATGCAGATTACAGGCTGTGACTGCAAACTAGTATATAGACAAGTTTTGATGTACCGACTTATTTGTTACCTCACCCCAAAATATGAATGATTACGGTGTATAAATAGACACTGGCTGAAAACATCTTGAATTTTAGTGCCCACTTGTCTCTTATTTTAGTTTTATTCCTGATTATTGTTTCAAAAAGTCAACCCACAATCATGCCCTGAGCTTAAAGAGTACATACCATGGGCGGCACAGTGGTTAGCACTGCTGCCTCACAGCACCGGGGACTCAGGTTTGATTCCTGGCTTGTGTCACTGTCTGTGTGGAGTTTGCACGTTCTTTTTAAAAGTTTATTTGTTAGTCACAAAAGTAAGGCTTATGTTAGCACTGCAATGAAGTTACTGTGATATTCCCCTAGTTGCCGCACTCTGAGTCTTAACCCACACGTCTTTCAGACTGTGGGAGGAAACCGGATCACCCGGAGGAAACCTATGCAGACATGGGAAGAACATGCAAACTCCACATAGACAGTGACCCAAACTGGCATTCGAACCTGGCTCTCTGTCACTGTCAGATAGCACTGTGCCACCGTGCCGATGGTATGGTACTGTCTAAGTTTAGGGTGTGATTGTGGTTAACTTTAAAAATAATAACAATTCTCCCCCCATGTCTGCGTGCATTTCCTCTGGGTGCTCCGGTTTCCTTCCACAGTTCAAAGACTTGCTGATTAGATGCTAAATTGTCTCTCAGTGTACCTGAACAGGTGCTGGAGTGTGGCGACTAGTGGACTTTTACAATAATTTCATTGCAGTGTTAACATAAGACGACACATGACACTGATAAATAAACTTTAAACTTTATGAATTCAGTATAAAAGTTGATGTTTGAAGCTTTCAAAAATCAACTCAGAAGTAGAGATTGATTTATATATGCCAAGTACAAAACAAATTTCACTCTTCCCTGTTGCTTCTCACATTTAAATAAATTGCAATTAAAATAAATTGCCAGCTAAATAAAATGGCCTTATTTCTCTAAGCTTTGGCCGTGATTGTGGGTTGGCTTCTAAAATAGCGATTAAAAAATTAAAACTAAATAAAAGATAACTAAAGTTTAAAGTGTTTACAGCCAGTGTGAAATTCTGTAGCTCAATGAACGATATGTGACAGCATAAAAGTATTTTTTTTAAATGGCTTCAGTTCCCATCAGCCAGGGCTTTTACGAACGCACTCAGTTTAGAGAAACTTCTTAGGCATAACTCCATCAAAAATCTCAAACCCCCAATGATCTTGTCAATCTGTGGAGTCACAGAAAGTTGCAGCAAGACTGTCTTTTGTATCAATTGTTGGCGCAGTTTAAATCTGGGCCACTGTACCCAGCATAATACAGGCGAGAGGCACCATTGTCCTGTTATTAGAGGGGGCAAAGGATGAAAATGCTTTTGTGCAGCTCATTGTGGGGAGTGCAAAGACGGCTGAAGGTTGAATGATCAGGGCAATGATGGTTTGTGTCTCCACAGAGAAAGAATCCTGCGTGGGTGTGTGTAGCAGACTGGTCAATAAGCACTGGACGTCAAGCTTCCACACAAAGAGCAGGCTGTATCAGGAACCCTGTCTGCTGTGGGGGAAAAACACATTGTTTATTTTCTTCGAAAACTGCTGGGCGAGATAAGCAAGGAGGAACGCTGGCAAAAGAGCAAACGCTCTTAGTTTCACCATTATTCGGTAGGCGATAAGGGTAACACTTCTGTGCACAATCCATCCTGTCGCACATATAACGGCATCAGATGTATTTTTGACGCTCAAATCGCCATCAGTTATTTATGGACGCAAAAAAGGCACATTTAGGACAAAGACACAAAGTAACGGGAAGTATCGGACCTCACACTTAAAATACCAGAGCTGTCGGTGTACGATTTGATCCTTGAAGCTTTCAAAAATTGCTGCAGAAACAGGGATTGACCTACACTGAGTATTGTGGTCAGAGATTCATAGAGGTTTACAGCATGGAAACAAGGTCCTTCAGCCCAACTTGTCCGTGCCACCCTTTATTTTAAGGGTCCCAATTGCCCACATTTGGCTCATATACCCAAATATGAGCCATCCCACTGTGTAACTGTCTAAATGATTTTTAAAAGTCAAAATTGTACCCACCCCTACTACTATCTCTGGCAGCTTGTTCCAGACATTCACTACCCTCCGTGTGGAAGAACTACCTCTCTGGACACTTTTTGTATCTCTCCCTCCTCACCTTAAAGCTATACCCTCTAGTTTTGGACTCCCCTATCTTTGGAAAAGATGTTGACTATCTAGCTGACCTATGCCTCTCATTATTTTATAGACATCTATAAGATCACCACTAAACCTTCTATACTCCGTGGAAAAAAAGTCCCAGCCTATCCAGTTTTCCCTTATAACTCAAACCATCAAGTACCAGGAGCATCCTAATAAATTTTTTCTGCACTCTTTCTAGTTTAATGAAATCCTTTCTACAATAGGGTGAGCAGATCCGTACTCAATGGTTACCTGACGAAGGAACACTGTTTGTGAAAGCTTGTGAGATTAGTATCAAATAAACTGGTTGGACTCTAACCTGGTGTTATGAGACTTCTTAATGTGTTTACCCCAACCCAACACTGGGATCTATATATCACAGTGGTCGGAGCAGACTCAATGGGCTAAATGGCCTCCTTCTGCACAGTGTCATTCTATGACTCCAATAAAATGTGAGCTCCTGGTATGAGTGATTGCCATTTTGAAATGTGAACAAATCTGCTCTGGAAAGCATACTGTTTATTGCAGGGGGTTGGTTTAGCTCAGTGGGCTCAGATGCAGGGTGGGGTTAATTCCTGTATTGGTTGATATTATGCATGAAGGGCCCCAGTTTTCTCAACCTTGCCCCTCACCTGAGCTATGATGATCCTCAGGTTAAATCACCACCTGTCAACTCTCCCCCTCAAAGGGGAAAGCAGTCTATGGTCACCTGGGGCTCTGGTGACTTTCCTATTTATTGAGTAAATTAATTGTGCAAAGATGCCTATATAAGTGCAATGAAAGTGTTTTAAAACTTATCAAATTCAGTATCATTGGCATTCAATGTAAGAGTTAATCAAAATTCAGTCTGAGTCACTTTGGTTACGATATCTTCATAAAGATCACACCATGGATCAAATGGGATGCTTTTGGCTTCAGAATCATACCCCCAACACACACCCACCCCCCAACAGCCTCCCACCCCAACAACAAATACCTTCCTCTCCATTCATTGAACTTTTGATTCTGCATTTCATAAGGGGCAGCATAATTGCTACAGTGGTTAGCACAGCTGGCTCACAGCGCCGGGGACTCAGGTTTGATTCCCGGCTTGGGTCACTGCCTGCACATTCTCCCCGTGTCTGCGTGGGTTTCCTCCGAGTGCTCTGATTCCCTTCCACAGTCTGAAAGACGTACTGGCTAGGGTGCGTTGGCCATGCTAGATTCTCCCTCCCAAACAGACGCCAGAGTGCGGCGACGAGGGGATTTTCACAGTAACTTCATTGCAGTGTTAATGTAAGCCTACTTGTGACACTAATAAATAAACTTTAACCAGCGTGCCTTTCGGACTGTGGAAGGAAACCGGACCATCCAGAGAAAACCCGTACAGACACAGGGAGAACAAGCAGACTCTGCACAGACAAGCTGGGAATTGAACCTGGGTCCCTGGCGCTGTGAGGCACCGGTGCTAACTAACTGTGCTGCCCCTACTTTTAGGATTTCTGCGCAAAATTGTACCAGGAGCGAAATGACAAGCGCACTGTACTCAAATGTCACTTTTCACTTTCCGCTCTGCGTCGAGCAGGTTGTCAAATACATATCGTTCAATCCACATCAGACAGATAGGATGGTAATCTGTTCTCTAGGAAGGTTTCAGAACAAACCCAAGAGTTTGTGGAGTCTCAAACCAGTTTGAAGTGGGTGTGAGTTCATAACATTTAATTGCCCACAATTTAACCCTAATTATATGCTTCAGTCAGATGTGCCACAGAAAGACGACTAATGTGGGAAAGGGAAGAAGTGGCTCACTGGTCCAGCCAGGTTTATCCTGCTGAAACCGGGATTAGGGAACATGTTTGATGCACAGACAGCAATCCATTTTAACAAGCTCTGAAGTGTTTTGATGCTGTGATTTTTAAAATGCGTTCGTGGGATACGCGGCTATTTATTGCTCATCCCTAATTGCCCTTGATGGTGAGCTGCCTTCTTGAGCCACTGCAATCCATGTGGCGTACGTACACCCACAGTGCTGTTAGGGTGCGAGTTCCAGGATTTTGACCCAGCGACGGTGAAGGAACGGCCGATATATTTCCACGTCAGGATGGTGCGTAGCTCAGAGGGGAAATTCCGGGTGGTGCTGTTCCCATGTATCTGCTGCCCCTGTCCTTCTGAGTAAGAGGCTGCAGGTTAGAAGATTCTGTCTAAGGAGTCGTGGTGAGTTATGTGTACCATCTACAAGATGGTACAGATGGCTGCCACTGTGCGTCACTGGTGGAAGGAGCGAGTGTTTATGGAAGGGGTACCAATCAAATGGACTGCTTTTGTTCTGGATGGTGTCCATAAGATACAGGAGCGGAATTAGGCCATTTGGCCCATTAAGTCTGCTCTGCCATTCATTCGTGGCTATATGATTCTTATTCCCATTTTCCTGCCTTCTCCCAGTAACCCTTGATCCCCTTATTGATCAAGAACTTATCTATCCCTGTCTTAAAGACCTGGACTCCAGAGCCCCCTGTGACAATGAGTTCCACCTTCTGGCTGAAGAAATTCCTCTTCATGTCTGTTTTAAAGAAGAGTTCCTTCACTCTGAGGTTGTAGCGTTGAGTTCTAAGCTGTCTCACTAGTGGAAACATCCTCTCCACATCCCATCCATCTAGGCCTCTCAGTGAGTATTCAAGCTTGTTCAGTGTAGTAGGAGCTGCCCTCATCCAGGCAGTTGGAGAGTATTCCATCACACTCCTGACTTGTGCCTTGTAGATGGTTGACAGACTTTGGAGGGCCAGGAGATGAGTTACTAACCGCTGGATTCTTAGTCTCTGACCTGCTCATGTAGCCACAGTATGTATGGGGCTAATCCACTTCAGCTTCTGATCTAAGCCCTCAGGATGTTGATCGTGGGGGATTCGCTGATGGTAATACAATTAAGTATCAAGGGCTGATGGTTAGATTCTCTCTTGCTGGAGATGGTCATTGCATGGCACTTGTGTGGTGTGAATATTAGTTGCCTCTTGTCAAAGCAAGCCATATTGTCTAGATCTTGTTGCATTTGAACATGGACTGCTGAGGAGTCATGAATGATGCTGAACATTGTGCAATCATTGGCGAACATCCCCACTCCTGTCCTTATAATGGAAGGAAGGTCATTGATGAAGCAGCTGAAGGATCTAGAACGCTACCCTGAGGAGCTCCTGCAGAGATGCCCTGAAGCTGAGATGGCTGACCACAACCATCTTCCTGCGTGCCAAGTATGACCCCAGCAAACGGAACGTTTTCCACCTAATTTTCATTGACTCCAGTTTTGTTGGGGCCCCTTGATGTCGGACTCAGTCAAGTACTGCCTTGATGTCAAGAGCAGTCACACTCACCTCACCTCTGGAGTTCAACCCTTCTCTCCATGTTTGAACCAAGGTTGTAATGAGGTCAAGCGCTGTGTGACCCTGGTGGAACCCAAATTGAGTGTCAGTGAGCAGGTTAATGTTAACTAAGTGCTGCCTGATAGCTGTACTGATAACACCTTGCATCACTTTATTGATGAACAGGAATAGACTGAAGTGGTGGTAACTGGTTGCATTGGATTTGTCCTGCTTTTTATGGACAGAATCATACCTGGGCAACTTTCCCCATTGCCGGGTGGATGCCAGTGTTGTAGCTGTAATGGAACAGCTTAGCTAGGACAGTGACACGTTCTGGAGTACAAGTCTTTAATGCTATTCATAGAATAATGGAATCCTTACAATCCCTGCAGGATAGCTTTTTTCCAGGATGGAAGAGTCAATTACTAGGGGGCATAGGTTTAAGGTGCGAGGGGCAAGATTTAAAGGAAATGTACAGGGTAGTTTTTTTACACAGAGAGTGGTGGATGCCTGGAACTCGCTGCCACAGAGGTAGTGGAAGTAGATAATGGTAATGACTTCTAAGGGGCGTCTTGACAAATTTATGAATAGGATGGGAGTAGGGTTTAATTCAGACAGGTAGTATGGTCAGTGCAAGCTTGGAGGGCATGTCCCTGTGCTGTAACTTTCTTTGTTCTCGTTCTTTGCAGAAGGAGGCCATTCAGCCCATTGAGCCTGCACTGACAACAATCCCAATGGCTCTATCCCCGTAACCCTATGGGTTTACCCTGCTAGTCAGTCTGACACTAAGAGGCAACTGTAGCGTGGCCAATCAACCTAAGCTGTATATTTTTGGAGTGCGGGAGGAAACCGGAGCATCCGGAGAAAACCGACACTGACACGGAGAAAATGTGCAAACTCCACACAGGTAGTGACCCCAGGCTGGAATCGAACCTGGGTCCCTGGCATTGTGAGGCAGCGGTGCTAATCACTGTGCCACCTCCTATTGCCAGTGGGTCTTTGCAGTATCCAGTGCCTTCAGCTATTTCCTTGTATCACACAGAGTGAATCACTAGGGGATCAAATCCCATCATAGCTACTTGTGGAGTTTAAAGTTTAATTATAAATCTGGAATTGAGCCAGTCTCAGGAATGGTGACTATGACAACTATCATTGTTTGTTCTAAAGATCCATCTGGTTCATTAATATCCTTTAGGGAAGGAAATCGGTCGTCCTTACCCAGTCTGGTCTACATGTGACTCCAGAGCCACACCAATGTTGTTGACTCTCAATTGAAATGGCTGAGCGTGACACTCAATTCAAGGGCAATTAGGGATGGGCAATAAATACCACTTGCATTGAGGGGGTAACACATGATGCCATCCATCCTAGATGTCGTATGACAGCAACTTGCATTTATATAGCACCTTTAATGTAGCAAAACACCCCAAGTCTCTACTAATGGTCAGCCTATCAAGTAATGTCTGACACAGCTCCACATAAGAAGAAATTAGGGGACAGCTAATCACAAGCTTGGTCAAAGAGGTAGGTTTGAGGGAGTGTCTTAAACGAGGAAAGAGATAGAGAGATGCAGAGGTTTAAGAAATTAATTCCAGATTCTCAGGCCCAGAAGTACAAACACAGCCATCAATGGAAGAGCAACTGAGATCTGGGATGTAATTAGAAGTTCTGGCAATAGAGAGGTGAGTTTCAATTGGCCTAATGGCTTTTTTCTCATCCCTGGCATCTAGTTTGTCCAGATGTCATCTGTCCAGGGATGCAATGATCACTAAACTACTGATTCCCTACAGAATAAGGCTACTTAGCTCATTGAGTCTGCATCAGCTTTCCAACAGAACATCCCATGGCTATCCTCGCAATACTACACATCTGCTGATCTTGGGACACTAAGGAGCAAATTTGCACGTCCAATAAACCTAAGCCACAGGTCTTTGGACACTATGGGACAACTCACCAGGGCTAATCCCCTTAATCTATACATCTTGGCACATTGAGGGACGGTTTAGCCCGGCCAATGCACATGACCCGCATATCTTTCGGACTGTGGGAGAAACCGGTGCAGACATGGGGAGACTCTGCACAGAGAGAGTGGACAACATAAGAGATGAAAAGATACTTCTCCATCTCTTGAATAAAAACTCAGCAATTTTCCATATTTGCATTGTTATTTTTAAAGTTTGTTTATTAGTGCCTCAAGTAGGCTTTACATTAACACTACAATGAAGTGAAAATCCCCTAGTCGCCACACTCTGTTGCGTGTTCGAGTACAATTAGGGAAAATTTAGCACAGTCAATGCACCCTAACCAGAATGTCCTTTGTACTGTGAGCAGAAACCCACACAGACATGGGGAGAAGGTGCTGACTCTGCACAGACAGTGACCCAAGCTGGGAATCGAACCCGGGTCCCTGGCGCTGTGAGGCAGCAGTGCTAACCACTGTGCCACCTAACGTAGCTAACTGAGAACTTAAACGAACCTTGTTGCACATTTGAAAATAACACTTATGTGCAAATTGTGGCTTCAAAAAACTGCTTTCTGTCTCTTTAAGATTGATGACTGGTGTGACAACTTTCCTGCAGTTGGAATATCTCAATTTATCTGTTACTTCAGTGACAATACCAGCATTAGTACAGAACTGAAATAGGTTTTACATACAATGACTTTGCTTTTCCTTGCTTTGATCACATTAAGGTGAGGAATGTATTTGTTGGAGAAAGGATTGTATTATCTTGTATTCATTAATTGAATTTAATTCCACCCCCCCCTTAGGCACCAAACACTCTCAAGATCAAGTAATCTTAATTGTATTTAACTGTAGGCAGGTGGTTAACATATGAGCAACCCGATTAAGAGCAGGAGCAGGCCACTCGGCCCTTCGAGCCTGCTCTCCCTTCAATAAGATGATCTGATTGTAACCTCAACCCCATATTGCTGCCCACTCCCCACTGATAACCTTTCGCCTCTCTTGTTAATCACGCTGTGCCTTAAAAATATTTGAAGACTCTGCTTTCACTCCCATTTGAGTTCCAGACACTTCCAAACTCTGAGAGAAAATATTTCCCCCAATGGAGTCTGCATGTTCTCCCCATGTCTGCATGGTTTTCATCCTGGTGCTATGGTTTCCACCTACAGTCCAAAGATGTGTGGGTTAGGTACATTGGTCATGCTAAATTGCCCTAAGTGTCAAAGGGACTAGCAGAGTAAATACATGGGATTATGGGGATAGGGCCTGGGAAGGATTGTGGTCGGTACAGACTTGATGGGCTGAATGGTCTCTTTTTACACTTGGAATTCTATGATCTCTGTCTCTCTTATTTTTAAACAGGGAATTCACTTATGTTTCTGTAAAAAAATAATGCTTCAAACTGTAGTTGTTTGGTTCAAAGGTACTGCCTTGTAATGTCTTCTCAAAATATTTATATCACCAATGGAGATGAGGAAGGGATTGAAGAACGTTGAATTTAGTTATATTAATTTCGAGTTTGTACTTCATGAGGGCATCAGTCATGCCGGTCTGCTGACACCGGACTTCAAGATTCCATCCACACTTTTATAGAGTCCCTATGTTGAAGAAGGAGATCATTTAGCCAACCAGGGACAGAAGTGACAACAATTTCATCCAGGCCCTATCCCCATAACCCCATATATTTACCCTTGCCAATTCTTACTAACTTGCAATTCAACCTTTCCCATCTTGAACTATGATGGATCTCCGTATATGATGATGCCACTCCTATACATAGAATAGAATAGAATCTCTACAGTGCAGAAAGAGGCCATTCGAGTCTGCACCAACAACAATCCCACTCAGGCCCTATCCCCATAACCCCACATATTTACACTTCTAATCTCTCTGACACTTAGGGGCAATTTAATATGAAATAAGAAGTTGCTCATTTAAGACAGAGATCATAGAATCATAGAATGTCTATAGTACAGAAGGAGACCATTAAGCCCATCAAGCTTGCACCAATAACAATCCCACTTAGGCCCTATTCCGTAACCCTACGTATTTTCCCTAACTAATCCCTCTGACACTAAGAGGCAATTTATCATGGCCAATCCCCCCTAACCTGCACAACTTTGGACTATGAGAAGAAACTGGAACACCCGGAGGAAACCCATGCACGCATGGGGAGAATGTGCAAACTCCACACAGACAGTGACCCGAGTCTCTGTCCATGGCGCTGTGAGGCAGTGGTGTTAACCACTGTGCTGCCCTAAATTTAATTTTAGTTTTCTTCAATGTGAACGACACTTCATTAATTATCTGGGCAAGACTTCTGTCTCTTCCATTTAACACATAGGTTGGTGGCAGTTTGAAAAGATCTGTTGTATTATTTCACCAGATGGTTAATTTTCCTCTCTGCCTCATTTTGTGTCCCTTGCCAAGCACTCAGTGTTGTGGAATTCCACAGACTTTCCTTCCTCCACAATCTTTAGGCTTTCAAAACCCAAGCTGGGTGTTACCTGACCATTACTTCCTGACTGACTTTGTTTTCTCTTTAACTTTTTTTTTCGCAGCTTTGGCGGTGCCTGTCCGGCCCTGTGAGTTACAATCTTTCTCCCCAAAGCTCTGCTCCACAGGAATTCCTTTAAAACTACAGGAGAGGAATCTGATAGGGAAAATGTGGTCATGCCTTGCACACATTCCCTGCTGTGTAACTTGCAGAAACTCGTAACTGGCACTCGCAGAATTATCAAATCCTACAGTGCAGAAGGAGGCCATCATAGTCGTCAAAGTAAAAGTTTTAAAGCCTATTTATTAGTCACAAGTAGGCTTACATTAACAGCGCAATGAAGTTACTGTGACAATCCCCTAGTCACCACACTCTGTTTGGGTACACTGAGGGAGAATTTAGCATGGTCAATGCACCTAACCATCTTGTCTTTCAAACTGTGGGAGGAAACCGGAGCACCCCGAGGAAACCTACGCAGACACGGTGAGAAGGTGCAGATTCCACACAGATAGTGACCTAATTCTAAACAATGTAGTAGTATGCTTGCTTTTACACAGCAAGCTCCCACAAACGGCAGGAAGATAGTGGCTAGTAAATCAAGCTTTATGATGTTGATTGAGGGCTAACTCAAATCCCCATGCTCTTTATGCAATAGTGTCACATGCTTGTTTCTCTCTATCCGGACAGGAAGGTGGTGCCGAGAGACAAGATCTCATCTGAAATATCTTCCTCGAACTGTGCTGTCTTCCCTCATTGGAGCACCAGCCTTGAGTCTGACTTCAGCTCCTAGAATGGAACTGCAACCTTCTGCATCAGAGGAAAGGATATTACCAACTGGGCTGACACTATAAGCACTGTTCCTCTTTAAAACCTTGTCAGTATCAATACTAACTCAGGGACGTGTGGCAAATTGAAAAGGATATCAGGGTTTATCATTTACTTGTCAATATATATTTCAATACAAGTAAAAACACAATACAGCAGGTGCTGGAAATTACTGGGATTGCTGTCAGTGCAGTCTCGATGGGCTGAATGGCCTCATTCTGAACTGTGTGGATTCTGTGAGTGGCTCTGAGGATCCATTAAATGTTTACGAGTTTTAGGGAGGCACAGTGACACAGTGTTTAGCACAGTTGCCTCACCAGGGATCTGTGTTCGATTCTGGCCTTGGGTGATTGTCTGTGTGGAGTATTCACTTTCTCCCCATGTCTGCATGGATTTCCTCTGGGTGCTCCAGTTTCCTTCCACAGTCCAAAGGTGCTGGTTAGGTGAATTGGCTATGCCAAATTGCCCCTTGATGTCCCAATGTGTGCTGGTTAGGTAGATTGGCCGTGCTAAATTGTCCATTACTGTCCAAAAATATGCTGGTTAGGTGGATTGGCTATGCTAAATTGCCCCCATTATCCCAATATGCGCTGGTTAGGTAGATTGGCTGTGCTAAATTGCCTGTTACTGTCCAAAAATATGCTGGTTAGGTGGATTGGCCATGCTAAATTGCCCCTTAGTGTCCCAAATTGTGCAGGTTAAATGAATTGGCCGTGCTAAATTGGCCCTTAGTGTCCAAAATTGTGCAGGTCAGATGGATTGGCCATGCTAAATGTGTGGTGTTATGGGGATAGGGTGGGAGGGGAGCCTGGGTAAGATACTCTGTTGAAGAGTCAGTGCAGAATCAATGGGCCTCCTTCTACACTGTTGGAATTCTATGAAAACAGAAAATGCTTGAAAACCTCAGCAATTTTCAGCATCTGTGGAGAGAGGATACAGCCAACGTTTTGAGTCCATATCCACCTCTTGTCGATATCTCAATGTATTTGCACACAGCAGATGATAACTTGCTTCAATTTCATTCTTGATTTTTGCTTATTTAAGAGAATATCTGTATTAATGGGATTCACCACATGTGCACAGTGTATTGTTCTCTCGTGCTTGTACAGAACACCATGCACACAAGAGCAAAATGGAGCATTTCCACCAACACTTGTCCGCCGTGCTGATGTTTCTACAACTTAAATGAAATAGGGGTGGCTGTATATGAAGGTGAAACACGGCTAACCTAAGGATATCTGTTTATTAATTGCCGGAAGATAGACTTAGAGGCCAACATGTTGAAGTGATCTTTATAAGCTTTACTAAACAATGCAGAAGTTGTCTCACATTGATGGAGGAGTCAAATGGTGGTTCTCAAAGAAATGTTGTAAAATCATCCTTATAAACAATAAAAAAAATTCCTTCAAATCGTTTAGCTCAGGGAAGGAAAAGCATCAGAACCTTTAAACACAGGAGTATGCTTAAACCACGAAACTTCTTCATTAATCATGATTTATGAAGATTGATTCAATTTGATTTGCTTTATTATTGTCACATGTATTGGGATACATTGAAAAGTATTATTTCTTGCATACTATATAGACAAAGCAAACCATTCATACAGCACACAGGGCAGAAGGAAAGAAGAGGGTGCAGAATATAATGTTACAAGTCATAGCTAGGGTGTAGACAAAGATCAACTTAATATAAATTAGGTTCATTCGAAAGTCTGATGGTAGCAGGGAAGAAGCTGTCCTTGAGTGGGTCACTATGTGACCTCAGATCTTTGTATTTCTTTACCAATGGAAGAAAGAGAAAGAGAATGGCTGGAATTTTATGTCCATGGCTCACAACAGCATTCTCCATTGGCCTCTGCCGGGATTCTACAAGCCTCTGACGGGCAAAGCTGTACAATTCCAGCAAATATGTCCATGACGCCTGGGGTCCTTAATGATGCTAGTTGCATTTCCGAGGCAGCGGGAAGTGTAGAATGGATAGGAGGCTAGTTTGCGTGATGGATTGGGCTACATTCACAAATGTGGAAAAGTGTGAGGTAATTCACTTGGCAGGAATAACAAATGTGTAGAGTATAGGGCTAATGGTAGGACTCTTAATAGTGTTGATGAACAGAGGGATCTTGGTGTATGTGTGCATAGATCCCTGAAAGTTGGCAATCAAGTCGATAAGGTTGTTAAGAAGGCGTACGGAGTCTTAGCTTTTATTGGTAGGGGGATTGAATTTCGGAGCCGCAACGTCATGTTGCAACTGTACAAAACTCTAGTGCGGCCGCACTTGGAGTATTGTGTGCAGTTCTGGTCCCCACATTATAAGAAAGATGTGGAGGCATTGGAGAGGGTACAGAGGAGGTTTACCAGGATGTTGCCTGGTATGGAGGGCAGGTCTTATGAAGAGAGGCTGAGGGATTTGAGGTTGTTTTCGTTAGAAAGAAGGCGGCTAAGAGGAGACCTTATTGAAACATATAAGATGATTAGAGGTTTAGATAGGGTGGACAGTGATAGCCTTTTTCCTAGGATGGAGAAAGCTAGCACGAGGGGACATAGCTTTAAATTAAGGGGTGGTAGTTATAGGACGGATGTCAGAGGTAGGTTCTTTACCCAGAGGGTGGTAAGGGTATGGAATGCCCTGCCTGCTGCAGTTGTAGATGCGCCAAGTTTGGTGGCGTTTAAGAGGTTAGTAGATAAGTTTATGGATGAAAAGGGAATGGTTTAGGTTAGAGGGTCATTGCTTTTTCCTAATTGGTCGGCGCAACATTGAGGGCCGAAGGGCCTGTTCTGCGCTGTAATGCTCTATGTTCTATGTTCCTTGTGGTTTCTTGCAATCTTGCCGAATATAACCATTAGGCAGCACAGTGCAAGTATGGGTGATAATTCTTTAGTTAATTAAGGGAGACTTCATTCTTGCATCCTTGCAGTAATATATGATCGACTGTTCTTGATTTGAAAATTCATATCCTTATTTCTATGGTCTTGCCCCTTTACTATCTCTGTCATCACCTCCAGCCCCACAACAACCCTTTGAAATATCTGCATTCTTCCAATCCTACTTCCTGAATGTCCCAGATTTTTAATTGTTCCAACAATAGTGGCCTTATCTTCAGCTGCCCTAAATCCCATGCTCCAAAACTCCCTCCCTAACGAAGAAGGACTCGAAATGTTAACTCTGCTTCTCTCTTCACAGATGCTACCAGACCTGCTGAGATTATCCAACATTTTCTGTTTTAATCTAAATCTCTTTCTTTAAGGCAATCTTCAAAGCCTATGCCTGGAATTCTCCAGTTGTTCTCGTTAAGGGGGATTCTCTGGCCCCGCTGTAGGGAATAGGGATTTGGCTGAGCGTCAAATTCTCCATCCTCGTTTGGAGTGGCAGCAAGGTGTGAGCGGATGGAAAATTCCGGTCTTCTGACCAAGCCTCTGGACATGTGTGACCTGTCGCTACCTGATGTGTCTCAGTGTCTAATTTTGCTCAGTAACATTTTCATTAAAGTGCCTGAAGTATCTTATTGCATTAATGGTGGTAGTTTCATCTCAGTTGTTGTTGAGACCACTTCCCATTATAGGTTCAACGTTACTTTTTGTTTTGGATGCCTCACAGCGCCAGGGACCTGGGTTCAATTCCCAGCTCGGGTCACTGTCTGTGAGGAATGTGCACCTTCTCCCCATGTCGGCGGGGGTTTCCTCCAGTTGCTCCCACACTCAATGGGTTAGGTGGATTAACTTGACCCAAAGGGGCGAATTTTCCCAGTCTGCTCGCCACAGGAATTGTAGCTGAGAGTGGGAACCATGCAAATGTTCATTGACCTCGGGCAGGATTTATTGGCCTTAGTGGGAGGGTGGTCAGAAGAGCCAAGGAGATTATTAGGGTAAATAGATGGGGTTACAGGGGATAGGGAGGGGTGGGATTGTGGTTGGTGCAGATGGGCTTAATAGCCTCCTTCTGCTCTGTAGGGATTCTATGATTCTACGAAGCTTTGACAAAGGATCATCCGGACTCGAAACATCAGTTCTTTCCTCTCCTTAAAGGTGCTGCCAGACCTGCTGAGATTTTCCAGCGTTTTCTTGCATTGTTCTAAAGCTTCCTATTTCCTTCTGCAATATGCATTGCGGCAGGTCTCTGTTACTGTTTGAGGGGACATTCCCCTCAGGCACCTCTGCTGGACAGCTGCCAATCTCCACACGTAGTCCTGAAGGGAGAAATCTTCCCAGGAAACACGTGTTTGTATTTCTTGTGAGTGAATGCAAGATGGCTGGTTGCTCTTCTTTACGTAGCAGTCCTGGGATAGGGACTAGCGGCTAACGGAGGGAGGGCTGAGGTCCCCTGTCACACAATATCCCCGCCCCGCCGTCCATGCAGGTAATTCATGGCTGTTGACCCATGATTTTCTCTGCAATACGATATTCTTTTTGTCAAGCAGAAGGGGCTTGCTTGGAAGTTAATAACTCTTGGTGCTCTGGACACACCTACACTCCCCTCCCCCCTGCACCAAACACACCCAACCAAATTATATATGTCTGACTGACATAGCTGGTACTTCACGTTGGGTCTGTGTTACACTTACAATAACACAGTCTTTCATACTATTGATGAATATAATACTGCTCACTGATCTTACGATGGGAATTTAGGCTGCAATTTTCCAGTTTCGGACACCCCCTTGCCAGCCAGAATGGAGAATTTGGTGCATGGCCAAATCTCCGTTCACGCTGCGGGACTGGAAAACCCCAGTTGCGGGTAAGGGCAGAGAATTAAAAATTTATTAGTGTCACAAGTAGGCTTACATTAACACTGCAATGAATTTACTGTGAAAATCCCCTAGTCGCCACACTCCGCTGCCTGTTCGGGTACACTGAGGGAGAATTTAGCATTGGCACAATGCATCTAAACAGCGCATCTTTGGACAGTGGGAGGAAACCTGGGTTCAATTCTGGTCTCGGGTCAATTGTCTGTATGCACATTCTCCCTGTATCTGTGCGGGTTTCCTCTGGGTGCTCCGGTTTCCTCCAACAGTCAAAAGATGTGCAGGTTGAATGCTAAATTGCCCCTGGTATTGCTGGAATTAGCAGGGTAAATATGTGGGGTTATGGGAACAGGGCGGAATTGTGGTCAGTGCAGCTTTGATGGGTCGAGTGGCTTTTTTTTCTCTATAGGGATTCTATGATCTGTGATTTCTAAACACATGCGTGGCCCAATGCACCTAACCAGGACGCCTTTTGGACTGTGGGAGGAAATCGGAGCACCCAGAGCAAACCCACGCAGACACGGGGAGAACATGCAGACTCTGCACAGACAGTGACCTGAGTCCCTGGCACCACGAGGCGGCAGTGCTAATCACTGTGCCACTCTTCGGCCTGTTTAGAATGAATACAATGTACAGACTGAAAGTTAATTGTTTCCTTTGATGGTGTGAATGTGCAAGAACATTTTCCTTTTCAAGTTATTATTCCATGCCAGGGATCTTGCAGGTATTAAAGAACAAGTCCCTCGCCACTTGTAAATTCCATTAGTGTAGAGGTAACTCAACCCTGCTGTTTGGGATCAATCGACATTCCTTATCGTTTTGAGATATGAACTGCAGGAGCTATTGAAGCATTCCAAAGTCATTATTAGGACTGAGGGAGCATTGATAAGCATACAGCACTCCACGTAGCAGGCCAGCATCTGCTAATTGACAGCAATTCTGCAGGTTACAACACGATCTGAAGCCTAGAAAATTTAGTACGCAATTTGCAGTAACTTGTGTATTTTTGAGAGTCAGAATGCATACTGATCATATTCAACACGCTTTGTGACATCGATAGGTATTAGAGACTCAATATGTTTTTAAGAAATTCAGTTTCAATCATTATTTACCCCAGTGCTCATGTAGATTTGAGAAATTACGAAGGGTCGTGAATGTAGTCCAGTTCATCATACAGACCAGCCTCCCATCCATCGACCCTGCCTACACTTCCAGCTTGGAAAAGCAGCCAGCATAATCGAGGACCCCACTCATCCCGGACATTCTCTCTTCCACCAATGGGAAAAAGATACAAAAGTCTGAGATCACGTGCCAACCGACTCAAGAGGTGGCGCAGTGGTTAGCACTGCTGGCTCACAGTGCCAGGGATCTGGGTTCAATTCCTGGCTTGGGTCACTGTCTGAGCAGAGTCTGCACGTTCTCCCCATGTCTGCGTGGGTTTCCTCCCACAGTCCGAAAGATGCGCTGATTAGGTACATTGGCCGTGCTAAATTTTCTCTCAGTGTACCCAAACAGACACCAGAGCGCAGTGACTAAGGGATTTTCACAGTAATTTCATTGCAGTGTTAATGTAAACCTACTTGCGACAAATAAATTAACTTTAACTTCAGAGGGATACGGACTGCGTAGAAATAAAAGGTTTTTGTTTTGGAAGGTGGTGTGTTTTGGCACAGGCCTGATGGGCCCAAAGGGCCTTTTCCTGTTCTAGAATGTTCTTTCTTTCTTTCGAAGATGTCAGCTTTTAGATCAGAGTGAGGTCTGGTTTACCTTCTTAGGTAGATGAAAAATGTCCCACGACACTATTTGGAAGAAGAGAAAGGGGGAGTTCTCCTGATGTTTTGCCAATATTTATCCCTCAACCAACATCCCAAAATCAGACAATGTGATCATTATCGATTTGTTCTTCGGGGAGTTTGCTATGTGCAAATTGGCTGCCATGTTTCTCACACTGATTATGGTCAGGATTTTCCAGTCCGGCCTGCCGCTGGAATTTTCCAGTCCCATTGAACGTCAATGGTCTTCTAGCTGGCTCGTCCAACCGTTACAGCGGGTCTGGAAAATCCCAGCCTATTCTCCAAAAGTACTTAATTGGCCATTAAGGATGCTATTTAAATCCAAGATTTTCTTTCTTTCATTTACAAGGTACTCGGTATAGGTTGGTTAAATAGGTTACTTGACTGAAACTGGATGTAAAGAGGATGTTTCCACTAGTAGGAAAAACTAGAACCAGAGGGCACAACCTCAGGCTAAAGGGATGATCCTTTAAAACAGAGATGAGGAGGAATTTCTTCAGCCAGAGGATGGTGAATGTGTGGATCTCTTTGCCATAGAAGGCTATGGAGGCCAGGTCATCGAGTGTCTTTAAGACAGAGATAGATAGGTTCTTGATTAATAAGGGGATCAGGGGTTATGGGGAAAAGTTAGGAGAATGGGGTTGAGAAAAATATCAGCCATGATTGAATGGCAGAGCAGACTCGAAGGTCTAATTCTGCTCCTATGTCTAATGGTCTTATGGCTTCATTGCCATTCTCCCCACTCCTGATTCAGATTAATACCTCTATTAAAAGAGCAGAGAGAAGAATCATAGAGTCTTACAGTGCAGAAGGAGCCCCATCAACTCTGCACTGACCACAATCCCACCTAGGCCTACCCCCATAACCCCATGCATTTACCCTAGCTAATCCCCCAACACTAAGAGTCAATTTACGATGGCCAATCCACCTAACCTACACATCTTTGGACAGTGGGAGGAAACCCAAGCACCCAGAGGAAACCCATGCAGACACAGGGAGAACATGCAAACTCCACAGAGGCAGTAACCCAAAGGCTGAAATTGAACCCGGTTCCCCGGTGCTGTGAGGCAGCAGTGCTAACTTGTTGGAGGGTGGCACACAGTGACAGTGATTAACACTGCTGCCTCCCAGCTCCAGGGGCCTGGGTTCAATTCCCGGCTTGGTTCGCTGTCTTTTTGGAGTTTGCATGTTCTCCCCATGTCTGTGTGGGTTTCCTCTACGTGCTTCAGTTTTTTTCCCCACAAAGATGTGTGGGTTAGGTTGATTGGCCATATTAAATTGATCCTTAGTGTCCCACGATGCGTAGGTTAGAGGGATAAGCATATGTGACGTTACAGGAATAGGATCAGGACGGGATAGTTGTCAGTGCAGACTTGATGGGCCAAATGACCTCTTTTTCATTGTAGGGATTCTATGAACAACTGTGCTACCCTCCAACAAGTGAGTTCTTTGTGTATATACTGGTCTGGAAAATTTAAAGTTTATTTATTGGTCGCAATTAAGGCTTACATTAATACTGCAATGAAGTGACTGTGAAATTCCCCTAGTTGCTGACACCTGTCTATGAGGCTTTTTAAAAAATCATTTAAAATCCTCCGTCGAAAAAAGTCCTGTGGGATTGAGGTAAATAATGGATAAAGCTGGTCTCGGCGAGGCTCAGTGTGAATCTCTTTAACACAGGGACGAGGGACGTGAACTTTTTATTTGACTGTTGCTGCAGTGACTGTTTGGTTTGCTCATTAATCTGGGGTTCAGCCACACACAAAAAAAGGCTCTTCCTTTGAGCAATGAGCTGGGAGTCATCTCAGTGGCGAGACATTCTACTACACTGCGCTTCCTGCTTTGGCTAAGTACAGACGAGAAAGTTCGGAGCCCATTATACAATGTGGCTTTGCTGATCACAATACAGCGGTTTTCAATGTTTCATTGGAAAACCACAAGCTCCCATCTCAGGGAAAGATTTCTACTTTGCGATATCCTCCTCTTGGTTTGAATATAAAACTCCAGACTCTGAGTTGAATGACAGACCCTTATATATTTTTTTTGAAAGACTTATTTTAGCCTGATTCTAAGTCAGGGGCGAGTAATACAATAGTACCTTCATCACACAACAGAAAAATGCTTGTGTTTAAAAGACTTCTCTTTTTTTGAGTAAGGTAGAGCAAGCACAAAATATTTAACCAAAGGCAAATGGTGATCGGGAAGGTAGATTTGGATTTGGTGTCTTTGTATCCGAGTTTTGTATGTGATGCCATTTCTGGTGCTAATTTCCATTAATCCCTCCAAATGTCAGTGCAAAGGGGCTCAAACAATATGGACATATGTGTTACAAAGAATAACGACAGTCGTGATTTATATTTACAACATAAGATGCTCAGGTGGCAGACTATGTTGCACGAGTGAAAGAATAAAGCAGTCATGGATTTCCACTGCTAGGAATAAAGGCAGAGTGCAGTAATGTGATTACGGTAATGATCAACAAGTCATAGTCTGTCGCTTTTGTTAGCAGTAATTAACTTCTCGGAATGGCACAGGCAGCTTTTTCTGTGTTCTCCCTATGTGCATCAGATGGCCATGCTTTTGTGTTGTAGTCTTCCATTTTCCCCGCAGGGACCACATCCCTTCAAGTGCATGACTAAATGAATTCATTGCTGGAACAAAGGGAATAGAGATTGATATCTTTTGTTTAGGACATTCAATACCATATACCCGAGTCAATTACTTAAGCTGTTTCTGTCAGTCCCATTACTGCTCCTATTGAGGCATGTTTTAATGCTGGATCATTCGCTTCCCAAGAATGTAGTGGAACAGATTAGAGGTTTTAATGAGAAGGTTTCTATTGGGTATGCCTCTTCTCCCACCCCCTTATCATAGCAGAATTTAGCAATCATACATAGGAAGGGGCTAAACCTAATCTTGCATGAACTGATCAAAGGCAGCAGGGGGTCTGCAGGAGGACTCTGTGACTTCTTATAAGCAGGGGACATATGCATATAGCTTTCTGTCACGGTTATCTTATCAGCTGTTACATATCTGCTGAGAATCCACAAACACCAGGAGAGATTTATGAAAGGAAACGGCTTATTGGTATTCATTTGCTTGGGACATTTAAGTACCTGTATATATGACTTTAAACATTACTGCCATAATGTCCAATATTGGCACCCCCACCGCATTACTGCTTTGCTTAGCTGGTCAACTTTTCACATGCTTCAGGACAGTGTTCAGCTACAATCTAAAATGAACGCAAGAGGGATGTGTAAACTGAGTGCTTTCTGGCATTGTTAATCATAGAATCCCTCCAGTACAGAAGAAGGCCATTTAGGGTGGCATGGTGATTAGCACTGTTGTCTCACAGTGCCAGGGACCTGAGTTCGATTCCCGGCTCGGATCACGGTCTGTGTGGAGTTTGCACATTCTCCCTGTGTCTGCGTGGGTTTCCTCCGGGTGCTCCGCTTTCCTCCCGCCATCCAAAGATGTGCAGGTTAGGTGGATTGGCCATGCTAAATTAATCCTAGTGTCAGTGGACTAGCTAGGGTAAAATACGTGGGCTAAAATAAATCTTTCAAAAAAAAATATATATAAGGGTCTGTCATTCAACGCAGCGTCTGGAGTTTTATATTTAAACCAAGAGGAGAATTGAAAAAGAAATCTTTCCCTGAGATGGAAGCTTGTGGTTTTTCAATGAAACATTGAAAACGTGGGAATAGGGCCTGGGTGGGATTGTGGTCAGTGCAGACTCGGATGACCGAATGGCCTCCTTCTGCACTGTAGGAATTTTTTGATTCTACGATTTGGCCCATCTGATGTCTGATATTAGTGGAATCTCAATACAGAGGGATAGAGCCAGCTTTGGTCCTTAAATTCATAGAATTATAAAATCCCTACAATGCAGAAAGAGGCCATTTGGCCCATTGGATCTGCACTGTCTACAATCCCAGCCAGGCCCTATCCCCATCATCCCATGCACTTACCCCCCCCCCCCCCGACACTAAGGAGCAATTTAGCACAAAGATGCGCACATCTTTTGGACTGAGAGAGGAAAGCGGAGCACTTGGAGCAAGACCATGCAGACATGGGGAGAATGTGCAAACTCCACACACAGTGATCCAAGTTGGGAATCGAACCCAGAACCCTGGTGCTGTGAGGCAGATATCTAACCACTACGCCAATGTACCACTGTAGATATAAATGTGTCAGCAAGTTTTGGGGCAACATGGTGATTAGCACTGCTATCTCACAGCACCAAACACCCAGGTTCGATTCCTGGCTTGGATCAAAAGTCCTACCGAAGCCTGAGCTTTCATACCAACTGACTCAAAAAAATCTTCTTCTCCGCTGCTATCAGATTTTTGAATGGACCTAATTGATCTCAGTCGATCTTTCTCTACACCCTAGCTATAACTAACACTACACTCTCTTCTTTCCTTCCTTATGAAAGGTATGCCTTTTCTGTGCAGCGCACAAGAAACAATACTTTTCACTGTATACAAATATATGTCACAATAATAAATCAAATCAAATAAGGAGGGTGGCAACTAGGGTATTTTCACAGTAACTTCATTGCATTGTTAATGTATCCTACCTGTGGCACTAATAAAATGAACTTTAAAGACTTTGAGTTATGAATTACAGTTTCCCGGATATTTCCCTTAACAAACCAACAAAGTTCTCAGTGGTCTGTTTATCCCAATACACAAGTTGCTGTGCATCAGCTGCACATGGTTAACATTAACAACACCCAACACTCTAAAGCTAATTAGCTGCGTGGAATGCTATGAGCCATTCTGATATGGTGTGGTGCTATAAATAATGTACATTTTTACATGCAAAGCACCAGTATTCCATCATATTGCAGAGTATATTGTCATAGAATCATAGAATGCCTACATTGCAGAAGGAGGCCATTTGGCCCATCAATCACAATCCCATCCTATTCCCATAACCTGGCTCGGATAACTGTCTGTTTAGAGTTTGCACACCATCGCTGTGTCTGCGTGGGTTTCCTCCTGATGTTCTACTTTCATCCCACAGTCCGAACGATGTGCTTGTTAGGTGCATTGACTCGAACAGGCACCGGAGTGTGGCAATGAGGGGATTTCACAGTAATTTCATTGCACTGTTAATGCAAACCTTGCTTGTGACTAAAAAAAAATCTTTACTTTATTTACCCTGGTTAATCTTCTGACACAAAAGGAGCAAGTTAGCATGGTTAATCCATCTAACCCACACATCTTTGGAATGTGGGAGGAAACCAGAGTAAACCCATGCAGACACAGGGAGAATGTGCAGACTTCACGCAGACAGCGACCCAAGCTGGGAGTTGAACCCAGGTCTCTGGTGCTAAGAGACAGCAGTGTTAACCACTGTGCCACCGTGCCGTCCAGGTTACCAGCTATAGTGTGAAGTTATTTAACACCACAAAACCTCTGAAGTGGAATCTCCCATCATTCTTATACAGCTCCACCAAATCTGACAATTATCGTGATTCTGAAATTGTTAGTAAATTAACATTGATTAGCCAGACCTCCTTTATTTGTTCTTTTGTTTTCAGTCTGTAAATAAGAGAGAATGACCCCGTGATTTTTATCATTGTAAGCAATTATTTTGGTTAAATTATTGCGGCGACCGAGAAGGTGCAGAGATAGCTCTGTTACGTTACAAGATAAAGCATTAATCATCAAATACAGCATTATCTCCCTCTCTCTCGGCAATCCCTGAGGAAAATGTCAATGTTTCACTGGATTTAACCAAATTCCTAACACGTGCATCCATTGGAGAGAAAGGAACACACAATACTGATATATTATCTTATAGCATCGAGTGAACAATCAGAATCATTTGTCACCAACCATTTGTGGGATGCTTGGAGTTTGGTTTAAATATGTTGAAATTAAAGAGGCAAACATTTTCAGAGTGGTTTTACACCATCTCCCAGACAGCCAATGTCACATCGAGACATTGGTAGAACTGTGGCAAGTTAGGTACTGTATTTTTACTGATTAATATAGATATATTCATTCAGCGTGTTTTTGTTCATTCATTCACAGGGAATGGGTGTCGCTGGCTGGCCAGCATTTATTGCCCATCTCTAGTTGCCCAAGGGCAGTTAAGAGTCAACCATGTTGCTGTGGCTCTGGAGTCACATAGGCCAGACCAGGTAAGGATGGCAGATTTCCTTCCCTGAAGGGCATTAGTGAGCCAGATGGGTTTTTACGACAATAGTTTCATGGTCATCAGATTTTTAAGATGGGATTTTTCCGGCCACACTCGCCCCAAGGCCGGAAAGTCCCACTCGGGTCAACAGGTTTGCATGGTCCACCTCCATAATTCCCCCACCTCCCAAAGCCACCCATCCCCCCATGCCCCCACCCCGCATGGCTCTCCCCATTCCTGTGGTGGGGAATTGGGGAGTTCCCAATTCCCCACCACAGGAATTGTGGGCAGGACAGGAACATTATGTCCTAAATTCCTGATTTTTATTGAATTCAAAAACTTCACCAATTGCCATGGTGGGATTTGAACCCAAGTCCTCAGATGTTTACACAGTCTCTGGATTTCTAGCTCAGTGACAATACCACTGCACCATTGCCTCCCCTGCACTGCACCACTATTTCCCTGTGTAATGGAAGGACAGAGCATGAAGAAGGGTTGGCATAATGGCACAGTGATTAGCACTGCTACCTCACAGCGCCAGAGGCCCGGGTTTGATTCCTGGCTTGAATCACTGTCTGTGTGGAGTTTGCATGTTCTCCTCATGTCTGTGTGGGCTTCCTCCAGTTTCCTCCCACATTCTGAAAGACGTGCTGGCTAGATGCATTGACCATACTAAATTCTCCCTCAGTGTACCCAAACAGGTGCCACAGTCTGGGGGATTTTCACAGCAACTTCACTGCAGTGTTAAGTAAGCCTACTTGTGACAATAATAAATAAGTGAAACATGAGGCTAAGAGGGAATTTAACATGGCGGGTGGTAAAATATTGAAGAAAGATCATTTTGTAAATAGAAAAAAGAATGTTTGTGGTGGTTTGGGGTTATTGTTAAGCAGCTGCCAGTTTGAAGAATTATCACCATGAGTTTTGAGACGGGTTGGGAGAAATCTCAGTGCAAAAAGGTTGTAGGGCCCGAAATGCATTGCCTGAGGAAACGCTTTTAAGTTTAAACATTATTTATTAGTCACAAGTAGGTTTACAATGCAATTAAGTTACTGTGAAAATCCGAATTGCCACCCTCTGGCACCTGTTTGGGTACACGGAGGGAGAATTTAGCACAGTCGATGCACTTAACCCACACATCTTTGGAGTGTGGGAGGAAACCCACACAGACACGGAGAGAACGTGCAGCCTCCACACAGACAGTGACCCAAGCTGGGAATTAAACCCAGGTCCCTGGTGCTGTGAGGCAGCAGTGCTAACTACTGTGCCACTCTGAAGAAGAGACCACTGTATCCTTTAAGGATAACCTGGATAAAAATCTCCAAGTGGGGGTGAGGGCAGAATTCTGTGGAACGAGGCACTGGGATTTGAGATCTGGGGAACGTGGCGAAGAACTGGCACAGGCTTGCTGGCCTGAATGGCCTCATTCTGCCCTGCAACTTTAAAAGGCACGTGTGATTATTCAGAATTCATCATTAACTTTTGCGATTACGTAGTGTGTTTGGATAAGGATGTAAGTGAGACTAAATTAGTGATTGGAGCTCTGTGACAGGACATAATGAATTGTAAAGTAATTATGTAATGTGCTTTAAAGCTCTGCTTAGCCTGAGGCAATTTTAGTTCCCTCTTATGGTAATAGTTTGTCATCTTTAAGTACAGAGCAAAGACACTAATGAGGTCAGCAAAGGTGAAAGGAATCCATTCGCAAGAAGCAACCCTGTTATCCCTAGGGAAGGGGAGAACTGCAGCTTGCTTTAGATCCAAGTGTTTGAGGTAGGGTCAGCAGACTGCTACTGGTAGATTTCAATCACATTCAGGAATCTTCCCATGAGAAGTTGTACCTGTGGCTTATTTTACACATAGATGCAAGCTGCACTATTCATTTGCCCAAGATGTCACCCAACAATGTACCACCAAGAGAGAACCTGATTCTCTTCCTGCAGGATGGTATGGTTATTCTCAATCTTCACTGCCATTGAGAGAGTTAGCAAGGTGAAAAGCACTCCAAATCCTTCTCAGAGCCATGGAATCCTTACAGAGCTGATAAAAGGCCATTTGGCCCATTGAGTCTGCTGAAAGAGCATCCCACCAGGCCTTCCCTGCCCTATGCCAGTAGCCCCACATATTCACCACGGCCAATTCACCTAATCTACACATCTTTGGAAACCCATGCAAGACCCTTCCCTTGTGAGAAGGTGCAAAGGCAAGCCTAATCATAGTCTGTGATGTTCACATATCCACCCTTACCAGTGGGCAGGAGTGGATACATCCAGCGAAGACTTTGCCACCTTGAGTCTGGGCTGTCAGGGTAAACTATTATTCAACATATTATTGGATTTGAGGTTATCAAACTCAGCGTGGTGTGACTAGGAGGATTTAAATCGGAGCCTTCCTAATCCATATGATTTCATAACTCATTTATTTTTCTTTAATTTATTCTTGGAATGTGAACATTGCATGTCAACATCTATTGCTTTTAGGAAGCTGGTGTGAGTCACTAGCCCAATGCAATCTATGTGGTGAAGACTTTCTGACACTGTTGAATGAGTTACAAGATTTGGATCTTATTAATAATAATTTCATCAATAATTAAAATACAAACTCTTCTCAACATTTTACCTGAGCCTCAGCGGACCTCACTCATGCTGGCAATGATCTAGTGGTATTAATGCAAGTATATTAATCCAGAAACTCAACTAATGTTCTGGGAACCAGAGTTCGAATCCTGTCACAGCAGATGGAGGAATTTGAATTAAATAAAAACTGATGAATGTGAAACCATTGTTGATTGTTGGAAAAACCCATCTGGTTCACTAGGATCATAGAATCTCTACAGTGCGGAAGGAAGCCATTTGGCCCATCAAGTTTGCGCCGACAACAATCACACCCAAATCTAAAACCTCATTTATTTGCCCTATTGATGCCCCTAACACTAAGAGGCAATTTATTATGACCAATCAGCCTAACCCTCTCATCTTTGGACTGTGGGAAGAAACTGTATTACCTGGAGGAAATCCACACAGATATGGGAGAATGTGCTGACTCCACACAAACAGTAGGAATTGAACCCGGATCCCTGCACTGTGAAACATAGTGCTAAGCACTGTGCCACCCCTAACATCCTACAGGGAAAGAAATCTACACTTTCCTTTCCTTTTGTTTGAATGGTGTGCTTTGTCTGCATAGAGCGCAAAAAACAATACTTTTCAGTGTATGTTAATACATGTGACCATAATAAATCAAATCAACTCAACTCACTAATCTCTTTTGAATCACTTCCAACACAATTACATCTTTCCTTAGATAAGGAGACCAAAACCACACACAGTATTCAAGGTGTGGGCCAGAATTCTCTGGTCTAATGTGCCCCGCTACTGCTATCAGTGAGAAAGGAAAATTGGGTGCTCGGCCCAATCCCCATTCACTGCAGTGGGACTGGAAAATCTTGGCCACGGGTGAGATTGGAGAATTCCAGCCAGGATCTCACCGATGCCCTGTATAATTGAAACATAATATCCTTGCTTTTAGGTTCAATTCCTCTCAGAACAAAGGAAAGCATTCTATTTGTTTTCTTGATTGCTTGCTGCATCTGCATGCTAACGTTTTATAGCTCATGCATGAAGACACATCAAATCCCTCTGTACTTCAGAACTCTGCAGTGTTCTCTGTTTAAGTAACGTTCTGCTTTTTCACTCATCCTCAGTGTGAAAAACTGCATACTTTCCCATACTATATTCCATTGGCCACGTTTCTGCCCATTCACTGACCCTACCTATATCCATCTGCAAATCTAATAGGCCTTTTACACTACATACTTTCCTGCCTATCCTTGTGAAGTCTGCAAATTTACCCACAATGTTTTGCTCCCCTCCTCTAAGTCATTGATATAAGTGGTAGCACGGTGGTTAGCGTTACTAGTTCACAGCAGCAGGGACCCAGGTTCGATTCCTGACTTGTTTCACTGTGGAGTTTGCATGTTCTCCTCATGTCTGCGTGGGTTTCCTCCTATTGCCCCAGTTTCCTCCCACACTCTGAAAGACACACTGGTTAGGTGCATTGACCCAAACAGGCGCCAGTCTGTGGCAACCAGGGAATTTCATAGTAACTTCATTGCAATGTTAATGTAAGCCTTACTTGTGACTAAATAAACTTTTACTTTACTTATCTGCATGGGGGGGTTCAGTTCAGGTTGTTGGTGATCTGGAAACCTAAAAACCTGAAGCTATCAACCCTTTCCACTTTGTCCCTGTTGATATAGACAAGATTATTTGGTAGCAAAAGCCACTAGCTTTAGGAGCGTTGCTCCTTCATCAGTGCTCCGAAAGCTAGTGGCGTTTGCTACCATGTAAACCTGTTGGACTTTAACCTGGTGCTGTGAGACTTCTTACTGTGTTTACCCCAGTCCAACACCACCATCTCCATATCATGACTCCCATTAATATCCAGACTAATGTCTTCACAAGGCAACCTGAGAAATATCTTCCCAATTCTTTGGGGTAAACATTCAACCAAAATGTGCCCATTTTGTGGGAGCAACTGAGGGACCCAAACTGTTCCCAAAAGATGTCTTCAACTCCCTTTGGGGATCAGGTCATTTTTCAATGGACCCTCGACACTATTTAAAATAGACATCTAGCTTAGCTCATAGATAATTCTCATTAAATAATTGGACACGGCTGGGCAGAACGCAGCCCTTCAGTCCAAAGATAGCCACAAAATGTTGGCTCATTTCACAATAAATAATTTTAATATTGACCTTGTGAAGCCAATGGCAGGAGCTCTATAACCGGAATTTTACCACAGGTCAGCATTCTTCTGAAGCCTTGGGCAGATGAGGCAATAGAATTCCAGTTTCATATAGGGAAATGCCTCAACAATTAGTCTAAATAACATCAACCAGACTGAAGACCCAACCTTGGGCTGCCTTCAGGCCTCCTTGTTGGGACATGCATTTCAGGGCCTGGAAATAAACCATCAGCCTAAAGGTATTTCCACCGCATCAGGTGTTGGCCAACTTTAATTTTGAAGTTCATATATTTGAAAGATATATTTCTGAACAGACAGAAAAATTTATTACTAATTGACTTCAAAGAAAAAAGGCAGAATATTTGAGACCACAATTACCTCTCGTGAATTTGTTACATTTTGCGTAATGACAGTCATGAGCAGTCCCTGATTATTAAGCAAATCACGTTGTTAAGTAAATGATCTTTATTATAATAACCATATCATTGCATCAATGCTTAAAGTATCAGTCATGGCAACTGCTCACACAAAACCCTTCATGTGGTCATTATAATTTCCCAAATAAAGTAAAACTGGAACATTCTCGCCATGTCTACTTTCCTCAGAAGACTAAGGAAATTTGGCATGTCAGCTATGACTCTCATCAACTTTTACAGATGCACCACTGAAAGCATTCTTTCAGGTTGTATCACAGCTTGGTATGGCTCCTGCTCTGTCCAAGACCGAAAAAGGCTACAAAAGATCGTGTGAAGCCCAGTCCATCAAGCAAACAAACCTCCCTTCTATTGACATTGTCTACACTTTCCATTACTTCCGAAAGGTAGCCAGCATAATCGAGGACCTCACACATCCTGGACATTCTCTCTTCCATCTGGAAAAAGATACGAAAGTCTGAGGTCTCATACCAACTGACTCAAGAACAGCTTCTTCTCTGCTGCTGTCAGACTTTTGAATGGACGTATCTCACATTCAGTTGCTCTTTTTCTACACCCTAGCTATGACTGTAACACTGCATTCTGCACCCTCTCCTCTCCTTCTCTATGAATGGTATGCTTTGTCTGTATAATATGCAAGAAGCAATACTTCTCACTGGATATTAATATATGTGGTAATAATAAATTAAATCAAAATTGTAAAGAGTTCCAAAGTCACCCCTTATTGCTGAACAAAAAGGGTAACCCCTCATTTCAACATAATGCCCCTTCATACTGCTGTCTATGGGAGCTTGCTGTGCATAAATTGGCTGCCATGTTTCCTACTCTATGGCAGTGATTGCACATCATTGGATGTTAAACATAATGAGACTAAAAGCATTTCCACCAGATCAAGTGTCCCCCAATAGCAATTTCGAAGCTCGTATTTAAAAGATATATTTTCTGAACAGACAGAAAAATGTATTACTTAATGACGACAAAGGAACATCATTAAGCCAGAAGCCCACTAGCCCAGTTGATCAAGATCCCATTGCAATCCGAGATAATCATCTTCACTGTCCACTATGCCACCAATCTTGGTGTCATCTGCAAACTTACTAACCATGTCTCCTACATTCTCATTCAAATAGTCAATATCTTCTCCCAAGGGAAGTCTAAAATTAGAGGGCATAGGTGAGAGGTGAGAGATACAAAAGGATCCCAAGGGATAATTTTTTCTCGCAGAGGGTCTGGAACAAGCTGCTAGAGGTGGTGGTAGAAGTGGGCACAATTTTATTTTTGAAAAAGCATTTACACAGTTACACAGGTAAAATGGGTATCGAAGGATATCGGCCAAATGCAGACAACTAGGACTAGCTTAGGGATTTAAAAAAGGCTGGCATAGCCAAGTGGGATGAAGGGCCTGTTTCCATGCTGTAAAAACTCTATGACTCTGATACTTTGGTACATGCTGAGATAATGAAAGAGCCATCACTGCTGGCCTAGCAATCAGATCCTTTTCCACTTGGGAAGGTACATAAAAGTAAGGAAATGGTTTGGAACAATCACTCCCTTGAGCTCAGCACGAAATATGTTGGGATCTGGTAGCAGTGCGTGCAAATCAAAAATTACCTGTTCACCTGTCAGTCCTTCCAGCCACACCTACCTGTCGGAACTTTGTTTGTTGCGTGCCAAGTTTTCACTTTCTACAAAGGTAAATAATGCCTGCTTTAATCGCAAATTCTGGGATAAGGCTCAGAAAAAGCGTACAGGTTAATCCAACTGCGATTTCCACATTAAAGCAAGTGTTTTTTTTAAGCCTCTCCTACAACAAAACGCTTAAAAAAAAGCCTTATGATTTTTCCGACATGCTAGAATTTGAGAGAAAAAAAAAATTGTGCCTCATTATTGCGATGTTTGTCTGCAGTGTGTTTATGAAAAAACAAATTTCTGAAGCAAATGATTGTTTTTTTGCGTCCCCTCCTAGGCTTTCAGGGAAAAGAACAAAGACCTTGTTGGCTTAAGTGGCAGGAACAATCCTATCTCTCGCTAATCAACCTCTTTCTTTTAAGTGAAGCAATCATCAATGAGGTGGAAAAGTGTCCCATTCCCAGCTGGAAAGTTGCAGTTACTCAAAAGAGGCCAGTGTGGATTCCGACAGTTCTCCACCTCTTGTTCCACTTAGTTTGTAGCCCAGAATATGTGGGGACTGCATCCCGCAGGGGTTATGCCCCCAACGCAGTTGAATAAGCAAGTGTCTGCATCTCCTCAGGACCCCAGAAAGGGACGCCATGACACCATCGAGGAACCATGATTTATGATCTGAGAAATCCACTGTCAATCCGAGCAGAGTTCAGAAAGTCAGGTTCTCAAATGCAAAATAAGATTCCCTCGATTCTCACCACAGGGTGGAAAACCCAGCCCCGTCTCCGCACACTCCTTCATCACCTCTCCAACAACTGACTTTTATCTTGAGTTAAATGAGAAAATGAAAACGGCGAAAACAGTCCCGCCACTCAACCACCTTTCAACTTAATAGAATTCCTGAGAGCAATTAGCAAGCACGTTTGGAGGGCCATCATCTGCTTCACTGCTCAGAGTCCTGACAGCGCAGAAGAGGCCATTCTGGCCATCGAGTCTGCACCATCTCTTTGCAGAATGTTTTACCCAGGGCCTCCCCCCACTCCCTGCCCTATCTCTAACACCACAATCCATCTAACCTACACATCTTTATACATTAAGAGGAAATTTACCATGCCCAATCCACTTAACCTGTTCATCTTTGGACAATAGGGAGCAATTTAGCACAGCCAATCCACCTAACCTATACATCTTTGGACACTAAGGGGCCATTTAGCATGGCCAATCCACCTAATCTGCACATCTTTGGACATTAAGAGGCAATTTAGCATGGCCAATTCATTTAAGTTGCACATCTTTGGTCACTAAGGAGCAACTTAATTTGGTCAATCCACCTAACCTGCAATTCTTTGGAGTGTGGGAGGAAACCAGAGCACCTAGGGGTAACTCACACAGACATGGGGAGAACATGCAGACTCCACAAGCACAGGCAGTCACCCAAGGAATCGAACCCGGGTCCTTGATGCTGCGAGGCAGCAGCGCTAATCACTGTGCCACTGTACCCGCCCACCTTGCTATTGGTTGGATTTGAAAGAATGGTTAAGAAAATAAAGTTGCGATTGAAGAACAAATAGTGGCAGAAGAAAGAAATTTCAAACAAGGGAAAGACTTCAGATTGCTCCCAGATCAGAGGCAGCAACAGTGAAACCCAAACCCCTTTGTGTGTCGTAGCAAGAGTGGCTGTGGGATTGTGTAAACAAATGACAAAATCTGATGCTGGGAATTGTACTCCTGGTTATCACCACATCTCATGGAAGGACATGATTGTGTGTTCACACAACTTCAATTAATCTCCTTTTAGACTGTCAGTAGTCAAAAAAAAATCAGGCCAAAACATAACTTTTGCCAGGAGACCCAATTGGGAAAAGGAACTTGGGTGTGTTTCCAGTCTGAGCGGCCCAGTAATGGCAATAGCAACTTCACAAGCTTTGGCTGTCTAAAAGTTTCCCTTTAGGGATCAGCAATTAAGTGGATTTTAAAACCCATTGCGATTGCATTCCCCTTCATGGTTTGCGCGATTTGCTGATGGTCCTTGTGCGTCAGCAGTACCTGCGGTTCCGAGGGAGTTGTCGCAGTGAAGTTGGGAAATCTTTATAAGTATTTGTTTGGAAATGTAGAACCGCGAGGTCTGTCTCCAAAAAAAAATTGCTGCAAAAAATTCTTACTCAGGTAACATGCACTCACTTGACTTATGCCAGGCATGCCATTGCCTTTAGAATTTACTCTGGGTTTTTACAGACCTGGCTTGCATTGTGTGCAGTTTTGGTCTCCTTTTCTGAGGAAGGATGTTCTTGCTCTCGAGGGAGTGCAGTGAAGGTTTACCAGGCTGATTCCGGGGATTGATGTATGAGGAGAGATTGTTTTTGCTGGAGCTTAGATGAATGAGGAAGGATCTCATCGAGGCTTATAAAATTCTAACAGGACTAGATAGGAGAGATGCAGGGAGGATGTTCCCGATGGTGGGGGGAGTCCACAACCAGGGGGGGTCACAGTCTGAGGATTCGGGGTAGACCATTTAGGACAGAAATGAGGAGACATTTCTTCACCCAGAGAGTGGCGAGCCTGTGGAATTCATTACCACAGGAAGTAGTTGATGCCAAAACATTGAATGTATTCAAGAGGTGGCTGGATATAGCACTTGGGATAAACAGGATGAAAGGTTATGGGGAGAAAGAAGGATCAGGCTATTGAGTTGAACAATCAGCCATGATTGTGATGAATGGCAGAACAGGCTCAAAGAGCCAAATGGCCTCCTCCTGCTCCAATCTTCTCTGTTTCTATGTATTGTATCTTCTCTATATAATGTTAACTGTAATGGCAGTTTGACGGAATGCAAAACATATTTTCGGAACGCAGCTTTCAAATGCTTGATAGAAGCCATCAAGATTCTTAAGATTCAAAGGAAGCTTTGAATGAGATAGAAGATGTTTCACTTGCAGGAGATAGGGCAGCATGATGATTAACTCTTGCTTCACAGCACAGGAAACCAGGTTCAATTCCAGCCTTGAGGGACCCTCTATGCAAACTACGCACATTCTCCCCGTGTCTGTGTGGAGTTGGTCCAGGTGTTCTGGTTTCCTCCCATAATCCTGGGATGTGGCATTAGGTGGATTGCCCATGCTAAATTGCCCTTTAATGTCCAAGGATGTGCAGGGTGGGTGGATTGGCCAAGCTAAATTGCCTCTTAGTGGTCATGGATGAGCAGGTTGGAGGAATTAGCAGGGTAAATATGTGGGATTGTGGGGAAAGGGCTTGGATTGGATGCGCTATCAGTGTTGTGGTGTAGACTTGATGGGCTGAATGGCCCCATCCTGCACTGTAGGGATTCTTTGATTCTAAGGAGCAGGAACACAAGGATCATTAACATCATGCCATTTTTCAATGCTTCATTAGTTCGATTCACCCCCTGCAGGATGGGCATCACCTGCTCCAGCCATAGTGCACCTCCTCTCTAAGAGTAGATTTCAGCAATGGGGGGGGAGGGAGGTGTGGGGGCGCTAGCTTTAAGTTCTGCTCATCAATCAGATAGTGGCTGGATTTCTTTGGTCTCACCTGCCCTGCTACGCGTTGCCATTGAGAATGGAGAATTTGGCACTCAGCTCAAATCTCTGTTCCCAGCAGCAGGACTGGAAAATCCCAGTCATGGGGAAAGTTGGAGAATCCAGCCCAGGCAACCAACAACATGGCTAACCCCATCTGGAAGTTGAAATCATATAAAAGTGCAAATTGGTTTGGCTTGCTTTCAATAGACATGAGTTCTTTGTGCATTGTGACCACCCCCACATACACCCCATCCCCTTCTGCATTTTGGGGATATCAAATTTAGCTCCCCAAACTCCTTTCCCATGATTAGCCTTCAACATTCAGGAATCAGTCTCTCAGTAGGCCTCCTTGAGATTCCTTTCAATAATTTGACATCTTTCCATCCTGCAATACAGGAAGCAAAATTGGACACGTTCCTCCACCTCTGGCCTTAGAAGATTTGTAGGCTCTGAGGAGAGACAATAACCTGGTGGTAATATTGCTAGACTTTAGCATATAGACTATTCAGAAACTCAACTGATGATCTGGGTTCGAATCCCTCCAAGGCAGATGGTGGAATTTGAATTCAATGAAAAAATCTCTGGAATTGATTTCAGGAAGCATAGAGGAGAACATGACTCTGTCTATGGCAATGGGGAGGAAGTAGAAATAGTTCGAGAGCTTAAAGATATTACATGTCCAGATCACTAACAACCTGGTCCCTCCCATGCTGACACTATAGTTAAGAAAGCCCACCAAAGCCTCCATCTTCTCAGAAGACTAAGAAAATTTAATATATCCACAATAACTCTCACTAACTTTGACAGATGCACCATAGAAAGCATTCTTTCTGGTTGTATCACAGTTTGGTATGGCTCCTGCTCTGCTCAACACTAGAAGAAATACAAACGATTGTGAATGTAGCCCAGTCCATCACGCAAATCAGCCTCCCATCCACTGACTCTGTCTACACTTCCCACCGCCTCAGAAAAGCAGCCAGCACAATTAAGGACATAGATGCAAGATAATTCCTAACAAATCCAACAGAGAATTCAAGAGAAACTTCTTTACCCAGCACTTGATTTTATTTGATTTGTTTTATTATTGCCATATGTGCGTGGGGTGCTTAATTATGCTGGCTGCTTTTCCAAGGCAGCAGGAAGTGTAGACAGAGCCAATGGATGGAAGCTTTGACAAAAGGTCATCTGGACTCAAAATGTCAGCTCATTTCTCTCTTCAAACAAACTACCACAAGAAATATTTGAGCAGAAATACACAGATACATTCAACAGCAAGCTAGATAGACAGCAAGAAACAGCAATGATTTTACCTCTGTCTTGATTCCATACACCACATTCTCACTTCCACCTAATCTCCTGATCTGTGCTCAGGGGCCTTAAATAGGTTAATTGTCTGTGGAGGTGTTATCTGAGCAGAATTACATTAGCCAGTTTAAAGGTTCCTGCAGGAACTAAGCTTGCTCAGATGGAGCAAGTAAACAGAATTCCTAATTAGAAGTTAATGAGTAGCCCTTTCTGCAATGGTGCATGACAAGTTCTCGCTGAACTGACAATGTTATAACCACGTGCTCATAACAATCTCCTTTTCATCAGATTGTCTGGATTTCTACACATTGTCTTATCTGTTTTGCTAAAGATTAGGGAATCTTTTTTTTGGCTTGGTATCTAAGAGGCTGGTGGTGCCTGGAACTCGCTGCAGGGGGAAGTAGTGGAAGACAGTGACATTTAAGGAGCATCTTGACAAATACATGAGTAGGATGGGAGTAGAAGGATCTGGTCCCCGGAAGGGTAGGGGGTTTTAGTTCAGTCGGGCAGCATGGTTGGTGCGGGCTTGGAGGGGCCGAAGGGCCCGTTCCTGTGCTGTAATTTTCTCTGTTCTTTGTTCTAGAGGGTATAGGTTTAAGGTGAGAGGGGAGAAACACAGAAGAGTCCAGAGGGATAATTTTTTCACACAGAGGGTGGTGAGTGTCTGGAACGAGCTACCAGAGGCAGTAGTAGAGGCAGGTCCAGTTTTGTCTTTTAAAATGCATTTAGAAAGTTACATGAATAAGGTAGGTATATACAATATAAGCCTAACACAGGCAATTGGGACTAGCTTAGTGATTATTAAAAAAAGACTGGCATAGACAAGTTGGTCCAAAGAGTTTGTTCCCATGCTGTATGACTCTAAATGAATATTAGGTAGAAGGTTAACTCCATCTTAACTGCCTGATGATATTAATCTGAATCCCAGCCATTTTATTATTCACCCATGGCATGTAGGCATCAGTGGCATGGCCAACATTTGTTGACCAACCTGAATTGCCCTTGAGAAGGTGATGGTGAGCTGCCTTCTTGAACCACTGCAGTCTATGTGGTGTAGGTACACCCTCAGTGCTGTTTGGGAAAGAGTTCCAGGATTTTGACCCAGCAACAGAGGCGCAACGATGATATAGTTCCAATACGGGCGGGTGTGTGGTGTGTAGGGTGAACTTGCAGCTGGTGATGTACCCACGCCCAGAGGGCAACACACCTCCCACTCCCCAACCTTCCGGGGACCCCGATTACCACCCCCTTTCACTGCAACGGGGTCAGGTCTCTATTGCTCTCTTAAAATGGGGAACTACTCCAAACCCTATGGCCGGAGAGGCTTGTAGGCCCGGAAAATTCAATCTCTTTCCCGCTAATAGCATTTAAATAATATTCTAAATTCTAAAGCCCCACCTTCCCGTTGATTTGCAGCAGGGAGTGGACTTCACTGGAAATCCAGTGCTGGCAGACGTTAGTTGGACATGAACCCTCGCGTGAATCTCCAACATTGCACCCCGTGTGATTTTCCTGGCCCACTGGGCTAAAAAATTAGTGCAGCGAGATGGGCTCATGTTTGAATCCCAATAACAGTATTAATCGCTTTGTGGCTTGTGATCTTCTGAGTACCCTTTGATTAAGTTACTGCTTTGTAATTCATTCCATAATTAGGTTTACCACCATTAAAGTTAAAATCTTATTTTTTAATGTGTAGTTAATGTTGTCTTTAGGAGCCAAACAAGATTCATGTAGTAGCAGGCAGTATGTTACAGTGAGGATAATTTGTGGTTTTTCCGTCGGCAAAGGAATTATAAATAGTCGCTTTATCTCTTTTGCTCCCTTGGCATTTCCTGACGGGTTCGTCCTAGCAACTGAGCATCTTCCAATACATTCCTCAAGGAACCGTCATGTCAACTATTCGAGATCAGAATAGTCACACTTCATTCTGCCCTCACTTTGGCTCAATTTACGAAGACAGTGACCCAAGTTGGGAATCGAACTCGGGTCCCTGGTGCTGTGGGACAGCGGTGCTAACCGCTGTATCACCGCGCCGCCTCTTAAATGAACTGCCTTCTGGGAAGGAGCTCTGGGCAGCGTCTGAAGAACAGCATCGGGTGTTCTCCGAGTCAGCTGTCCAATTTTTCTGCCTCAAAATGGACTAACTGATTGATCTTTAATTGGTATTTGTGGGAGCTTGCTGTGCGCCAAAATTGTCTACTCTTATTTGCCAGCAGAACAACAGTTGTTGCGACATTGCAAAGGCAAATTCCATCGCCGGATCAGCACCTTCTGAGAGTGTGAACCAACGATACCAAAAGGAAAATGGACTGGCATTGCAGGTAAATGATCTCACAAGGTTTACAGAGAATGGAACTGACTAGGTTGCTCTAGAGAGAGCCGCCGTGGATGTCAGCACAGATTCGCTGATCTAACTGAATGTTCGAGGGGCTGAATGTTCCTGCCTCTACATTTCCTCTTTCGATAGTATGGTCCGTGGAATAACAGCTTCTAGAGTTCTTCTTGGTGGAACCAATCTCAGAAATCCAGTGCGGATAGAAATCGAGTATAAATTCAGCAGGTTGCTCGAATCCCTTTTGCTGACTTAGGACAAAAGACCTCGCCTTTCTTGTTAGCTGGGCAGCGCTGGGTGCAGAGTTGGCTCCGAGCTGTTTCAGGCCAAATTTGGCGCAGCTGAAATTCCCCACCTTTCGGACAGTAATCATGTTCTGCTCCTTCATCGCCCTTTCGAACTCGACATTGTCACAAAAGCTTAAAGCCAAGCCTGTCCCCATTGTCATCGGAGTGGTCCAACCCATTCCTGACAGCTTTGAACAAGGGGAAACCTTACAGGGCCAGATAAGCCCACAGTAGTGTTAAGCGCCTCATTAATGGGAATGGAGACTCGCTTATAGCCCACTGCCTCCCTGGTTTTTGGGAAAATGGTGTCCTGTTCTCTTCCAGGGTCATCTTACCTCCAGCTTCGCCTCCTTTGCGGGTTGGGAAAATCCATCCCTTGGTTTGATGGGGGACCATTTTCTCCTCCTATCTCTTGCTCAGCGAGGATTGGCTCATCCACGGATTCTCTGGCGTTGGAGGTTAGCTAGGCCACTCCCTTGAAACTTACACTCATTTGTGTGAAGGTTTGGTCTTCACATGAGTCCTGTCTGTGGAACCCTGGGGCTGTCTAGTGTTGCTGGAAGACAGATATTGGAGTGACTCCAGGACTCTGTTTGTGCAGCTGCGCACTCCTGGGCCTGGTCCACGATGAATTACGATAGACTTTGTATCCACTCAACAGCCAATCAGCCTTACTCCCATCTGCACAAAGTCCCCTTGTCCGAGGGAAACACAAGACTCTGAGGGAATGGATCTTAAAACAAAAACACTTCAACAATTGTCTGCAAACATTGATTTAGTGATGCTGAAGGATCATTACATTACTTCCTACCCAACGGAGAGAGCCTTTGTTTTTTATATTAAAAGTGATAGCTGGTCACTCCTGATATTGTGGAATCCTGGAGGCGGTGGGGGGGTGGGGGGGGGGGAGGTGTGAGAATGCACAGTCTCCCTGACTAAACTCTATCCTTTTGCATTGAACAAAACTCGTGGTGGCAAAACACAAGGATAAGCAATAGTCGAGATACAGTGTAAGACAGGGAAATAATTATGTACTCCAACCCCTGCCCCACCCACTTTGGGATTATAGAATCCCTACAGTGCAGAAGGAGACCATTCAGCCCATCGAGTTTGCACTGATAACAATCCCACACAGGCTCCATCCCCACAACACTACATATTTAACTTGCTAATCCCTCTGATATTAAGTGCCAATTTAACATGGCCTATTCACTTATCCTGCACATCTTTGGTCCCTGAGGGGCAATCCAACTAACCTGCACATTTTTGGACACTAAGGGACATTTTAACATGGTCAATCCACCTTCCTCTACATCTCTAGCTACGGAAGCCATAATGTATCGAAGGCATGCAAGACAACTCAACCAGGTTCCTGGCACTGTAAGGTGGCAATGCTAACCACTGTGCCACTGTTATCATTTCTTTGGTATCACACACACTGTCATCTGATTAAATGGATAGGTGGCTCTAGCATTTTTCCTGAGTCCCTCTATAGCTGTCCACCAGGAGGTGATCAAGAGCAATGGGACTTGGTCCTCCCTCTCGTGTTCTGTCCCTTCCAATCGGGGATGCCCATTGCCTTGCTAGTGGATGCTGGGGGTCTGTCTTTGCAATGCCACTCCAAAGACGAAAGGCAACTTTTGCAGGATCCCATCTCAATGTACTTTGTAATAATTATACCTGACAAGAGTTGACTTGTACAATATCTCCAAGTACTATCTGGATAATCTCATGTCTGGTTTGACTTAAACTTTGGTAGAACCACTCCCCTCGCAGTACAGTTTGATGAATATGTGGGAAGAGCCATGAATTTGAAATCAGTTTCCTTAAAAGTAACAAGTACAATGACCTGAATATTATTAAATCACTAAAACTCAAAAATTACCCATTTCTTAAGGGGAACTCAACACACAACTACTGCAATAGTTGTCAATGGTCATTTTTTTCCTAGTAGACAGTGCCAGGGAACTGTCTGTGCGGAGTCTGCATGTTCTCCCCATGTCTGTGTGGGTTTCCTCTCACCGTCCGAAAGATGTGCAGGTTAGGGTGCATTGGTCCTGCTAAATTCTCCCTCAGTGTAACCGAACAAGCGCTGGAGTGTAGCAACAGGGGTATTTTCACAGTAACTTCATTGCAGTGTTAAACCTACTTGTGACACTAATACAGGGCAGGCACCCTAGTGATATTATCATTAGACAATTATCCTAGAAACTCAGTTAACGTTCTGGGGACTCGCGTTCGAATCCCACCATAGCAGAGTGGAATTTGAATTCAATAAAAAATATCTGGGATTAAGAATTTACTGATGACTTTGAAACCATTGACGATTGTCGTAAAAAAAACCCATTTGGTTTATTAATGCCCTTGAGGGGATTGCATGGTGGCACAGTGGTTAGCACTGCTATCTCACACCATCAAGGAGCCAGATTCGATTCCCGGCTTGGGTCACAGTCTGTGTGAAGTTTGCATGTTCTCACTGTGTCTGCGTGGGTTTCCTCCGGGTGCTCTAGTTCCCTCCCACAGTCCAAAAAATGTGCTGGATAGGTGGATTGGCCATGCTAAATTGCCCCTTAGGGGGACTAGCAAGGGTAAATGCATGTTGTGGGGATAGGGCCTGGGTGGGATTGTGGTTGGTGCAGACTTGATGGGCCGAATGGCCTCCTTTTGCACTGTAGGATTCTATGGTTCCATGAAATTGGCCTTCCTTGCCCGATCTGGCCTACATCAGAGCCACAGCGTCTCTCCACTGCCCTCGGGCAACTAGGGATGGGCAATAAATGCTGGCCCAGCCTGTAATGCCCGTGTCCCATGAATGAAGAAAACGAGTAAATAAATAAACTCTAAAACTTTCTCCGCTGACCCGCCTGCCGATGGCTTTACTCCAGGCACCGTATCATTCATTTTCAACTGATTTTGAATGGTTTCAGATATGTAAAGAGCAAATCCAAACAGCATCTTAAACTTACGGGCCACGTTTATGTAAACAAGTTCATTCCAGCTAGTCGCAGACATTGCTAACCATTGTTGGATCTGTGGAAACAAAGGGCAGGCAATGATTAACCCTATCAACTTGCTGTGCCTCTAGACAGAGAGGTCAGCTAATAGTTAGCAACCCAGGGTGGATACACTTTCCCACACTCGCACTGTTGTGTGTTCCCTTAAGCTATCTGGCTTCTTTATCCTGTGTTGTGAGGAGTTGCTTTTTTTTTATCAGTTTCCAGCTGTTCTCGGGACATGAGACTGACCACTGACTTAAGAAGGGTGATTACCCAGATATGCAGAGGGATCTCCGTTCTGACTCTTTCCAAACTGCCTGAGATGCGGAGAGAAACGGCAGCAGAAGCACCCGCCAAGGACAGACCTGCCAAGATCTGGGAGAATGAATGTCAGAACCGCAAAACGAAAGGCAATATCCTTAAGCGCTAATTAGAAACAGGAAAGGTCTTACTGCATTTCTCAACCATTTAGTTGATGGTGATTGCATCCGATCCCAACCTTCAGGAGGAATATTAGGGCGCAGTTTCTTCATGGGTAAAATTCTATTGGAGGCCGTGCGAAAAAGTACTGCGTGGGGATTAAATTCTGCCACCGATTCACTCTTACCTTGTGAACCCAGATGAACTGATGTCCCGAGATCTGTACCCACTACTCAATGACTCTGTGAATTTAATTCCTCCAAACTCAGATGCAGTGAACAGGAAATTAGGGACAGTTAGCTTGACATCTGAAGTGGGGAATGTGTTAAAATCGGTGGTTAAATAGATGACAGCTGGGCACTTGGACAATCTCGAGATAATCGGGAAGAGCCAACATGGTTTAATGAAAGGGAAATCGTAGGATCTACAGTGTAGAAGGAGGCCATTCGGCCCATCGAGCCTGCATCTGACAACAATCCCACCCTATAATTCCGCATATTTACCCTCCTCATCTCTCTGGTATTAAGGGTCAATTTAGCACAGCCAATCAATCTAACCGTCCCATCTTTGGAGTGTGGGAGGCAACTGGAGCACATCAGAGGAAACCCACGCAGAGACGGGGAGAACGTGCAGGCTCCGCACAGACTGTGGAGCCAGGAATTGAACTTGGGTCCCTGCCGCTGTGAGGCAGCCGTGCTGACCACTGTGATCTCTGAGCAAAACGTATTCTTATATTATCTGTTCAAGATAATAACAGTGAACTAAACTTAGTTCTCAAGGGGTTAAGCTTGCAGGAGAAAAAAGGCTGAGAGGTTAAATTAAAAATAACAACCAGCGTGCTGTTTCTGAGGAAAACCAGGCCAGTTTCGAGTGATCTTTCATTCTCATTGCTGCTGGGATGACTGAAAGTGTCCCTTCCGGACACACCACAGCTTGGTGTGGATCCAGTTCTGATCAAGACTGTAAGAAACTACAAAGGATGGTGAATGGAGCCATCACGCAAGCCAACCTCCCATCCATTAACTTCCCACTGCCTTGGAAAAGCAGCCACCATAATCAAGGACCTCACTCCCCCCCCACCCCCAGATATAATCTGTTCTACCTTCTCTCGTCGGGGAGAAAAGGGTATAAAGGTCTGAGATCCTGTACCAAATCTTTATCCGGGGGTCACCATTGCAGATGTCGGAGCAAATTTCTCCAAGGTCAACCTAAGGAAAGTGACTGGTCAGATGGGGTAACCTGGACACACACTCAGATCCTGGTGGAGGTATTCACAGACATCTTCATCTTCTCTTTACAATAATCTGAAGCCCCTACCTGCTTCAAGAAGATGACCATCATCCTAGTACCAAAGAAAAACCAAGCAGGGTGCCTTAATGACTATCGTCCGGTGGCTCTGACATCCATCATTATGAACTACTTTGAAAGGTTAGTCATGGCATGAATCAATTCCAGCCTCTCGCACTGCCTGGATCCACTACAGTTTGCCTATTGCTGCAACAGGTCCAGGGCAGACACCATCTCTTTGGTCCTGCACTCAACCCAGAACACCTAGATAACAAGGACATCTATGTCAGACTCCTTTCTATCAACTACAGCTCAGCCTTCAACGCTATTATTCCCAAAAAACTCACCTCCAAACACTGTGGCCTGGACCTTTGCTCCTCTCTCTGCGACAGGATCCTGAACTTCTGAGACTGTCATCAGTAAGGAAAGGTGGCAACACCTCCTCCATGGTCATCCTCAACACCAGTGCCCCACAAGGCTGTTTTCTCAGCCCCCCTACCATACTCCTTGTACACCTATGAGTGTGTGGTCAAATTCCCCTCCAATTTCAAGTTTGCTGATGACACCACTACATTTGGTCAGATCTCAAACAAGGATGAGGCAGAGTACAGGAATGAGGTAGAGATCCTGGTGAATTGGTGTGATGACAATAATCTCTCCCTCAATGCCAACAAAACAAAGAAAATAGTCATCAACTTCAGGAAGCGTACTGTAAGACATATCACTGTCTACATCAACGGGGATGAAGTGGAAATAGTTGAGATCTTCAGGTTTTTAGGTTTCTAGATCATCAACAACCTGTCCTGGGTGCTCCATGCCAACACTATAGTTAAGAAAGACAGCCAATGCCTCTACTTTCTCAGAAGATGAAGGAAATTTGGCATGTCAGCTACAACTCTCACCAACTTTTACAGATACATCATAGAAAGCATTCTTTCTGGTTGTATCACAGCTTGGTATGGCTCTTGCTCTGCCCAAGATTGCAAGGAACTACAAAAGATCATGAATGTAGCCCAGTCCATCATGCAAACTAACTTCCCATCCACTGATTGTGTCTACACTTCCTACTCCCTTGGTAAAGCAGCCACCATAATTAAGGATACCACGCATCCCGATCATTCTCTCTTCAGCCTTCTTCCATCGAGAAAAAGATACAAAAGTCTGAGGTCACATACCAACTGACTCAAGAACAGCTTCTTCCCTGCTGCCATTGGATTTTTGAATGGACCTACCTTGCCTTAAGTTGAGAATGGTGGGCTTCCTTAACTATAACATCCATGTAGAGGCACCAGGACAGGATGTTGGTGATCTGGATACCTGAAAATTTGAAGCTCTTGACCATTTCTACTTTGCTTTCGCTGATGTGGACAGGGACATGTTCTTTACGCTTCCTGAAGTCGATGACTATCTCCTTTGTCTTGTTGAGGGAGAGATTATGTTCGAACACCTCTTCTTAATAATTGACACCTCAGGATGTGAAGTTGGTTTCAGAGATTCACTTCACCAAGTTGTAAATGTCGTTGTCGTTTGACTGTAACGGAGGAAGTGTTAATTACTGAGGAAGTGTAGGCCAGTTCATGGATGCAATTAAAAGCAGCCATTGACAAAGGGAAAAAACATGTGTTACTTTTCCTTCTTAGCTGTTCAAATGACCACATAACGTTCAAGTTTTCTTTGAGATTTTATCTTCAGGATCATACATGGCGAACAGCTTTCTGATTGTCACGAATGTGTTTTGAACAATTGCATCCGCTGAACTTTATTTCACCTGATCCTGTTGATGCAGTAGTTATCCTAAACCAGGTATAGTTACACACGACCCTTCCTTTCTGAAGACATCAGTTTTCTTTAGATTACTAATCTTAGAATTATAAACATGTCTAATGTTGTAAAGGGAAAAAAAAGTACAAATGTTTATGTAATGCGCATCACTGCATTTCTCAACCATTTAGTTGATGGTGATTGCATCCGATCCCAACCTTCAGGAGGAATATTAGGGCGCAGTTTCTTCATGGGTAAAATTCTATTGGAGGCCGTGTGAAAAAGTATCACGTGGGGATTAAATTCTGCCACCGATTCACTCTTACCTTGTGAACCCAGATGAACTGATGTCCCGAGATCTGTAGCCACTACTCAATGACTCTGTGAATTTAATTAGGTTCCTCCAAACTCAGATGCAGCCTGAGGCTACCCTGGAGCACCTTACAGCCAAGGTCCTTTGAAGTGCAGGTAAATACAAGTGCAGAGCAAGATCCCACAAAAAATGGGATGAATGATTGGATGGTATATTTCAGCAGCTTGGGTTTGAGGAATAACTTGGACACAGGGGAGTTATCCACATTTCTAGTAATGCAATAGGATTCTTCATCCTCCCCCATCCCATAGGATCCCTACAGTGCAGAAGGAGGCCATCCAGCCCCCTGACAGCCAGACACGGCCCCGGAGAGGGAAAGGCGGTGGCCGAGATTTTCCTTCCCTGTGAAAACTTCGGGTGGTTCCAGCGACGAAGCAGAAACTATCGCGGCAAGTCCAAAGCCATGGTTTATGATGATATGAAAGCTTGTCTACAATCACCCCCTCCCCTCCCTTGTCGGCTGCTTTTTCCCCGCTGTTCAACGATGGGAATCACATTGGCTGGAATTTTACTGTCCCGCCCACCACGGGAATTGGAGCGGGTGAGGGGCGGAGCAGGGGAACGTCTGTTAACTTCAAACAGGATTATATGGTTTTGAGATAAGTGTAAGGGTGGTGTGCAAATGCCAAGGCGGTACAGTGGTTAGCACAGCTGCCTCACAGGGACCCCGGTTCGATTCCCGGCTTGGGTCACTGTCTGTGTGGAGTCTGCACATTCTCCTTGTGTCTGCGTGGGTTTCCTTTGGGTGATTTGGTTTCCTCCCACTCCTCAAAGATATACGAGTTAGGCTGATTGGTCATGCTAAACTTGACCCTGGTGTCTGGAGAACTAGCTAGGGTAACTAGATAGTGTTATGGTGTTGGGCCTGGGTGGGATTGTGGTCAGTGGAGACTCAACAGGCCGATTGGCCTCTTTCTGCACTGTAGAGATTCTATTGGTTGAATGAGGCCGTAAAATCCCAGCCATTGGCCAGAATTTTACCGCCCCGCTTCCATGGGAATCGGAGGGGCGAGGTGCGGAGCTTGGAAAGGCCAGGTGACCTCTGACCAGCAAGGCCAGAACATCTGTCATGCTGTACGCTTGTCAATGTGTGGAACATTTATCCAGCTCTCTGGTAATATGGAGCTTCCACTGAGCACTTTAGGAATGGTGCATGGTTGCGGGGGAAGGGTGGGGAGGTGCGCGATGTGGGGAGTGCATGGGATGGGGGTGGGGTTGGGGGTGGAGGAATAGTGTTTCTCAGTTGGCTGCGGGAATGAACGTGTCAAATCTGACCACAGGTAAAATGAAGACAGGACCCCCTGCGGCTGAAGCCCGTTCAGAGTTGCACATCAACAGTCAATCATTACCAACATAGATACATAGAAACCAGAAGCAGGAGTAGGCCATTCGGCCCTTCGAGCCTGCTTCACTATTCATTCTGATCATGACTGATCAGTAAATTCAATATCCTGATCCCACCTCCTCCCCTCCCTGCCCTCCCCCCATACCCCTTGACCCCTTGAGCTCCAAGAGCTATATCTAATTTCCTTTTGAAATCACACAATGGGTTAGCATTGCTGCCTCGCAGCGCCAGGAATCCAGGTTCAATTTCTGGCTCGGGTCACTTTGTCTGTGAAGTTTGCACATTCTCCCCATGTCTGCCCGTGTTTCCTCCGGATGCTCCGGTTTCCTCCTGCAGTTTGAAAGATGTGCTGGTTAGGGTGCATTGGCTGTGCTAAATTCTCCCTCAGCGTACCCGAACAGGTGCCAGAATGTGGTGACTAGGGGATTTTCACAGTATCTTCATTGCAGTGTTACTGTAAGCTTATTTGTGACATTAATAAATAAACCTTAACAATGTTTTGGCTGCGACTACATTTTGCGATAGTGAATTCCACAACCTCTGGGTGAAGAAATTTCTCCTCACCTCAGTCCTAACTTATCCTGGAACTATGACCTCTAGCTCTGGACTCCCCCACCATCAGGAACATTCTTTCTGAATCTGCCCTGTCTAACAATGTTAGAATTTTATAAATTTGTATAAGATCCCCTCACTCTTCGAAACTCCAGTGAATAAAATTCGAACCAACTTAGTCTGTCTTCATGTGACAGAACCTGCCATATCAGCATTCAAAGAATCATAGAATCCCTACAGTGTAGAAGGAGGCCATTCAGCCCATTGAACCTGTACCAACCAGAATCCCACCCAGGCCCTATCCCCGTAACCTCATGTATTTATTCTGCTAGTTCCCCTGGCACTAAGGAGCAATTTAGCAAATTTGGCCAATCCTTTTAACCTGCGCACACCTTGGGACTGTGGGAGGAAACCGGAGCACCTCATGGAAACCCAGACAGACACAGCGGGAAAAGCAAATTACTGTGGATGCTGGAATCTGAAATCAAAAGAGAAAATGCTGGAAAATCTCAGCAGGTCTGGCAGCATCAGTGAGGAGAGGAAAGAGCTGATGTTTCAAGTCTGGAAGACCCTTTAGCTAGACTCGAAACCACAGCTCTTTTCTTTTCCTACAGACACGGGGAGAAGCTCTGCAGACAGTAACCCAATAAGAAGTCTCACAATATCAGGTTTAATTCCAGCCAGTTTATTTGACGGTAATCCCACAAATTTTCGGAAACAGTGTTCCTTGGAACACCGACAGTGACCCAAGCCAGGAATCGAACCCGGGTCCCTGGCATTGTGAAGCAGCAGTGCTAACCACTGTGAACTGTGCCACTCTGTGGCAAAAAGTCCGGAAAATGTACTTGGGCTGCACCCCAGTTTGATTTCTGCCAAGCAGGGGCTGTCTTGCTGAGTACAGAATGGGTCAGAAGTGCTGAATGGCCTGCTCTAATTTTGTATGTTCTTGCGTTCACCATTCCGGCCCCTTCCTCTTCCCCCTGCCCCCCCCCCCCCCCCCCCCCCCCCCCCCCCCCCCCCCCCACCCCGCATTCCTCTTTTGCCGCCCACTCCCCCACACACATGCAGACGACCGCTGATTATTCTTCTGTCTGATAGACTAGGCTGTCAACATTTGCCAAATGATAGGTCTGAGATTTACAGTTGTGACTCATCCACACAAGGGTGGGGTCGCTTTCTACCTCAATGCTATCTGCCTTTTAGCACAGCTGCCACAGATCGGGTGGAGTGATAGGGGGAGCCTGGAATGTGAAAGTGAGATTGCACAGCGTTTGTGGTGAACAGCGATTACCTTTTGAGTGTTGTCCAAACCCCACGTGAAACAGTGTGAAAGGAGCCAATGACCATCATCAAAATCTTCAGGTAGACCGACAAGTAGAGTGACAAATGGTTGCAAAGGTCTGGAGGATAACTGGCACAGTGGCATTCTGGTTGGCACTGCTGTCTCACAGCACCAGTGACCCCGGTTCGATTCCGGCCTCGGAGTATCTCTCTGTGTGGAGTTTGCACATTCTCCCCATGTCTGTGTGGGTTTCCTCTGGATGCTCCGATTCCCTCCCATAATCCAATGATGTGCGGATTAGGCTAAATTGACCCTAGTGTTTGGGAGATTAGGAGGTTAAATGTGTGGGGTTATGGGAATGTGAGTGGGAATGTGGCCAGTACAGAGCCAATGGGCTAAATGGCCTGTATTGTAGTGATTCGATGTTTAGGGGCTTAGCTGATTCAGTACCCTTCAAAGCTACTTCCTCAGCGAGATGAACTGGAGGTGCTTCGTAACCTGTTCATGTTAATGAGGTGACAGTTGTGACTGGTGGTAAATTTTAAACTAAAAGAAAAAATATTGCTGGAATCTGAGACAAAAACTGAGGAAAAACTCATCAGGTCTGACAGCATCTGTGGAGAGATAATAGAGACAAAGAACAAAGAACAAAGAACAAAACAGCACGGGAAACAGGCCCTTCGGCCCAACGAGCCACCCCGATGTTCCCACCTCTACCTGTGATCCCTGTCCATGTTTATAGATCTATGGATTAAAAACCAAATTTGAGACAAATAGGCTGATTGGGTAACAAATTGTCCCTATATTGGTCCCTATATGTCATTAAGACGTTAGGACGGCGGCGCGGGCTCGTTGGGCTGAAGGGCCTGTTTCCCGTGCTGTGTTGCTCTTTGTTCTTTGTTCTTTGTTCTTAGGGAGAATTTGTTTTGCCAATTAGCCTAAGTGCACATCTTTGGGATGTGGGAGGAAACCGGAGCGCCCGGGGAAAACCCACACAAGCACGGGGAGAATGTGCAAACTCCCACAGACACAGACCCAAATCCATGTATCTGCACAGCACAGCAATAGTCACTGAACTGTCGTGTTGCCCATCAAATGGTCCAAGCCAAGCGTACACTAATGACGTGAAGCACTAGGATACTCTCGAAAAAAAAATCCAACAGCAGCCCTCTCATGACAAGTCAGCTTACATTAACACTGCAATGAAGTTACTGTGAAAATCCCCTAGTCGTCACACTCCAGCACTTGCTCGAGTACACTGAGGGAGAATTTAGCACGGTCACTGCCCCCTAACAGCATGTCTTTTGGACAGTGGGAGAAAACTGGAGCAACCAGAGAAAACCCATGCAGACACAGTCAGAATGTGCAGACTCCATGGAGACAATGACCCGAGCCTGGAATTGAATCCGGGTCCCTGGTGCTGTGAGGCAGCAGAACTAACCACTGTGCCACCGTGCCTCCTCTGGTTACCAACAGTTACTGAGGAAAAGGGGCCTTTCTTTTTTCTAAAGAACCCCATCATCATTCTGAATGTCTCTGTTAAATCTCCCCTTAACATTCTCTGCTCTGAAGAAGATCAGTCCCAATCTTTCCAGTCCCCCCTCATCTGAACTTCAGTCACACTTTATTTCTTGTAATTTTCTTTTGCATCAGCAGTCATTATTCTTCCCACACACTGTTCCTCTTCGCCCTCCCCACCCTTCGGTGAAATGCTGAGGGTGAGCTAGATGGTTATCAATCTGTTGAGCTATGCCACAAACACTCCTTGCCAAGGAGCCCTGGCATGGGACTTGAACCTGAAGCCTGTAGCTTGAAGGCAGGGATGGTGACACCCATTTTGCCACAAGGCTTCCTGTGTCTGCAATAGGGTTGAGAAATCAATTTTTAACATGCGGAACACAGCACAAGAGACAGGAGAAGGAGCAGAGCATAGAATCATAGATACAAGCAGTGCAGAAGAAGGAGGCCATTCAGCCCACTGCCTCTGGACTGACTCTTCAAATGATCATCTTACCCAGATCCACCATTCCCCACCCTATCTCCATAAGCCCACACGTTTAGCATGGCCAATTCATCAAACTCGCACATCTTTAGACGCGAAGGGACAATTTAGCATGGCCAGCCCACCAAACCTGCCCACCTTTGGAAACTAAGGGACAATTTAGCATAGCCAATTCACCAAACCCATACACCTGTGGACACTAAGAGACAACTTAGCACAACCAATCCACCTAACCGTCACATCTTTGGACATTAAGCGGCAATTTAGCATGGCTAATCAATGTAACTTACACATCTTTGGACACTAAGAGGCAATTTAGCATGGCTAATCCATCTAATCTACACATTTTTGGACACTAAAGGTCAATTTAACATGGCCAATCCACCTAATTTGCACATCTTTAGGTACTAAGGGGCAATTTAGCATGGCCATTGTACCTAACCTGCATATCTTTGGACCGTGGGAGGAGACTCACACAGACATAGAGAGAATGTGCAAAATCCACAAAAAGCTTTCATGGAATCCTACAGTGCAGAAGGAGACCACTCAGCCCATCGAGTCTGCACTGGCTACAATCCCACCCAGGCCCTATCTCCATGACCCCATGCATTTACCTTGACAACTAAGGGACAATTGAGCATGGCCAATCCACCTAACCCACACATCTTTTGGTGGAAACTGGAGCACCTGGAGGAAACCCACACAGACACGGGGAGAACATGCAAACTTCACACAGCTGGTGACCCAAGCTGGGAATCGAACCTGGGTCCCGGCATTGTGAGGCAGCAGTGCTAACTACTGCACCATCGTGCCACCTTCTGAAAATAGTAGGGCCAAGCTGAGAATACTTGATAAATAGACCCATCAAGCACAAGACAAGTTGGTTAAAACTTGGCAATTCTTGGGCTAGGTTCGAGCTGGGGTCCTGTCGCCCATGCATTGGATAAATTTCAGGAATAGTGTCAAGACTTACGGAGGCCGATGAGAAGGGTCATACCATGGTTTTAGATTCAAGGGTAACAAGAGGGGAAAGGGATGGTGTTTTGGGTTGGTGCTGATGGGCGGAGGGTGGAAGATGGTGGAGTGAGTTTGAAAGGTGACATGCAACAATTTTCCTTTGAGTACATGGTAAGTCAATCAATGAGATCCCTCAAGGTGGGGGGAGAGGGTCTTTCTTGCTGGGAGGTCAGCACAAGTGACCGACTAAAGGGACATCCTAATAATCATGAGGCAACTATATGTCATTTCTGTTTACCTCTGTGTGGTGAAGACCACATTGTAAGAAGTTGGTGCTGACTCAGGGGTGTCATATCATCCGGATCCCAGTAAGGTGTGGAGCTGTCATTCATTTGTCACTGACTGCAATGAGGGGCAGGAATAAAGGAAAGTGAGGCCTCCGAGGGGCAAGGCTGGTGAAGGGCAAACAACTTAATCATAGAATCATAAAATCCCTGCAGTGCAGAAGGAAACCATTGGTCCCATCGAGTTTGTATGACCGCAGACCCATCCAGGCCCTATTCCCACAACCTCATATATTTACCCTGCTAATCCCCCGGACACTAGGGTCAATTTAGCAAGGCCAATCGACCTAACCCCATATCTTTGGACTGTGGGTGGAAACTGGAGCACCCAGAAGAAACCCATGCAGACACAAGGAGAATGTGCCATCTCCACACAGACAGTGACCCAAGCCGGGAATTGAATCCAGGTCCCTGGCGCCGTTAAGCAGCAGTGCTAACCACTGTGCTACCGTTGTAAACCACCACTTATCTCCTAATGCAAATTTCCATACCAAATCATTTACTTACGGAAAACTAATTTGACATGCAAGTCTTTGCGTTTTAATGCCTTTGATGTCTTAAGCCTCATAAATAATCAGTCCCCAGATTAATTAAATTATATTCACACACACACACACACACACACATAAACCTCCTTCAAAGAGTAACACAATAAACACCCAAAATACGATATATAACTTTATCTTTCATCACATTGGGAATGACTGTCATCCAGATGAGGAAAAGGACAGCCTTTGCCATTTGGCATGAGGGGCAAGGGCCTAATCAGCAAGAAGTACCAGGGCCTTTGGAAGGTCTAGATGTTGATAAGCATGGATCATGAAACTATCGGTCCCACCACGGGTGCATCACAGACAATGCTCTTGTCTAGAAATGATTGAAGAGCAATGCCAAAGGTGCTCCAGTAAGTTCCAAGACGTGGTTTCTCACAACTGCCAGCTGCTGCAGTGTGAGTTGTGGCCACAAGGAGGAGTAACGCTGAGGGCCTGGCTTGCAATGAGGGAGTGCCTCCCTGGGTGCCCTCCTAGTATGGCTCCAATACCTTCAGATAATGGAATCTCCTTCAAAGAGACCCTATTATAGTCACCCTATTATTAAATTAGAAAGAATGCAGAAGAGATTTACTAGGATGTTACCGGGACTTGATGGTTTGAGTTATAAGGAGAGGCTGGATAGATTGAGACATTTTTCTCTGGAGCGTAGGAGGATGAAAGGCGATCTTATAGAGGTCTATAAAATAATGAGGGGCACAGATCAGCTAAATAGTCAATATGTTTCCCCGAAGTAGGGAAGTTTAAAACCAGAGGGCATAAGTTTAAGGTGAATAGGGAGAGATACAAAGGTTCTAGAGGGGTAATGTTTTCACACAGAGGGTGGTGATTTTGATTTAATTTGTAAAGTAAAGTTTATTTATTAGTCACAACTGATGCTTACATTAATACTGCAATGAAGTTAATGAAAATCCCCTGGTCGCCACAATCTGTCATCTGCTCGGTTACACTGAGGGAAAATTTAGCCTGGCTGGTGCACCTAACTAATACATCTTTCTTAATGTGGGAGGAAACCAGAGCATCCGGAGAAAACCCACACATTATCATGTCAGTAATTTGATTTATTATAGTCATATGCATTTGCATATGGTGAAAAGTATTTTTTTCTTGCACTATGCAGACAAAGTATACCATTCATAAGAAGGAAACAAGAGAGTACAGAATGTAGCGTTACAGTCATAGCTAGGGTGTAGAGAAAGATCAACTTAATGCAAGGTAGGCCCATTCAAAAGTCTGAATGCAGCAGGGAAGAAGCTGTTCTTGAGTCGGTTGGTGCATGGTTTCAGAGTTTTTTTTTCCTGACGGAAGAAGCTGGAAGAGAGAATATCCGGGATGCGTGGGGCCATTAATTATGCTGCCTGCTTTGCCAAGATGGTGGGAAGTGTAGACAAAGTCAATGGATGGGAAGCTGGTTTACGTGATAGATTGGGCTGCATTCACGACCTTTTTGTAATTTCTTAGTCTTGGGCAGAGCAGGAGCCATACCAAGCTGTTATACAACCAGAAAGAATGCTTTCTATGGTACATCTGTAAAAGTTGGTAAGAGCTGTAGCTGACATGCCAAATTTCCTTAGTCTTCTGAAGAAGTAGAGGAGTTGGTAGGCTTTCTTAAATATACTGTCAGCATGGGGGGGACTAGGACAGGTCGTTGGTGATCTGTTGGTGAGTGTCTGGAACAAGCTGCCAGAGGGAATAGTAGAGGCGGGTATAATTTGACCTTTTAAAAAGCATTTAGACAGTTACATGGGTAAAATGGGTATAGAGAGATGTGGGCCAAACGCAGGCAAATGAGACTAGCTTAATGGTTTAAAAAAAAAGCGGGATGACAAGTTGGGCCAAAGGGTATGTTTCCATGTTGTAAACCTGAATACTCTATGAGACAGCACTGCAATGTTGGGCCGAACAGCCACCCTCTTGGTTGCAGTGTGCTATGATTCACTAATCTTTTGATATCACATTTAGCTATTTGGCAAAGCATTCAACTTGAGAATTGTTACTCTGTCAAATCTTAACTCCAACAAGAATGTCTAAACTTATGTTTCAGCTTGTTTGGAAATAAACAAACTCACAATTACTGTTGCAGCCTGATGAAAGGCAGGCTTTGAAGTGTTTTATTCGGAGAATTATACTGATACATGCTAAGAGGTTTTCCATGGTCTACTTGCACAGAGACAAATCCTGGAAATTACACAAGCAGATTTGTTTCTTTTTTATGTAGCTGGTGGATTGTAACCCTTGCTGTAATTGCAACTCCAATCTTTGGAAGACTTTCTCTCTTTGGGGGTTGGGAAGCAAAGGTTGTGATCAGGTTCTCTGTACGATTAAGGATGATGGAGCAGGCTCTGGAAGCTTGAGGTAGGTAGTACAGTGGCCGCACTGCTGCCTCATGGCATCAGGGACCCGGGTTCGATTCCAGCCTTGGGTCACTCTGTACGTCTGCACGTTCTCCCCGTGTCTGCATGGGTTTCTTCCGGGTGTTCCGGTTTCCTTCCACACTCCAAAGATATTCAGGTTAAGAGGATTGTCCGTGCTAAATTACCCCTTTGTTCCAAAGGTTTGCAAGTTGGGCGAACTAGTTATGCTAAATTGCCCTTTAGTATCCAAAGATATGTAGGTTGTTTGGACTAGCCATGCTAAATTGCCCATTTTCGTCCCAATATCTGCGGGTTAGATGGATTGGCCATGCTAAATTTCCTCTTAGTAGCTCAAGATGTGTATGTTAGGAGGATAAGTGAAGTAAATATATGGGGTTACAGGCATAAGGCCTAGGTGGGATGCTCTATCGGAGATTTGGTGCAGATTTGATGGGCTGAATGGCCTCTTCTGTGCTGTTGGGATTTTATGAATTGATAAAAATGACACAGGGATGGAATGGAGCTGGGGAGCTGACACATCGACCAACTTTTAGCTCCCACTCCTGGTCCTAGCCGGAGCACAAAATCCCAGCACAGACCCTCAAGATGGAGCAAAGTTGGGGTAAAGCTTCTCCTGATGACGATGTAAGGCACAATATAGACTGGATCATTATCCATTATCAGAAAGTCTGAAAATAGAAAACTGCACTTTCTCAGGGCTGAACTGAACCAACACAACCCTGAGCTCTGTGGCCCTGACTGATCACACCTGACCCTTAGCATGGTATTCTAGTTGATGTTGGCACATTGGTACTCTGAACCCTCTCCTATCATCTGAAGCATAGATGGCACCAATGGGTTTAACCAAGACCGCAAGAAACTATAAAACTGACATGAACGTAGCTCAGTCCCATCAAACCAGCCTCCTATCCGTTGACACTGTCTACACTTCCCGCTGCCTCAGAAAAGCAGAATTAAGGACCACACGCACCCCGAACATTCTCTCTTCCACCTTCTTCCATCGTGAAAAAGATACAAAAGTCTGAGGTCATGTACCAACTGAATCAAGAACAGCTTCTTCCCTGCTGCTGTCAGACTTTTTGAATGGATAGTTGGTACGTGATCTCAGACTTTTGTATCATTTCCCTGATGGGAGAAGGTGGAAGAGAGAATGCCCGAGCAGCACAGGGGTCCTTAATTATGCTGGCAATGGGAAGTATAGATAGAGTCAATGGATGGGAGGCTGGTCTGCGTGATGGATTGGGCTGCATTGATGATCTTTTGTAATTCCTTGCAGTCTTGGACAGAGCAGGGTTCATACCTCTGACATCTAAGAACTCATTTTCAACGTGGAGACAAGTCGCACTTATTCCCAGGTACAGTCTAAGAAGAGGGATGCGAAATCTGAAAATCAAAGTGATCTGAATATCAAAATCGGCACCGAGGGTATAGAATAAAGAATACTTCACCTGTATTTTAACCTTGTTTCTGTCAAGTCTGCAAATTGTTGTTTTAAACATGCCACACAATTTCAAACTTGAGATGTCTCAATTAATTTGGGAATAAAGGTAACTCAAAACATCTTGACTTTCTGATAATAATTTCAGGGTTTCAATTTCTACTTTGCCTTTGATAAATTTTCCACGTGCCTTGCAGGCAAATCTAGCTTGTAATCGCCAATGAAACTTCATCAGAAAAGTAGCCTCCCGTCCATTCAATCTGGTACACTTCCCACTGCCTCAGAAAAGCAGCCAGCATAATTAAAGACCCCATTCGATCCACAGATATTTTCTCTTCCATCTTCTTCTGTTGAGAAAAAATACAAAAGTCTGAGATCTTGTACTGACTGACTCAAGAACAACTTCTTTCCTGCTGCCTTCAGACTTTTGAATTTATATTACATAGAAACATAGATAATAGGAGCAGGAGGAGGCCCTTCGGCCCCTCGAGCCTGCTCCGCCATTCACCGTGATCGTGGCTGATTATCCAACTCATTAGCCTAATCCTGCTTTCTCCCCATAACCTTTGATCCCATTCTGCCCAAGTGCTATATCCAGCTGCCTCTTGAATACATTCAATGTTTTGGCATCAACTACTCCCTGTGGTAATGAATTCCACAGACTCACCACTCTTTGGGTGAAGAAATGCCTCCTCACCTCCATCCTAAATGGTCTACCCCGAATCCTCAGATTGTGACCCCTGGTTCTGCACTCCCCCACCATCGGGAACATCCTCCCGCACCTACCCAGTCTAGTCCTGTTAGAATTTTATAAATACTTTATTAAGCTGATCTTTCTCTACACTCTCGCTATGACTGCAGCACTCTCCTTTCCTTCTCAATGAATGGTATGCTTTGTCTACATAGCATGCAAGAAACAATACCTTTTGTGCCCCTGTCTACGTCAACATGGACAAAGTAGAAATGGTCAAAAGCTTCAAATTTCTACCTGTCCAAATCATCAACAATCTGTCCTGGTCCCCCCGTGCCAACACTATAGTTACAAAAGCCCACAACCCCTCTACTTTCTCAGAAGCCAAAAGAAATTTGGCACGTCAGCTACGACTCCCACCAACATTTACAAATGGACCATAGAAAACATTCTTTCTGGTTGTATCACAGCTTGGCATGACTCTGCCCGAGACTGCAAGGAACTACAACAGGTCATGAATGTAGCCCAATCACGCAAACCAGCCTCCCCCATCCATTGACTCTGTCTACACTTCCCGCTGCCTTGCCAAAGCAGCCAGCATAATCAAGGACCCCACGCACTCCGGATATTCTCTCTTCCACATTCTTCCGTTGGGAAAAAGATATAAAAATCTGAGGTCACATACCAACCAATTCAAGAACAGCTTCTTCCCTGTTGCCATCAGGCTTTTGAATGGACCTACCCCACACTAAGTTGATTTTTCTCTGCACCCTAGCTATGAGTGTAACACTACATTCTGCAGTCTCTCCTTTCCTTCTCTATGAATGGTATGCTTTGTCTGATTAGTACACAACAAACAATACTTTTCCCTGTATACTAATACATGTGACAATAATAACGCAAATCAAATCTTGCTTATGTTGGGTTCTTCACTGATGGTTGTTACAGGGAGTCGATTTACTCTTTGTTTTTGAAGATGAGTTTTGAGGTTGTAGCATGAATCAAGTGTTCACTATGGGGACGTTTGATGAAGAAACAGTCCGTGTGTGAATTTATTTTACAATCATGTTTAATTGACACTGGCATTTCTCAACATTTGTCACCACTCTGCTGTAAGTAAATTCCTGAAGAATGACTGATGTTCTCCTGAAAGGCATTAGTCAGTATCCTGCCTGGAGGCAGCAGAATAAATATATCTGACTTGGAGTAATATTCATTCATGAACCTGGAACAAAATTCATGGAAATAAAACTATCAGATGTGGCTTTGATACCACTCCAAAGATGTGCGGGTTAGGTTGATTGGCCATTGTAAATTGACCCTAATGTAATGGGATTAACAGGGTAAATGGAGACTGGGAGGGACTGTACAGACTCAGTGGACCGAGTGGCCTCCTTCTGCACTATGTGGATTCTATGAATCTATTGTCATAAAAACCCATCTGGTTCACTGGCCCATTTGGGGAAATCTGTTGTCCTTACCTGGTCTGGCCTATATGTGACTCTAGATTCTTAATTCTGGGGCAGTGGTTAGCATTGCTGCCTCACAGCATCGGGGACCCGGGTTCGAATCCCGGCTTGGATGACTGTGAAGGGTTTGCAAGTTCTCCACTAGTCTGTGAGGTTTCCCCCGGGTGCTCTGGTTTTCTCTCACAATCCAAAAGGCATGCAGGTAAGGCGCATTAGCCGTGCTAAATTCTCCCTCAGTGTGCCCGAACAGGCACCAGAGTGTGGCGACTAGGGGGTTTTCACAGTAACTTCATTGCGGTGTGGACATAAGCCAACATGTGACAATAATGAATAAACTTTACATTGAAATGACCCCAGCAAACCATTATGTTGTGTCAAACCATGATAGAAACAAAACACAGTGGGTGTACCTACACCACATGGTCTAAACAGTCACAAAACCAGCTCATCATCTTCTCAAGGGGAGAACAATAAATGATAGAAACCTAGAAGATAGGGGCAGAAGGAGGCCATTCGGCCCCTCGAGCCTGCTCTGCCATTCATCACGATCATGGCTGATCATCCAACTCAATATCCTAATCCTGCTTTCTCCCCATAACCTGTGATCCCGTTCACCCCAAGTGCTATATTCAACCGCCTCTTGAATACATTCAATGTTTTGGCATCAACTGCTTCCTGCGGTAATGAATTCCACCACTTTTTAGGCAAAAAATGTCTTCTCACCTCCATCCCAAATGTCTACCCTAAATCCTTGGACTGTGACCCCTGGTTCTGGACTCCCCCCACCATCAGGAACATTCTTCCTGCATCTACCCTGTCTAGACCTGTTAGAATTTTATACGTCTCTTTGAGATCCTCCCTCACTCGTCTGGACTCCAATGAAAACAATCCTAACCTAGTCAATCTCTCCTCATACATCAGTCTCACCATTCCCGGAATCAGCCTGATAAACCTTCACTGCACTCCCTCCAGAGCAAGAACATCTTCTGTCAGAAAAGGAGATCAAAACTGCACACAATACTCTTGGTGTAGCCTCACCATGGCCTTGTATAATAGCAATAACACATCCCTGTACTTAAAACCTTGTGCAATGAAGGCCAACACAACATTTGCCCTCTTTACCGCCTGCTGCACCTGCACGCTTACCTTCAGTGACTGGTACACAAGGACACCCAGGTCCTTCTGCACATTTTCCTCTCCCAATTTACTGCCATTCAGGTAGTAATCTGCCTTCTTGTTTTTGCTTCTGAAGGGAATAACTTCACATTTGTCCAAATTTTACTGCATCTACCACTGATTTGCCCACTGCCCAACCTGTCCAGATCATTCTGAAGGATCTCTGCATCCTCGTCACAGTTCACACTGCCACCCAACTTGGTATCATCTGCAAACTTTGAGTTGTTATATTTTGTTCCCTCATCCAAATCATGGTCTTATCTGTTGTTGCGTAACTAAATCAATTTACGTACTAATTCTTCATCTGAACAATGGCTGCTTTTGAATTTTCATTATTTATTTGAGCGACATTATATTTCTTTCCTGTCTGTATTCCCATCTCCCTCAGTGGGTCCCCTTTAAGTTTCAAAAAGAGACAATGGCAATTCTCTGACCTCGCCGGCGGCTGGCATTCTCCAGTCCCGTTGCAGTGAATTGAGATTCAGCTGAGCTGCCAAATTCTCCGTTCTAGCTGGCAGTGGGAGCGAGGTATGCAAGATTGGAGAATCCCGGCCTATATCCCCATCAGAGCATACCCTGGAGAAATGTTTCAAGAGCTGTGTTCAGTCTGGTTTGGAGGTGACTTTGAAGTTCTGGTATTTGAGAAAAGAAAAATTCCAGCTCACTGCTCTGAGATGCTTGCACTGATACTCTTCGCGGGATTTTCCAATGGGTGCATGTTTGGGCAGCTGCATTCCCAGAATTAGTTGGATAGGTGTCACTTTTAATTCCAATCTAAATTCTGGGAAGAATATGCTCTTGACTCCAAGCAAGAGGTTAAATGTGCACCAATGGTACAAAAAGCAACTTTATAATTCAATTAACCGCCCTCCCCCCAAACCCCAAACAGCAAAATAATATCTTTGGTCTTTAATGCATTCCAATCTTTGGGCTGGCCTTTTGCATCGGAGGATGGAATCCCTCTGCAGGGCAATGTTTGGATAGATCCAGACGGGAAGGAGACGAGGATTTGTAGGCCCAACTGGAGTTTTAATCCTTCTCTGGTCCACTGCCATGCAGTTGAAGCATTGCAATTGGGAAATTCTGTTCACTTTATTTAACTGCCCTCAAGCTTAGAATCATAGAATCTCAACAGTGCATGGAGTTTGTACTGGCCACAATCCCGTTCAGATCCTACCTATTTATCCTAGCTAATCCCCTTGACACCAAGGGGCAATTTAGCATGGCCAATCCACCTAACCTGCACATCTTTTGACTGTGGGAGGAAACTCGGAGGAAACCCATGCAGGCACAGGGAGAATGTGCAGACTCCGCACAGAAAGTGACCCAGTCGGGAATCGAACCTGGGTCCCTGGCACTGTGAGGCAGCAGTGCTAACCACTGTGCAATTGTGCTGCCCTTAACAGCTATCCGTTGTGTGTGAGTGGGTAACCCTGTCAGTCTTGATCTTGCCTCGATTAAAAAGATCCACAGGCGAGATGGAACTGGGGTATAGCCTTTCAGCCAGCACTTTGCCCGTCTCCCTCCTCCACCTCTCCACACTCTCTGCCCCCACTGTCTCCATCCCTAGCCCTCACATTATGATTCATCTCTTCAAGCCTTGGAATATTGCAAAGGAATCCTCAGCAGCACAAACTATTTGTCTTTGCAACACTTTGTTGCGTTGATGTCATTGGGAATGGATGTTACGGTCAGGACATGGATAATGGGCCATCCAATTCTGTGAGGTTCCCCGAACCTCCCACTTCTAGCACTGGGTCAGTCAAATCCCCAGCAAGAGAGCACAAATGGCAAAGAGCAATAGAATTTTTATCCCATAGTCTTTTTTCAATGACGCATTTCTTCACATATTTACAATTAACCAGGTTTGGGAAGCTATAGGTGAATTGGCCATGTTAAATTGCCCCTTATTGTCCAAAGATGTGCAGGTTAGGTGAATTGGCCACGTTAAGTTGCTCCTTATTGTCCAAAGATGTGCAGATTAGGTGAATTGGCCATGTTAAATTGCTCCTTATTGTCCAAAGATACGCAGCTTAGGTGAATTGGCCATGCTAAATTGCCCTTTAGTGTCCAAAGATGTGCAGATTATATGGATTAGCAATTATAAATTGCCCCTTAGTGTCAAAGGTGTACAGATTAGGTGGATTGGCCATGCTAAATTGCTCTTTATTGTTCAAAGAAGTATAGATTAGATGGATTGGCCATGCTAAATTGCTCTTTATTGTTCAAAGAAGTATAGATTAGATGGATTGGCCATGCTAAATTGCCCCTTAGTGTCCAAAGATGCTCAGGTTAGGTGGATTGCCCATGTTAAATTGCTCCTTGGGCTGAATGTTTAAGTTTATTTAAGCTTCAGGTTATTTATTCGTGTCACAAGTAGGCTTAAATTAATGCCGCAATGAAGTTACTGTGAAAAATCCCCTAGTAGCCACACTCCAGCACCTGTTCGGGTACACTGAGGGAGAATTTAGCATGGCCAATACACCCTAACCAGCATGTCTTTCAGAACGTGAGAGGAAACTGGAGCACCCAGAGGAAATACATGCAGACACAGGGAGAATGTGCAGACTCCACACAGATATTGACCCAAACCAGGAATCAAACTGGGGCCCTAGTGTTGTGAAGCAGCAGTGCTAACCATTGTGCCGATGTGCCACCTGTCTGCATTGTAGGCAGCAGAGTGGCACAGTGGCTAACACAGCTGCCTCACAGTGCCAGGGATCCGGGTTCAATTCCCAGCTTGGGTCATTGCCTGTGCAGAGTTTGGACATTCTCCGTGTGTCTGTGTAGATTTCCGCCAGGTGCTCCGGTTTCCTCCCACAGTCCAAAGATGTGTGGGTTCAGTCATGCTAAATTTCCCTTTTGTGTCAGGGGGATTGGTAGGGTAAATGCATGGGTTATAGGGATGGGGCCTGGGAGGAACTGTGGCTAGTGTAGTCACAATGGGCCAAATGGCCTCCTTCTGCATTGTAGGGATTCTATGATTACATTATGGACCCATTTTCCTGGGGACAGCTAAATAAAGTGAACATTTATTCTCAGGTTAAAAAAAAACATTGCTTGTGTCAAAAAATCCATGTCTATCTGCCTCAAAATGGTTTACGTTGTTACTTGTAATGGTAAAGGTGGAAAGCAGTAAATTGCTCCGTAGAGATCAAGGGACTTCCCCAGAATGTCCCCAGCCTGTCTTGGCTTAACAAGACCAACAACTTTGGAGTACAAGAAGGAATCCTGTGTGAGTAATTGTTACAAATTGTAGTGTTGCGTTGGTACCACCCTAAAAAACTCAGAAGAAAGCATATCATCAAGTCTCATCTCCGACAACTTTGAAGCTATTCAGCTCAGGATTAAGATCTGTACTTATGTGTGTATGTGTGTGTGAGTGTGTGTGTGGGGCAGACTCCGTTGTAATAGATACATTGCCGAAAGGATTCTGAACACTGTCGTGACAAATAAGGCAAAGATAAACTGGCAATTACAGCCGGTAGTTGATGTGAGTTGTAGACAGTTCTGTCACATTTTTTGCCATTCAAAACAGAAAAGTCCACCTTGTCTCTCTGCGCATTTGGGTAACTAGCGATCACAAGTAAAACATAATGAAAGCTTTTACATTATGGTGCCACCCTAATACATAAGGACATAGTCCCTGATTATTTCTGTAAACCCAAGCTATGATTGCTCAGCCGTTTAAATCACCTTGCAGTTCCAACGTCTTGCGTTAAATCTGATTTTGCTTATTTGGCAAAAATCTACTTGCCTGACATCAGGGCTATTTATTTAGTTTAGCTGCAGTTTTCACTAGTCTAAGATCTGCAAGGCTTTGCCATTGTTAGTGGCAGTGTTATCAGCACCCCAAATTACTTACGGACCCCATTGAACTATTTTTGGAAAACCCATATTAAAGGATGTACAGGAAAAAGTAACTACTTTCCATTGTGTCCAGTGGTTAGCACTGCTGCCTCACTGCATCAGGGATCTGGGTTCGATTCCCAGCTTGGGTCATTGTCTGTGAGGAATCTGCATATTCTCCCCATGTCTACATGGGTTTCCTCCACGTACTCCTACAGCCCATAAGACGTGCTGGTTAGGGTGCATTGGCCATGCTAAATCCTCCCACAATGTACACGAACAAGCACCGGGGTGTGGCGACTAGAGGATTTTCACAATAACTATGTTGCAGTGTTCATACAAGTGACAATAATACATTAGCTTAAACCTAACCAACTAACCCAGAAAGAATGGAATGTCATATCTTTTCAGAGAGAGACTTTAAAAGAAAAGGCTGAACTGTAATCTCCTGTTGAGATAATGGAAGCAGAACCCATCTCTGCTGAGTCACATCTCAGATTATGGACATAATGTGAGTTGAAAGAAAGTGGTTTTTGGGCGAAAGACTTGTTTGTGTTTTTCCCCTGACAGGAATACATAAGAAAAGAAGTTAAAACTCAGTTGCAGCCTGGTCTCGGTATGTTAGTCTGGGGTCCCAGTTTTACTGTGCTTGTGTGTGCTGTGAAAGCCACAGTTGAAGAACATTTAATAGAGATTCATGTACATGCAGGTAGAAAAATCTCTGTCTGATTGCTGGAACCAAGTCACAAATCAGCAAAGCCTCAATTGAAAAAAGCAAAGGGTCGGCCCGTTTCAGCTCAGAATCTCCAAACCAGCTGCTTAACCGCCAATGTCAGCACTCCTGGAATCACCCAACTTAATGGCTGCAACATTTTACCATCTATTCCTCATGGACAAGGCAAAGACATTATCAAAATATAATCTGGTGTTCAGTGGTGATAAGAGGCAGAAAGAAACATTGGGAATAGTTTTAATCATAGAATCACAGAAACCCTACTGTGCAGAAAGAGACCATTTGGCCCATCAAATCTGCGCCAACCACAATCCCACCCAGGCCCTACCGCCATATCCCTACATATTTACCCACTAATCCCTCTAGCTTACGCATCTCAGTTCTAAGGGGCAATCTTTTTTTTTAGCATGGCCAATCCATCTAAGCTGCACATCTTTGGGAGGAAACCGGAGCGCCTGAGGAAACCCATGCAGACATGAGGAGAATGTGCAAATTCCACACAGACAGTGACCCAAGCCGGGAATCAAATCCAGGCCCCTGTAGCTGTGAAGCAGCAGTGCTAACCGCTGTGCTACCCTGTTGCCCCGAGCCCCATGTGACAAGAGGTGACCCTTACCATTTCGATTAGATTGCAAGCATCGCAGAGTGTTGGAAGTACAGTGGCTGACTGCTCATAAAAGCTCATAAAGGGCTGGCAAGCAGACGGATCCCTCACCACAAATCTGCAGCACATTGCCTGTCAGTTTGATGAATGGGATAGTGCATTGAGTGGACTAGCATATTTTAGCATGAGGCAATCAATGGCCTAGTAGTATTATCCATAAACCATTAATCTAGATGTCCAGCTAATGCTCTGGGGACACGGGTTCAAATCCCATCACGGCAGATGATGGAATTTGAATTCAATAAAAAATATCTGGAATTAAGAATCTAATGATGACCATGAAATCATTGTTGGAAAAATCTATCTGGCTCACTAATGCCTGTTGGGGAAAGAAATCTGCCCTCCTTATTTGGTCTGGCCTACATGTGACTCCAGAGTCACAGAGATATGGTTGATTCTCAACTGCCCTCAGACAACTAGGGATGGGCAATAAATACTGGCCAGCCAGTGACACCCATGACCCATGAATGAATGAAAGAAAAGCTCCTTGGGAAAAATGAATTATCAGAGTGTGTCTGGATCGATAGTCAATAAGAAAGGGTCACATGGTAAAAAAACTACAATAAAAGCATCAGGAAAATCAGGCTAGAGGAGGTTCCAGTTATAATTGGTGAAACTTCGGGAAATGAGAGAAAGCGCTATAGTGCACAAATCCAAACTTAACAAAGGCTGTATTGTCCGCACCCTGCCCTCCCCTAACCAACTAACCCAGACAGTTCCTGTCCTTCTCCTTTTCTCCAAAAAGAGCAAACCCAGCTTCTCCAGCCTAACATAGGAATAGGTGGCACACTGCTGACTCACAGCTCCAGGGACCTGGGTTCGATTCCCAGCTCAAATCACTGTCTGTGTGGAGTTTGTAAGTTCTCCTCATGTTTGCCTGGGTTTCCTCAGAGTGCTCCGGTTTCCTCCCACAATCCAAAGATGTACGGGTTACGTTGATTGGTTATGTTAAATTGCCCCTTAGTATTCAGGGATGTGCAGGTTAGAGGGATTAGAGAGGTAGATATGTGGGGTTACAGGAATAGGACATGGATGGGATTGTTGTCTATGCAGACTCGATGGGCTGAATGTCCTCCTTCTGTACTTAAGAACTCTATAATTTCTAACATTGGGAGTGAGTGTAGGCCACTCAGCCCTTTGAGCCCATTCTACCATTCTATACGATCATGGTTGATTTCTATCTCATCGTAACTCCACTTCCCTGCCTCTTCTCCAGAGCCCTTTATCTCATTTTTGGTCAAATATTTATCTATCTCTTTCTTGAATCCATTGATTGATTCTGCATCCACTGCACTCTGGGGCAGTGAGTTCCATAGATTCACAACCCTCTTAACCTTGCAGTTAAATTCCCTCAAAGGGCCAGCCCTTTAAATCTTGCAGCAGCATGGGATCCCCTAGCAAAACAAGGATTCTCCACACCTGGAACTTGACTAAATTGCACAAGGGAACATGTTTAAGGTAATTGGCAAAAGAAGTAAAAGAGATGTGAGAAAAAAGACTATTTCATGTTGCACACGGTTAAGATCTGCTTTGCTCTACCTGAGAATCTGATTCAATTGAAGCATTGGAAAAGGAATTAGAATGTTATTATAGAGTATTGTGTGCAATTTTGGCCTCCTTTTCTGAGAAAGGACGTTCTTGCTCTGGAGAGAGTGCAGTGAAGGTTTACCAGGCTGATTCCGGGGATGGCAGGACTGATGTATGAGAAGAGATTGATTGGGTTAGGATTGTTTTCACTGGAGTTCAGATGAATGAGGGGAGATCTCATAGAGACTTTTAAAATTCTAACAGGACGAGACAGGGTAGATTCAGGGAGGATATTCCTGATGTTGGCATGGTCCAGATCCAGGATGATAGTCTGAAGATTTGGGTAGAACATTGAGATTGGAAATGAGGAAACATTTCTTCACTCAAACAGTGGAGAACCTGTGGAATTCATTACCACAGGAAGTAGTTGATGCCAAAACATTGAATATATTCAAGAGGCGGCTGGATATAGCAGTTGGAGAAAATGGGATCAAAGGTTACGGGGAGAAAGCAGGATTAGGCTATTGAATTGGATGATCATGATGAGTAGAAAAGCAGGCTTGAAAGGTCAAATAGCCTCCTCTTGTTCCTATCTTCTATATTTCTATCTACATTCCAGAGATATTTTATATTTAAGATCACTGAGTGTATTTAAGACAGAGATAGATGGATTCTTGATTGGTAAGGGGATCAAAGGTTATGGGGAAAATGGGGTTGAGAAGTTTATCAGTCACGATTGACTGGTGGAGCAGACTCGATGGGCCAAATGGCCTAATTCTGCTCCTATACCTTATGGTCTTATCTAAAAAGGGGAGATTGTCCAACTACAGAGGGAAGGCTGGTGAAGGGCACTTAGGGAATTGTCCCTTTGGGGAGCTGGTGCAGACAGGTTCGATGGGGTGAATAGCCTCCTCCTGCTCAATTCTGAAGGAAGGTTGTCCAAGTTTACAGGGAGGAGGTGGGAGAATGACACTCAGGGAGTCACTCAACTGGGGAACTGGTGCAGACAGATTGGGCTGAATGGCCTCCTTCTGCTCTGGAACAATTCTGCGAGGTCACTGCTTAACGGGCAGAATGGGTTCAACGTTGCCCGATCGAAAACTTCACTCTTGAAAATGAAACGTTTTATTGGGAGTCGCTCCCATTGTTTTGGGCCAACCATAGACTTTAATCAGTGGTGCCTGACAGTCAGAGGAAGGAAAATTACTGCAGAAAACATGTAATTATCAGTTTTCTTCCAACCGCAATGGTAGAAATGGAAATTTATAGGGAATATTTAATTGTTAGGGAGAGAATTGCCATGACATCTCACTTTGATCATGTGCAGCGAGAGAAAGTTACTGTCTGCTGCTGCGTCTCACAGAGAGAGGAGAGGGAGACGGCCCTGTGATGTAGTGGTGAATTAGGAATCGAGACACCCAGGTTCATATTCTGCGGCCATGAGTCGCAAATTCCACCACAGCAGCTGGTGGAATTTTAATTTAGTTCATAAAATTAAAGCGAACTTCGGTAATCATCCCTACAGTGTAGGAGACCATTCAGCCCATCAGATCTGCACCAATTCTCCAACAGAGCAACCAACCCAGGCTCTATCCTATATTTTTGCTTTGCTGATTCCCCTAACTTACACATCTTGAGACACTGAAGGGCAACTTAACACGGCCAATCCACCTAATGTGCACATCTTTAGACACTAAGGGACAACTTAGCAAAACTAATCCATCTAACCCGCACATTTTTGGACACTAAGGGACAACTTAGCATGGCCAATCCACCTAACCTGCATGTTTGTGGACACTAAGAGACAATTTAGCATGGCCAACCCACTTAACACGCGCATTTTTGGACACTAAGAGACGATTTAGCATGGTCAATCTGTCTAACCTGCACATCTTTGCACTGTTGGGAGGAAACTGGAGCACCTGGAGGAACATGGGGAGAATGTGCAAACCCTACACTGACAGTGACCCAAGCCCAGAATTGAACCCTGGTCCCTGGCGCTGTGAAACAGCAGTGCTAACCAGTTGTGCCACTGTGCCTTCCTTAATGGTGACCATGGCAACCATCATTGATTGTCATAAAAATTAATCTAGTTTACTGACGTCTTTTAGGGAAGGAAATCTGTCATCCTTACCCGGTCTGGCCGACATGTGACTCCAGAATCACAGCAATGTAGACTCTCAAAAGTGCTCTGAAATGGAGGGCAGTTGGGGACTAGTGGTGCTTACATCCTATAGAAATAAATTAAAAAAATAACACTTTATGCAGAGGTAGAAAATGCGAAGACATCAGCAGCTGTTCTCTACTAAGAGGTCAAAGTGAAATGGAGACTGACACACTTCCATTCTAGTGATGCCATGCTGCTATCTCTTAAAGCTACACCAGTGGGAAGGCATGTACACCCTCTGGCAAATTATACCCCAGCTCACCAAAATATTCTGGCCACACATCTACCACCAGTCCAACCCCAGCATCTGCCACCAATCCAATCCCAGCATCTTTGATGTGATATGACAACAGGTTATATTTGTATAGCACCTTTCACACAACAAAACATCCCGTGATGCTTCACAGGATTGTTATAAAACAGACTAGAAGACCAGCGTGATGTGGATTGATATTAGTTCAGCTCATCAAAAGCTAGGCCAGAGAAGTAAGGGCGAGGGGAGGAGCGGGGCGGCTTCTTAATGGAAGGTTTAGGGAGGGAGTTCCAAACCTTGGGGTCCAGGCAGCTGAAGGCACAGCCTCCTCACCAATGGAGGAGCGATTAAAGTCAGGATGCTCAAAAGGTGAGAACGAGATGAGTGCAGAGGTCTCGAGGGGTCGTGAGGGTTAGATAATATTACAGATATAAGAATGGGCCTAGCCATGGAGAATTTGGAAAACAAGGACGAGAATGTTAAAATTGAATGATGTGAATGAGATATGAGGAGTATTTGAGGACTCTGCTTGAGAGAGTTTAAGAGGATGAGAGGTGGATCTCATTGAAATTCACAGAATACTGAAAGGCTTGGATAGAGTGGATATGGGGAAAATGTCTCCATTAGGCAGAGAGACTCAGACCCGAGGCTTCAGAGTAAAGGGACAACCCTTTAGAACTAAGATGAGGAGGAATTTCTTCAGCCAGAGAGTGGTAAATCTGTGGAATTCATTGCCACAGAAGGTTGTGGAGGCCAGATCATTGAGTGTCTTTAAGACAGAGATAGATAGGTTCTTGACTAATAAGGAGATCAAAGGTTATGGGGAAAAGATGAGAGAACAGGGTTGAGAAACTTATCAGCCATGGTTGAATGGTGGAGAAACTCGATGGGCCAAATGGCTTAATTCTGCTCCTATATCTTATGACCTAATGTTAATAGGCTGTTAAAAAAAGCCTATGACATTATTCCAATAAAAACAATTTTCCTCCCTCAACTAAGCAACCACTCATTCATAAAATCTTTATGGAATCTTGGTGTATGTGTTCTGAAATAAGCTGATAATTGTAATGATTTGATTTGATTTGATTTATTACTGTCACATGTATTGTCATACAGTGAAAAATTATTTCAAAGAACAAAAAACAAAGAGCAAAGAAAATTATATCATAGAAACCAGGCCCTTCGGCCCTCTAAGTCTGCACCGACCATGCTGCCCCAACTGAACTAAAACCCACTACCCACATCCCTCTATTCCCATCCTACCCATATATTTGGCAGGACGCCTCTTAAAAGTGACTACTGAATCTGCTTCCACTACCTCCCCTGACAATGAGTTCGAGGTACCCACTGTTCTCTGTTAAAAAAATCTGCCTTGTATATCTCCTTTAAACCTTGCCCCTCGCACCTTAAACCTGTGCCCCCAAGTAAATGACTCTTCCACCCTGGGATAAAGCTTCTGATTATCCACTTTGTCCATGCCCCTCCTAATCTTGTAGACTTCTATCAGGCCGCCTGTCATTTCCGTTGTTCCAATGAGAACAAACCAAGTTTTTCCAACCTCTCCTCATAACTAATGCTCTCCATACCAGACAACATCTTTTCTGTACCCTCTCCAAAGCAGCCACATCCTTCTGGTAGTATGGTGACCAGAATTGAACACTATATTCCAAGTTTGGCCTAACTAAGGTTCTGTAAAGCTGCAACATGACTTGTCAATTTTTAAACTCAATGCCTGGCTGATGAAGGCAGGCATGCTATATGCCTTCTTGACTACCTTCTCCATCTACGTTGCCACTTTCAGTAACCTGTGTACCTGTACTCTCAGATCCCTTTGTCTATCAATACTATTAACATTTCTGCATTTACTGTATATTTGCTATCTGTATTAGATCTTCCAAAACACACTACTTCACATTTGTCCGGATTAAACTCCACCTGCCATCTCTTCACCCAAGTCTGTAACTGATCTATATCCTGCTGTATCCTCTGATGGCCCTCAACACTACCTATAAATCCACCTTTGGGTCATCCACAAACTTACTAATCAAACCAGTTACATTTTCCTCTGAATCATTTATATATATTACAAACAGCAAAGGTCCCAGCACTGATTCCTGACAAATGCCACTTGTTACAACCCTCCATTCAGAAATGCACCCTTCCATTGGTATCCTCTGCCTTCTTTGACCAGAAGCTTGTGGCTTTTGCTATAAATAAACCTGTTTGGACTTTAAGCTGGTGTTGTGGGATTTCTTTCTGTTTTCTTTGACTGAGCCAGTTTTGTTTCCACCTTGTCTGCTCATCTCTGATCCCATGCGGCATCACCTTCTGCACCAATCTGCCATAAGAGGCCTTGTCAAAGGCCTTACTAAAATCCATGTAGACAACATCTATGACTCTACACCCCTCAATCATCTTCATAACTTCCTTGAAAAACTTTGTGAGACACGATCCCCCCTCTTCACTAAACTATGTTGTCTCTCGCTAATAGATCCACTTATTACCAAATTTCATGCATGCCATACAAAGCATGCTGTTCACAGAGACAGAAATGAGAGAGTGCAGAATGTAGTGTTACAGTCATATCTAGGGTGTACAGAAAGATCAACTTAACACAGGTTGGTCCGTTCAAAAGTCGGCAAGGAAGAAGCTGTTCTTGAGTCAGTTGGCACATGACCTCAGACTTTTGTATCTTTTCTCTGATGGAAGACGATGGAAGAGAGAGTGTCTGGGCTGCGTGGGATCCTTGATTATGCTGGTTGCTTTCCTGAGGCAGTGGGAAGTGTAGACAGAGTCAGTGGACGGGAGGTTGGTTTGCATGATGGATTGGGCTACAGACCTTTTGTACTGCCTTGTGGCCTTGGTCAGAGCAGGAGCCATTCCAAATACAACCAGAAAGAATGCTTTCTATGGGGCATCTGTAAAAGTTAATGAGAATTGTAGCTGACATGCCAAATTTCCTTAGTCTTTGGAGAAAGTAGAGGCTTTTGTGGGCTTTCTTAACTATGTGGAAAATATGAAAATTGACGTAACAATGAAGTGCATGAAGGAGGTTAGCTTTTCCAACCTCTTGTGACCCAATCTACATGAACCCTACCTCACGTGACTACAGCTGAGGAAAGAGGATGTGAACACTAATGACTGTCTTAGTGAGACGTTGAATACCATTAATTAACTGACGCAAGGGGACATCATCCCACGGCTTGGAGGCAAATTGCAAATAATCTTTCAACAATTATTCAAGAATGAAGCTTTAAGTGCGTCAGAACTAAAATACGTTCTTTCAAAGAAAAAGAAGGGAAAAAAAAACATCTTCCAAAAGTCTAGCAGCTTGTAAGGGCATGATTTTATTTAGCAATCCAAAAACACAGACATCTCTTGTAAGCGATCAGCTGAGTTACATTCTGCAGCAGTGAGTAGGCTTTGATGAGTTAATTGTCATTTTGTCTTTAAGCGACTGTTTTAGTCACTCCATTCCATACCACAAAAGCTAATTGGAAATGATTTTTTTATTTGGGCGGTGGGGTGGCAGAAGTGGTGGCGGGGTGGAGGGATGGGGAGACGGCGGGTAGAGCTGCTACACTGTGCCAGAACTCTGACGGAAGCTGGATAGAAATTAGTCGTGTCTGGTGAAACAAAGTCTGAGTTATTTTTATTTTGAATTGAATACTCAGCTGCCTGTTTACAGCACACAGATAGTGCCCCCGGTTCCAGGCGTTGTGTAACATGTTGGCAGTGGCAAAGAGGCTGCCTTTGATTAAGTAACATCATGCAGGCGCCGAGTTCTTTTGTTCCCTTCCCTTGTGTGTCCCGTCAAAGGGGATCCCACCACAGGAAGTGGAGGAGGCACCAACTTTCCAAAGAGAAAAGGGACGGGACAAATCCATTCCCAATCAACAGATTTTCCGCGGATGTCATTGGGTTCAGACAAGCCAACTTAAGAATGCTTAATAAAGTGGCGGAGGGCCATGAATCCCTCATTGCAAATATCTCAGCAAAATGTGTCAGGATGGCATGGTGGCACAGTGGTTAGCACTGCTGCCTTACAATGTCAGGGAACCAGATTCGATTCCAGCCTAGGGTCACTGTCTGTGTGGAGTTTGCACATTATATCTGACTGGATTTCTTCCGGGTGCTCTTGTTTCCTCCCACACTCTCAAGATGTGTGGGTTAGGTGCATTGGCCATGCTAAATTGCCCCTTAGTGTCTCAGAATGTGTATGTTAGGTGGATTGACCATGTTAAATTTCCCTTTACTGTCCAAAGAGTGAAGGTTAGGTGAATTGGCCATGCCAAATTGTCCCTTAGTGTCCAAAGAGTGTAGATTAGGTGAATTGGCCATGCTAAATTGTCCCTTAATGTCCAAAGATATGCAGGTTAGGTGGATTGGCCATGTTAAATTGTCCCTTACTGTCCAAAGAGTGTAGGTTAGGTGAATTGGCCATGCTAAATTGTCCCTTAATGTCCAAAGATGTGCAGATTAGGTGGATTGGCCATGCTAAATTGCCCCCTAGTGTGTAAAGATGAACAGGTTAGGTGGATTGGCCATGCTAAATTGTCCTGTAGTGTCCAGAGATGTGCAGGTTAGGTGGATTGGCCATGCTAAATTGTCCTTTATTGTCAGATGGATTAGCAGGGTAAATATATGAGATTACGGAGATGGGGTATGGGTGGGATTGTCAATGCATGCTGAATGGCCTCCTTCTGCAGAGATTTTATGAATCTATGGTGTACATCACTGCATAGAAGATATTTGGGGGCACAGGATATTTGGGTTGACCAGTCAATGCTGGCCTTTATGCTCCTTCTCCCAATCTTGCTCATCCCATGCTTAATTGCCCCTTAATGTTGCAAGATGTGTAGGTTAGATGGATGGGCTATGGGAAATAAAGTGAGTTACGGGGACACGGCCTGTGTTTGATACTCTGTCAGAGAATCAGTGAAGACCCAATGGGCTGAATAGCCTCTTCTACACTGTAGGGATTTTATGATTTAGTGAATTGTGTTCCTTATCATTCTCCTGGAAGCTTATTAGGGAGCACATGCCCTGAGACACTGGGGCCCTAGACACTGGGATTTTCTTTAGCAGTGACTCCCCCTGTCCCCCATGGTTGAATACTTCATCAAATCAATTTTCGTTGTTCAGGCGTAAGTGTGTCTGTGCAGCTGGAGAACCATAGACCCTCGATAAGTTAAGAGCTTTGGTCTGGGAGTGCAGTGTGTTGGAGAGGGAAGCAAATATCATAGAATTATAGAATCTGTACAGTGCAGAAGGAGGCCATTCGGCCCATCGAGCCTGCATTGACAACAATCCCACCCTGGCCCAACCCCATAACTAATATTTACTCTCCTAATCCCCCTGGCACTAGGGGGCAATTTAGCATGGCCAATCAACCTAACTTGCACATCTTTGGACTGTGGGAGGAAACCGGAGCACCCGGAGGAAAGCCACGTAGACACAGGGCAACCTCTGCACAGATAGTGACCCAAGCCCAGAATCGAACCTGCGTCCCTGGCACTGTGAGGCAGCAGTGCTAACGGCTGTGCCACCGTGCCTTACTCACGTAAGGGTAAAAACAGAAATTGTTATGGTCCAGAACATTCTGAAGCCTCTATTCCGGCCACAGGGGACAGACAATCTGTACCTTGCCTGCGACAAAACTGTAGGGACTTGCCAGGGTGGGACTGAATCTATCACCCAGATGTTCTCAAAACTCTCGCTTAACACCAAGGTTTAATATGCGTCAATGGGAAGGCAGTAGCAGAGCATGGCGAATAGCAAATCATTACCATTGCTTTGGCTTCTTGAATGAGTGTCAGAGCTTAAGTAGACTGAGTGGGCAGTAACTGTCCACAAACACAACTTCCCCATACTTGCAACTCACCGCAACGTTGTAAACAATTGTTTAAACTGAAGGCATCCTGACAAAGACAGCTTTGTGTCAGTGGAATCAGTCACTCTCCTCAATAGGAGGTGAACATTGAGGGAGTGGGAGGGGCCATGCCTTTCACATCGGAATCGCACTCATTGATGTGTTCCTACATTCAGCCTTCACTAATCATAGAATCCCTACAGTGCAGAAGGAAGCCATTCAACCCATCGAGTCTTCACAATCCCACTCAGGCTCTATCCTTGAAACCCCACGTATTTACCCCGCTAATCCCTCTCATGTACACATCTTGGGACACTAAGGGGCAATTTTAGCCTAGCCAGTCAATCTAACCCACACATCTTTTGGACTGTGGGAGGAAACTTGGAACACCCGGAGGGAAACCATGCAGACACGGGGAGAATGTGCAAACTCCTCACAGACAGTGAACAGAGGCCGGGAATCAAAACTGGAGCTGTGAGACAGCAGTGCTAACCACCATGCCACTCAATCAGGAGATAGACAGATTTTTAATTCATCTTACATTGAAGGGTGATGAAGAATGAGCAAGAAAGTGGAATTGAGGCCAAGACACTGGGTGGCACGGTGGCACAGTGGTTTGCCAGGAACCCAGGTTCGATTCCCAGCTTGGGTCTATCTGTGCAGAGTATGCATATTCTCCCCATGTCTCTGTGGGTTTCCTCTGGGTGGTCTGGTTTTCTCCCACACTCCAAAAGAAATGCTGGTTAGGTTGATTTGATTTGATTTATTATCGTCAAATGTATTAGCAGACAGTGAAAAGTATTGTTTATTGCACACTATACAGTCAAAGCAGACCGTTCATAGAGAAGGAAAGGAGAGAATGCAAAATGTGGTGTTACAGTCATTGCTGTAAAGAATGATCAGCTCAATTCAAAAATCTGACGGCAGCAGAGAAGAAGCTGTTCGGGAGTGGTTCGATACGTGTCATCAGACTTTTGCATCTTTTTCCCGGAGGAAGAAGATGGGAGAGAGAATGTCCAGGGTTCATGGAGTCCAAGGACGTGGGAAGTATAGACAGAGTCGATGGATGGGAGGATGGTTTGAATGAAGGATTGAATCGGCAGTGCTAAATTCTCCCTCAGTGTACCTGCAATTAGGAGTGTGGCAATTAGAAGATTTTCATAATAACTTCTTTGCAGTGTTAATGTAAGCCTATTTGTGATGCTAATAAATAAACTTAAACACAAGAACTGCTGTAATCAGATTGAATGGTGGAGCAGAGTTGAGGGGCCTCCTGCTCCTACTCTTAATTCTTATGATTCAATTTATTCATCATATTGAGGATGCAAACTGAGAGAAAGAATTATAGAACCCCTACAGTGCAGAAGAAGGCCATTTGGCCCATCGAGTCTGCACTGAGCACAATCCCACCCAAGCCCTATCCCCATAACCCCATGCGCCCTAGCTAATCCCACTGACATTAAGAATCAATTTAGCAGGCTAATCCACCTAACTCACACATCTTTGGAGTGTGGAAAGAAATTGGAGCACCTGGAAGAAACCCACGCAGACATGTGAAGAATGTGCGAACTTCACACAGACAGTGACCCCAGGCTGGAATTGAACCCAGGTCCCTGGAGTTGTGAGGCAGCAGTGCTAACCACTGTGTCATATTTCATCTCTTAGTAATCATCAAATTGGAAGACCATTCAGCCTGTCAGCTAGCTCCTGAAAAGAATTTTAGTCCTGATCTTTTGCTCTTTCCTCATTCTCTGCAATTGTTTCCTTGTTAAAGTGGAGATCCAAATTCATTTTGAAGTTACCATTGAATTTCCTTTCCTGGCAGAACAATGTCCAATTTGTAGCATTAATTATCACAAAAGGGCATTGCAGTGGGCAAGCTCGTTAAGGACTGATGACACACTATGAGAGGCCTAACACAATCTGTACTTGAACATGGGGCTCGATTCCATGTGGCTCAGTTTCTGATCTTCACCACTTTGGAAATAGTGTGCCTAGTGCAAGGAGATGGATTTTGAGGCACTTGACTTGCCAATTCTTCTGAGTGCTGGAAGGAACAAGCCATTCGGAAATAAAATATGAATTTGCCTATCTGGTTGTGAGGTCACATCCATACCTGGAAAACAGGAGGGATGTGGGCCTGACAAAGTGATAATGAGATTTTCCGGCTGCGCTCACTCACAAGACTGGAAATTCCCACCAGAGATCGACAGACCATTGCATGGTACCCTCCCCTGGGAATCTTTGGATGTTAAGGCGCTAAATTGCCCTTTGGTGTCCGAAGATCTGTAGGTTAGGTGGATCGGCCATGCTAAATTGCCCTTAGTGTTCAAAGATGTGCAGGTTAGGTGGATTGGCCATGGTAACTGTGGAGTTATGGGTTAGGGCAAAAGGAGGGAGCCTCTCTGTAACAGAGACAGTGTAGACTTGATGGGCCAAATGGTCTCCTTCTGCACTGTAGGGATTCTATGATTGAAACAAATCAGCTCAGAATGTCCAGCAGCTGAGCTACAATGGGTCTTGACAACGACTTCAATATCCAGCTCCAAACATCCTTCGTTTATAAATGTACTGACTGCAAAGGCACTTGCAGGGGTATTGTTCTCGCACACGGTAAAAAGAAACTCAGCAACTGCACAAGATATCACATCCTTCTTCTGTGCACCAATACTTGCCACTGCATTTTGTTATTAGCTGAGGGAATACAACGGGTTTCTTTAAATTATATGGTCAGTGGTCGAGATTATATATCATGACTGGGGACTTGAAAGCCGTAAGGGAAGAACAAAGAATTGGGGAACAAAGCCATTCAAAGTCCATATAGTTACAGGTCGCCCTGACCTGTAATCTTACTGCCTTTGAATGGGTACAAAACACTAATGGACTAGGATCGACAATGCTCCCAGTATAGTTACAGCAGAACTAGGAATACCAAGAAGAAGCCATCTTGTCAACATTCCCATTAGATGTCACACAGAAAGATTACCAACATGGTTGGAAATTTGACCTCTGTCTTGCCACAATATCTTATTTCACAGAAGCAACCGATACGGGGGAATTTCAATGTGTGTGTTCAACTCTACATTCCATATCAGAATTGCGGTGTTAATATCCATGTTCATTGAGTCATAGAGTCCCTACAGCACAGAATGAGACCATTCAGGCCTTCTGAGTCTTCACCAACAACAACCCCATCCAGCCTCTATCCTGTAACCCATGTATTCACCCTGCTGATCCCGTTAACATGAAGCTGCAATTTATCACGGCCAATCCACCTAATCTGCATATCTTCAGGCACTAAAGGGCAATTGAGAATGATCAATCTATCTAATCTGCACACCTTTGGGTATTAAGGGGCAATTTAGCATGACCAATCCTCCTAACCTGCACATCTTTGGCATGTGGAAGGAAACTGGAGCACCCTGAGGAAACCCACGCAGACACGTGGAGAATGAGCAAATTGAACTCGGGCCCCTGCAGCTGTGAGGCAGCAGTGCTAACCACTGGACCACCGTGCCGCACACAGCATTGAAAGAGGCGTCTGGGGATTTGATCCTGATAGCTTTGCATACCCATGCTGATTCAACGGAAGCTGTGATAAACCTTTATAAAATCACTGGCCTGGCCTCAACTGGTGCATTGAGCATTTGCCCCAAAGCTGAAAAATCCTGCTCAATGAACCTTCTGTGTCCTGTCCCGTGACAGTTCCTGTGACAGGTGGAATGGGAAAATTCTGCCCATTGGCTGGGACTCTACCATCTCACTTGGCACGGAGCGGGCGAGGGTCCAAGAATGGAAATCTTCATTTGACCTCCAGTGGAAATTTCCAGCCTCACTGGGGAGAGGCCATAGAATCCTGCCCACGGTATCCAGTTCTAGGACAACATGCTGCAGGAAGGGAGTGAGTGTAAGAAGGATTTTGGGAATTGTCGCAGAGATGAGGGATGTCAGTGACTTTGATTTTGATTTGATTCAATTTATTATTGTCACATGTATTAGTGCGCAGTGAGAAGTATTGTTCCTTGCGCATGATACAGGCAAAGCATACCACTCATAGAGAAGGAAAGGAGAGAGTGCAGAATGAGGTGTTACAGTCATAGCTAGGGCGTAGAGAAAAATCAACTTAATGCGAGGTAGGTCCATTCAAAAGTCTGATGGCAGCAAGGAAGAGGCTGTTCTTGAGTTGGTTGGTACGCGACCTCAGATTTTTGTACCTTTTTCCGGACGGGAGAAGGTGGAAAAGAGAACGTCCGGGATGCGCGGCGTCCCTAATGATGCTGGCTGCTTTTCTGAGATAGCAGGAAATGTAGACGGAGTCAATTGATGGGAGGCTGGTTTGCACAATGGATTGGGCTACATTCACCACCTTTTGTAATTTCTTGCGGTCTTGGGCAGAGCAGGAGCCATACCAAGCTGTGATACAACCAGAAAGACTGCTTTCTATGGTGCACCTGTAAAAGTTGGTGAGAGTCGCAGAGCACATGCCAATTTTCTTAGCTTTCTGAGAAAGTAGAGGGATTGGTGGGCTTTCTCAGATATCCTGAAGGGGCTTGGGGTTGTTCTTCTTGTGTGAAGAAGTTTGAGAGGTGTTTTAACAGAAGCATTCAAAACCATGAGGGTTTTTCGGAATGAGATTCAGAAATCCTCCTCACTTTGATAACATTTCTGCGGATTCCTTGACCTGATGCTGAACCAGAGTCTTAAGTGATGTGGATTGAATTGTTGGGAAGGTGAAATGCAGGATAAATAATTTTGCCTCGCTGTTGGAAGCAGAGTGCAGCCCTGCTCTTGCATTAGTGGAAGCTTTCTTAAACCCTTATTTCACAATGAAAGTGCCTTTAGCTTATTTCCAAATCTCTTAATCCAAGAAAATAATGTCTTCGACAAAATGAGACACAGAGAAATTCCTGAGGACTTCTTATCTATCATTATTTATGTTCTCTGATAAGCTGGCTGCCTCGAGAGGGAGCATCACGTTTATACGAAGCCCAGCATTTGGGTCTCATTTGGAACTTTCTCCTACTTTTAGTCAACATTTCAAAGTTTACTCAATGACTTTTGTTCAAATGTGAATCAAAAGTATTAATGATGCTTTGAAAGGATTGTTTTATTGAAACTTACAGGAGACCGTGCGGCCCTGAATAGATGTGGATGTGAAGGGGATGTTTCCGTTAATAGGAAAAACTAGAAGCAGAGGGCACAACCTCAGGCTAAAGGGACGATCCTTTAAAATAGAGACGGGGAGGGATTTCTTTAACCAGAGAGTGGTGAATCTGTGGAACTCATTGCCACAGTTGGCCGTGGAGTCCGGTCATTGAGTGTCTTTAACATGCAGGTCATAGAATCATAGAATCTCTACAGTGAAGGAGGAGGCCACTCGGCCCATTGAGTCTGCACTGGCCACAATCCTACCCAGGCCCTACCCCTAGCTAGTGCCCCCAACACTAAGAGGCAACTTAGTGTGGCCAATCCATCTAACCCACACATCTTTCGACTGTGGGAGGAAAGCAGAGTGTCTAGAGGAAACCCACGCAGATCTGGGGAGAACGTGCAGACTTTGCACAGACAGTGACCCAAGGCCGGGAATCGAATCCGGGTCCCTGGTGCTGTGAGGCAGCAGTGCTAACCGCTGTGCCACCATGCTGCCCTACCATAGAAACCTACAGTGCAGGAGGAGACCATTCGGCCCATCGAGTCAGCATGGAAAACAACACGCACTGTTTCTGCAGTGTGATTTCTGATGGCAGAGGAAGTTCGCCGTTGGGTGAGGCAGGATCTCTCGGCTCCAATGTCTGGTGCATTCTGTGTTCCTTGCCCATCACACCATTGTGCAGCGGCAGTGGGGTGGGGGGGGGGCGGGCGGTGCGTTTCCAGCAGGACTGGAACATTCCACCCATAGGAAAGGCAGGAAATCTCCTCCCCAAAAACCTGGAAATGGGTCAAAGCACTTCCATTGTCACAAATTTTGGTAAGAAGTTGTAACATCCTTCAGGCATGACCTATCACACCTTGTTGCTGCCTCATTCTTTCCTGAATAAATGCAGCCTGTTGCTCATCCTTTGAGTTACCTGAAGGCGCAAGAAGTCTTTGCCAATGGTGTGGCAAAGTCTAAAAGAAACATTAGGCTTCAAAATAGCTTGGAGAGAGGATGTAAGTACCTGCCAGGTGAGCGTAACAGGGGTATCAGTAATGAGAGTGGAGAACAGCATTGAGATGAAGGTAGCCCAGGTGGTTATTTTACCTGCATGATGATTGGACGCTGATGGATGCCTTTAAAAGAGCAGGACAATAAATAAACATTAAGGTGGATGGGTGTGCCACACTTCATAGCTTTGCTGAGTGATTGGAAAGTAGCAAAGTTGAAACAAACTCCACTCCTCACTCGGATGTCATCCTGCACCATTTTCGCTGCTTGTTCTGGAATATAGAATTTCAGGAGCTTGTCTTTCTACATTCTTATTTTTAATTGTCCAATCCAATTTCTCATTTTTAAAATTATCACGCAACAACATCTTACAATTTGAGTCGCAATAGGCTTACATTAACACTGCAGTGAAGTTACTGTGCGAATACCCTAGTCGTCACACTTGCTAGGGTGGCATGATGGCACAATGGTCAGCACTGCTGCCTCACAGTGCCAGGGACCCAGGTTCGATTCCTGCCTTGGGTTACTGTCTGTGAGGAATTTGCATGTTCTCCCTGTGTCTGAGTGGGTTTCCTCCGGTTTCCTCCCACAATCTGAAAGACACGCTGGTTAGTGCGCATTGGCCGTGCTAAATTCTCTCTCAGTGTACCCGAACAGGCGGCGGAGTGGGGGATTTTCACAATGACTTCATTACAATGTTAATGTAAGCTTACTTCTAACTAATAAGTAAGCTTAAAAAAATTTAAACTTGAAGTACTTTTCTCAATTCAAATAATAAAAAAAAATACTCAGATACCTGTTTGGGTACATTGAGAGCGAATTTAGCACTGCCAGTGCACCTAAGAAGCATGCCTTTTGGACTGTGGGAGGAAACAGGAGCACCTGGAGGAAACCCACGCAGACACGGGGAGAACATGCAGACTCTGCAGAGTGACCTGAGGCCAGAAGTCGAACCCAGTTCCCTGGGACTGTGAGGGAGCAGTGCTAACCACTGTGCCACCATACCACCCTCCCAAGGCTGTCCATCTTTGCGTGGACACGAGGAGAGCTGGAGCACAGAGCATGCAGCAGAATGGTGCACTCAGGGTAATCGGCCTGCTCTGAAAGGCTGAGTAAATCTCAGGGATCTTTTCCCACACCTTGAACAGGTAATACTCAAGCATTACCGGCCGCGGTGAAATCACTAATGTGTCATGTGTAGCGACTGGCTGAACTTTAACCACGAAGAAAGCCATTATTACTTTGAGGAGCAAATATGCTAAGAGAAAAGGACTTGTCAGTTTGCACTGCGGTCAAGCCTGCCCCGGATTAATGTCCTCATTAAACATTCAGCTTGTTGCTTTATCATGTTCCTGCGGCTTGTATTCCGAATTACTTAACTGTCCGGCTTTTAATTTCATCCCATCCCACTGTAAAGTGGAACAGATCCACTCAGCGCTCCCTCTGCCACTGTCTAAACACAACCAAGAACGGGGAACACCTAGCAGGCGAATAATACTTCTGTGAGACAAACCAGCGTGGTGATTTTATTTTAAGTGGCTTTGTTTGATATGTGTGTGTGATGATGGATTTGTCTCTCAGCAATGCCTGGCACTCAAATAAAGCAAAGCTACAAGTGATGGGATTCCTGGACCGAGGGCCTGGCCATTAAAGCAAGGCATCTGGGAGAAGTAAAGTCTCTTAGATAGGGATGTTACAGTGTCAAATTTCCCTGGGATGAGAACCGTGGGAAAGGGAAAAGGAAGGCAAGGAATATCTTCAGACAAGAAAAAAAATCCCCTGACTCAATTTGAGATCGCTCCAATTGCAGGAATTTAAAATAACGTCTGACAAACATTGGAATGGAAATATATCTCAAATGGAGATGTCACAGAGTCGTCAAGTGAAGACAGTGGGTGAAGAGAGCAAATGCTTAAAATCCACTGACAATGTCAAAGGCCTTGATGGGCTTAATATAGGCCTCATTAAGGCCTTGTGCTGTTGTATCAGGCAAGATAATCTTGCATTCTTTTTGGGTCAATACCATTACATTCTCAGAGTACAGTTTCTTGGCTACATTACCGCTTAATTCCTCTGTAATTCGAGTTTCACATTCTCTGCGCGGCATTTTTTTTTAAGCTGTGACAATGTGGCCATAGAATCTCTCCAGTACAGAAGGAGGCCGCTCTGCCCATCGGGTCTGCACCGACCACAACCCCATCCAGGCCCATTCCCTGTAACCCCATTCAAGAGACGGCTAGATATAGCACTTGGGGTGAATGGGATCAAAGGTTATGGGGAGAAAGCAGGATTTGATTTGATTTATTATTGTCACTTGTATTAGCATGCAGTGAAAAGTATTGTTTCTTGCTCACTATAAAGACAAAGCATACAGTTCATAGAGGAGAGAGTGTAGAATTTAGTGCTATAGTCATAGCTAGGATGTAGGAAAAGATCAGCTTAGTGCAAGGCAAGTCCATTCCAGTAGCAGCAGGGAAGAAGCTGTTCTTGAGATGGTTGGTGCATATCCCCAGACTTTTGTATCTTTTACCCGACAGAAGAAGGTGGAAGAAAGAATGTCCGGAGTGTGTGGGGTTGTAAATTACGCTGGCTGGTTTTAGGTTTAAGTTATTGATTAGGTTATTGAGTTGGACATCAGCCATGAACATAATGAATGGTGAAGCAATCTTGGAAGACCAAATAGCTTCCTCCTGCTTCTATCTTCAATGTTTCTGTATTTACCCTGCGAATCCCTCTAATACCAGGGCCAATTTAGCATGGCCAGCCAACCTAATCCGTGGAGTGTGGGAGAAAAGCGGAGCACTCAGTCGAAACCCATGCAGACACAGGGAGAACATGCAAACTCCGCACAGATGGTTATCCAAGGCTGGAAGTAAATGTGAGTCCCTGGCGTTGTGAGGCAGCAAGGCAGTTAACTGTTTAATGCAGACAGGTTGTGACAAACTTGCTGATATTGTACTGTCTGTGAATATATAGAGACAGAACTCACGTGCCAATACAAATTAGTATATTGAGCAATAGGATTGGGGCTGTGGGTGGGGGTGGGGCAAGGAGGGGTGTGCAATTAGCTCAATGACTAGCGTGTGGAATTAGTGCCAACAGCACTGGGTTTGACCCCACTCTCGTGCCAGCTGAAGTAGACTTGGGTGTCTGCCTCCTCACCGAGATATAAACAATATCTCAGCACTTTTCCGTGGTGGAAACAAATAGTGATAGTCAAGGACCAGCCTTCAGGCAGGGAACTGAAGATCTAAACTGTGCAATATGAAGCTAAGGATGGGGGAATGGTTCAAGAATTTGGTTTACTGAAAATGAATCTTTAGTTTCCAGGAAAGCTTTGTTTTTAATGTTTTTGAAGATGCACCATCAAACACACCCTTTCTCGATGGCTCGTGCTCTGTCCAAGATTGCAAGAAACTACAAAGAGTTGTAAATGAAGCCCAGTCCATCATTCAAACCATCTTTTTGCCTCAAAAAAGGAGCCAGCGTCAAATCTCTACAGTGCAGAAGAAGACCATTTGGCCCATCAAATCTGCGCTGACCACAATCCCAGCTAGGCTCTATTCCCATAACCCCTCATATTTACCCTGCTAATACCCCGACACTAGAGTCAATTTAGCATGGCCAATCAACCTTTAGACTGTGGGAGGAAACCGGAGCACCCAAAGAAAACCCACGCAGACATGGAGAGAACGTGCCAACTCCGTACAGACAGAAACCCGAGGCCAGAATTGATTCTGGGTCCCTGGTGCTGTGAGGTTGCCGTGTCTAACCGCTGTGTCACCATGTTGCCCAACAGAACCCAAACCAACGTTGGAGAGTATGAGCTGGTCGAACAAATTGTAAATTTAAAAAAATCCTAATCATTTTCCTTCTCTGACCATATGGTATCTTGTGTTGTTCTGTAATTTTATTGACACAAGTCTGGTTTGCTCCTTCAGAATCTGGGCGCAGCTAAAGCACAGAGTGCTGATAGAATCATCTTTCCGAGAGATTTGGAGATAGCGATCTATGATTGTGTGAGGCTGAGGGTTTGGTTGGGGGGAGGAAACCACAACTTCTGCTTCACACACATTGACTTGTCAAAACAGCGCTGCAGAAAATGTTGTGAGGGTTTTGGTTTGATTTATTATTGTCACATGATATAATGAAAAATACTGTTTCTTGCGTGCTGTACAGACAAAGCATACCATTCATAAAGAGAGTGCAGAATGTAGTGTTACAGTCATTATTAGGGTGTAGAGAAAGATCAACTTAATACGAGGTAGGTCCATTCAAAAGTCTGATGGCAGCAGGAAAGAAGCTGTTCTTGAGTTGGTTGGTACATGACCTCAAATTTTTGTATCTTTTTCCCGATGGAGGAAGGTGGAAGAGAGAATGTCCAGGATCCTTGATTATGCTGCTGCTTTTCCAGGGCAGTTGGAAGTGTAGACAGAGTCAATGGATGGGAGGCTGATGGATTGGGCTACATTCATGATGTTTTGTAGTTTCTTGCAGTCTTGGGCAGAGCAGGAGCCCATACCAAGCTGTGAAACAACCAGAAAGAATGCTTTCTATGGTGGATCTGTAAAAGTTGGTGAGAGTTGTAGCGGACATGCCAAATTTCCTTAGCCTCCTGAGAATTCATGAAGAGCTCTAAAATGAGGGGAAAGGATGTAATTACCTTCACCCCTCAGTTCTGTCTTTCTGCTGTCTGTTTTGCATGGTGAGGCACAGCCCCTTTAAGGGAACGGGTCATGTGATCTGTGATGTGGGGTGGAGTGGACAGTCGATGTTTGGAGTGTGGAGTGAGTAGACTGAACAAAGACCTACGTTTCTTGACACCGGGCTGTGGGCTAGGAGACACCTCTATTGGGATCCTCATCCATTCTCTTGGCAGCTCCAAACTCTGCCATTTCCCTCAACTCACAGTTGACCTCTCAGCCTTCGACCTTCGTAGATTTCTGGTTGCCCACGCCCATTGCTGAACCATTCACTGTATTCTGCCTGTCATTGTTCGAGATCCGACTCACTACAGTGGTGTCATGGAGTTGGAGGGGAAAATTGCCCGCACAGTCATAGGTGTGTAAGGAGTATAGTAGGAGGTTGAGAACACAGCCCTGCGGGGCACTGGTGTTGAGGATGATTGTGGAGGAGGTGTTGTTGCCTATCTTTACTGATTGTAATTTGAGGGTTCGGAAGTTCAGGATCCAGTTGCAGAGGGAGGAGCCGAGACCCAGGCGTTTGGAGGTGAGCTTCGTCAGAATAAGGGTGTTGAAGGTTGAGCTGTGGTTGATAAATAGGAGTCTGACATAGGTGTCTTTTCATTCTAGCTGTTCCAGGGTTGAGTGCAAAGCCAGGGAAATGGTGTCTGCTGTAGACCTGTTGCAGCGGTGAATTTCACCTCCTAACTAACATAAATCAAAATTTTAGATGACTAGTTCACTGATTTTGTTTAGGGAAGGAAATCTGCTGTCCTTACTCAGCCTGGCCTACATGACACTCCAGAGCCACAGCAATGTTGTCGACTGTCCAGGGGCAACTAGGGATGGGCAATAAATGCTGGCCCAGCCAGCGACACCCATATCCCACGAAGGAATAAAAAAAGTATGATGTAATGGAACTCCAGCTCTTCCAGAAAGGGCTGAGAGTTAAGGATTTACGTGTTTTATATGTTGGGGCATGCCCCTTTAAGAGAACGGGTCTTTCGTTGAAGTGATGGGGACCACGAGCTCAACAGTAATAAATTAATGGTACAGGTTATTACACGTCTGTATCTTAGTGCAGTCAACATAAGATTGTCCAGGCAAGCGCTGTCCAGATTGGAGCTTGAGATATGGGTGTCCTGACCCGTTCTCTTAAAGGGACAAGCTCTAATGTGCATTGCACTTAGTTCCATCATTTATAGACACCAGGAGTGGGCTTTTCCGGCCATGCTCACTCCACAAAGGCAGCACAGTGGCGCAGTGGTTGGCACTGTCGCCTCACAGCGCCAGGGACCCGAGTTCCATTCCTGGCTTGGGTCACTGTCTGTGTGGAGTCTGTACATTCTCCCCGTGTTTGTGTAGGTTTCCCTTCTGGTTTCCTCCCACCGTCCAAAGATTAGATTTATTGGCCATGCCAAATTGTCAGAGGGATTAGCAAGGTGAACACATGGGGATAGGGTCTTGATGGGGGTGTTGTCAGTGCAGATCTGACAGGCCAAATGGCCTCCTTCTGTGCTGAAGGGATTCTATGAATAGGAACTTTTAATATCACTTCTGGGATATATAGCTGTTTGGGACATCCCATGATTGTGAAAGATACTATATAATAGTAAATGTTTCTTAAACAACATATTGAGAAATCCCGCCTGAGGCCATCGCACGGCTCTGTCCCTCCTGCTATGATTCCTGTGGCGGGCGGGATGGGAAAATTCTGTCCCAAATGTCTGTTCTTTATCCCACAACAGAATTAGGAATACCCTAGGCTCCATCAACATAGGCTGTGAAGTAGTAGATGTGACACAGCACAGGGATTGGCATAGTGATTGGCACTTCCGACTCACAGTGCCAGGGGCCCGGGTTCGATTCCAGCCTCGGGTCACTGTCTGCATGGAATTTGCACGTTTCTGCCCACAGTCTAAAGATATGTGGGTTAGAAGGATTGGCCGTGCTAAATTGATCCTTAGTGTCATAGACTTATAGAGGTTCATAGCATGGAAACAGGTCCTTCGGCCCAACTTGTCCATCCCTTGTTGTGGGGGGCTAGTCAGGATAAATGCATAGGGTTATGGGGATAGGGCCTGGGTGCGATGGTGGTCGGTGCAGACTCGATGGGCTGAATGGCCTCCTTCTGCACTGTAAGGAATCTATGCAGCCTGATGCGCACATAGCCATGCTGATGTTGGAGAGGAATTTGAAGTCAGTGCAGAGAGGGATAGTCCTGATCTGATCCTTGTGAGCTGATTCTTGCAATGATCGTGACCTCGATCTCCATTGCTCCTCTAGGCGTGTGGAAACCCAAAATCTGAAACAGACCTGGTGTGGCAGGAAAGATTCTTGGCTCACTATTGTCGACGAGTGATATTAGTTAGTGAATGATTAGCATTCAAATAACTGGAGCATTAATCTGTTAACAGTAACTAAGTCAACACCTACATTGAGAGGGGCACAAAAAGCAGTCTAACAAATATGGAAGATCCACAATGTTGTAGATATAGGCAGGAGGATTCCCTATATATTTTAAACATATTTTAGACCTCCCTGGAATCTTTAGAATCACAAGCACAAGAGAACTCCAAACCCCTTATCTCTATCCCTTCCAGTCTAACTGCTCAGGAATATCAAGAACTTGATAGCAGATCAAAAAAGTTGTTTATATTTTTCGAATGATTAGATATCAAACTGTAATCTCAGGGCTAAATCTGTCTTAAAAAGCAACAGGAAAACAGATTTACTTCTGATTCTAAGCAGTAAGGGTCATTTCTTTGCGATATGGTTGAGTGACTCATTGGCAAGCCCTGGATTTATCTCTATATGTCGCTGCCTCTCCCAACTATTTCACTCACTACTCTTTCGTTTGACTAATTAGAGAATTATAGAATCCCTACAGTGCAGAAGGAGGCCATTCGATCCATTGAATCAGCACCGACTGGGCTTTTATTGCGAAGGGGATAGAATATAAAGGCAGGGAGATCTTGCTGCAACTGGGCAAGGCACTGGTGAGGCCGCAACTGGAGTACTGTGTGCAGTTTTGGTCCCCTTATTTGTGTAAGATATATTGGCCTTGGAGGGAGTACAGAGAAGGTTCACCAGGCTGATACCAGAGGTGAGAGGGTTAGCTTGTGAGGAGAGATTAAATAGGCTGGGCCTGTATTCATTGGAGTTTAGAAGGCTGAGAGGGGATCTTATAGAGACTTACAAAATAATGAAGGGGCTAGATAGGATAGAAGTAGAGAGATTCTTTCCACTTTGAAAGGAAACCAGAACGAGAGGGCACAGCCTCAAAATAAGAGGGGGGCAGTTTAGAACAGAGCTGAGGAGGAACTTCTTCACTCAAACGGTGGTGAATCTCTGGAACTCTCTGCCCAATGAAGTGGGTGGATAGATTTCTGATAGACAAGGGAATTAAAGGTTATGGGGAGCAGGGGGGAAAGTGGAATTGATCCACTTCAGATCAGCCATGATCTTATTGAATGGTGGGGCAGGCTCGAAGGGCTAGATATCCTACTCCTGCTCTATTTCTTATGTTCTTATGATCACAAAGAACAAAGAACAAAGAACAACACAGCACCGGAAACAGCCCTTCGGCCCAACGAGCCCGCGCCGCCATCCTAACGTCTTAATGACATACAGGGACCAATTTGTTACCCAATCAGCCTATGGGCACATTTTTGGGATGTGGGAGGAAACCGGAGCACCCGGAGAAAACCCACGCAACCACGGGGAGAACGCGCAAACTCCCGCAGACACAGGCCCAAATCCATGTGTCTGCACAGCAACAGCGATAGTCTCTGAGCTGTCATGTTGCCCATCAGATGGTCCAGTTTAAGCATACACTAACGACTTGAAGCACTAGGCCACTCCTGAAGCAACATCCAAGAGCAGCCCTCGCACGACCTGCCGAATGCATGCCCTTGTTGGTCAACAAGGTGGACCGAACATCCTGTGGAAACAAATAGGATATTTAAACAGTCCTCCTATATCCCTCTATCTGCAGACCGCTCATGTGGCTGTCCAAGAGACCCTTAAACAACCCTAGCGTGCCTGCTCCCACCACCTTACTCGGCAGTGCATTCCACACCCCCATTACCCTTTGTGTGAAAAACTGCCCTCTAATATTAGTCTTATACATAGCCCCCCTCACCCTAAGGCCGTGACCCCTCATTCTATCCGAATCTAATGGTGGAAAAAGCTTATCACCATTTACTCTATCTATACCCCTCATAATCTTATATACCTCTAATAGATCCCCTCTCAGCCAACGTCTTTCAAGGGAAAACAACCCCAGTGCATTCAATCTTTCCTCGTAAGACAGCCTTTCCATACCAGGCAGCATCCTGGTAAATCTCCTCTGCACTCTCTCCAGGGCCTCCACATCCTTCTGGTAGTATGGCGACCAGAACTGGACGCAGTACTCCAAGTGAGGCCTAACCAACGTTCTATACACTTGTAACATCAGACTCCTACTCTTGTATTCTATACCCCTTCCTATGAAGGCTAACATACCATCCGCTTTCTTTATCACATTCTCCACCTGTACTGGCACCTTCAGAGACTTGTGAACCTGCACCCCCAGGTCTCTCTGCGTCCCTATACTCCGGATAGTTTTACCTTTTATCCTATAACTCCCCGCTACATTTTTCCGGCCAAAATGCATCACCTCGCATTTATCCGGATTAAATTCCATTTGCCATCTATCTGCCCAATATACCAGCCTATGTCCTGTTGTATTGCCTGGCACTGCTCCTCAGTTCCTGCCAATCCAAGCATCTTAGTGTCATCAGCAAATTTGCTGATCACACCACCTACCTGCTCTTCCAAGTCATTTATATAAACCACAAATAGAAGAGGTCCTAGTACTGAGCCCTGTGGCACACCACTAGTGACTGACCTCCAGTTGGAAAAAGAGCCTTCCACTAATACCCGCTGTCTCCTCCTCCCAAGCCAGTTCTCAACCCATCTACATACCTGGCCCTGTATCCCATGCGCCTTCACCTTTTTTATCAGCCTACCATGGGGAACCTTGTCAAACGCCTTACTGAAATCCATGTAGACGACAACAACGGCTTGTCCTTCATCAACCGTTTTTGTCACAATCCCATCCGGGCCCTTCCCTTGTAACCTCACTTATTTACCCCAAGCTGATAGTAAATACTGTAAAGCAACAAAAAGATCAATTTGTCTGTGGATGAATGAAACACACATCAGACACCACACAGTCCTTTCTTAAGTATCACTTTAAAAACATTGCAGGTAGGAGCAGGGGAGGCCATTCGGCCCCTTGAGCCTGCTCCACCAATCACCACGATCATGGCTGATTGTCCAACTCAATATTTTAAACATCTATTCGAGATGTTTATTAAATACAGGTTAGGTGAGTGGGCAAATCAATAGCAGATGCAATATAATTTGGATAAATGTGATGTTTATTCACTTTGTACAAAGACCTGTATAATTGTCACAACACATCCTTGCTCGAAATCTCCCACAATGATGGCCAACATACCATTTACCTTCTTTACCGTCTGCTGCATCTGCATGCTTACCTTCAGTGACTGGTGCACAAGGACACCCAGGTCCCTCTGCACACTCCCCTCTCCCAATTTACAGCCTATCAGATAGTAATCTGCATTCTCGTTTTTGCTTCCAAAGTGAATAACCTTGCATTTATCCAAAGGTACTACAAATTATATCACTGAATAGCCCACTGACCCAACCAGTAGTTAATAAATTGCTTAGATCTTTATGTGCAAAAAGACATATTTTTAAATATTTCATCAACAATAGTTTGCCTTTATATAGCATCTTTGGAAAACAGTGTAGTGTGGCATCGCCATCCAATTAAAGGCAAATGGTCAGCTGTCAAGTCATTTTACCCAGGCCTATCATCTGCCCTATACCTGTAACCATGTACATTTATCTTACCAGTTCCCACCTTGAGTTAGTAAGGGGCAACTTAGTATGGCCAATCTACTTAATCTACACATCTTTGGATACTAAGGGGCATTGACCTGAATAGGTACCAGCATGTGGCAATTAGGGGACAATCTCAGTAACTTCATTGCAGTGTTAATGTAAGCCTTACTTGTGACTAAGAAATAAACTTTAAAGACCTTAATTTAACTAAGGGGCAATTTAGCATGGCCAGTCCACCTAACCTGCACATCTTGGGACACTAAGGGGCAATTTAGAATGGCCATCTAACTTACAAGTCTTTCAGACTGTGGGAAGAAACTGGAACACCTGATGGAAACCCATACAGACACGAGGAGAACATGCAGACACCATGTCCAAGCTTTGCATCTTTCTTGAATTACCCAGGATCTTTGGGGAGTCAATAGTTCCCTCACTATTTTCTCCACGTCAAAGCATTGGTCAACCATAGTCGATGCGTCAACCAATCAGAACCCTTTCCTCTTGCTGCATGAGTTGTTGTGATCATTTGGAATTTGGCATTCTTGTGTTTGTTCTGATGAGTACAGGATGAAAAGTTTTGGCAGTGTGTCCTTTTTGGCAATACTACTCCCTGCCGAAGAAAAGTGGAAACATTGATGGATACAGCTTGATGGGCCTAACTCTTCAACACAAAGTCAATGGAAAATTGGAGCTTTCAATCAAGCCCAAATTTCACTTATTCACCCCAAATACTATTCAGTTAGCCAATCGCTTGGATCACTTTTGATTAACGTACCCTGCTGTAAAACTGATAAACGATGTTGAGGATTCTAGCCACCACTCCATGAAGTAAAGAAACACTTAGTGTTCTTTGCTGCTAAGTGTTCATAGAGATAATGATCATCGATTATCTTGGAGACATATAGTCAGGGTCCAGTCATCAGCAGACAGAATTCTGCAGCGACTAATGTCTACAGTGGATTTTAAAAAAAAACTCAGTGTTTTATGACAGGATATAATTTGTTGCCGTGCATTGCACCGTATAATTTTAACCCTTGTTTATCATTTCACTCTCATCCGCATTATTACGAAATGATTCAGGAGACAGTTAGGTGGCACAGCGGATAGTACTGCTGCCTCACAATGCCAGGCAGCTGGGTTCAATTCTGGCTTCCATGGCTATCTGTGGAGTTTGCACATTCTCCCCATGTCTACACCTGGTTTTGCCCCGCAGTTCAAAAATGTGTAGGTTAGGAGGATTGGTCATGTTAAATTGCCCCTTTGTTTCCAAAGATGTGCAGGTTAGGTGGATTGGCCATGCTAAATTGTCCCTTGGTATCTCAGGATATGTAGATTAGATGGATTGGCCATGCTAAGTTGTCCTGTGGTGTCCCAACTTGTGCAGGTTAGGAGGATTGGCCATGTTAAATTCCCTCTTTGTTTCCAAAGATGTGCAGGTTAGGTGGATTGGCCATGCTAAATTGTCCCTTGGTATCCCAGGATGTGCAGGGTAGGTGGATTGGCCGTGCTAAATTGGCCCTTAGTATCCAAAGATGTGCAGGGTAGGTGGATTGGCCGTGCTAAATTGCCCCTTTATGTCCAAAGATGTGTGGATTAGGTGGAATGGCTATGCTAAATTGTCCCTTAGTGTTCAAAGATGTGCAGGTTAGAAGGATTGCCCATGTTAAATTGCTCCTTAGTGTTAGGCGAACTGGCAGGGTAAATAAATGGGGTTGTGGGGACAGGGCCTGAGTGGGATTGTTGTCAGTGCAGGCTCACTGGGCCGAATGGCCTCTTTCTGTGCCATAGAGATTCTGTGGTTCAGAATTGCCCTTCTGCAGAGCTGAATGTTGAGAGTGCATAAGATGTGTTTCCTGCACTCTCCTGGTAAGCACTTCCATATGTCTGCATGTTTTCAGCATTCTGTTATCTGGCGAAACAGCTCGTCATTCTGTCCATAATCCGGTTAGTTAAGGCCAGTTCATGTTGATCTCTGGGATAGAGGACTTCACAGTGCTTCCTGTTGGTTTATTGCTCAATATTGCATTGAAGACACACACACACACACCCATTTACACACACAGACAGACACACATACATAAAGCTCAACCTGCATAACCTCTGAGGTCAAGGCTCTATCAGGCGTAGTATTTCTTAAGTGAAATGTGTGAGGAATCACCTGACACCATTTATAGATAGAGTTAGCCTCTTAGCGGGCGCGGAATGAAACTTAAAAGCATTTCTGTCTGACTTGAAAAAAGTGTTAATGTCGCAATGTAATGCTTGAGATGAGAACTGAAACCTGCAGCAAGTTGTGATCTTCATGATCACGCACTTTCAATCTGTCCCCATCCTCAAAAGCAATGCTGTTTGAAGATAGTGTGGCATTTGAAGATTGTGTCAAGATAATATGTTGCCTTTCCTCAAAGCCAAAACAGGTTGCTTTAACTTCAGGAATTTGAAGTACTTTTTATCCCAACAGGAAGCAGATATGTTGCAACTGCCTTTCATATTGCATTAGTTCCTAAAACTGTGAAGCATTTGGCAAATTTTTACCGTCAATTTCTTCCGTCTCCCTTTATTTTCACAATTATCCATGAATTGTCCTTCTTGTATTTGGTGACAATTACTTTTTTAAATTTGGGTGTTATATTAGGGATGTGGAGAAATTTCGGTATCTTGTTCCATACACATGAGGACGGCCTTAACTGGGATCTTGGGTTCATATCACACTGAATGTAATCTCCATGATTTGCCTGAACTTGCAACATCTCATTTACTGTCCTGTCTGGAGACAATGCACACCTCTTTCTCCACTCACGTTGTCTGCACCTTTAAGACTTGATTAATAGATTATCTGTAAAGACTCACATTTTAATCAGTAATCTGTAAATCTCACCCTTCTCTGATCAGAACTTTCCACACACCTGACAAAGGAACAGCATTTCTGAAAACTTGTGGGTTTACTGTCAAACAAACTGGTTGGACTTTAACTTGGTGTTGTGAGACTTCTTACTGTAATATCAGAGCATTGTCTTCTTCCTAAACGTCCAATTCATAGAGTCATAGGATCCTGATTGTGCAGAAGGAGGCCATTCAGCCCATCAAGTCTGCACTGACTGTCTGACAGAGCATGCCATCCAGACCCATCCCTACTAAGAGATGTGCATGGCCATTCACTTAGCATGGCCAATCCATTAAACCCGCACATCTTTGGACACCAAGGACAATTTAGCACGGCCAATTCAATTAAGCTACATATCTTTAGATACTAAGGAGCAATTCAGCATGGCCAATCCACCTAACCTGTTAGGGTCAATGGGGATAAGGCCTGGGTGAGATTGTGGTCGGTGCAGGTTCGATGGGTTGAATAGCCTCCTTCCGCACTGTAGGGATTCTATGATTCTATGATCTCGGAAGAGTGGAAGGAAACTCACGCAGACATGGGATGAATGATCCAACTTCACACAGACAGTGACCAAGGCTGCAATTGAACCTGAGTAACTTTGCAATGAAAGTTACTGATCAAATTTGATTACTTTGCTCATTTTTAGGAGGTCTGATGAAGGAGCAGGAATCAGTCAGCGTGTGTGAAAAAGCAAAGAGCTCACATCGTAAGCCCCATTGTAATCAAAATCAAACACTTCCTTACTGAAAAGTTAACATTTATTTATTAGTCACAAGTAATACTTATATTCACACTGCATTGAAGTTGATGTGAAAATCGCCTAATCGCCACACTCTGGCGCCTGTTTGGGTGCACTGAGGGAGAATTTAGCATGGACAATGCACCCAACCAGCATGTCTTTCGGACTGTGGGAGGAAACTGGAGCACCCAGAGGAAACCCACGCAGACATGAGGAGAACATGCAGACTCTGCACAGACCCAAGGCTGGGAATTGAACCCAGATCCCTGTGAAGTAGCAGTGCTAACCACCGTGCCACCACGCATGGTGGACAAACCAAATCGTCGAACGGCGGTGAGAGCAGATGGAACAGAATGATAATTATAATGGTCTCGACTTTCTAAGGGTAAAAACACAATGATCAAATAATCCGTTTCAGGCTATCTGTCACTGAAATTCCCTTTTGTCTCCCTGACTATTGAAGTCCACATTAAGCAAACCCCCTCTTTATTTTTTTTTGGGGGGGGGGATCCTATCGAACATCTGCCTGTGTGTGCATGTGTGTGTGATCTAAAAATGAATTGTTTCCAGAAAGTTGTGAAGTCTGAGACAATTTTGGTCATCAGGCTATATTACGAGATGCTTCCTGGCATACAGCCAACCCTCTGTGCAAACTGCAGATGGTGGGGCATTGCCGTCACCCCATGCATCCCCCACCCCCACCCCCCACCACCGTGTGTTGTCCAGTCACACACACATTGCTGCACTCCCTCAAAACCTTATCAATAAGCTAGTGCCCATTATCCAAATTGTCATTATAATTTCATTACATTGCATAAGCCTCGCCTTCCCCAATTCCCCCCGCCGAATATTAACTTCATGCTTGCTTTTCTAATTGAATTACAGGCGAAGCGGGCTGAGTGATTGCAATCTCCAGTGCACAGTCCGTGCTTCCCTGGTAGCAGGATGAATAGAGGCTGCGAGACAGGGTGTTTGCTGTACCAGCGGGAATAACAGAAAACTGTCACAGAGCATTGCCTTCCGGAGGGCAGAAAATCAAAATGTGAGAAAGTGTGCCACTCTCTCTCGGCACCAGCTGCTCTCCCAGTATCCCCTGTCTCTTTATTAAAAACTCTGACAAAAAAGCCGGACTTATCTGGCACCTGAGATGGTTCCTCGGAATTTGATTTGAGTTGATTAATTATCGTCACATGTACGGGTAAAAAGTGAAAAGTATTGTTTCTCACATGCTATGATAGGGTGGACAGTGATAGCCTTTTTCCTAGGATGGAGAAAGCTAGCATGAGGGGACATAGCTTTAAATTAAGGGGTGGTAGTTATAAGAACGGATGTCAGTTCTTTACCCAGAGGGTGGTAAGGGTATGGAATGCCCTGCCTGCTGCAGTTGTAGATGCGCCAAGTTTGGTGGCGTTTAAGAGGTTAGTAGATAAGTTTATGGATGAAAAGGGAATGGTTTAGGTTAGAGGGTCATTGCTTTCTCTTAATTGGTCGGCGCAACATCGAAGGCCGAAGGGTCTGTTCTGCACTGTAATGTTCTATGTTCTATACAGAAAAAGCATACCGTTCATAGAGAAGGAAAGGAGGGAGTGCAGAATGTAGTGTTACAATCACAGCTAGGGTGTAGAGAAAAATCAGTTTAATGCAAATTGGGTCCATTTAAAAGTCTGATGACGACAGGGAAGAAGCTGGTCTTGAGCTGGTTGGATGTGATCTCAGACTTTTGTATCTTTTTTCCGACAGAAGAAAAGAGAATGTTCAGAGTGCGTGGGCTCCTTGATTATGCCGGCTGCTTTGCTGAGGCAGTGGGAAGTGTAGACAGAGTCAATGGATGGGAGGCTGGTTTGCATGATGGACTGGGATACATTCACGATCTTTTGTCATTCCTTGCGGTCTTGGGCAGAGCAGGAGCCCATACCAAGCTGTGATACAACCAGAAAGAATGTTTTCTACGGAGCATCTGTAAAAGTTGGTGAGAGTCGTAGCAGACATGCCAAATTTCTTGAGTCTTCTGAGAAAGTAGAGGTGTTGGTGGGCTTTCTTAACTATAGTGTTGACATGGAGGGACCAGGACAGGTTGATGGTGATCTGGACGCCTAATAACCTGACGGTCTCAAACATACCGTTCATAGAGTCCATAGGGGAGAAGACAAGGAGATGGTGCAGGGATTTTCTAGCCTGAAGATTAGAAAAACCCACCTGAGGTTAACAGACCTTTGCATGGTTCATGTCCCTTCCACTACTATTCCCTCTGTGGGCAGGAAGGGAAAATTCTGCCCACAGTTTTGCATTTACAGATAGAATATGGAGCCAGATCACCTTAACGTCTGTTGGTCCATTCAACAGTCTGATGGTAGCAGGGAAGAAACTGTTCTTGAGTCGGTTGATACATGACCTCAGACTTTTGTATCCTTTTTTCAATGGAAGAAGGTGGAAGAGAGAATGTCCGGGGTGTGTGGGGTCCTTAATTATGTTGGCTGCTTTGCCAAGGTAATGGGACAATGTAGACAGAGTCAATAGATGGGAGGCTGGTTTCTGTAATGTACTAGATTATATCCACAACCACTTGTCATTTCTTTGTAATTTTTAAGATCTCGCTGTAATTCTTCAACAAAGTTGTGCTAAATATAATGCTGACTAAACTTTAGTAACAAGTATTTTTTCCTTGGTTGTAAACAGTGCCATTCTCTTTTGATATCCTGGTCAAACAGAGTTTGCATAACTAATTCAACAGACAAATCAAACTTGGTAATTGCTTTGTTTATTTAGTTATGTTCTTATTACTGTCACAAATAGGCATACATTAACAGTGCAATGAAGTTACTGTAAAAATTCCCCAGTCACCGCACTCCGCTACCTGTTCGGGTGCACTGAGGGAGAATTTAGCATGGTTGATGCACTTAACCAACATGTCTTTCGGACTGTGGAGGGAAACTAGAGCACCTGGAGGAAACCCACGCAGACATGAGAAAAACATGCAGACTCCACACAGACAGTCACCAAACTGGGAATTGAACCCCGATCCCTGGCATGGTGAGGCAGCAATGCTAACACTGTGCCAGCATCACACCTTGTGTTTCTCATTTAGATGTGACCTCATCTGTCTATGATGATCGAACATGATTAATTGAGTCTGCATCGACAATATCTACCACTAAAGCTGTACTAATCCCATTTTCCCTATCTTGTCCCGTAAGCTTGAATGTTCAGATATGTCAAGTGTTCATCCAAATACTTTTTAAAAGTTGTAAGATTTCCAGCCTCTAATATCTTCCCAGGTAGTGCATTCCGAATGAAAGAATGCTTTCTAAATCCTCTCTGAATTTCTTACCCTCAAACTATGCTCCTTCGTGACTGACCCCTCAACAAGGAGAACAGCTGCTCTCTACTCACTGTGTCTGTACCCCTCACAATCTGATACACCTCAATCGTGTCCCCCTTCAGCCTTTTCTGCTCTAAAGAAAACAATGATGTGGAGATGCTGGCATCGGACTGGGGCAAACACAGTAAGAAGTCTCACAATGCTAGGTTAAAGTCCAACAGGTTTATTTGGTAGCACAAGCCACAAGCTTTCAGTACGTTGCTCCTTCATCAGATGAGATTCACTTGATGAAGGAGCAGTGCTCCAAAAGCTTGTGCCTTGTGCTACCAAATGAAACTGTTGGACTTTAACCTGGTGTTGTGAGACTTCTTACTAAAGAAAACAATCCAAGTTTATCCAGTCTCTCTTTGTAGTCAAATGCTCCATCCCAGGCAGCATCCTGGTGAACCTCCTCTGTACCCCCTTTACTGCAATCACATCCTTCCTGTAGTGAGGTGACCAGAATGGCACTCAGTTTTCTAGCTGCGGCCTAACCAACATTCTGTACAGCACCAACATTACCTCATAAAAATATCCATCTGGACCATAAATGTTGCTTCCTCATAACTACAAGCTGTGTATTTTTTTTATGAAACAAGTCAGTAAAATTCTTTACTGTTTCTGCACTCCAAATTTTTTCAGGTAAAATAGCATAATTCGATGAATATGTGGGATTGAATGGGATTGAGGGTTATAGATAGGCCTGGTAGGGATGTGATCAGCGCAATGTGTGGGCCGAAGGGCCTGTTTGTGTTGTAGTGTTCTATGTTCTATAACTGCCAACTTTTAATCATATTTGTCAATAAAAATGCTCACCATGAAAAGAGTAAGGGCAGCACGTTGGCACAGTGGCCTCACTGTGCCAGGGGCCCGGGTTCGATTCCCGGCTCAAGTCACTGTCTGTGCGGAGTTTGCACATTCTCCCCATGTCTGCATGGGTTTCCTCCGGGTGCCCCAGTTTCCTCCTACAGTCCAAAGATGTGCGGGTTAGGTTGATTGGCCATGATAAAGTGACCCTACTGTTAGGGTTGGGGGATTAGAAGGTAATGAAGTGGGGTTGTGGGAATAGGACCTAGGTTGGGATTGTAGTTGGTGCAGAGTTGATGGGCCGAATGGCCTCCTTCTACACTGTATGAATTCTGCGATTTATACTTGCTTTTATATTCCGATAAAAGGAAGTGCCCCAGATGCCTTATTAACTATCCTATTTAGAAAGAAAATGCTGGAAAATCTCAGCGGGTCTGGCAGCATCTGTAAGGAGAGAAAAGAGCTGATGTTTTGAGTCCAGATAATCTTTTATCAAAGCTCAGACAAAGCTTTGACAAGGGGTCATCTGGATTTGAAACATCAGCTCTTTTCTCTCTGTACAGACATTGCCAGACCCGCTGAGATTTTCCAGCATTTTCCCTTTCGGTTTCAGATTCCTGCATCCGCAGTAGTTTGCTTTTAACTATCCTATTTAACTGCTCTGCTGCCTTCAGGGATCTGTGAATAAGTACCCCAAGATCCATCTCTTCCTCTGAGCTTCCGAGTGCTATAATGTAGATGAAAGCAGAAAGAACTGTTTTGTTTTACCATTTGTAACTCCACCTCAGGTGTTGACGGATGGAAGAGGGTTTCCCGGGGTGATTGGTGAATAAGCTCTCCTTGCTGGGTTTACTTTGGGGCACACTTTAGATCCCACCTAGCTTGTTTGCAAAACAAACGACCCATTTTGCCTTTGACTTCTATTGAGGTGGTGTGACAGGTGAACACCATCTCAGGTGTACACCAGCTGGACAGGGAATCAATAAATCTCAGAGGGTGTCATCCTCGAGTTTCAACCCTATACATTTCCACACACACTTAGACCAAGCTCACCTTGGCTGGGGGGTGGGGGTCATGTTTCTCACTTGGAGCTGAAAGGTCAAATCCACAGCCTCTCGCACTAGGTGTGAGATACAGCGTCTTGCCATGCTCAGGCAATGCAGGTACAGAAACTAGAAGCAGGAGGAGGCCATTTGGCCCTTCAAGCCTGCTGTGCCATTCATTTTGATCATGGCTGATCATCAAATTCAATATCCTGATCTCGCTCCTTCTTCCCATATCCCTTGATCCCAAGAGCGGTATCTAATTTCTTCTTGAAATCACACAATGGCCAGAATTCTCTCATTGAGCCTGCCACTGGAGTTCGAACGGGCTGGGATTAGGGAGAGGCAGACCATGTAAAGACCCATTGAAGTCGGACTAGAATCTCCAGTTGTCAAGTGGGAGGAAACCGGGGTACCCGGAGGAAACACACGGAGACATGAGGACAATGTGCAAACTCCACACATACTTGTCTCCCATGCTGCTAAGTGCCTAGGATCAGCACTTTCTAAATTATTTTCAAGTATGACTCAAATTTAACAGTCACAAGCTAACGTAACCCCAGGTACTGACAAACTAGAAGCAGCAGAGTTACATTTGGCACGATGGCACAGTGGTTAGCACTGCTGCCTCATAGTGCCAGGGACCCACGTTCAATCCCCGGCTTGGACCAGTGTCTATACGAAGTCTGCACATTCTCCTCATGTCTGCGTGGGTTTCCTCTGTGTGCTCCGGTTCCTTCCCACACTCCAAAGATGTGCCGGTTAGGTGCATTGGCCGTACCAAATTCTTCCCCAGTGTACTGAACAGACACCAGAGTGTGGAAACTAGGGGATAGAGGAGTTTTACAGTAATGTCATTGCAGTGTTAATGTAAGTCTACTTGCGATACTGACAAATAAATTCAAAGTTCATGCATTATAAGTCAACTGATATTTCTTCAAACACGTATAGAATCATAGAATCCCCACAACGCGGAAGGAGGCCATTTGGCCCATCGAATCTCCACCAAACACAATCCCACCCAGGCCCTATTGCTGTAACCCCACATATTTACCCTGCTCACCCCCTGACACTTTGGTCAAATTGGCATGGCCAATCAACCCAATCAGTAACATCTTTGGAGTGTGTGAGGAAACCGGAGCACCTGGAAGAAACCCACGCAGACATGGGGAGGACATGCAGATTCTGCAGGGACCCAAGCCAGGAATCGAACCCGGGTCTCTGGAACCATGAGGCAGCAGTGCTAACCACTGTGCCACCTTGCTTCCCAACGAAAGTCTCTGTTTTTAAAGTATTTTGGGCAAATGTGTACTCATCACTCGATAGGGTGGTGGGTGAGTGAATCGGCTGCCATCGGTGGTGGTGCAAGCAAATTCGGTAGGGTCTTTTAAGAGACTTCTGGACGAGTACATGGCACTCAATAGGGATTGAGGGTTATAAATAAGCCTAGTAGGTAGCGATATGATCGGTGCAACTTGTGGGCTGAAGGGCCTGTTTGTGCTGTAGTTTTTCTGTGTTCTATGTTCTCTAACGCCATCTCAGCCATTCCTGATAATGGATCTTGACCAGAAACACAGAGTGAGGGTCATGAGACAGCTACTGTTGGAGACCGGGTCGCTCCATAGAATCAGGGTGATGGGGTTGGGTTTAGAGGTCCCAATGGAGGGCTTGCTGCCAAGTCCCTGGTTGGTACTGGGATTCAAGATTCAGTGAAGCTTCAATGCAATGTTTAAGGGGTGTCTTAACATGAGTAGGAGGGGAATAGAAGGGAATGGTCCCCGGAAGATTGGGGGTTTTAGTTCAATCGGGTAGCATGGTTGGTGCAGGCTTGGGAGGAGCCGAAGGGCCTGTTCCTGTGCTGTAATGTTCTTTGTTCTTTGCAATGCTGAGCAGTGACCACGGCCTCGGAGAGAGCTCCAGAGACAAGCCTTGGCACTGATGCGGAAAGTACAGTTTTGGAGCTGGTGGGGGGAGATTTAGGATTTGGGGTTTCTGCCACCCTAACTGAGGTCATGACCCACCATTTGGGGGCAACTGCTTTGGATTCTTTTGCACCAATAGCAGTGCTGGTCACGGGCAGTAGTCAATGCCATGGCCACACTATCAATATTATAGCGGCCCAGATCACCCTCTTCATTAGCCACAGGTAGATTCAGTACTCAGTCTCGCATACAACCAGCAGTGTGGATGTACCACTTGTTGGCTTGTTCAGATCGAACTATCGATGGGAGCTTAGCACCCAGGGAATAAAGTCAATCATCATGCTTTTCAAATCATGCTCAGCAACCTCCAATCTTACACATCATTCCCACAGGAAATAATCCATGGCAACATTGTGTTTCCCCTTATTCTCCGCATAGAACCATTGAATTGTACACAAAGCGGGAGGTCATTTGGGCCATCGTATCTGTGCTGTCTCTTTAACTAGAAGTCCAGAGAAGAGCGATGTTATGGAGTTAGTAGTAGGGAGCAGTCATTCCAGTGATTATGGTGTAGGGACACCCAGAGTGCTGTTAGGGAGCTAGTTCCACGATTTTGACCCAGTGGCAATGAAGGAATGCCAATATAGTTCCATAAAGCGGAGATGCTCATGTTGGATTGGGGTGGGCACAGCAAGAAGTCTTACAACACCAGGTTAAAGTCCAACAAGTTTAAGTGGAATCATGAGCTTTCGGAGCACTGCTGCTTCATCAGGTGAGTGGAGAGGTAGGTTTCACAAACACGACATATATAGGCAAAGACACAATTGCCAGTGATTACCTGAAAAGATAATTCTTCAGATACATGAAGCATTACCTGAAAAGACTCACATTCCAACCATTATCTTGCAATGTGTCTTTGTCTACAATTGCCGTATTTCCCCTCCAGGCTCTACTCAAGTAACCCCACATATTTAATCTGTTAATCCCCTGACACTAGGGGCAATTTAGCATGGGCAATCAAACTAACTTGCATATCTTAATTGGCAAGGTGGCATGGTAGTTAGTACTACTGGGGACCCAGGTTCGATTCCCGGCTTGGGTTACTGTCTGTGTGCAGTTTGCATGTTCTCCCCGTGTCAGCATGGGTTTCCTCCCACAGCCCAAAGATGTGCGGGTTAGGTGGATTGGCCATGCTAAATCGCCCCTTAGTGTCAGGGGGTTAGCAGGATAAATAAGTGGGGTTATAGAGAAAGGGCCTGGGTGGGATTGTTATTGGTGCAGACTCAATGGGCCGAATGGCCTCTTTCTGGACTGTAGGGATTCTATGATTTTTGGTCTGTGGGAGAAAACTGGAGAAAATCCACAGGGAGAACACGCAAACTCCACACAGACAGTGACCTGAGGCTGGAATTGAACCCAGGTCCGTGGCGCTGTGAGGCAGCATTGCTAACCGTTGTGCCACCGTGCCACCCATGGAGTCTCTGTGCCCAACAGTGAGCACATCAACAAGTTTCAATGCAGCAAAGTCTTGTGCCGAATGATATCTCCTTTCCTGTGAAGAATAATGGACCTTTACATGAGCTTTTAATTGAAAGGTCTGTGAAATGCCGTTTGAACACATTTACTTGACTTCAATAAAAGCGAACAATCAGAATCTTTCAGAACGCTAACTTGCGTTTGTCAGAAGTTGAAGGGATGCATACTCTCTCTCCCTCATAATGAAGTTGCTGAGCTGTGTCACAATCAGGCCTTTGAAAGTGCATCGCTGAAATCGGCCCCTTGCTTAGCTTCAGGGGGTCAGAGTTGAGAAGGAGTTGTGTAAGCCACCTACACACTGTTTGAACTACCCTGTCCTTCACACACTAAGAAACTCCATGCTTATGAGTTTGATGATATTGTCCAAGTGGGCCAAAAAAACTTCAAAAGCCTTGGTTTGCTGGATGTATGTGAAGAATGCCGATCTTTCTTCCTCTTTAATCATCTGTGAGGCAGCGCAGCATTATTGGGTCAAACCATAATTGCGACTCCGTACACATTTCTTCTGCCTGTTTTGCTCAGTACAGCACAAGGGCCCAGTATCTTCACTTCCCTGCTTGTCGCTCAGTCAAACCCTGTGAAGAGGGAGTCTTTCTCACTGAGTCGAATCAGCGGATTGGCGTGTAACAATAATCCCTGTTGTTGCACAGAAAGATGTTCCAGGCATTGCTGGAAGGCAGTTTTTAACACAGCTTGAGCTAAGGAGTGATACTTTGCCAGAATGTGGTCTTGACCCATTGTGGCAGAGAAACACATCTCTCAACACAAAGGGTGGGATCTTCTGGCTGCCCTCCACACAAGACCAGAAATTCCCACCCACAGCCAACGGATCTTTGCATGGTCTGTCCTCCCACTCGCTACGATTCCCATGGCATGTGGGATGGGAGAATTCCACCCAGAATGTCAACGTTACTGTCCCCAACTTTAGCATAGCCAATGCATCTAACCCACACTTCTTTGGACTGTAGGGGGAAACTGGAGCACCCAGAGAAAACCCATGCAGACATGGGGAGAATGTGCAAACTCCACATAGTTTGTGACCCACTCTGGGAATCGAGTCCAGTTCCCTGGAGCTGTGAGGCAGCACTGCTGAACACTGTGCCACACACAATTGTTGGAAAAACCCACCAGGTTCACTAATGTCCTTTAGAGAAGGAAATTTGCTGTCATACACAATCTGGCCTATGTGTGACTCCAGAGACACAGCAATGCGGTTGACTCTCAACTGCCTGCGGGCAACTAGGGATGGGCAATAAATGCTGGCCCAGCCAGCGATGCCCATGTCCCACGAATGAATAAAAGAACACAGATGACTACACTTTCTAAAGCAATTCACTGCATGGGAAAAGCTTCGGGACGCTTCCGAGTAATGTGATAAGATACATGCAGAATCTTCTCATTCATGGGAAAGTTTGACCCTCATAATGGCTGAACGATAATGTAGGAAAAGATGGATAAATCTGTCAATTATAGAATCCCTACAGTGTAAAAGGAGGCCATTCAGCCCATTGAGTCTGTCCCGACCACAATCCCACCCAGATCCTATTCCCATAACCCTACATATTTATCCTGCTAGTCCCCCTGACACTATAGGCAATTTAGCATGGCCAACCCAACTAACCCGCACATCTTTGGACTGTGGGAGGAAACTGGAATTCCCGATTGATCGAGTTAGCAAATTTAAGTTTACTTATTAGTGTAGACTTGCATTAACACTGCAATGAAGTTACTGTGAAAGTGGCCTAGTCACCACACTCCAGCACCTGTTTGGGTACACAGAAGGAGAATTTAGCAGGAGCAATGCACCTAATCAGCACTCAACTTATTATATAATTAATTATATGTCAACTGTGTTTAGTTATAGGCAGGTGAAGGGCAACAATTGGGGCTTCACTTGAGCACAGGTCAGGAGAGAGTGGGCAGGATTTTCCATGTGGGTGGCAGAGGTGGTCCGCCGTTGGCTAGTGGTGGGGTTCCTTAATGTCAATGGGGTTTCCCATTGAATGCACCCTTTGCCAACAGGAAACCCATAGTAATGTTTATACTAGCGGCGGGACTGGAAGATCCGGCTGACGACTGGCTGGAAAATTCCCATAACCCATTATGCCGAATTTTCTCATTGGTATGGCTGGAAGAGATTAGAGGGGAACTGGCTCTGCAGGGCTTCGATAGGTGGGAGGGGAGGGTGGTCTTCCAGCCCTGTCTGGCTAGGAAACTCTGCCTCGGAGAACTGCCGACCACCAGATTGCCTGCGTTCCTCTAGGACTCAGCAGTGCCACCAAGAGAAATGGCCATTGCTGGGATTACACCGAGTCCCATAGAACAAAGTGCTGGGAGTGTGGGAAGAGTGCAGGGAGCTCTCAACAGGATCAGGAAAGGAGATTCAAGAGGATTGAGGCCTTTGAGAATTGAGGCCAGCTAGCAAATGTTGTCAGGAAGGGAAGGAAAGTATGGCAGTTGGAAGGGGACTCCCAGGGAGAACAGGGCCCCCAATCTGAAAAGGGACCTCATAGAACCACAGAACTCTACAATGCAGAAGGAGGCCATTTGGCCCATCAAGTCTGCACCAACCACAATCCCACGCAGCCCCTTTCCCCCATAACCCCTTGCATTTAGCCTAGCTAGTTCTCCCGACACTAAGGGGCACTTTAGCATGGCCAATACACCTAACCTGCATATCTTTGGATGGTGGGAGGAAACTGGACAACCCAAAGGAAACCCACGCAGACACGGGGAGAACGTGCAAACTCCACACAGATAGTGACTCAAGTTGGGAATGAATGGAGTCCAGACCTCTGATGCTGTGAGGCAGTAGTGCTAATCATTGTGCCTCCTCCTCGACTGTGCCACCATGCCACCCCACAGGGGATCTATGAGGGAAGTGCCCCCCTTCTCGTCTGAGGCCTGAGTAAGGCAGCTTGCCAGGTTTTCCCCTCTAACTTAAGAGGGGAAAGATACAGAAGAATTTAGATGGGCAATTGTTTTACATAGAGGATGGTGAGTGTCTGGAACAAGTGCCAGAGGTAGTAGTGGAGGCGGGTACAATTTTGTCTTTGAAAAAACATTTGGATGGGTACATGGGTAAGATGGGCTTGGAAGGATATGGGCCAAACACGGACAATTGGGACTAGCTTAGCGGTTAGAAAAAGTGCGGCATGCACAAGTTGGGCCAAAGGGCCTGTTTCCATGCTGTAAACCTCTATCTCTGAGCTCCCCCCACCAGTCTAACACTGGCCGAGTAACCACTTGCTGGACCCTCAATTAGGGCGAGGATGGGTCAGCCAGCCTAACCCTCGCCCAGGCGTGTAAAATGATCAGAGTGGACAATCGGGGAGGGAAGGGAACTCCCATTATTTTACAGGCATTCCGCCCACTCCCCTCTCGCACTGCTTGGTAAAGGATCATAAAATACTGTTGTAACACACTGAGGCTGTGGCGTGGTTGGGTTTGGAGGTACCCACTTGTCACGTTCCACTCTGCAAGTAAATGTCAGGCTGAGTAAAGGCGGACTCCAGCATCGTCCTTCAGCAACTGGCTGTCTGGAATCGCACAGCTGCTCTGCGCCAGCGTGGTCCAAGCAGAAAAAATCCCGCAGGCATTTCACCAGGAGAAGGCTGCTTCCATGAGTAAGATGTTGAAGAGGCTTTGCGGAATGCTGTAACTTGTCCCTGACTGTACATGTGCATGTGTGAGTGCGTGGGTAACAAAAACACAGTCCCATCTCTTTCTGTTCCAGTTTATACATGAGAACTACTTCGGCTGTGGAGGGGAGGGGGGGTGGGGGCGTTGGGGGGGGGGTGGGGAAGAGAAAAGAAACTCGGCATATATGCAGAAAACTGTTTGATTTGGCCTGGGACCCAGTTTATTTTAGTCTGAACTCCCCTCATCTGGCTGGCGGACTATTAGACAATGACTGTAACAGAGAGCTCCAGCAGGACTTCCCACTACACTGGTGGTCCTCTCTGTCCCGAGAAATTCTGCTCAGAAAACTGGCGCAGCTCACAGCAAAGCTAACGCCACGTTTACCTTGCGAATTGTCTAGGGAAGCTTTGTTAAAAAGTGACACCTTCTGCCTCAGGTTCTGGTGGCCTCTCTGTTGCACCCAGTTCCCACCCCTCCCACCCCCACCCCACCATCCCCCCCCTTACCCTCCCCCAGCAAATAGGAAGGAAAAATTTCCAAGAACCACAGTATTTGATAAATATTTAAGCACTTGTGCAACGATGGGGTATTTTCTCATGCAAAATGCTGCAATGCAGGCCTGCCACTTGCAGTTCCTCTTGGTTCATTTGTCTCCACTGCTGGCAAGTGAAAATAAATATAGATTAGGAGGCTCAGATTCAGAATAAATCAGAGCAAGAGAACAGAGGCTGGAGATGACAGAAGCAGACATAGTTGAGGTATCGTCTGCGAGGCAGTGAATCACCTAATTCCCTACAGTGCAGAAGGAAGCCATTCAGCGGGGCAGCACCTTGTCACAATGGTTAGCACTGCTGCTTCACAACGACAGGGACCGGGTTCAATTCCCGGCTCGGGTTACTGTCTGTGTGGAGTTTGCATGTTCTCCTCGTGTCTGCATGGGCTTCCTCCCAGAGTCTGAAAGATGTGCTGGTTAAATGTATTGACCTGAACAGGCACCGGAATGTGGCGACTAGGGGAATTTCACTGTAACTTCATTGCAGTGTTAATGTAAACCCTACCTGTGATTAATAAATAAACTTTGCTTCTGCGCCAATCACAATCCCAACCAGGCCCTATTTCTGTTACCCCACATATTTACCCTATTAATCCCCTGACACTAGGGTCAATTGAACAGGGCCAATCAACCTAACCTGGAGTGTGGGAGGAAACTGGAGCACCCAGAAAAAAAACCAATGCGGACACAGGGAAAACGTGCAAACTCCACACAGACAGTGACCCCTTGGCGGGAATCAAATCCAGGTCCTTGGCGATGTGAGGCAGCAGTGTTAACCATTGTGTCACCATGGAAGGCCTTTGGCAACAAAGATGATTAGCATTGCTCACAACAAGTGAAGGATATCTCCAAAATTCAAACCACTCTCTCCTCACAACCCATCTTACCCGTTCCAATCAATTGAATTCCAACTGAGGAAATATGCTTATAATGATCTTAGGCCCCATCCCCTCTCTTCTCAAGAGGATGTAAAAGCAGACATGGTGCTGTTACTAGGAAGCATAGGGGAGTTACTTCTGGTGCCCTTGCCAATATTTATCCCTCAATTGCCATCATAATGATAATGTGAAGCAACATTTGTGACTCCTCAGATACAAAAGCAGTCCACGCCCAAATGCAGCAAAACCCGGATAATGTTCAAGATTGGGCTGACATTTAAATAATCCATCGAATCCTACAGTGCAAAAGGAGGCCATTCAGCCAATTGGGACTGCACTGACCACAACCCCATCCAGACCCTATCCCCATAACCCCTCATATTTACCCTGCTAACCCCCCTGATACTAGGTTAATTTAGCACGGTCAATCAACCTAACCTGCACACCTTTGGACTGTGGGAGGAAACCCATGCAGACACGGGGAGACTGTACAAACTCCACACAGACAGTGACCCGAGCCTGGCATTGAACTCGGGTCCCTGGCGCCGTGAGGCAGCAGTGCAAACTACTGTGCCACCGTGCTGCCCTGTGGCAAGTAACATTCACGCCACACAACAACCATCTTTGAAAGTTTATTTATTAGTGTCACAAGTAGGCATGTTGGACCATCTCCAGCAAGAGAGAATTTAACCATCACATTTGACATTCAATGGCATCACCATTGCTGAATTCTTCTCTATCAACATCGTGCGAGTTACCATTGACCAGAAATGGATTTGGATTAGCCATACAAATACTGTGTCTGTAAGAGGAGGTCAAAGACTCGGAATCCTGTTTGGAGTAACTCACCTCCTGACTCCCCCAAAAGCTGCCTATCATCTACAGGCTACAGGTCTCCCCAAAGCCTGATTTCTGCCTCTTCCACAAACATTCACTCTCCTCCTACATCACCAACGTGTACCATCCACAAGATGTACTGCAGGAATTCACCAAGATTCCTTGGGCAAATCACAATAACTACCATCTAGAATGACAAAGGCAAAGGATAACAATAATGGGGAGCATGCCCCTGTCTACTTCAGAGTAGAAATAGTTAAGAGTTTCAAGTTTTTAGGTGTCCAGATCACCAACAACTGTCCTAGTTCCCCCTTTGCCAACACTATAGTTAAGAAAGACTACCAACGCTTCAACTTTCTCAGGAGACTAAGGAAATTTGGCATGTCCGCTACAATTCTCCATCAACTTCTATGGATGCACCATAGAAAGCATTCTTTCTGCTTGTTTCACAGCTTGGTATGGTTCCTGCTCTGGCCAAGACAGCAAGAAATTACGAATGCACATGAATATAGACCAATCCATTTCGGAAACCAGCCTCCCATCCATTGACTCTGTCTACATTTCCCGCTGCCTCGGAAAAGCAACCAGCGTAATTAAGGACCCCACACATCCCAGATATTCTCTCTTTCACCCTCTTCCGTCAAGAAAAAAGATACAAAGTCCAAGGTCACACACCAATCGACTCAAGAACAGCTTCTTCCCTGCTACCGTCAGACTTTTGAATGCACCTATCTTGCATTAATTTTATCTTTCTCCACACCCTAGCTACGATTGTAACATTACATTCTGCACTCTCTCCTTTCCTTCCCTGTGTACGGTACACTTTGTCTGTACAGCCTGCAAGAAGCAATACTTTTCACTGTATCCCAATACATGTTACGATAATAAATCGAATCAAATAACTGGCTATTAATCTGTTCCTATTTATGGGATCTCACTGTATACAAATTGGCTGCTGTGTTTCTTACAAGAGTACTCCATTGACTGTTACAAGCTTTGGAGATCCTGAGGTCATGAAAGGTGCTATATAAATGCAAATCTTTCTTTTCCCTCTTCCGAGTTGAGGACACATTCCAGGTTAAGTACGATGCTGTTTCGATGCTGGTTGAAGTTCCCTCGCTATTGCCCCTACAAACATCACCCTGCCAACATGACACAATCACCTACTGTTCCAGTAAGATCTACCTCATCAACTCCTCAAAGTCCTCTCCAGTCAATTGTGTGCAACTGTTTTGCCGAATTCCAGTCGGCAGTAAATGGTGAGAAGAAAAAGGACCATTCAACCCATCATGTATGTGCTGGCTTTTAAAATAAATTTCACTGTACTGTTTCCCCTCCAGAGCTCTGTTTTCTCCTTCCAAAGATTTACCGACTCTCTCCCGAAGGAAGTAATTATCCCTGACACAGCAATTCCCTGATTTCTGCAATGTTGCCTGACAATCCCCTGTTTAAAGACATTTTCCCGAATTTCTGTCCTGCCTGTCTCAGTGACAATTGTCAAGGAATAATTACTCATCACTGCCTCCTCAATCAGAGGAAGGAGTCTCACTCCTCCCACTCTCTCTGTGAAAACATCTCATTATTTTATAATCCTTCAAGAAATTGGCTCCATTTCCAGTCTCGACATCCCCTTATCGCTATGTCTTCCTATATTGACACCATGCCAGTAAACATCAGCTGCCTTCTCTCCATATTTTTTGGACAAGCTTTCTATAGGATCCCACTTTGGAACCTTTTCAAAATCCACAGTGTTGCAACACTTCGACTGATTGATTGCTTCTACAAAATTCCCCGAGAATAGCCCCCTCTGTCTAATGGTCCCACCTAATACTCCCTCCCTGTCTAATTCCCCCTCCTTCTAATACCCCCTCCCTATCTAATGCCCCCTCTCTGACTAATTCTCCCCCTATCTATTCCCCTCCCTTCTAATTCCCCCTTCCTGTCTAATTCCCCCTCTCTGTCTAATGCCCCTTCCCTATCTAATTCCCCCTCCCTGTCTAATTCCCCCTTCCCTGTCTAATTCCCCCTTCTGTCTAATGCCCCTCCCTATCTATTCTCCCTCCCTGTCTAATTCCCCTTCCCTGTCTAATTCTCCTCTCTGTCTAATAAGCCCTCCCGTCTAATGCCCCCTTCCCTATCTAATTCTCCCTCCCTGTCTAATTCCCCTTCCCTGTCTAATTCTCCTCTCTGTCTAATAAGCCCTCCCTGTCTAATGCCCTTCCCTATCTAATTCTCCCTCCCTGTCTAATTCCCCTTCCCTGTCTAATTCTCCTCTCTGTCTAATAAGCCCTCCCTGTCTAATGCCCCTTCCCTATCTAATTCTCCCTCCCTGTCTAATTCCCCTTCCCTGTCTAATTCTCCTCTCTGTCTAATAAGCCCTCCCTGTCTAATTCCCCTTCCCTATCTAATTCTCCCTCCCTGTCTAATTCCCCTTCCCTGTCTAATTCTCCTCTCTGTCTAATAAGCCCTCCCTGTCTAATGCCCCTTCCCTATCTAATTCTCCCTCCCTGTCTAATTCCCCTTCCCTGTCTAATTCTCCTCTCTGTCTAATAAGCCCTCCCTGTCTAATGCCCCTTCCCTGTGTAATTCTCCCTCCCTGTCTAATTCCCCTTCCCTATCTAATTCTCCTCTCTGTCTAATAAGCCCTCCCTGTCTAATTCCCCCTCTCTGTCTAATCCCCCCTCTCTGTCTAATTACCCTCCCTATCTAATACCTTCTCCCTGTTTAATGCACCATCCTTGTCTAATACCCCCCCACCATCTAATTCCCCCTCCCTGTGTAATGGCTCCTCCCTGTGGAATTCCCCCTCCCAGTCTAATTCCCCCTCCCAGTCTAATTCCCCCTCCCAGTCTGATTCCCCCTCCCAGTCTAATTCCCCTTCCCTGTCTAATTCTCCTCCCTGTCTGATTCCCCCTCCCAGTCTGATTCCCCCTCCCAGTCTAATTCCCCCTCCCAGTCTAATTCCCCTTCCCTGTCTAATTCTCCTCTCTGTCTAATAAGCCCTCCCTGTCTAATGCCCCTTCCCTATCTAATTCTCCCTCCCTGTCTAATTCCCCTTCCCTGTCTAATTCTCCTCTCTGTCTAATAAGCCCTCCCTGTCTAATGCCCCTTCCCTATCTAATTCTCCCTCCCTGTCTAATTCCCCTTCCCTGTCTAATTCTCCTCTCTGTCTAATAAGCCCTCCCTGTCTAATGCCCCTTCCCTATCTAATTCTCCCTCCCTGTCTAATTCCCCTTCCCTGTCTAATTCTCCTCTCTGTCTAATAAGCCCTCCCTGTCTAATGCCCCTTCCCTATCTAATTCTCCCTCCCTGTCTAATTCCCCTTCCCTGTCTAATTCTCCTCTCTGTCTAATAAGCCCTCCCTGTCTAATGCCCCTTCCCTGTGTAATTCTCCCTCCCTGTCTAATTCCCCTTCCCTATCTAATTCTCCTCTCTGTCTAATAAGCCCTCCCTGTCTAATTCCCCCTCTCTGTCTAATCCCCCCTCTCTGTCTAATTACCCTCCCTATCTAATACCTTCTCCCTGTTTAATGCACCATCCTTGTCTAATACCCCCCCACCATCTAATTCCCCCTCCCTGTGTAATGGCTCCTCCCTGTGGAATTCCCCTCCCAGTCTAATTCCCCCTCCCAGTCTAATTTCCCCCTCCCAGTCTGATTCCCCCTCCCAGTCTGATTCCCCCTCCCAGTCTAATTCCCCTCCAGTCTAATTCCCTCCCAGTCTGATTCCCCTCCCTGTCTAAATCCCCCTCCCTGTGTGAATCCCCCTCCCTGTCTGATTCCCCCTCCCAGTCTAATTCCCCCTCCCAGTCTAATTCCCCTTCCCTGTCTAATTCTCCTCTCTGTCTAATAAGCCCTCCCTGTCTAATGCCCCTTCCCTATCTAATTCCCCCTCCCTGTCTGATTCCCCCTCCTGTCTGATTCCCCCTCCCTGTCCTAATTCCCCCTCCCTGTCTAATTCCCCCTCCCAGTCTAAATCCCCCTCCCCGTCTTACTCCCCCATCCCTGTGAAGCAATCCCTTCAATTCAAACGGAACCTTCCTTTAACTAGTCCAAACGGGTTATTGCTGATTGACTACACATTTCTGAAGACTCACTATTTTTATCTCGAATTACACATTTCCAGGGGGACTCTGTAACTGATAATAAACTAATTGGTTTATAGTTAGGGAGAGTTGATGGTGTGGTGGTAATCTGAATAATTCAGACACCTGGGCCAGTGGTTAGGGGTCACGGGGAATCAAATCCCATCATGGCAGCTGGCGGAATTTAAATTCAGTGAATAAATCTGTAATTGAAAACTTGTCTCAGTAAAACGGGTGACCGTGAAATTAGTGTCGATTATTGGAAAAACCCATCTGGTTCATTAATATTCTTCAGGGAAGGAAATCTGCTGTCTTTACCTGGTCTGGCCTACCTGCGACTCCAGAGCCACAGCAATGTGGTTGATTCTCAAGCGGCTTCATGGGAGTTTAGAAATTGACTGGGATTTTCCCTCCAGTGGGATCTTCCAGATCTGTTGATGACCCACGCCTCACAATCCCTACGTGGTGGGTTCCCCGGCAGTGCGGCTGGTGAACAACACAAATATCTATTGACTTTGGTGGGAGGATTCTGCCGGCGGCCAATGGCAAACCATCTTCGCCATTGGAAAGCCCACCACGCTGGTGAGGGGGGGGGGGGGGGGGGGGGGGGTGGATTTCTAGCCCTTGTTTGATGCAAAAGGACCATGGCCGTCCAATTCATCTGTTAGTATTCTGATAGTCACCTGATTCCTGGATAACAGAGCTGGCCCTTCATCACGTTCAATCTCCAACTAATAGCCTCCAACAGGCATGTGTCAGGGAAGGTCCCAGTGACGGACAGTTTTGGGAATTTTGGGTCGAAATTCACTCGTTCCTTCCAAGCTGGCTACAACTGCCACTGCATGTCTTCCGGAATTTTATCACCCCGTCCATCACGGGAATGGTAGTGGGCGAGGGGCGGACAATGGAAAGGTCCGTTGACCTCAACCGGGGTTTTCTGGTTTCAGATGTCAGAAAATCCCGCCCATCGTGTCTCAGGTTGTTCACATGCGACTACTGGAGGCCTTATTTTCAGCAGAAGGAGGCGGGGGTGGAGGGTGGCGAAGCTGAACGTCCAGGGTTTCAATGTGTGTCTCTTCTTCTTTGTTTCGATGCTGAGCTCAGAACACAGGAAGCCCACATAAGAACACGAGAAATAGGAGCAGGAGTCGGCCATCCAGCCCCTTGAGCCTGCCCCGCCATTCAATAAGATCATGGCTGATCTGAAGTGAATCAGTTCCACTTTCCTGCTTTTTCTCCATAAACCTTAAGTCCCTTGTCTATCAGAAATCTATCTAATCGTGACTTAAATATATTCAGTGAGGTAGCCTCCACCACTTCAATGGGCAGAGAATTCCAGAGATTCACCACCCTTTCAGTGAAGAAGTTCCTCCTCAACTCCGTTCTAAACTGCCCACCCCCTCCCTTATTTTGAGGCTGTGCCCTCTAGTTCTGCTATCCTTTCCAAGCCGGAAGAATCTCTCTACCTCTACCCTATCTAGCCCCTTCATTATCTTGTAAGTCTCTATAAGATCCCCTTGTAAGAATTCTTATAATAAGATTCATAAGATGAAACATTGTGGAGAACAGTCTTGCTGGGAAGAAATTGGAGGAGTAGCCAACAAAAACAGCACCAGGCTGGAATGGAGCAAAGAACATTAATCAAAAAGCAAGAAGAAACAAGAAAACTCAGACTCGCCCCTTCGAGGTATCTCTCAGAATTGGCAAAACTGAAGTGTTCTGGTGCGTTAATTTCTGTGGGTGGAGCTGTGAAGAGAGTCCGGTTCAAATTTGTAAAATTGGGCCTCCGAGGTTTGAAGGACCCAAAACAATGAATGTATTCAAGAGGCGGCTGGTTATAGCACTTGGGGCGAACGGGATCAAAGGTTATGGGGATAAAGCAGGATTAGGCGATTGACCATGATCGTGATGAAGGCCGGAGCAGGCTCGAAGGGACGAATGGCCTCGTCCTGCTCCTATCTTCTATGTTTAATGAGATTCACAGATGTCAAAAGGGCAGGCTTCCAAAGGACATCCCAAACTGTTCTTCCAAAACCAGGCAGCTCTGAACCTGGGCACACCATGTCTCCTGCGCTTTCACAACTCACGTTGACCACATTGAGAAGACCCTCCAGCAATGCTGGGCTCTTGCTACATCGGAGTTTCAACTCCGAAGTGAATGCTCCAACTCAACGTGAAATTGAGGGCCAGGTCTGCTTGTTCAGGAACTCCTGGCACTATCTGAAGATGTGTAGGGGGATCTTTTGCCCCACCCTAACTATCACCCATCCCACGATCACTGCTGCTAAACAGACATTGGGCAGAATTTTCCTGTGTGACTCTGCCATGGGAATCGTAGAGGGTGGACCAGGCAAAGTCCATTGACCTCAAATGAGAACTTCTGGCACTCGGAGTGAATGCAGCTGGAAAATCCCGCCCTAAGTGGTAATGCGCCACATTGTTCATTATTGCATCTTGCTGTGCATAAATCAGTGTTTGCCCATAAATCATCGTACAACAGAAACTTCTGGTGTGGATTGTCTATGAGCGACGTGTTGTTATACTAAAAGCAAACTTCCTTTACCCTATTCTTCCGTTGTTATTTCATCTGCCGTTGTGTGACAAGTTATTTTGTTAACCTGTCCTGCCCCTGCTTAAGCAACAATTCAGAAGTGGATGGATGTCACTGCATGCCCGGATTTCAGGGGCGGGATGTTCTGGCCACGCACGCTGGGGCATCCAGCTCTTCAAAACAGTTGTGGTTTGCAATAGAGGAAGCGAAACCACAGAGCTGTCAATCAGACTTAGACTCAGTCAATATTGCGGTCAGGGTCAATGGAGTACTTGAGGAATCCCTACAGTGCAGAAGGAGGCCATTTGGCTCATCGAATCCACACCAACTCTCTGACAGAGTATCTTACCCTGGCCATCTCTTCCTGCCCTATCCCCGTAACCCCACACATTTTACTGTGATTAATCCATCTAACCTGCACATCTTTGGACACTAAGGGGCAATTTATCACGGTCAATCCACCTCACCAGCACATTTTTGAACACTAAGGGGCAATTTATCGTGGCCAATCCACCTAACCTGCACATCTTTGGACACTAAGGGGCAATTTATCATGGCCAATCCACCTAACCTGCACATCTTTGGACACTAAGGGGCAATTTATCATGGTCAATCCACCTCACCAGCACATTTTTGGACACTAAGGGGCAATTTATCATGGCCATCCACCTAACCTGCACATCTTTGGACACTAAGGGGCAATTTATCATGGCCAATCCACCTAACTGCACATCTTTGGACACTAAGGGGCAATTTATCACGGTCAATCCACCTCACCAGCACATTTTTGAACACTAAGGGGCAATTTATCGTGGCCAATCCACCTAACCTGCACATCTTTGGACACTAAGGGGCAATTTATCACGGTCAATCCACCTCACCAGCACATTTTTGAACACTAAGGGGCAATTTATCGTGGCCAATCCACCTAACCTGCACATCTTTGGACACTAAGGGGCAATTTATCATGGCCAATCCACCTAACCTGCACATCTTTGGACACTAAGGGGCAATTTATCATGGTCAATCCACCTCACCAGCACATTTTTGGACACTAAGGGGCAATTTATCATGGCCAATCCACCTAACCTGCACATCTTTGGACACTAAGGGGCAATTTATCATGGCCAATCCACCTAACCTGCACATCTTTGGACACTAAGGGGCAATTTATCATGGCCAATCTACCTAACCTGCACATCTTTGGACTTTGGGAGAAAAGTGGAGGTAATGATGAAGGGAAATTAAAATAAACACAGGTGGCTGGAGGATAGTGGAAATCAAGGGAAGCTTTTTTTGAGTTTTGAAATGAACTTTATTGAGAGAAAGCAAGACCAATTTGATTTAGGTTTTGCAATTCACGTCAAAGAAGATTGGGCATTGGGCAGGGAGGGAGGGGTGGTGGGAAATCTTATGGCTCTGTTGGGATGGAGAGAGGGACATACATGGAATCACAATCAAGTAAGCTCACAAGGGAAATCAGGGTGCAATAAAACTTACTATTAACTTTTCCAATTATGTCCCGCGATTCTTATGGAAATAATCTGGTCCGCTGATGTCCATCCCCATTTCTCCAGAAGGGTGGTATTTCAGTTTATTTAGCAGTGTCACAAGTAGCCTTACATTAACACTGCAATGAAGTTACTGTGAAAATCCTCTAGTCGCCACACTCCGGTGCCTGTTTGGGTATACTGAGGGAGAATTTAGCATGGCCAATACACCTAACTTGCATAACTTTGGGAGCGTGGGAGGAAACCAGAGCAACCGGAGGAAACCAATGCAGACACAGGGAGAGCAAAGAGCAACACAGCGCAGGAAACAGGCCCTTCGGCCCAACAAACCCACGCAGCCATTTTAACACTCAGTAAGAGCCTCAATCCAATCCTTCTTCTACCTATGACTTTTGCCTACGCCTCTTGCACTCTCACGTGCAAACTCTACACAGACAGTGACCCAAACCGGGAATCGAACCCCAGGTCCCCTGGCGCTGGGAGGCAGCGACGCTAACCACTGTGCCACCGTGCCACCCCGAGGCGCTGTGAGGCAGCAGCATGAGCCCACTGTGCCAGACATTGCTGGATTTTAACACCAGCTAAATGAATGGGTTTCGAGTGAGTGCTAACTTGCTCTTCACCCTATCTTAAAGCACTTTGTTGGCAATGAAATGCCATCAATCGCCGGAATGCAGGAAACACAACGAGCGACCACAATGTCAGCAAACACTTGCAGCAGTTTTGGTTAGGAGGGAAGCTTTATCCTACTCTGTTGGGAGGGGTGCCCACAAAACCTGGGAAAGCTGCTGGGCTGACAATCAGGCAGAGAGAGATGGATGTTCCCAGTGTGTTAATGCCCCAAGCGATGCACTGTGGAGTTGCTGCAGTGTGTGTATATGTATGTGTATATATATGTGTGTCTGCATGTTTTACACTGCAATGTATTGAGTGCGGCACACTGAGCAACAATACACCGACTCAATTAATAGTCCGCCACCTCTCTCCAGGGCGAGCAATAATAGGGAATTAGCTGTGTCATTATTGACTTGTGATAGCGCAAGCTTTCCAAAGTTAACAGCTGCTCCTGCCACAATGCTTCTTTGTGGCCACTTCTAATCACGTTAAGGTTGTTCCTCGGTTGTGAAATACTCAAAGTCTCGGGATCACCTGGCGCTGGGCTGGCAGTGCCCCCTTTTTTCGCTCCGGCATTCCATCAGCACACTCAAGTCTCTCCCCTCTGCTGCCAGAGGCAGCCTCCCCCACCTCTCCGGTGACACGGAATGGGAGGTGTTCCGCCGCATTCCACCATGCCAATCCGCAGCCCTGACCTCATCGTCGCTAATAGAGTCTTCCCCCGCTCCCCTTCAAGCCTCCCCAAATAATCGGGGAGGCTGTGGACGGAAGGCTGAGCAGGGAGCGGGGGACGGACGGGGCAGAGGGGCTAAGGCGTTAGCAGGTGGCGAGAGGGCCAGGGTTCCATGATACAGGGCCAGGACTGAGTAACCCGACTCTGCAGCAGAACCTGCTTAATCCAGTTTATTCCAGGGCAGCTGTTGACTTCCCAGCAACCCACCCCCCACTCCCCACCCCCTCCCAGAACAATCTTCCTCCAGTCACACTGTAACAGAAGCAGAGAAAAAGAGAAATGGCTGGCTCAGAGAGTCAGAGTCACAGACTAGACCCAAACCCTCTTGGACTCCTATGGCTGAGGGTAGAATCATAAAATCCCTCCAGTGCAAAAGGAGGCCATTCAGTCCATCGAGCCTGCATCTGTGCCTAACTCCATAACCTCACATTTACCCTGCTAATTCCCCTATCTCTAACGGGCAATTTAGCATGGCCAATCCACCTAACCTATACATTTTTGGACACTAAGGGGTAATTTAGCATGGCCAATCCACCTAACTAGCACATCTTTGGACACTAAGGGACAATTTAGCATGGCCAATCCACCTAACCTGCACATCTTTGGACACTAAGGGGTAATTTAGCATGGCCAATCCACCTAACTAGCACATCTTTGGCCACTAAGGGGTAATTTAGCATGGCCAATCCACCTAACCTGCACATCTTTGGACACTAAGGGACAATTTAGCATGACCAATCCACCTAACCTGCACATCTTTGGCCACTAAGGAGTAATTTAGCATGGCCAATTCATCTAACCTATACATTTTTGGACACTAAGGGGTAATTTAGCATGGCCAATCCACCGAACCTGCGCATCTTTGGACACTAAGGGACAATTTAGCATGGCCAATCCACCGAACCTGCACATCTTTGGACATTAAGGGGCAATTTAACATGGCCAATCCACCTAACCTGCACATCTTTGGATACTAAAGGGTAATTTAGCATGGCCAATCCACCTAACCTGCACATCTTTGGACATTAAGGGGCAATTTAGCATGGCCAATCCACCTAACCTGCACATCTTTGGACATTAAGGGCAATTTAGCATGGCCAATCCACCTAACCTGCACATCTTTGGATACTAAAGGGCAATTTAGCATGGCCAATCTACCTAATCTATATATCTTTGGACTGTGGGAAGAAACCTGAGAACCTGGAGGAAACCCACACAGACACGGGGAGAATTTACAGACTCCGAGGCTGGAATTGAACCCAGGTCCCTGGCACTGCGAGAGAGCAGTGCTCACCACTGTGCCACCCTGGGAAGTTTACGCTCTGAGAACAAACCTGCATCAAGGCAGCCCGTCACACAAGCGACATGGTCCAGCACAGGGGACAAGGCAGGGCAGAGCAACAGTTAGATATTTATCTGAATCATTAACCAGAGGCACAGCGAGCGAAGACATCGCCGTTATTGGCTGTGAACCTCACGCACTTCTCAAGAAATGTGCCACTCTCAGGAACACTGAGCACGGGTTTATGGCCTAGCTCTGGAAACGGGCCAACAGCAATAGTGGGTGTTTAATAAATAATTTACTACTTACTAGTTTTTAAACACATTATGTGTGGGGGGGTGAGAGGGCCAGGAGAAACTGTGGAGACCTCATGAAAAGTCATGTATGAGACGGTGCAGAAAACTGGTAAACACATAAAACCAGCCAGAAACTCAGCTAAAGCGACTGCGTTCCTCTTGTTTGGCGAAAGCAGGCTTCTTTTAACAGTCAGCTGGCAGTACTTGTCAAGACTTTGCCAACGCGTGTGTTATGCCTCACCCAATTGCTTCAACAAGGGCAGTGTACCAATTTAGCCTTTCACTTACACCTCTTCCAATTTGGTGTATTGCCTTAGCTGCTCCCTCGCTGTGGCCTTCTCTATATCGGAGAGACCAAGAGTAGACTACGTGATCGCTTTACTAAGCACCTTTGGTCTGTGCGCCATCAGGACTCTGACCTACTGCTTGCTTAACACAAAATCCTGCCCCGGTGCCCACATGTCTGTCCTTGTCCTGCTGCAATGTTCCAGTGAAGTTTAACACAAACCGGAGGACACAGCATCGCATCTGCCAGCCAGCCTTCCGCTCTCAACATCGAACTCAACAACTTCAGATGATTTGCTCTACCCCACCTCCACCCCCTTCATTTTCATTCTATTTTATTTAATTTTTTATTTCTTTATTGCCTTTCTTCATTCCTCCCCCCCCACTCTTACCCCACACTTTACCTCCTTCCCTCACCTTTTTCTCCCCCTTCGCTTTTCCTTTTCTAAATCTTACCTCTGTCCCATCCGTTTTCCCTCCTCCCCTGCATCATCTTCATTTTAGCTTCTCTGCTGTTTGGCCATTCACACCCTTTATTCTCTCTGTGGACTGGTTTCTGTGGCTATGACTCACCTTTCATCCCCACCCCCTGAAATATAAATATCTCCCACTTTCTATGCCTTTTAGTTTTGATAACACCAGTTTAGAGTCTAACAGGTTTATGTGGTAACACGAGCTTTTGGAGTGCTGCCCCTTCATCAGGCGAGTGCAGGATTTGTTTCACAAACAGGGCACATACAGGCACGGACTCAATTACAAGATAATTATTATTATTCAGCTGAGGAGGTTGGGGAACTCAGCAAGGGATTTGGGATGGCTCGGGGAGGGGTGGGGGAGGGAGGAGAACTAAGCAGACACCAAGTAAGGAACAGACGCCTGTCTCTGTTAATAATTCATACAATTATCTGTTGCTCTGCCCTGCCTTGTCCCTTTGGCTGGCATGAAGGCACAGTGATTAGCACTGCTGCCTCACAGTGCCAGGAACCTGGATTTGATTCCAACCTTGGATTACTGTATGGGGTTTGCACATTCCCCTCATGTCTGTGTGGGTTTCCCCCAGGTGCTCCAGTTTCCCCCCACAGCCCAAAGATGTACGTGTATTACTGGTCATGCTAATGGACTCAAGTGTTAGGGGGCTATGAGGGTGGGTTTATGTGAATACGGTCTGGGTGGGATTGTAGTTGGTGCAGATTTGATGGGCCAAATGGCCTCCTTCTGTACTGTAGGGTTTCTACAATTCTGTGAAGGATCAGCAAGAATCAAAAGAGGAAATGCTGGAAAATCACAGTAAGTCTGGCAGCATCTGAACAGTTTTGATCCAGATGATCCTTTGTCAAAACTAAAAGTGAGAGATGTTTATTCTGCAGGGGGAGGGAATGAAAGATGACCCATAAAAACCTGGGGAAAGGCTGCTAATGGCAGCCCATAGAGAGAGAATAAAAGGTGTGAAGGGCCAAAGGGCAGAAAGGCTGAAATCGGAAGGATCGGCGAGGCAAACAAGGTGGATAGTAACACAGAATAGCAGAGGGCAGGTGAGAAATCTCACATCAGGCTACATCTGGACAAGTTTCATGAGTCAGATTTCATTGCGCTAGTTAATAAAGAAAGACCAAATTTTGGACTGGGACCAGGAGTCTATTGTTGAAGTATTAAGATTTACTAATCTGTGCACTAGGATTACCAGGCAGTTTCTGGTGTTACCTCTCACAACACCTGGCCTTGGACTTGCTCGAAATGATCAAACTGGTTCTTTCAGGGTGAAAGAAAACATAAATTGATCCAATCTAGAAGATTGAAACCCTGTCATAGAATTCCTACAGTGCAGAAAGTGACCATTCAGCCCATCGAGTCTGCACTAACCCACAATCCCAATCAGGCCCATTTCTGTAACCCTACTTATTAAGTGTCCCCCAATACTAAGGGTCAATTTGGCATGGCTAATCAAGCTAACCTGTACATCTTTGGACTGTGGGAGGAAACCAGAGCACCTGGAGGAAACCCATGCAGACACGGGGAGAATGTGGAAACTCCACACGGACAGTGACTCAAGGCTAGAATTGAACCCAAGTCCCTGGCGCTGAGGCAGCAGTGCTAACTACATTGGAAACGCTAGGAGTGGAATATGAACCCACGCCCCTCGAAAGGGATCAGAACTGTCAGATGGCATCGTGGTGACCAGCACCATCCCCACACTAGACCAGGCAGCTTTCTCTTTACAAGCCAGCAACCGCAGCACAGATAAAGGCATAATATTGCAGACGCTGGAATCTGAAACAAAAACAGAAAACGCCAGAGAATCTCTACAGGTCTGACAGCCTCTGGAGAGAGAATAGAGCCAACCTTTTGAGTCTGGGTGACCCTTCGTCAGAGCTGATATTTTTATTTCACTGTCCACTCCAGCTTGGTTCGCTATAAAATCATGCTTGCTAGCTGTGAATCTGGCCCAGTTTGATAGGCACTGGCATATCATTCACAATAACCTTTACAGATGCAGCACAAAGAGCATTCTTTCTGGTTGTATCACAGCTTGGTATGGGCTCCTGCTTTGCCCAAGGCCGCAAGAAACTGCAAAAGGTTGCGAACGTATCCCAGTCCATCACTCAAACCAGCTTCCCATGCATTGACTCTGTCTACACTTCCCGCTGCCTCGGAAAAGCAGCCAGCATAATCAAGGACTCCACACACCCCGGACATTCTCTCTTCCATCTTCTCCTGTCAGAAAAAAGATACAGAAGTCTGAGGTCACGTACCAACTGAGTCAAGAACAGCTTCTTCCCTGTTACCATTGGACTTTTGAGTGGACCTACTTGCATTAAGTTGATCTTTCTCTGCACCCTAGCTATGACTGTAACACTACATTCTGCACTCTCTCCCTTCCTTCTCAATGAATGGTATGCTTTGTCTGTATAATGCGCAAGAAACCATACTTTTCACTGTATACTAATACATGTGAGAATAATGTTTCTCTTCACCCTAGCTATCACTGTGACATTACATTCTGCACTCTCCCCTTTCCGCAGTAGAGGCCAGGTCATTGAGCGTCTTTATACTGAGGTGGATATGTTTTTGTTTAATAAGGGGAACAGGTTATGGGGAAAAATTGAACGGCAGAGCAGACTTGATGGGCCGAGTGGTCTAATTCTGCTCCTATGTCTTATGGTCTTAATGCTTCCTTCTCTATGAATGGTATGTTTTGTCTATATGACGTGTAAGAAACAATATTTTTCACTGTATACCAATACATGTGACAATAATAAATCAAATCAAACCAACTGCAGCCCGAATCTGTCGCTTTCTAAGATGTGGTTAAATTTGGGATAGACATCCATTATTACCCCAGCGAGTGTCCTGCTGGAAATGGTGAGTAAACAAACCTTTAATTTCATTTCTTAAAATGTCTATTTTTAAAATTAGAGTGGATTGTTTAAAATGTAGTGCGTTTGCTACTTAATGGTTTTAATTTTAATGAATTATTTGGTTTCACTGAAAGATCCAATGTGATTAATGACTCCCGTTTATGATCCCACATAAATGAAAATGAAATGGATTACTCCCCTTGTCATTCTGCCATATTTCCTCAGCTTTTCCTGCACTGAATCCCCATGTTCAGTCACACTTACCATTTCTCTGATATATTTTTTCACTCGCTTATAGCTGTTCTGCAGTCAAGTATTTACACTTGTCCTTGGAATAGGAGAAAAAAACAAAGAAAAGTACAGCACAGGAACAGGCCCTTCGGCCCTCCAAGCCCGTGCTGGTCATAATGCCTTAATTAAATTAAAAAAAACCTTCTGCCCTTACTATATCTATATCCCTCTATTCCTTCCCTATTCATGTACCAATCAGATGCCTCTTAGATGGTGCCAATGTGCCTATGTCCACTACCTCCTCTGGCAGTGCGTTCATGGCACCCATCACTCCGTCTGTGAAAAACTTGCCCTGCGCATCTCCCTTAACCTTTCCCCCTTGTGCCTCTTTGACACTCGCACCCTGGGGAAAAAGCCTCTCACTATTCACTCATTTCCATGCCCCTCATAATTTTGTAGACCTCTATCAGGTCTCCCCCTCAGCTTCTGTTTTTCCAGTGAACACAATCCCAGTTTATTCAACCTCCCCTCATAGCAACACCCTCGAGACCAGGCAACATTCTGGTGAACCTTCTTTGCACGCTCTCCAAATCTTCCACTTCCTTCTGGTAGTGTGGTGACTGCATGCCTTGGCTGAGCCAAGGTTTTTTATAGCTGCAACATGATTTCCCAATGCTTATACTCAACGTCCCGGCTGATGAAGGCAAGTGTGTCACATGCCTTCATGAATGGAGATCTGAGCTAAAAAAGAGCCTTTTAGCAAAAGTTGACAGCTTTTCCCAAGGCCCCAGTTACATAGAAACAGAAAATAGAAGCAGGAAGAGGCCATTCGGCCCTTCAAGCCTACTCCATCATTCATCACGATCATGGCTGATTGTCCAACTCAATCTTGCTTTCTCCCCATAATCTTTGATCACAACAACAGCAATGTGGTTGACTCTCAACTGCCATATCCCCCATGGATTTGATCTTATCTAACCCAGAACCTGTTTGATTAATTGGTTCAACTGTACAAATGTTTTCATCTGTTGCGATAGTGACTATGCTTGAAGAAGCATTTCACTGCCTGGAAAACATGTCGAGATATCTGGAGGCCATGAAACAAACTGTTGAAAGGCAGATCTCTTGTGTGATCACCTCACACAACAGGTTCCACTCTCCAGTGAATGCTATTGAGAACAAACCTGACATGTTCATTTAATATACTCCAGAGTCGCACTGATCAAATTAAAAACATGTGGCTGACAGTACATTGCATTCATTAGACATTTCTCCAAACAGCAAGCCTCTATGAAGAGAGGCGGCATGGTGGCACAGTTGTTAGTAAAGCTGCCTCACAGCGCCAGGTACCCAGGTTCAATTCTGGGTGACTGTCTCTGTCCTGTGGAGTTTGCATGTTCTCTCCACGTCTGCATGGGTTTCCTCCTGGCGCTGTGGTTTCCTTCCGCAGTCACAAAGCTGTGCAAGTTAGATGGATTGGCCATACTAAATTGACCTTTAGTGTCCAAAGATGTGTAGATTAGGTAGGTTGGCCATGCTAAATTGCCCCTTAATGTCCAAACATGTGTAGATTAGGTGGATTGGCCATGCTAAATTGCCCCTTAATGTCCAAAGATGTGTAGATTAGGTGGATTGGCCATGCTAAATCATCCCTTAGTGTCCAAAGATGTGTAGATTAGGTGGATTGGCCTTGCTAAATTGCCCTTTAATGTCCAAAGATATGTAGATTAGGTGGATTGACAATGCTAAATTGCCGCTTAACATCCAAAGATGCGTAGATTAGGTGGATTGGCCATGCTAAATTGCCTCTTAATGTCCAAAGATGTGTAGATTAGGTGGATTGGCCTTGCTAAATTGCCCCTTAATGTCCAAAGATGTGTAGATTAGGTGGTTTGGCCATGCTAAATTGCTCTTAATATCCAAAATTGTGTAGATTAGGTGGATTAGCCATGCTAAATGTGTAGGGTTACAGAGATAGGGCAGGGGGATAGGACCTGGGTAGGATATTCTGTCAGGGAGTCGGTGTAAACTGGAAGGGCTGAATGGCCTCTTCTGCACTGTAGGGATTTTATGATTCTATGAACGGGCACATTATCACATTGCAACACTGCAGAGCTCATTCTATTCATTGTTAGTGACTGAAATGGGTATTTAAGAAATAATTAAAGAAGATTAAATTTCCTGGTTACACCTTGACTGCTGCGTGCACATCAGTTTGGAACCGAGTCTATGAAGCAGGAACTGCTCCAAAATCCTAACACGCACTGTCCCACTCACCACAGAACCCATGAGCTCTTGGCACTCGTTCCCATAGTTTCCGGACACTCGACATGTATTGTCATCTATAGAAAGAAAATTTGCCTCACAGCACCAGGGACCCGGGTTCGATTCCTGGCTCAGGCCACTGTCTGTGTGGAGTTTTACTTTCTCCCTGTGCCTGCGTGGCTTTCCTCCGGGTGCTCCGGTTTCCTCCCACACTCCAAAGATCATAGAATAGAATAGAATAGAATCGTGACGATGTAGAAAGAGGCCACTCAGCCCATCGAACCTGCAACAGCAACAATCCCATGCACGCCCTATCTCTACATATTTCCCTGACGTGAAGGAGCAATTTAACAGGGCCAATCCACCTAACCCGCACATCTTTAGACTGTGGGGAGCAACCCTCGCAGACACGTGTGCAGCACATGCAAACAGAAAGTCACCGGAGACTGGAATTGAACCTGGGTCATTGGTGCTGTGAGGCAGTAGTGCTACCCACTGTGCCATCCTGGGTCGACGGGCCACGCTGGATTACCTCTTTGTGTGGGGGGGATTAACAGGATAAATATGTGGGGTTACAGAGGTAGAGTCTGGTGCAGACTGGATGGACAGAATGGCCTCCTTCTGCACTGTAGGGATCCTATCATTCGATGAAAACTAGAGGGGGAATTTCTGCTACATAATTCCATAACTTCTCAACTAATATTCACTTTTTTTTAAAAATTGAGGCTCAGTACACTAAGGTCATATAGAGTTAAAAACTCAGTAGAGTCAGAATCCCAGATACGCCTTAGTCACCCCATTAATGATTCCAGCCTGTACCCCTCGATTCATTCTCCATTTATATAATTATACAGTTGAAATATGGACCACCTGCTTACTCTAAATCACTGCAACGTTGTACAACACCCACTCAGCGCTCAGAGTAACTGAAACCGCACGGGGCTGATTGCCAATAACTCCGAAAGGCTAAGGTTGATCCAGAAAGCCCACATGGCGTGACTTGGGTTTAGCTTTCGTTGTAGGGAACTGAGTGTCTGATGGTTGACTAGATATCTGTGCCATTAAATAGCCTTGTACGCTGCCACTCTACCAATCCCACAATGTGATTAAACTAAGCGTGCATAGCAGGGGGAGTCACGTCATGTACTGATTAACCACCGCTAAACACAAGTACATAATTCACGTGGACTTCAGAGCTTCAGAGAGCGGTTTGTTAAGCGCCGAGAGAGGTTATCCTGCCTGATGTTCTTCTGTTACATCACAGCTGGAGGTTGCCATTCAGCCCCTCACCCTTGTACTCTACATCACTCACTGGGTTATGCCTGACCTGCACTATCCTTTTTGCCCACCTTTGCTTCATTCCTCCTAATAATTTTAATCATCAAAAATCTATCGCTTCCCCCTGCCCAACCTGCCTCATACATTTCAAATAGGCCACCAGCATGCGCAGCTGGGTGGGGGGAGAAACATTGGGAAACGATTTCCTTGTGTGAAAAATGTGGGTCGAAATTTTCCCATCCCGCTTGCCACCTGAACCGTAGTGGGTGGGACGTAGACTGTGCTAAGGTCCGATGACCTCAGTGAGGATTTCCTGTGAACCGTGCCCTCATAATTTGACCCTGTGGGTCGTGGTAAATATGCCCTAAAGGGATATCTCCTAAGGGGAGGCACTGTTAAAGTGGTATTGTCACTGGACTAATAATCCAGTGACCACCATAATGCTCTGGGGACCTGAGTTTGAATCCCACCATAGCAGATAGTGAAATCTGAATTCAATAAAAATTTGGAATTGAAAGTCCAACATTGACCATGAAATGATTGTTGGAAAAACCCAGCTGGTTCACCAATGTCCTCTAGGGAAAGAAATCGGCCTTCCTTACCTGATCTGGCCTACAAATGATGTGGTTGATTCTCAAACTGCCCTCTAAAATGGAGGGCAGTTAGGAAGAGGCAATAAATGCTGGCCCAGCCAGCAACATCCACATCCTGTTAAATAAATTTGAAAAAAACCCTAGAAACTCAATATACTGTCCCTTCGGCTCACTATACATGGCACTCTCAAGGAAAATCTTATTCAGCTGAGGCATCACTTCTTCACTTTGTTACCATCATCTCGAGGAAAAGCCCAAAAACTCAGCAAATTCTGACCAGCACGGCAGGTTTGCCTTTCAATCTTTTTGTTATTGCTCGACTCATCTAACAGAATGCAGCCAGAAAGCGAGCCCCCTTTCCTCTTAAGTATGCAGATCCCTCATGGCAAGAAACCTGCTGTGCCAATTTTTACACTGTCATGTACTGTTGCGTCCAAGAGAAGGGAAAAGACTGCACCAAACAAATGTACAATCGCCAAATACAGTTTTTCTATTAAACCAATTGAATCCCAACAGTGAAAAAAGAGGCCATTTGGCCCATCAAGTCTATGTCAACTCTCTGAAAGAGCATCTTGTACACCCCCATTCTATCCCAGTAATCCTGCGCATTTAGCATGGCCAATCTACCTAACATACATATCTTTGGACACTAAGGGGCAATTGAGCATGGCCAATCCACTTAACCTACATATCTTTGGACACTAAGGGGCAATTGAGCATGGCCAATCCACCTAACCTACATAGGACACTAAAAGGAAATTTAACATGGCCAACCTATTTAACCTACACATCTTTGGACACTGAAAGGAAATTTAGCGTGGCCAAACAATATCGATTGCTTCTATTGTGTTTTGCCAATGAAACTACCTAGTTTCCTGCTTGTGAGGGGAAATGATAATTTGGTTTCCCATGGCTCGGGATTGGGAATTTAACCATCCTGAGAAAAAGTTTTAACCTTGCTAACTTCCTCACAGTGCTGATTGCCAAGTGGAGCAAAAGAATTGGATAGCAAGACTCTTTTTCCTGAGATGTTGTGATGTGAGCATCAGCTGGACTAAGACGGGCTAGTAACTGCCCGTGATATCCAACATTGTTATCCCATCTGCTTTCCCAATCATGGAGGCCTTTTACCAGTGGGATAGGATTGTAGCCAAGTATTTTCGATGATGTGAAGATGCTGGCGTTGGACTGGGGTAAACACAGTGAGAAGTCTCACAACACCAGATTAAAATCCACAAACCCCAAAAAACCAACAGCAAACACAATGAGACAGCCAATGAACTGGAACAGCCGACAGAGAGATCTGCAGTAACCGAAGAGGAAAGAGTGCAATTGGACTCCTCCAGAAGGTCGCTGCCCTCGACTAGGCATGTATGCCCAAGCCATCAGGAGGTGCGTCAACACCAGATTCATCAGCCGCACTCATAAGACAGCCCCAAGCATCACTCAAATACAACGCAACACCATCCGCGCTCTCAAGACCAACCACAACATTGTCATCAAACCAGCAGACAAAGAAGGAGCCATTGTCATAGAAGAGAATGGATTATTGCAAAGAAGCGTATCGACAACTGAACAATGAGGAACACTACAGACAGTTACCTGCAGATCGGACCAAAGAACACACCCGCAAACTCAACACTCTGATCAAGACCTTTGATCCTGCCCTTTAGAGCACTTTCCGCGCTCTCATCCCACGTACTCCCCACGTTGGAGATCTCTACTGCCCCTCAAAGATACACAAGGAAAACGCACTCGGCCATCCCATTGTATCGGGCAATGGGACCCTGTGCAAGAACCTCTCCAGTATGTTGAGGGCATCCTGAAACCCATTGTAAAAAGAACCCCCAGCTTTTGTTGCGATATTACAGACTTCTTACGGAAACTCAGCACACATGGAGCAGTTGAACCAGGAACACTCCTCATCACAATTGATGTCTTGGCGCTCTACACCAGCATCCCCCACAATGACGGCATTGCTGCAACTGCCTCAGCACTCAACACCAACAACTACCAGTTTCCAGATGCAATTTTACAACTCATCCGCTTCATCTGGACCACAATGTCTTCATCTTTAACAAACAATTCTTCATTCATACACACGGAACAATCATGGGGACCAAATTTGCACCTCAATATGCCAACATCTTCATGCATGTGATCAAACAAGATTTCTTCACCGCACAGGACGTTCAACCGATACTACACACTAGATACGTCAATGACATTTTCTTCCTTTGGACTCATGGCGAACAATCATTAAAACAACTATATGATGATATCAACAAGTTCCAGCCCACCATCAGACTCACCATGGACTTCTCTCCGGAATTGGATGTATTCTTGGACATACGCATTTCCATTAAGAACACCTCAGCACCTCACTGTACCGCGAGCCCACAGATAACCTCATGATGATCCACTTCTCCAGCTTCCACCTAAACATGTTAAAGAACCAACCCTAGGGACAAGCCCTCCACATACACAGGATCTGCTCAGATGAGGAGAATTGCAACAGACACCTCCACACGCTGAAAGATGTCCTCATAAGAACAGGATATGGCACTTGACTCATCGATTGACAGTTCCAGCGCGCCACTGCGAAAAACCGCACCGACCTCTTCAGAAGACAAACACGGGACATGGTGGACAGAGTTCCCTTTGTCGTCCAATACTTCCCTGGAGCAGAAATGCTACGATGTTTTCTCTGGAGTCTTCAACATGTCATTGATGAAGATGAATATCTCGCCAAGGCCATCTGCACATACCCACTTCTTGCCTTTAAGCAACCACACAACCTCAGACAGACCATTGTTCACAGCAAACTACCCAGCCTTCAGGAGAACAGTGACCACGACATCACACAACCCTGCAAGATATGCCGGATTATTGACACGGATGCCATCATCTCATGTGAGAATACCATCCACCAGGTACATGGTACATACTCTTGCAAATTGGCCAAAGTTGTCGACCCGATACACTGCAGGAAAGGATGTCCCGAAGCATGGTACATTGGGGAGACCACGCAGACATTACGACAAGGGATGGATGAACACCGCTCGACAATCACTAAGCAAGATTGTTCTCCTCCTGTTGGCGAGCACTTCAGTGGTCACGGGCATTCAGCCTCTGATCTTCAGGTAAGCGTTCTCCAAGATTACCTTCACGACACATGACAGTGCAGAGCCACTGAGTAGAGACTGACAGTAAAGTTCCGCACATATGAGAACGGCTTTAACCAAGATCTTGAGTTCATGTCACACTATCTGTAACCCCCATGACTTGCCTGGGCTTGCAAAATCTCACTTACTGTCCGGTCTGGAGACAATACACAAGTCTTTAACCTATGCTTAATATTATCTCCACTCATGTTGTCTGCACCTTTAAGACTTGATTAGCTGTAAAGATCCGCATTCTGATCAGTATTCTGTAAACTGAGTGTGTGCATTAATATGCCCTGTTTGTGATCAGAACTCCCCACTCACCTGACGAAGGGACAGAGCCCCAAAAGCTAGTGGTGGTTACTACCAAATTAACCTATTGGACTTTAACCTGGTGACTTCTTACTGTGCGAAGTATTTTCCACAGTTGAAATAAAACAATATCATTTGTTATCCCTTGTGTGATAATGCAGTTTACTCTTTAACATCAAAATAACACATATTTGCATATCTGAGCCACCTGTTGCTCCTTCAAGTGACTGCAAAAAAGCTGGGGTATGCACGTATAGCAAGTAACGAGGAAAACTAACTGAACATTATTGTTTATTGCGAGGAGGACTGATTACAAAAATAAGGAGGTTATGTGTCAGCGGCGAGACCACATCTGGAGTATGTGTACAGTACTGGTCTCCTTATTTAAGGAAGGGTTTTGAAGTAACTCCTTAGCAGCCGGTGTCCCTGCTCCACATTGCCTTTATTTACAAACTCAATTCCGCCCCTAAGAGTGCTTGAGGTACAAAGTCAGAATCCAGAGTAGTTCTGACACTCTGAGGGTGCCATGGTAGAACAGTGGTTAACACTGCGGCCTCACAGCTCCAGGGACCTGGGTTCAATTTCAGCTTGGGTCACTGTCTGTGTGGGGTCTGCACTTTCTCGCTGTGTCTGCGTGGGTTTCCTCTGGTTTCCTCCCACAGTCCAAAAGACATGCTGGTTAGGGCGCATTGGCCATGCTAAACTCTCCCTCAGTGTACCCGAGCAGGTGCCTGTGTGTGTCAACTGGGGGATTTTCACAGTAACTTCACTGCAGTGTTAATGTAAGCCTACTTGAGACTCTAATAAATAAACTTTATATAAACACGCTCTCTGATTGGGCAATAATATCAATCAGGGTGCTCATACTCAAAGAGGCTCACCTCATGGACCCGGTTGAGTTCATTACAGATGTAGATGCATTGGAAGCAATTTGGGTCAATACCTGTAATGGGTGTGTTGTCTCCTGAGGAAAGGTTAGGCAGGTAGAGACTGTATCTGTGAGAGTAAGAAGCAACTTAATTGAAGTGTAGAAGATGCTGAGAGGTATTGACAGGGCGGATGTGGAGAGATTACTTTCGCTTGTGGAAAAATCTAGAAATAGGTGCCACTGCTTACAAATAAGGGATTGCCCATTGAAGGCCGGGATGAGGAGAATTATTTTCCCTGGGGGTTGTGAGACTTTGGAACTCCCTTCCTGAATAGACAGTACCAGCAGAACCTTTGAACGTTTTCAAGGCGGAGTTTAATAGATAAATGGGGGAGGTGAAAGGTTATTAAGGGGTCAGCAGGAATGTGAAAATAAGGCCACAATCAGATCAATCATGATCTTCCTGATTGGTACAGCAAGCTCAAGGTGGCACAGTGGTTAGAGCAGCACGGTGGCACAGTGGTTAGCACTGCTGCTCCAAAGCGCCAGTGACCCGGGTTCTATTCCCGACTTGGGTCACAGTCTATGTGGAGTTTGCACTTTCTCCCCATGTCTGAATGGGTTTCCTCTGGGTGCTCCAGTTTCCTCCCACAGTCCGAAGATATGCAAGATAGGTGGATTGTCCAAGTTAAATTGCCCCGCAGTGTCAGGGGGACTAGCTAGGATAAATAAATATGTGAGTTTACGGGAAAAGGGCTTGGGTGGGATTGTGGTCAGTGCAGAGCCGATGGGTCGAATGGCCTCCATCTGTGCTGTAGGATTCTATAATTCTACCCATTTTCCTTGTTCAGACTGGCATGTTACATCAAGAGCAAACTTGCATTTTTACATCACCTTTCATCTCACAAGTGCATGCAAAAGTATTAAATAATCAATGGATTATGTTCAGAGTCACTGTTGTTTTGTAAGCAAATATGGTAGCCAGTTCATATTGAGAATAAGGTACCACAGACACCAATGACCAGATAATCTGCTCTGGTTGAAGGATAAATGTTGGACAGGAGGTCAGAGAATTTCTCTGCTCTTCTTCACATTGCGTTTTAGGACTTTCTGGCCTTCCTTAGGATCTGCCATCACCTCTGAAGCAAATGGCCTCGCCAGCCAGGCAGCAGTACCTCAGCATTGCACCGGCATATCAGTCTGGTTCATGTGAATATGTGGCTGTCTATCACAGCTGGGTAGGTGTTCAACCTGCCCGTCAGGCTGAAAGCTGGCACGAGGATTGGTCACCCATTCCAGAAACCAGCCAATAGCCAGAGAATTCCTACAGTGCAGAAAGAGGCCATTTGGCCCATCTGCACCAACCACAATCCTACCCCGGCCTTAAGCCCCTAACTCCATGCATTTACCCTAGTTTGTCCCCCTGACAGTAAGGGACAACCTAGCATCTAACCTGCACATCTTTGGACTGTGGGAGGAAAATGGAGTGCCAGGGGAAACCCACGCAGATATGTGGAGAATGTGCAAATTCCACACAGATAGTGACCCAAGCCGGGAATCGAGTCCAGGTCCCTGGCACTGTGAGGCAGCAGTGCCAACCGCTGTGCCATTGTGCCACCTCACTGCTCACCCCAATCTAATCCTGACTGGATTTTATTCCTTGAATAACTTTGAACCATACAAAGGGGAAGTAATGAAACTAACTTGAAATATTATCCCTCATGTTCACATCCAAGCCTCATAGTTTGAGAATAAGAGGTAAACCTTTGAGAACTGAGGTGAGGAGAAATTTCTTCACCCAGAGGGTGGTGAATGTGTGGAATTCACTCCCACAGAAAGTCATTGAGACCAAAACTTTGTGTGATTTTAAGAAGAAATTAGATGTAGTTCTTGGTGCTAAAAGAATCAAGGGATATCGGGGGAGGGAGGGGAGATCAGGATATTGAATTTGATGATCAGTTATGATCAAAATGAATGGTGGAGCAGGCTCGAAGGGCTGAATGGTCTACTTCTGCATCTAGTTGCTATGTTTCTAGTTACAGTTATTGCTGCTTGTTCCAGCAAGGAGAAGCTACGTGGTGCCAATGAAGGACACGCATTTCCAGCAGTTAATGAATCAGAGCGAGAGAATTCTGGTAACCTGGGCCAATCTCAGTTAGTCACATGCCTAATATTTACTCAACTTGCCAGCCAAGGCTAATCAAAATCCAAGTGACACTCCTCAAAATGAATGATTTCACAGCTTAGATATGCACTTTTGCATTTGACACCTCAAAAATATGTTGACTGCGTTCTTAGTATTGAAACTGAAAAGTTGGGTTAGCACTGCTGCCTCACAACACCAGAAACACGGGTTCAATTCCCAGCTTGGGCCACTGTCTGTGTATAGTCTGCGCATTCTCCCCATGTCTGTGCGGGTTTCCTCCGGGTGCTCCAGTTCCCTCCGACAGTCTAAAAGATGTGCTGGTTAGGGTGCGCTGGCTATGCTAAATTCTCCCTCAGTGTACCCAAACAGGAACCGGAGCGTGGCGACTAGGGGATTTTCATGGTAACTTCATTGCAGTGTTAATGTAAGCCTACTTGTGACATTGATAAAAAAACTTTAGGGAGGATCTCAGGACCCTGTAAGGGTACAGGGTCCTGAGACCCACGTTCTTGGTACAAGAACGTACCAAGGATTAATAACATGGAGAGACAGGAGAAGGAGTGGTTGTCCCTCCAGCAGTGAAGGTTAAAGGAAAATTTAATTGAAGCGTTCGAAATTTTTGATAGAAGAAATAAAAAGAAGCTGTTTTTAGTTGAGATGGTTTGTAAGGAAAGTAAAGTTCATTTAGTAGTGTCACAAGTACGGCTTGCATTAACACTGCAATGAAGTTACTGTGAAAATTCCCTAGTTGCCACACTCTGACGCCTGTTCAGGTGCACTGAGAAAGAATTTAGAACATAGAAGATAGAAGATAGAACCCTACAGTGCAGAAACAGGCCCTTCAGCCCATCGTGTCTGTACCAACCACAATACCACCTAGGCCCTACCCCCATATCCCCTCTAATCCCTCTAACCTACACATCCCAGGACACTAAGAGCAATTTTAGCATGGCCAATCAATCTAACCTGCACATCTTTGGACTGTGCACCCAGAGGAAACCACTCAGGCACGGGGAGAATGTGCAAACTCCACACTGATAATGACCTGAAATGGGAATTGAACCCCGGACCCTGTGAGGCAGCATGCTAACCACTCTCCCACCCTAAAGGACATTGATTTAAGACAATTAGCAAAACAAATGGACAATTTGCAAAACAAGTGTGGAATGAGAGCTTTTTCTTTGCATGGAGACTTTCTTTCACCTGGAGTGCACAATTCGAAAGATTGGTAGACACCACTGCAACAAGAGAACTAACTCACCATTGAGGGGCGAAACTTAAGCTCATTGCTGGTCTTCATGTTGGACATTTTGTTCAAGCAAGAGCAAACTTTTTTTTGCACTTTGAAAACTCATAGAATCCCTGCAGTACAGAAGGAGGCCACTTGAACCTGTGCCAGCATTCTGATAGAGATTCTTACTCAATCCCTGTCTCACACATTTACCTCCCAATTCCACTGTACACCTTGGGACACTAAAGGCCAACTCTGCATATCTTTGGACTGTGGGAGGAAATCAGAGCATCCGGAGGAAACCCACATAGACACGGGGAGAACATGCAGACTCCACACAGACAGTGAGCTGAGGCTGTAATTGAATCTGTGTCCCTGGCACCGTGAGGCAGCAGTGCTAGCCACTGTGCCACCTCACTGCTCTACAGTAGTAAGCAGTTACATCACATCATCTGATAGAAAGAGGCTACTCAATTCATTACTCTCCCCAATAAATGTTTAGCTCTATCGTGAATCATTTGGGCATATTTTATTTGATAATGAATAACTTCCAATTGAAATTCTTCTGTAATGTATCTGAGTGAAAGCTCCAGCACACGTTCTCTCATCTCAGTTGGCTCCATTCCACCGATACATTTACTGCTCGTAGGCCGAGTTCCAACGGGTAATTTGTGGCTCAAGAATCTGTCACTTTTAGGTAAGAAATAATATTACAGAAAGGCCTTACTTGCTCTGATTTGATTTATTATTGCCACATGTCTTAGTATATAGTGAAAAGCCTTGTTTCTTGCACACTGTACAGACAAAGCATACCATTCATAGAGTACCTAGGGGAGGAGGGAAGGAGAGAGTGCGGAATGTAGAATTATAGTCATAGCTAGGGTGTAGAGAAAGATCAACTTAGTGCGAGGTAGGTCCATTCAAAAGCCTGATGGCAGCTGGGAAGGAGCTGTCTTGAGTTGGTTGGTACGTGACCTCAGATTTTTGTATCATTTTTCCAATGGAAGAAGGTGGAAGAGAATGGATGGGATTTTACGTCCTCTCCCGAGCGAGACTGGAAATTCCCGACTAAGGTCAATGGACATTTCCGCTGTTTGCCTCTTGGGTGCTCCAATTCCGTGATGGGCAGGATGGTAGAATTCCGGTGAGAATGTCTGGGGTGTGTGGTTGTCCTTGATTATGCTGACTGCTTTCCCGAGGCAGCGGGAAGTGTAGACAGAGTCAATGGATGGGAGGCTGGTTTGAGTGATGGATTGGTCTTCATTCACGATCCTTCATAGTTTTTTGTGGTCTTGGTCAGAGCAGGAGCCCATTCCAAACTGTGATAGTAACAAAAGGAATAAGGGGATATAATGAACAAATGGGGAGGTGGATTTGAGCAGGGAGAGATCAGCCATGATCTGATTGAGTGGCGGAGCAGGCTCGGAGAGTTCAATTTGTCTACTTCTGCTCCTAATTCCCATGTTCCTACGTTCGTAATACATCAAGATATGCATCCATGATGCATATGAAAGAACTGGTGAAAGTTGTAGCAGAAATGCCAAATTTCTTTAGCCCCCTGAGAAAGTAGGCATTAGTGGATTTCTTAACTACAACGTCAGCATTAGAGGGTCCAGAACAGACTGTTGGTGATCTGAACACCTCGAAACTTGAAGTGACGGCAATCAGTTTAAGGCTGTTTAATCTCTCCTTCTAGCCTCCAGTTCTAATTCCCACCTCACAAATAGACTGCAGCGCAAGGTTGGTCCTATCATTCTCAAGATGTGCTGGTATCCAGTTACTGCTCTGTATAGTTTAAAAACCCACTGCACCGCCTGTGGTCTGTTGACTGGTAACCATTGGGGATAAATAAGCAGTGCAAAGATATAATTAGCTTGCAGAGAGTACAGGAAGAGAGATGGAAATTAATACAGACACCAGAGAAATACTGTACACATTTACTCTCATACAGCCCTCAGCCTATTCATTCAAATGTAAACCAAACCAGATCAATTGGAATCAAATCATATTTTGCCCTGTTTGTTGATTTTGTACAATGGCTCTGTTGCTAAACTGCTATTTAACTTACAGTAAACATCAATTAGCATCACAATTAATGCTTGTTCTCTTTCTTTTTACTTTTTTTTTGCCATAAATGTAAATAACTCTGAAAGCGGTGATCTTTTTTTGAATTCAGCTCCTTGTGCTCGTTTACAATTCTCACCCACTTCCCTCGAGTGCCACAAGAAGTACCTCATACCAGGGAGATTGGCTTACTCTCCTCTCGACCATGTGATTTGAGCCAGACCTCAGGAAGATTGTTCGCAGCAATGTTTGTTATAAAGAGATTCATCTGTGTTTACGTTTGCCTTTGCTGCCCAGAGGCGATGATTAGATACTTCAATTTGGAAAAAACACAGACCGGATCTCTTCAGGACAAGAAACTAGTTCAACATGGCCGACTGCCCCAAAAGCCTGTCCACCATCTACAAAGTGCAAGTCAGGAGTGTGATGGAATACTTCCCACTTGCTTGGATGGGGGCAGCTCGACAGCATCCAGGACAAAGCAGCCCCACTTGATTGGGACCCCACATTCACTCCCTCTACTGCCAATGCACAATGTGTACCCTGCTACAGTTCACCAAGGCTCCTTAGGTGGCACCTTCCTTTTATAACTCCAGGAGTTGGCTGTGAAAGCTTTTATTGCACAAAATGAAAACAAATAATGCCCACAAGTCCGTGGTGAACCCAACAGGTCCCAACCGGGACTAAAAGGATAACGAAACCTCTCGGGGTCTTGCTTTATATCAGGCTTGGTATAGAAGAGCTCCATCTGGTTAACTAATTACCGGTCCTTGGGGTGCTTGTATTCAACTGGGAGGTCAATTGATGATTGCGCATACAGGTCATGAGGATTATCACACTTCCAAAGTCAAAACCATTATCATCTAGAAAAACAAGATACGTGGGCAAGCCTGGAATTTCGTCCTCCGAGCCACACATCTTCCTGACTCAGAACTGTGTCGCCGTTCCTTCACAGTTGCTGGGTCAAAATCCTGGAGCTCCCTCCCGAACAGCACTGTGGGATATACTGACACCACATGGGCTGCAGCTGTTCAAGTAGCCAGCTCACCACCACCTTCTCAAGGACAATTAGGAAATTGGCAACAAGTCCAGGGCCCAGCCAGCGGTACCCACATCCTGTGAATGAATTAAGAAAATGAAGTACGGCACATAACTGGCACCTTCGCTTGAGTTTAATTGAGTTTTCAGCCTGTTCATGTGGCTTGAATGAATGATCCCATGCAGCAATCACCAGACTTACATGTTTTACAACATTCCAATAAACTGGGGGTCAATATATATTTGAAACAATGTCACGCAACCCACACAATCTCCCCCACTGTTGGACAGCCTCGGAGTGTGATTTCTCTCAAAGTGTAATTACACTAATGAAACATTTAATATTGTCAGAACAGCCTTAACCGTTCACGTTCTTGGAGAATTCTACCTCACTTTTTCTGACATGAAGAAGGGTGGAAGGTGGCTCATGTGAAGCGGCAGGCTGGCACAGTGGTTGGTGCTGCCGCCCCACGGCGCCAGGCACCCGGGTTCGATCCCCGGCTTTTGGGTCGGACTGTGGGAGGAAACCCGACCACTCAGCAGACACGGGGAGAACGTGTGCACGGACGGTGACCTGAGAGTGGAATTGAACCCATGTCCCAGGCGCTCTGAGGCAGCAGTGCTAACCACAGTGACACGGTGCCACCCGAATATTGAGTCGCTTGGAGGGTACCGAGATGGTACACAATTGTTGTGTTGAGGTGGGTATCTAAAAGACTGGTATGGGATGTGTTGTATCAAACTGGTGCCTAATACTCTGCAATTGAGTCGACAATGCCAAGAGGGGAAGTCCTTAATGTATAGAATCGTTGAATAATACAGCTCAAACGGAGGTCATTTGTCCAATTAACAGCCCCCTTTTTCACTGAAGTATTTAAAAATAGCCCTTAAAAGTCCTAACTCTCTGATATTACATTTGAATTTCTTACATCATTGGTGCTGGTATATTTCTTGATAAGTGTTTATGGCACTCAGTTCTGGAATTTCTATAATTTGTTTACGCTGCATCTCTGTCTTTGGAGCGTTCTGCTTCTCTCGGATAAGCGGAGAATAATGTTACCCCTTTGCAAATGATTTCATTTGCGCTTGAGTAAATCTTGAAAAATTGAAAGCTCTGAGCGTTAAAAGTGGACATCTGGAGACATGGAAAGAGTCCAGGGCGGCCAGCACAAGATGCTGCCAGTTCTCTGGAGCTCATATTAACCGTTTCACTGCATGGTTGCTCATAAAAAAGACCTCATGAGTTGTAGAACAGGGGTGTCCCTTTCATTTAAGTTGTTCATGGGATGTGAGTGTTGCTGGCTGGCCAACATTTACTGTCCTTCCCGAATTGACCTTTGAGAAGATAGTGGCAAACTGCCTTCTTGTGGTGTAGGTACACCCATGGAGCTGCTAGGGAGGGGATCCTGGGATTTTTAACCTAACGATAGTGAAGGAACAGCAATATATTTCTAAGTCAGGATTACAAGTGGCTTAAAGGAGACGTTGCAGGTTACCATACATTCATTGTCCTCATCTTTCGAAATGGGTCGTGGGTTTAGAAGGTGCTGTTGAAGGAGGCTTAGTGATTCGCTGCTCTGGTCAATGATGGAGTGAGTGAAAGTTCAAGGATGGGGCATCCAAACGGAAGGGCCGATATTTTCCTGGGTGGTGTCAACCTTCTTGAGTGTTGTTTGAGCAGCACTCATCCAGACAAGTGGAGAATATCCCAGCCCACTCCTGATTTGTGCCTTGTAGATGATGGACAGGCTTTGGAAATCTAGCAGATGAGTTTCTCACTGCAGAATTCTCAGTCTCAGACCTACTCTTGTAGGCATGGTATCTATGTAGCCAGTGTTTCTGTTTAAGGGTAACCCTTCAGACACTGGTAGAGACTTCCTTTCCAGACCACAATGTTGTTTCAGCCGTGTGCAAAGTGCTTGTTATACTTTGCGAGTGCAGGTTTTACTATGTCTTTTACATAGTCTGGAATTATTGACAGTTGGTGGAGCATTCCTTGCGGTTTCTGAGTCACGTTTCTGAGCTCAAGAACCTGTTTGCTGTTTGTTGTAGTTGAGTTTTGCAACAATCAAAGTCACATGGCAATTTCTTAGTCAGAAGACTATGGAAATTAGATACAACCCTTACCATATGCACCTTAGAAAGCTTTTGGTTGTATCACAGCTTGGTATGGGCAGGCTCCGTCTCTACCCAAGACTGCAAAAAGCTACAAAGGGTTGTGAATGTAGCCCAGCCCGTCACTCAAACCAGCCTCCCATTCATTGACTCTATCTACACTTCTCGCCGCCTCGGAAAAGTAGCCGGTATAATCAAGGACCCCATGCGTCTGGACCTTCTCTCTTCCACTTTCTTCCTTCGGGATAAAGATACAAAAGTCTGAGGTCACGTGCCAACCGACTGAAGAACAGCTTCTTCCCTGCTGCCATCAGACTTTTGAATGGACTTACCTCGCATTAAATTGATCTTTCTCGACATCGTAGCTATGATGGTAACACCATATTTTGCATCCTCTCCTTTTTTTTCTATGAACGGTATGCTTTGTCTGTATAATGTGCAATAAGCAACAATTTTCACTGTATACTAATACATGAGACTGTGGCATGGCGGCACAGTTGTTAGTACTACTGCCTCTTGGCGCCGCGGGAGTTGGGTTCGATTCCTGGCATGGATCACTCTCTGTGTGGAGTTTGCATATTCACCCTGCGTCTCTGTGGGTTTCCTCCCTCAGCCCAAAGAAGTGTGGGTTAGGTGGATTGGCTGTGCTAAATTGCCTCCGAGTATCAGGGGGACCGGCTAGGGTAAATGCATAGGGTGGATAGGACCTGGGTGGGATTGTGATTGGTGCCGACTTGATGGGCTAAATGGCCTCCTTCTGCACTGTAGGGATTCTATGATCAAATCAAATCAATATCTCATAATGATATCTGTGCGAAACGTTAGTGTGCCAAAACTCTGATCACAGCTGAACACTCAGTTCCTTTCTCCTGTGGATGCTGTGATAGAAAAGTAGCTGGAAGTATTAAATTGCTGTTTTCCCAGTGGATGCTCTGAATTAGTGCTCAGTGAAAGCACTGTTTCAGCAGAATGCATCACTGTATTAACTAGGTGTGGTCGTGTTTGCTGAGATTGAGTGTGTCCACTGTGCAGTGAAATACATTGTGCTGAGCTGGGCAACTAAACACTTTTATCTTTCAAAGAAATCCACCAATATTCACCAGTTTGATACCAAGCTGTAACGTGGGACCACAACCCTTCTTGCTCCTGGATGTGGCCCTGATAATCAGCACCAGGATTTTAGTGTGGGCATTTGCAATTGTATTTACTCTTGACGCAGGGTCAGAGTGTTCTGGAGATTGCGACAGAAGCGCGCCCTGAGCTGTGGCTAAGTCACGGACACAAACCTCCAAGCAGCGAATATTAAACTGCGTTTCATCCACTTTCTCTTCTGTAATGAGATTTACTGCGCTGAGTCCTTTTGGTGTCACGGCCAAGTTTCTCAGTGCCTGCCTGATGCCAGCTCTCTCGACCTCTTGTTGCCCTCCAGAAGGTGGTGGTGAGCTGCCCGCTTTCGTCGTGGCAGACCACAAGTTGGAGGTGCACCCCACTGTGCTTTTGTTCTGTGGCATTTTGATACAACAGAGGGGCTCAGTTGGTTATTTCAGAGGGCAGTTAGTGTCATATTTTTATAACAATGTAAAAGCACCCAATCACTCACGAGAGTTTGTATAAACATGCCACAGGATCCATTCATTAAGATTAGGAACATTCACACAGTGGTAGAAAATGTAAAGGCATCAACAGCGGAGCTGTGTGTGCTGTGTTCCGCACATAGGCCAAAGTGTAACCGTGACTGGAGCAGATGACACATTTCCCTCCTAATGACGTCATGCTTTCTCTTAAAGGCATACCACAGCGGTTAAGAGGGAACCACTTTGTCACAGTTCTGGAATCACATGGCCCGGGAAAGATGATGAATTTCCTCTCTTGAAGGGCATTAAGGAACCAGATGTTTTTTTTTACAAAAAACATTTTTTACAACAATCCAGTGGTTTCATGAACATTATTAATGGATACTTGCATTTGATTCCTTTTTATTAATTGGATTAAAGTTCCTCAAATTGCTGTGGCGGGTTTTAAATTCTGGAACATGAGTCCACATCTCTGAATCACCAACCCAGTCACACAACCAATAGGCACCACCTCCCTGAAACATTTGACAATTAGCTCCACCCCCTCCTTCAGTTCCATTTGGACCAGGGTCAAATCTCAGGCGCTCCAACAGAGTTACTTAATAGAGTCACTTATTACGGTCCATGACTGAGAGAATTCCACAATGCAGAAGGAGGCTATTCGGCCCATTGAGTTTGCACCAACCACAATTCCACCCATGCTTAATGCCCATAACCCCATGCATTTACTCTAGCTAATCCCCCTGACACTAAGGGACAATTTAGCATGGCCAATCCACCTAACCTACACATCTTTGGACTGTGGGAGGAAACTGGAGTACCCAGAAGAAATCTATGCAGACATGGGGAGAACGTGCAAATTCATGTGGCATAGTTACCCCACATAATTCTGAAATGTTCCAATAATAGCCCCTGGTATTCTCCTTGGAACTGTAAAGGTTGGGGGGAGATTTGATGGAGGTGCTTAACATCGTGAAGTTTTTTTGTTAAAATGGGAATGAGGAGAAACTGTTCCCAGTACCACAAAGCTCGGTAACTAGAGGTTATTAACTTAAGATATCTGACAAAAGCACGCTATTGTGATCTGGAATGCACTGCCTGGAAGGGAGTGCGGTGCAGATTTAATCAACTTTCAAGTCAAAATCAGACAGATTTTCTTTGCTCTTTTAAACAGTTTTAATTCTGTTGGGCAGCATGTTTGGAGCCTCTTGCTGTGCTATAATTCTCTTTAATCTTTGAGTACAGGATGGAGAAAGGAAATTACGGGGCTGTGTGGATAGAGGTAGGAGAGCTGGAATAACTGGTTAATTCTACCAGAGGGCCAGCACACTTTGATGGGCTGAATGCCTCCCCTGTGCTCTGTATCATTCTGAGCGACAAAATCGAACCTGAAGGCAATTGCAATTCAGAGAAACTTCTGCACTGGTTAGTGCTGTCAGAGAGATAACATAGGATGGACATCACTTCTTTTATAAAAGAAAATGCTTCGTTGTGGTTGTGTTTTTTTTTGTATTGTAGAAACACCGTCACTAACTTGAGGGTAACTATGGGCTGTACAATGTTTATCAAGATTCTTGTCCTCTCTGCCATTGGGAACAATGGCAGCCCACGCAGGACACAAGCCCTGCTACACATTCCGACCGGTCGATATGACTTTTACATGCGCAGAAGTGCTGCAATTGTTCACAGCCCCAGAAAGGAGCGCAGATCGAACCCACTGAAGAGGTCAAACGACAAGATCAAAGAGCCCCACTAAAAACGTGGACACAAAACGAAAAGAGAAATGACAGATTATCCTTTCTTCTGTTTCCTAACTGAAGACTTGTGACTCCCAGCCAAGACGCAGCAGAAAACAACCAACCAAAGATGTTCCAGGCGGCACAGTAGTGAGCACTGCTGCCTCACAGCGCCAGAGACGTGGATTTGATTCCTGGCTTTGGGAGTTACTGTCCATGCGGAGTCTGCCCGTGTCTATGTAGCTTTGTTCCTGTTTCCTTCCACAGTCTGAAAGATTTTGATTTGATTTATTCTTGTCACATGCATTAACACACAGTGAAAAGTATTGTGTCTTGCGCACTATACTAGCAAAGCATACCGTTCAAAGAGAAGGAAAGAAGAGGGTGCAGAATGTAGTGTTATAGTCATAGCTAGGGTGTAGAGAAAGATCAACTTAATGCGAGGTAGGTCCATTCAAAAGTTTGATGGCAGCAGGGAAGAAGCTGTTCTTGAGTCAGTTGGTACATGACCTCAGACTTTTGTATCTTTTTCCTGACAGAAGAAGGTGGAAAACAAGAGCACCAGCTATTTCCCATAATGTATCAGAATGTTTGTAGGATAGATAGACAGATAGATAGATATAAAGATAGACAGATAGATAAATAGATAGATAGATAGATAGATAAATAGATAGATAGATAGATAGATAGATAGATAGATAGATAGAGAGACAGACGGACAGATAGACGGACAGATAGGAAGATAGAAAGCAAGAGGATGATGCAAACCAGGGGGCACAGTTTAAGAATAGGTCTACCACTCCAAATAGAAATGAGGAGACATTCATTTTTGGATTATTGGTCATTAGAATTAGTTTCCCCAGAGGCTGTGGTCACTGAATTTATTGAAGGCAGAGTTAGGTGTGATAGTGGGGGTGCAGAGGGGGAGGTGAGGAGCTGATGGCAAAGTAGGAGATGAGACCACAAGCAGATTAGCCTGATCTTATTGAATGTCCGAACAGCTTCAAAAGACAGAGTGGTCGATCCTGCTCTGAGGTCCTATGCTCTGATGTGTTCCTAAACTTGGTGCATGCTATTGTGAAATCAGGGATGCTGTGTTTTACAACAGTGTGTTAAAACTCGAAGGTATTTTATGAAGTTCGCCTAGAACCCTAACTTTTACTTTTGATTTTGGGATTAGTGAGCATAAGGTGTTTCACTCCAGGTATGATTCCAGTGAGCCATGGGGGAGCTTTGATCAAAATAAACCTTATTTAGCAACACAGTTAGAATGTAACATAAAGAATTAGCATAACTTTTATCAATTAAAATACTCAAACATGACAAAATTTAATTCTTAACAGCTAGCTATCCCTGTTGTTCCAATTCAGCAGTATCTGTCATAGACATGGCTCCCTTCTTTGGAACCAGCCAGCACAAAAACAAAAAATGCAAATGTAAGTACGGGATTTCCAGTCTTTTAACACCTCTGGAGAGAGATTCAAAACAAAATTATCTTCCAACTCTGAGGTAGCAACTTCCTGAGAACGTTGCACTCCCAAACAGTAGAATCTCAGAGAAAGTTTATTTCTTGACAGATTCCAGTCTCCACTTCAGACAGAGCAAGAGATAAAGAGATCCCTCGTTAAAAATCCCAAAATGTGGACTGCAATGATTTCTTTGTGAAAGCCTAGCTGTACCCAGTTATATGACCAGACCTGTCAATCAACCTAATCAAGCCCCACTCTGCAATATCCCAGAGGAAAACACAAAACAACAAAATCCTGCATTAATTCAGATCAAAGAAAACTCTGCATCAATTAAGATCAATTATGCGGCTGCAGTAACAATACAGTGCTGCTGGATTCAGACAGGGCTGGCACAGTGGCACAGTGATTGGCACTATTGCCTCATATCACCAGGGACCTGGGTTCGATTTACAGCTCGGATCACTGTGTGCAGAGTTGGCACATTCTCCTCATGCCTGCGTGGGTTTCCTCCGGGTGCTCCGGTTTCCTCCCGCAGTCCGAAAGCCGTGCTGGTTAGGTACGCAGGCCATGCTAAATTCTCCCGCAGTGTACCTGAGTCGGAGGGTGGCAACTGGAGGATTTCCACAGAAACTTCATTGCAGTGTTAATGTAAGCCTACTTGCGACACTAATAAATAAATTTTGAAACATAAAAAAAATTAGACAGTTACCCAAGCCGGGAATCGAATCCAGGGTCCCTGGCGCTGTGAGGCAGCAGCGCTAACCACTGTGCCGCCTTAGAAAAGAGCAAAATGGTGCGTTAACTAAAAGTAGAAAGCTCGGCAGTACAGGAGTTAAGATGATTAATACATCGAGAGAGAAAGCCAAAGCAGTTGACTTCATTCCAACAGCAGAGAGAAGACAGGGTTGATTGCAGTATTGCCATCTTAAATTACTCAAAATTAATAATCTCAGTGGGTAGAACAATAAATCGAGTGGACGACTTCCATATTACTTACCAATGTGTTTCTAATTTGATCCTGGCACATTTTAATAACCATTTCATGGTGGCGGGAGCTTTGCACCTGAGGTGTCTGCTGAAGTTGGAAAGTATACTCTCTTACGGGACAGGGTGGAGAGATTACAAGTGCTCATCATGTCTGAGAACTGGCTGACTCTCCCCGTTGTCTCCCACCCCTGTAATCAGTGGCAGATGCGTCAATCTTCCTCATTGCTCTCTGGAGGTCTCGGCCATTCACTTATCTAAACAGTCCGATCGGCCTGCATTCCACTCTTAAACACCAGGGGTTGGCACCCGCTCAGTGTTGGTTTAATGGGGAAAGGAGTGGTGTTCTGGTTGGTCTCTTTCTTTTTGTTTCGCTGCGATTCAGTCAGTTCCATAGAATCAGCAAGTGAAACAATGCAGAAGGTAGTCGCAGTGCTCAATTGTTATGTGCTTGCTTATGTGAGTCCGTTTACTTCTGGCGCTCACCGTGCTTGATTGGTTAAGCCCGGGTGTGGACTCAGAGAGAAAGATTCAAAGCCATAGAAAGAGCCTGAGTTCAAACAAGGAGTAGACATTTTCAAGCACTGGGAATTAAATCTATTGATAGCTAGCAGCAAGTATCATCCCTGTGTAGCTCCAGTAACATGGGTAAGATGGCTATCAAGAGATATGGGCCAAACATGGGCAATTGGGACTAGTTTGAAAAAGAAAAGGTCGGCATGGACAAGTTGGACTGAAGGACCTGTTTCCATGTTGTAAACCTCTATGACTCTGGACTCTTTTTGAAACTTTCCCTGATCTTGCTCCTCCTGACTTTTGCAATCGTCACCACGCATACCACCCGTTAAGATGCCATCACGCATAAGGTCCAATATAAGACCACAAGGTAAATGGGGGATACTAAATGCAATTGTTTATTAACACATCTATTCTCCAACACTTTCAGCACAAGATTCATTTGGCTGGCTTGACCTAGGATGGAAGCTGTACCCTCTGTCACCTGACCCTTTCTCTTAAAGGGACATGCCCCAATATATGTAATAAATATCTTACTCCTTTAATTCTCACCTCATTGTTTGGGCGGCCTCACCTCCAGCTGCAGAGGTCCCAAGGTCTGAATCGCTCCTGTTTTAATCTATCTCCTCATTTAAGATGCTGCAAAAAATCTATCCTTTTGACCAAGCTTTTGGTCATCTGTCTTAGGGTGGCCATTTGTCTTGTTTCACACTCGGCGGTCCAGTTTTTAGCTGATCCGGCCTCCATCCAGCACTGGATGGTTTTATATTCAGTATTTTGCGCCTTACGCACTGAGTGAGACACTTACAGGGGCCTTTCCCTAACTTGAGCTGACATTGAAATCAGCCCACCCGGGGGGCCTCCTGTCAACTCTCACTGACTTGCAGTTTCAACCCTTCCTGTCTTGTACCATAATGGATCTCAATATGTGATGATACCACCCCTTGTACATAGAATAGAATCCTTACAGTGCTGAAGGAGGCCATTTGGCCCATTGAACCTGAACCAACAACAATCCCACCCTATCTTATAACCCATGTATTTACCCTGCTAATTCCCCCTGACACTAAGGAGCAATTTAACATAGCTAATCCTCCTAACCTGCACATCTTTTGGACACTAAGGGGCAATTTAGCATGGCCAATCTGCCTAAACCGCACATCTTTAGACACCAAGGGCAATTTAGCATGGCCAATTCACCTAACCCGCACATCTTTTGGACACCAAGGGACAATTGAGCATGGTCAATCCACCTAACCCGCACATCTTTGGTTACTAAGGGGCAATTTAGCATGGCCAATCCACTTTTTTTTTTATTATTAAGCATTTTATTATTAAGCAACACAGCACGGGAAACAGGCCCTTCGGCCCAACGAGCCCGCGCCGCCATCATACCAAATACATTATCCTATTTTAATATTCCTATATAATAATATATATATTATTCCTAATATGGAAAATTTTCACCATAGGGACAATTTGTTACCCAATCAGCCTAAGAGCGAATTTTTGGGTTGTGGGAGGAAACCGGAGTGCCCGGAGAAAACCCACTTTTTTTTTTTCTTTTTTTTATCTCAGTTTGAAAGGATCGTCCCTTTAGCCTGAGGTTATGCCCTCTGGTTCTAGTTTTTCCTACTAGTGGAAACATCCCCTCTGCATCCATTCTATCTAGGCCTCACAGTATCCTGTAAGTTTCAATAAGATCCCCCCTCTTCATCCTTCTAAACTCCAATGCATACAGAATCAGAGTCCTCAACCATTCCCCAAGTTCTTCATTTCAGGGATCATTCTTGTGAAACTCCTCTGGATCCTTTCCATGGTCAGCACATCCTTCCCAAGGTATGGAGCCCAAAACCGCTCTCAATATTCCAAATGGGGTATCCAAACTTAATCTGTACAACTTTGGATTGTGGTAGGAAAATGGGGCACCCACTTGTAAAACTCTACACAGTCACCCAAGGTCGGAATTGAACCCGGATCCCTGGTGCTGAGAGGCAACAGTGCTAACCACTGTGCCACCATGATGCAGTCATCCCTGCATACACAATGGTGTCTATTGGACAAGAGCTAGTGTCACATTTTGCCTGATCTTGCTCCTGTGATGTACCTTGGGACTTTTTACACATTAAAGATGCTTGTTACTGCAAACTGTTTAATCACCCATTTTATCTCCAGTGCAATTCGGGTTGCCAACCCTCCAGGATTGGCCTGGCATCTTGGGGAATTGAAGACTAATCTCCAGGAGACTCCTGTGTGCCACCTTGGGGAAAAGAAACCATCGACACATTCCGAGAGATCAAAACATTTTCTTGGAACATTTCTCTTTGCTGGATATAAAAATATAGCAGAGCTGAAATGTCTGATACCAGGAGGCATGCACTTAAGGCGAGAAGGGGAAAGTTCAGAAGGGGTGTGAGGGGCAAGTGTTTTTACACAGAGAACGGTAGGTGTCTGGAACGCACTGCCAAGGGGTGGTGGTAGAGGCAGACACGACATGTTTAAGGGGCTTTTAGCTAAGCACATGGATATGCAAGGGATCATGAAATATGGAGCAAGGGCAGGCAGAAGGGATTGGTTTAATTTGGTGTCATGTTCGGCACAACATGAGGGGCCTGTTCCTGTGCTATACTAGTCCATGTTCTTTGTAAGATGAGGGTAATAGATATAAGAACTGGAAGCAGGGTTGGCAATTCTGCCCCTTACTCCGCCATTCAATAAGATCATGACTGATCTCATTCCGACTTTCAGAATCCTCCATCCCGCTCCCAATGAAAAACCTATTGATGCACGTTAACCAGCGCATCTTCTGGAGTGTGAGAGGAAACCCACACAGATACGGGGAGAATGTGCAGACAGTGACCCAAGCCGGGGATCGAACCCAGGTCCCTAGCACGATGAAGCAACAGTGCTAACCACTGTGCCACCCATATTTGTTCTGTGTTCTGGAATCTACTGCAAACTTGGGGTAGAGAGTTCCACAGATGCAACACCATTTGAGTGAAGTAATCCTCCTCATCGTTGTTTTAAATCTGCTACCCATTATCCAAAAATAAAAGGCTGTCTGAGACAAGCATCAGCCAATGGGGTATTAAAATCTGTAGAATCTGTACAGTGCAGTTGGAGGCCATTTGGCCCATCAAGCCTGCACCATCAACAATCCCACCCAGGCCCTTTCCCCGTAACCCCATATATTTACCCCACTAATCCACACACCCCAGGATACTAAGGGGCAATTTAGCACGGCTGATACACCTAACCCACATATCTTTGGGCTGTGGGAGGAAACCAGAGCAAACCCACGCAGATACGGAGAGAATATGCAGGCTCCACACAGACTGTGATCCAAACCAAGATTCGAACCCAGGTCCTTGGGGTTGTGAGGCTGCAGTGCTGTGCCATGAGTCTTCTCTCTTTGCGACTGCTGTAGGAAGGCAGTGCGTCACAAGGGTGGATTTGTTGGCTGAATAATGGGGGAAAGACAGTTAATGGAACTTCCAGGAATACATTGAATCTCTGTAGGTCACCCTAATTGCAAAAGTGGCATAAGTGTGTTAAAAATGGCTTCAATGGAAGCCAATTATTTTTCAGCTTAGAGCTTTAGTGAAAGATAAATATCAGACTGGATGCAATCAAATTTGTCACAGCACTAAATTGCCAGATTGGAATCGATTGTAAGTGTATCATGTTACAGTGACTTTGAGGGCTGTCTATTTTTAGCTTGGCTCTGCAGGATTTCCCCATATATGGTGCTTGTTGTAGCAGTCTGGGTTGGCTTCCCCATGTAGAACTACTGATTTTAATACTGCAAAGAAGCATAAACATATCATTCCTGTGTTCTTAATGCAAAGGAGCTGTCAGTCACAAGTCTCCTGGCCTGCATTCTTAAAGGGATAGCCTCTCCACAGGAGTGTGTGTGTGTGTGAGAGAGAGAGTGATGCAAACACAAAACAGTCCACTTGGTATTGTTAAACAGAGAATATGCCCCCAGAGAACTGACCTTGTTCTTTAAGTTTGTTCCACTGTCTCTTGCTCTAGGCCAGTACTCGTTGGAGTTTAGAACATTCAGAGCAAACCTTATTGAGACATTTAGGATTCTCATGGGGCTTCACATGAGAAGTTGTTTCCCCTGGTGGGAGAGTCTAGGATCAGGGAACGTTATCTCAGAGTAAGGGGAGTCTCCCATTGAGGACAGAGAATTTCTTCTCTTGGTGGGTATTGAAGCTGTGGAATTGTAGAGGTTGGGTCATCAGATATGTGATGGGGACAGCACAGTGGTGCAGTGGTTAGCACTGCTGCCTCACAACACCAGGGACCCCGGTTCCATTCCCGGCCTCAATGAGTATCAGTGTGGACTCTGCATGTTCTCCCTGTATCTGCCTGGGCTTCCTCCTGGTGCTCCGGTTTTCTCCCCCCAGTCCAAAGGATGTGCAGGCTAGGTGGAGTGACCATGGTAAATGTATGGGATTACGGGGAGAGAGCCCGGGTAAGATACTCTATGAAAGAGTTGGTGTAGATCTGATGGGCCAAATGGTCTCCTCCTGCACAGTAGAGTTTGCATAGAGAGAATACATAGATTAAATAAATAACAAGGACCAGTCTGCTGATTGGTTTCCAATGGGCAGATACCATCCCAGCTGGGGATGGGACAGTCACAGGAGCAGACAGGCACATTGTCAAAGTTGGCAGGTCATGGCAAGCCTGTCCCCTCTAGCCCTGTCCCACCGCACAATCTAGAATTTCTACCACCATGGGTTAGGCTTAGTGCCAATAATGCGCCCACTAAGGCACTTATTCCCATCATATAGTCCTCTCTCACACTCAGATAAGTTAGAATCGTCACAGATTCCCAACAGTACAGAACAAGGCCATTCAGCCCATCGAGCCCGCACCAACAATCCCACCCTATCCCTTTAACCCCACATATTTGCCCTGCTATCCCCCCAGTAACTTTGGGTAAATTTAGTACGGCTATCCAGTATGTCTTTCAGACTGTGGGAGGAAACTGGACTACCTGGAGGAAACCCATGCAGACACGGGGAGAATGTGCAAACTCCACACAAGCAGTGTCCCAAGGCCAGGAATCAAACCCAGGTCCCTGGCGCTGTGAAGTAGCAGTGCTAACTACTGTGCCACCGTGTTGCCCAGATCCTGTGGGTGGTGAATCTTTGGAATTCTTCCCTCCCCAAAAGACTGTGGAGGCTTAATATTCCAGCAAATTCAAGCCAGAGATTTTTATTTTATTTATTCATTCAAGGGATTAATTCAGTCATTTACTGTCCATCTCCAATTGCGCTTGAGAAGGGGGTGATGAGCTGCCTTTCTGAACTACTGCGCTCCATCTGTTGTAGGTACATCCACAGTGCTGTTAGGGAGGGAGTTCCAGGGTTTTGACCCAGCAACAGTGAAGCTACGGCCGACACATTTCCAAGTCAGGATGGTGAGTGGCTTGGAAAGGTGGTGTTCCCCTTGCTGCCCTTGTACTTCTAGATGGTACAGTCATGGGTATGGAAGGTGCTGCCAAAGGATCTTTGATGAATTGCTGCAATGCATCTTATAGATAATACACACTGCTGCTACTGAGCGTCGGTGGTGGAGGAGTGAATGTTTCTGAGTGGAGTGTCAGTGGGCTGATTTGTTCTAGATGATGTCGAGCTTCTTGAGTGTTGTTGGAGTTTCATCTTTCTGGGCAAGTGGGGAGTATTCCATCACACTCCTGAGCTGTGGATGGCGGACAGGCTTTGGGGAGTCAGGAGGTGAGTTACTTACTGCAATGTTCCCAATCTATGATGTGTTCTGGTAGCCACAACATTTACATGGCTGGTCCAGTCCAGTTTTGGTCAATAGTAACCCCAAGGATGTTGATAGTGAGGGATTCAGCAATGCTGCAACCATTGAATGTCATGGTTAGGTTCTCTCTTGTTGGAGATGGTCATTGCCTGGCACTTGCGGGGTAGGAATGTTACTCGCCGTTGTTAGCCCAAGCCTGGAAATTGTTCAGGTCTTGCTGCATTTGGACACAGACTGCTTCAGTGTCTGAGAGTCACATATGGTGCTGAACATTGTGCAATCTTCAGCGAACCTTGAGTTTTTGATGGAAGGAGGATCATTGATGAAGCAGCTGAAGATGGTTGATAGATAAAGACATCAAGGGATGTGGAGAGAATGCAGGGAAATGGCAATGGGGTTGAAGATCTGCCGTGATCTGGCTGAATGATAGATCAGGCTAGAGGGGCTGAATGGCCTCTCCCTTCTATTTCTCACTGTCCTAGAATGGCAAAAGAACCAAAGCTGACGAGAGGAATAATATTTAAAGGCAGTGAGTGGTTAGGATCTGGAATACAGCACTTGCTAGTGTAGCGTAGGCAAACTCCATCTTGCTATCGAATGGAAATTATCTAAGAGGAAAACTTTGCAGGGGAGTGAGAAATAGTTGAGTTGACAGCACGGTAGCACAGTGGTTAGCACTGCTGTCTCACAGCTCCAGGGTCCTGGGTTTAATTCCTGGTTCGGGTCACTGTCTGTGTGGAGACACATTCTCCCTGTGTCTGCGTGGGTTTCCTCTGGGTGCTCTGGTTTCCTCCTACCGTCCAGAGAGGCGAGGATTAAGTTGATTGGCCATGCTAAGAAATTGTACTTTAGCATCCGGGATGTGTAGGTTAGACAGATTAGTGGGTTTAATATATAGGGATATGGGAGTAAGGCCTGGGTGTGATTGTGTTTGGTGCAGACTTGATGGGCTGAAGGGCCTCTTTCTGCACTGTAGGGTTCTATGATTGACGTGGTAGAGGGGCAGCATGGTTACACAGGGCCGAATGGCTTCCTTCTGTGCTGCAACCATCTCTGACAATGAGTTGGATTTACAGCTCCGAGGGAGAATTTCCCGTATCGGTCTCCACCCCAGCACCTCGAGGGGGCGGGTGAGCACCAGTTGGGCCTGTTGACCTGGGAAAGAAGTCAGAACCCTCAGAAGGGCAGCTGGGGGCAAAGGCAGTCAGTTTAAAAGGAGTATCATCCCAGTTCAAGTAAGAACAGAGACCTCCAGTCCTCCCCCATGCCCCATCCGTGCCACCTCATGTGTCTCAACAATTCCAACGGTTCCTTCTGTCCCTTATGCCAAATGATGTTCCTCCACCGACCTCCATGGGCCCTTATGCTCCCCTCCATGTCGGCACTTCCATTCTGTTTGACCCACTGTACGCTGTATAGAACCAATTAAACCCCCAATAGGGTGTGCTAAAAGAAATCTTTAAAAGCCACTTGTTCTATGTTAAATGTTAAAAACAGGGAGTTTCAAATGGACAGCAGAGGACAGAGCAGCCAATTAAGCAATATTTTCTCTGGGGTTCAAGTATTTAATTAGTTAAATGGATTTCTGGGCTCTCAGCCAGGCATACATAATGAAGTTTGGCTGTCACTCCAGACATCTATAACTCTGATGAAATTCAATGAATGTCCATCACTTTAAAATGTCCTCTACAGAAAATCCATTGACTTTCATAATTTCATTGTGAAGACAGCTGACATGGAAAGCAAAATTCTTTAAAGGACAATGTTTGTCTTGAGGCAGTGGGGCGCAATGTCAAATTACTCAAATTCATAGGCAAATTCAGTATTAACATTCATTTCCTGAGAGCTAGAAAACAGGATTTATTGCGGAGGCTGTGTAAGGCTTTGGTCAGATCCCCATTTGGCATATTGTGGCAGTTTTGGGCCCCATACCTAAGGAGGGATGGTGCTGGCCTTGAATGGGTTCAGAGAAGGTTCATAAGAATGATCCCAGGAATCAAGAGATTGTCACTTGATGAATGGTTGAGAAGTCTGGGTCTGTACTCGGTGGAGTTTGGAAGGATGAGGAGGGATCTAATTGAAACTTACAGAATACCGAGAGGCCCAGATAGAGTGGAGGTGGAGAGGATATTTCCACTAGTGGGAGAGACTAGAACTCGAGGGCACGACCTCAGAGTGAAGGGAAGCTCCTTTAAAACTGAGATGGGGAGGAATTTCTTCAGCCAGAGAGTGGCGAATCTCTGGAACTCATTGTCACAGAAGGCTGTGGAGGCCAGGTCATTGAGTGTTTTCAAACAGAGATAGATTCTTGATTAATAAGCGGATCAAGGGTTACAGAGGAAAGGCAGGAGAATGAAGATGAGAAAAATATGGGCCATGATTGAATGGCGGAGCAGACTCAATGGGCTGAATGGCCTCATTCTGCTGTTATATCTTATGGTCTTATTCAGCAGTCCTATTTGACAGTGTATTGGAAGCCTGAAGGGTCACCAGAATATATAGACTGAAGTTTAAACTCACCAGAACTGATAACCTCTGCTGTAACTGCTCTGGAGTATATAATGGAACAGTGTAGAGGGATACTCTGTATCTAACCCCGTGCTGTACCTGTCCTGGGAGTGTTTGATGGGGACAGTGTAGAGGGAGCTTTACTCTGTATCTAACCCTGTGCTGTCCCTGTCCTGGGAGTGTTTGATGGGGGCAGTGTAGAGGGAGCTTTACTCTGTATCTAACCCCGTGCTGTACCTGTCCTGGGAGTATTTGATGGGGACAGTGTAGAGGGAGCTTTACTCTGTATCTAACCCCGTGCTGTACCTGTCCTGGGAGTGTTTGATGGGGACAATGTAGAGGGAGCTTTACTCTGTATCTAACCCCGTGCTGTACCTGTCCTGGGAGAGTTTGATGGGGACAGTGTAGAGGGAGCTTTACTCTGTATTTAACCCCATGCTGTACCTGTCCTGGGAGAGTTTGATGGGGACAGTGTAGAGGGAGCTTTACTCTGTATTTAACCCCATGCTGTACCTGTCCTGGGAGTGTTTGATGGGGACAGTGTAGAGGGAGCTTTACTCTGTATCTAACCCCGTGCTGTACCTGTCCTGGGAGCGTTTGATGGGGACAGTGTAGAGGGAGATTTACACTGTATATAACCCCGTGCTGTCCCTGTCCAGGGATTGTTTGATGGGGGGACAGTATAGAAGAAACTTTCCTCTGTATCTAACGCCGTGCTGTCCCTGCCCTGGGAGTGTTTGATGGGGGGACAGTATAGAGGGAGCTTTACTCTGTATCTAATCCATGCTGTACCTGTTCAGGGAGTGTTTGATAGGAGGACAGTTTAGTGGGAGCTTTACTCAGTACCTAACCCCGTGCTGTACCTATACCAGGAGTGTTTGATTGGGACAATGTAGAGGGAGCTTTACTCTGATTCTGACCCGTCAGAAGGAACTTTACATTTATTTGCTCTGTGTACTCCATAATGAAGTTATTCTCTTTGAATGCATTGGATTGTGTAGTCATGGCAATGAACTCTTTGGTTTACCGACAATACCAATAATGGAATAGGGAGGCTTACACAGAGATGTATAGATGGTGTTCTACGTTGATAAACGTATATTCATTATAAGGAATCAAACGGTCAGGTATTGTAGTAATTTGTGCTAGCAGATTTTGATATCACTGAATTGCAACTATGGGACACTAACATTAATATTTACTGAATGAATTTACATTGACTTACAACAAGCACAGAAACAGGCCATTTGTCCTGGGGGGAGAGTGTCTCTGTCAGTGTTGAGTTTCCACCTTCTTTAACTCCCCCTGCCCTCCATCATTATCAATACATCCTTCTTTAACTTCCTCCTGCCCTCCATCATTATCAATACATCCTTCTATCAATTTTGCCCTGAATTCCCTTGCATTTCCACTGATGTTTGTAACATTGTTCAAGAGTGTGGGGGGGGGGGAGGCAGGATCAGGATATTGAATTCAATGATCAGCCATGATCAAAATGAACGGTGAAGCAGGCTCGACGGGCCAAATGGCCTCTTTCTTTAAGTAAAGCTTATTTATTAGTCACAAGTCGGCTTGCATTAACATTGCAATGAAGTTACTGTGAAAATTATCCCACTAATCCCTCTTAACCTACATATTCCAGAACGCTAAGGGATACGTTAGCATAGCCAATCAACCTAACCCACACATCTTTGGAGGAAACCCACGCAGACGCGGGGAGAATGCGCAGTCTCCGCGCAGACAGTGAGCCGACGCCGGATTTGAACCCGGGTCCCTGGCGCTGTGAGGCAGCAGCGCTAACCACTATGCCACAGCGCCGCTCTGTGTTTCATCTGATTGAGACTGAAGTGATCTCTGGTCTGAGCGTGCAGAGGAATGGACGTGAGATGCCAGAGGAAGATGGATTGGCGACACACAAGAAGCAACGTGTCGCACAGGTTGGCTCACCGAGGGCCTGTGACCATATGTCTTTTGGGGGGAGGGCGGAGGGGTTCGGGGGCGGGGGAGGTTGTGGACCATCTGATTCTCGATCCATTTCACAGAGAATCACGCGGTCAGCCCGGATCTTTCTCAGCCGCTGCCCTTCTCTACAAGCTACCAGCTGTCCGAGAAGGAGCCCGGCACACACACACACACACACACACACACATACAATAGACCAATCCGAAGCGGCATTGAAATTCAAAAGAAAACAGAATGCTCGCCACTCAACCCTCCTGGGCTCACAAAGGGCGTGTGTCCCCTCCAACAAAAGCAGATCAATGAATTTAGTGACGGTAAATAGGGTGAAACTGCCTCCCATCGCCTCCCCCCCCCTCCCTTTGTCAGCCTGAGATACGTGTCAGCAATGTGACACCTTCTTTGAAAGCCTCCCACTCCTCTTCAAACAATCCCACCCTGTCCACTCATCTGTTCCAGCTGATCCTTCAAAGAACCACAGCGATAATAGACCGGCCGTCTTTTGTGTCTAGGACCGCCCACAGTCCATTCCGAGATTTACCCTGCGCTGGTAGAGTTCACCCCTCATATCACAGCCAGGAACGTTGACCGCGTTCCTGGTGAGTCCATCCCTGGACCAGGGCACTCCAGGCTCATTAATTCCCGGAGCATCTAGGGTAGATGTGTAACAGTGGCATGGCAGTGATAAGCAATCACATTTCTTTAGACACACAGAGAGCGGGATTTTTACCCGCAAGACCAGAAAATCCCGACTAACATTATAGAATCCCTTCGGTGCAGAAGGGGACCCATCGAGTCTGCCCCGACTCCCTGACAGATCATTGCCCTAATCTCGTAACCCCACCGATTTATCCTGGTCACCTCCCCCCTCGAATTGTAAGATCTGAAGGGGCAATTTAGCACGGCCAACCAACCTAATCTACACATCTTTGGAGAGTGGGAGGAAACTGGAGCACCCAGAGGAAACCCATGCAGATACGGGGAGAATGTTTAATAACCACACAGTCACCCAAGACTGGAATCGAACCTTGGTCCCTGGTGCTGTGAGGCAGCAAGTGCTAACCCACTGTGCCACCGTGCTCTTTACATTGCCTGAGCCCTGTGGGCGATTATTCTCATGGTGGGCGGAATTGGAAACTTTTGCCCAGAAACTCTGCAAAAAAATCACATTCCCAGCTACTAATTTTGTTTTAAAAATATTAGATTTCTGAGGTGGAATCTTGATTCTAGTTTAAAGTTATTTATTAGTGTCACAATTAGGTGTACGTTAACACTGCAGTGAAGTTACCGTGAAAATCCCCTAGTCACCAAACTCTGGTGCCTGTTTGGGTACACTGAGGGAGAATTTAGCATGGCCAATGCGCCCTAAGCAGCACGTCCTTCAGACTGTGGGAGGAAACCGATGCAGATTTGGGGAGAAAGTGCAGATATCTTGCAGACAATGAGCCAAGCCAGGAATTGAACCTCGATTCCAGTACTGTAAGACTGCAGTGCTAACCAGTGTGCCACCATGTCACAATCGCTTTAGGGGAGTCACTTTAAGCAGAGCTAATGGAGTTGGTTTTTCTGTTGTGTTGGCAAGGAAAGTCCAAAGAAGTAATGGACTTCTCCCCACCATGATACCAGGAGATTGATTTGACTTGATTTATTGTTAGTATACAGTGAAAAGTATTTCTTTTGCACGTTATACAGACAAAGCATACCGTTCACAGAGAAGGAGAGAGTGCAGAATGTAGTGTTACAGTCATAGCTAGGGTGTAGAGAAAGATCAACTTCATGCGAGGTAGGGTCCAGTCAAAAGTCTAGTGGCAGCAGGGAAAAAGCTGTTCTGTCTCAGCTGTCTCAAAAGCTGTTTTGAGTCAGTTGTTACTTGGCCTCAGACTTTTGTATCTTTTTGCCAATGGAGAAAGGTGGAAGAAAGAATGTCCTGTGTGCGTAGGGTGCTTGATTATGCTGGCTGCTTTTCCCAATCAGTGGGAAGTGTAGGCAGAGTCAATGGATGGGAGGCTGGTTTGTGTGATGGATTGGGCTACATTCAGGACCCTTTGTAGTTTCTTGCTGTCTTGGACAGAGCAGGAGCCCATACCAAGCTGTGATATAATCATAAAGAATGCTTTCTATGGTGCACCTGTAAAAATTGGTGAGAGCCCTACCAGACATGCTGGAGTTCCTTTGTCTCCTGAAAAAGTAGAGCTCCTTCACTGTCAGGTGTGATTCAGTACACAGCTGGCTTGTTTCTGATTCGAATCCAACTCTCTGACATGTGACAAAATCCTAGGTTGTCTTTCCTGTTCAGTACTTAGGGAGTGCTTGACTGTTAGAGGTGCTGTTTTCACACTCATAAGGCCTCGCCTGCTGCCTCAGGTGGAAGGAGGCAGTAGTATAGTGGTAAAGTGATTGAATTAGCAAACCAAAAAAGCTTTCATGAGCATGGGTTCAAATCCCACCCTTGCACTAATGAAGCTTAATTAATGCAGCTGAAATTAAAAGCTAATGCTAACTATGTTGAATATAAAGCTATCAGCAGTTACAAAAACTCACTGACGCACTTTAAAAGTGAAATTTCTGCTCTGGTCTGCATGTAACCTTGGACCCACAGCAAAGAGATTGTCACTGAAATGATCTATTCATATTCAAACTGCTTACAAAAGTAGCCAACTCCATGGTGCAATATTTACAAAGCAGAGATTCTCCCTGCATGATGTCCTGGTCAAAATTTATCACAGAGTAGAATCCCCACAGTGCAGAATGAGGCCATTCAGACTATCGAGTCTGCACCAACAACAATCCAATCCCCATAACCCCACATATTTACCCTGCTAATCGCCCTGATACTAAGGGGCAATTTAGCATGGCCAATCCCCCTAACCTGCACATCTTAGAAGTGTAGGAGGAAGCCGGAGCACCTGGAGGAAACCCATGCAGACGCGGGGAGAATGTGCCAACTCCACACAGACAATGACAGCTACAACTCTCACCGACTTTCACAGATGCACCATAGAAAGCATTAATTCTGGTTTTATCACAGCTTGGAATGGCTCGTGCTCTGTCCAAGACCGCAAGAAACTGCAAAGGGTCGTGAGTGTAAACTAATCCATCATGCAAACCAGCTTCACATCCATTGACTCTGTCTACACTTCCCGCTGCCTCAGCAAAGCAGCCAGCATAATTAAGGACACTTTCTCTTCTACCTTGTTCCATTGGGAAAGAGATACAAAAGTCTGAGATCACGTATCAAGAACAGCTTCTTCCCTGCTGCCATCTGACTTTTGAGTGGACCTACCTCACGCCAACTTGATCTTTCTCGACACCCTAGCTATGACTGTAACACTACATTCTGCCCTCTCCCCTTTCCTTCTCTATGAATGATATGCTTTGTCTGTATAGTGTGCAAGAAACAATACTTTTCACTCGATACTAATACATGTGACAATATTTAATCAAAATCAAAGGCTGAAATTGAACCCTGGTCCTTGGTACCGTGAGGTAGCAGTGCTAACCACTGTGCCATTGCCATCACTCAATCAATGTCAGGATAAACGATGCTATGAACGAGATCACATTGCTCTTTATGGGATCTTGCTGTGTGAAAATCACCAACACCACAATGAGCATGTTTCAGAAGCACTTCATTCATTGGCTGAAATGGGTCTTGGGATGTCCAGTAGCTGTGAACGGTGCTGGAGAAAAGAAAGTCTTTTCTTCCCAGATGCCAGATAAATAAATGAACAAACACAATGGGAATGGATTCCCCAGTGAATAATCATAGGTCTGTCCATCGAAGAGAGACTAAATTGGTTAGGATTATATTCAACGGAGTTCAGAAGAGTGAGAGGGGATCTCATAGAAACCTACAAAATTCTAACAGGGTTAGGTGGGATAGATTCAGAAAGAGTGTTCCTGATGGACAAGGAGTCCAGTACCAGGGGTGATAGTTTGAGGATAAGGGGTAAACTTTTCAGTGTGCGGAAGCTATTGAGAGGGTGCAGAGGAGATTTACAAGGATGTTGCCTGGATTGGGGGGCATGCCTTATGAAGATAGGTTGAGAGAGCTAGGTCTCTTCTCCCTGGAGAAACGAAGGTTGAGAGGCAACCTGATAGAGGTTTATAAGATGTTGAGAGGAGTAGATAGGGTGGATTCTCAGAGACTATTTCCCAGGGCTGAAATGGTCGCTATGAGAGGACACAGGTTTAAGGGGCTGGGGGGGCAAGTACAGAGGAGATGTTAGAGGTAAGTTTTTCACTCAGAGGGTGGTGAGTGAATGGAATCGGTTGCCGTCAGTGGTGGTAGAGGCGAACTTGCTGGGGTCTTTTAAGAGACTTCTGGATGAGTACATGGGATTTAATGGGATTGGGAGTCTCAGATAGTTCTATGGCCTGGTAAGTATAGATATGATCGGCGCAACTTGTGGGCCGAACGGCCTGTTTGTGCTGTAGTGTTTTATGTTCTATGACTGAGGTGAAGATGGTGCATGTGTGGAATTCACTCCCACTGAATGTAGTTGTGGTCAAAACATTGTCTGATTTTAAGAAGAAATTAGATTTAGCTCTTTGGGGTTAGGGGGATCAAGGGATATGGGAAGGAAAGGGGATGAGGATATTGAATTTGATGATCAGCCAGGATTGAACTGAATAGTGGAGCAGACTGGAAGGGCCGAATGGCCCACTCTTGCTCCGAGTTTCTACTTTGATTTGATTTGATTTGATTTATTATTGTCACATGTATTAGAATACAGTGAAAAGTATTGTTTCTTGCACTCTACATAGACAAAGTATACCCTTCATAGAGAAGGAAAGGAGAGATTGCGGAATGTAATGTTACAGTCATAGCTAGGGTGTAGAGAAAGATTAACTTAATGCGAGGTAGGTCCATTCAAAAGTCTGATGGCAGCAGGGAAGAAGCTGTTCTTGAGTCGGTTGGTACCTGACCTCAGACTTTTTATCCTTTTCCTGACGGAAGAGGATGGAAGAGAGAATGTCTGGGGTCTTTGATTATGCTGGCTGCTTCTGTGTTTCCATGTTAATGTTCGAACCCTCGGTTGCTACCAAAGTTATTGGCTGATTGTTCCAACATGAGATATTGATGAGCGTGTCTGGAAAAGTTTGGGGATTGGCAAGATTCCCTTTTGCCCCAGGCCTAATGTCTGCAGTTGCTGCAAAATCAGGATTTCTTAAAAGACTGATCCGACAGCACTCACGGATCTCCAGCATCAAGTGAACTTGCCAGCATGTTGCCTTTGTATGCTGGGTAGTATCGCATTTTGCTCAACAGCAGTTGACTGCGGGGAATAATTATAGACTGGGTTCAGTGCCTTGCCCGCAGTGAATGCAATCCTGCACTAAAGTGGGAACCGACTGATTGAACACCAATTAATGAATGGAGGGAAATCACGGCGTAATGAATGGGTAAAGTGACACTTGTCAAGAACGTGGCTGGCTGGATAAACGGGTCAATTCTTTCACCCTTTGCTTCAGTCTGTCCACCTATTTAAGCACCCAGGAAGCACAATTGTCCCTCAAAACTAATTATTTCACTTTCTATGGGCAGCAGGTGTTCAAACCCCTGGGAATCTCTTACATCATGGCTAATAGGCCCTAAATGAAGTCTCTTTGACACCGGGTACCACACCGGAGAGGATTTACTGAGTTCACTGACAGCAAAGTCTAGCTAAATATTTTGTCCCGCTGTAAAATGCTCAAAGTAAAAATCCATCTGAAAGAGAAAAGTTTATACCACAATTTCTGACTGCATTTTGTTTTGGAGTTGATTGCAAATCGGGTAGTCGGCTGGCCGCCTGTTACATACAATCTGTACAGTGCAGAAGGAGGCCATTCTGCTCATCCAATCTGTACTGATCACAATCCTCACAACACAACCCTACTTATTTACTCTACTAACCATATGACACTAGGATCAATTTTAGCACGCCCAATCCAACTAACCTGCACATCTTTGGACTGTGGAAGGAAACTGGAGGAATCCCACACAGACACAGGGAGAATGTGCAAACTCCACACACACAGCCAGCCAAAGCCGGAATTGAACCTGGGTCCCTGGTGCTGTGAGGTAGCAGTGCTAACCACTGTGCCACCACGCCACCCATAATATTTTTTCGCTAATATATGGGCATTGTATTTATTTGAACATTGTTCCATTAGAATTCTATTTTATTCGGCACGTTATTTGTTTAGTTAAAGTTCCCAGTTTGTTAAATAAATAAACTGTTTTGTGTTCATTTTAAAGTGAGTGCCAGTTATCCAAGATTGTGCCACTCTCCCCCTGCCTCACCCACCTAATGTTCTGGATTCCTCGACCAGCAGAAATAATCAGTGGGATTTTTCGCCTGCTAGGATCCCACTGACAGCAAGCCCCACGCCACGGGTTACCCAGAGGCAGAGGGTGAGAACACGGGAAAGCCCAAGGCGGGACTGGAGGATCCGGCAAAATCCAGCCGCTAAAACCTACCAAGTCTCTCAGTATCTACTTCACAAGGAAAGGGTGGGGTTGGCACAGTAGTAATGTTAGCATGGTTGCCTCACACCTCCAGGGACACGGATTCGATTCCCAACCTTGGCTCACTGTCCATGCGGAGTCTGCATGTTCTCCCCCGTGTCCGCATGGGTTACCTCTGGATGCTCCGGTTTCCTCCCAAAGTAAGAAAGATGCGCTGTTTGGATGCATCGGCCAGTTCTCCCTCTGAACAGGCACTGGAATGTGGTGATTAGAGAATTTTCCCTGTAACTTCATTGCAGTGTTAAAGTAAGCTTACTTACTTAGGTTCTTGTTTAAGTTTTAGGTTATTTATTAATAAATAACTCAAAGCTTAAAAAAAAACTAAGTAACACATTTTCCACCGGATTTTAATTTGAAATATCCTTGGGGTTCAATGTGTGTTAGAGGATCTGATCTCTATACTTAAAGGTCTTACCATTTGAAACAAGTTGGCACTGAAACCAGCAGCAGGCCTGATTTCAGGGTGATCCTAAAAGGATTGGGAGTGGGGAATGGGCAAGAAGCCTTTCCCCATGATTTCCGGGATATTAACCATTTGGTTTCCATTCAGCAAGGTCAGTGCAAACAACCCCCCACCCACCCGGCCAAGGCCCACTTCCACTGCCTCTCCTCAGCTTCACACAACGGCTGCTGGAGGGCGGGCCAGTGAATTAGATTTCGGGTCGTGAGAATAAAGCCATTGTGATTTAATGTCAAGCATTCAGGACAACAATCCAGCACAGGGGCAAAGCGTAGGAGCACTAGGAACAGTGTAATGATAGAGTGAGAGAAGTGGCTGCCAATACAAGGACAGGCAGTGGCTTTGGTATTGCCATTGGATTGGTATTCCAGAGATCCAGGGCAATTACTTGGACACAAAATCTCACAAAACCAGGTTAAAATCCAACAGTATTATTTGTAGCAAATGCCACTAGCTTTCGGAACTGGCTGTTCCTTTGTCAGGTTGTTGGGAGTTCTGATTACAAACAGGGCATACAAAGACACAAACTCAATTTATATGAATAATGATTGGAATGTGAGTCTTTACAGCTAATTAAGTCTTAAAGGTACAAACTAATGTGTCTTAAAGATACAGACAATTTCAGACTTGATTAGCTGTAAAGACATTCCAATCATGCATCTTTACATGTCCTGTTTGTGGTCAGAACTCCCATCTACCTGACAAAGGAACAGCCAGCTCCGAAAGCTAGTGGGGTTTGCTACAAATAATCCTGTTGGACTTCAGTCTGGTGTTGTGAGGCCTCTTACTGTGTTTACCCCAGTCCAACACCGGCATCTCCACATCAATGCTCTGTAGACCCAGGTTCAAATCCCTCTGCGGCAGATGGTCAAATTCAATGAAAAATGAATGTAGAATTAAAAGATGGGTGGCACGGTGGCACAGTGGTTAGCACTGCTGCCTCACAGCGCCAGGGACCTGGGTTCAATGCCGGCATTAGATCACTAAGTGTGTGGTTTACATCTTTTCGCCGTGTGGGTTTCCTCTGGATGCTCCACTTTCCTCCCACACTCCAAATGTGTGCATGTTGGGTGGGTTAGCCACGGTAAATGCACAGGAGTGGATGGGACGGGAGTGGGTCTGGATGGGATGCCGTTTCAGAGACTCAGTGCAGACTCAATGGGCCGAATGGTCTTCTTCTGCATTGCGGGAATTCTATGATTCTAATGATGACCATTGTCGATCGTCATAAAAACCCATCTGGTTCACTAATGCCTTTTAGGGAAGGAAATCTGCCGCTCTTACCTGGTCTGGCGTACACGTGACTCCAGAGCCACCGCAATATGGTTGACTCTCAACTACCCTCTGAAATGGCTGAACAAGCCATTCACTTGAAGGGAAATAAATGCTAGCTTTTCCAGCGATGCCCAAAGGAATCAGGGTATGGTACGACACCAAAAGAGGCCACTCTGCCCAACTTGCCTGTGCTTGCTTTTTGAAGGAGCTATCCAATTACTCTCACTGTCCTTTCTGCCACTAACCCTGCAAACCTTTCCCTTGCAATAAATCCCCTTTTAAAAGTTGATATTGCTGCTACCATTGAATTGATATCAACCTTAATGTACCCCGAGCAGAAACTAACTAACGTTTTGACAGTGTGCAGATAATTTGGTCTCCCAAATGAATAATGATGTAGCATTAAAATAAAGAACATTAAGTTTTTCTAACTATATTGCCAACTGTGACAGCACCCAAACCTTCATCAACTGCAGCTTCTTTTTTTTAATTCATTCGTGGGAAATGGACACAGTGAGAAGTTTCGCAACACCAGGTTAAAGTCCAACAGGTTTATTTGGTAACACAAGCCACAAGCTTTCAGAGCGCTGCTCCTTCATCGCTGGCTGGCCAGCATTTATTGCCCATCCCTATTTGCCCTTGTTCAGAGGATAATCACCTGCCTTGCTGCGACTCTGGAGTCACATGTAGGCCAGACCTGGTAAGGATGGCAGATTTCCTTCCCTAAAGAACATTAGTGAATCACATGTGTTTTTCTAACAATGTTATCAGCAGATTCTTCATTCCAGATATTTTCTTTATAAAATTCAAATTCAAGTTAGCATTTATAGCTAAAGGAATAGAATATGAAGGGAAAGAAGTATTGTTGCAACTATACAAGGCATTGGTGAGGCTGCACCTGGAATATTGTGCATAGCTCTGGTCCCCGTATTTGAGGAAAGTTGTAGTGACATTGGAGGCAGTTCAGAGGAGGTTCATTACATTGATTCCGGAGATGAGGGGCTTGTTGTATGAAGAGAGATTAAACAGTTTAGGCCTTTACTCTCTGGAATTTACAGCAATGAAGGGAGGTCAGATTGAAATATACAAGATGATAAAAGGTCTGGATAAAATAGACGTGGAATGGATGCTTCCTCTTGTAGGACATTCCAGGACGAGAGATCATAGTCTTAGGATAAGGGGTGGCAAATTTAAAACAGAATTGAGGGGAAACTACTTCTCCCAAAGGGTTGTGGATCCCTGGAATTCGCTATGCCAAAGTGCAGTAGATGCTGAGACAGTGAGTAAATTTAAGGAGGAGTCAGACAGATTTTTAATTGGGAATGGGTTGAAGGATTACGAGAAAAAGGCAGGAGAATGGGGATGAGGAGCACATCAGCCATGATCAAATGGCAGAATGGGCGCAATGGGCCGAATAGCTTAATTCTGCTCCTATATCTTATCAATCCCACCACCTGCTATAACGGCATTCAAACCCCAGAACACTAGCATGGTGGCACAGTGGTTAGCACTGCTGCCTCACAGTGCTAGGGTTCGATTCCCAGCTTTGGTCACTGTCTGTGAGGAGTCTGCACGTTCTCCCTGTGTCTGCGTGGGTTTCCTCCGGGTGGTCTGGTTTCCTCCTAAAAGATACGCTGGTTATGGTGGATTGACCCAAACAGGTGCCAGAGTATGGCAACTAGGGGAGTTTCACAGTAACTTCATTGCAGTGTTAATGTATACATTACTTGCGAGTAATAAATAAACCTTTTCTTTTTGGAGTTTCTGCATTAGTAACCTAGCAATAATTCCACCGAACCATCAAATCCCGTTGCCTTCCTAGTGTGAGCTGTTTCCTCGGTCAGGTCCTTCTCAGTTTAAGGCCAGTGAGGAATTGTGCTCGGGAGGGAGTTAGCCACAGGGGGAGGAAAGATGGAACAAATGCATCCTGTTAACCACCCATCTTTGCCCATCTGAACCCTCAGACTGGCTACCGTGTGGCGCTGATCGCAAATGCTGACATCTGCACCCCCTGCAACAAACAAAAGCCGTTGCGGCTCTCTGAATGATATCACTTTCCAATCTGACTGCACACGCAAAAAAAAACACAACACAAAAGGCAGGAATCTCTGCTCTCTCTCCCGCTCTGTTTTTGTCCTCCGGCCAGACTTTAGGCATTCGCAAATCTGCCCCATTGTTGAGAGAGCCAGTGGCTGAACTGGCCAGTTCTGGTTCACACATGGTGCACACACATTAGTTACAACCCAAACAAAGCCCGTCTCCTTTCATTATGTCAACACGTCATGTGTAAAACTGGGATGACCATGTGTCATCATGTGGCCAGCTGCCGCATCTCTACCACATTATCGCACTCCCCCACCCCCAAAACCATCGATACCTCAGGAATGATGATCACTCGGTCAAAGACTCGATAGAATACCGACAAATCTCTGTTGTTCTGCTCATCTTTCCAAGGCTCCCTGTGTTAATTTGATAGAGACAGACTTAGAGATGCTCAGGGCGGGTTGGTGTGAGGGACCAGGGTTCAACTCCACTGTCTGTGTGGAGTTTGCATGTTCTCCCCATGTCTGCGTGGGTTTCCTCCGGGTGCTCCGGTTTTCTCTCACAGTCCAAAGACGTGCTGGTTAAGTTGATTGGCCGTGCTAAGAAATTACCCCTTAGTATGCTGGTTAGGATACATTGGCCGTGCTTAATTCTACTCAAGCAGACGCTAGAATGTGGCGACTGGGAGATTTTCACAGTAACTTCATTGCAGTGTTAATATAAGCCTACTTGTGACTAATAAATAATTTTTAAACTTTGGGTAAGACAGATAATGAAGAATATCTATGATGCAAAGGCAAAGGTTTGAATTTATTCATGACCTGTTGCCTCCCTTCTCTTCAGTAATGCTGATAGGCTGACAAACACAGCCTACTACAGGCCTCTGTTCAAAAGTCATTTGCCCAAGGCTTCCTAGGCCCTGACTGGGATAAAGGACATCAAGATGGGGTCACAGATAAGATAGTTTGCCTTTTAAATTGCACTCCAGCGAGTGGGAGAGGGTGAGAGAAATCTGGAGAATAAATAAGCTTTAAAACAGTTGTGAGCAAGTTTTTTAAAAAAGCACAGGATTGGGCCCATCGTGACTGGAAAATTCAGCTGGTCCCACTCCTACACTACTTCCTCAATGTCCCGGTGATTGATCACTCGACAGGTAATTATATAATTCCCCTTTGAAAAGACGCGGTTGAATCTCCCTCCACAATGTCTCAGGCAGCACAATCCAGATCCTGCTGCATTAAAAAAAAACCTCCCTCGTTCCGCCCTTACTCAACTGAAATCCAGCTGGTTCCTGGCGATTCTGATGGGAATAGTGTCTCTCTCCCTCTCTATGCTCCGGACCGCTAATAGTTTTGAACACTTTTATTGATCCCTTCTCCACCTTTCAGTCCCTCAGGAGAACAACTCAAGTTTCTCTGATTTATCATACAGCAGAATCTTAGAATCCTACAGTGCAGAAGGAGGCCATTTGGCCCATTGAGTCTGCACTGACACCAATCCCACTTAGGCCCTATCTCCATAACCTCACATATTTACCCTGCTACAATTTAGTACGGACAATCCACCTAACTCGCACATCTTTGGACTGTGGGAGGAAACTGGGGCATCTGGAGGAAACCCACGCAGACACGGGAACATAGAACATAGAACATTACAGCGCAGAACAGGCCCTTCGGCCTTCGATGTTGCGCCGACCATTATAAAAAGTAATGATCCTCCAAACTAAACCATTCCCTTCTCTTCCATAAACTTATCAACTAACCTCTTAAACGCCACCAAACTTGGCGCATCTACAACTGCCGCAGGCAGGGCATTCCACTCCCTAACCACCCTCTGGGTAAAGAACCTACCTCTGATATCCGTCCTATAACTATCACTCCTTAATTTAAAGCTGTGTCCCCTCGTGCTAGCTTTCTCCATCCTAGGAAAAAGGCTATCACTGTCCGGAATGTACAGGCTTTGCACAGACAGTGACCCAAGGATGGGAATCGAACCCGGGTCCCTGGTGCTGTGAGGCAGCAGTGCTAACCACTGTTCCACCATGCTGCTCAGATCCTGTGAATGGTAACCACTGTGCCACCATCCGCCTCAGGATTCCCACTTCCTCCCCCCTGGGATTCGCCCCTTCATCCCCGGGATTCCCGTCCCCTTCTGCCCCCTCCCTCCCACTGGGATTCCCGCCCCCCCCCCCCCACCTCTGATATTCCCACCTCCTCCTCTTCCCCCCTCCCTCCCCTCTCCCCCATCCTGGGATTCCCCATCCCCCTCTCCACCTCCACCCCCCCCCCCCCAGGGTTCTGCATCTTCTACCCCCCATTCTGGGGGTGGAGGGGGCGCCAGGGTTGGGAATCCTGGGTGAGGGGGATATGCCAGGGGGGAGAAGGGAGAGGGGTGAGAATCCCAGAGATGGAGGGGGGGAGGAGATAGGAATCTTAGGAGTCGGGGGGGGAGTATCCTGGGGAGGGGGGAGGGAATTTGGGTGGGACGGTGGGGAAAGAGGGTGGGAATCCCCCGGGTGCGGTGCGGGGTGGTACGGGTGGGGAGTTGGAATCTCTGCCTCCATTTTTGCTTTGAGCAAGCAACATCGAATTGCACACGCTGATGCCGCATGTTCTGATTGTCAGGGATGGATTAACGCACCTTCCAATTAAGGCCTAATTTGATGTAATTTGTCCAGTAGAAGTCGCTGACGGGTAAAGGGGTTACAGGTGGCACTGGGTGTTGGTGGGTTTTTGTACGGGGAGTTGGATCAAAGAATTAAAGGTAGTTTATGAGCAAGTTAAAAGCACATCTCCTTTACTGAACTACAACCAAGAGGCTCCAACACTCATGCCCCTTCCTCAAGAGTAGTCATCTGACAGAGATGTGAGAGATCTCACCCATGAGCAGAGTGCTCAGCTGTTGAATAAAGTGTTGTTTGTTACGGTGGCCAGTTTTTGGGATTGGCGGATAGTTAAGTGCAGCGCCAATAACGGAAAGAGTCCCGATTCTTTATCCGCCCAGAGATCCAGACTAACATCCTAGGAGATGTCAGGGGTAAACAGAGAGATGTCAGGGATACATTTTTCACTCAGAGGGTGGTGGAGGAGTGGAATCGGCTGCTGTCGGTGGTGGTGGAGGCGAACTCGTTGGGGGTCTTTTAAGAGACTTCTGGAATGAGTACATGGGATTTAATGCGATTGAGGGTTATAGATAGGCCTGGTAGGTAGGGATATGATTGGCGCCACTTGTGGGCCGAATGGCCTGTTTGTGCTATAGTGTTCTGTGTTCTATGTTTAACAGGCATGTCAATTTTTCATCCTTTGTTCTGATTACGCATACATTTACTGGGCACACATATATACATACAGCAGGCCACATTGTGTAAGATGGCTGTAAATAGCTCACACTCTCAGTGGGAAACATGGGAGTATTTATTAGGCGTTGAAATACCACTTTGATCCTCAGGAGTCAATTGGACCCATTTCCCTGGATCTCCCCCTGATTACTGGGAGATTACTATGTCATTTAACCCGTAAGTGCCTGTCATTCACACTGACCTGCTTAAAAAACACCACAGCTCTTTGTAAATTTACACTTCCTTCTCCCCTCTTCATCTTCCTCATCCACTCCACCTCCCCCTCCCACAGTACCCCCGTGTACACCAACCCCCTAACCTCTCCTCCAGGGTTAAGGACAGTTCGTCAGTAAAGCTTAAATCTTCAAAAGCAATGCTTCGCCGCATGTTTGCTAATTAGTAGATGCTGGCTCACACAGTAATGGAGTTTGCAGCCCACCACTAATTGCCCGAGAAGGGATAATTAGAAGGTGTTTGGAGGGAGATCTGCATCCATTTGAAGACAAAATGCAAAGTTTTTGCGGCACAGAAACAGGTCATTCAGCCCATCTGTGCTGGTGCTATGCTCCACATGAACAGGCGGCCAAGAAGAGGACGCAAGGAGTGGACACAGTTGAGAGTTTCTTCGTTGGTGGGTCTGAGGCACATCTTGTGTGGAGTTTGCACATTCTCCCCATGTCTGCGTGGGTTCCCTTTGGGTGCTCCAGTTTCCTCCCACGTTCCAAAGATGTGCTGTTAAGGCCGTGCTAAATAGCCCCTTAGTGTCCTAATGAATGTCTGAAATGTGGAGCATATTTAAGGAACAGCTTCTGCATGTCCTTAATAAATACGTACCTGCCAGGCAGGGAGGAAGTGGTCGAGTGAGGGAACCATGGTGTACTAGGGAAGTTGAATCTCTGGTGAAGAGGAAGAAGGAGGCTTAGATAATGATGAGACGTGAAGGCTCAGTTAGGGCAATGGAGAGCTATAAATCAGCCAGGAAGGAGCTAAAGAGGGAGTTGAGAAGAGCTAGAAGAGGACACGAGAAGACTTTGGCGGATAGGATTAAGGAGAATCCTAACGCTTTTTACAGGTATATAAATAATAAAAGATTGGTTAGGGCAAGATTAGGGCCAGTCAGAGATAGCAGTGGGAAGTTGTGCGTGGAGCCTGAGGAAATAGGAGAGACACTGAATGAGTATTTTTCGTCAGTATTCACGCAGGAGAAAGACAATGTTGTCGGGGAGAATACTGCGATACCAGGTTGTAGACTGGGCAGGATTGAGGTTCATAAGGAGGAAGTGTTAGCGAATCTTGAGGGTATGAAAATTGATAAGTCCCCTGGGCCAGATGGGATTTACCCTAGGATTCTCTGGGAGGCTAGAGAGGAGATTGCAGAGCCTTTGGCTTTGATCTTCATGTCGTCGTTAGCTACAGGTATAGTGCCGGAAGACTGGAGGATGGCAAATGTTGTCCCTTTGTTCAAAAAGGGGAGTAGGGACCATCCTGGAAATTATAGACCGGTGAGCCTGACTTCTGTTGTGGGCAAAGTCTTGGAAAGAATTATAAGGGATAGGATTTATAAGCATCTAGAGAGAAATAAATTGATTAGGGATAGTCAGCACGGTTTTGTGAAGGGTAGGTCGTGCCTCACAAACCTTATTGAGTTTTTGAGGAGGTGACCAAAGAGGTAGATAAGGGTAAGGCAGTTGATGTAGTGTATATGGATTTTAGCAAAGCGTTTGATAAGGTTCCCCATGGTAGGCTACTGCAGAAAGTGCAGATGCATGGGATTGAAGGTGATTTAGCAGTTTGGATTAGGAATTGGCTAGCTGATAGAAGACAGAGCGTGGTGGTTGATGGGAAATATTCAACCTGGAGTGCAGTTACAAGTGGTGTACCTCAAGGATCTGTTTTGGGGCCACTGCTGTTTGTCATTTTTATAAATGACCTAGATGAGGGTGTAGAGGGTTGGATTAGTAAATTTGCTGACGATACCAAAGTGGGGGGAGTTGTAGACAGCGAGGATGGATGTTACAGTTTGCAGAGGGACATAGATAGGTTGCAGAGCTGGGCCGTGAGGTGGCAAATGGAATTCAATACGGATAAGTGTGAGGTGATTCACTTTGGTAGGAATAACAGGCATATGAAATATAGGGCTAATGGAAGGACCCTTAATAGTGTTGTCGAGCAGAGGGATCTTGGGGTACAAGTACATAGCTCTTTGAAAGTTGGCACCCAGGTTGATAAAGTTGTTAAGAAGGCGTACGGTGTGTTAGCTTTTATTGGTAGAGGGATTGAATTTAGGAGCCATGAGGTTATGTTACAACTGTACAAAACTCTGGTGCGGCCGCACTTGGAGTATTGCGTACAGTTCTGGTCACCGCATTATAAGAAAGATGTGGAAGCATTGGAAAGGGTGCAGAGGAGGTTTACCAGGATGTTGCCTGGTATGGTGGGAAGGCCTTATGAGGAAAGGCTGAGGGACCTGAGGTTATTTTCATTAGAGAGAAGAAGGTTACGCGGTGACCTAATTGAGGTGTATAAGATGATCAAGGGATTGGATAGGGTGGATAGTGAGAGCCTTTTTCCTTGGATGGTGATGACCAACACGAGGGGACATAACTTTAAATTAAGAGATGGTAGTTATAGGACGGATGTCAGAGGCAGGTTCTTTACACAGAGGGTGGTGAGGGCGTGGAATGCCCTGCCTGCAGCAGTTGTGGACTCGCCTACTTTGGGGGCATTCAAATGTTCGGTGGATAGGCATATGGATGATATTGGAATAGTTTAGGTTAGAGGGTCCACTGGCCGGCGCAACATCGAGGGCCGAAGGGCCTGTACTGCGCTGTAATGTTCTATGTTCTATGTTCTAATGCGTAAATTAGAGGGATTAGCATGATAAATATGTGGGGATAGGGCCTGTTGGGATTGTTGTCAGTGCAGACTCAATGGGCCTCCTTCTGCACTGTAGGGGTTCTACGATTCTAGGTTAGATTGATTGGCCATGCTTAATTGTCCGTTAGTGTCAGATACGTTAACGGGATAACTACGTTTGATTATAGGAATAGGGCCTGGGAAGTATTGTTGTTGGTGCAGACTCAATGGGCTGAATGGCCTCCTTCTAGACTGTAGTGATTCTATGATTTTGGGCCTCAGGCCTCATTCACGGTTTCAACGTTGGCCCCAGTGCGCCATTGGCATGAGGAGGTCCTCTGGTGGGAAAGGGCAGATCGGAGCGAATGCGATCGCTGGGGAAACAGAGACAATGGGACAGTTGAGAGGTGACAGAGAGAGAGAGGAGGGGTGTGATCAGATTGGAGTGGGGTGATGGTGGATTCTCTGGGATCCTCACTTCAGCCTCACACCTCATGTCTCAACATTTGGGGTAAGCATATCTGAAATAAATTTACTTTTCCCTGCCCGTAAGACTGCCCTGAATTCAGATGCATTAAGTTGTTGACAATCAAAGTATTTATCTCCTAATGTTGGGACTGTGATGCAATGCTTCATATTCCTAATCTGCTTAAATGAAGTGAGGGAGCTTTGTGTGAACGCAGACTTCACCGAGATTTATTCAAACTTGGATCAATCCATTCTGTAAAAGACGGGTCAGTGTTAAACCGGTTGCAGTTGCTCCATGTGAAGCTATTTCTTTAAGGTTTTTCATCAAGTGAACCTCTTTTAGCTCTTTCAATGGAAGTACAGAATGAGAGAATCATACAATGAGGAAGAGGCCATTCGACCCATCGAGGCGGCACTGACACATTTTCAATACTTGAATTCCCACCTAATCCCACTTGGCCCATAGCCCTGAATGTTATGATGTGTCAAGTGCTAATCCAGGTACTTTTTAAAGGCCACCCACCTCCCCCCCCCTCCCAGACAGTGTATTCCAGACCCTCACCACCCTCTGGATAGAATGATTTTCCTTGCGTTACCCCTAAATCCCTAAACCCCATACCCCCCATGGATGGCACAATGGTTAGCACTGCTGCCTCACAGTGCCAGGGACCCAGGTTCGATTCCCGGCTTGCGTCACTGTCTGTGCAGAGACTGCATGTTCTCCCTGTGTCTGCGTGGGTTTCTTCTGGGTTCCTCCCGCAGTCTGAAAGTTGTGCTGGTTAGGCGCATTGAGCCGAACAGGAGTGTGGCGACTAGGGGAATTTCACAGTAACTTCATTGCAGTGTTAATGTAAGCCTTACTTTTTTACATTAGCAACCTCCTGCCCCTCACCTTGAACTTATGTCCCCTTGTGACTGACCCTTCATCTAATGGGAACAGCTGCTCTTATCCATCCTGCCCACGCCCCTCATAATCTTGTACACCTCGATCAGTCTTCACGAGTCCAACGGAAACAATCCAAGCCTACCTAAGCTGTCTTCATAACTTCAATGTTCCATCAGGGAAGGCAACATCCTGGTGAATTCCTCTGCACCCCTTCCAGTGCACACATAGAACACCGGAATTTCTGAATGTGTCAAGTACAGCAGGTTGTGAAGGGAGCTAATAGAATGTTATCACTTATTGCGGGAGGAATTGAATACAAAGTAGGAAGTTATGCTTCAGTTATACAGAGCATTAGTGAGATCACATCTGGATACTATACCCAGTATTAGCCTCCGTATATAAGGCAAGATATAAACACAAAGGAAGCAGGTCAGAGAAGGTTTACCAGACTAATACCTGGATTAGACCACTTGTTTTATGAGGAAAGGTTGAAGAGGTTAGGCTTGTAACCGCTGGAGTTTAGAAGAATAAAATATGACTTAATTGAACACTTGGCAGAGTGGATGTGGAGAGGATGTTTGTGGGAGCAAATAAAAACTGGGGGGGGGGTGGTTACTGTTTAAAAATAAGGGGCCACCCCTTTAAAAACGGAAACGAGGAGAATTTATTCCTTTCAGAGCCTTTGTGAGCCCACTTTCTGATGGAAGCAGAGACTGAATAATCTTAAGGGTGAGGTGGATAGATCCTTGGTAAGCAAGGAAGTGGGGGTGATAGGTTATTAGGGGCAAGCACCAAGGAGAGCCTGTATAGACTTGATGGGCTGATTGGCCTCCTTTGATGCTGTTAAATGACTGTAATGTGTAATGAGTCATTGTCTTGAGGAGAGCAAGGGGAAGAAAAGTCACCCAAAATTAATTCTCAGGAACATATTCCTTCAATTTTCCAGAGATAGTTTGTGGCTGCATGTTTCCAGCCACACACACAGCCTGGTCTGATTTCGCAGGCAGCATGTGGTGCTGTGTCACGCTGAAAAATCTCAATCTTCTGTCTGGAGTTCTATTACTGAGTGAGCAAGAGAAGGTTCCCTTTCTGGGGCGGGGACGTTGGATTAACATTAAAGAAAACAGCTTCCCGCATCAGATCATTGTAACACAGCTTAACGAAATAGTCAACCATGGGCAACTGGACAGGTCCACAGATTGGACAGGGGTCTGTCACTCTGCAATGTTGATTTCACACACGTCCAATGTTGAGACAAGATGGTTCAACATTTTTTAATAGTTCAGCCTTGAGACGTGGGCATCGGTGGCTGGGCCAGCATTTATTGCCCATCCCGAGTTGCCTGAGGACAGTTGAGAGTCAACCACATCTCTGTGGCTCTGGAATCACATGTAGGCCAGACCGGATAAGGACGGCAGATTTCCATCCCTAAAGGACATTGAAAAGGGACACCTGGATTCAGGGGCGGGTCATTCAGCCCCTCACTGAATAAGATCAGGATTGATCCGATTATAAATCTGCAACCGCAGACTATCTCTGGGCTGAATGGCCTCCTTCTGCATTGTGGGGACTCTATGATAGCAATCCCAGGTAAAAGATGGATGTGTGCAAATGTGAACATTAGGGTTAGGACAGGAATGTTCTGAAGTTGTCACTGTGAGGCATCAGTGATGAAAAGCAGAGGTGGGAAGCAGTGAGCCAGAGGCCACAAGCGACCTCTCTGTGTTCTGAGCGCAGCCCCACAAGACACTGTGTTGACCGTTGCCACATTCTGCGGACTCCCGACTGTGTAGTTTTTTTTCTTACCGGTCTGACTGAAGCGATTCACAAAGGCGAGTGAAGTGAGGTGTGCGCTGGTTGCTCACAACATTGGCTGAGAAAGCCGTGCGCTCCCTCTGTGTCCAGAGGGTCAATATTCCTTTTACCATTCGAAATTGGTGAATATATAAAAGATGAGACATTTTCTATATCTGGTTATTGAATATTCGACGCGTATTAAATGTATTTAATCTTAGTCATGGGGTCACATTTAGTGAACAGGCCTGATTTCAATCCTGTGGCCCTCTGAGATGAAGGAGGCCCATTCACAGGGCCTACTCGGTCCCCCAAGTTGCCCACTACTGCTGGTTAGTGATTGAAAATGACAGCAGACAAGTTTGACGTGCAGTTGCATCTCCATGTGTGGTGGAATATTATTTAAATGGTGAAAAATTACAACATGCTACCGTGCAGAGGGACCTGGGGGTCCTTGTGCATGAATCGCAAAAACTCAGTCTGCAGGTGCAGCAAGAAGGCGAATGGAATGTTGGTTTTTATAGTGAGGGAGATAAGAATATAAAAGCAGAGAGATCTTGCTGCAACTGTACAAGGCACTGGTGAGGCCACAACTGGAGTACTGTGTGCAGTTTTGGTCCCCTTATTTGCGAAAGGATATATTGGCCTTGGAGGGAGTATAGAGAAGGTTCACCTGGTTGATATTGGAGATGAGGGGGTTAGCTTATGAGGAGAGATTGAGTAGATTGGGCCTGCACTCGTTGGAGTTTAGAAGGCTGAGGGATGATCTTATAGAGACATATAAGATAATGAAAGGGCTAGATAGGGATAGTAGAGAGACTCTTTCCACTTAGAAAGGAAACCAGAACGAGAGGGCACAGCCTCGAAAAAAGGGAGAGAGGGTCAGTTTAGAACAGCATTGAGGAGGAACTTCTTCTCTCAGAGGGTAGTGAATCTCTGGAATTCTCTGTCCATTGAAGTGGTGGAGGCTACCTCATTGAATATGTTTAAGTCACAGGTAGATAGATTTCTGATCGATAAGGGAATTAAGGGTTATGGGGAGCAGATGGATAAGTGGAACCGATCCACTTCAGATCAGCCATGATCTTATTGAATGGCGGGGCAGGCTCAAGGGGCTGGATGGCCTGCTACTCCTGCTCCTATTTCTTATGTTCTTATAACGTAATTGGTGAAATGCTAACTGTGACATTGTTAAAGTTTATTTATTAGTGTCACAAGTAGGCTTATATTAACACTGCAATGTGAAAATATCCTAGTCGCCACACTCTGCCGCCTGTTCGGGTACACTGAGGGAGAAATTAACACGGCCAATGCACTAACACAGACATGGGGAGAACGTGCAGAGTTCGCACACGCAGTGACCCAAGCTGGGAATCAAATCCTGGTCCCTGGCGCTGTGAGGCACCTGTGCTAACCATTGTGCCTTCCTCTGTGGTCCACATGGATTTTCTCCTGGCACTCCGGTTTCCTCCCACAGTCCGGTGGTTAGGTGCTCCCCCACTGTGTACCCGAGCAGGCGCAGGTGTGTGGCAACTGGGGGATTTTCACAGTAACTTCATTACAGACATGAGCAGAAGGTGCCGATTCTGCACGGAGAGTGGCCCAAGCCCGGAATCAAACCTGGGTCCCTGGCGCTGACCATGGGTGCCACCATGCAGCCAGTTTAATGCACCATCCTGTAAGCTTACTTCTTTGTTTGATTGAGTCCAAGATGGGATGTATATCCTGCCTTGTTGGCTTGGCCCTGTTCATATGGGGATCATGATTGGGCTTGACTTGAATTGGCTCTTTGATTTAAATTAAAGCACCAAAAGGTATCAAAAAAAATAGTTCAGAAAAAGCGCTCAAAGCGCTGTTGGATGACTCACTGGAAACATTATCACCTCGATTCACTTTCTAAATCTCCGGGGAGAAATCTGTCTTCCAGAAATTGAATTTTCAGAGGCTGATTGTCCCCATCTGAGCCCCTGTTAAAGCCTGGATGTGTAGCATCTGGTTTATGTACTGACCTCATTACTATTCCCGGGAGCCATATCACTTATTTTAAAATCTAATAACTCCCCCTCCCAGCGTGTTAAATCTGTCGGTGGCTAAATTACCATTAAGTGCTGGAATTGATGTTTGCTGACTTTTGTGAATTAGTCTTCATCTGTGACCACAATTTGTCACTTGCACACATGATTCAAGGTCAAATGTGAAGTTTCCGATTTCCGACAGGTTTCCTGTGGCGATGGGCGGTGTTAATAATATACATCACTGACTCTTCTATCAGCTGGCTGAGCTCATTAATCCTCGGAAAGGAAAGGAGAGGTTGCACTATGTAGTGTTACAGTCACAGCTAGGGCGTAGAGAAAGATCAACTTAATATTTGATTTGATTTATTATTGCCGCATGCATTGGGATACAATCAAAAGTATCATTTTTTGCGCGCTATACAGACAAAGCATACCATTCATAGAGTACACAGGGGAGAAGGAAAGGAGAGGTTGCAGAGAGTGTTACAATTACAGCTAGGGTGTAGAGAAAGATCAACTTAATATTTGATTTGATTTATTATTGCTACATACATTGGGATACAGTCTAAAGTATCATTTTTTGCACACTATACAGACAAAACATACCATTCATAGAGTACACAGGAAAGAAGAAAAGGACAGAGTGCAGAAAATCACAGCTAGGGTGTAGAGAAGGATCAGCTTAACATTTGATTTGATTTATTAATGCCACATATTTTGGGATACAGTAAAAAGTATTTAGTGCCAAAGATGATTGAAGACGCAGGGAAAACGCTAACTTTTTTCTTTGATTTGATTTATTGTCACATGTATTGGGATACAGTGAAAAGTATTGTTTCTCACATGCTATACAGACAAAGCATACCGTTCATAGATTACAGAGGGGAGAAGGAAAGGAGAGAGTGCAGAAAGTCACAACTAGGTTGTAGAGAAAGATCACCTTAATACTTTATTATTGCCACATACGTTGAGATACAGTGAAAAGTATTCTTTCTTGCACACCATATAATTGAAGCACACTGTTCATAGAGTGTAGGGGAGAAGGAAAGGGAGCAGAATACAGAGTTGCAGCTAGGATGTAGAGAAAGAGCAGTTTAATATACTGTACGTCCATTCAAAAGTCTGACAGCAGTAGGGAAGAAGCTGTTCTTGAGTCAGTTGGCACATGATCCCAGATTTCTGTATTTTTTTTCCCAATGGAAGAAGTTGGAAGAGACACTGGTGTGCGTGGGGTCCTTGATTATGCTGGCTACTTCGCCGAGGCAGCAGGAAGTATAGGTGGAGTCAATGGATGGGAGACTGGTTTGCGTGATGGACTGGGCTTCATTCACGACCCTTGTGGTTTTGGATTGGACTATTCTGTTTGAATATCCTAGATGTAGTCATTCATTTTGTATTCATTCATGAGATTGCTGGCTGGTCATCATTTATTGACCATTCCTAGCTGCCCGAGGGCAGTTGAGAGTCAACCATGTTGCTGGAGTTGCATGTAGGCCAGACCAGGTAAGGATGGCAGATTTCCTTCCCTAAAGGTGAACCAGATGGATTTTTCTGACAATCAAGAATGGTTTCGTGGTCAACAGTACAAAGAACAAAGCACAGCATAGGAAACAGGCCCTTCAGCCCTACAAGCCTGTGCCACCCATTTTAACACACTCAGTGAGATGGATTCTTAATTCCGGATATTTTTTAGTGAATTTAACATTCGCCATCTGTCATGGCGGGATTCGAACCCGGGTCCCCAGAACATCAGCCGTGTTTCTAGTCTAGTGATAATACGACTGGGCCATCGCCTCTACTGTTGAATGACAAACCAATCCTAAAGTCAGGACAACTGGTCCTACTGAGAATGTAGGGAGCTTAGGAATTCTCTGTCAATTAATTCCTGGGTCACGGCCAGGCTAGAATAGGCAGCTGACTTGGCTATTTCTTGATCTCTCTCTCTCTCAACACTTAAGTAACATTGTTCAATCTTGGCCCTGCCAAGAAAATATTTGCTCTCCTTCATTCAGAATGAGAGAGAATAGCTGCAAACTCCCATACTGTGCCACTCTAATATAGAACACCAAAAATTGTGGGTGGTCAGAGTGTAAGGTGTATTCCAGTCACAATTTAATACAAGTTTTAACTCAGATTGTAATTCCCGTTGAATCACAGGGCCTCTGAAAATTCTAAATTGAACTGATTAAACTGTAACTGATTAAATTCACTTCAACCAAACTGTGTGCAGTTCTGGTCGGCACATTGTAGGAAGGATGCAATCGCACAGGAGGCGATGCAGAGGAGATTCACCAGAATGGATCATTTAAGTTATTGAAGAAAGGTTGGCTAGGCTTGAGTTGTTTTCTCTGGGGCAGAGAAGAACTGAGGGGCGACATGATCGAGGTGTTCAAGATTATGAGGGGCATGGACAGAGTGGACAGGGACAACTGTTTCCCTTAGTTGAAGGATCAGTTACGAGGGGACACAAGTTAAAAGTGAGAGGTTTAGGGGAAATTTGAGGATAAACTTTTTTTAACCCAGTGGGTGGTGAGGGTCTGGAATGTGCTGCCTGGGAGGGCGGTGGAAGCAGGATGCCGCATGTCCTTCAGATAGTACCTGGATGGGTACTTGTCACTAACATTCAATACATAGCCCTAACATTCAGGGCTATTGGCCAAGTGATGGCAAGTGAGATTAGGTGGGCAGAACGGAGTCTTTCATGTATCGGTGCAAACTCGATGGGCTGAAGGGCCTCTCCTGCATTGTAGTATTCTGTGATCCTGATTCTGAAACCTTGACCGTGTTTGAAACCTGTTTTAGTTTTGGGCATTTTTTTAGATTTTCAAAGATTTATTTTTTACCACTGAAAGTAAGCGTGCTGTGTCAACAGGCAGTACAGATGGTATATTCACAGCAAGAGTATAGGGATAGGGATGTTTTACTGCAGTTATACAGGGTGTTGGTAAGGCCACACCTGAAGTATTGTGGGCAATTGTGATGTCTTTATCTGAGGAAGGATGTCCTCGCTATAGAGGGAGCACACCAAAGGTTTAAGAGGGTGATTCCTGGGATGATGTGGAGATGCTGACGTTGGACTGGGATAGAAACAGTAAATAAGCACACAACATCAGGTTAAAGGTTAACAGGTTTATCTGGTAGCTCAAGCTTTTGGAACAAGCTTGTGCTACTAAATAAACCTGTTGGACTTTAACTTGATGTTGTAAGACAATTTATGATTCCTGGGATCACAGGTCTGTCATATGAGGAGAAACTAAATTGGTTAGAAGAGTGAGAGGGGACCTCGGAGAAACTTGTAAAATTCTAATAAGATTAGACAGAATGTTCCTGATGCTGGGGGAGTCCAGAACTAGGAGTCATAGTCTGAGAATAATCATAGAACCCTACAGTGCAGAAAGAGGCCCTTCGGCCCATCGAATCTGCATCAACTACAATCCCACCCAGGCCCTACCCCCCATATCCCTATGTATTTTACCTGCTAATCCCTCTAACCTAAGCACCTCAGGATACTAAAGGGCAATTTTAGCATGGCCAATCAACCTAACCCGCACATCTTTGGACTGTGGGAGGAAACCAGTGCACCCGGAGGAAACCCACGCAGACAGGAGGAGAACATGCAAACTCCACACAAACAGTGAGCAGAGCTGGGAATTGAACCCAGTCTCTGGAGCTGTGAAGCAGCAGTGCTAACCATTGCGCTACCATGCTGCCCATGGTAAAGGGTAAACCTTTTAGAACTGAAATGAGGAGAAATTTCTTTGCCCAGATGATAGTGAATGTGTGGAATTCACTCCCACAGAAAGTTGAGGTGAAAACATTGTGTGATTTCAAGAAGTAATTAGATAGAGCTCTTGGAGCTAAAGGATGAAGGGAAATGGGAGGAAGTGGGGATCAGGATATTCAGTTAGATGATCAGCCATGATCAAGATGAATGGTGGAGCAGTCTTGAAGGGCTGAATGGCCTCCTCCTGCTCTAATTTCTATATTTCTATGCTCCTGCAGCAAGAATATTTGATGCAGGTCCTAACCTCCACACATATAAATATTGCAAGGACACTGTGGACCTGAATCCAGTTCAGCCTTTTCTCTTGCTCTTGGTATCAAAAAACCTTTATTTCAGGATATGTTTGCAACGATTTTTAAAATTAGATTTCTTAGCTGATGTTGGTAATGCAAGCATTTGACATTGTATAAATATAACCATTGGCAATGCGGTAGACATCTCCTTGGAATAGACATGTTAAAGCTTGGGGGAATAGAATTGCTTTCAAATCAGAAGGTGGTTGCTTTAAATCTTATGCTGGATGTTTGAGGACAAAATTTGAGACTGACACTGCAGTGCAGTACCAAGGGAGTGCCACACTGTCAGAAGGACTTGGATTTGAATAAGATCTGGGGTGAAATATTAACATTTTAAAAATCTTAAGCCTTATTTGTCTCCAAATTATAAAAATTAAATCTGGAATTGAGAATCTACTGAAACCATTGTCAGAAAAAACTCATCTGGCTTCACTAAGCTCTTTTAGGGAAGGAAGTCTGCAGGGTTTACCCTGTCTGGCCTACAAATATTTATCTGTAAATAAATATATATATTTATTATATATTATATATTGTATTATATGTATTGTATTATAATATAATATATATTATATATATAAATAAATATATCTATCTAGGTAGGGATATCATCGGCACATCTTGTGGGCTGAAGGGTCTGTTTGTGCAGTAGGTTTTCTATGTTCTATGTTCTACATGTGAGTCCAGATGGTTGACTCTCAACTGCCCTTGAGCAACTTGGGATGGACAACATTTGCAGGTCGAGCCAGCAAAGCCCATGCCCCATGAATGGTTAAAAATTACATAATTTCTTTATTACATATTACATAAAAGTAAACAATTTCACTGGGTTTATAACCCTTCCATTAACCAAGATTTTCATTTTGAATGTTTCCCATTACAGAACCTTTAGGCTTCCTTTACCGTTAGGGGTTTGAAACAATATTATTGAGTGTATTTTTGAGCTAATAAAAACACATTATATTTCTTGTCCAAAAGCTATCATTCACTGAAATAACAAATGGAAATCATGTCCTGTGTTTAACGACAAGTTTATGTTGTGTCCCTTCCCCCACCATCCTCCACTACTTCACTCACTGATACAGAGAGACACGTTCCTTGTTGTTTCCAAACCATCCAGGAATTCCGTTCTATTTGGTCCTGATCTGGTCATTAAAGGAATCCCAATACTTGCAAGAATCAAAGCATTCTACCGTACAGAAGGAGGCCATTTGGCCCATTGAGTCTGCACCGACCACAATCCCACCCAAGCCCTATTCCCCATAACCCCATTCATTTACCACAGCTAGTCCCCCTGACACTAAGGGACAATTTAGCACAGCTAATCCTCCCAGCCTGCACATCTATGGACTGTGGGAGGAAACTGGAGCACCTGGAGGAAACCCACGTAGACACAGGAAGAATGTGCGAACTCCACACAGGCAATGGCCCCAGCTGAGAATTGAACCCAGGTCCCTGGCACTGTGAGGCAGCAGTGTTAACCACTGTACCACCATACCACCCCAAAGGAAGAGGGGGAGAACAGGAAATAACTTTCCACCAAAAAGATGGCAGATCTAGAGGAAATCTTTCATCTTTGGATAAGTTACGAAGGCCTCGTGGCATTATCACTAGGCTATTAATCCAGAAACTTTGGATTAATGCTCTGGGGACTCAGATTCGAATCCGGTAGGAATTTGAATTCAATAAAAGAAAATCTGGAATTAAAAATCTACAAATGACCATGAAATCATTGTTGATTGTCATAAACCGGTCTGCTAATGTCCTTTAGGGAAGGAAATCTGCCGTCCTTACCTGGTTTGGTCTACATGTGACTCTCAGCTGTCCTTGGACAACATCCCTAGTTGTTATCACAAGCAAAGAACAAAGAATGAAGAAAATTACAGCACTGGAACAGGCCCTTCGGCCCTCCAAGTCTGCATTGCCCATGCTGCCTGACTTAATTAAAACCCCCTACCCTTCCGAGACCATATTCCTCTATTTCCATCCTATTCATGTACTTGTCAAAACTCCCCTTAAAAGTCTCTACCATATCCGCTTTCCACTACTTCCCCTGGCAATGACTTCAGAACACCCACTACTCTCTGCAAAAAATCTACCCTGTACATTCCTTCAAACCTTGCCCCTTAAATCTATGCCCCTTGTAATTGACTCTTCCAGCTTGGGAAAAAGATTCTGACTATCCACTCTGTCTGTGCCTCTCATAATCTTGTAGACTTTTATCAGGTCGCCCCTCGACCTCCATTGCTCCAGTGAGAACAAACCAGGTTTCTCCAACCTCTTTCTCCATACCAGGCAACATCCTGGTAAATCTGTTTTGTACCTTTTCCAAAGCTTTCACATCCTTCTGGGAGTGTGGCGACCAGAATTGAACACTATATTCCATGGTGCTTATTCCATGAGTTAACATAACATGCCCAACAAAAGAATTTTGGGTCAATTCTTAGCAGGCCAGGGCAATAGATTTATAAAAATTAATAAACCTGACTATTATTAAAATTAAACCATTGTAGCCACAGAAAGCATAAAGGAGGATATGAGTGGGGATTTCATATACGGTCTGTCAACATTGTTTTGGATCTTTATCATTTGATCTGTGTAATCATTACCAATTAACTATCACTAAAGTAATAAATTTTATAATTAAAACTATGAAGATAAAAATATAAGACACAATATTAAAAAGGCAAACTGTGATAAAACATACATCTCATTAGAAATGGTTTAAATCTCGAGCAAATCTTAATTATCCATAAATATCTGTAAAATTGAATTTTAAAATGACTGCAAAATAACCAAATGGGTAGCTTGTTCTGCAAAGATCTTAAAATTCTTCATTCTGGCCAGCCAGCAATGCCCATTTCCCATGAACTCAATGAAAAGATTTTTTTTTTATTTGTCACAAGTAAGGCTTACATTAATACTGCAATGAAGTTACTGTGACATTCCCCACACCCCAGTGCCTGTTCGGGTACACTGAGGGAGAATTTAGCGCAATCAATGTACCCTTACCTGCACATCATTCAGACAGTGGGAGGAAACCGGAGCACCCAGAGGAAACCCATGCAGACTCAGGGCAAATGTGCTTACTCCACACAGACAGTGACCCAAGCCAGGAATCGAACCTGGATCCCTGGCGCTATGGGGCAGCAGTGCTGATCACTGTGCCACTCACTGCTGAATTGGGAAGAAAGTTGGAAGTAAGAGGCCGAAAGCACAGTCAAAGGAAAGTCTTTCAGGTTGAGTTTGACAAGGGAGGGCCAGTTAATGTGATAAATTTGGACTTTCAAAAAGTGTTTGACAAAGTCCCAATAAGAGATTATCGTATAAGATTAAAGCACATGGGATTGGGGCAAGTGTATTGAGATGGATAGAACACTGGTTGGCAGATGGAAAACAAAGAATAGGAATTAATAGTCCTTTTCAACAGGCAGTAACTAGTGGGGTGCCACAGGGCTTGGTGCTGGGACCCCAGCTATTCACAATATATATTAATGATATGGGTGATGAGGATGCAGAAATCCTTCAGAATGACCTGGACAGGTTGGGTGAGTGGGCAAATCAATGGTAGGTGCAGTAAAATTTGGATAAGTGTGAGGTTATTCCCTTTGAAAGCAAAAACAAGAAGGTAGATTACTACCTGAATGGCAGTAAATTGGGAGAGGGGAGTGTGCAGAAGGACCTGGGTGTCCTTGTGCACCAGTTGCTGAAGGTAAGCATGCAAATGCGGCAGGCGGTAAAGAAGGTTGGCCTTCACTGTGAGACGTTTCGAGTACAGGAGCAGGGATGTGTTATTGCTATTAGACAGGGCCTTGGTGAGGCCGCACCAAGAGTATTGTGTGAAGTTTTGGTCTCCTTTTCTGAGGAAGGATGTTCTTGCTCTTGAGGGAGTGCAGTGAAGGTTTACCAGGCTGATTCCAGGGATGGCGGGACTCATGTAAGAGGAGAGATTGACTAGGTTGGGATTGTTTTCATTGGAGTTCAGACAAATGAGGGGGGGATCTCATGACAACTTATAAAACTCTAACAGGACTAGACAGGGTAGATACAGGGAGGATGTTCCTGATGGTAGGGGAAGTCCAGGGGTTACAGCCAGAGGATTCAGGCATTTAGGACAGAGATGAGGAGACATTTCTTCACTGAAAGAGTGGTGAGCCTGTGGAATTCATTACTACAGGAAGTAGTTGATGCCAAAACATTGGATGTATTCAAGAGCTGGATATAGCACTTGAGGTAAATGGGATCAAAGGTTATTGGGAGAAAGCAGGATTGGACTCTTGAGTTAGACAATCAGGCATGATCGTGATGAATGGCAGAGCAGACTCGAAAGGCCCAATGGCCTCCTCCTGCTTCTATCTTCTATGTTTCTACGTCCGTGTTTTTATGAGTTTTGAGGGAGCTACTGGGAGAGAGATCCAAAGGCTGAGAGTTGATGTTGGCGCCGAGTGTGGGACAAAATATGTTAGGTGTCAGAACATTCCAACAGCGAGGAATTGATGCACACGTCACCCCTCAGACTGTAAAATGTCCCTGGGCGTTCACATGACCACTTAACAGGGCAGGCAGGGACTTAGTTTTAATGTCTCAATCACACTTGCCAACTTTGTCAAGCAATTAAATGAGAGAGGATGAGTTCCCATGGCAATCTCAAGGGGCCAATTGCCCAGCAAGTACAGATGCTGCTTATTTTTATAATAAGGCTGATTTAAGAGAGTGGATTTTGCAAACGGAAAGATTGTCTGTTCCCCCAGACTACCAATCGGCTGTTAAAGGTAAATCTCGTGCTGGAAAATGATGGTATCTGGAAATCGGAGTTTGAAATTTGCCAGAAAGGTGAGGGAAAATTCCACGGACATGCCAACCTCACCAACCTCACCCCATGAAGTGCGCCAAGTATTTACAGGGAAGGCGAGGGCCTTGTGGTATTATCACTAGATTATTAACCCAGAAACTCAGCTAATATTCCGGGGACCCAGGTTCGAATCCCGTCGCAGCAGGAGGTGGAATTTGAATTCAATAAAAAATATCTGGAATTAAGAATCTACTGATGGCCAAACCATTGTTGGAAAAGTCCACTTGTTCATTAATGCTCTTTAGGGAAGGAAATCTGCCATTCTTACCTGGTCTGGCCTATATGTGACTCCAGAGCCACAGCAATGTGGTTGACTCTCAACTGCCCTCGGGCAATTAGGGATGGGCAATAAATATCGGCCTAGCCAGCCACGCCCGTGTCCCATAAATGAATAAAAAAAATTGTTCTTCGCTCGCTGTAACTAATCCAGTTGACCGTACCTCATAGTGCAATGCAACTGATGGACTCAGTGCTTGCTTGTGAACTCACGGGTTCTCTTGATTTGATTTTCCCTCCAAACTACGCTGGGAATTTCTCTCATTCCATCCACCACAAAAATCATAGCGGGCGAGGGGGCAGACCATGGGAAAGATTCATTGACCTCAGGCAGGATTTTCCGGTTTTGGGGCAAGCGCGGCTGGAAACTCCCAACCAATATTTACTTCAAACATTCAGTCCGTCCACCAAAGCATCTGCTTAGTTTCCCATTGAGCTCAAGAGCAGGAAAAGGTGATGGCACATTATTTGGAATGGGGTGAATCTTTTTCAGCCCTTCGAATGAACATAAACTGTTCAATGGCTTTGCGGCAGGAACTCAAACTGAACTTGTTTTCTGTTTCCTTAACTTGGCAGTCACTTAATTTTAGTCAGCGAGCTCGTAATATTGATTAAGTGCTGATGTTCTAAATGCCTGGTTAAAATCTTCCAGCTTTCTGTATATGTAATAAAAATGACCTCTGCGCTTTGCAGGAGTCATGTTTGGGGGTGATAGCCTTTTGAATGTAGGCCTGTCATTCATTTCGAAAAAAAACTTTTGCTGCTACATTATGCCTCTTGTTTCCTTGTGCCCACTTTGGGTGGCATGGTGGCACAGTGGTTAGCACTGCTGCCTTACAGCACCAGAGACCTGGCTTCGATTCCCAGCTCAGATGACTGTGTAGACTCTGCATGCCCTCCCAGTGTCTGCGTGGGTTTCTTCCGGGTGCTCTGCTTTTCTCCCCCACTCCAACGATGTGCAGGTTAGATGGATTGGCCATGCTAAATTGCCCCTTGATGTCAGGGGGATTAGCAGGGTAAATTCGTGGGATTACAGGGATCGGGTGTGGGGGGATTGTGTTGGTGCAGACTTGATGGGCAGAATGACCCCTTTAGGGGTGGCATAGTGGCACAGTGGTTAGTACTGCTGCCTCTCGGCAACAGAGATCTGGATTCGTTTCCTGGCTTGGGTTGCCGTCTGCACATTCTCCTTGTGTCTGCGTGGGTTTCCTCCGGATGCTCCGGTTTCCTCCTGCACTCCAAAGATGTTGTGTGGATTGGTCATGATAAATTGCCCCTTTAGTGTCACAAATTGTGTAGGTTAGAGGGATTAGGGAATACGGAAAGTGGGTATGTGGAGGGCTAGGTAAGATGTGAGGGTCTGGGTTGGATTCTGAGCTTCGATGGGCCAAATGGCTGCCTTCTGCACTGTAGGGATTCAATAGATCTATGATGAGGCTGATTTATGCAGATTTTATGGAGGGTGGGACATTTGTTGTCATGTGTGTTTAGTTTGGGGTTCATGGTGCGATCTGTTGGCCGCTCCCTATTTCCCCTCCTCATTTTGTTATTATTGATCTCAAAATGCTGGGATCTTGCCTGCAGACTCTGCTACTGTCTGGTTCTGACCACGGTGATGGTCCCCAAGAGCTGATGTTACTGTTGCATTTCTTCATGTCTCAGCACACCCTTGAAGCCCCTTGTCCTGTCCTCCTCTGATGCGTCTGCCCTGAGTGAACTGGGAGCGAGGATCTGAACGACATGACCGACTCAGCCAAGCGGATGGCGGTTCATCACAGCCCCAATGCTGGTGTTGCCAGCTTGCGAAAGGACACTGGTGTTAGTGCCTAGTGAGGAAACCGGAGCACCCTGAGGAAACCCGCGCAGACACGGGGAGAATGTGCAGACTCTGCGCAGACAGGAATTGAACCCGAATCCTTGATGCCGTGAGGCAGTAGTGCTAACCACTGTGCCGCCAATGAGATAGGGAGTGGGTTGGGATTGTTATCAGTGCAGGCTCAATGGGCCGAGTGGCCTCCTTCTGCAGTGTAGGGACGCTGTGGTTCAATGACTAATCTTACTGTGTGTTGGGGGTTCTGGAGATGCTTCTGCACTCGATGAATGCAACCAGGCCATGTGCAGTACAAGGATAACGGAGGTAGGATAGGAAAAGGAGCGTTCTCTCAAAGAGAGACCATGGCTGTTGGTTGTGGGGAGGGCCAGTTCTCTGGGAATTGAATGCAAACTTATCCCCCCCCCTTGCTTATGTGAAGGAGGACAACCTTCCGTCAGTTGTGGAGCTGTGACTGATGTCACTGCCAGTAAACAGACTGGGCTCCCTTCCTTCTTGTGTTGCCGGCACAGAAACCAAACTCTGTCCCCTATAAATAGCTGCAGCGTGCAAGAAAACTTGTGTCTGCGACTTAGCGCGCAGCTAATGATCCTTAAGTTGTGCCAGTAAATATGGTCGGCTAAAATAAGTTTGAGGCGTGTTTGTGCAGCAGGGGAAAAGAAGTATCCAGCATGTGAGTCAATCCCAGTCTTGCTCAAACCGTCTAGATTAAGTGGCTAGAATTCGGCTAATGTTACAGCTGACCCAAATGGATAACTACTGTGCGTGTGCCAAAAGCCCAAATCATTTCTTACCCGCAGGCCAGGATTACTGGGAGCTGCCTTGGGGCGGGGAGGGGAAGGGGTATAGAATCCAATCCTGCGATGGACTCTGTGATTCTCCCAGTTTCCTGCTTTCGGACGGGTGAGGTTAAATCCTTGTTCCTGGCATTTGTTGGCAGGGGGAGGGTGTGGGGGGCAGGGTGTAGTGGGAGGGAGATGTAACTCAATCCAAATACTTTGGTAAAGAGAAAGCGTGCAAATGTTAGCTTCCCCACAGCTGTGGGTAAATGAAGACATAAATGGAAAATCATTCTGAGTTAAATCGGATGATAAGTCACGGGGAGGGGGGTGGTCCAAGTGGAAGTGTGAATTCATGTGAGATGTTTTTCCCTGCGGGGAGGTGGGATTGTTCCCAGTCGGGATGAATCTTCTTCAGTTAGGCTGGATAATCTCTCCACATGTACACACACATGTCATACGCACGTGCACATACATGCACACATACACACATGCATGTGCACCCACACACACAAACACATGCTGCTTGCATACACACGCACGCTTGCATACGCATGCACATATTCGTATAAGCACACATATACAACATGTGTGCGCACACATACAACATGCATGCATACACATACAACATGTGTACACACATACAAGGTGCATGCACACACATACAAAGTGTGTGCACACACATACAATGTGCATGCATGCACATACAACACATGCACACACATACAATGCATGTGCACACACATACAACATGCATGCACACACATACAATATGTGCATTTGTACACACACACAAAGACACATGTGCATGTGCACACACACACACATGCACATGTGCACACATACATACACACACAGACACATGTGCATGGGCACACACACAGACACATGAGCACGTTCACACACGCACACGTGCACACTCTCACACACACATACTCTCACACACGTACACACTCTCATATACACACACTCTCACACACACACTCTCACACATATAGTCTCACACACACTTTCGCATGCACACACACATACTCTTACTCACACACACACACAAGCACACGACACACACCCGTGCCCATGCGCACATACAGGAATCTTATTTGCGTAGAGTGAATGAGCACTCTTCTCCTTGGAGGTAATCTTATACTTGTGGGCCTGGACCTCATGAAGAAACATTAATGCTCTCTTGTTGCATCAGCAGCTGCTGCCCTGATGTTTTGCCAGCACTGGAGACCAATAGCAGTCTGGTCCTGTTTCACTCAAAACACCGTGCCAACTACATGTCTATGTTCCTCCTCGGAGCCTTGAATGCCAATGGGAAACTTGCACCACCGGTTACACCTTCCCTTATCAATGGGTGATTGATAAACAGTTTCCCGAAGCAATACTGGCACCCGGGCTGACACTCCCTGATCCGGCAGGAGGGACCCCATGGGGATATTGGCACCATATTTACAGCTGATAGTCTCCTTCCTCTCACATTGACACTTCCAAGATACCAGCTTGGAAATACATCCTGCCCCTTCGCTACCACTGGGCCAACATCTTGGGACTTGCTCCCTAACAGTGCAGCGGGTGTAACAGTGGGTAAGAACCAATGTAAAATTGCATGAACAGGATTCAGGATGCAATTTCACGCTGCAGCAAGCTTGGATCGCCAATTCTTTTCCCATTAAGGCCCTTGTGTGGCCACCTGAGCCCTTCCCGTCAAAACTTAAATTTTAGGCTGGTGGGGCATGGCCACAGAAGTGTGGGGGGAAACTGTAAACTGAATTAGGAGGGGGAGGGGAGGGGCGCACCTGAATCTGGAGATTTGGGGCACCCCATCCCTCTGGGACCTTGGAGCATCTCTCTTTCACCCCTAGCTGTGCCTTCCCCTAGTTGACTCCTCCAGGACATCCCCCAGGTGGAGGTGAGTTCACTCGCAAGTCGAAGATGTTAACTGATATGTTCTATTTATAGACGCCCGCTGAGCCTCTTCCCAAGACTTAGTCCTGGGGTGGGACTTCGGCTTAGAGGCCAGGCTGCAATTCACTCCCTGACCACTGCGGAGCGGTGCCCGGATGGGCTGGTGGGTGAACGGGCAGATAGAGAGCCCACCTGTCGCCCATCAATTGGGTGTGAAATGGCAGTGAACCATTTCGAGAAGAGAATAGAAATCTCACAGGTTAACGCCCAACAGGTTTATTTGGAGAGTCAACTTTTGGACGCCGCTCTTTCACCAGGTGAGTTCAACAAAGCCCAAATAAACCTGTTGGATTTTAACCTGGTGTTGTGAAACTTCCACCTCAGCCCAATGCTGACATCTCCACTTCAAGAAGGAATTATAGCTCTTTGGGCCAAGGGGATATGGGAGGAAGAGATGTGGAGGGGGTTAGGATATTGAGTCTGATCATCAGCCACGATCCAAATGAGTGGTGAAGCAGGCTCAAAGGGCCGGGCCCACTCCTGCTTCTATGAGTTGGCAGAGACACATTATCTTGAAAATTTAAGCGATAAATATTGATTGCTTCAATAAGGAGCTGGCTGAAACGGAATTACTAAAAACGTACCAACTGGTTCCAAATCAGGCTTCTCGAGGCTGAACTCTCACACCTCTACCCCACCCCATCCAGTTTGAGTCACTCCACCCTTGGTGGACATGCCTTCAGCGACCTGCGATCCTGAACTCTGGAATTCCCCGCATTAATTCTGTCCAACTCCGCACACCTCTCTATCTTGTTAGGTAATATTTCTGTGAGATGCTTGACCTCATCAGAGGTGCTATATCACTGCAAACGGTTGTAATAAATAGTTCAATCATTTTGGAGAATGGAAAGAGTGGGATTCAAAAGCCCCAACTCTGATAGGACCCAAAGGCTATAGTGCTGTTTTATTTGGCTGCAAAATTGAGTTTAATTCAGAAGGCAATTGCAGCAATAGGTCCTTCCTGACTGGTCAATACTCCAGTTACTGTAAAGTTACATTTATTTTACCTTTAGGGGGTGGCACAATGGTTAACATTGCTTTCTCAGAGCGCCAGAGGCCCAGGTTCGATTCCCAGCCTTGGGTGTGGAGTTTGCATGTACTCCCCGTGTCTGCGTGGGTTTCCTCCGGGTGCCTCGTTTTCCTTCCACGGTCCAAAGATGCGCTAGTTAAGGTGGATTAGCCATGCTAAATTGCTCCTTTTTCCAAAGATGTATAGATTAGGTGGATTAGCCATGCTAAATTGCTCCTTTTTCCAAAGATGTGTAGATTAGGTGGATTAGCCATGCTAAATTGCACCTTAATGTCAGGAAATGTGCAGAGTAAATGCGTGGGGTGACAGGAAAAGGGCTTGGGTGGGCGCAGATTCGATGGGCTGAATGGCCTCTTCCTGCACTGTAAGGATTCACACGTGATAGAAACAAACCAGCTTTTGAAGAGTTGAATCTTCCCCCACCTTCAACATTCCTGGCAAACCAAGGGTGAATGGAAGGGAAAGTGAGAGGCTGGGTTTGTTGTGATTTGATTTGTTTCGATTGCATATCGAGCCTAATCGCGGTGCTGGGAAGCAGCTCAGCGGGCGTTTATAAATAGAACATATCAGTTAACATCTTCAACTTGCATGTAAACTCAACACAACTGGCACTGCAAGCGATTGTGGGTTGATTCCTGCAGATGTCCTGATGCAAGATCAGACACACACAGAACGTGAAGCTTACAGATGGCACAGAGAGCGCAAAGTTCAAAGGCTTCTACAATCGAACTGGCCTCCATCTCCAAATTTACCTTTGCATTTTTATCAGCTCCGTGTTTATCCTCTATTGTAACTTGCATAAAGAGTCAGCAAAAGAGTTAAAACAGTTTCAATATGCCTTGCAGCATATTTGGGACGATCCACGCCATGTTAGAATTCACCAGCCTGCTTATGCACATGGTGTATTCAATTTTACTAAAGGTCGGGAGGCCACAGCCCACACGAGGCGTCAATAACCAAGATCGAAGCAAGATACTGCGGGTGCTGGAGTCTGAAACAAAAACAGAAAAATGCTGGAAACTCGCAGCAGGTTTGACAGCATCTAGTAGGAGAGAATAGAGCCAATGACCTGACTCTGGATGAGCCATGTGCAGAACACGCAGACTCCGCACAGACAGTGACCCAAGGCTGGGAATTGAACCAAAGTCCCTGGTGCTGGGAGACAGCAGTGCTAACCACTGTGCCACCGCTTTGTCAAGGATCACCCAGACTGGATGCACTAGCTCTATTCTCACCCCACAGATGCTGAGATTTTCCAGCATTTTCTGTTTTTCCTGCAATAATCAAGCTGGAGTGAAGGGAATAATTAGTAAAATGTTGCAACAGGTACAATTGGCACCGGTGACACAGCAGTGAGCACTGCTCCCTCATAGCACTAGGGACCCGGGTTCAATTCCCGGCTTGGGACAGTGTATATTCTCTCTGTGCATTTCCTTTGGTTTCCTCTCACAATCCCAAAGGGATGCTGGTTAAGTCATGCTAAATTCTCCCTCAGTGTTACCCAAACAGGCGTCAGAATGTGGTGACTAGGGAAATTTCACAATACCTTAATTGCAGTGTTAATGTAAGTCTAATTGTTTCACGAGTAAATGAAGTGAATTATTGGTATTTCTACAGCACATTTAACATTATCCAATGTATAAGATGCTGGTGAGGCCACACCTGGAGTACTGTGTACAGTTATGGTCACCTTATATCATAAAGGATACACTGGCACTGGAGGGGATGCAGAGGAGATTCACTAGGTTGGTTCCTGAGTTGAGAGGGTTGGCTTATGAGGAGAGAATGAGTAGACTAGGGCTATACTCATTGGAATTCAGAAGAATGAAGGGAGATCTTATAGAAACCTATAAGATCATGAAGGGAATAGATCAGATAGAAGCAGGGAAATTGTTCCCACTGCCAGGTGAATCTAGAACTAGGGGGCATGGCCTCATAATAAAGGGGACTAGATTTACATTGAGTTGAGGAGGAAATTCTTCACACAAAATGTTGTGAATCTGTGGAATTCCCTGCCCAGTGAAACAGTTGAGGCTACCTCATTGAATGTTTTTAAGACAAAGATTGAACAGTAAAGGAATTAAGGGTTTTGGTGAGTGGGTGGGTAAGTGGAATTCAGTCCATGAAAAGATATTGAATGGTGGAGCAGGCTCGAGGGGCCAGATGGCCTACTCCTGCTCCGAGTTTTTATGTTCTAATAACATGGCAGCGTCGTAAAGAAAGAAAGCTCATAAGGAGATATGCAACCAAAAAATTGATCAAAGAGATAGGTTTTAAAGTAGGAGAAAGAGGAGAGGCAGAGAGGGTTAGGGAGGGAATTCGACAACTGGATTCTTCGACCCCTTTGGCAGCCAAGATTCTCCAGTCCCTCTGCAGTGAACAGAGATCTGACTCAGCATCAAATTCTCCATCCTCGGTGGCAGCAGCAGAAGGGCGTGAACGGCTGGAGAATTCCAGCCAATGGTTAATTTTCCTATCCCGCCCACCATGGGAATTGCAGCTGGCGGGAGACGGATAATGCAAAGATTCTTGGGGCGAGTGTGGCTGCAAAATCCCACTCTTCGGCGTTGCTTTTTTTTTTCACCGCTGGTGAATCTCGATGCCGATGTGATGTCAGGCAAGTCCCAAGTACTGTCCGATCATATCAAACAGCACATCGCTTAGTACCAGGCAAAGTACTGACCCTCCCCAACCAGCCCATCCTCGCATAAGTCAAAACATAGCCTCAGATTTTCCAACCATCCCATCATTCAGCAACCCCTGCCATAATCCCCATGACTTTACACAAGATTGGAAGATCCCAGATTGGAAAGTACCCACAGATATAGAATCCACAGAGTCCCTATAGTGCAATGGTCTTCTTACTTGAGAAAGGATATACTGGCACTGGATATACTGGAGGGTTTGAAGATGAGATTCACTAGGTTGATTCCGGAGTTGAAAGGGTTGGTTTATGAAGAGAGATTGAAGGGACTATACTCATTGGAATTCAGAAAAATGGGCGGGGGGGGGGGGGGGGGGCAATGAAAGCCATTTGGCCCATCGAGTCTGCACCGACCACAATCCCACCCAGGTCCTATTTACCCTGCTAAACCCCTGACACTCAGGTCAATTCAGCATGGCCAATCAATCTAACCCATAGATCTTTGGCCCCCCCGGAGGAAACCCACACAGACATGGGGAGAACGTGCAGACTCCATACAGACAGTGACCTGAGGGTAGAATTGAATCTGGGCCTCTGGTGTTGTGAGGAAAAATGTTAACCCCTGTGCTAGCGTTGCTATCCTGTGCCACAGTGCTGCCATAGACACACACACACACACACACACGCACGTGCGCACACGCACACACACACGCACACACGACAACATTCTCTTGTGATCTCAGGACAATTGGTAAGTTTGCAACTGAAGTAAATGGGTAGAAATAACAAGCTTTAAATAATTTAATGCTATTGGCGAAGTTCCTTCTTCTTGGAATGATTTGCTACGTTTGGCAGATAAGCATTGTTGGAACTAAAAGATTTATGAGATCAAGCAATGTGATTTAGAAAGGTATTTAAGAATCCTTTTTTTAAGTAACTGCTTGAAGTAGATGTACAAATTCTTGGATGTGTAGGTGATTATTTTTGCCCTTAAATATTCAGATAATGATTTATTCCATTGTGGATATTGGTTTTTACAAACTCACAATTCAAAATCACACATACTTTCCTCATTCTAGCAAATGTTACCTTATAGTCAGAGGAGGTATTTCATACTCATTAAGATCAGATATGAAGTTATGATTTGTTGAAAAAAATACCCAAAAATACTTTTGTAATAATGAACTTACAACTTAACTCAGCATTTTTAGGGGTGGCACAGCTTCTGCCTCATAGCATCAGGGATCTGGGTTCAACTTCCGGCTTGGGTCACTGTTTGTGAGTAGTTTGCACGTTCTCCTCATGTCTGCATGGGTTTTCCTCCGGGTGCTCCAGTTTCCTTGCACAGTCCTTTAAAACTGAGATGAGGTGGCACAGTGGTTAGCACTGCTGCCTCAGTGTACCCGAACAGGCGCGGGTCACTGTCTGTGTGGAGTTTGCGTGTTCTCCCTATGTCTGCGTGGGTTTTCTGCAGGTGCTCCAGTTTCTTCCCACAGCCCAAAGGTATGCAGGTTAGGTGGATTGACTATGGTACACTGTCTCTTAGTGTCAGGGAAACTGGCAGTGTAAATACATGGGATTATATGGATAGATATTATGTGGCCTGGATGAGATGTTCTATCAGGGAGTCGATGAAGATTCGATGGGCTGAATGGCCTCCTTCTGTACTGTAGTGGGGGGAAATGCCAGGATTAGCTGTGTAAGCACAGTATCAGAGAACCACATAGCTCAGAAGGCCACTCGGTCCATCATCCCTGTGCCAGCTCTTTGACAGACTGATTGATTTACTGTTGTCACATATATTGGGATGCAGTGAAAGGGATTGGCTGGAATTTTCTGGCCGTTTACAGTGGCGGTTCTGCTGGCAGCGCACCCCAGCCTGCAGGTTTCCCGCCATTGTGGGGTGAGATCAATGGGAATTCAAATTGATAGGGACAGGATCAGGGAATCTCACCACTAGCAAACAACACGTTACCTCCCGCCAACAGGAAACACATGGCTGGGAATCCGAAGAATCTTGTCTGTGATTACTTGTGAGCTATTCAGACATACCATTCATAGAGTACATAGGGGAGAAGGACAGGGTGCAGAATGTAGTGTTACAGTCAGAGCTAGGATGTAGAGAAAGATCAACTTAATGTTTGAATTGATTTATTGTTGTCATGTGTATTGGGATACGGTGAAAAGTATTATGTCTTGCACGCTACATTGGCAAAAGCATATCATTCATAGAATAAATAGGGGAGAAGGGAAGGAAAGAGTGGAAAATAGTGTTGCAGTCATAGCTAGGGTGTTGAAAAAGATCAACTTAGAGTGAGGTAGGTTCGTTCAAAAGTCTAACAGCAGCAGGGAAGAAGCTGTTCTTGTGTCGGGTTGGTACGTGACCTCCGACTTTTGTAACTTTTTCCAACGGGAGAAGATGGAAGAGGGAATGTCCAGATTCCGTGGGGTCCTTGATCCATACCAGTGCATCCCAATTCCCTGCTCTATCCCCATCACCTCTTTAAGTCATTTCCCTTTGAATACTTATCCAATGATGGGCAATAAATCTCCGATAGACGAAGAAGTTCTTGGTATTACATGATTCAATCCAATTAATTGTCTGCTTTCAGAAAGAAAGGCATTAATTGAAAAAGCTTTTAAAGAGTTATCCAACGTTAATTTGATCGTTATTGACAGATCTTTCTGGATGGAATCAGTCCCTGCAGAACCTGCCTTTATCAAAGCAAAACCATCCCGTAGATAGTTGAGTCTGATTTTAACTGACATTTTAAGTACATTACCATCGTAGACAATTAAAACAGGCACTGTTATATATTGTGATTCGTTCATTGAATGTAGACATCACTGGCAAGGTTCAATTTCACAGAATCATAGGATCTTTACAGCACGGGAGGAAGCCATTCGGCCCATTATATCTGTGCTGGCCCTCCAAACAAGCATCATGTATTGCTGCCATTCTCCTGCGATTTCTCTGCTCAGTGTTTATATTCAATTAATCACCTAATGCCTTCTAGAATGTCTCAATTGAACCTGCCTCTTCCAGGCAGCACAATCCAGACTTCTAGGGCTCGATACGTGAAGAAATCTTATTCTCACATCACATTTGCTTCTTTTGCAAATCCTTTTAAATCTGTGCCCTCTCGATCCTTTTCCGAGCAGGAACAATTTCTTCCTGTCTACTCTGGTCCAACTCCCTCATGATTTTGAACATCCCCATCAAACCTCCTCTCAGCCACTTTCTCTCCTGAGAGAACTGTCCCAACCCTCCAGCCTATCCCGAAAATTGAAGTTCCTCAAAAGCAGCCAGCATAATTCAGGACCCCACGCACCCTGGACATTCTCCCTTCCACCTTCTTCCATCGGGAAGAAGATACAAAAGTCTGAGGTCATGTACCAACCGACTCAAGAACAGCTTCTACCCTGCTGCTGTCAGACTTGTGAATGGATCTACCTTGCATTAAGTTAATTGTTCTTTACACCTTAGCTGTGACTATAACACTACATTCTGTATTCTCTCCTTTCCTTCTCTATGAATAGTATGCTTTGTATAGCGATCAAGAAACAATGCTTTTCACTGTACATCAATACATGTGACAATAGTAAATCAAATCAAATTCTTGTAAATATCTTCTGTTCTCTCTCCAATATGTTCACATCCTTCCTACAGCGTGGTGCCCAGAACAATGCACGTTGTTCAAGCCGAGGTCTAACTAGTGTTAGATAAGCTCAGTAAGTAGTTTCACAGCACCAGGTTAAAGTCCAACAGGTTTATTTGGAGTCACAAACCTTTGGAGCATCTGAAGGAGCAGTGCTTTGAAAATTCATGATCCCAAATAAACCTATTGGACTTTAACCCTGATGTTGTGAGACTTCTTACTGTGCCCATCCCAGCCTAACGCCAGCACCTCCACATCTTGGATAAGTTCAGCATAATCTTCTTGCTCTTTGTGGCTCAGTCACGTTGCTGGAGTCACACATAAGTCAGGCCAGGTAAGGATGGCGGATTTCCTTCCCCCACCAATGGGATTAGATACGCCTCTACAACAATCTGATAGTTTCATTATTGATACTAGCCTTTTATGAACCATTTTACATTCCCCTGACTGCCCTGGTGGGACTTGAACTGATGGTTAACATTAATCCATGGTTGAGGATGATGTGAACTGACACTGCAAAGCTTCATTCATCACGTGTTAGACAATCCTAGCTACCTGGGAGGGATTACCCAGGCAGCTATCCGATGATATTACAAGCTCTCGAACTTTATTGCCTGCTCAAGACTCCTGGGGAACCTTAATTTTTATGGAGTGTGGTGTTTATTTTGTTTTATTCTTGGCAGGGGGAGTTGGGGACGGGAAGGTGAGTTACTCAGTTGCTGGGTCTGTATTCTTTATGTGCTGACATTGTTTGTCACATCAGTAGTCACATACCACAAATACCACACAGGGAGCTTAACAGCGAATATGTCATAACCACCATGTTTTATTGAGACATTGTTTGTATTATTGATCTTTGACCTCTCCTTGCTCAGTCTGCATAGCTATCACGCATACCTTCCCTGGAAATCAACAAAGAATTTAAGATCAGGACGAGAGTGGTGGCACAGTGGTTGGCACTGCTGTCTCACAGCGCCAGGGTTCGACTTCCGACTTTGGGTCACTCTCTGTGTGGAGTTTGCACATTCTCCCCGTGCCTGCGTCCTCTGGGATCTCCGGTTTCCTCCCACAGTCCAAAGCTGGTTAGACGGATTGGCCGTGCTAAGTTCTCCCTCGGTGCACCCAAACAGCCGCGGAAATGTGGCGATTGGGGGATTTTCACAGTCATTTCACTGCACTGTTAATGTTAGCCTACTTGTGAATTCGAAAAATTAGAAAAATATATGATTGAGAAACTATCAGCCACGATTGAATGACAGAGCAGACTCAATTGGCCGAATGGCCTAATTCTGCTCCCATATCTTGTGATCATAGAAACATAGAAGATAGGAGCAAGAGGGGGCCATTCGGCCCTTTGAGTCTGTTCCATCACCATCATGGTTGATCATCCAACTCAATCACCTAATCCTGCTTTCTCCCCATAACCTTTGATCCCATTTTCTCCAAGTGCTATATCCAGCTGCCTCTTGGATACATTCAATGTTTTGGCATCAACTACTCCCTGTGGTAATGAATTCCTCAGACTCACCACTCTTTGGGTGAAGAAATGTCTCCTTATCTTCAATCTAAATGGTCTACCCCGAATCCTCAGACTGTGAACCCCTGGTTCTGGCCTCCCCCCACCATCGGGAACATCCTCCCTCCATCTCCCCCCCTCTCCCCCCCTCTCCCCCCCGCCTCCCCGTCTACTCCTGTTAAAATTTTATAAGTCTTTATGAAATCCCCCCCTCATCATCTGAACTTCAGCGAAAACAATCCTAACCTAGTCAACCTCTCCTCATACATCAGTCCGGCCATCCCCGGAATCAGTGTACTTCAGATGGTGAACTGTCCAATCACCTTAAAGCTTACTGACTCTAACCAGTGAAAGCGTTACCTGGGCAACAGCCAATGCTGCTGTTACTTTGGGCCCTTGTTTTCAAAGTTACAGCTGATCAAAAAAGAAAAGGTGTGCATTTATATAGCACCTTTTACAGCCACAGGGCGTCCCAAAGCATTTGACAATTAAACTAAGTGCTCTTAGCCACTATTTTAATATAGGCAATTAAATTGTAGTCAGCAAGTTCCCAGGAACAGCAATAATGGCCCAGATAATAATCTGCACCTTTAACCAATGTTGATTAAGGGATAAATTAAAACGAGACTCCAGGGACCGCACCCAATTCTTTTCTTCAAAACAGCACCCTGGAATGTCTGATCAACGACCAATGAGAAATAATAAAGCTGAATGCCTTCCTGACAGGGCGGCACTCCCTCAGTACTACAGTGTCCGCCTGAACATGTGTGTTCGCATCCTGGAGTGGGATTTGAACCCACGCCATGCTAACTCGGTCATGGAAGGTTACGTACAGGACCACAGCTGACACCAGCACAAGCAAGGTTTAAGTCAACGCAGAGCAGCCCAATTGCGAAAGCCTTTTTCCACATTCCTGGTTGTGTCAACAATGCAAAGTTACTGTTTAGTTTGAACAAGCCTTAGTTTTTTTTATCTACACGCTGATATTGGGTCAATTGACACTTAAAACCTGCCAGAAGGTGTGCTTAACGCAGCGTGTTTGTCTGGCAAATATTTGGACACTTGAGCTGGTGCAGTGAAATGTGCATCAGAATGGAAAAGAAGCCACTAAGGTTGATGTTAAAGCTTTGATTTGATTTATTATTGTCACATGTATTAACACACAGTGAAAAGTACTGTTTCTCGCGCACTGTGCAGACAAAGCATACCGTTCATAGAAAAGGAAATAAGAGAGAGCAGAGGGGGTAGAGAAAGATTGACTTAATGCAAAGTAGGTCTATTCAAAAGTCTGACAGCAGCAGGGAAGAAGCTGTTGGTTTGTATCTTTTTCCGGACAGAAGAAGATAGAAGAGAGAATGTGGGGTGCGTGGGATCCTTAATTATGCTGGCTGCTTTGCCGAGGCAGTGCTAAGCGTAGACAGAGTTAATGGATGGGAGGCTGGTTTGCATGATAGATTGGGCTACATTCACAACTTTTTGTAGTTCCTTGCGGTCTTGGGCAGAGCAGGAGCCCATACCAAGCTGTGATACAACCAGAAAGAATGCTTTCTATAGATCATCGCTGTAAATTAATATGATATTTGGTATGAATGAAAACAAAACTTGTAATGCGTTGTTTTATTTTGTCTTGTCAATTTCTTAAATTGGGGCGGCACAGTGGTTAGCGCTGCTGCCTCACAGCGCCAGGGACCCAGGTTCAAATCCCACCTCGGGTCACTGTCTGTGTGGAGTTTGCATGATCTCCCCATGTCAGCGTAGGTTTCCTCTGGCTGCTTCAGTTTCCTCCCACCGTCCAAAGATGTGCAGGTCAGATGGATTGGACATGCTAAATTAACCGTAAGGGTCCCGGGATGTGAAATGTTAGACGGATTAGCAGTGTAACCAAGCGGGAATAGGACTGGAGGGATTGTTGTCGGCAGAGACTCAATGGGCCGAATGGCCTCCTTCTGCACTGTAGAGTTTCTATGAATTTTTTTGTTTTTCTTGCCTGGAATTCATGCCGGGGGAGGTAGTGGAGACAGATATAATAGTGACTTTTAAGGGGCATCTTGACAAATACATGAATAGGATGGGAATAGAGGGATATGGTTCCTGGAAGGGTAGGGGACTTTTGTTCAGTCAGTCTTGGAAGACTGAAGGGCCTCTTCTTGTGCTGTAATTTTTTTTGCTCTTTGTATAGAGTCTCAACAGTGCAGAAGGAGGCCATTCGAGCCTGCATCAATGACAATCCCACTCAGAGCCTATCCTCATAATCCCACACATTTACCCTGCTGGTCCCCCTGACAGTAAGGAGCAATTTAGCATGGACAATCCACCTAAGCTGCACATCTTTGGACACTGAGAGGCAATTTAGCGTGGTCAAAGCACTAACCTGCACATCTTTGGACATGAAGGAGAATTTAGCATGGCCAATCCATCTAATCCACACATCTTTGGACACTGAGGGGCAACTTAGCATGGCCAATCCACCTATCTACACATCTTGGGACTGTGGGAAGAAACCAGGGGACCCAGAGGAAATCCATGGGGAGAACACACAGACTCAACACAAAGAGTGACCCAAGGCTGGAATTGAACCCGGGTCTTTGGCACTGTGAGGCAGCAGTGCTAACTGCTGTGCCGTCTGTAAAATAGAATGCGATTTAATCATAGTATTATCACATTAACATTGTACAACGTTAGACTCCAGGACCTTGGGGGATTCACGTTCCAGTTGAGGCATGTTTTAGATCCTCTCCAAGAAGTGATTCTATAACAAAAGCAGCAAATGCAGATTGATGATTGTACTGGTCAAGCAGTGGAAAGAGAACGAGAGAAAGAGGGACAGAATCAGTGATTCAGATCCATGAGTTTTCAGCACAGTTCCCTGGTGCAATAGAAAGAGCTTCACTTATACACTAGGGTTGGGCAATCAGGTTGACTTTTCGAACAATTATGTACCAACTGCGTGTAACTTGCAGTTGTGCAATCACCCTGCGGTTGGATAAAGATCTCAACGTTCTCACAATATACAAAACCACACATAGTCTGAACTGCTGAGCCCAGGTATGGGAGCAGACAAAATGCTATCAGCTGTCTCAGGGCTGAATTCCAAAAACATAAGAAATAGGAACAGGAAGGAGGTCATTCGGCCCCTTGAGCTTGCTGTAGCACTCATAGAGTTATAGAGGTTTAAAGCATGGAAACAGGCCCTTCGGCCCAACCTGTCCATGCCACCCAGTTTTTAACACTAGGCTAATCCCAATTGCCCGCATTTGGCCCATATTCCTCAATGCCCATTTTACCCATGTAACTGTCGAAATGCTTTTTAAAAGAGAAAATTGTACTTGCCTCTACTACTGCCTTGGGGAGTTTGTTCCAGACACTAACAACCCTCTGTCAATAAGATTAGCCTCAGTTTTTCACCCAATTCCCAAATCCCTCGAATCCAAGTGTTCAAAATCTCTCGATCTCAGTTGTGAGATTCAATGATTGAGGCGCCACTGCTCACTGGGACCTCACAACCGTCTGAGCGAAGAAAATTCTCATCTTGAACCAAAATGGCTGATCCCTTATCCTGCGTCTGTGACAACCCCAAGGTCGCTGGAGTCTCCATCCAGGGGAGACAACCTCTCAGCACTTTCCCTGTCAAACCCTTTAGACAATTCAGTGATATCACCTCCCCACTGCGTGTGGGCACACTTAACTTGATTTCTCCTCACGGGCCAACTCTCTCATCCCAGGAATCAATCCTGAATACTCTTGGTGTTGCCATGACACTAGGGCTGGCACATGGAGGCGCCCATGGAAACCAGTGCCCTCAACTTTTGCTGGAAGTTATGCCATCTCTTTTACATTTCCAGCCACCAATTGCAATAGGGGTTTAACCTGTGCCAGTGGGAAACTTTGAGCACTACAGTTGCAAATAATACGACTCTCGCCAACTTTTACAGACGCACCATAGAAAATATTTTTTCTGGTTATATCACAGCTTGGTGTGGCTCCTGCTCAGCCCAAGACATCAAGAAACTACAAAGAGTTGTGAATGAAGCCCAATCCATCACTCAAATCAGCCTCCCATTCATTGACACTCTCTACACTTCCCACTGCCTCGGCAAACAGCCAACATGATCAAGAATCCACGCACCCTGGACGTTCTTCCTTCCACTTTCTTCCATCGGGAAAAACGATACAAAAGTCTGAGGTCACGTACCAACCAAGGACAGTTTCTATCAGCTGCAATCAGACTTTTGAATGGACCTACCTTGCGTTAAGTTGACCTTTCTCTACAGCCGAGCTATGACTGTAATGCTACATTCTGCACACTGTTCTTTCCTTCTCTATAAATGGTATGTTTTGTCTGTTTAGCGTGTAAGAAACAATACATTTCACTGTATGCTAATACATGTGACAATAATAAATCAAATCAAATAGAATCCACAAGTACTCTCTGCCTTCAGCAGGCAAGCCAGTTCTGGATCCACAAGGCCAAGAATCTCTGAATGGCACAGAGAACATGTGAGCTTCCTTGTTCCTTGGCACAGATTCAGTCACATAATGTTGCTCGCTCCACCTTGGAGCCTATTCCCCGCTGGCAGACATGCCAAATTTCCTTAGCCTCCTGAGAAAGTAGTTGGCCTCTTGAGCATCCCTGATTTTTAATTGCCCCCTGGTGATTGTATTTTCAGCTGACATGACCCTCAGCTCTGAAATTCCCTCTTTAGGCCACTCGATCTATCTACTGCTGTCTCTTCTCCTTAGAACCCATCCCTTTGATCAGCCGCATACACTGAATAAGTCTGGGTGTCAGATTCTGTTTGCCTATCACTCCTCTGGAGTGTCCCGAGCCACTTTATTGCAGTAAAGGCACTGCTACATGAACGCAAGTTGCTGCTTTCTTTGGCCAGACCGGTGGGGATGACTAACCAGTAAAATAAATGATTACGTAATAAGCACCACCATGAAAACCTGTGATACATTACACTCAGGAAAAACAGATCTGAAGAACAAGTTACTCACACGGCGGGTGAGCGAGAGCTCTCATGAAATCACCTCACCCCTCTGTACACTTGACTGAACTTTAGCCAAGGGAAATGACTCCTAAAGGACCAAGATACACCTTACCGATGGTGAGGAGGTCACCGGGGGAGGGAGAAGCTGTTCGAGGGTGGATTGGGTTGACTGGTGTTGGAAGGGATGATGCATCAAAGTGTCTGATGAGTTGCCTCGTTTGAATATTTTGCTGTTGGCTGGGGAACTTAAAAAAAAAGCTCTTTGTTGACCATACAAATCATAGAAATTCTACAGTGCAGAAGGAGGCCATTTGGCCCATCGAGTCTGCCCCCACCACTCTCCCATCCAGGCCCTAACCCCCATAACTCCGCTAATCCCTCTCACCTACAAATCCCGGGATACTAAGGGTCAATTTAGCATGGCCAATTATTCTAACCCGCACGTCTTTGGACCGTGGGAGGAAACCAGAACACCCGGAGGAAACCTATGGATACTCAGGGGAGAATTTGCAGACTCTACACAGGCAGTGACCCGAGGCCAGAATTGAACCCGGGACCCTGGAGCTGTGTGAACCAGCGTGCCACTGTGCTGCCGTAACAAGGGTGATTTTCCAATCCTTGCCCAAGTGCCCCATTTAAAGTAAAGTTTATTTATTAATCACAAGTAAGGCTTACATTAACACTGCAATGAAGTTGCTGTGAAATTCCCCTAGTCGCCATAGTCCAATACCTATTTGAGCTGTAGAATCGTAGAACCCTACAGTGCAGAAAGAGGCCTTTCAGCCCATCAAATCTGCACCAACCACAATCCCACCCAGGTCCTACCCCCATATCCTTACACATTTACCTGTTAATCCCTCTAACCTATGCATCTTATGATACTGAGGGGCAATTTTAGCTTGTCCAAACAGCCTAATCCACACATCTTTGGATTGTGGGAGGAAACCCACGCAGACACGAGGAGAATGTGCCAAGTCTGCACAGACAGGATCAATGCACCTAACCAGCACGCCTTTCAGAATGTAGGAGGAAACCCACGCTGACACGGTGAGAAGGTACAAGGCCCCACACAGACAGTGACCCGAGCCGGGAATCGAACCCGGCTCCCTGTCGCTGTGAAGCAGCAGTGCTAACCCACTGCGCTACCGTGCAGATGCTGGGCTGGTCTGTCCTTAAAAATAAGAAGGTACCATTGATATCCGAAATCACTTCAAAGTGGCCTGAATCAGCTCAGCTATCACCGTCATCAACGGACAATTTCGCTATGTAAACAGGAAATTAGGCATTTAGCAGCTGCACAAATCAAAGTCAGCGGTTGCTGCTGAATTAGAGACTACACTCGCAAGAGGTGAAGCCTAAAAAGAATTTGATGAACCGCCAGGGTAACTCAATTATGGGGCTGGGCTTTGGCTTGTTGAAGTTATTAACATTACAGTCGATATTCCGCACTGGACCATTTAAAACCTCGTAATGACATGATTATATTTTCCTCTTTCCCTTCAGGCTGGAGCAAAATAAACCCAAAGCGCGTGGGAATGGAGACTGAAGACCACGGCGAAAACTCCAGCGCGGGGCCAAAGCAAATGTTGTTCCTTAGCCGTTCTGCTATCAAAGAAATCTCCATGTTTCCTTAGCTTTATGAGCCCAGTGAATCCACACAGTTTCTGTTCAATGACTGTCTGTGGATCCCTTCCCCTTATCGTCCACCCCCCTCAGACTCCCATCGTGGATTTTTTTTTGACAGCCGCTCCTTTCTTGATGCCATTTTAGTACGACAGGCCTCGTTCCCAGGCTCCGGCACGGGTCTTGGCAGTGTTTAGAATTCCAAACCCCTGAAGTCATTTCAGGCTGGGCAGTGAAGTTACAAACTGGTCCCAACCTTGTTCTGATAACTGGATTGACAGGAGTTACCGAGAGAGAGAGAGAGAGAGAGAGAGAGAGAGTCATTGTATTTCCTCCCAAATCTGGGAATAGCATGTGTTTTCTCATTTTGAGTATTAGTGTCAAGAGTAGGCTTACATTCAAACTGCAATGGAGTTGCTGTGAAAATCCCCCAGTCGCCACACTCTGGTGCCTGTTCGGGTACACAGAGGGAGAATTTAGCACAGCCAATCCACCCTAACCTGCACGTCTTTCAGACTGCGGGAGGAAACCCACGCAGACACGGGGAGAGAGTGCACACAGACAGTGACCCGAGCTGGGAATCGAATCCAGGTCTCTGGCGCTGTGAGGTAGCAGTGCTAACACACTGTGCTGTCGTGCCATCCCATAATTTAGTACGGCCAAACCACCTAACCAGCACATCTTTCGGACTGTGGGAGGAAACCAGAGCACCTGGGACTACACTCCCTGGAATTCAGAAGAATGATGGGAGATCTTATCAAAATAAATAAGATTATGAAGCGAATAAATAAGATAAAAGTTGTTTCCACTGGCAGGTGAAACTAGAAGTAGGGGGCATGGCCTCAAAATAAGGGGGAGCAGATTTAGGACTGAGTTGAGGAGGAACTTCTTCACACAAAGGGTTGTGAATCTGTGGAATTCCCTGCCCAATGAAGCAGTTAAGGCTCCCTCATTGAATGTTTTTAAGGCAGGATCGATAGATTTTTGAACAGTAAAGGAATTAAGGGTTAGGGTGAGCGGGCAGGTAAGCGGAGCTGAGTCCACGAAAAGATCAGCCATGATCTTACTGAATGATGGAGCAGGCTCGAGGGGCCAAATAGCCCACTCCTGCTCCTTATGTTCATCCCGAGGAAACCCATACAGGCATGGGGAGAATGTGCAGACTCCACCCAGACAATGACCCAAACCAGTAATCAAATCCGAGTCCCTGGTGCTGTGAGGCACCCATGCTAACCACTGTGCTACTCCATAAATATCACATCCTCCCATGTGGGGAATTGAACCCCATTCTCTTCTTGACAGGCGGGAATACTGACCGCTGTACCACAGAGCAACTGATGCAGCGAGACAAAAGAATGCTTGGCCTGAAAAGAGATCCTCCGCCACCACAGCACGGAACTATTTTGTTGAAAAAAAACCACAGTTTATCAAAGACCTTCCTTCACATAGGAAAGGTCACTGGCGTAAAAATTCATTCCTCACCTCCCGATTAACTTCTCATTGTTCAGCCTCTTGTTTTGGGTTTGATATGCACAATGTCAGGACTATTTATCTCCTGCTGTGTTTGGGCGGTGGAGGGGCTGGGATGGGGGTGGAGGGGGGAAGGGGAAAGTTGGGGGGGGGGGGGGTTGTTGGAAGGGGAAGAGGGAGACGTATTGCTATTTTTTTTAACACAGAAGTGATCCCTTGGCAGCCGGAGTGGGGATGAGAGTGAGATCGCAAATCGGTATCTGGCTATCGGGCTAGGACTTACTCCCATAGATCATAGCTTCTTCCCCGTTGCTGTCAAACTTTTGAATGGACTTACTTTTCATTAAATTGATCTCTTTCTACACTCTAGCTATGACTATAACATTACATTCTGCACCTTCTTTCCTTTTCTATGTCTGTATAGCGCGCAAGAAACAATGTTTTTCACTGTGCACTGATACACGTGAGAATCAAATCAAGTCAAAAAGTTAAAGTTTATTTATTAGTCACAAGTGAGGCTTACATTAACACTGCAATGAAGTTACTGTGAAATTCTCTTAGTCACCATGCAATGGAGCCTGTTCGGGTACACTAAGGGAGAATTTAGCATGGCCAATTCACCTAACCAGTGCGTCTTTCAGTCTGTGGGAGGAAACCCACACAGATACAGGGAGAACATGCAAACTCCATACAGACGGTGACTCAAACCAGGAATCTGAAGCTGGATCCTTGGCGCTGTGAGGCAGCAGTGCTAACCTCTGTGCCACCGTGCCACCAAACAGTATGTTTTGTCTGTATAGCACTTTTCACTGTATACTAATGCATGAGACAATAATAAATTGAATCACCCGATGTTTCTATTGATGAATAACACCAAGTGTTACAGAGCAAGAACAACACCATAGCACGTCTTCCAACATTTGTGCCAGAATTGAACACGGGTCCCTGGTACTGTGAGGCGCCACCGTGCCCCCTATAAACACTGTAACTCCTGCGACTGATCGGAAAGCTATTACGAATGTGCAAGGATGCCTTTCTGGCCTGTGGTTAGAGTTTGGACCTATCAAAGGCTGTGCAGTCTCACTCTGCAACGAAAACATTTCCCATGGGAATTCCTGTACTAAAATTCCACCAAATTGCATTACGATAGGAATTCCAATATAATTTTCCAGCAGCAATACATCTCCGTGATGGGATCACAACTTTTACGGATGCACCATAGAAAGCATTCCTTCTGGATGTATCACAGCTTGGTATGGGCTCCTGCTCAGCCCAAGACAGCAAGAAATACAAAAGGCTATGAATGTAGCCCAATCCATCATGCAAACCAGCCTCCCATCCATTGACTCTGTCTACATTTCCCTCTGCCTCGGCAAAGCAGCCAGCATAATTAAAGACCCCCACGTACCATGGACATTCTCTCTTCCACCTTCTTCCATTGGGAAAAAATACAAAAGTCTGAGGTCATGTACCAACTGACTCAAGAACAGCTTCTTCCCTGCTGCTGTCAGACTTTTGAATGGACCTACCTCACATTAAGTTGATCTTTCTGTACACCTTAGCTACGACTGGCATTTTGAGAACCACATTAGATAATTATTCCTTTTCTTCAATATTTGAGTTAGAATACTTGGATTGTTACCAAAAGGTGTCCTTAAACTAAAGATTACAATTAATTCTCCACATTGAAGATTGAGAATTTTGTTTACTGAAATGCCTGGATTATATTTTTTTGTATCTTCATCATTTTACTGAATCATCAGAAGCATATTTTAGAGAGGGAACAGTTGTTTAATAAAAGGTGGATCAAATATAGTTAAGGACAGCACAGAACTAAGAATGGGCAATATGAACTTTATTATTAGTCTCTGTTAAGCCAACTTATCTGCTTTAAAACTGCCAGCTGATACTCTGACTCTGCAACTGAGCATGTGCGCTTTGGAGGATGGAACAGATGCTCAGAATATTTTCTAAATGGTAAGAAGTTAGGAAGTGTAGAGGGACCTGGGTGTCTTTGTCCATAAGTCACTAAGCTCATGTGCACATGCAGCAAACGATTAGGAAGGCTAATAGGATGTTGGCATTTATCAAAAGAGGGTTTGAGTAATGAAGTCTTGCTTCAATTGTATAGAAGCTTGGTTAGATCACACCTGGTATACTGCGGGCAGTTTTGGTCCCCTTATCTCAAAAAGGATGGCTTCCTTCTGCCCTGTAGGATCCTGAGATCCTATGATTCTATAATCATGGACCGATATTGGGATGGGCACACTGACAGAGCAATGTTTAGCATTGTTGCCTCACAGTGCCAGGGACCCAGGTTCAATTCTAGCCTTGGGTCACTGTCTATGTGGAGTTTGCACCTTCTCCTGTGTTTCTGCTTGCGTTTCCGCCGAGTGCTCCAGTTTCATCCCACTGTCTTAAGATGTGCAGGTTAGGTGGATTTGTCACACTAAATTATCCCTCAATTTCCCAGGATGTGTGGGTTTGGGGCATTAACGGGGTAAATAAGTGGGGAAAAAGCAAAACACTGCAGATGCTGGAATCTGAAACAAAAACAGAAAATGCTGAAAAATCTCAGCAGGTCTGGCAGCATCTGTAGGGAGAGATTAGAGTCAATGTTTTGACTCTTTGTCAGATTTGAAAAGTTGATTTTCGCCAGATATGCAATCTCAGATCTGCTGAGATTTTCTGGCATTTTCTATTTTTGCTAAATACATGGGGTTTACGGATAGGGCCTGGGTAAGTTGTTTTGTTGGAGAAACCTGATGGGCCCAATGGTCTCCTTCTGCACTGGAGGGATTATTCTCATTAAGAAAGCCCCACCAATGCCTCGAGTTTCTCAGAAGACTAAGAAAATTTGGCATGTCAGCTACGACTCTCACCAACTTTTACAGGTGGAAAACATTCTTTCTAGTTGTATCACAGTTTGGTCTGGGCTCCTGCTCTGCCCAAGACTGCAAGAAACTACAGAAGGTCATGAATGTAGCCCAATCCATCACACAAACCAGTCTCCCATCCATTGACTCTGTCTACACTTCTCGCTGCCTAGGCAAAGCAGCCAGGATCCCACATACAATAGCCATTCTCTCTTCCATCTTCTTCTGTCAGGAAAAGGATGTAAAAGTCATGTACTCAAGAACAGCTTCTTCCCTGCTGCCATCAGACTTTTGAATGGACCTACCTTGCACTAAGTTGATCTTTCTCTACACCCCTAGCTATGAGCGTAACACTACATTCTGCACTCCCTCCTTTCCTCCTCTATGAATGCATGCTCTGTCCGTATAGCGTGCAAGAAACAACACTTTTCACTCTATGCTGATACATGTGACAATAATAAATCAAATTATATCAACCTATGATGAGTGAATAAGGTCGTGGCGACACGGCGGTGGGGGGATGCTCTTTTGGTTTGCGAGTGAAATGAGGATTTAGTTCATTTCTAGAGCGAGGCCTGTGAAATAGTGTCAAGTCCAAATAATGTCACTGACACTAAGACTATTTCTGATGGGAGCATCAGGACGACAGACAAAGACTGCCTCTCCCCTCCCACCAGGATGCACATTGTGCAGGTGAGGTCAGGTATGGCCGGTCCATAATTACAGCCACGGGAACACGAATGACACACAATAAATAACGCTGGAAAGGATGTGAACATCCTGACCAGACAGATGTGGGCTGACAGCAAGGGTGGGGGAGAGAAGCATGTCACTAAAGCATCACAGGAAGTGAATGATCAGTGACAAAGCGGGATATTAACTGCCAGCCTGTGTAATGATTTGCTCTGACTATTAGCCCATGGCCACTACATTTCCTGTGGTTTAATTGTGGAGGGGTGGGGTGTGGCTATGATAAGCGGCCTGGGATTTCAACAGGGCGGCTACAAGTGTCATCCAAATTAGCCAGAGAGGGAAGAGAGAGAAAAAAAAACGTCTAACAAGACGTCTGAAGCAAGACTGCCGTGGGAATAAACACTCTGCTTCCCCCCCACAGTTAAACATTTTCATATCGCAGGTTCCCAGACATCAAACCATTCCACAGGCTGGAGAAGGGAAAAAAGGGCCCAGAATACATGAATTATAGTCTGTCACCGAAGCCCGGTATTGGTTTGTTAATGATAACCAGGACTCTGCGTATCTGACTATCCGACCTTCTGGAAAATGTACAGCCAGGCTGTAAAAGTTGCAGGGCTTTACGATCCAACTCTTAACAATAATAATGTTAAACTCAGGAGGAAAAGGGGTAACTAACTCTAAATTTGGTCATATTCGCAACATCGCAGTATCTCATTCATCAAGCTGAGAAAAGGGGGGGGGAATAAAAATATTGGGGAGGTTGTTTGGAGGGGGGGGTTAGTGTGAGGTTTGCTGGTAGGAGTGATGGAATGTTTAACTTGTAACGTTATCAAAAATAAGATAACTTGCACACATGATGCCCAGGGGATGATGTAATAATTCCTTGCGTCGTGCAGTTGGAAATACTTAGCTTTCCCGCGCCGATGTGAACCTGTTACTTGCACGATGTTTTTTCATAGACACCGGCTGGAGTCGTCCATTTGGCCCCTCGGGTTTTGCTTGATCTCCGTCCACTTCACCCTCCTGCCCTGTCTCCATATTTCTCATTCTCTCACAGCCTAAATATTGAGCAAAGAACAGAGAGAGGTACAGCAGTGGAACAGGCCCTTTGGCTTATCTGCGCCAACACATGACACCTTTCTAAACTTTTTCAGACTTTTTGCCTCCATATCCCTCTGGGGGATTGGCCATGCTTTAGTGTCCAAAAGTGTGTAGGTTAGATGAATTAGCCATGCTAAATTGTCCCTTACTGTTCAAAGATGTGTAGGTTAGGTGGATTGGCAATGTTAAACTGTCCCTTAGTGTCCAAAGACGTGTAGGAAAGGTGGATTGGCCAGGCCAAATTGCCCCTTAGTATCCAACGATGTGCAGGTTAGGTGGATTGGCCATGCTAAATTGCCCCTTAATGTCCAAAGATGTGTAGATTAGGTGGATTAACCATGCTAAATTGTCCCTTAGTGTGCAAAGATGTGCAGGTTAGGTGGATTGGGCATGTTAAATTGCCCTTCAGTATCCAAACATGTGTCTGTTAGATGGATTGGCCATGCTAAATTGCTCCTTAGTGTTCAAAAATATATACATTAGTTGGATTAACAGGCTAAATTGCCCCTCAGTGTCCAAAGGTTAGGTGGATTGGCAGTGCTAAATGTGCAGCGTTACAGGGACAGGACAGAAAGGGGACCTGAGTGGGATGCTCTTTCTAGGAGTTGGTGTAGACACAATGGACTGAATGGCCTCTTTCTGCCCAGTAGGAATTCTATTCCAGGTGTGATCTTATCGAAGGCTTTATACAATTCTGGTTAAACGTCTGTTCCCTTATAGTGCAACCCTCAGGCATCAAAGTGTGGTGACTAAGGGATTTTCACTGTAACTTCATTGCAGTGTTCATATAGATCTACTTGTGACACTAATAAATAAACTTAAACCTAACTTTAAACTCTTGTGAGAAAGGTTTCCATATCACTTGGCTTCCTTTACTATACCTGTATGCAATGATTTAAAAACAGCTTCTTCCTTGCTCCCATCAGACTTTTGAATGGACCTAGCCTGCATTAAGTTGACCTTTCTCTACATCCTAGCTATGACTGTAACACTACATTCTGCACTCTCTCCTTTCCTTCTCTGTGAACAATATATTTTATCTGTATAGCTCACACGAAACAGTAGTTTTCATTGCATGCTAATACATGTGACAATAATAAATCAAACCTAATCAAAATCAAAATATTAACTTTCTGTGCACAAGGGCCCCCTGTAATTTAGAGCAGCACAGTGGCACGGTGATTAGCACTGCTACCTCATATCTCCAGGCACCCGGGTTCAATTCCAGCCTCAGGTCACTGTCTGTGCACATTCTCCCTGTGTCTGCGTGGGTTTCCTCCAGATGTTGTGGTTTCCTTCCAAAGTCTGACAATCCTGTGGATCATGCTAAAATGATTCTTAGTGTCAGGGGGATTAGCAGGGTAAATATGTGGGGTTACAGGAATAGAGGCTCGGTGGGATTGTGGTCAGCGCCGACTCAATGGGCCGAATGGCCTCCTTCTGCGCTGCATGGATTCGATGATTAACAATCTTTGTCAGAGTCTCACTCTTTTAAAAGCACTCAGGTTTTGTATTATCCTTACTAAAGTGGATAACCTCGCTCTTCTGTTATCAGCCCAGCAGGATTAGTGATTGAATGCTAATGGGTGCTGGAAATCTGGTAAAGGAGTGTCCAGCTAGGCACCTAATGAATCACAGTCTGAACTGTCACCAAGCTTCACTCGCTGTATGGCACCTTGTTACACTGAGGGCTGAGTGCTTTAAGATGCCTTTTTTGATCAGTAATTTGCTGACAGTGACTCCTGTTCCAATAAAAATGTAACCTTTTCACCCATAATTTGAACTTGAGGAGATGGAGAAGGGGGGCGGGTGGGGGGGAGAAATGTTTTACTTCTCTGGGCCAGCAGCCAAATGCATTTAAACCATAAAGCAAAGGGCCCTCAAGAAGCAGTGAAACAGTTAATACGTCCCACACGGTGGCCCAGTGGTTAGCACTACTGCCTGACAGTGTCAGGGACCCGGGTTCAATTCCAGCCTCGGGTGACTGTCTGCGTGGAGCTTGCACTTTCTCCCTGTGTCTGTGTGGGTTTCCTCCGGGTGCTCTGGTTTGCTCTCACAACGATATGCAGGTTAGGTGGATTGGCCACGGTAAATTGCCCCTTAGTGTCCAAAGATGTGTGGATTAGATAGATTGGCCATGCTAAATTGTCTCTTAGTGTCTAAAGATGTGCATGTTAGGAGGATTGGCCATGCTAAATTGCCCCTTAGTGTCCAAAGATGTGCGGGTTAGGTGGATTGGCCTTGTTAAATTGCTCCTTAGTGCCCAAAGATGTGCAGGTTAGGTGGATTGGCCATGCTAAATTGCCCTTTAGTGTCCAAGATGTGCGGGTTAGGTGTATCGGCCTTGCCAAATTGCCCCTTAGTGTCCAAAGATGTGCAGGTTAGGTGGATTGGCCATGATAAATTGCTCCTTAGTATCAGGGGGATTCATAAGGTAAATACATGGAGTGACAGGGATGGGGCGTGAGTGGGATTGATGGACCAAATTGCCTCTTTCTGCAATGTAAGGATTCTGATTCTACATCACTCTGATAAGCACAGGGCAGCTTGTTTGTTCGACTTCCTTGTGGCACAATAGCCCTTGCGGGAGGCCATTCAGCCCGTTGAAGGCTACTGTGCCATTCAATTAGACGATGGTAATTCTGCATGAAAATATCCTTTTCCTGTGATTGTTCCTTATCTCTCCTTTGGGCCACAGGCGGAACTGAACTGGAATACTTTTCCTGACTCGGAAAAATCCCCCAAACACTTGCTCCTTTAACCCACGTCACTCTTTGATAAGAACGCGTTAGGAGGGAGATTACTCAAGGGCAGAGTTCTTGTATCAGATCTATTCAATGCATTTCAAATTCAACTCTCAATGCATTTTCTCATAAAAGTTTTGAAGTTTATTTGTCACAAGTAAGCTAACATTAACACTGCAAAGAAGTTGCTGTGAAAATCCCCTAGTCGTCATACTCTGCTGCCAGTTGGGATACACCGAGGGGGAATTTAGCATGGTCAATGCACCTAACCAGCATGTCTTTCAGACTGTGGGAGGAAACCCACGCAGACATGGGGAGAATGTGCGGACTCCACACAGACAGTAACCCAAGCTGGGAATCGAACTCGGGACCCCGGTGCTGTGAGGCAGCAGTGCTAACCACTGTGCTACCGTGCTACCTCGAGGTATTGACCCCATTCAAAAATAAATGACAACCCTTTGCAGCCTACAAATCTTAATCTAGAATTGTTTGTTGAGGAAGGTGCTAAGCTCCCTTACCCAGACCTGTGCACTCTCTCTCACATTTCAATAGACACGACACATCATATATCAAATAATTGCTTCCTTGTTAATGGTGTATTGAGAGGCTGTTGCTGTCTAAACTTGACTGTTTTCAATCTTTATGCAATGGCTAAAATCTAACTGAACCGATTACCCAAGAGCCATCGCCTTGAAGGCTTGAAGGTTAGGATTGTGTTCGCTGGAGCTCAGACAGATGAGAGGGAGATCTCACAGAGACATATAAAATTCTAACAGGACGAGACAGGGTAGATGCAGGAAGGATGTTCCCGATGCTGGAGGGAGTCCGGAACCAGGGATCACAGTTTGAGGATTCCGGGTAGATTATTTAGGACAGAGATGAGAAGACATTTCCTCATCCAAAGAGTGGTGAGTCTGTGGAATTCATTACCACAGGAAGTAGTTGATGCCAAAACATTGAATGTATTCATGAAGCAGCTGGATATAGGATTTGGGGCAAATGGGATGAAAGGTTACGGGGAGAAAGCAGGATTAGGCTATTGACTTGGATGATCAACCATGATCATAATGAATGGTAGAGCAGACTCGACGGGCTGAATGGCCCCCTCCTGCTCCTATTTTCTATGTTTCTATGTTTCCGTCACACTTTTTCTCTCCACGTTTCCGACCATACACCATCAGAAAGCAAAAGTGCCTCATCAGTCCCTATGTGCTGCCTCATCACAGATTGTAGAACACGCAATGAAGCCGTTCAGCCTGTTGTTGGTTATGGTGGCTCTTTAAAACAGCTATCCAATGTTTCTTTATTCATTTACACGTTGTGGGCATTGCTGGCAGGCCTGCATTTATTGCCCATCCCTACTTGCCCTCGGAGGGCAGTTGAGAGTCAACTGCATTGCTGTGGCTCTGGAGTCACATGTAGGCCAGACCAGGTAAGGACGGCAGATTTCCTTCCCTAAAAGCACGTTAATGAGTCAGATGCGATTTTTCCGACAAGGTTTCATGGTCATCAGTAGATTCTTAATTCCAGATATTTTTAATGAATTCAAATTTCACCATCCACAGTGGCGGGATTTGAACCCGGGTCTCCTGATGATGGGTCCCTGGGTTGCTAATCCAATGACTGTAACCGATACATCACTGCCTCCTCTATTGCCCCTGTAGTTTCCCTCCCTTCCCCCAATTCTGCAAATGTGTCCCTGTCAAGCATTTATCTGATTTTCATTTGGAAGTTCCCATACAATCTGCTCTCACCACACTTCCAGGACTGCATTCCAGCTCACAACCCTCGACACATTAACCCTGTGCTGCCCTCGTTCATTTATCAATTAATCGCCTTCAGTCCGTGATCTTCTAGTTGCCGATGCTTCTGCCACTGGGAACATTTTCTCCTTATTTACTTTACAAAAACCATTCATAACTCTGAACATCTCCATCAAGCCAATCCTTGACCTTTTCTGCTCCAAGGAGAATGATCCAAGCTTTGATTTGATTTGAATTATTATTGTCACATGTATAGAGTGAAAAGTATTGCTTCTCACGGGCTATACAGACAAAGCATGCCATACATAGAGAAGGAAAGGAGAGAGTGTGCAGAATGTAGTGTTAGAGCCATACCTAGGGTGTAGAGAAAGGTCAACTTAATGCGAGGTAGGTCCATTCAAAAGTCTGGTGGCAGCAGGGAAGAAGTTGTTCTTGAATCAGTTGGTATGTGACCTCAGGCTTTTGTATCTTTATCCCAATGTAAGAAGGCAAAAGAGAGAATGTCTGGGTTGTGTGGGGTCCTTGATGATGCTGGCTGCTTTTCTGAGGCAATGGGAAGTATAGACAGAGTCAATGAATGGGAGGCTGGTTAGAGTGATGGATTGGGCTTCATTCATAAGAACATAAGAAATAGGAGCAGGAGTTGGCCATCTAGCCCTTCGAGCCTGCCCCGTCATTCAATAAGATCATGGCTGATCTGAAGTAGATCAGTTCCACTTTCCTGCTTTCTCCCCATAACCCTTAATTCCTTTGTCTATCAGAAATCTATCCATCCGTGACTTTAATATATTCAGTGAGGTAGCCTCCACCACTTCAATGGGCAGAGAATTCCAGAGATTCACTACCCTTTGAGTGAAGAAGTTCCTCCTCAACTCGATCTAAACTGTCTCCCCCCCCCCTCTTATTTTGAGGCTGTGCCCTCTAGTTCTGCTATCCTTTCTAAGCGGGAAAAATCTCTCTAGCTCTACCCTATCCATCCCCTTCATTATCTTGTATGTCTCTATAAGATCCCCCTTCAGCCTTTTGCCTTTCTTGTGATTTTGGGCAGAACAGGAGCCATACCAAGCTGTGATACAACCAGAAAAAATGTTTTCTGTGATACAAATTGGTGAGAATTGTACTGGGCTTGCCAAATTTCCTTAGTCTTCTGAGAAAGTAGAAGTGTTGTGGGCTTTCTTAACTATAGTGTCGGCATGGGGAGAATCACAACAGGTTGTTGATGACCTGGATTCCTGAGAACTTCCCCAGTCTCCCCACGTGACTGAAGTCCTTCAGCCCTTCTAAGGTGGGTTAAACAAAGAGTGTCTGAATAGAAGGAACACTTTAAGAATGTATAATATTCTGCTTAACTCTGTCTCTGAAATGGCTGTTCAGATTAGACTGGTCACCCTAGCTGTGTCGCTGATGTAGACAAAGAACAAAGAACAAAACAGCACGGGAAACAGGCCCTTCGGCCCAACGAGCCTGCGCCGCCACCCTGATGTTCCCACCTCTACCCGTGATCCCTGTCTATGTTTATAGATCTATGGATTAAAAACCAAATTTGAGACAATTTAGGGAGAATTTATTTTGCTGATTAGCCTAAGAGCACATTTTTGGGATGCAGGAGGAAACCGGAGCACCCGGAGAAAAACCCACGCAAGCAGGGGAGAATGCGCAAATTCCCACAGACACAGGCCCAAATCCATGTATCTGCACAGCACAGCGATAGTCACTGAGCTGTCGTGTTGCCCATCAAATGGTCCAGGTCAAGCGCACGCGATATACATCATCCTGTCCAATGAGTGGGATGTGTGAATTAATCTGAAACTGCACAGTTTTGCTTCACTTTGGCCATTGAGTTTGTTTTAACACTTATCCCCTTACGACCCATCATCACTTCCTCAGATGTATATTACTTCACATTATACCCACACTCACAGCTTCTGAAATAGGGACCATTCCAACCAGCATCAATAAAGTAAAAAGCCTCCCACACAAAGCTCTTTCTGAAATGTTTTTACACCCCCCCCCCCCACCACCACCCGGCCCCTTTTTCAGTAGCTTAATCATCCCATTAGCGAGTGAGAATAGTAATTAAAAGCTTCAGCCGAGCCCTCGATTCAATCATTTCCCAATCTCGAAAGATTTTGCGGGCGCTGCTACTTGACTGGCAGACTCGAGTCTGCGTTCCGAAACTAAGAACAATCTCAAGTGACCGTTTAAATAAAGAAACCGCTTCTCTGACTAGCAGCCTCGCATTTATTTTCTTAAGAATGCACTTGAGTAGAGACTACTGCTTATAACACTCCATATACAACACAGCCTCTTCATGAATAACTAGATAAACATACGCAACAGGACCGATCCTGGCTCTCAGTAACCCTTTCTAGGCTGGAGGTACTGTAACCAAAATCTTGCACAAGTTCCAGGTTTGTTCACCTTGCAGTTGAGGTTTCGTGTTTCAGATTTATTTACCCTTCCAAATTCTATCTCGTATCTTCTGCTACGTATGGGTTTCCTCTGGGTGCTCCAGTTTCCTCTCACAGTCTAAAAGACATGCTGGTTAGGTGCATTGGCCATGCTAAGTTCTCCCTCAATGCATCCGAACAGGTGCCAGAGTGTGGCAACCAGGGGATTTTCATAGTAACTTCATTGCAGTGTTAATGTCAGCCTACTGATGACACTAATGAATAAACTTTAAACTTACAAAGGTGGTTAGGATTTGGATTGCACTGCCTGAGAGGTTGGTGGAGGGAGATTCAATCATAGAAATGTAGAAATTAGAAGCAAGAGGAGGCCATTCAGCCCTTTAAGCCTGCTTCACCATTCATTTTGATCATAGATGATCATCAAATTCAATATCCCCCTTCCTCCCAAGGGGGATGTCAGGAAGGCAGATATCCTGATTCCCCCTTCCTCCCATATCCCTTGATCCTTTTAGTCCCAAGAGCCATATCTACTTTCTTTTTGAAGTCACACAATGTTTTATCCTCAACTACTCTCTGTGGGAGTGAAATTCCAACACATTCACCACCCTCTGGGTGAAGAAATTTCTCCTCACCTCAGTTCTATGGCTTTCAAAAGGGAATCTCCCTCACTGTACCTGAACAGGTATTGGAGTGTGGCAATAGTAACTTCACTTCAGTGTTAATGTACAGTAAGAAGTTACAGCTTAAAGTCCAACAGGTTTATTTGGAATCACGGGCTTTCAAAGCACTGTGGAATAAGAACATAAGAAATAGGAGCAGGAGTAGGCCATCCAGCTCCTCGAGCCTGCCCCGTCATTCAATAAGATCATGGCTGATCTGAAGTGGATCAGTTCCACTTTCCCGCTTTCTCCCCATAATCTTTAATTCCCTTGTCTATCAGAAACCAATCTACCCAACTTAAATATATTTGATGAGGTAGCCTCCATCACTTCAATGGGTAGAGAATTCCAGAGATTCACCATCCTTTGAGTGAAGAAGTTCCTCCTCAACTCCATTCTGAACAGCTCCCCCCTCTCCTTATCTTGAGGCTGTGCCCTCTAGTACTGTTTTCCTTTCTTACCAGAAAGGATTTCGCTACCTCTACCCTATCTAGCCCCTTCATTATCTTGTAAGTCTCTATAAGATCCCCAGTTGTGAGACTTCCCATCCCGCAATTCCACAACAGTGTTACTGTAAGCTTACTTGTGACACTAATAAATAAACTTAAACTATTGCAATATTACGTTGGGTGCTCCTCCTTCAGCCTGTCTCACAGCATCAGCATCTCTCACAACAATGGCATTGCTGCAACTGCCTCAGTACTCAATGCTGACAACTGCCAATCCTCAGATGCAAATTTACAACTCATCTGCTTCATCTTGGACAACAACATCTTCATCTTCAACTACCAGTTCTTCATCCAGACACACGGAACAGCCATGGGGACCAAATTCGCACCTCAACATGCCTCCTTCTGCACTGTAGGATTCTATGAAGCTCAAGGGGCAGAATGGCCTCCTTTTTGTTCGTAACACCTTTACACATAAAATGGGTCGAACTGAAAAGCTGCTACCTGTCAACATGTAGACAGGGAAAGGGCAGTTCTCTACCAGCTTAAAATATCTCTTAAGGGAAATCTCTATCTATCAACCAGCAGGATACCAAATCAGAGTTTTCCAATAGCAACGTCGATAAAACAACTCCAAAAGATTATTTCCAAAGCCACAAAACCTGTTTGTACATATTTTTTGAGTAGCTAAGTTAGTATCATTATTTTTTGATAATGGATGATCCTTGTATTTATTTGAACAGCATTCCAGTTGAACCTTATTTTAATTGACATATTACTTGTTTAGTTAAACCTCTGGGTTGGTTAAATAAATAAGTTGTTAATCATTCTCTTAAAGTGTGTGTCAGATCTCAATATTTATGAACCTCTAAATGTTAATGAAGAGTAGTTAACACTTTCCCAAATACTTTTAACAGATTATGAAGCGAGGTGAAGGAGATTAATCTCTGCATTGCAATAGAAAATTCCAGCCTTCGTAGGCATCAGTGGGACCTCACTTTTATTAAAGTCAATTAATCAGTAACATTTTATAAGCAAACAATGCTGCTTCTATCCACCGAACACACAATAAATCCACCTCTGGTCAGAAGGAAATGTGAAAAACCATCAGTATATCAGCTGAGATTCTCCAGCCAGTATTTTGATTTGATTTGATTTGATTTGATTTATTATTGCCACACATATTAACAAAGAGTGAAAATTATTGTTTCTTATGTGCGATACAGTCTAAGCATACCGTTCATAGAGAAGGAAAGGAGAGAGTGCAGAATGTAGTGTTACAGTCATAGCTAAGGTGTAGTGAAAAATCAACTCAATGCAAGGGAGGTCCATTCAAAAGTCTGATAGCAGCAGGGAAAAAACTGTTCTTGTGTCAGTTGGTACGTGACCTCAGACTTTTATAGCCTTTTCTCTGCGGAAGAGGTAGAACTGAGAATGTCTGGGGTGCGTGGGGTCCTTAATTACGCTGGCTGCTTTGCTGAGGCAGCAGGAAGTGTAGACAGAGTCAATGGATGGGAGGCTGGTTTGTGTGATGGACTGGGCAATATTCACAAACCTTTGTAGTTCCTTGCTGTTTTGGACAGAGCAGGAGCCATACCAAGCTGTGATACAACCAGAAAGAATGCTTTCTATGGTGCATCTGTAAAACTTGGTGAGAACGTCAGCAAGAGTTAAAATGAGCCAATGTGACTTCAGCAGAGTCAGCTGAAGTGAATGTGATGGAACTTCTCAGTGTTGCAAAGCAATTATTGAACTTTCTCTGCATAACACACCTTAAAATAAGGTCAAGTGTCTCAGAAAGTTCCATCATTATATTCATGGAACAAAATAGGGAGCTGGGAATGTGGCACTTGGTGTCTCAGGGGACTGAAGTGAGTCACAACCACGAGAGCTTTGAACACTCCCGTCCATCCCCTTTTCAATGTCTTGTTTTTGAGACTTGGTTTCCGAACACGTCTTCAGGGAATACTGCCTGGATTCAAAGTGCAAGTCCCCAGTTCGATATGAACTATGTTTTGTTTCTCTGTAAATAGATGGCATTTGGCAGAAACTGCAGAACGGTTGGCCTTCGGCGAGGGATAACGAGCTGTTTCTTCTTGGGTACAATCTTCATTTATATCAGGCTTTTTGACCAGGAACCAGGTTCTAATTGAGCTCCTCCCATCCTCTCGGGCAGACGGAGATAGAGAGAGAGAGAGAGAGACACTGTCACTGTGGTGAACTTGCATTTTGGGCTGGAAGATTAGCCAGGAAGCATAGAGAAAGACTGAACTCATTTGTCCAGCTTCTGATCTGGGAAAAGATGTTCACACAGCAGTAGCAATGAATCAGCAGTCTATTTATTGCATTTCTTTTAATGGAGAGCATTCTTTCCAGAAGCCATTGCGATAAACATGAATGTATGAATCCAAAAGCATAAAAGGAATCATTCCTCTTTCCATGACATTGCCAGGAAGAGCCCAATTATAATATAAAACTATTTTGTCATGCAGACAAATGAGGCTGCCTGCATCGGGGGTGGCACAGTGGTTAGAACTGCTATCTCACAGCACCAGGGATTCGGGTTCAAATCCAGCCTTGGGTCACTGACTGTAATGTGGAGTTTGCATGTTCTCCCCATGTCTGCGTGGGTTTCCTGTGGGTGCTCCGGTTCCCATGCACAGTCCAAAAGATGGGCTGGTTAGGAAGCATCGGCCATGCTAAATTCTCCCTCAGTGTACCCGAACAGGCGCCGGTGTGTGGCGACTAGGGGATTTTCACAGTAACTTCATTGCAGTGTTAATGTAGGCCGACTTATGACACTAATAAAGAGGTGGTCAGGGTTATGGCCATGTGAGAATGGTAGCCATGAGAGGGGGCGTAAACTGAAGGGACCATGAAACCTGCACGCCAGCTATCATGGGAAATACTAGCCATACACACTTCTGTCCGGGAGGAGGCCATTTGGCCCATCGACCCTACAAAGACAACACCCATCCTATCCCTCCTAACCCCATGTATTTACCCTGCAAGTACTCTCGATATTAAGGGGCAATTTAGCTGGTCTAACCGGCACATCTTTTGGAGTGTGGGAGGAAACCGAAGCACCCGGAGGAAACCCACACAGACACAGGGAGAACGTGCAGACTCCTCACAGACAGTGACCCAAGCTGGGAATCGAATCCAGGTTGTGCTGTGAGGTAGCAGCGCTAACCAGTGTGCCATTGTAAGCCCTCTCATAGAATCCCTACAATGCAGAAGGAGGCCATTCAGCCCATCGAGTCTGCACCGACCACAATCCCACTCAAGCCCTATTCCTGTAATCCCATATATTTACCCTGCTAAACTAGGTCAATTTTGCATCAATCTAACCCGCACATCTTTGATCTGTGGGGGAAAACCGGAGCACCTGGAGGAAACCCACAGAGACACGGGGACAATGTGCAGAGCGGACAGTGATCCAAGCCGGGATTCGGACCCGTGTCTTTGGCACTATGAGGCAGCAGTGCTAACCACTGTGCAACTTTAATCCTCTGTCGTCATGGGGAAACAGGAAAACAGGACGTAAGACCACTTGGACTCCCGATGTTTTCAGACTCTCCGGGATTCACGGTGGGTCTGTGATAGTTGTTTCAGTGTCTGGCTGCTGGAGAATTTCATTCACACCTGCTCAGGAATCAGATATACTGAGAATAAAACCTCAGTGTGTCTCAGATAAGCAGCAAGTATTTTCACTTCACGGAGCTCTGATTGTAAAACATTATTTTTCCTGGCATCCAGCCACTCAAATGGGTTTCACTCCACACCGAGTCAACTCGTAGTTTAATCACTGTTTGAACCTTCTGAGCATTGTGTGGAAACACAGTCGCCCAAGGGCTGCAACTCCTTTCCTTCCCTTGTTGACCTTCTGCCTTGCCTTGTTCTCGTGCGTACATTCCCAGGCCAGATCCCGATTGTTTGCCGTGTTTCAGGAGTATGAAGCACGGCAGGAGGGAGACAGCAATCCCCTCTCTGTATCAGCAGGTTGGGAGGTCTAGACGCAGGGTTCGAGCCAGAGAAGGAATCAGGGCAGACCATTGCAGTGCAGCACTGCGGGAGGTGCTGCACTGTCAGAGGTATCGTCCATCTGATGAGATATTAATCTGAGATCTCTCAGCCCTCTTGTGGGGGTGGGGCCTGTAAGTATTCCCATATTCCTTTAAGAAAGAAAAGGGAATTATTCTGATTTTCAAGCCAACATTTATCCATTCTAAAGGAAAAGACAATATCACATTCCAATTTATAGAATGAATGTCACAGCACCAGGGACCTGGGTCCAATTCCAGCCTTGGGTCACTGTCCCTGCGGAATCTGCATGTTCTCCATGTGTCTGCATGGGTTTCCTCCGGGCACTCCGGTTTTCTCCCACACTCCAAAGATGAGTGGGTTAGGTGGATTAGCCATGCTAAATTGTATCAGGGGGATTAGAACATAGAACATTACAGCGCAGTACAGGCCCTTTGGCCCTCGATGTTACGCCGACCAATGTAACCAATTTTATGACCCTCTATCCTAAACTATTCCAATGCTATCCATATGCCTATCCATTGCCCATTTGAACGTCCTTAAACTTGACGAGTCCACAACTGCTGCAGGCAGGGCATTCCACGCCCTTACTACCCTCTGAGTAAAGAACCCACCTCTACCATCTGTCCTATAACTATCACCCCTTAATTTAAAGCTATGTCCCCTCGTTTTATCCATCTCCATCCGAGGAAAAAGGCTCTCACTATCCACCCTATCTAACCCTCTGATCATCTTATATGTCTCAATTAAGTCATCTCTTAGCCGCCTTCTCTCTAATGAAAATAACTTCAAGTCCCTTAGCCTTTCCTCATAAGACCTACCCATCATACCAGGCAACATCCTGGTAAACCTCCTCTGCACCCTTTCCAATGCCTCCACATCTTTCTTATAATGTGGCTACCAAAACTGTTCACAATACTCCAAGTGCGGCTGCACCAGAGTTTTGTACAGTTGCAACATAACATCTTGGCTCTGAAATTCAATCCCTCTACCAATAAATGTTAACACACTATACGCCTTCTTAACAATCTTATCAACTTGAGTACCAACTTTCAGAGATCTATGCACCTGTACACCGAGATCTCTCTGCTCATCTACACTACAAAGAGTCCTACCATTAGCCCTATATTCTGCACACATATTACTCTTACCAAAGTGAATCACCTCACACTTTTCCACATTAAACTCCATTTGCCACTTCTCGGCCCAGCTCTGCAACTTATCTATGTCCCTCTGGAAACTGTAACGTCCATCCTCACTGTCTACAACTCCTCCGACTTTGGTGTTATCAGCAAATTTACTAACCCATCCCTCTACACCTTCGTCCAGTAGGATAAATAGTAGGATAAGTAGGATAAATACACGGGGTTTTGGGGATAGGGCCTGGGTGGGATTGTTGTTGGTGCAGGCTTGATGGGCCGAATGGCCTCCTTCTACATTGTAAGGATTCTGTGAAAATAAAGCTTTAAAGTTAATTTATTCGTTTCAGAAGTAGGCTTACATTAACACTACAATGAAGTTGCTGTGAAAATCTCCCAGTTGCCACGCTCCGGTGCCTGTTTGGGTATACTGGGGAGAATTTAGCACGGCCAATGCATCAAACCAGCATGTCTTTCGGACTGTGAGAGGAAACCAGAGCACCCAGACAAAACCCATGCAGATACAGGGGGAACGTGCAAACTCCACACAGACAGTGACCAAAGGCAGGAATTGAATCAGGACTGTGGGCAGCACGGTAGCACAGTGGTTAGCACTGCTGCTTCACAGCTCCAGGGTCTTGGGTTCGATTCCTGGCTCGTGTCACTATCTGTGTGGAGTTTGCACATTCTCCTCATATCTGCGTAGGTTTCCTCCGGGTGCTCCGGTTTCCTCCCACAGTCCAAAGATGTGCGGGTTAGGTTCTTTGGCCATGCTAAGAAATTGCCCCTTAGTGTGCTAGGATGCTTAGGTTAGAGGGATTAGTGGGTAAAATATGTAAGGATATGGGGGTAGGGCCTGGGTAGGATTGCGGTTGGTGCAGACTCGATGGGCTGAAGGGCCTCTTTCTGCACTGTAGGGTTCTATGATTCTATGAACCCGGGTCCCTGGTTCTGTGCAGGCCTGATTGTGACCTTAAGAACACTTTCCTGCCTGAACTGTCCATAAGCCCTGACTCTCTTGTAGATGGAGGCTCTGTCAGCTTGGCTCTGTATCTAAACCAGAAGGCTGTGGGGTCCTGGAGCCATTCTAGAATTTGAGTCCTCTGCCTAGGTTAATGTGGCAAGAGCAGTGACGGTGACTCTGGGTGAGCTGCTGCTCAATCCCACGGTAAAGGATTTGCAGAATCCAGAGGTTACTGAGGTTACAGTCTTCTGAAAGGAAGACAGATCAAAGATCAATCATCTCATTGCTCTTTTAATGGACTGGTGGAACCATTGCATTTACTGACTAAACAACAGTGACGGAATCTCTTTGCGTGTGAAGGGCGATTGGAATGACATTTGAGATAAGATATTACAATCTTAATTACTGGTGTGGAGACAGTTCCTATTACACCTTACATCAGCACTTCTTACTTCAAACGCTGTGCTGTGAACAAGTCCACATTCACTTATTGTACAAAATTCAGAGAATATTCATTGTCATTTTACATTGCAGGGTGGCACAGTGGTTAGCACTGCTGCCTCACAATGCCAGGGATCCTGGTTCAATTCCGGCCTCGGGTCACTGTGCGGAATTTGCACATTTCCCTTGTGTCTGTGCTGATTTCCTCCGGGTGCTCCGGTTTCCTCCTGCAGTTCAAAGGTACGCAGTTTGGCCAGGCTAAATTGCCCCTTAATGTGCAAAAATGTGTAGGTTAGGTGGATTAACTATGGGAATTAATGGCCAGGGCATTGAGTACAAGAATTAGCAAATCATATTATGCAGCTATATAAAACCTTAGTTAGAGCGTATTTGGAGTGTTGTGTGAAGTTCTGGTCGCCACACTACCAGAAGGACGTGGAAGCTTTGGAAAGCGTGCAAAGAAGGTTCACCAGGATGTTATCTGGTCTCGAGGATGTTGGCAATGAGGAGAGGTTGAATAAACTGGGATTATTTTCACCAGAAAGACAGAGGCTGAGGGGAAACCTGATCGAGGTCTACAAAATGATGAGTGGCACAGACAGGGTGGATAATCAGAGGCTTTTTCCCCAGGGTGGAAATGTCAATTACAAAAGGGGCACAGGTTCAAGGTAAGGGAGGGAAAGTTTAAGGGAGATGTGTGGGGGAAATTTTTCACGCAGAGAGTGGTGGTGCTGCCAGAGGGGGTGGTGGAAGCAAGCACATTAGCAACACTTAAGAGGCATCTGGATGGGTGCATGAATAGGGAGGGAATAGAGGGATACAGACTGAGTAAGGGCAGAAAGCCTTTGCTTAATTTAATAAGGATATCATGATCAGCACGGGCTTGGAGGGCCGAAGGGCCTGTTCTTGCGCTGTACTTTTCCTTGTTCTTTGGGAGATGCGTGGGCTAATGGGGATAGGGCGGGGAAGAGAGCGAGATGCTCTGTTGGAGAGTCAGTGCAGACTCGATGGGTCAAGTAGCTTCCTTTTGCACGGTAGGGAACTATGATCTATTCTATGATCTTCCTTGACTATACAGGGTGTTAATAACACTGAGCTACTGGTTAAAGACTCCCGTGCACCAAGATGACAATTGTTATGAGTTGCATTAGTCCATCTTTATCATAAAATGGATTATAATAGGAACAGATTGAAATATCAGCTGTAAGGCTTCATTAGGTTTGAACATGATTGACTTTCTCTTGCTGAAGACAAAGCCAGGGAGATGCACTTTGTCCATTAACCATGGACCTGGGAGCCAAAATTTAACAGCAAGAGAACTGGGAGCAGCTTGAGAGATTTCAATCTCTCCAATCTTGTGATGAGTCTCTACCACAAGATCTTTAACATTTGCAAGAAAGAACAGAGGTAAGGATGGAATGTCTTACTCAATAGCAGTTCGCGCCTGAATAACAAGAGCAGAGAATGGCGGAAAAACTCTGTCAGTCTGGCAGCATCTGTAGGGAGAGAGAGAGAAAAACGAGCCAGAATTTTCCAGCCTCGCCCACAGCTGAGATTCTCCAGCCCTGCTGCGGTGAACGGAGACTTGACTGAGAGAGGAGGAGATGGAGAATTCTGGCCACAGAGTTAGTATTTTGAGGCCCTCTGACTCCTGACATGAGGAAAAAATGTGTTGGATATTAAACCATAGCTAAGAGAGAGCAACAAGATGTAGCAACTTCAAGAACACGAGGCAGATAGCCCAGCAAGGGAGAGTGGCGGGGGCAGCAGGGTTTACATTGAGACAAATGTATGAGATATTAATAAAAGGGTTGAACTTAATGTTGAGTCCTGAGAGCCTAATCAGAAGATGAGATGCTGTTTCTCCAGTTTGAGTTGGGCTTCACTGGAGCATTGCAACAGGCCAAGCACAGACATGTAGGCAGAAGAGCAAAAGTGCTGAGTTCAAATGACATGCAACAGAAAAGGTCGTGAACATACAGTAACTTCACTGCGGTGTTAGTGTAAGCCTTACTTGTGACTATTAAATCAACTTTAACATCATGTTTGTGGACTGAGCAAAGGTGTTCTTGCAAAGTGGTCACCCAATCTGTGTTCAGTCTCCACAGTGTAGAGGAGTAGCGAATCCAACAGACCACATTGAAGTAGGTGCAAATAAAACCCTGCTTGACCTGAAAGGAAAGTTTGTGGCTTGGGACTGTGAGGGGGTGAAGTGGCACAATAGCACAGTGGTTAACACTGCTGCTTCACAGCTCCAGGGTGCTGGGTTTGATTCCCGGTTCAGGTCTGTATGGAATTTATATGTTCTCCTCGTGTCTGTGTGGGTTTCCTCCGGGTGCTCCGGTTTCCTTCCACAGTCCAAAGACGTGCGGGTTAGGTTGATTGGCCATGCTAAGAAATTGCCCCTTAGTATCCAGGGATGTGTAGGTTAGAGGGATTAGTGGGTGTAATATGTAGGGATATGGGGGTAGGGCATGGATGGGATTGTGTTTGGTGCAGACTGCATGGGCCGAAGGGCCTCTTTCTGTACTATAAGTTTCTATGATTCTACGCAATGCATCTTCTGCGGTTGCAAGGGAAGATGCCTTGGATAGGGGATGGGAGTTCTTCTTCCTGGGGCAGCTATCTAACTGGGAAGTAGGTGCTAAAGTCTCACCCCTGGGGACAATGACAGGAACGGCTATGGTGAATCCGAGTGAATTATCTATCTCCAAGTCTTACAGTGAGGTTTTAGGAATGTTAAGTTTTATAAATGGTATGCTTTAAACTGTCCATTTAAAAATAAAATGAGGTTGGAGGGTCTAAAGGATAGCTGTTTAACATTTCTACCTAGATACAAAACCCATATGATTCATGCAGCCTTATGGATGTACTTTAGGAGGAATAATTCAAAGGAAGATAGGGTTATAGCTTTTCCTAAGGTAACGCTGAACAGCCAGCTTCTACAGTGTACTATGTAGAATGAAGTGGGGAGGAGTTTGTGCTGAGCTTAAAGACGCCAAGTCATAAGGATTTAAATGAGGCTGGAAGATTCACCTAACTTTGGTGAGTGGGAGGAAGTTCCAAGGTAAACTTGACCATGAAGGACAATTAGCTGGATTACAAGATGGAAAAGGAAGCAAGCCATTGGCAGCTGATAATAACTTTGCTCCGGTTTATGGAGAAGGAAGTATTTATTTAAGGAACAAATAAAATATAAACGTAGAGAGGGATTTTTGTTTATTTTACAAATGGAAAAACCTTCAAATGTTCAGAGTGCAAATTGTTGACTAAAATACTGTTTAGCTACTTTTTTTTAGTTGTTACAATTAATGACTTAAAGTTTGATTACCACTACGACTCTCACCAACTTTTACAGATGCACCATAGGAAGCATTCTTTCTGGTTGTATCACAGTTTGGTATGGACTCCTGCTCTGCCCAAGACCGCAAGGAACTACAAAGGGTCGTGAACCAGCATCCTACCATTGACACTGTTTACACTTCCCGCTGTCTTGGAAAAGCAGCCAGCATAATTAAGGAGCACGCACCCTGGAACATTCTCTCTTTCACCTTCTTCCGCTGGGAAACAGATACAGAAGTCTGAGGTCACGTATCAACCGACTCAAGAACAGTTTCTTCCCTGCTGCTGTCAGGCTTTTGAATGGACTTACCTCACATTAAGTTGATCTTTCTCTACACCCTAGCTATGACTGTAACACTGCATTCTGCACCTTCTATTGTTAAACTTCTCTATGAAGTATCCTCTGTCCATGCAGCATGCAAGAAACAATATTTTTCACTGTACACTAATACATGTGACAATAATAAATCAAATCGAAGCTTATTGCGAAGTCAATTGGTCTGAACATCTTTCTAAAAGTTATTGGCTATTTTAACAGTTGAATTCACCTTTTCTCCTGTCCTCGGGAGCGGACAAAGACAAAGTAACAATTTTTAATTGCTTTCAAGAATTCCCTGGTAACTTGTGTTGCGAGTAATTTTGCGTTGAAGAGTATGGACTTCCTAAACATGATACTGTGTGCATGGCTGCTCATGCTGTCAACCGTAACACTTTGCAGAAATTGTTGGTACATGTAGACGCTGGGAGTTGTAGCCTGCTGACTGGTTTGTCTTTCGGTAAACCCCGATGGGTCTGTCAAGCCTGCATTGGCTCAAGATTTACACTCCATAATTAATCATGAGTGACAAACGTTAAAGCAAACATTACAGACTCAGGAAGTGCTGATGCCCTTGTGCGTCACTCTGTGTGGTTTTTAAATTCACCCTGGTGTCCCAACCAACGCTGACCCTTGGCTTAGCTCAAACTATCTGGCTCCTCGGATGGTGATGGCTAACACGAGGGGACATAGCTTTAAATTAAGGGGTGATAGTTATAGGACGGATGTCAGAGGTGGATTCTTTACTCAGAGGGTAGTAAGGGCGTGGAATGCCCTGCCTGCAGCTGTTGTGGACTCGCCAACTTTAAGGGCGTTCAGATGGTCAGTGGATAGGCATATGGATAACGTTGGGATAGTTTAGGTTAGAGGGTCATTAGATTGATTGCACTGGTTGGTGCAACATTGAGGGCCAAAGGGCCTGTACTATGCTGTAATGTTCTATGTTCTATGGGTCATTATCACACTGGAGTTTGTGGGATCTTTCTTTGCATATATTGGCTTCTGTGTGTCCTGAATTGAAACAGTAACTAATCTTCTGAACGGTTTCATAGAATTCCTACAGTGCAGATGGAAATGATTTGGCCCATCACATCTGCACCAACCGCAATCCCACCCATGCCGTATCCCCTTAAGCCTACATATTCACCCTATTAATCTCTTGACGTTAAGGATCAATTTAGCATGGTCAGTCAACCTAACCCGCACATCTTTGGACTGTGGGAGTAAACCGGAGTGCCCAGAGGAAACCTACGCAGACATGGTGAGAATGTGCAAGCTCCACACAGACAGTGACCCAAGCTGGAAATCGATCCTCGGTCCCTGGCACTGCGTTCTAACTGAGGAGGTCTGAAGGTGGAGAAAGGTGATAGATGAACCCAAGGCTGTTCTTTTCAGGCAGTGGCCAGAATTCTCTGGCCCTTCGCGTCCTGTTGCTGCTGCCAGGGAGGATGGAGAATTTGGCGCCCAGCCGAATCTCCATTCACTGCAGCGGGACTGGAGAATCCAGTATCTACAGAGCAGACGGAGTCAGAGGTTTTCTGCTGATTAACGAGTGTATAGAAAGAGGGTCCAGAGACTTCGGAAAGTGTAAAGGAAAAATGAGACAGTCAGTGCATGATTGGCTACTTGTTGCATCTTCCCCATTCCTTGTCATGTTCTGTTCCTGGGATTTCTTTCCCTTTATCTTGCTGGAAGTCCAAATAGCTTCCTTGATAATTCCTTGACTGAATTCCTGGGTTGCTGCTTGATTGGACATGGATCTCCTTTCTATCATTCCAACTTTTTTATTCCAGAAGTTTTGACACATGCACAAATCGGGAGCCAGTGTGAGACTAAGTGACTGAAATCTCACTGTGCTCTACGTTATACTGTCCAAAAAACCATGAATCATGAGGCAGCTCGGTGGCACAGTCATCAGCACTGCTGCCTTCACAGCGCCAGGGACCCGGGTTTGCTTCCTGGCTTCGGTCACTGTTTGTGTGGAGTCTGCACATTTCCCCCATGTCTGTGTGGGCTTCCTTTGGGTGCTCTGGTTTCCTCCCACAGTCCAAAGACGTGCGGCTTAGGTGGATTGACCAGGACGAATTGCCCATTAGTGTCAGGGAGTCTCTGGCAGGGTATATGCATGGGGTTACGGGAATAGGGCCTGGATGGGATTGTGGTTGGTGCTGACTCGATGGGCGGAATGACCTCCTTCTGCACGGTAGGGGTTTCTATGATTGCTGCCTCATAGTATTAGGGAGCCGGGTTCGATTCCTAGCTTGCGTCACTGTCTTGTATGGAGTTTGCATGTTCTCTCCGTGTCTGTGTGGGTTTCCTCAGGGTGCTCCAGTTTCCTCCCACAATCCGAAAAATAAAGTTAGGTGCATTGGTGGTGTTAAATTCTCCCTCAGCGTACTCGAACAGACACCAAAATGTGGTAACCAGGGGATTTTCACAGTAATTTCATTGCAGTGTGAATGTAAGCCTACTTGTGATACTAATAAATCAAAAAAAAAGTCTCAGTCAGCTTCTGTTCCCGAACAAACTCTCAGACATGCAAAGTAATGATCTGCTAAAATTTACTAATGCAGCAAAACCCTACACATCTGCCACATTATCCTAATTATGTGTTGTGTGTATATATATATTTAGGAAGGGAATAATGTCGAATGTATTGTAAAGGAAAAATAATTATTTTGCTTTCGAGTAACTAAGAATTTTGTTCATTTACATTGGTGGCACCTACTAATTCACTCGAGCTGTCTGTGTGAGTGTTTGAAGATAATAACTAAACTGGCTTTATGGCGTCATATGGCTGTTTGACTATAATTAGGTCGTGTTATTCAGCAGATGCCTGTAGGGAATGAGTTTGGAGAGTCTCCCACTGTCTGTGAGGTTTATTGATAGCACTTGCGCTGCAGATAGGATCTCGATAGAGCTTCAAACAAAAGCACAAAACACCAGCCTCGGAAAGGAGAAGTGAAAGTTGCCACTTTGTGAAGCAACTCCTCAGGGTGGGGTGTTAGAAACTTTGCAGTGTGAGCATCACGACAGAACAGTGGTAAGCATTGCTGCCTCTGGGTGCCGGGTTCGATTCCTGGCTTGAGTCACTGTCTGTGTGAAGATTGCACATTCTCCTCATGTCTGCGTGGTGCCCCAGTTTCTTCCTACAGCTCGAAAGAATCAAGATTAGGTTGATTGGCTCTGCTGAATTGTCCCTGATTGTCCAAAAATGCGCAGGTTAGGTGGATTGTCCGTGCTAAATTGCCCCTTAATGTCCAAAGATGTGTAGGTTAGGTGGATTAGCCATGCTAAATTGCCTCTTAGTGGCCCAAGATGTGCAAGTTAGGTGGATTGTCCATGCTAAATTATTCCTTAGTGTCCAAAGATGTGTAGGTTAGGTGATTGTCTGTGCTAAACTGTCCCTTAGTATCCAATGATGTGTAGATTAGGTAGATTGGCCTTTTAAGTTCCCCTTTAGTGTCCCAACATGTGCAGGTTAGGTAGATTGGCCATGCTAAATTGGCAAATAATGTCTAAAGATATGCAGGTTAAATGGATTGTCCATGCTAAAATCCACCTTAGTATCACAAGATGTATAAGTTAGGTGGATTGGCCATGCTAAATTGTCTCTTAGTATCCCAAAACATGTAGATTAGGTAGAGTGGCCACGCTAAATTGCTCTTTAGTGTCAGGGGGATTTGCAGGATAAATACAAGGTTATAGGAATAAAGCCTAGGTGGGATTATTGTGGGGTGCACGCTCAATGGGCTTCCTTCTGCATTCTATGATTCAATCACTAATCCAAGACCAATCTGTTGTGTTAATCCACTGTCTCCTTTTCACATTTCAATTCTTTCCTTGGCAATCTTTATTTTTAACTCATTTTAGCTTGTTAAAACTAATTGAGGAGCTGGGTGGTGCAGCAAGCCAGATTGAGAGACCTGGGTTTAAGCCATGCCCCAGACAAATGGCAGGAACATCTCCTTCAAAGTCCAAGGCAGTGGGCAATGAGTTTATTCAGTTCGTGGTGTGAGTGGGCACCACAGCCCAGATTGGCAATGTCACTCAGTTAGGGCAGTGGGTGTCCAGTGTGGGAGTTGGGAAAAATAAGAACAGTATGCAAAGTCCTGGAGGTTACTTTTCATACGGTAAGCAGATCAGGGAATAAGCCTTCCACCCAAAGATTAAGAGGTCCGAAGATGTCAAATGTGACATTTTCAATAGAATCTCACAATGAGGATCTCTGAACGCGAAGGGTTTATTAATAACACATAACTATGCACGTACGTACGGGCTTAGCCCAAGCAATGAGCTAATCCCATCAACTCCATGCTTGCTTGTACGCAGGTCTCTTTCCAGTTCACAACCCTCTCTTGCCTCAAGTCATCTGTCTCTTCGCCTCTCACTGTTTCCCGGACCCACATTAATGCTTGCTGTGCCAGATATCCTTACATTGCAGCAAAATTGATTCTTAGGCCTTGTGAAACCAGTTTGGGCCTCGCTGACAGTGGCCATTTTGGGAGAAACACAGTGGGAGGAGACAGAGTGTGGGGGCAGAGTAAACTGAGGGAAAAAAAAATGGAGAAAATGAGAATATTGTTCTGAACTGATCTTGTATACCTTAAAATGGCACTCTAGTAAAAACAGGGAAATAAGGATATTGGTCCGAATTGTCTTCTTCCCTATTGGGCAATTAGTTGAGATGCTGTCAAGTCGCAAGTCAGAAATATTAAAAATTGTCACCTACCTTTTCAGTTGTTGTCCCAAAGCCTGAGCAATGTAGGCCTGAGGTCTGAAGCCTGAGGCCCAGACATGAGGCCTCAGGCTTGCTTTTCTCAGGGTGCCCCAAATTTCTCTTACCAGCCCTTAATTAGGCAGCAAGCCTTTTATTAGGACTCGCAAGTTGCCTAACGCTGATTTGGGAGAGTCACTCAAATGCCTGGAAAATATGTCAACCCAAGTTTCAGGCTAGATACTTCTCAGGCAAGCATAAAGACACCAGATATTGTTGCTCCACTCGTCCTTTTGGAACCCACTTTTGGTCTGTCAAAATTAAAGCCAGATGTTTCTATCTCTTAAATATTTCCCGCCATGAAAGAATTTGCGTTACTCCAATCTTGTTAAATGTGCACTGTGCGGGAGGAAGGTTTTGTGAGATCTCTTGCAGTGGGGCGGGCTAGATCATAGCCAGAAAAATTGACTCACTGTTGAAGGAATAAGATGGATGCAAGAATCTACAAAAGGTCATGAATGTAACCCCTCATCCCTTTCTACACTTCCCCCTGCCTCGACCAAACAGCCCTCTCTCACACCCCTGTCTCGACCAAACAGCACCTCTCTCACACTCCGCAATCACTTCATCGACCAAACAGCCAGCATAATCAAGGACCCCATAGACACTCCCTCTTCCACCTTCTTCCACTGGGAAAAAAAATACAAAAGTCACGTACCAAGTGACTCAAGAACAGCTTCTTCCCTGCTGCCATCAGACTTTTGAATGGACCTACCTTCCATTAAGTTGATCTTTCTCTTTAGCCTAGCTATGACTGTAACACTACCTTCTGCACTATCTCCTATCCTTCTCTATGAACGGTATGCTTTGTCCATGTAGCACGCAAGAAACGATACTTTTCACGGTATACTAATACATGCGACAATAATAAATCAAACAAAAATGAATCACCAGGAAGATTCTGAGCCAGGAACATGAAGTTCCTCAAAGACGCTGAGGCTGGGAGATCCACCTTGGAGACACTCTTCCTATTTGCTGGTGTCTGTTTGAGGGTCCACAGTCTTTGAACGCCTCCATCCCAAATTCCAGAGGCGATTCACATTGATATAAAGAAAATAACCAAATATACAGCGATCATGGAGCTCTTGCTGTGGGGATGAAATGGAACAAGACATGTGCGTGTGAGCATATGTGTTTGTTACACGTGGTGTACCCTGTGTTGTGTGATGTGTGCGCTCCTAAGAGAGCACTATATATTTGAAGAAAGTATAAAGATGTTTATGTAGTGACACCGTTGCATGCATTCCATGTGGAAGAACTAATGATGGTGTTACCATCTCAGAAAGGAGAGGATGTTTGATTGTGTGAGTAGTTTTCTCAGTCCCATGAACTCCAAGGCTGTTATAAACGAACAGAGGTCCTGAGGTACAGAAGGGGTTAAAGGGGAGACAGTGAGGTTCATTTGGAGTAGGTTCCGGTTTGAAACGGGACAAGTTCATGTGATATTCCTCAACATTTGGAGCAGTTGTGAAGGGAAATAAAGGAAACTTTATTAGTAAGGCTTACATTAACACTGCAATGAAGTTACTGTGAAAATCCCCTAGTCGCCACACTGCGGCGCCTGTTTGGGTCAATGTCTTTCACGTTTCCTCCCACAGTCTGAAAGACGTGCTGGTTACAGTGCATTGGCCGTGCTAAATTCTCCCTCAGCATAACCCGAACAGGTGCCAGAGTGTGGTGACTAGGGGATTTTCACAGTAACTTCATTGCAGTATTGATGTATGCCTATGCACTTCCCACCCCCACTCCCTGCAACCCCCAATCTGGAACCCCTCACGCGGGACAGCATTCATTCCTGCCAGCAGGAAGTGGGGGAAGTGATGTCCCCGTCAATCTGAAGAAATTCCTCCTCATCTCCGTTTTAAATTCCTCTGAAATTATGCTGACTGGTCCTTAATCCTCCCACAACCTCTCAGCATCTACCTGTCAAGCCTCCTCCCACAGGAATCCTGTATGTCTCAATAAGATTGTCTCTCACTCAAGGAGTATAGACCCAACTCATTCCTCAAAAGAAAATCTCCCTGTACCTGGGATCAACCTAGTGAATTTTCTCTTGGCTAGCTCAAACGTGAATAGGTCTTTAATTTTTTTAGATTTATAAGGCATCCTGCCACAAAATAAAATCAGTGAAATGTCAAAGATACTTGAGAAAACGCAGGCAAAGGCACTTCACAAGATAAAAGACATCAACTCCACGATCTTTCAAATGCAGTCCGTGAGGTATGGATAACTGGATGAATAATGTTTATAACATGTTTACTTAACTAATTTCACTGTCAGTGCTACTGGCAGGCAGGAAATGGAAGATGTCCGGAGCTGCTCTGCGTACATCGCATTAAGGTCAGGCTAAACCTTTGAACTGCTGTTCCTTCCAAATAATTCTGATCACTCACGCTTCTCCGACAATATCAGAGTCAGGAGCCTGACAGAGGATACTTTCTGTGTTGGTCCTCTCTCTCTCTCTCTCTCTCTCTCTCCCTCCACCGTTACTTCTTACACTGAGGCGGTGGGGGTGAGGATAATTACTCGATGGCTCGGAGAATCCCGACGGTGCAGAAGGAGGCCCATCGAGCCTGTACCGACACCCAGGACTCAATCCCCCTAAACCACTCTAATCTAATGCCGCTCTAATCACCCTGACACTAAAAATAAAACGGATAAAGCGGCCCCGGGAGCGGAACGCGAGAGCAATGGCCTCCCCACCCCCCCCACCCATGGACATCGCCCAACTCCCACAACGTAACCACTTCCTCAACATAATTCTCGCCCTCATGCACCTAGCCAGACTTGTTACCCAGACCAATTGAGACCCTCTGACCCCCTTCCTTCCCCCCCCCCCCCCCCCCCCCCCCTCCCCGATTGCCTGCAGAGTGGCAACGGACCTCCCTCCCTCCCCCCACATCAGAGATCTATCTGCCTCCCTCCTCCACCCCCATTGCTAGAAAACCATGTGGCCCCCTCCACCACCCCTGCCTCCCTCCACTCCCACCTCCCCGTCCCCAAACAGAGAGCATTCGGCCCTCCCACCTCCACCCGCTCCGCAACTAGAGAATGATCTTGCCCCCCTCCTACCCTCTCCCTCCCCAACCCCACCACTGAATGATCTGCCTCCCTCCTTCTCCATCCCCCCACCCCAGCATGCCCAGAAAAACCATCTGACCTCCCTCCTGCCCAACCAGAGAGCATTCGGGCCTCCCTCTTCCCCCTCCTCCTCCACAACCGGGGAATGATTAGGCCTTGCCCCCTTCTTGCCCCCTCAGAGATACATCTGACCTCCTGCCTCCTCTCTCCCCACTCAAAAAAAGAATGATTGGGCCTCCCTCCTCGTTCTCACCACCAGAGAATGATCTGGCCCACTTCCCTCCTCCTCTCTTTACCACCACCGGTCTGAGTGAGAGAGCCTTTGGAAGCACTGAACTTACCTCTGGAGAAGCTGGAGCATCTGAAACAGACCTTTTCCACGTATGTCTCTTTCGTTCTGAATCTGGATGCGTGAACTTAACAGCAAAGGGGGAAATGCAGATAAAGTCGGGCGGGCAGTTCATTAATTCAATTTTAATTAATGCACATACATTTAACTCACCATTGCACCTGTTCCTGGTGCAGTTCCGATCGCGGCCATTCTTGGGCCTGTGTAACGTGGGCATATGCGCGGACGTGGGCATGGATCGCGCTAATGGCCTCGTGCCTGACTTTACCAAGTTCTTGCACCTGAAAACAGGCATGACGCAATGGTAAAATCAGGCCCTGTAGAGTAATTTAGCCTGGCCAGTCAATCTAACCTAACACCTCTGGACACTAAGGGGCAATTTAGCATGGCCAATCCACCTAACCTTTTAATATCTGGAGCCAGATAGACTCCATCCAAGAAAAATGTCTCAGATTGTACAGAATTCCCGCCGGTATTCCTGCCATGCTAAATTGTCCCACAGTGTCCAAGGATGTGTGGGTTAGATGGATTGGCCATGCTAAATTGCCCCATAGTGTCCAAAGATGTGTGGGTTAGATGGATTGGCCATGCTAAATGCATGGGGATACAGTGCGGAGTAAGCCTGGGTAAGGTGCTTTTTTGGAGAGTCAGTGTAGGTTAGATGGGCCGAGTGGACACCCCCCCCCCACCCCACCTTCTGCACTGTCAGGATTCTGCAGTTCTGGGGAAGAGAAAGGGTTAATATCTGGAGCCAGATTGACTCCGTCCAAGAAAAATGCCTCAGATTGTGCAGAATTCCCGCCGGTGTTCCTGCCACTCAGCCCAGGTTCACAGGAAGGAGGGAAAAGTGCTGTTGACCGGATAATTCCTGTTGGAGCTTCCCCCACCCTTACGATCACAATAGCGGAAAAAAGCAGGTCACAGTCTGTTAATAGTTCAAATAAGTCACCAGGAGTTAGGTCATCTATTGCTGTGTAATCTGTGATGTGCTGTTTCCTGATATAACAGCCAGGCTAACCTGTAAATATAGCTCTACTACTGAACACTGACACCATCATTCCATTTGTAAGAAGCAGTATCCAGACTGCAATCAGAAAATCTTTGATACAACTGCACCACGTTAACAATGGCACTTATTACAGTGTCAAACCTGCATCGAGGGTAAATTTAGATGATTATAATTCATTGTATTCTCCAACATGGGAGTGTGAATTTAAAAAGAACCCATTCCTTTCTCACTTTTGACTTTCTTTTGATCTAACAAGAATAAGAAACTGCTCGATATCCCAGACAAGTCTTAGACTGCACTCTGAAATGATTTACCAATTGCAATGCCAAAAATAAACTTGGCATTCATGCCCAGTGCATGTCACATCCCGGCAAAGTCCCCAGGTAAGAGTATGTTGAAAGCTCCTTCTCCAAGCCAAAGTAAACCCTCTTTTCTTCATCTTTCAACACAGCCAGTGAAAGAGGAAGAGGTTTTTTATTTATTTGGTCACGAATGATTTCTAACACACATTCGCTGAGGGCAAGATTGTTGAGGCGACGCGTTGGCACAGTGGTTAGCGCTGCTGCCTCACAGCACCAGGAACCCGCTTTCAATTCCCTTGGGTTGCTATCTGTGCGGACTTTGCACAGTCTCCCCATGTCTGCACGGGCATCCTTTGGGTATTCCAGTTTCCTCCCGCAGTCCAACAATGGTGCAAATTAGGTGGATTGGCCATGCTAAATTGCCTGCCCCTTATTGTCCCAAGGATATGCAGGTTAGGTGGATTGTCCAAGGACGTGCAGGTTAGGTGGATTGACCACACTAAATTGCCCCTTTTTGTCCAAAGGTGTGTAGGTTAGATGAATTGGCCAAGCTAAATTGTCCCTTAGGGTCCAAAGATGTACATGTTAGATGAATTGGCTGTGTTAAATTGCTCCTTTTTGTCCAAAGATGTGTAGGTTAGATGGATTGGGCAAGCTAAATTGTCCCTTAGGGTCCAAAGATGTACATGTTAAGTGAATTGGCCATGCTAAATTGTTCCTTAGTGTCCCAAAATGTGTGGGTTAGGTGGATTAGTCTTGACAAATGTATGGGTAAAAGCCCTGAGTAAGATAGTCTATCATTTGATTTGATTTCTTTCATTATTGTCTCATGTATTGGAATACAGTGAAAAGTATTGTTTCTTAGGTGCGATACAGACCAAGCATACTGTTCATAGAGAAGGAAAGGAGACAGTGCAGAATGTAGTGTTACAGTCATAACTAGGGGGTAGAGAAAGATCAGTTTTATGCAAGGTAAGTCCATTCAAAGGTTTGATGGATGGGAGGCTAGTTTGAGTGATGGACTGGGCTTTGTTCATGACCCATTGTAATTTTTGGGGTCTTGGGCAGAATAGGAGCCATACCAAGCTGTGGTAGAGCCAGAGAGAATGCGTTCTGTGGCGCATTTGCAAAAGTTGGTGAAAGTTGCAGCAGACGTGCCACACTGGACACAATACCCCAGAGAATACAGGACCATTTTATTTAATCTCTGCTCATAGTTCTAGACTCTTTATCCCAATGAGTTGCTGCACAATTCCTGTGACCATCCATGGCTGGTTGCTTCACTGCTTATCAGGCCTTGGGCACATCCTAGCAGAGTTATTACGTATACCATTCCTGCCTGCAGCGTGCTGAGCACTGATTGATTGTGTGGCTCACTGTTGCATAGAATTCGCTGGGTTTTCCTTTGATGTTCTGCATGCAACAATAGGCCAATAAATCAGAGGCAGAAACTCTTAGCTTTGTGTTTGATAAATGGGGGAAAGATTGTCTATAATCTTGAGTGCATCACACTGAGGTAAATCTTTCATTCTGGGAGGGGGTACGTATTTTGATTGCAGGTGGGCAGAGAGAGGAAGACAAACTAAACGATCTTGAGAGGTACAATCGGGAAGCAGAACCGGAGAGTGAGGGCTGGTGGATTCTGGGGAAGAGATAACCCTTGGAGAACGTTGAGGGCTGGCATTGATATTTCGATGCCTTTGGCTACAGAACACAAAGAAGTCCACATACTGGACTCCCCCGGAATCTCTGCACACTTCAGCAGTTATCCAAAGAGAAAGCATTTATTCAAAGCCAGAGAGTGTGGAATCCAAGAAGATAAAATTGACACATGTGCCTCCTTCACTCTCTACCATTCATCGGCTTTCTCAAATTGCAAAGTGCTTTTTAACCCGTTCATATCCATAAGATATAGGAGCAGAATTAGACCATTCAATCCATTGAATGTACTTACTTCGCATTAAGTTGATCTCTCTCTACGCCCTGGCTACGAATGTAACACTACATTCTGCACTCTCTCATAGAACATAGAATATAGAACATAGAACATTACAGCGCATTACAGGCCCTTCGGCCCTCGATGTTGCACCGACCAATGGAACCAATTTTGTGACCCTCTATCCTAAGCTATTCCAATGTTATCCTATCCGTTGCTCATTTGAACACCCTTAAACTTGACGAGTCCACAAATGCTGCAGGCAGGGCATTCCACGCCCTTACTATCTTCTGAGTAAAGAACCCACCTCTAGCATCTGTCCTATTACTACCACCCCTTAATTTAAAGCTATGTCCCCTCGTGCTATCCATCTCCATCCGAGGAAAAAGGCTCTCACTATCCAACCTACCTAACCCTCTGATCATCTTATATGTCTTAATTAAGTCACCTCCTAGCCTTCTTCTCTCTAATGAAAATAACTTCAAGTCCCTTTAGCCTTTCCTCATAAGACCTACCCATCATACCAGGCAACATCCTGATAAGCCTCCTCTGCACCCTTTCCAATACCTCCACATCTTTCTTATAATGTGGCGACCAAAACTGTACACAATACTCCAATGCGGCCGCAGCAGAGTTTTGTACAGTTGCAACATGACATCTCGGCTCCGAAATTCAATCCCTCTCCAATAAGTGTTAACACACTATACACCTTCTTAACTACCTTATCAACTTGAGTACCAACTTTCAGAGATCTATGCACCTGCACACCGAGATTTCTCTGCTCATCTACACTACTGAGTCCTACCATTAGCCCTATATTCTGCACAAATATTACTCTTACCATATTACTCTTACTCTCCTTTCCTTCTCTCCTACGTACTCCATGGATGGTATGTTTTGTCTGAACAGCATGCAAGAAAAAATACTTTTTACTGTATCCCAATCATAAATCAAATCAAACTTCATTTTCACAACAGTATCACAATTAGAGGGAGGCAATAGCCTAGTGGTATTATCGCCATGCTATTAATCCAAAAACTCACCTAATGTTCTAGGGACCCAGGTTCGAATCCAGCCATGGCAGACGGTAGAATTTGAATTCAATGTAAAAAAGAACTCGGAATTAAGAATCTACTGATGATCATGAAACCATTGTTAGAAAAATCCATCTGGTTCACTAATGTCCTTTAAGGAAGGAAATCTGCTGTCCTTACCCAGCCTGGCCTATATGTGACTCCAGAGCCACAGCAATGTGGTTGACTCTCAACTACCCTTGGCCAATGAGGGATGGACAATAAATGTTGGCCCAGCCAGCAATGTCCATGTCCCATAACTGAATAATAAAAAAGTGGTTCAATCTCCTGATAGGATATATGATGGACTGATTACAGGTTGGAGAGTTTTAAGTTTATTTATTAGTGTCACAAGTAGCTTACATTAACACTGCAATGGAATTACAGTGAAAATCTTATTTTCTTTTATCTTCTTAAGTTATGAAAAGTTTATTCAATTGAGCAACTGGGCTGATGAATGGCAGATGGATTTTAATTTAGATAAATGCGAGGTGATGCGTTTTGGTAGGTTGAACCAGGGCAGGACTTATTCAGTTAATGGTAGGGCGTTGGGGAGAATTACAGAACAAGAGATCTAAGGGTACATGTCCATAAATCTTTGAAAGTGGAGTCACAGGTGCTCAGAGTGGTGAAGAAGGCATTTTCAGCATGCTTGGTTTCATTGGGCAAAACATCGAATACAGGAGTTGGGACATCTCGTAGAAGTTTACAAGACATTGGCAAGGCCGCAATTGGAATACTATGTACAGTTCTTGTCACCCTATTATAGAAAGGATGTTATCAAACTAGAAAGAGTGCAGAAAAGATTTAGTAGGATACTACCAGGAGTTGATAGTTTGAGTTGTAAGGAGAGGCTGGATAGAATGGGAATTTTTTCTCTGGAATATAGGAGGCTGAGGGGTGACCTTATAGGGATCTATAAGATAATAAGTGACATAGATCAGCTAGATAATCCCAAAGGTGGAGGAGTCTAAAACTAGAGGGCATAGGTTTAAGGTGAGAGGAGATAGATAGAACATAGAACATAGAACAATACAGCACAGAACAGGCCCTTCGGCCTTCGATGTTGTGCCGACCAAAATAAAAAGCAATCCCCTCCTAACTAAACCATTCCCTTCTCTTCCATATACTTATCAACTAAAGTGTCCAGATAGTGTCCAGAAGGGCAATTTTTTCACACAGAGGGTAGTGAGTATCTGGAATAAGTTGTCTGCTTAGTAGTAGAGGCGGGTACAATTTTGTCTTTTAAAAAGCATTTAGACAATTACGTGAGTAAGATGGGTATCGAGAGATATGGACCAAATGTGGGCAATTAGGACAAGCACAGGGGTTTTAAAAAAAGGGCACTATGGAGAAGTTGGGCTGAAGGGCCTTTTTTCCATGCTGTAAACCTCTATGACTCTAAGAGAGATTTATCCCAGCAGAGGAAAAGCAATGCAGAGAGAAATCCAGGCTTAGCTATGACAAAGCTGTCGCCCTTTCAGCTTCCTGAGCAGATTGCACGATCCGGGCCCGTGTTAAATCCTCACAAGCGACTTCAGGAGGAACATTTGGGGAATCTGAAAGCCGACCATTCTCCCGCTCAGCTAATTGGCAAGGACAACACTCCCCAAATCAAACGAGCCCCTGGAGTGTTTTCCACTGGAATACGGATGCTGCAGGATTCCGGCCTTGGTGGCCTGCTTATTTTATTACCTCGGTGATTGAGCTGAGCTGCGGTCGGACTGGAGTGACTCCTGGGGTACCCCACAGGAGCTCTGCCGCTCCATCTGAAACCCTGGGTGGTGGGTGAGTGCCTCCTGCACCTCATTAAATGGTCAAACTGCCACAAGTTTGGGAGGTTTCAAAAATCAATAATCTGAATTTACTCAGCTGCGTGCTCGTGGCCTTTCTCACCATCCCAAGGCTGAAGAAAGATTTTCGTACCTGCCGCTGTGGGAGCTCTGGGGACTTTTGCAGCTGTTTCCCAAAAATAAAATCCTTCACCTCTCTGCCCTCCACCTACAGCACTGGGTCCCCAGGGAGGTGGGCTACACTTTCACAGGCCTGTCGAGGTGGCGTTCTATATCCCCTCGTCACAAACACAGCAGCTCGCTTGCTTCTCGTACCACAGTTACATTCCTGTGAGATTACAATACTTTAAGCCACTCCTGGGATCTCACGCCTCAAGAAATGGGAATTTTCATTACTCTGTTTCATTTGAAGGCTCTTTGATACTGATCTCACCAGCTCTCGTGTGGGATTAGTGTCAGGAGCTGCCGCTTGTTTGGATCCTTTTCAAAAAGATCGGTTAGAATCTTAGAATCCCGACAGTGCAAAAGAAGGCCGTTCGGCCCATCGAGCCTGCATTGACAACTATCTCATCCAGGCCCTATCCCCGTAACCCATGTATTTACCCTGCCAATCCCCCTGAAACTAAGGGGCAATTTAGCATGCCCAATCAACCTAACCGTGTATCTTTGGACTGTGGGAGGGAACCCAGAGCACCTGGAGGGAAACCCATGCAGACACGGGGAGAATGTGTAGGCTCCTCACAGACAATGACCCAAACTGGGAATCGAACCTGGCTCCCTGGCGTTGTAAAGCAGCAGTGCTATCCACTGTGCCACCTCCTGAAAGATGTGCTAGTTACGTGCATAGGCCATGATAAATTCTCCCTCAATGTACCAGAACAGAAGCCGGAGTGTGGCAACTAGGGGTAACTTCATTGCAGTGTTAATGTGAACCTTAGTTGTGGCATTAATTAACAAGCTAATTGTCCTTGAAAAGGTGGTAGTGAGCTGCCTTCTTGAACTGCTGCAGTCTCTGTGCTGTGGGTACATTCACAGTCCTGTTCAAGCACTTTGACCCAGTGACAGTGAAGGAGCAGTGATACATTTCCAAGTCAGGTTGGTGAGTGGCTTGGAGGGAAACTTGCAAATGGTGATGTTCCCTTGCATCTGCTGCCCTTGTCCTTCTAGTTGTTAGAGGTGGTGTATTTGGGAGCTGCTGTCTTAGTGAGTTGCTACCATGCATTTTGTAGATGGCACACATGGCTATTACTTGGCGTTAGTGGGAATGAATGTTTAACACAGAGCATTGAACACTACACACACAAACAGGCCCTTCGGCCCACAAGTTGAGTCTACTAGGCCATAGAACTATCTGTAACTCCCAATTCCATTAAATCCCATGTACTCATCCAGAAATCTTTTAAAAACTCCAGTGAGTTCGCTTCCACCATCACTGATAGCAGCCGATTCCATTCACTCACCACCCTCTGAGTGAAAAACTTGCCCCTAACATCTCCTCTATACTTGCCCTCAGCACCTTAAACTGTGTCCTCTCGTAGCGACTATTTCAGCCCTGGGAAATAGCCTTCGAGAATCCACCCTATCTATTCCTCTCAACGTTTTATAAACCTCCATCAGGTCGCCTGTCAACCTTCATCTCTCCAGGGAGGAAGAGACCTAGCTCCCTCAACTTGTTTTCATAAGGCATGCCCCCCAATCTAGGCAACATCCTTGTAAATCTCTTCTGCATCCTCTCAATAGCTTCCACGTCCTTCCTATAGTGAGGCGACCAGAAGAGTTTAAACTAGTGGATAAGGTGTCAATCAAACATGGCTGCTTTGTGCCCAGTGGTGTTGAACATCTTGAGTGCGATTGGAGTTGTATTCGGATAGAATTCCATCTGACTCCTGACATGTGCCTTGCAGAGGTGAACAGGTCTGCCTGATCTTTAGAAACTAGAAGCAGGAGGACGCCATTCTGACTTGCTTCACCATACACTTTGATCAGGGTTGATCATTGAACTCAATATCCTGATACCCCCATATCCCCTGATTTTATTTAGAATTATAGAATCCTGCAGTGTGGAAGCATCAGGTCTGCACTCATCACAATCCCACTCAAACCCTATCCCCATAACTCCATGCATTTACCCCAGCTCGTCCCCCTGACACCAAGGGGGCATAGCCAATCCACCTAACCCGCACGTCTTTCTGACTGTGGGGGGAAACCGGAGCACCCGGAGGAAATGGGGAGAATGTGCAAACTCTGCACAGACAGTGACCTGTGGCAGGAATCGAACCTTGGCACTGTGAGGCAGCAGTGCTAACCATTGTGCCACCATGCCACCCTAAAGCATTAAGAGCTACAGAAATATGTAGCACTGTCCTATAAGTTCGCTGTTGTACCTCCAAGGAGAAGAGTTGAAAATCTATTGCCCATGCTTCAAAGAACAAAGAACAAAACAGCACGGGAAACAGGCCCTTCGGCCCAACGAGCCCACGCCGCCACCCCGATGTTCCCACCTCTACCCGCGATCCCTGAATATGTTTATAGATCTATGGATTAAAAACCAAATTTGAAACAATTTAGGGAGAATTTGTTTTGCCAATTAGCCTAAGAGCACATCTTTGGGATGTGGGAGGAAACCGGAGCACCCGGAGAAAACCCACGCAAGCACAGGGAGAATGCGCAAACTCCCACAGACACAGGCCCAAATCCATGTATCTGCACAGCACAGCGATAGTCACTGAGCTGTCGTGTTGCCCATCAAATGGTCCAGGTCAAGCGTACACTAATGATGTGAAGCACTAGGATACTCTCGAAAAAAATCCAAGAGCAGTCCTCTCATGACCCATCGCGTGTATGCCCCTCGTTAGACAACAAGGTGGACCAAAGCACCTGTAGGATAAAAACAAGTACATCAATATCATCATCTATTTACACACTTCCCAAGGACTCCCAAAGCTCATGATCCCTATTTTAAATCAGTTTTCTTCAACTGAAGCAGGGCTCATTTTATGCCTTCAGTGGACAGTGTAAGCCAAGCATTCCACTTCTCATTGAAACTGGCCTTAGCTGCAAGATCTGGCGGGATTGATAAACACATCTTGCTTGTTGTTTTAAGAATAGAAGAAAGTAGGAAGAATTAAAGAGCAATTTGACTTGTTTCTTTATTGAGGCTTAGATAAGGGTTCAACTTAGGGTGGCCCAGGAGTAATGTTTGATGTTCGATGTTCATCCCATCTTGCATGTTTGTGTTGACTGTCAGAAGCTTCACTTCATGTCATTCGAGACGTGAAGTGTTTAACCCATTCTGAAGCTGAAATTAATAACAGCTCAGACAGGCGGGAGTCTATTCTGTTCATTGAAGGAATTAATAAAAAGCATTACAGCAAAAGTCTACAATATATAAAACATTTACAAAATAACTTTCCTCTGGAGATAGAATCATAGAATCCCCACAGTGTATTCATCGACCACCATCCCACCCAGGCCCCGCTCCCGTAATCCCACATATTTACCCTGCTAATCCCTCTAACTCAACGGTCAATTTAGCATAGCCAATAAACCTAAACCACACGTCTTTGGGCTGTAGGAGGAAATTAGAACACCCAAAGGAAATCCATGCAAACATGGGGAGAACATGCAGACTCCACACAGACAGTGATCAGAGGCTAGAATTAAACCTGAGTCCATGGTGCTGTGAGGCAGCAGTGCTAGACATGGTGTCAGCGTGCCTCAGGTAAGGTAGATTGGCCATGCTAAATTGCCTCTTAGTTTTGGGGGGAGGGATTTGTGGGATAAATACATGGGGTTACAGGAATAGGAACTGGGTGGGATTGTTGTCGGTGCAGATTCGATGGGTTGAATGCCTCCTTCTTCACTATAGGGATTCTATAATGAAGTGTTGAATTGCTTCCCACAAAAAGAAATAGAGAAATCACATTAAATCTGAGTTTCAGGAGGTTTTTGTTGGAAGACAGGAGGCTTTTATTACAGGGCGGCATGGTAGCGCAGTGGTTAGCACTGCTGCTTCACAGCCCTAGGGTCCTGAGTTCGATTCCCGGCTCGGGTCACTGTCTGTGTGGAGTTTGCACATTCTCCTCATGCCTGCATGGGTTTCTTTTAGGTACTCCAGTTTCCTCCAAAGATGTGCGGGTTAGGTTGAGTGGCCACGCTAAGAAATTGCCCCTTAGTGTCCAGGGATGTGTAGGTTAGAGGATGAGTGGGTATAATATGTAGGGATATAGGGGTAGGGCCTGGGTGGGATTGTGCTCGTGCAGACTCAATGGGCTGAAGGGCCTCTTTCTGCACTGTAGGGTTCTATGGATTTCTATGACAAGGGTACAGAGAGTTTTGGAGGTAGATGATGGGGAGGAGCAGATGGTGAATGGCTCAGAGGGGAAGCTCTAGATTTGGCGTTCCCCATGTGTCTCTTGCCTTGTCCTGAATGATTGTTGATCCTTTCTCTGAGTTGCATTCCTGTTCTCGGAATAAGGGCATTTAGGATTGAGATGAGAAGGAATTTCTTCACACAGAAGGTGGTTTCCTCCCTCAGGCCAAAGATGTGCAGGTTAGGTGGATTGGCCATGCTAAATTGTCCCTAAGGGTCAGAGGCATTAGCAGGGTAAATGCATGGGGTTTCAGGAATAGCACCTGGGTGAGATTGTGCAAACTCAAAGGGTCAAAATGGCCTCCTTCTGTATTGTAGAGATTCAAAAGGGTGGTAAATCTTTGGAATTCTGTACCCCATTGAGCGGTGGGAGCTCAGTCACCAATCATAGAACATAGAACATAGAACATTACAGCACAGAACAGGTCCTTCGGCCTTCGATGTTGCGCCGACCAATATAAAAAGCAATGCCCCTCCAAACTAAACCATTCCCTTCTCTTCCATATACTTATCAACTAAATCATGTTCAAGACAGAACACAATAGATTTCTAGAAACAAATGACATCAAGGAATATGTGAATAACATGGGGAAGTGGCCTTGAAGTAGATGATTTGGTATGATCTAATTGAATAGCAGAGCAGGTTTGATGGGCTGAATGGTCTACTTTAGTTCCTATGTAAGCCTACTTGTGATGCTAATTGAGATGTTAGTGTACCTTTAAGAGTTTTTTTTAAATCAAATGTTTATTTATTAATCACAAGTAAGGCTTACATTAACACTGAAATGAAGTTACTGTGAAAATCTCCTAGTTGCCACACTCTGGCACCTGTTTGGATACACTGAGGGAGAATTTAGCATGAGCAATGCACCCTAACCAGCACATCTTTCATGCTATGGGAGGAAACCAGACCACCCAGAGGAAACCCATGCAGACATGGGGAGAAGATGCAAACTCCACACAGACAGTGACCCAAGCCGGAAATCGAACCCGGGTCTCTGACACTGTGAGACAGCAGTGCTAACAACTTTTCTGTGTTTTTCTCATTGTTGCTCGGCTGAATAGAGAAGTCCTTATATTGCTACTTCAACAGCTTAAATGGGGGTTGGTTATGTTTACTCTGGGATTGATTTTATGGCCCTGCATTGCTCAGAGGAAGGTCCAGTTTTTTTTTCCTTCCTAGGGAATTCAACGTTTCAGTCTATTTGGCTGCAGTTTTTGAATTTTATTTTTTGAAGGGGCAACAAGCAAAAAAGAAGTGTCTTCCCTCTCTCACTATTGCTTTGAAAACTCTGCTGGTCTGAAAGAAAGGACTTGCCTTCTTTCAGTAAAGAATTTGCAGTTGGTAGCTTGACCAGACAGTCTCTCTTTGGGGTATTATGAAACTGTTGGTCTTCTACTTGAATCCAGACTTCAACCCAAAGACTCAATTTCCAGCATCACGTGAGCATTAGTCTTTGTTGTGTTAAACTTCTTTAAACGGTTTTGTCTATGGAAGAATTTGGTTTTGATTGGAACACGTTAGATATCTTTGTTAAGGGTTATACATTATAGTAGTTTTTCTGTTTCTTGTTTGTATTTAATAAAAGTTCTAGCTAATTTTCTTACTATACATGTTAACTATATTCTTAAATAATCTTCATTTGATAAAAGCTCCCTCATGGATTATTTGAACCATACCTGAAACAAAACACATCATACCTATCTAAGCCAAATTCAAGATGCAAAACTTCTGATCCAGGCGAGCTTCGTTGAACACTTTCTGACCCCAACTGTAACACAAATAAATAAACCGATATTTCCTTGTGCGTTTGGCGTTAATTATTTGTGTGCCTTGGGAGCTGCTGTGAGAAAACCTTCAGTCTTTCTTTCAGGAAAGCTTCCCTTCAAAGTCCAGATCCAATCAGAACTTGCTCAAGTTTCACTCTCTTTCATTTCAAGCCCAGCACCATCATACGCCCAACTCATGCCCTGTCTTGTCATCTGTCATTGAGAATGTTTTTCGCTTTCTAAAACTGTTCCAATCAGTCACAGCTCATTTAAGTGCCACCTGTAAATACATCTCCTCCTTGAGTATTTTATATTAATCATGAACTGACTTGGCAGAGTTAATCCCTCTTAGAGTGTTTCTCAAAGTTTGCTGGCATTTTCACTTACCCCTGTCTTTCCCACTTCCCACCTTCTTTAACTCATCATTTTTCTGGGAGTGGTTTGATCCTAGCGTCGTACACCTTCTGTTCTCCCAGAATGTTTTCCTATAACCACCTGTAGTGTCGGGTGACATGGTGGCACAATGGTTAGCGGCCAGGGATCCGGGTTTGATTCCCGGCTTGACTCACTGTCTGTGTATGTTCTTCCTGTGTCTGCGTGGGTTTCCTCCAGTTGCTCCAGTTTCCTCCCACAGTCTGAAAGGCATGCTGGTTAGGTGCTTTGGCACGAACACACGCTGGAATGTGGCAGCTAGGGGAATTTCACAATAACTTCATTGCAGTGTCAATGTAAGCTTTACTTGCAACTAATAAATAACTTTGTTAAAGGAGTTAGAAAGTTTAGTGTTCATTTATTAGTGTCACAAGTAGGCTTATATTAACACTGAAGTTACTGTGAAAATTCCCTTGTCGCCACACTGTTCAGGTACACTGAGGGAGGATTTAGCACAGCCAGTGCACGTAACTAGGATGTCTTTTGGACTCTGGAAGGGGACCAGAGCAGTTGGAGGAAACCCACCCAGACATGGGGAGAATGTGCAGACTCCATATAGACAGTGACTCAAGCCAGGAATCAAACCCGGATCCCTGGCACCGTGAGGCAGCAGTACAAACTACTGCACTTGCCTGGTAAGATTGCAGGATGAGCTTAGGCGTTGGGGATGAGAATGCGAAGTGGAGTTGAGTGGGAAGTCTCAAACGTGATGGTAAAAATAATCATGAGCATGTCACTATTGGCAAGCAGCGAGCATCAAAGTTTCGGTCAAAGCTTATTGTTCAGCGACTCATGAGAAGTGTTTAGATTGTGTTGAAGATGGACCACACCCAATCTTATATTATCAGGCCCAATAATTGCGATGGTGTTGTACTCCCCTGTGCAAACATGAGCTGAGAATGGACCCAGTGAGTGCAGTGACCCCATGCTCTAATTTGGACCTTGAGCGAGAAACTCATCCCCCGGTCAACAGAACGACAGCCACAGAGGACAATTCTGCTTGGTGCAGCCAAAATGAGATCCATTTGATGCCACAAAAGCACAGCAGAAATTGGACAACATGCAGGGGCAAGTTACCAAACAGAGAAAGAAAACAGGTCCTCAATATTTTGTATCGGCTTAGCAACACCACCCCACCCACCATCCTAAGCCTGACACAAAACTTGTAAAGCTTGCTTAATTCATTTAAAACACAAACCGCAGTCTCCCATTAGCTCACAGTTGCCACACATTGGATTACATCTTAAGAATGTCAACAAATTTGTCTTCCTTTGTGCAGCTCCCTAATCAACCTCTTCTGTTCCTGCTTCTGTAGTTTTATTATATGGACTTAATTGGTCAGAATTTAAAATGAAATGGTGGCGTGCGCACGTTATCCTGTGACCTTGCTTCATTGAGGAGACCCGTGTGTCAACGTTCGTGGCTTCTTGAAGTGTGTTGATTTCATCTAAACCAAACATGTACAGCAGTCTGTCACTATTATGATCCGATACGCTTTAGGTACACGGTACGTAGATCGTAGGACAGTACAGGCCCTTCGGCCCTTGACGTTGTGCCGAGCTTTATCCAAAACCAAGATCAAGCTATCCCACTACCTACAATTCTGCTGCGCTCCATGTACCTATCCAATAATCGCTTGAAAGTTCCAAATGTGTCCAACTCCACTATCACAGCACGCTGTCCATTCCACACCCGAACTATTCCCTGAGTAAAGAACCTACCTCAGACATCCCTCCTATATCTTCCTTATGCGCCTTACATTTGCCCTTCACTCATTACTTTCACTGGGTATGTTTTATCTCTCATCTCCCATATCTCAGCCCTGTCCTACAACAAAATGTGTTATAATTTGGCCTCCATGCCAGTGGGATTTTCTGGTCCAGCCGGCACAGGTTTCCTGTCACAGGTTTCCAGCTGGAACGGAGTGAAATTCCCACCAAATCATAAGAATTAGGAGCAGGAATACACCATTCAGCCCCTCAAACCTCCTCCATCATCCAATGCAATCATGGCTGGTCTCATACAATCATTGAATCCCTACAGTGCAGAATGAGGCCATTCAGCCCATCGAGTCTGCACAGACCACAACCTCTCCCAAGTCCTAACCCCACAACCCCATGCATTTACCCTGGCTAGTCCCCTTGGCACTAAAGGGCAATTTAGCACGGCTAATCCACCTACTCCACATGTTTTTGGACGGTGGGAGGAAACTGGAGCACCCGGAAGAAATCCATGCAGACATGGGGAGAATGTGCAGATCCACATAGACATTGACCCACGCTGGGAATCGAACCAGGGTCCCTGGCACTATGAGGCAGCAGTGCTAACCACTGTGCCATCAAGATCTCATCTCATGCCTCAACTCCACTTAACTGTCTGTTCATTATAGCCCCTCAAACCCTTACTAATTAAAAATCTATCCATCTCTTCCATAATCTCAGTCAAAGTCCCAGTATCTACTACATTTATCTCTTAGACTCACAACCCTTTGAGAAGCAATTTTTCCACATCTCTGTTTTAAGTCTGCCTTTCTTTTCAAACTATATCTGCTCTGATGAAGAGTCTTCCAGACTCGAAACATTGGCTCTATTCTCTCTCCCTTCAGATGCTGTCAGCCCTGCTGAGATTTTCCAGCATTTCCTGTTTTGTTTCAGATTCCAGCATCGGCAGTATTTTGTCTTTACAACTTTACAAGAGGAAACAGTTTCTCATAGATCATATTGGCCATTGAGTCTGGACCAACCGCAGTCCCACCCAGGTTCTATTCTTGTAGCCCTGCACATTTGCCCTGCTAATCCCCGACACTAGGGTCAATTTAACATGGTCAATCCTCGCACATCTTTGTTCTGTGCGAGGAAACTGGAGCACCCGGAACAAACCCACGCAGAGATGGGGAGAACGTGCAAACTCCACACAGATGATGACCCAAACCAGGAATCAAACCCAGGTCCCTGGAGCTGTGAGGCAGCAGTGCTAACCACTTTGCAATCGTGCCACCTACCAACACTCCTTACCTTCTCAAGAGGCTAAGGAAATTTGAGATGTCCACTACAACTCTTATCAATTCAGTAGGTGGATTGGCCATAGTAAATTGTCCCTGTGTATCTCAAGATGTGGGTTAGGAGATTAGTGAGGTAAATACAAACTATTACAGGAATATCGCCTGAGTAAGGTGTTCTGTCGGAGAATTTGTGCACACTTGATGGACCGAATGTTCTCCCTCTGCACTGTAGGCATTCTATGATTTTATCAAAAACCTTCGCATTATAGCTGAAAAAAGTAACATGTTGTAGAAGCTTATCATCTTGCACTCAACAGGACAAACACAAGAAGGCCAAATTTCAAAAGGGCACAACAATTTGCACCACAAGAGAAAAATTGTGCTGATTGGTCGGCAAGTTGGTTCTGATTGGCTGAGGTATTACTATGGCAAAAGCAATCTTCTTATGCGGTCATATCTTTTGCTGTTTCAGTTTAATGTGCCAATAATTTGCCAAGATGTTTTCTTTTCACGTACTCTTTGAAACTCGTCAAGGTTCCCTGCCTTATGTGTCTCTCAGCCGTAGAGGGCAAAGGGGTGATGGAAGGAGTCTAGGTTTCACCTCAAGTCTGTTCCAGTCAGCTGCTGATATTGTAACACCAGTGTGTTCAGGCAGAGTCATTCTGACAACCAAAGATACTGCACAAACATTCGTTTTCACATCTTCCCGCTTCCCATCACAAATATGCCATCACCTTCAGAGAACTCTCCGATGGCATTAGCTACTATCAGCGCTTGCCAAGAACAATATCGGCAAGAATAACAATCTCAGCGCCCTGATAATTTAAATGTCAAATCATTCTCTGCTCCTGTCTTGTGTTTTACATCTGGAGAAACATGTTTGGCTTTCGGTCTCCTCATTTAGGATCAAATTTTACTGCACTCTTGGCTCTTCGTGGGACATTCTATCAACTGATCCCTGGGATGAAGGATTTAGCTTACAAGGAAAGGTTAGCATCATAAAATCCCTACAGTGCAGGAGAAGGCTATTCAACCAAGTGAGTCTGCACCGACCACAATCCCACCCAGGGCCCATTCCCATAACCCCAAATATTCACCCTGTTCATCCCCTAAGACTAGAATCAATTTATCACGGCCAATCAACATAATCCGCACATCTTTGGACTGTGGGAGGAAATTAGAGTACCCTCAGACAGGGGGAGTACATGCAAACACCACACAGACAGTGATCCAAGCTGGGAATCGAACCCGGGTCCCTGGAGCTGAGAAGCGGCCATGCTAACCACTGTGCTCCTGAGCCACCCACAGTTAATTCCTCTTGAGAAGGCGGCAATGAGGCATCTTCTTGAACCACTGCAGTCCATATGGTGTAAGTACACTCACAGTGTTATGGGTTATTCCAGGAATTTGACCCCGAGACAGTGAAGGAACGGCCAATATAGTTCCAAGTCAGGGTAGTAAGTGGCTTGGAGTGGAACTTGTAGATGGTGGTGTTCCCATGTGTCTGCTGCTCCTTGTCCTTCTAGGTGGCAGAGAGCATGGGTTTGGAAGGTGCTGTTGAAGGAGCCTTGTGTTTTGATGAAATGCATCTTGTAGATGGTACACATGGCTGCTTGGTGGCAGAGGGAGTGAATGTTTATAGAATCCTACAGTGCAGAAGGAAGCCATTCAGCCCATTGAGTCTGCACCAACCACAATCCCACCCAGGTCTATTCCCGTAGCCTTTCATATTTACCCTGCTAATCCGTCTGACACTAGGGGCAATTTAACATGGCCAAGCAACCTAACCTGCACATCTTTGGACTATGGGAGGAAATCAGAGCAGACATGGGGAGAATGTGCAAACTCCACACAGACAGTGACCAGAAGCTGGAATTGAACCTGGGTCCCTGGCGCTGTGAGGCAGCAGTGCTAACCATTGTGTCGCTGTGCCACCCGGAATATTGAAGCTAAGGGGAAAGGTGCCAGTCAAGCTGCCCTGAATGGCACTAGGCTTCTTGAATGTGGTTGGAGCTGTACCCATCCAGGCATGTGGGGAGTATTCCATACAATCCTGATTTGTTCCTTGTAGATGCTAGAGAGGCTTTGGGGAGTCAGGAGGAGAGTTATTTGCTGCAGATGATAGGTCAAATCTCAGACTAGCTGCCAACTCTCATGTTGAGAGTTTTCCATCATTACAAATCTGCTGATATCAAAAACTGCTTTATTGCCCTCACTATGAACTTGGAATTATACATCGGACAAACTAATGGTCCAAATAATCTATTTCTCTTTGTATTCCTCCTTGCTTTTCAAATTTCTACAAACACTAATGACGTTGTGATGTTTATTGTTCAGCATGAGGAAGATCCAAGAAAACTCAACATGTTGCCAAAACTACATGGGCTGAATTTATGTTTAAAGTTTAAGGTTTATTTATTAGTGTCACCAGTAGGTTTAATTATCACTGAAGTGAAGTTACTGTGAAAATCACTTAGTCACCACACTCCGGCATCTTTCAGGTACACTGAGGGAGAATTTAGCACCACCAATGCACCCTAACCAGCACGTCTTTCAGACTGTGGAAGGAAACCAGAGCATCTGAAGGGAACCCATGCGGACACGGGGAGAACATGCAGATTCCACACAGACAGTGACCCAAGCTGGGAATCGAATCTGAGTCTCCGACTCTGTGATGTAGCAGTGCTAACCACTGTGCTACTGTGCTGTCCCATAATTTATTGCTGTCATAGAAGGTTGGTTCATAGCTTAAAGGTTGAGGGTGGGGAGGGTATGGGGTGGACATGTTCCTGTCTTCCTGACCCATCTCCTTCCTTCACCCCTCCTTTCCTCTCCATCCTTCCCTCCCCACCTCTTCTCTTCCCTTCCTCCCTCCCTTCCTCCCTCCTTCCCTCTTTCTTTCCTTCCCTCTCCAACTCTCCTCTTCTGGTCCTCCCTCTCTCTCTCCATTTCTTCCTACCTCCTTCCCTCCCTTTCTTCATTCCTCCCTGCCTCTCTCCCTCCCCACCTTTCTTCTTCTGTCCATCCCTCCCTCCCTCCTTCCCTCCCCCCCACCACCACCCTGATCAAACTCAAGGCAGGGATTCTAATTTGCCATTACTTTGTCATTTGCTCAGTTTCTTCCATCCTTCCCTTTCATTGGTTGAATTGGAGCAGATGTTCAGGATGTGCTTGTTTGCCCTTTGACCTCACCGTGTCGTGCTACCAATTCACCCCGACGGCAATCTGCAAACTAACCAAAGGGTGAGTTAAAAACAATCAGATCATTACCAAGACGGATTAACTCTCCATTACTGCTTTTGGGAACTTGCTGTGTGCAAGTTATTATTGCAAATTGATATCATTAAACTAGAAAGAGTGCAGAAAATATTTCCTAGGATGCTACCAGGACTTGATGGTTTGAGTTATAAGGAGTGGCTGGATAGACTGAGACTTTTTTTGCCTGGAGCATCGGAGGTTTAGAGGTGATTTTACAAAGTTCTATAAAATAATAAGCGGCAACTAGATAGTCAACATCTTTTCCCAAAGGTAGGGGAGTCTTAGGTTTAAGGTGAGGGAGAGAGATGTAAAGGGTCCAGGAGGGAGTTTCTTCACACAGAGTGTAGTGAGTGTCTGGAACAAGCTGCCAGAGGTAGTAGTAAAGGCAGGTACAATTTTGTCTTTTAAAAAGCATTTAGACAACTATATAGGTAAAATGGATATGGAGGAATATGTGTCAAATGTGGGCAATTGGGACTAATTTAGTAGTTAAAAAAAGGGGTGGCATGGACAAGTTGGGCTGAAGGGCCTGTCTTCCTGCTGTGAACCTCTGTGACTCTATGAAGCTTGTTCCTTTCCTCTCTGTGGGAATCTTTATCCTCGGCAACTGATTATATTCACAGTGAGTGGCAAAGATGCCGTGCCGTGTGGCAGGCAAATCATGAAGCTAATTGTATGTTGCATCGGCAAACAAACCTCTTGATGTTACGTTCATTACAAACCACAAATTGCCAAACAGTTTGGTCTGCATCGGGATGTAGCATGCTAGCTGCTGCAGACAAAATCTACACTGTGATAATTGATTTAATTGGAATTAGCACTGTTGCTAAAACACCCCTTGTGTGCTGTTTATGATGCCCTCTTGTTAATTCCTTTTCTTTGCTATTTATATATAATCATTAGCTTATTTACATTAAACAAAGGTAACAATTGTGCTAAGATGTCAGAGGCCAGAACTTGTGTGCATCTTCTAACATGCTTAAAATGACAGAGTATATTGAAACCTTTGTTAGATCATTTTAAACATTCATTACCGCAGTCCACCACAAACACTGCGTACCGTCTACAAGCCTCATTGCAAATGGTCAAGATTCCTTCAATCGCACCTTCCAAAGCCACCACTTCTATCATTTAGAAATTTGAGGGTAGCAGGTGTATGTGGGCACTGTCTCCTGGAAATTCCCCTCCAGACAGCATGGTGGTACAGTGTTTAGCACTGCTGCCTCGCAGTGCCAGGGACCTGTAATCGATTCCCGAATTGGGTCACTGGCTCATAGGGTTATAGAACTTTACAGCCTGGAAACAAGCCCTTCGGCCCGACTTGTCCATGTCACCTTTTTTTACAAACCTCTAAACTAATCCCAATTGCCTGCATTTGGCCCATATCCCTCTATACCCATCTTACCCATGCTTTTTAAAAGACAATGTTGTAGCCGCCTCTACTATTCCCTCTGGCAGCTTGTTCCAGACACTCACCACCCACTGTGTGTGAAAAAATTACCCCTCTGGACACTTTTGTATCTCTCGCCTCTCACCTTAAACCTATGCCCTCTAGTTTTAGACTCCGCTACTTTTGACAAAACATATTGACTTTCTAGCCAATCTATTCCCCTCTTACTTTATAGATCTCTATAAGATCACCCCTCAGCCTTCTATGCTCCAGATAAAAAAAATCCCAGTCTGTTCAGCCTCTTCTTATAACTCGAACCATCAAGTCCCGGTAGCATCCTAGTAAATCGCATCTGCACTCTTTCTAGTTTAATAATGTGCTTTCTATAATAGGGTGACTAGAACTGTACACAGTATTCCAAGTGTGGTCTTGTATAACTTCAACAAGATTCCCAACTCCTGTATTTAATGTTCTGACCAATGAAACTAAGCATGCTGAATGCCTTTTTGTGTGGAGTCTGCATGTCTCCCCCATGTCTGGGTGGGTTTCCATCGGTGCACCCAATTTCCTCCCACAGTCCAAAGATGTGCAAGTTAGGTGGATTGGCCATGCTAAATTAACCTTTAGTGTCCTAAAATGTGTAAATTAGATGGGCTAGTCATGGGAAATGTGTGGGGTTATGAGGATAATGCCAGGGGAGAGGGACTAGGTAAAATACTCTGGCAGTGCAATCTCGATGGGCCAAATGATTTCTTTTGCACCATAGAGATTCTATGATTCTAAGCTATTCACCATCCTGACTTGGAAATGCATCACTGTTCCTTCACTGTTACTGGGTCAAAATTCTGGAGCGACCTAACAGCACGGTGGATGCACTTACCTCACGAGCTGCAATGGCTCAGGAAGGCAACTCACCACCACCTTCTCAATGTTAACCCTGTCAGTGATGCTTATATCCCAAGAATGAATTTAAAGAATCGTAATACCAGCAATAGCAATAACAAAACTCGCAATTTTCGATATGATGGATGGGCATTAGCACATATTGGTGGCATGGTGGCACAGTGATTAGCACTGCTGCCTCACAGCGCCAGGGACCCAGGTTCAATTCCAGCCTTGGGGTCATTGTGTGTGTGGAGTCTGCATGTTCTCCCTGTATCTGCGTGGGTTTCCTCCGGGTGCTCCGGTTTTCTCCCACGCCGCAAAGATGTGTGGGTTAGGTTGATTGGTCATGCTAAATTGACCTTTAGTGTCAGGGGGCAGGCAGTGTAATTATGTGGGGTTGCAGAGATTGGGCCTGGATGAGATTGTCGGTGCAGGCTCAAGGGGCCGAATGGCCTCCTTTTACATGTAGGGATTCTATGATTTTATGGTATCTGAAATGAAGGCTATGTGCATATGGAAACTTACCACTCTATCTCGGAGCATTGGGTGGCACGGTGGCACAATGGATAACACTGCTGCTTCACAGTGCCAGGGACCTGGGTTCAATTCCTGGCTTGAGTCATTATCTGTGTGGAGTTTGCACATTCTTCCTGTGTCTGCGTGGGTTTCCTTTGAGCGCTCCGGTTTCTTCCCACAGTCTGAAAGATTAGGTGCTAAATTCTCCCTCAGTGTAACCCGAACAGGCACCCGAGTGTGGTGATTAGGGGATTTTTTTTTTTACAGCCACTTCATTGCGGTGTTAACATAAGCCTGCTTGTGACACTTACAAATAAACTTTAAATTTTAAAAAAAAATTCCTTTATCTTTCCAATAGGCTATCACATCACAGGCCAGAAAACACCTTGTGAGAAAGTAATAATTGGCTCGGGTCCCTCCCTGGTCGAAGCCAGGTGCCTTGCCCAATGTTCTTTAATGAAAGTTGCCACATTTTTTTGGTGTGATGTAAATGCAGTACATCTGTGCCAAAAAAAACTATTTGGAACGTTTTTGTTGCTTGTTATTAGGTATGCCTTAGGTAGCTGAAAAGAAATCTTCTCCTTCCAGATGTTCCCAAACAACCTCTGGGTAATTAATGTCATAAAAGATTATTGAGAGCTCAGGGTGGTTGGGTGGGGGGGTTTGTAGAGGCTCACGCCCATTTGGAAACAGGTTCTGCCAAAAGGTACTTTTGATGGTTGCACTGGCCTTCTAGGTTTTTTTTAACACTGCTGAAGAAAAGTTGTTGCTATTCCAACTCGGAGTGAAAAAAACAGCATTATGTTACTGAGGGAAGAATAATGTGATAGGCTACATTTTCTCCCATTAGTTTGTGTCACAGCTTGGTATGGCTCCTACTCCTACCAAGACCGCAAAAAGCTACAAAGCATTGTGAATGTAGCCCAATCCATCACGCAAACCAACCATTGACTTTGTCTACACTTCCCGCTGCCTCGGAAAAGCAGAGAATCCGTTGAACTGGTGTGACAACAATAATCTCTCCTTCAAAATCAATAAAAATAAGGAGATTGTCTTCGCCTCTAGGAAGTGTTGTGGAAGACATGTCCCTGTCTATATCCAGAGGGACGAAATAGAAATAGTTGAAAGCTTTAGCCTTCCAGGCGTCCAGAACATCAACAACCGGTTCTGGTCTCCCCTCCATGCCGACACTACAGTTAAGAAAGCTAACCAACGCCTCTACTTTCTCAGAAGTATAAGAAATTTGGCATGTCAGCTACAACTCTCATCAATTTTTATAGGTGCACCATAGAAAGCATCCTTTCTGGTTGTATCACAGCTTGGTGTGGCTCTGCTCTGACCAAGACTGCAAGAAGCTATAAAGGATCATAAATATTGCCCAGTCCATCTCGCAAACCAGCCTCCCATCCATTGACTTTATACTTTTGGCTGCCTTGGCAAAGCAGCCATCATAATCAAGGACCCCATGTATCTTGGAAATTCTCTCTTCCACCTTCTTCTGTCAGGAAAAAGATACAAAAGTCTGAGGTCACGTATCAACCGACTCAAGAACAGCTTCTTTCCTGCTGCCATCAAACTTTTAATGGACCTGCCTCGCACTAAGTTGATCTTTCTCTACACCCTAGCTATGACTGTAACACTACATTCTGCACTCTCTCCTTTCCTTCACCCCATGTACTCTATGAATGGTTTGCTTTGTCTATATAGTGTGTAAGAAACAATACTTTTCACTGTATCCCAATTCGTGTGACAATAATAAATCAAATCAAACTGAAAGCAATGGTTCTGCTATTTAAAACAACAAACCGCCCCTCCCACCCCATTTTGTTACGGTAAAATATCCTAGAGTGCTTCAGAGGAGCATTAGCAATCAAAGGTTGGCACTGAGCCAGATAAGGAGGTTTATACCATATCTTAGCTAAGAGGTAGGCTTTAGGGAGCACCTGAAGGTGGGAGGGCGAGGTGGAGAAGGTTAGGGAGGGAAGTCCAGAGTTCAGGGCCCAGAAGGCTGAAGACAAAAAGTTTAAAACTGCCAGAAAGACCCAACACCTTGAAGGGTTGTGGAGCTAAAGGGCGTTACAGAAGGAGTAGTTAGCAGTGCCAGAAACCCAGGTTCGATTCCTGGCGTGGGTCACTGTCTGAGTGGAGTTTGCACATTCTCCCCGTGTCTGCGTGGGTTTCAATTTGCTAATGGTGTTCTTACTCTGCCCCTGTTTTAAGTTTATTTATTAGTGTGACAAGTAGGCTTACACTAACGCTGCAATGAAGTTACTGTGATAATCCCCGAGTCGCCACACTCTTGTTCGGCTGTACTGAGGGAGAATTTAGCATGGCCAATCTGCCTAGCCCGCATGTCTTTCAGGCTGGGTGCTCTGATTTCCCTCCACAGTCTGAAAGACGTGCAGATTAGGTGGATTGGCCATGCCAAATTCTCCCTCTGTAAAGCCAAACAAGAGCGTGGCGACTTGGGGATTATCACAGTAACTTCATTGCAGCGTTAACGTAAGCCTACATGTGACACTAAAACTAAGATGTAAAACAGCGGCGGGGTAAGGACAAAGTGAAAAGCGTAGGTGGAAATTATAAAATTCATTCTTTGCCCATCACTGTTACCCTGAAAATCTGGGTTCGTGGATTTATCTTAATGATTGCCAAGCGAAAGTGTGGCATAAACAAAAGTGAATGAGGAAGCTACCCTGAGAGAATCCCACCCCTCCCTGAAGTCTCTGTGTGGCTTCATCGTCGAAAGTTGTTTATCGTCTTTCTCAGATATCTCTGCAGTTCTGCCTGAGGGATTTGCAGTATTATCTCCCCAAGAAGCCTCAGGCCACACATCATTACATGAATCGCTAGCGTGAGAGACAGCTACTTCACACATTCTATCCGCAGCACAGTGTTCAATTGTCCCGTGCCCATCCACAACACCCTCTCCTCATCAGATATCTACTCTCTTAAAGTGGCACATACTCTTTAATGACTTATTGGAACATCGATATTTATTTCAGGGGAGGCCAGTTCCAATCGAGATCCCAGCACTCACACCCTCACCAAACCCCCACCACCCCAACCCCTCGCCAACTCCCAGCACCCAACCTCTCACCAACCTGCCTACCCCCCCAAACCCCACCCTCTCACCAACTCCCACCTCCAGCACCCACCCCCAACACTCACCCCTCACCAACCCCTCTGTCGGGCATTGTACTGGAGTGGGTACAGTAAGAAATCTCACAACACCAGGTTAAAGTCCAACAGGTTAATTTAGTATCACAAGCTTTTGGAGCACCGCTCCTTCCTCCAGTGAGTGGACAGATAAGTTTCACAAACTTAACTTTAACCTAACTACCCGGACATTCTCTCTTCCACCTTCTTCTGTCGGGAAAAAAAATACAAAAGCCTGAGATCACGTGCCAACCGACTCAAGAACAGCTTCTTCCCCGCTGCTATCAGACTTTTGAATGGACCTGCCTCGCACTAAATTGATCTTTCTCTACACCCTAGCTACGACTGTAACACCACCTTTGGCACTCTCTTGTTTTATTCTCTATGAACAGTATGCTTTGTCTATGTAAGAAACAATAGTTTTCGTTGTATGTTAATACATGTGAACAATAATAAATCAAATCAAATCAAATTAAATCATGGTGCCCCCCTACCCTTCTGAGGACCATATCCCTCAAAGACCCAACGAGTTTCTTCTTCCCTTGTGCCTGACTCTGCCTGAAGGGGTGGTGTTGGGGGGATGGTGGGGGAATGTGTGTGGTTAGGGTCCGAAAGTCTGATCTGACCAACCTCTCTTGCAGCCTTGTCACAGGTACAATCATCGGAGGGTCATGGTCTGGAATTTTCCTGCCTCTCCCACCACGGGAATTGTAATGGGCGGGACAGGGGCCATACAAAGAGTCCGTCGATCTCAGCAGGATTTTCCGGCCTTGCGGGCAGATGTGGCCAGAAAATCCCAGCCGCTGACTCGTACAATGAAGAAAAAGGCCATTCGGCCCATCGAGCCTAGACCAGTTGAACCCAACTCTCCCAATCCTATGTCCCAGCACTTGGTCCATTGCCTTGTCTGCCTTGGTTTTCGTTTTAACATGAACAGCATATTGTCCAACTGACATCTAAGAATCACAATACTCGGGACAAGAGGCTATAGAGCAGCAGTGGCTAACTGTTGAAGTATCATTTTCATTTCTGTAAAAGACGGTGGAAAACTGAGCATCAACATGTCCTATTTTGAGCCTATTACTATAGGCTATTTTGAGCCTATAGTAATATAGTTATTACTATAGTAGTAGTAATAACTCTACTAAATTATTAGAGTATAATATACTCTAATATAATTGAGTATATTATATATACTAATAATATATTTATTATTAGTAATAGATATACTATTTATTACTAATAGTAATAGTAATAAAACTATTACTATTGTGTAATAGTTCTTTGTTCTATTACACAAAGAACAAAGAAAATTACAGCCCTGGAACAGGCCCTTCAGCCCTCCAAGTCTGCACCGACAATGCAACTTTTACGGAAAGCATTCTTTCTGATTGTATCACAGCTTGGTATGGCTCCTGCGCCGCCCAAGACTGCAAGGAACTACAAAGGGTTGTGAATGAAGCACAATCAGCCTCCCACCCAAATAGTCTATCTATTTTTCCACTGCCTCGGAAAAGCAGCCAGCATAATTAACGACCCCATGCACCCCGAACATTCTCTCTTCCACCTTCTTCCGTCAGGAAAAAGCTACAAAAGTTTGAGGCCATGTACCAAACTGACTCAAGAACAGCTTTTTCCCTGCTGCCATCAGACTTTTGAATGGACCTACCTCGCACTAAGTTGATCTTTCTTTACACCCTAGCTATGACTGTAACACTACATTCTCTCATTTCATTCTCAATGAACAGTATGCTTTGTTTCTGCAGCACGCAAGAAACAATACTTTTTAATGTATCCTCACACATGTGACAATAGTAAATCAAATCATGTTGCCCAATTCAACTATAACCCCTACTCTCCCGGGGACCGTACCCTTCTGTTCCCATCTTATTCAAGTATTTGTCAAGACTTCCTTTAAAAGTCACTACCCTATCTGCTTCCCCTACCTCCCCCGGCAGCGAGCTCCAGTTACCCACGCTCTGTGTAAAAAACTTATCCTGTACGTCTCCTTTAAACTTTGCCCCTTATATTTTAAACCGGTACCCCCCCCAGTCATTGACTCTTCCACCCTGGGTAAAAACTTCCGACTATCCACTCTGTCCATGCCCCATCACAATCGTGTAGCCTTCTATCACCACTCAACCTCTGTCATTCCAGTGAGAACAAACCAGATTTCTTCAACCTTTCCCCATTGCGTGTGTGACAGTGCAGGAAATGACCCAACAGTCACCCCCAGTGTTTTGGTAAATTATTACCAGTATCGCGGACTCTTTTCAGCCTCTCGCTTAACTGTTTGAAGCAAGATATGTGTCCAAATATTACCTTTGCTAATCATCAGCTCCCAAAAAAAAGCAGGATACACTGTGTGCGTGCAAAATGGCTAAATGTTAAAAATATTCCAACCTGTCTCAATATTATGAATAACAAATGCGAAGTAATTAGATGTAATTATGGATAATTAGTTCAACTGTCATGTTGAAGTTTCCTTAATTAGACTTTCCTTCCCCTTTCCATTTGTAAACTGTATCGAATAACACTGAAGCCTGGGTTGTCGGCTTTTAGTATTGCACTAATAGCAAGCTTGAGGTGACTATTTCCTACTTCACTCATTGTTTAAAGTTTGTTTATTAGTCATAAGTGGACTTAAATTAACACTGTAATGTAGTTCCTGTAAAAATCCACGAGTCACCACACTCTGGCGCCTGTTCGGGTACACTGAGGGAGAATTTAGCATGGCCAATTCACCTAACCAGCACGTCTTTCAGACTGTGGGAGGAGCACCCGGAGGAAGCTCACAGGGAGAATGTGCAGACTCTGCAGAGACAGTGACCCAAGCCAGGGATCGAACCTGGCTCCTTAGCACTGTGAGGTGGCAGTGCTGACCATTCCCGCTATTGATCCCAAGTTCTCTTGTTTGTTTAACATAACAGATCCAGGAAAGATTGTCGCCCTGATCATCTGTGTCTATATTTTAATTATGAAACTTGTCAGGATATGTGCTAATCCTGTCTAATATGACAAACGCAAATTGAAACAATTATAGAGCAGACATTCCGATTTAACTCCCAACAGAATCACGCACATTATTTTAAAAAGGGAGAAAAGATTAACTGATGAGGTTAAACTGACATTCATGGATAAGAATGATTAAACATTGCCTAGTGTCTCTAAACCTCCAGAACTCTCAATTAACCAGTCACATCCAGCAGCCGTTTCAACCTGAGGAGATATTGAAATGATTGTCCATTCTATATATCCAAGGAAAAATGTATGTTCCATTCAAGTCAATATAGAATCATAACATCCCTACAGTATAGAAAGAAGCCATTCAGCCCATCAAGCCTGTAGTGACAACAATCCCACTTTATCCACATAACCCCATATATTTACCCTCCTAATCCCCCTGAATCAAGGGGCAATTGATAACACATTTCTTAGTCATAACAGTAACTGCAGTTCAAAAGTACGCCGTAGATGGCACAGATTGGAACATGCTGGGAGTGATATAAAATATGCTATTCAAATCGATATGAAGATATCAGAGAAACCCAAGAAATTGGAATATGTTCTGAGGGTTATGTTCTGCTCATATATTTCAAACTGTGGGAACATGTGAGTAAAATGGTTAAGGCAGGGTCAGGGTGAATGGAACTAGTGCCCAGCAATGCTAAAAACAGATGTTTACCTAAGATAAAAGCTGCGGATACTGGAATCAAACAAAAACAGAAAATGCTGAAAATCCCAGCAAGCCCGACAGCGTCTGTGGGGTGAGAACAGAGCTAATGTTTTCAGCTTTGACACTTTGGCAATGGGTGAATGGACACTGCTCGACAATGACCAGGCAGGAGGGTTCTCTTCCTGTTGGGAAACAGGAAGCAGTCACGGGCATTCAGCTTCTGATCTTCAGGTAAGCATTCTCCAAGACTGCCTTCAAGATACACAACGTCGCAGAATTGCTGAGCAGAACAGTGATAGCCAAGTTCTGCACACATGAGGACGGCTTCACCTGGGATCTTGGGTTCATGTTACACTGTCTGTCACCCCCATGACTTGTCTGGCCTTGCAAAATCTCACTAACTGTCCTGGCTGAGGCAATACACACTCTCTAACCTGTGCTCAACCCTCTCTCCACTTACATTGTCTGTACCTTTAAAAACTTGGGCAGACTTCCATCGCAACCATTACCTTGTAGTTGAGTTTGTCTCTTTGTGCCTCTTTGTGAAATAAATCCTCTACTCACTAGATGAAGGAGCAGCGCTCTGAAAGCTTGTGCTACAAAATTAAACTCATTGGACTTTAACCTGGTGTTGTGAGACTTTTTATTGGACAACTCTTTGTTAGAGATGCTTACAATTTCATAATAATGGATACAGAAGAGGAATGGGTTGTTAGGGATTCAAAGGAAGGCAGACAAAGGGCGAAGGAAGTGATACAAAGTGCTTGAAGACTGGAGAATGGCAAATGGAAAATGCCTTTGTTAAAAAGGGTTGCAGGGAAAAGCTTGGGAACTACAGGTCCGTGAGCCTCACATCTTTGTGGGTAAGTAGTTGGAAGGTATTTTGAGAGAGAGGATCTACAGGCATTTGGAGGCACAAGCACTGATTAGGGACAGACTTTGTGAGTAGAAAATCATGCCTCACAAATTTGATTGAGCTTTTTGAAGGGGTAACCAAAAAGATAGATGAGGTTAGTGCAGTTGATATTGTCTACATGGACTTCAGCAAGGCCTTTGACAAGGTACCGCTTGATAGATTATTGCATAAAGTTAAATCTCACGGGATCCAGAGTGAGGTAGCTAAATGGATACAATACTGGCTTGATGACAGAAGCCAGAGGGTGGTTGTAGAGAGTTGTTTTTTATACTGGAGGCCTGTAACCAGCTTTAGGGATCAGTGATGAATCCAATGTTATTTTTATTTATATTAATGAGTTGGATGAGAATATAGTTGGTTAGTAAGTTTGTAGATGACACCAAGATTGGTGGCACAGTGGACAGCGAAGAAAGTTATCTCCAATTGCAACGGGACCTTGATCAATTGGGCCAACAGGCTGACGAAGGCAAATGGAGTTTAATTTAGATGCAGTATGATGCATTTTGCTTGATTGAACCAGGGCAGGACTTACTCAGTTAATGGTAAGATGTTGGGCAGAGTTACAGAACAAAGCGATCTCAGGGTACATGTTCACAGCTCTTAAAAGTGGAGTCACAGGTGGACAGAGTGGTGAAGAAGGCATTCAGCATGCTTGGTTTCATTGGTCAGAACATTGAATACAGAACGTCTTGTTGAAGTTGTGCAAGACATTGGTAAGGCCACACTTGAAATACTGTGTACAGTTCTGGTCACCCTATTATAAAAAGATATTATTTAACTATAAAGAATGCAGAAAAGGTTTACAAGGATGATACTGGGACAGGATGGTTTAAGTTATAAGGAGAGGCTGGACAGACTGGGACTTTTTTCTCCTGAGCGTAAGTCCGAGGTGTGATCTTACAAAGGTCTATAAATTAATGAGGGGCTCAGATCAACCGGATAGTCAATAATTTTTTCCCCAAATGTGGAGGAGGCTAAAACTAGAGGCATATGTTTAAGTGAGAGGGGAAAGATACAAAAGTGTCCAAAGGGATAATTTTTTGACACATGATGGTGAGTGTCTAGAACAAGGTACCAGAGATAGTAATAGAGACAGGTACAATTTTGTCTTTTAAAAAGAATTTAGACAGTTACATGAGTACGATGGGTGTAGAGGGATATGGGCCAATTTCGGGCAATTGGGGTTAGCTAAGGGGTTTTAAAAAGACAAAAGCAGCATGGACAAGTTGGACCTGATTCCATGTTGTAAACTTCTGTGACTCTATGAAAATTATCATAAGGAAGGTGGACAAAGTGAGTTCACTTTGCTTTTAAATTCTAAAAGATAAAATAGACTGAAAAAGGAAATTAAATCTGAGACAATACAGTTCTAAAGAAATTAAATCAGGGGAATAGCAAAGGGAAACAATGTATTTAAGGTCTTACCAAAACCTGTTAGCAGATCTTAGCCAATAGCAGACATAATTGTTTACCTCCCAGCAAGCAGTGTGTGAAAGGAAAGCTTCTTTCGGAAAGCAGACTTCAGAAGCAACATCATGAGTTTTAACAGCCTGGTCTGGTAACAGTTACTGGATTTTCCTGGACATTAAACCTATGAGATGTTGTGGAACAGATTGGGGAGAAGTAACTCTGAAGGAAGTTGAGTTAAGATTGGAATTGTTCAAATGGTGATTTCTTAGTTAATTGCACCCCTGATTACTTTTTTTTAACTCTTTCTTAATAAATATTTTCACTTTATTAAGATCATCGCAAAAAGCCAAGGTCACCATTTTCTGGATTTAATCTTCTCTTCGCACTACACACAGTTGAAGGCAGCTGCTTGAAGTTTTGCGTCTGAGTTCAAGCAACTCAGCATTTATCATTAGCCGCACCCGTAATAAAATGCAAATCTTTTACTTTTCTTTATCTGGCAATGCCAACAGTATTCTGTGGTTTTAGTCACCAAATTTGCATCTCAATTATTGAAGACCACACCTCAGCCAGATTCTAAGAAATTCCAAGCTTCTTGGAATGTTCCTGACATAGCCAGGTTAGAACTCTCCCACTAAATGATGGATTAGCACACGAACAGAAAGTCAGTTGTTTAGATCAGCCATTCCATGTCTATGACCATCTTTCCCATTGAAACGGCAAAAGATTCCCTTATCAACACGTGTTCTGCACTCAACCCTGGAATACTGAGATAACAAGGATACTTACGTTAGACTTCTATTTATTCACTACAATCTTCAACACTATTATTCCCATGAAACTCATCCCCAAACTCCTGGGCCTCATCCTCGTCTTCTGCGACAGGATCCTGAACTTCCTAACTCACAGACCTCAATCAGTCAGGATAGGCAACGACACCTCCTCCACAATCATCCTCAACACCGGTGCCCCACAAGGCTGTGTTCTCAGCCCCCTACTATACTCCTTACACACCAATGACTGTGCTGCCAATTCCCCCTCCAATTCAATCTTCAAGTTTGCTGACGACACCACCACAGTGGATCATATCTCAAACAATGGTGAGACAGAGTTCAGGAATGAAACAGAGGATCTGGTGAACTGGTGCGGCAACAATAATCTCTCCCTCAATGTCAACAAAACGAAAGAGATTGACATTGACTTCAGGAAGCGCAAAGGAGAACGTGCCCCTGTCTACATCACCTGGGACAAAATAGAAAGGGTCAAGAGTTTCAAGTTTTTTTAAGAAGCCCGGACATTCTCTCTTCCATCTTCTTGTGTTGAGAAAAAGATACAGAAGTCTGAGGGCCACCTGACTTAAGATCAGCTTCTTCCCTGCTGCTGTCATGCTTTTGAATTGTCTTACCTTGCATTAAGTTGATCTTTCTCTACACCCTAGCTATGACTGTAACACTACATTCTGCACCCTCTCCTTTCCTTCTCTATGAATGGTATGTTTGTCTTTATAGTGCACATACTTTTCGCTGTATACTAACACATGATAATAATAAATCAAATCAAATCAAAACGTTGACAATGCTCCTACATAGAAATATAAGGGCCTGTTTTATTGAGCCTGTTTTAAAGGGTGTTGGGTGGATTCCTATCACATCTGACCTGGCTAGCTCCATTGCGAGGATAGGTATGCCCTATTCCTCTGCAAATTGCGTCAATCGTGCCAGGCTTCTCAAGAGTAGTGGTTCACAGCCGCTCAGATTCCTGATCCCTTGCCTAGGCTCCACTTCCCTGCCCCCTCCCCATATCCCTTGATTCCCTGAGCAGCCAACCTTGTCTATGTTCAACGATGGAACATTTACAAAGAGTGGTGAGCCTGTGGAATTCATTATCACAGGAAGTAATTGATGAGAAAACATTGAATGTATTCAAGAGGCGGCTGGATATAGCACTTGGGGATGAGTGGGATCAAAGGTTATGGGGGGAAAGCAGGATTAGAATATTGAGTTGGACAATCAGCCGTAATGATGATGAATGGTGGAGCAGGCTCGAAGGGCCGAATGGTCTCCTCCTCCTCCTGCTCCTATTCCCTATGTTTCTATATGTCTACAACTTCCAGAGAATTTCAAAGATCCACATCCCTTTGAGTGAAGTAAATTCTCCCATTTCAGTCTGAAACGATTAGCCTACTTAGCCGAAAGCAGCTTCTGTATGATTTCCATTCCCCGACTAGCAGAAGATATCACTTTGTTTAAGTTTATTTAATATTGTCACAAGTAGGCTCACATTAACATTGTGAAAGTCCCCTAGTCGGTGCACTCCGGTGCCTGTTTGGGTACATACGGTGAATTAAGCACTGCCAATGCACCTAACCAGCACGTCTTTCGGGCTCTGGGAGATCCATCAAGCTTACACTGATAACAGTCCTATGCAGCCGTTTCCCCATAACCCTAAATATTTATCCTGCTAACCAGCCTGACACAGTAAGAAATCTCATAACATCAGGTTAAAGTCCAACCAGTTTATTTGATAGATTTGCCCCTTCATCTGAAACCCCAAAAGCTTGTGGATTTGTCATTAGTGTACGCTTGACCTGGACCATTTGATGGGCAACACGACAGCTTGGTGACTATCGCTGTGCTGTGCAGATAGATGGATTTAGGCCTGTGTCTGTGGGAGTTTGTGCATTCTTCCTGCGCTTGCGTGGGTTTTCTCCGGGTGCTCCGGTTTCCTCCCACATCCCAAAGATGTGCTCTTAGACTGATTGGCAGAACAAATTCTTCCTAAATTGTCTCAAATTTAGTTCTCATGCATAAATCTATAAACATAGACAGAGATGACAGGGATCATGGGTAGAAGTGGGAACACCGATGTGGCGCTGCGGGCTTGTTGGGCCGAAGGGCCTGTTTCCCATGCTGTTTTGTTCTTTGTTCTTTGTACTATCAGATAAATCGGTTGGACTGTAACCTGATGCTGTGAGGCTTCTTACTGTTATTACCCCAGTCCAACGCCGGCATCTCTACATCAACCTCCCTGACATACAATTATCATGGCCAACCACCTAATCCTAACATATCTTTGGAATGTGGGAAGAAACAGGAGCATCTGGAGGAAACCCATGCGGACATAGGCACAGAATGTGCAAACTCCACGCGGACAGTGACCCAAGTCAGGAATTGAACCTAAGTCCCTGGCGCTGTGAGGCAGCAGTGCTAACCACTGTGCTACCTTGCCACCCCTGTGTCAAACCTTTTACATGACCTGATTAGGCTATATTTTAAACTCCAGAGAACATAGGCAAAGGCTTACTTATTGCGTAGGGCAGCGTAGTCATCCCAGGATCTCAGTCCCCTGTGAAGCACTTTTAAAAGAATTACTGCATCAAAGATATTAAATAAATACAAGTTCTTATTGGTCCTGATATTCTTTCTACACCTTTCCCTTTTGCTGTCAGCAACCGAGATTCTATCCGGCATGGTGGCACAGTGGTTAGCGCTGCTGCCTCACGGTGCTGGGAATCCGGGTTCAATTCTGGCCTCAGGTGCCTGCCTGCATGGAGTTTGCGTGCTCATTACATGTCTACATGGGGTTTCCAGCATCTGGTACTCCTGACCTAGCCAGTCCCATTGCAAGAACAGGCATGCCCAACTCCTCTGCAATTCCTGTGGAGTGAGGCAAGTTTCAGGTGGTGACTCACAGCTTCTTGAAGGATTGAATGAGGGGGTCTATTGGAAGATGATGCAAAATGTCCACCTCTCAACCCACAGACCATGGTCTGACCTTCCAACCACATACTGTGGAGATGCCAGCGTTGGACTGAGGTAAACACAGTAAGAAGTCTGACAACACCAGGTTAAAATCCAACCGATTTATTTGATAGTCAACTCGCAAGCTTTCAGGGTTTCTCTTTGCACTCACGTTGTCGGCATCTTTAAGACTTGAATAGCAGGTTAGTTGTAAAGACTCAACATCTAATTAGTAATCTGTAAAGTTTCTGTGCTGTTATAAACTCTGCCTGAGGCCAGAACTCTCCATTCACCTGATGAAGGGAGAAATCCTGAAAGCTCGTGAGTTTACTATCGAATAAACGGGTTGAACTTAACCTGGTGTTGTCAGATTTCTTACTGCCTTCCAACCACACCCAGTGAGTCCTCATAACCGCAATATCTAATGGGCAAGGGAGCGAATCTGTGGAATTCAGTACTACAGAAGGCAGCTGAGGACAAAGAGTTGTGTAATTTCAAGGAGAAATTAGATATAGCTCTTGGGGCTAAAGGGATTTAGAAGAATCACGGAATTCCTACAGGGCAGAAGGAGGCCATTTGGCCCATCGAGTCTGTACTGACCACAATCCCACCAAGGCCCTATTCCTGTAATGCCACACATTTACCCTGATAATCACTCAATTTAGCGTGGCCAATCAATCTAACCCACACATCTTTGGCTCAAGGTACATGGCGGGAGGGAGAGAGGTGGAATGGGGGAGCAGAGGCAGGGTCAGGTTATTGAGTTCGATGATCAGCTATGATCAAAATGAATGGCGAAGCAGGCTTGAAGGGCTGAACAGCCTCCTCCCGCTTGTAATTTTATACGTCTCTATGATGCTTCCATGCCCGTTTACCCAGTGTATCAAACCAATGATCCCTATGGCGATAAACGTATGTCTAAAAGACGTCTGAAAGAAAAAGTGACTCATTCAAAATTTTCAACTGCGTTATAAAAAAACATTCCACTCGAAAGGCACTAGACATATCTGCACTCTCATGCGCATACATAATGAGGCTTGTCTGAAAGCACAGACATCCATGATTCATAGCCTGAACCCCAGAGAAAATATTGCTTGATTGAAATCTTGGACTCTTTATACATTCTCCTGTTACCAAGGAGTGCATTGGTCCTGTACAGTGTATAATGAGACAATGGGCAGAAGTGCCATAGATTGGCACAGGCATGAGGGGGTGGTAAGGGGTCAGTGGTGGGAGGGCATAGAACAAAGAACAAAGAACAAAACAGCACGAGGAACAGACCCTTTGGCCCGCGCCGCCACCCCGATGTTCCCACCTCTACCCGTGATCCCTGTCTATGTTTATAGATCTATGCATTGAAACCAAATTTGAGACAACTTAGGGAGAATTTGTTCTGCCAATCAGCCTAACAGTACATCTTTGGGATGCGGGAGGAAACCGGAGCACCCGGAGAAAAACCCACGCAAGCACGGGGAGAATGCGCAAACTCCCACAGACACAGGCCCAAATCCATGTATCTGCACAGCACAGCGATAGTCACTGAGCTGTCGTGTTGCCCATCAAGTGGCATGATGTGGCATTGATGTGATATGTTTGTGTAGGGTGCGGGCTGGAAGGCCTGTGTGTTTTTTCCTTTAACTGGAATGAAGCAGCACTGTATTGAGGCGGGGCTTTTAAACGACCCGCCTCCACTCCTGGTAGCCATTGTAGCTGCTTCCAAACTTCCTTCTGGGCTGGTTGACCAGAATCCTGCTGCACCCCCAGCAATGTCACCCCAGGGACAGCGTGGTGGCACAGTGTTTAGCACTGCTGTCTCACAGTGCCAGGGACCTGGTTTAATTCCCGGCTTACAGTAACATTGTAATGAAGTTCCTGTAAAATTCCCCTCATTGCCACACTCTGGCTCTGTTTGGGTACATGAAGGGAGAATTTAACACGGCCAATGGACCTAACTCGCACGTCTTTCAGACAATGGGAGGAAACTGGAGCACCCAGAGGAAACCCATTGTGCTACTGTGCACAAGGGTTATTCTTGACATTTCGAACTCAGATTCATGTAAGGATTTAAACTGAGGGACAAGCCGCAAGGGGCCTGAATGTAGAGGAGGTGAGGGAAACAGAGATAAGACTGGGAAAAGTGGGCTTGTGTTAGAAGACTGCACGGTGTCACAGTGGTTAGCACTGCTGTCTCACAGCACCAGGGATCCAGGTTCGATTCCTGACTTGGGTCACTGTCTGTCTGGTGTCTGCATGTTCTCCCTGTGTCTGTGTGGGTTTCCTCCAGGTGCTCTGGTTTCTTCCCACAGTCCAAAGACGTCTGGTTAGATGCAGTGGCTATGCTAAATTCTCCCTCAGTGTACCCGAACAGGCACCGGAATGTGGAGACTAAGGGATTTTTCACAGTAACTTCATTGCAGTGTTAGTGCAAGCCTACTTTTGACGCAAATAAATACATTTAAAACAAACTTAAAAGCCCGCCTTTGCAGGCATTCTTTTCCAAGGGAGGAGGGATGAGCCGAGAGATCTTCCTGGCTCCTGCTATTCACACTGAGGATAGATTCATCACTGGAGAAGCAACTCAGAGTCCCAGGTTAATGTTCTGAGGATATGGGTTCAAATCTCAGGACAGCTGGTGGAGCTTAAATTCAATTAATAAATTAATAATTTCTTCACTCAGAGGGTGGTGATCACATGGAATTCACTGCTACAGAAATTAGTTGAGGCCAAAACATTGTCTGATTTCAAGAAGAAATTAGTTATAGCTCTTGGGGCTAAAGAGGTCAAAGGATACGGGGGAAGAGAGGATTCAGATATTGAATTCGGTAATCAGCCATGATCAAAACAAACAGTGGAGTAGGCTCTGGAAAATAACGCTAATCTCAGTAATTATAGAACCTCTACACTGCAGAAGGAGGCCATTCAGCCCATTGCACTGAGCAAAATCTCACCCAGGCCCTATCCCCATAACGCCACATGTTTACCCTCTAATCCCCTGACACTAAGGGTCAATTTAGCATGTCCGATCTACTTAACCCGTTCATCTTTGGACTGTGAGAAGAAACCGGAGCCCCCAGAGGAAACTCACACAGACACAGAGAGAACTTGCAAGCTCCGCACAGATAGTGACCCAAGGCGGGAATTGAACCCGGGTCGCTGGTGCTGTGAGGCAGCAGCGCTAACCACTGTGCTGCTACCTGACCGTGAAACCACGAAACTATTATCGGAAAAACCCACCTGGTTCACTGATGTCCCTACATGGAAGGAAATCTGCTGTCCTTATCTGGTCTGGCCAGACCCCACAGCAATGTGATTGACTCTCAACTGCCCTCCAACAGGGCTGAGCAAGTCACTCAGTTCAGGGGGAGGGATGAGTAAGAGGTCTTGTCAGCGACGCCCACATCTCAAGAAATAAAAATACAGGGAATATTTAATCCCTCCCTCCGCCTCCACACTGCATGTTTCATCAGTGAACCACAGAAGGGGGAGGTTAAAATCCCACAGCAATGTAACATTCAGGTATCTTGAACCCAAATCAACCAGCGCCTTCGTGGCTTTTCCTGGCAATCAGAGCTTTCCTTGACATATCGAACCGCAGATTCATGTAACAATTTAAACTGAGGGATAAGGAGCAAGGGGCCTGAATGTAGAGGAGGTGAGGTAAACAGAGATAAGATCGGGAAAAGTGGGCTTGTGTTAGAAGACTGTATGATGGCACAGTGGTTAGCACTGCTGCCTCACAGCGCCAGGGATCTGGGCTTGATTCTCGACTTGGGTCACTATCTGTGCGGAGTCTGCATGTTCTCCCCATGTCTATGTGGGTTTCCTCCACAGTCCGAAAGACGTGAGAGTTACATGCATTGGCCATGCTAAATCCTCCTGCAATGTACCCGCATAGGCGTCAGAGTGGGGCAATGAGGAGATTTTTACAGTAACTTCATTGCAGTGTTAATGTAAGCTGACTTGTGACAACAATAAATAAACATAAAATCTTTTAAATCATGCTGTTGCTGCTAGGAACTTGCTAGATAATTTCCACAGAGTGAAGTCGCACTCACACAAATCTCAGACACACTCTCTCACACGCACACACTCACACACACGCAGGCACACATATTCTTACTCACACACAGATACGCACACCCTCACACACACAATCACTCACATACATGGACACACACTCATACATACACTCACATTCAAACACACTCTCACTCTCACACACCTACATATCTACACATACATAAACACACATACATTCACTCATCCACACACAGACTCACTCACACACACACACACACAGACACATACACACACACTTACTCACACACATACATACTCACTCATTCACACGCACACACACATAGACACACACACTCACATATACACACACTCGTGCACACACACAGTCACACACACTCATTCACACACACACATTCACACTCACTCACACACACACACACTCACGCACACACACATAAACACACATACACACACAACTCATACACACCAACACACACACACTCACTTAGACACACACACATAAACACACATACACACACAACTCATACACACCAACACACACACACTCACTTAGACACATACACACAAACACACAACTCACACACACACAAACACACATCCACACAAACACACACTCACACTCACACTCACACACACACACACACACATGCTCACATACACTCACACACACACAAACACACATTCACACACACACACTCACACAACACATACACACACACTCACACATGCTCACATACACTCACACACACACAAACACACACTCACATACACACACACACACTCACACATACACAGACACACACACACATGCAAAAATATTGCATTCTAACAAGACTCCATGTTGAAAGACTGAATGATTGTGCTATTTATTTTTTCCCACAGAGCCTGTGTCTCTCATGTCACTGCATCTACATGAGTCACAGTGCTGCTGAAACAGAATTAATCGACCATTACATTCTTCGCCGTGTTTGTGTGCCCTAGCCTGGGAAAATGAACTGCATGTGGCTTGGGTTCACTGAGACTATATAAAACAACACTTAATGTTTGACTAATGCAGCCCAGGATTAAAGCTGCGCAGTATATTAAACCTGGTGGATACATTCATTAAGTTACAGGTGTAATGTGTTCACATAACTTACCACAAATGTTTAATGTTTGGTTACCTATCAAGCAACAAGGCTGCTTTCCAGTGGAAAATCCCTGCTCCAACGCTCTCCCTCAAGCTAAATAAATATGTAAATAAAAGCTGGCTTATTTGTTCAAATTTCCAAATGTTTGTTTGGTTATTGACACTTTCTTAGAAGCACGTTCCCCCAATCCAAATAAAACTCAAAGAAAAAAGAGCCCAGTTCAAGTGATAGCGAGCTTGAGTTCTGACCAATGCAAACTTTTGAAAAGTTAAATGCAAGTTTGAAGCCATCGTAATTGCACTGAGTTTAGTTAGTGGGTGAGTCAAACTAGCCTGGCTCGATCCCAGCTCAATGCCCAGAGCCGCCCACAGAGACCATGCCACTTTCACTGTTGACAATTCCTTTTCAGAAGGCATTTCATGACAGTGCAGTTTCTGAGCTGTCACCGCGTGTGCGACACTGAAATCATCTGTTACACCTTCCACAATTTCATTGATCGATGCAAGTCTGGGCCAGCTGTGGGTAGCACTCAGGCGGGGAGGGGTGGGGGGGGGGGAATCTTTCTGCTCTCCCCGCCCTGGGAATTGTAGCAAGCAGGGCGCTCCAAGAACCATTGACCTTGGGTGTGTGTTTCTGGTTTCGGGGCCAATGCAGCCAGACATCCCACCCAAACCTCAAAACGTTCTAGGTTCAAGTCCCACCTCAGGACTTTGGGCACAAAGCATCAAGGCTAACTCTCCGATGGAGGGTGTCAAAGATCGCATGGCACTACGTCACACAAGGAAGCTCTCTGTATTTCCCTGCGCAATATTTATCCCTCAATTGCGGTCACTTAAACAGAATATTTATCTGTCATTTTCTAGCTGTGAAACATAAAATCACAGTGGTCTTGCTTCCCATCAATAAAATTCACCTCAAAACTCAGGTGACACAGTGGTTAGCACTGCTGCCTCACAGCGCCGGGGACCCGGGTTCGAATCCCGGCTTCGGTCATTGTCCGTGTGGAGTCTGCACATTCTCCCTGTATCTGTGTGGGTTTTCTCCGGGTGCTCCGGTTTCCTCCTACAGCCTAAAGATGTGCAGGTTAGGTGGATTGTTCAAGGTAATTTGCCCCTTTGTGTCAGGGAGGCTAGCAGGGTAAACAGTCTCTCCTCATAATTCAGGGCGTTGGATTATGAGGAGAGACTAAATAGGCTAGGTTTGTACTCTAGAAGGCTGAGAGGGGATCTTATAGAGACATATAAGATAATGAAGAGGATGGATAGGGTAGAGGTTGAGAGACTCTTCCCACTTGGCAAAGATAGCAGGACCAGCCTCAAGATTGGGGGGGGGGCAGTTCAGATCAGAGTTGAGGAGCAATTTCTTCACACAAAGGGTGGTGAATCTTTGGGATTCTCTGCCTGATGAAGTGGTGGAAGCTTCCTCACTGAATATGTTCAAGTCAAGAGTGGATAGGTTTTTGATTGACAAGGGAATTAAAGGTTACGGGGAGAAAGTGGGAAAGTGGTACTGAACCACTACAGATCAGCCATGATCTTATTGAATGGCAGGGCAGGGCTCGAGGGGCTGGGTGACCTACTCCTGCTCCTATTTCTTATGTTATGTTCTTAAATTGGTAGGGTTGCGAGATAGGACTTGATGGGACGCTTGACGATGCAGGCTTGATGGGCTGAATGGCCTCCTTCTGCACTGTGGGGATTCTATGAAACTTCAGTGCATTAGAATTTGGGTGCAGGAGGTGCTATGGGACAAATTGGAATTCAGACATCCTCAATGTTGTGTGAAAATTCTCTCAGGGCGTTTTGACTCTGTAATGAGTCATTGGAATTAACAAGAATGAGGGGTGATCTCATTGAAACATTTGGGATTCTTGAGCACGTTTAACAGGGTAGATGCAGAGCGGATGTTTCTTCTCAAGGGAGAGTCTGGGTTCGGGCGGCACAGTCTCGGAATAAAGGGGCACCAATTTAAGACTAAGGTGAGGAGGAATTTCTTCTCTCAGAGGGTTGAGAGTCTTTGGAACTCCTTATCCACAGAGAGCTGTGGTGGGGGGCAGAGTGCTTGTCTGGACTTTTACCAACACGTCCACCACAATTCTGGAGGTGGGCGAGGCTCAGAGAATGGCATTCCCATTGACCGGTGAGGGGGGGAGGGTTGCCTCAGACAGACGCGTCGGTAAAAATCTTTCCCTTGTGTAAGACTGAGATAGATAGATTTTTGATCAAAGGGCAGGAAAGTGAGGAATGCCGGATCAGCCATGATCCTATCAAATGGCAGAGCAGGATCAAGGGTCTTTAGGGATATGATCAGTGTAACTTGTGGGCCGAAGGGCCTGTTTGTACTGTATTGTTCTATGTAGAACATAGAACACTACAGCACAAACAGGCCCTTCGGCCCACGAGTTGCGCCAATCACATCTACCAATCCACAGACCTATCTATAACCCCCTGTCCTATTCGTTTCCATATACTCATCTAGAAGTCTCTTAAAAGACCCCAGTGAGTTTGCCTCAACAACCTCCGACGGCAGTCAGTTCCATTCACTCACCACCCTCTGAGTGAAAAACCTGCCCCTGACATCTCCTTTGTACTTGCTTCCCTGCACCTTAAATCTGTGTCCTCTTGTAGTGACCATTTCAGCTCTGGGAAATAGTCTCTGAGAGTCCACCCTATCTATCCCTCTCAACATTTTATAAACCTCTATCAGGTCGCCTCTCAACCTACTCTTCTCCAGTGAGAAGAGTCCCAGCTCCCTCAACCTATCTTCATAAGGCCTGCCTCCCAACCCAGGCAGCATCCTTGTAAATCTTCTCTGAACTCTCTCAATAGCCTCTACATCCTTCCTATAATGAGGCAACCAGAACTGCGCACAATACTCCAACTGGGGTCTGACAAGAGTCTTATAGAGCTGCATCATTACCTCCTGACTCCTGAACTCTATTCCTTGATTAATGAAGGTCAGTACACCGTACGCCTTCTTGACCACTTCCTCCACCTGCGAGGCCGATTTAAGAGTTCTCTGGACCCGGACCCCGAGATCCTTCTGCTCTACAACACAGCTAAGAATCCTACCCCTTATATTGTACTCCTTCATCCCATTATTCCTGTCAAAATGGACCACTACACATTTATCAGCGTTGAAGTCCATCTGCCACTTCTCCGCCCAGTCTTGCATCCTGTCTATGTTCTATACTTCTTATCATTTTATTAGCCTCTAAAAAATATGCACTTACCTGAATTCTGCACCATTGATGGCTGCACTCTCAATTGTCCGTGCCTTCTATTCTGTAATTCCATCATTAACACTCTTTGACTCTCTCCTTCCCTCCTTAAGATGCTTCCAAAAGCTTACCTCTTCAATCCAGCTTTTGGTCACCCCACCAAATGTAGCTCAGTGTCATATAATGTTTCCGTGTAGTATCTTCAGACATTTCATTATAATGAAGGAGTTATCCTTATATGAGTTGCTGAGAGTGGATTGTGATATCAAAATCATGCATGTTTTTGATAGAATGAATAAGTGTCTCCCGTGGGTATATGATTGATTTGATTTGATTGGATTTATTATTGTCACATGCGTTGGGATACAGTGAAAGGTATTGTTTCTTGCATGCTATACAGACAAAGCATACCGTTCATTGAGCAGGAAAGGAGAGAGTGCAGAATGTAGTGTTACAGTCATTGCTAGAGTGTAGGGAATAATCAGTTTACTGACTGACCGACAGACGACACAGATTTGTAGGACTTGGCAAAGAAATTAGAGGTGGCATAAAGGTTATCCCTGCTGCTTCACAGCGCCAGTGACCTGGATTCGATTCCCGGCTTGAGTCACTGTGTGGAGTTTGCACATTCTCCCTGTGTTTGTGTGGGTTTCCTCCGAAAGATGTGCAAATTAACTGCATTGGCCGTGCTAAATTCTCCCTCAGTGTACCCAAACAGGCCCCAGTGTGTGGCGACTATGGGATTTTCAGAGTAACTTCATTGTAGTGTTATTGTAAGCCTACTCATGACACTAACAAATAAACTTAAACTTTAAACATAAATTCAGCCCATGTAATGTGTAGCTTTGGCAATGTGTTGAGTTACCTTGAACCTTCCTCGTGCCAAACTGTAAACATCGCAACATCATTAGTGTTTGTAGGAATTTGAAAAGCAAATGAGGAATACAAAGAGAAAGAGATTATTCAGAGTATTAGTTTGTCTGATGTATAATTCCGGGCTCATAGTGAGTTTGCACATTCTCCCTGCATCTGTGTGGGTTTCCTCTGGGTACTCCGGTTTCCTCCCGCAGTCCAAAGATGTGCGGGTTAGGTGGATTGGCCATGCTAAATTGCCTCTTTGTATTAGGAGATCTAGCAGGATAAATACATGGGGTTATGGCAATAGCAGCTGGCCGCTGCAGGCTTAATGGGCTGAATGGCCTCCTTCTGCATTGTAGGGATTTTTTGAAGCAAAAATAATGATGCAGTGAGCTGTTGTGATCAGGAACAGTCTGAAAAGTGGAATTGGATTTGATAATATATTTATAGTGGGAATTGATTGAATACTTGATGGATTTTTCGTTTTGAGGGGCTGGAGAAGGGGAGTGGAACTAATTGGATGGGCCTTTTGAAGGGCTAGCACAGCCTCAGTGGGCTGAATAGCGTTCCCCACATTCTCTATCATTTGATGACTCCAGCTCATTCAACAGGTGGATGCATAAACCCAACCGGTGCACATTGCCGGATAAGTGAACATCTGTGTCCAGCTTGGGAAGGAAACATCTGGCAGGGAGGGTCGAACATCTGGAAGAGAATCCAATAGATTTTCCGAGCACACTAAACTGGTGAGCATCCTTCCCAGATTTTCCGTTCTGTTCTCCCCAGCCCTGAAGACAAAACTCTACCCTGTCAGACATCAGTGGTGTATCTCGATGTCGCGTTGTACATCCTGTCGCTTGCTCCAGTCCATTCGTGCCTGCAGACGCGTGTCAAAAACAGCATACATGTGTGTGGTCACCTGTTGCGTGTGCACTGATTGGTCTGCATGCAGCCCACATACATGATTTTGTGTGTTCCATTGCAACTTTACGTATCCCACAGATCAAATCCTGCGCAGTTACATTAGTATTGGTGAGACAGTAAAACTGAACACTGTTTGGCAGAAAATTTGTCCAAAGTCATTAGTGAAGTTAAAAAAGGGACTGTAGTCATTTCATGCCATAGAAATGGGACTAGGTTTTTGGAGGGTTACAACTCTGTTCAATCAAAGAATCACATAGTGCAGACAAGGCCTTTCAGCCCATCGAGTCTGCACCAACATATGAGAAACACCTGACCTCCCACCCAATCTCATTTACCAGCACTTAGCCCATTGCTTTTGCTATCTCTTACATTAACACTTACATTAACACTGCAATGAAGCTACTGTGAAATTCCCCAAGTTGCCACACTCTGGTGCCTGTTCAGGTCCATCTACCTAACCAAAACATCTTTCTGACTGTGGGAGGAAACCGGAGCACCAGGAGGAAACCCACACAGAATGTATGAACTCCACACAGTGGACACAGTGACCCAAGCTGGGAATTGAACCTGAGTCCCTGGCGCTGCGAGGCAGTGGTGCTAACCATGCGTCACCAGGCTGCCTCTAATTTCTTTGCCAAGTGACCCAAGCTGGGAATTGAACCCGGGGCCCAGGCACTGTTAACCACTGTTCCACCGTGCCGCCCCAGTAGGACATTGTGCCACTGGTTTACTGGAAATAATTGCCCATTCCTAATTGCCCCTGAACTGAGTGGCTCACTAGGTCATTTTCAGAGGGCAGTTGAGAGTCAACCACATTGCTGTGGCTCTGGAGTCACATGTAGGCCAGACCAGGCAAGGACGGCAGATTTCCTTCCCTAAAGAACATTAGTGAACCAGATGGGGTTTTTCTGACAATTAACAAAGGGTTTCATGGTCATCAGTAGATTCTTAATTCCTACTTCTTAAAAAATTGAATTCATGTTCCATTATCTGCTGTGGTGGGATTGGAACCTGGGTCCCCAGAACATTAACTGAGCCTCTGGGTTAATAATATAGTGATAAAACCACTCCCCTTTGAGTGTTGTGACATGCCAAGTTCTCATCCAAGGACATCGCCTCCCCGTTGAGTGTTATGATGTACCAAGTTCTCATCCAGGTACCTTTTAAAGGATGGGAGACATCCCGCCTCCACCAACCTCCCAGGCAGCGCATTCCAGTATCTCATCATCTTCTGCATAAAATGTTTTTTCTCACATTCCTGCCAAACACACTGCCCCTCACCATGAACCTATGTCCCCTCATGACTGACCCTTCAACTAAGGGCAACAGCTGCTCCTTATCTATTCTGTCCAAGCCTTGGAAAATATTATAATGTTCAAATTCGAATTGAGAAGATTGTTAAAAATCTAAGGATGGAGATCAGTGGGAATAGGCCATGTCTCCTCAAGCCTGTCCCGCCAACCAATAAAATCTCGACTGGCCTTTTACCTCATCTCTCACCTTCTTTCGATACGTGCCCGCAATTTCCAGATTAAATGTCTGAGCCTCTGCAAGGACCACGGATTCCAAAGATTTACAACTCTCTGAATGAAGGAACTTCTCCTCGTCAATGATGAATGAGGGGAGAATCTCATAGAGACTTATCAAATTCTAACAGGACTGGACAGGGTTGATGCAGAGAGGATGTTCCCGATGGTGGGGGGGTTCCAGAACCAGGAGTCACAGTCCGAGGATTTGGGGTAGACCATTGAGGACAGAGGTGAGGAGACATTTCTTCACCCAATGAGCCTGTGGAATTCATTCCCCCAGGAAGCAGTAGATGCCAAAACATTGAATGTATTCAAGAGGTGGCTGGATATAGCACTTGGGGCAAATAGGATCATTAATGGGGAGAGAGCAGGATTAGGCGATTCAGTTGGACGATCAGCCATTATCATGCTGAATGACAGAGCAGGCTCGAAGGGCTGAATGGTCTTTTCCTGCTCCTATCCTCACTGTTTCTATGTTTCTATCTCAATTATAAATGTCTAGCTCCTGAGACTTGTTCTAGATTCACCAGTGAGGTAAAACAATCTCTCAGCATCTAGAATTTGAATGAATATAAGAATTTCAAATGTTTGAGTTCACCTCACATTCTTTGAAACGCCAGAGAATGCAGACCCATTCTATCCAGGCATTCTTAATTCCCCATGGTAATGCCTTGACCAATCAGAGTCGACCTGCATGGTTTGAATTTGAAAAAAAACTTGGCAGTTAACTGTTCCCTGGTGTATTATCCATGATAAGAAGTCTCATAACATCAGGTTAAAGTTTAACAGATTTATTTGGTAGCGTGAGAATTTGGAGCGTTACTCCTTCCTCAGGTGAAGAGTTGGGTTCACAAACGGGGCACGTATAGACACAAACTCAATTACAAGATAATGGTTGGAAAGCAAGTCTTAACAGGTAACCAAGTCATTACAGGTGCAGGCAATGTGAGTGGAGAGATGGTTAAGTAGAGGTTAAAGAGGTGTGTACACCCAGCAAGGGCAGTTAGTGAGATCTTGCAAGCCCAGGCAAGTGATGGGAGTACAGATAGTGCGACATGAACCTGGTTGAGGCCAGCCTCGTGTGTCAGAACTTGGCTATCAGTTTCTGCTCAATGATTCTGCACTGTTGTGCGTCATGAAGGCCACCTTGGAGAACACTTACCCAAAGAACAGAGGCTGAATGTGTTCCCCAACAAGAAGGGAAGTGTTCCTGAAGTGTTCCCCAACAGGAAAGGAACACTGCTGCCTGGCGATTGTTGAGCAGTGTCCATCCATCCGTTGTCGTAGCATATTCTCCATGCCAACACCTCGACCAATCTAAGTCAACGTATGCCAACCAATCAACACTCTCAGCTCACGCAGAATAAATTGTTATTCCCTTACAACTGGTACAACTTCCAACTTGGGTCACTGTTCGTGTGGAGTCTGCACATTCTCCCCATGTCAGCGTGGGTTTCCTCTGGGTGCCCTGGTTTCCTCCCACAGTTCAAAAGACGTGCTGGTTCGGTGCATTTCATGCCAAATTTTCCTTCAGTGTACCTGAACAGGTGCCAGAGTGTGGCAACTGGAGGATTTTCACAGTAACTTCATCACAGTGTTAATATCAGCCTGCTTGTGACAAATAAATAAAATTTTAAAATTTTTTATGAGTCTGATATGATGACAGAGTGCAACCAAGCAAAATTTGCTGATGATACTAAAATAGATAGGAAAGTAGGCAGTGAAGAGGGTATAAAGATTTTACTTATGGATATAGCTAGGCCAGGAAAATGGGTCAAATTTTGGCAGATAGAGTTTAATGTGGATAATTGTGAGATTGTCCATTTTGGCAGAAAAAAATAGGCAAATTATTACTTAAATGGAAAGCAGATTCAAAATGTGTCGGGGTAGAGGGATCTGGGTGTCTGTGTTCATGAATCACAAAGTCAGTATGCAGGTGCAGCATGTGATAAAAAAGACAAATGGGAAAATTGCTGTAATTGTGTAGGCCTACTTCTGCTTCTAATTCCTATGCTTTTATACATGACTCCCTTTCAAAGTACACTCATGGCACCATCCGACACAGAAGGGAGACCATTTAGCCCAATGTTGGTGTGCTAGTTCTTCGAATTGGGTTGATGGTAGCATGGTGGAAATGTCACTGGGCCAAAACTTGGTGACACAGTGGCTAGCCTCCCAGTGCCAGGGACCCAGGTTCGATACCTGGTTTGGGTCACTGTCTGTGTGGAGAGTCTGCATATTCTCCCCAGCATTCGGGTATGCTGAGAGAGAATTTAGCATGGCCAACGCGTTCAGCCAAAAGGGCTTTCGGACTGTGGGAGGAAGCCGGAGCACCCGGAGGATACACATGCAGAGCGGGAATAGAGGCATTAATCTATTTACAGAATCTGTAGAATCCCCACAGTGCAGAAGGAGGCCATTTGGCCCATTGAGTCTACACCAACTTTCTAAGAGAGCATCTCACCCAGGCCCCACTCCCCTGCACTGTTCCCAACCCCTTTTTTTTTGACCATGGCCAATCCACCTCACCTACACATCTTTGGACACTAAGGGGCAATTTAGCATGGCCAATCCACTTCACTCGCACATTTTTGGACTGTGGGAGGAAAGTGGAGCACCCGGAGGAAACCCGCACAGACATGGGGAGAATGTGCAGACTCCACACAGACAGTAACCTGAGCTGGGAATCGAATCCGGGACCCTGGCGCTGTGCTAACCATTGCGCCACTCTTAATCTTTGCTGTTCAGATGCGAGTGACAGTGAACTGCACCTTAGACAATTTAATGCCCCCTCCTTGGCATGGCACAGCATCCGTCAACATCACATCTTCAAGCAGGCTTTGTACTATTTAGAGTCAGAAATAAATTTGCTGCCAGCTGAGCTATTGACTTGACACTTAACCGTTGACATAGTGTTCCTTAGATGCATTCATGACATGATTTCTAAATGCTGTTGCACGTGACCTAATTTTTATTTGTATTACATGGACCTTGAAATGCTGCTACATTGTGAATGCTTAATGTGTTTGTGTCAGGGTCTTTTCTCCATTATTCTACAGGGTGTATCAGTCAACGTAAAATCAACAAAAGAATTTGATACAAAGGCATGAAGCATCCGTACAAAAATAGCAGATTTTCAATGCTGTTATTAGTGTACATTTAGTACAGATGATAGAATCGTGGAATTTGGCAGCACGGTAGCACAGTGGTTAGCACTGCTGCTTCACAGCTCCAGGGGCCTGGGTTCGATTCCTAGCTTGGGTCACTGTTTGTACATTCTCCTCGTGTCTGCGTGGGTTTCCTCCATGTGCCCTGGTTTCCTCCCACAGGGTTAGCTGCACTGGGTCATGTTAAATTCTCCCTCAATGTACCTGAACAGGTGCCAGAGTGTAGTCACTAGGGGATTAGTCGCAAGCCTACTTGTGACTAATAAATAAACTTTGAAACTCAGCTGGGAATTCTGGGAACAGCTTAAAAATTGACTGCATTCTTTAAAAATATACCGTTAGCAGAACAAAGCTTTTCACAGTCACAGCTAATTTGGAGATTGTGTGTGCCAGCAATTTCAATAACACAGATAAGAATTTATATATTGTAATAACATTATCTGTTTAATTAGTTCTGCCCAGTGTGAGGTTCTAGTTATTCGTGTCAGGGCTGGCTTTTGCTGGTCTATTTTTCTCTCTCTTTCTCTCTCTCTCCAGTAACTCCGGAGTTATAATCTTAAGCTTTCTTCAATAAAGAAAACCATTTTTAAAAATCATCCCAAGTGCTGCCTACGTCTATTCTGAAGAATGAACAGATGCCACACAGGGCTGGGGTGGGGTCTCTCAATGCCCTTTCCCTCCCCCTCGATCTCTGCTGAGTTTTCCGGGAACTCGCCACTGTGAGTCAGCCAGATCACTCGCGTGGAGCCCATACCTACTGCACCGCGAAAGTCACATCCAGTCATCAGTTCATTGTTAAACTGCTAGCTGTCTCTATTCTGGAGTTCAGGCAAAATCTGGGCTTTCAAACAGGCCAATGCTACTGTCACAACACTCCCAGATTTTCAGCAAAATAACTCCAGTGTTTACAACACCATTTGGTGCCTAATAGAGGGTCTACAACATGGTCAGCAGTCTGTACATGCTGAGTCAAAAATGACAAAGAGTTCGAATCATAGAATCCGTACAGAGCAGGAGGCCATTCAGCCCATCAGGTCTGCACAGACAATCCCACCCAGACTCTATCCCATAAAACCACATATTTACCCTGCTAATCTCCTGACACTTGGGTCAATTTACCATGGCCAATACACCTAACCTGGAGTGACATGGTGGCACAATGGTTTGCACTTCTGCCTCACAGTGCCAGAGATCCTTGTTTGATTCCAGGCTTGGGTCACTGTGTGGAGTCTGCACGTTCTCCCCGTGTCTGTGTGGGTTTTCTCCGGATGCTCCTGTTTCCACTCACAGTCTGAAAGATGTGCTGGTTAGGTGCATTGGCCGTGCTAAATTCTCCCTCAGTGTACCCGTACAGGCATCAGAGTGTGACAAGAAGAGGATTTTCACACTAATTTCATTGCTGTGTTAATAAAAGCCTACTTGTGACATTATTAAATAAACTTAATCTTTAACCCGAACATCTTCGGACTGTGGGAGGAAACCCATGCAGACACGGAGAGAACATGCAGACTCCACACTGACAGTGACTCAAAGCCAGGAATCGAACCCGGGTCCCTATGAGGCAACTGTGCTAACCACTGCGCCCAACGTGCCACCCTAATTTAAGCCAACGAGATACTTGTCCAAGTTTTGTCTTGTTATCAGAAAGCTGCTGGACTGGATGTTAGCTCTCAGTGAGATGAGGGGCGATACTAGCATCGATTAATTGGTCAGAGAGAACTACCACAGCGAGAAAACTTTAAATGCAAACGGGACAAAGGCTAAGTCAAATGGTGAAGGGGGCACAACAAAGGCTGGCGTTTGGTGGAGATTAGGCTGAAAATGAAAAGGATGCCGGATAATACAAGAAAAAACAATAAGCAAAATAATGGAGTGCATAAGGGGAGATTAGAAAGGCTAAGAGGGAATGTGAAAGCAGAGTAAGGCTCAATATGAATAGAATTAATCAGGGCTTTTATCAGGCATACGTAAAAGGATAAATGCACAAAGTCACAGGACCACTTCCAGACAAAGGGAAGCATTTGGGCTCAGAGGGGAGGGAGTGGCAGAACAGAGTGAGTCTTTTAGCTCACTGAACAGAGTAACTAAAGAGGAAACGAGCTCCTGCCCATAATAACCATTCAAAAGAAAATTTCACCCAGATCGACAGAGTGATTGGGCACAGGGCAGTCTGGATCATCTGCATCCCAGGAAGAGAAAAGTAGGATACGAGAGACTTTCAGCATCATTTTCCATAAATATTTGAATTTGGAAGACTTAGATGAAGTAGCAAATGTCACTCAAAGACAGGGGAAAGCGATCAGGAAACTGGAAGCAGGGAGTCTCTGCCCAGTTGCAGTCCATTTTGTGTAGGTACACCCACAGAGCTGTTAGGAAGGGAGTTCCAGGATCTTTAACTTTGTGACAATGAAAGAATAGCAATATACTTTCAAGTTAGGATGGTGAGTGGCTTGGAGGTGATTTTCCAAATGATTGCAAGCCGTTATTGGGTAGACACATGGAGCACACCAAAATGATAGGAAGTGGGATAGTTTGATCGTGGGTTTGGACATAGCTTGGCACAACATTGAGGGCCGAAGGGTCAGTACTGTGCTGTATTGTTTTATGTTCTATGTTTCAGTTGGGTATGGACTTCTGGGATGAGAAGTAGTTGGGGGGGAGGGTGGAGCGAGTACAGGAGCAGACAGGCACAATATTCATCGTGCTCACCCTCACCCCAGCCATTCTCAACCAAGGCATGATGAGAGAAGGAGAGGTCTATCCCCCCACAAGGGATGAGTGGCTAATTAAGGTGAGTTCATCAGTTTTGGTTGGTGGAATTGCCTGAGGCCGCTGTGCCAGTCCAACCTGGCATCAGGAACAGGTCAGCTGTCTGGACCTGACTTCCTGGCAGCCGAGCAGAGGCGGGGGGTACAGGGTTCAGAGTAGGCCTCCAAGCCCCGAAAGCCTGCTTTTATCTATACAGACGCAAGGGACACAGTACTTGCAACACGAATAATTAAATTGTAACTTTACAATATTGTAAAGTTAAAGTTTATTTATTTGTGTCTCAAGTAGGCTAATACTAATGAAGTTACTATGAAAATCCTCTAATTGCCACTTTCCGGCATCTGTTCGGGAACACTGAGGGAGAATTTAGCACGGTCAATGTACCTAACCAGCACGTCTTTCAGACTGGAGCATCCAGAGGAAATCCACACAGATACGGGGAGAACATGCAAACTCTACAGAGACAGTGACCCAACCCAGGAATTGAGCCCGGGTCCCTGGCACTGTGAGGCAGCAGTGCTATCCACCGTAGGTGTGGATTCTTTAAGCTGATTGATAAGGAATACATTATAAAGAGGAATTTAGCTGCACAGATAGATTGACATGTGTGCAATGGAGAGCAACACCTAGGCATCAATGCATGGGGGGAAGTGATGGCCTAGAGGTATTATCGCTTGACCTTTAATCCAGAAATACCAGCCAATGCTCTGGGGTCTCGGGTTCGAATCCTGCCACGGTACATGGTGGAATTTGAATTCAGTAAAAAATATCTGGAATTAAGAATCTACTGATGATCGTGAAACTATTGTGGGAGAAACCCACCTGGTTCACTACACGGGTTGGACAGTGGTTAGCACTGCTGCCTCATAGCACCAGGGACCCAGTATCGATTCCTGGCTCAGGTCACTGTCTGTGCAGAGTCTGTACTTTCTCCCCATGTCTGCGTGGGTTTCCTCCCACAGTCTGAAAGACGTACTGGTTAGTTGCAATGGCCATGCTAAATTTTCCCTCAGTGTACCCGAACAGGCGCCGGAGTGTGGTGATTTTCACAGTAACTTCATTGCAGTGCTAATGTAAGCCTACTTGTGACACAAATAAATAAACTTTCATGTCCTTTAGGGAAGGAAACCTGCCGTCCTTACTTGGTCTGGAACAGCCTGTTCCGAAAGCTAGTGACGTTTTCTACAAATAAATCTGTTTGACTTTAACCTTTGACTTTGACTGGTGTTGTGAGATTCCTTACTAAATGTGACTCCAGAGCCACAGCAATGTTGCTGACTCTCAACTGTTACCAGGCAATGAGAAATGAGCAATAGATGCTGGCCAGCCAGTGACACGCATGTCCAATGAATGAATAAAAATAATGTTTTTTAGATTATGAGCAGCAGTGCTTTTTAATTCTATCATGGGATGTTGGTATCCCTGTCTGGGCTAGTGTTCATATCAAACTCCTAATGATCCCTTGAGAAGGTGTGGTGAGTCTTGAAGTTTGGCAGGTCCATGTGGTGTAGGTACACGCACAGTGCTGTTAGAGAGAGAGTTCTAGAATTTTGACCCAGTGACAACAAAGGTACGATGATACATTTCCAATGTGCCCGTTGTATTTACAATGCTTTGGTTTTGCGACTGATTCAAATATTTTGGATTTAGATGTAAAAGGAATGATATTGAAGTCTTGTGAATGAGGCCTAGTCGACCAACCTCCCATCCATTGACTCCGACTACACTTCCTTGGAAAAGCAGCCAGCATAATTAAGGACCCCACGCACCCCGGACGCTCTCTCTTCCACCTTCTTCCGTCGGGAGAAAGATAACAAGACTCTGAGGTCACGTACCAAACAATTCAAGAATAGCAGCTTCCCTGCTGAATGGACCTACCATATGTTTAAGTTGACAAATTACTGCGGATGCTGGAATCTGAAATCAAAAGAGAAAATACTGGAAGATCTCAGCAGGTCTGGCAGAGCTGACGTTTCGAATCCAGATGACCCTTTCTCAGAGCTTTCTCAAAGGATCATCCAGCATTAAAATATCAATTCTTTTTCCTCTTTACAGATGCTGTCAGACTTGCTGAGATTTTCCAGCATTTTCTGTTTCGAGTCCAGAAGACCCTTTAGGGAATCAGGAAGTGATTTGATTTATTATTATCACATGCATTAACACACAGTGAAAAGTATTATTTCTTGCGTGCTATACAGACAAAGCATACCATTCATAGGCAGTGCAGAATGTAGTGTTACAGTCATAGCTAGGTTGTAGAGAAAGATCAACTTAATGTAAGGTAAGTCCATTCAAGAATCTGACAGCAGCAGGGAAGAAGCTGTTTTTGAGTCGATTGGTACGTGACCTCAGACTTTTGTATCTTTTCCCTGAAGGAAGAAGGTGGAAGAGACAACGTCCAGGGTGCGTGAGATCCTTGATTATGCTGGCTGCTTTTCTGAGGAAGCAGGAACTGTAGACAGAGTCAATGGATGGGAGGCTGGTTTGCGTGATGGATTGGGCTACGTTTTATAATTCCTTGCAGCCTTGGGCAGAGCAGGAGCCATACTAAACTGTGATACAACCAGAAAGAATGCTGTCTATGGTGCATTTGTAAAAATTGATCAAAGTTGTAATGGAAATGTCAAATTTCCTTAGGCTTCTGAGAAAGTAGAGGCACTGGTGGGCTTTCTAAACTATAGTGTCAGCATGGGAGCAAGACGACATGTTGTTGGTGATCTGGACACCTTGAAACTTGAAGCTCTTGACCATTTCTACCTCATCCCCATTCACGTAGACAGGGGCATGTTCTCTTTTCACTTCCTGAAGTCAATAACTATAAGCTTCATTTTGTTGACACTGAGGGTCACTGTCTGTGTGGAGTTGGTACATTCTCCTCATGTCTGTGTGGGTTTCCTACGGGTGCTCCAGTTTCTCCCAAAATCCAAAGATGTGCGGACTAGGTTAATTGGCCATGCTAAGTTGTTTTTAGTGTCAGCAGGGTAAATACATGGGGTTACTGGGATAGGGATTGATGTCAGTGCAGGTTCGATGGGCAGAATGGCCTCCTTCTGTACTGTAAGAATTCTATAATTCTATGAAAAGATCAGAGCAAATGGTGATAAATTCCAAAGAACTCTTCACACAAGTTACAAGAAGAAAAACAACTAGAAATGGCACTTGTGCTTGTCACAATGAGAGCAACAAATAATTTGTTGCTAAAGGACATTTAATGCATTGGGATGGTTTTAATAGGTTACTCAGTACTGCGGGGTGAAGTGTAAACCAGGACGCTTTTGTAAAATAATAAAAAAAAATCAAGTCTTGGTCGGAACAGAAAGGAGTTTGGAACTTCCAAAGCCTTGGTGATTCGGAAATGAATGTTTACTCACCTCCATTGCTAACAAACTGGAAGGATGGTATCACTTCCTTCTGACGCGAGGAGGTTCTAAACTGAGACAGGCTATTTAAAACTGCCAGCAGCTGTTCGATCTTTCACAGAAAACAGAAGAGGGGGGAGAAAAATTGTTTATATAGTCCTCACAGGATATTCCATCTTCTGGTCACTGTTTTCTAGCCATGCAGATTTATGCTTTAATCATTTTTAAACTTAGTGAACATAAAACAGTAGCGTTAGTTCAAAGGTCGGCTTCGGAAATCTCCCTCTCGGGTGACTTAACCATTTCCTGACAAGAAGAATTCCCCCCGCCCCGTTCACAGACAGGAAATTTTCAGCAAGAATTATTTTATTTAACTTGAAGGTTTCAAATGTCACCCCACCTCTGCCCCCGCCTATCTCATCATTGCTTTCACCCTTCTCCACAGACTTTTCTTATTGGACATGGGGTCGCTGGTTGGCCAAGATTTATTGCCCATCCCTAGTTGCCCTTGGAGAGCAGTTGAGACTCAGCCACATTGCTGTGGCTCTGGAGTCACATGTAGGCCAGACCGGGTAAAGATGGCAGATTTCCTTCCCTAATGGACATTAGTAAAACAGATGGGTTTTTCCGACAATGGTTTCATGGCAAGAGGAGAGCACAGGGATAGGGATGTTTGGCTGCAATTGTATAGGGTATTGGTGAGGCCACACCTGGAGTATTGGTCTCCTTATCTGAGGAAGGATGTCCTTGCTAGAGAGGGAGTAAAGCAAAGGTTTACCAGGCTGATTCCTGGGATGGCAAATCTGTCATTTGAGGAGAGACTAAGTTGGTTAGGATTATATTCAGAGGAGGTTAGAAGAGTGAGAAGGGAATCTTATAGAAATTTATAAAATTCTAACAGGATTAGACAGGGTAGATCCAGAAAGAATGTTCTCAACGGTAGGGGAATCCAGAACTAGGGGTCATAGTTTGAGGATAAGGGATAAATCTTTTCAAACTGAGGTGAGAAGGAATTCCTTTGCTCAGAGGGTGGTGAATGTATGGAATTCACTATCACAGAATGTTGTTGAGGCCAAAACTTTGTGTGATTTCAAGAAGAAATTAGATATAGCCCGAGGGACTAAAGAGATCAAGGGATATGGGAGGAAGAGGGGGATCAGGATATTGAATTCAATGATTAACCATGATCAAAATGAATGGCAGAGCAGGCTCAAAGGGCCGAATGGCCTATTCCTGCTTCCATGTTACTATGACTGATGAAAGATTGCTAGCCAGGAGGCTTAGGTGACTTCCCCTGCCCCTCTTGGAGATAGTTTTAGAAGATCTTCCATATCCTGTAGAGAGGCAGATGTGCCCTCAGGAGCAGCAATGCTGACCCTGCAACACTGGAGTGTCAGCCTAAAGTCTGGAGTTACCCTTGAACTCTGAACCTTCTGACTAAGCTAAGAGTGCCAACTGTTGATTCACACCAGACACTAACAGCAAGGCTGATCCTGACAGCAACATTCACACAATCGCCAGAGTTTTCCAGCCCCTTCCCATGGCAGGTATTCCTGTGGTGGAATCAATTCGCCATTGGCGAGTCCAGATCCGTGTTGAAGTCAATGGCAATTTTCATGGCTTGCCAGACCAGCCACTGGGGAACCCGTGGGGGTGGTGGGATTAGACTTTGGCGGGACTGGAAAATCAGGGCAGCGGGAGGGGCTGGAAAATCCTCCACTGAAACTAAAACGAAAAGGGCCCCTCCCCACCCCATCAATATCCTACGCTCTGCCCCAAAAGCTGATGGTGTAAGGTGCCACAAAACCCAGCTGCATTGCCAATACTGGGCACTTCACCAGGCATGAACTCAGTTCGCCGATACTATCTGGCTCTTCGACTGGTTTCTGGATCCCCGGTGTGATACTCGGGGACTGGATGTGAATAAAACCAAGCATCTTACAGCCTATTTAAAGGAGACCATTTCCTTTGTTTGGGTGGCACTGCTGCCTTTGGTCTCTGTCTATGTGGAGTTTGCACGTTCTCCCCATGTCTGCGTGGGTTCCTCCAGTTCATCCCACTCCATCCCCGCCAGCATGAACCGTTCCTGTGTTAAAAAAAACTCATCTTTCACATCTCCTTTAAACTTTTCCCCTTTTGCCTTCAACCTATCTCCTCCAATAATTTGCATTTCCATTATGAGGAAAAGACTCTGACTGTGTCCATTCTATCCGTGCCTCTCATCATTTTGTAAAATTCTATCAGGTTGCCCCGGCTCCCCCCCCCAGCCTCCAATGTTTTAAAGTTTTTTTATTTATTAGTCACAAGTAGACTTACATTAACACTGCAATGAAGTTGCTGTGAAAATCCCCTAGTCGCCACACTCTGGTGCCTGTTTGGGTACACTGAGGGAGAATTTAGCATGACTAACGCGCATAACCAGCACATCTTTGGACTGTGGGAGGAAACTGGAGCACCCGGAGGAATCCCACGCACACACCGGGTCCGCGACCCAAGTGTCTGACAGTGACCCAAGGCGGGAATCGAACCCGGGTCCCTGGCGTTGTGAGGCAGCAGTGCTAACCACTGCGCCACCGTGTAATGAACCAGATTTTTCTGACAATGGTCATTAGGAGATTCTTACTTCCAGATATTTTTAATTGAATTCAAATTCCACCATCTGCTGTGTCGGGATTTGAACCCGGGTCCCCGGAACGTTTGCTGAGTTTCTGGATTAATATTTGAGTGATAATGTCACTAGGCCATTAGCTCCCTCGTTCGTTAATGCCTACTTATTGCTTTTTATTGCCCATATGTCAATCTGCCTCCTTATTAATCAGCTTTGTGAATCCACACCTACAATATGTATCACATCCCTGTGTCTGTGTACACAGAGGCATCTGTGGCTAAGGTAGGCCGAATGTCCATTCTATCCGGGCCTCTTATCATTTTGTAAGATGCTATCTGGTTGCCCCCCATCTCCTACCTCGCCCCCCCCCCCACCCCCACCATTGTTTTAGTTTTACAGCTTATTTATTCATTAGTCACAAGTAGACTTACATTAACATTGCAATGAAGTTGCTGTGAAAATCCCCCTAGTCATCACAGTCAGGCACCTGTTCACGGAGGGAGAATTTGGCATGGCCAATGCACCTTAACCAGCGCGTCTTTGGAGGAAACCAGAGCCCCCAGAGGAAACCCACGCACACATGTGTCTGGAACCCTGGAGCACCACCCTCTGCTCTGCTGCCTGGGAGCCGTGTCCCCAGGGAGCCGCGGTGGCTAATCACTGCGCCACCCAAGTGAAAGCAAGTTTGTCCAATCTCTCCTTATACCCAATGCCCTCCAATCCAGGCAACCTCTGGGTTAACCTTTTGTGTGGCCATCTCCAAACTCTCCACCTGCCTTCCTGAAATAGCACCACTCTCCGCACTTGCAAAAGGGAGAACATGGGAAACAGCCCAGGAATGCGGAACCCTTCCTCTCTCTCCCCCATCCTGAGCTAATGCAGCCATGTTCACGGAATGATGGAGAGTTGCTCCCCACGTGTTCCGGCCTAGCCTGGTACAATGTGTACCATCTTGTAGGATCAACCCTTTGATCGTGGAAAATACGCTCTCTCAAAGACCACCCTAAGCTGGAGTTATATTTAAACACATTTCGGACGAGGGCAATTAGTAAGCCTTAGGAATGCTTACCTAAACAAAAATCCCGTCATTCCCGTGAGATTTTGTCTCTGTGCATTTTTTTTTGATGTCTTCTCTCAGGGCAATTATAGGGATTTCTGTAACCGTGGTGACAGCAGAAGTACGTAGATGGGGTGGGGCAGTTCTGAGCTGGGGATTAACAGAGGCACTCCCTGTATTACACCATCTGCATTATTCACAGCAAAGCCAGCACCAGTCGAATATCACAACCTTTCAAATAAGCAAATATGTGAATGAAATCAGAATAAAGAACAGGAACAGGCCTTTCGGCCCACCAACCCTGCCCCAAAACACGACGCCTTTCTAACCTAAAGATCATTTGCCTCTACGCAATCCATCTCCCTCTAATTCACTTGGGTGCATGGTGGCACAGTGGTTAACACTGCTGCCCCACTGTGCCAGGGGCCCTGTAAAAACCTGTGCCTAATTTATTTATTTCTTCTTGTGATGTGGGCATTGCTATCCAAACCAGTGTTAATTGCCCATCCCTGACTCTCCTTGAGAAGGTATGGTGGTGGCACGGTGGCACAGTGTTTAGCACTGCTGCCTCGCAGTGCCAGGGACCTGGGGTCATTTCCCAGCTCGGGTCACTGTCTGTACGGAGTTTGCACATTCTCCCCGTGTCTGCGTGGGTTTCCTCTAGATGCTCCAGTTTCCTTTACCATCCAAAGATGTGCAGGTTAGGTTGATTGGCTACGGTAAATTGCTCCTTAATGTCCTGGGATGTGTATGTTAGAGAGATTAGCGGGGTAAATAAATGAAGTCGCGGTTATAGGGCTTGGGTAGGATTGTTGTCGGTATGGATTCGATGGGCTGAATGGCCTCCTTCTGCACTGTAGGGTTTCTATCATCTCCTGAACTGCTGCAATCCCTGAGATATAGGCACACCCACAATGCTGTTAGCAAAGGAATTTCAGGATTTTGATTCAGTGACTGTGAAGGAACGGTGATAAGTTTCCAAGTCAGGATGGTCCGTGACTTGAAGGAGAACTTGCAGGTGGAGATGTCCCGAGGTTTCTGTTGACCTTGTCTTTCTAGATGGTAGTGATCATGGGTTTGGAAGGTGTTGTCAAAGGAATCCTGGCAAGTTTGGCAGTGCATCTTGTATGTGGAGGGAGTGAATGTCCGGGGGGGGCGTGGACCCCCCGACACCCGGAGGAATCCCACGCACTGGATTCCAATCCAGAGGGATGCTTTGTCCTGGATGGTGTTGAGCTTCTTGAGTGTTGCTGGAACTGCACCCACCCAGGCAAGTGGAGAGTATTCCATAACAATCCTCTGGGTCTGTACTCTATGGAGTTTAGAAGAATGAAGAGAGATCTGATGGAAACTTACAGAATATTGAGAGGCCCAAATAGAGAGGATGTTTCCACTAGTGGGAGAGACTAGAACTTGAGGGCACAACAAGTAAAGGGGTGCTCCTTTAAAACTGAGATAGGGAGGAATTTCTTCAACCAGAAAGTGATGAATTTGTGGAACTCTTTGCCTCAGAGGGCTGTGGAGGACAGATCATTGAGTGCATTTAAGATAGAGATAGATAGGTTCTTGATTAGTAAGGGGATCAGGAGTTAGGGGAGAAAGGGGGAGAATGGGGATGAGAATCACATCAACCATAATTGAATGGTGGAGCAGATTCGATAGGCCAAATGGCCAAATTCTGATCTTATATCTTATGGTTTTATGCACTTGTGCCTTGTGGACAGGTCAGGAGGTGATTTATCCTCCACAGCATTCCCAGCCTCTGACCTACTCTTTTAGCCACAGTATTTATATTTCGTGCATAAATACATCTATATCCAGCCACAGATACACAGTTATTTGTATCTGATAAATATAACATCAATGCTAACGCTTCCTGCTTTGTTTTGCATCCAATTCGAAGCCGGGAAGGGTGCTCGGAAGTGGAATGTCATTCTTCGCCGCGTTTCCCCTCACTAAACAAAATCGACGTTCCCATTCTCAGCAGACGACCCGGGGTACTCTGAGCGAGGCATGTCATTGTGATGGTACCGTTGGCACTTCCTGCGTTACAGGAAGGTCCCAGGCAGACTGCCCGCTGATGCTAGAGATTAATCCTGAGACGGTCTGATTCAGGCAAAGACGTGTGATCTGGGCCTTCCTCTTCCTTTGCTTTGTAGCAGATAGCTGGCCAGCTGTTTGAAGTGTGTGGCGTGAGGATGCACTATATCCTTCCAACTGGATGTTTTATATCCGTCACTGCAACCTCTTAGCTCATTCTCGTGATACGCTGCGGTTTTCTCTTTAACTTTTGATTGACCATCAGCGCCAATCACTTTTTATTTTTGCTCAGCGTAAACAACCCAAAAGAACCTAACGGCTTCCCCCTTTATTGAGGAATTTTATGTCACAGACTCATAGAGATTTACAGGCAAACAGGCCCTTCGGCCCAACTTGTCCATGCTACTCTTTTGTTTAAACCCCTAAGCTAGTCCCAACTGCCCGCATATCCCTCTATACCCATGTAACTGTCTACATGTTTTTTAAAACATGTACCTGCCTCTGCTACTACCTCTGACACTCATCACCCTCAGTGTGAAAAATACTGGACACTTTTGTATCTCTCTCCTGTCACCTTAAACCTCTACTTTTAAACTCCTCTACCTGTGGGTAAAGATATTGACTATCCAGCTGGTCTATGCCCCTCATTATTTTATAGACCTCTATTAGGTCATCTCTCGGTCTCCTACGCCCCAGAGAAAAAAGCCCCAGTCTATCCAGCCTCTCCTTACAACTCAAACCATCAAATCCCAATAGCACCCTAGTAAATCTTTCCTGCATTCTTTCTGGTTTAATAATATCCATATTTTATTACTTATGTTTATTTTACTAGTGTCATAAGTAGGCTTACATTAATACTTCTATCATCATAAAATCATAGAATTTACAGTGCAGAAGGAGGTCATTCAGCCCATTGAGTCTGCACCAACCACAATCTCACCCAGACCCTAGTCCAATATCCTCATGTATTTACTCTGCTAATCCCCCCTGACACTAGGGCTAATTTAGCATAGCCAATCAACCTAACCTGCACATCTTCGCAATGAAGTTACTGTGAAAATCCCCCAGTCGCCACACTCTGGCACCTGTTTGGGTACGCTGAGGGAGAATTTAGCATGACCAATGCACCCTAACCAAAACATCATTGGAATCTGGGAGGAAACTGGAGCACTCAGAGGAAACCCACGCAGACATAGGGAGAACGGGAGGCACAGTGGTAAATATATGGGGTTACAGGGTGGGAGTGTTGTCAGGACAGGCTGGATGGGCCAAATGGCCTCCTTCTGCACTGCAGGGATTCTATGACAACTATGACAATGTGTAGACTCCGCACTGACACTGACCCAAGCTGGGAATTGAACTCGGGTCCATGGCACTGTGAGGCAGCAGTGCTAATTACTGTGGGCCTTGTGATTTCATTGTCCCCCAGGGTAAAAGCCATGCATTAAATCAGATCATCCTGGATCTCTCAGCCAGCTCTTGGCCAATTATCAAGTGAAAATTTGCGGGATGGTCCTGGATCGTGGTTTGATGTATTCTCCAGTTTGAAGTCGAACTGGTGGTAATGGAGTGTCAGACAGGTTTTGATTTGAATTGATTTGATTTATTATGATCACATGTATTAGCATACAGTGTTGTTTCTTGCACGTTGTACAGACACAGCATTCCATTTACCGAGAAGGAAAGGAGAGAGTGCAGAATGTAGTGTTAGTCATAGCTAGGGTGTAGAGAAAGATCAACTTCATTCAAGAAAAGTTCATTCAAAAGTTTGACAGCAGCAGGGAAGAAGCCATTCTTGAGTTGGTTGGTAGGGTGACCTCAGACTTTTGTATCTTTTTCTCAATGGAAGAAGACGGAAGAGAGAATGTCCAGGATGCATGGGGTCCTTAATTATGCTGGCTGCTTTCCTGAGGCAGCAGGAAATGTAGACAGGGTCAACGGATGGGAGGCTGGTTTGAGAGATCGACTGGGTTACGTTCACAGCCTTTTGTATCTTCTTGTGATCTTGGGCAGAGCAGGAGCCATACCAAACTGTGATACAACCAGAAAGAATGCTTTCTATGGTGCATCTGTAAAAGTTGATGAGAGTCGTAGAGAACGTGTCAAATTTCCTTAGTCTTCTGAAAAAGGAGAGGCATTGATGAATTTTCTTAACTAGTGTTGGCATGGGGGGGGACAAAGACAGGTTGCTGGTGATCTGGACATCTAAAAACTTGAAACTCTCGACCTTTTGTACTTTGATCATTGATGTCAGGGTCAAGTAGAGCTATCAGTTGTAAGGAACTCTCGCAGTGCAAGATACTATCTGATTATCTCTGTACTTGTGGAATAAAGCACCTCTGATGCAAAGATTCACCCTTCCCCACCCTCCCCCATCCGGTGATCAATTTCAATATCTCGAGATGCAGAGCATTCAGTTAAGGGCCCAGTATTCAATGTTTCTAACATCTGGTTGCTGTGTAAACATCGAGCTGTTTAATCTCTGTAATTCCTCGTATACACCCTACAGAGTCAGAGATAATGAAGGAGTTAGTGATGAGTGATTCATATGTTTGTGAATCTCAAATTCCAGCTGACAATGGGTCATCACTGTTTCCGAGTTAAAAAGATCAGATTAGGAGGAAATATTGCCAACGTAGGCCGGAATTCTTCTACCTCGCCTGTGGCTGGGATTCTCTGGTCCTGCTGCAGTGAACGGAGATCTGGCTGAGTGTCAAATTCTCTGTCCAAGTGGTAGCAGGGCGTACGCGACCAGAGAATTCCAGCCCTACTCTTTCCTGAAAACTTGCCTCCATGGAAGGTCCAAAGTGGGAATGCTTGTTCATGTTTGCACAGTGTTCAGTTTCATTTACAACTCTTCATAGGGTCCTTGCCCACATGCAGCAAGACCTAACAACATTCGGGCTAGAGCTAATAAGCAGCAAGTAATACCCTTGCCACACTAAAGGACCACAGCCACCTCCCTCCATTAGAGAGAGAGACAATTAGTCATATATAGCTTGATGGGCCACCCTATCAAGTTTGTAAACTACCACAGCCGGTAGCGTGCTTGAACTATGGCAATTGGCATCATTCTCTCCCACGTTCTGGCCGTCAGAGCTAACTGACCTCCAACAAGAGAGAATCTAACCATCTCCCCTTGATACTTAAGGGTATTACCATCATTGAATCCCCACACTGGGCGTTGACCAGAAATTGAACTGCACCAACCGTATAAACACAATGGCTGCAACTGTGGTCCTGCGGTGAGTAACTCACCTCCTGATTACACCCCCCCCCAAAGCCTGTCCCCCATCGACAAGGCACAAGTCAGGAGTGTGATGGAATGCTCCCCATTGCTCCAACAATGCCAGGATGTTCAGGGAAAAATTTGGAGATTGGCCAGAAGTCAGCCGGGTGGGATTTTCCATTCCTACCTTTCCTGTGACTGAAAGTTACTGCCTGGGACGAATGGACCTTTCTCTCAGCTGTCAAATTATTATCCTGCCTGCGACAACTCCAACTGCGGTGAATGGGACCAGAAGATTTAGACCACATGCCAAAGGGTGGCACAGCGGTTAGCATAGAACAGTACAGCACAGTACAGGCCCTCGATGTTGTGCCAAGCTATGTCCGAACCCAAGATCAAGCTATCCCACTCCCTATCATTCTGGTGTGTTCCCTGGGCCAATCCAATAACCGCTTGAAAGTTCCTAAAGTGTCCAACTCCACTATCAGAGCAGGCAGTCAATTCCACACCCCCACCACTCTCTGAGTAAAGAACTGAGTAAAGCATTGCTTCTTCAAAGTGCCAGGGACCCAGGTTCGATTCCCAGCTTGGGTCACTGTTTGTGCAAAGTCTGCATGTTCTCCCTGTGTCTGCGTGGGTTTCCTCCGGGTGCTCCGGATTCCTCCTGCAGTACTTTGACAGCAAAATTGGAACGATACAGAGAAGGTTAGCATGGCCCCTGCATAACAATGATATGCAATTTCTGAAAGAGATATGGGTTAGGTGCATTGACTCAAACGGGCACTGGAACGTGATGACTAGGAGAATTTCACAGTAACTTCATTGCAGTGTTAATTTAAGCCTTACTTGTGACTAGTAAATTAACTTTTTCACTGCTCTCCAAATTTCCTTGTCTCACCCACAGCATTGCCCACCTGCTGGTATCAAAGGAAAATCCCATCCCCAGCAACTTATTAATCACAGTGTGAAGACCAACCAGCTTTTTATGTTGTAATATCATCCACTATGAAGGGGAGGCAATGGCTTGATGGTATTATCCCTAGATCCAAGAAACTCGGCTAATGTTCTGGGGGACCTGGGTTCGAATCCCGCCACGGCTGATGGTGGAATTTGAATTCAATAAAAAATATCTGGAATTCACAATCTACTGATGGCCATGAAACCACTGCCGGAGAAACCTATCTGGTTCACTAGTGTCCTTTCGGGAAGGAAATCTGCCGTCTTTACCTGGTCTGGCCTATATGTGACTCCAGATCCCAGCAATGTGGTTGACTCTTAATCCCCTTCCAAAGGTAACTAGGGATGGGCAGTAAATGCTGGTCCAGCCAGCGATACCCATGTCCCACGAATGAATTAAAAAATGCAACTGCAGCCTTGCATGGGGTGGCGGGGGTGGTGGTGGTGGGGTGGGAGAGGAGGTAATATTCAAGACGTGATTTACGGATAAGGATTGGGAATATGCTACCCTCTCCTGTATGCTGGGAAACCTGGAATTGTGACGTGAGTGTCCTAAATCCCAAGTTTAACATTCTGCAGAATGTCTCTGGCATGTTCTCCCGAGGAAATTTGAATCTGTAGTTTTTTTTTAATTTGCTGAGTTTGCCAGCAGCTTTGGAATGCTTTGCCTTTCCAGCCAAAATAATTTATCCTGATGGATTACAGATATTTCAAATATGAAAGAAAAGCCATTGCCAAGATCCGGTTAGGATTTTACCCGATCCCTTTCCTTCCAATGGAATTTAACCCTGGATACACAATGACCCAGATCCTCAGATCCCACCAGAAACTGGATGTAATCCATTCTCCCCCTTTCATCCACCCCCTCCCTCCCCAAAGCAAATCGTGTGCTTCGGGACCCTGCGCTGACTCCGTGGGAATTACTCGGGAAGTCTGAACTTCTGATGGACAACTTCCTCCCTCCAAAAGGGTGCTCAGAGGCTTTGAATGGATCTGATTTACTTGGATATTTACTTGAGAAATGGGAGACAGAAAAATCCAAGTCTATTTCCTGGGTATCCGTACGCAGGTCAGGGGACCCTCATTCCCCGACTCCTCAGCGACCCACCAACTCACCCCCACCTAACCTGACCATGCCCCATTACCCAACTCACTCTTTGATGTTCTTCACTACCCACCTCCAGATGCCCCAATCGTTATAATCTCCCTCCCCAACACCCCTGACCTCCTCCCACTCCCACCTGCACCCCCCACCACCTATTGCTGTGGCGTTCCAAAATTATGAGTTAACCTCAAACATTGTTCAAATGAGTCCCACCATCGAACCCGGATCCCTGCCGCTTTGAGGCAGGAGTACTAACCACCATGCCACTGTGCTGGACATCTGGTGGGGGTGAAGGGCGGGATGGGGAGGGAAAGGAATGGAGCAGGGATGTTGGGGCCTTCATCTGTGGCCCATTAATGGGATGCAGACGGGGTTCATGTAGGTCCCTGATGGGTTTTCTGTGCCACCACGGGTGGGCATCAGCAGAAAAAGCCCACTGAAAATCAATTTCTGTGCCTCCTAACATATTGTCCCTCAGTGCCCACCATCGAATGTGCTGGGGGAGGTGAGGGGAGCTCAGGAGAATACCATCTCAAGCATTTCTTGTTACAACAATCACTCCTTCGCTGTTCCAAGGATTTCTCCTGGTTTATATCCAGTGGTATTGTCCACTCTGCGAGTTACCAGGTGCTCGTAGTTCAGGACACCATTCCATGCGTCTTCCAATCTGTTCCAAGCGGTGGAAGCCCCAGAGCATTACCCATTTAGATGCTGCAAAGAACCCGTATCGAATGTACACCACCCGCACACATCAAAGGATTCCAGGCGGATCCAATTTAATCTCTTTGGTGCCCCACGTGACCTCTCCAACATTTTCAATCGCACTGTCCTTAAAATAGTTCCCAGCTTATGCAGTGAATAGCAGCGAGTATCCCTTTACGCAAATCACAGCTCTCAAACTGTCTCTCCATTTATTCAGGTTAACCCTACCCAACGGATTCAAAATGATATTCCCAAGTTATCCTCAGTTTCATTGGATGCGGAAGTGTGAGAAATACTCACTTGGTGTCGGTTGGATTTGTAATTATTTTCACCGTTATCTGGTTGAGTGAGTCACAGGCTGTTCTGCAGCCTCCTCCAGTCAGGAATGTGACTAGTCTGGCACTCGGAATTCCTCATCGAGCCCACAGATCTCAGTGTCACACCAGCCCACTGTGGGCCAGATCCGAGGAGATCCCAACACCTCTAATCTCATCCGTGGCTGGGAATCTTTAGTGACACAGCAGTGAAGGGAGTGCCAACAATCTCCATTCTCGCTGGCGGTGGGTATGAAGGAGATCGGAAAACCTGTCCCTTGAGCACAAACGCTAGACTGACGTCCCATTGCAGCACAGGGGGAGGTGTTATAGGCAGTCATATAATCCATATAGTGCAGAAGGAGGCCATTCGACCCATCGAGGCTGCACCAGCTCTTTGACAGTCTACATTATCCAGACCCTTTCCTGCAACCCCACACATTTACCACTGCCAATTCACTTAACCAACACACCTTTGGACATTCAGAGGTAATTTAGAATGGCCAATCCACCTTACCTGCACACCTTTGAAGTGTGGGAGGAAACCGGAGTGCCCAGGTGAAACCCATGCAGACATGGGGAGAACATGCAATCTCCACGCTGACAGTGACCAGATTTGAACCCGGGTCCCTGGTGCTGTGAGGCAGCAGTGCTAACAATTGAGCCACCGTGCCATCCTTATTATACAGGCACAGCTGTCTATTTAATTTCCCTCCCATTAAGATCAGTTTCAGGTGTACGACAAGATTGGAAACTGTTGAATAAGATATGATAACACACGTTGAGTGCAATTAAAGGACATTGTGAGCTTCTCCTAACAACTTCCCTCATCCGTAATAGCTCTCCTTTCATGCAGCAGGTGCACTCTTAGTGATATAATTACTTTCATAAAGAGATTCTATGCTTGTCGGGGTTTCAAAGTTTATTTCCCATCATTTAAAATTGGGATTTTCTTTTGGAACTTTGATTTATCCTGCCAGCAGTGAAGGAGAACAATGGGAGGCAATTAAACCACACCCAATGTACGGAATTCCAATCGTCTGATTTCACTGCAGAAGGCATTTGCTGTCGGTTCCCACTTCCGATGGTGCCCAAGTATCAGAGAGTTCCTTGCTTGGCAAGAGAAAGAGGCAAGGGAGAAAGGAACCCAAGTCTGAATGCAGAGGCACACTTTGAAGCTCTTTTCTTGGAGGTGGGAAGGAATTCAATAGTTTACAAACCTCCATTCCCTTCACTGTCGATGCTCAATAGCAGCAGTGTGTACTATGTACAAAATGCACTGCAGCAATTAACCAAACATCCTTAAACAGCGTCTTCCTAACCCATAACCACTTCCACCTGGAAGGATAAGGGCAGCAGATTCAAGTGAACACCACCCACCTGCAAGTACCCCTCCAAGCCACTCATCATCCTGATTCTTGTTATTTATTAGTGTCACAAGTAGACTTATGTGTGTGGTGTGGCAGGGTGGCACAATGGTTAGCACTGTTGACTCACAGTGCCAACTCCTGGGTTCAAATCCCACCTTGGGTCACTGTCTATGAGGAGTTTTCACATTCTCCCCATGTCTGTGTGGGTTTCCCCCAGGTGTTCCAGTTTCCTCCCACAGTCCAAAGATGTGCAGGTTAGGTGGATTGGCAGAACAGGCTTGAAGGGCTGAATGGCCCTATTTCTTGTATTCGTATCAATTTATCTGGAGAAAATGAAAAGACGATCTTGAGTCAGGGTGAAACCTTCAAGAAGAAATAATGAAAGTTGCTCCAATCCTGCCTCAAGCATCAACTCCATCTGAACATTGATATGTTCACACATAGTTCAGCCCCGTTACAAAAAATGTTTTACCTCTTGAAATGGTGACACAGTGGCTGGCACTGCTGCCTCACAGCATCAGGGACCCGGGTTCGATGCCCAGCTTGGGTCACCGTCTGTGAAGAGTTTGCACATTCTCCACATGCCTGTGTGGGTTTCATCTGGGTGCTCCGGTTTCCTCCCACAGTCCAAAGATGTGCAGGTTAAGTGACCATGCCAAATTTCCCCTTAGTGTCAGGGGCATCTGCAAAGTAAATGTGTGGGGTGACAGGAATAGGGCCTGGGTGGGATTCTGAGTCAAATGGCCTCCTTCTGTAGTGTAGGAATTCTATAAAATAAAAACGAAGAGAGTCAGAATTTGAGGACTGTTGTATAATTGAGTGAATGTGTTCAAATTAAAATAAAAGGATGTTTTGTTCCAGAGTTTGTTCCAGAGTAGGAACTTTATGATTCTACAAATAATACAGAGTTAATTCCAGAGTAAAAAACTATGATTCTGTGAATGATACAGCATTAATTCCAAAGTAGAAACTCCATGATTCTATGAATGATGATATAGATTTTCTTTCAGAGTAGAAACTTCTATAAATAATGATACATTGTTTGTTCCAGAGTGAAAACTCTGTGATTCTATGAAGGATACAGAGTTGGTTCCAAAATACAAACTCTGATTCTATAAATAACGATAAATAGTTAGTTCCAGAGTAGAAACGGCATGATTCTATGAATGAAGATGCAGAGTTCGTTCCAGAGCAGAAATTTTGAATCTATGAATGACACAGAGTTTGTTCCAGAGTAGAAATTCTATGATTCTCTGAATGATACCGAGTTTATTCCAGAACAGAAACACAGAAGATAATGAAATGTCAAATGTTAAATTTTAATTCGAGGGCCTGTATTCAGATGAATGGGGCTGGAAACATTTTCATTCTCTTAATAAGCAAAGAGAGTACAGCAAAGTCGGGCTCCACTTATAAACAACATCTCACAGAAAATCTTGGCAGAAGATCCTCCAAACCGGAGCCAAGATAAACACCGATAAGAGGGGGTGAATGTTTTGTCTGTAGGGGAAGGGTTTCTCATCCTATTCACATCTTCAATGTTAAAAAGGAAGTCTTTCAGTTCTTGTGTCTTTGATGTAAAGACATCCCGAGGGCTTTGCCGGGGCTGGAAATGGCCAGGAGGCGAGATGAGAGAGACAGCAGAGGTGACTAAACATGAGGTCAGAGAGGCTTTAATCCTTCATCGCTCGGGGAAACAAGCAGCAAGGAGGAAGACTAGGGATAGAATCCAAGAGATTAGGCCTTAGATTGTTGGAGGTTCATCACTTGGTGATAAATTAGAGGAACAGAGGAAGCTGGAGTCAGCTGTGCAAAGGGCACCAAAGAGGGTGCAAGCATACCGCAGGTTGCAAAGATCCAGTGGGATGAAGCAACAAAGGGACTCAAAGAGGAAAGAATGGATCTTAAATGAGATGCTTTGAGGAAGTCAGTGGGGATGGATCATGGTTATATGTAAGCAGATCTAAATGGAGGGTAGGTGGTGGACAACAAATTCTTATTATGTATTGCACTAAGACTGGGCAACACAGTAGCACAGCGGTTAGCACTTCTGCCTCACAATGCCAGGGACCCAGGTTCAATTCCCGGCTTGGGTCACTGTCTGTGCACAGTCTGCACGTTCTCCCTGTGTCTGCGTGCATTTTCTCTGGGTGCTCTGGTTTCCTGCCACAGTGCAAAGATGAGCGGGATTGGCCATGCTAAATTGCCCCTTAATGTCAGGGGGACTAGCCAGGGATTATGTGGATAGGGCATGAGTGGGATTGTTGTCGGTGCGGACTCGATGGGCCAAATGGTCTTTTTATGCGCCGTAGGGATTCTATGATTCTATTACATGCTGAACTGTCTGCAGCCATCACTGAACTTACTTTATTTATACCTCCTGAACAGAGGGGGCAGCAAAGAGACAACTATCATATAACACACTTGTTTGCCACTTAAAAAAACAATTGTACATTAAAATGTAAATTATTCATGTGCCTAATTTCCCAGAAGACAAGATGATTAAACCAATATCTGAAATTTAAACAGCTTAGGTTGAAGAATTGGTTTTACTGTAATTAGACCTTAACAATACCATAGAATCATAAAACCTCTACAGTGCAGAGGAGGCTATTTGACTCACCCAGTCTGCACCAACCACAATCCCACCCAGGCCCTATTCCCAAAGCCCCACATATTTATCCCGCTAGTTCCCCTGATACTAGAGTTAATTTAGCACGGCCAGTCCATCTAACCCTCACACCTTTAAAGTGTGGGAGGAAACTGGAGCATCCAGAGGAAACCCACGCACGCTCCAGTTCCTTCCCACACTCCAAAGATGTGTGAGTTAGTTAGATTGGCCATTCTAAATTCACTGTAGTGTCAGGGGGATTAGCAGGGTAAATATAGGGGGGCTATGGGAATAGGGCCTGGATGGGATTGTGGCCGGTACAGTCTCAATGGGCTGAATGGCCTCTCATATATTGTAGGGATTCTGTGATACTTGGTGACCTGGTGGCATTAAAGTATGTTTGACTGCATTCCTACTCTGCAATACTTCAAACTCTTCGAATGTCAGCTGTGGACAATTACCTGACACCACTGCCACCTCTGGCAATCTATACACTGCAATCCAGCTTATCAAAAACTCCATATGTTTGGCACTTGTCGTGTTAGGCATAGACTCAACATTTCTGCAATTACTATTACGATCGAGCAAAACAAGGTAACCATTCCCTTCCACTTCAAAGAAATCAGTTGAGTAGTTGGAGCCAGGGTACAGATCAGCCACACTTAAATTCAATGGTGGGACAGGTTGGAGGGGCAGAATGGCCTCCCTTGATCCCTTATCACCACATGGCCCTTCTGATTATAGAGATATGATTGCCCTTGGTCCTAGATGGTGACACTATTCATCATCACACCTACAACATGGTTGGAGAAGCAGGGAATACATGTTTTGACCATAGCTAAATGGCTTGGGAGAAGTGTTTAAAATTCATTTTATTGGTATCACACTAATGAAGTTACTGTGAAAATCTCCGAGTTGCCCCACTCCACCGCCTGTTTGGGCACACTGAGGGAAAATTTAGCACGGCCAATGCACCTAACCAGCACGTTTTTGGACAGTGGGAGGAAACTGGAGCACCTGGAGGAAACCCACACAGACATGGGGGGGACATGCAAATTCCACACAGACAGAATTGAACCCGGTTCCCTGGCGCTGTGAGGCAGCAGAGCTAACCACTGTGCCACCATTACTGTTCACACCATTTTAAACCATTTACCTGATTTTCTTGGAATAATGAACAGCAACAGCACTAACAAATGATCATTAGGATTCACAAATTAGGTAATTCATTAGGATTCAATAGATTTAATTAAGTAAGGATAGGTGCTGTCTTTGTTGTTGGCCTATCTTCACGCCTATACATTGTTTCTTTTACCCTTTGGGGATTAGTGGGGTAAGGATTTCCACGCTGATTATCAACTCCCCCCTTAACCATTTTCAACACTCTTTCTGTTACCAACAAGTCCTAGTGTTGGTCTCAAACTCAAGCTTCTAGGGTGCTTTTTATCTATTCGTTCGTGGGACATGGGCCTCACTGGCTGGGCCAGTATTTATTACCCATCCCTAGTTGCCCTTGAACTGAATGGCTTGTGAAATCATTTCAGAGGGGATAAGACCCTAGAAACAGAGGCAGAATTAGGTCATTCAGCCCATCAATTCTGCTCCACCATTCAATCATGGCTGTATAATCCTCATTCCCATTCTCCTGCTTTCTCTCCATAACCCTTCATCCCCTTATTAATCAAGAACCTATCTATCTCTGTCTTAAAGACTCTCAATGACTTGGCCTCCACAGCCTTCTGTGACAATAAGTTGAGAATAAAGCACATTGCTATAGCTCTGGAGTCACATGTAGGCCAGACCGGGTAAGGACAGCAGATTTCCTTCCCTAAAGGACATTTTTCCGACAATGGTTATTGTCGGAAAAATGATTATCATGATTATCGGTAGAATTTTAATTCCAGATTTTCTTTGTATATAATGTCGAATTGCACTGTCTGCCATGGTGGGATTCCAAAACATGAGCTGAGTTTCCAAATTAATAATCCAGTGATTATACCACTAGGCTATCGCCTCTCCAGAGAGGGTACAGGTACACACAAGGGGACTTGGTATGTATGATCCCTCGTTATTCTTTCTCTATTCACTTGTGGGACACTGGCTGGGCCAGGATTTATTGCCCATCCCTATTTGAGAGTCAACCACATTGCAGTGGATCTGGAGCCACAGGTAGGCCAGACCAGGTAAGAATGGCAGATTTCCTTCCCTGTTACACAAAGCCTCCCCATGTGTTATTCTGAGGCTGCCTGTTGGTAGGATAAGGTTCCTCACTTTAGAGAAGGTTTTCTGGTGAGCGATGACGGGTTACTCATTAACTCCTTTCACAAATGAGGAGATTTTAAACAGAATTACACAGGCCCTACAGGTTATCCAAACAAATTGGACTGTGTTGTTTCAGACCAGACTCCTCCCATGTCACTTTATCTTGCCAATCTGCATTTTCTATACCTTTCTCCCTGCCGTGTTTAACCAACTTCCCTCAGGTGTATTTATTCTATCCACCTCAACCACTCCCTGTGGCACATTCCCATCACTTTTTGGGTAAGCACATTTCTCCTGAATTCCTCTGTTGAAGTTACGGGTTACAATCTTAACATTACAATCTTAATGGTTGCCTCCAGTTTTGAGCGCTTAGGGTGAAATTCTTCAGTCGCGCTGGTCTAAAAAGTGGAAAATCCCATCCAACTGTCAATGGAAGTTCACATCGTCTGCAACCTGCCAAAATTCCAGTGACAAGTGGGATGTGGAAATTCTGGCCCAAATCTAGTCTGTAAAACCCTTTCAGCATTGTAAAAACCTCAGTCAGGTCACCCCACTTCCATAAAATTAATAGTCCCACCTGTTTAGATTTTCCTTTTATTCATAACCTCTGAGTGTCGATATTTATAAATTTATTTTTACATTGTGCCATCTATCTCCTTTTCAGAATCCCCGCAGAAAGAGGCCATTCAGCCCACCGAATCTGCATTGACAACAATCCCACCCCAGGCCACAACCCCACATATTTACCCCACTAATTCCTCTAACCTACACATTCCGGGAAACGCAGGGCCAATTTAGCATGGCCACCTAACCTGCACATCTTTGGACTGTGGGAGGAAACCGGAGCAGCCAGAGGAAACCCATGCAGACATGGGGAGAATGTGCATACTCCACACGGACAGTGACCCAAGTCAGGAATTGAACCTGGGGCCTCAGAGCTGTGAAGCAGGAGAGCTAACCATTGTGCCACTGTGCCAGCCGTGTACACAGTCTTCGAGCTGTGTTTTTAAGAGAAGGAAATTATGGCTGATTCACATATCCCTTTCATTGTCATTCTTTTCATGAGAATGTGGGCATTGTTGGCCAAGCCAACACTTACTGCCCGTCCCAATTACCTCTTCAGAAGGTGACGGTGAGCCTCCTCCTCAAATTGTTGCCTTGTGGTGTAGGCACACCCACTGTGCCAACACCACATGGACTGCAGTGGGTTCAAGAATTAGGGAGGGAATTCCAGGATTCCACGCCAGTGAAGGAACGGTTGATATATTTCGAAGTCAGGCTGTTGAGAGCCTTGGAGAGGAACCTGCAAGTGGTAGTGTTCCCGTGTATCTGCTGCCTTTGGCCTTCTAGGTGCTAGAGAATGTGGTTTGTCTAAGGAACCTTGGTGAGTTGTCATAGTGCATCTTGCCAATGGCTTTGTTGTCATTGTGTGTTAGTGGATGAGTGAGGGATTGAATAGGGTGTGAACAGGCTCTTGACTTGTGGTCGTGGTAGATAGGGTCCATCATCTTTAACCAATCTCCTGACTTGTTTAATTTTGCATAACTACTCTGGTTGACAGGGACATTGGACATAACACTGTGGGGTAGTAGAATGATACAGCACAGAAGGAGGGCATGGTGGCACTGCGGTTAGCACTGCCACCTCACAATGACAGGGACATGGGTTTGATTCTGCTCTCGAGTCACTGTGTGGAGTCTGTACATTCTCCCTGTGTTTACATGGGTTTCCTCTAGATGTTTTGATTGCCTCCCGCAATCCAAAGATGTGTAGGTTAGGTGGATTGGCCATGTTAAATTGTCCCTTAGTGTCCAAAGATGTGTAGGTTAGGTGGATTGGCTATGCTAAATTGTCCCTTAGTGTCCAAAGATGTGTAGGTTAGGTGGATTGGCTATGCTAAATTGTCCCTTAGTGTCCAAAGATGTGTAGGTTAGGTGGATTGGACATGTTAAATTGCCCGTTAATGTCCAAAGATGTGTAGGTTAGGTGGATTGGCTATGCTAAATTGTCCCTTAGTGTCCAAAGATGTGTAGGTTAGGTGGATTGGACATGTTAAATTGCCCCTTAATGTCCAAAGATGTGTAGGTTAGGTGGATTGGCCATGCTAAATTGTCCCTTAGTGTCCAAGATGTGTAGGTTAGGTGGATTGGCATGTTAAATTCTTAGTCCAAAGATGTGTAGGTTAGGTGGATTGGCTATGCTAAATTGTCCCTTAGTGTCCAAGATGTGTAGGTTAGGTGGATTGGACATGTTAAATTGCCCTGTGTCCAAAGATGTGTAGGTTAGGTGGATTGGCTATGCTAAATTGTCCCTTAGTGTCCAAAGATGTGTAGGTTAGGTGGATTGGACATGTTAAATTGCCGTTAATGTCCAAAGATGTGTAGGTTAGGTGGATTGGCCATGCTAAATTGTCCCTTAGTGTCCAAAGATGTGTAGGTTAGGTGGATTGCCCATGCTAAATTGTCCCTTAGTGCCCAAAGATGTGTTGATTGATTAGCCATAATAAATGTGTGGAGTTACAGGGATATGGCTGGAGAGAGGGCATGGACAGGATACTCTGTCACAGAGTCGGTGCAAACTCAATGGGCTGTGTGGCCTCTTCTGCACTGCACAGATTTTACGCGAAGGAGACTATTCAGGCCATCATGCCTGGACTGGCCCTTCGAAAGAGTCAGCTATTTCTTTGTTCCCATGACACTACAACTTCTGATTTTTCACATACGTATCTAATTCCTTTTTGACGGTTAGTACTGAATCCGCTTCACTATCCTTACAGGTACTGTGCTCCAGATCAGAACAGCAAAGAGGAAACTAAATGAGTTCGTTTCAACTTCTGCTGCCAACAGCTCAGCTCAAATAGCCAAGGGGAGTGTTTCAAACAAACGTGTTCAGTGTTGGGACTTCAAGGCCACAGCGTTACAATCAGACAATAGTGGGACTTTCCAGGGATGGGAAAATTCCATCCATGGTCAACATACCTTTTGTCAGTCTGTCAAGTTATCCATCCTGCCACTGTGAGTAGGACTGAAAACATATTGCCTGAATCGAAGCAAGGGCAGTTACAGATGGGCAATAAGGATAGCACAGTGGTTAGCATTGCTGTCTCACCGCGCCAGGGGTCCAGGTTCGATTCCCAGCTTGGGTCACCTTCTATGTGGCATTTGCACATTCTCCCCATATCTGCGTGGATTTCCTCTGAGTGCTTCAGTTCCCTCCCACAGTCCAAAGATGTGTCAGAGGCCAGCAATGCAAATGCATGGGGTTATGGGGGTTTGGTCTGGTGGGATTGTTGTCAGTGCAGATTCAATGGGCCAAATGACCTCCTTCTGCACTGTAAGATTCGATGATAAGGTTAGGATTATATTCACTGGTGTTTAGAAAAGTGAGTGGTTCTCATAGAAACTTATAAAATTCTAACAGGGTTAGACAGGATAGATTCAGAAAGAATGTTCCCAATGGGGGGGAGTGCAGAACTAGGGGTCACAGTTTGAGGATAAGGTTGACCTTAAATTGCATGGGATCCAGGGTGAGGTAGCCAACTGGACACTAAATTCGCTTGACGACAGAAGATGGTTGTAGAAGGTTGTTTTTCAAACCGGAGCCCTGTGACCAGCGGTGTGCCTCAGGGATCAGTGCTGGGTCCACTGTTATTTCTCATTTATAGTAATGATTTGGATGAGAATATAGGAGGCATGGTAAGTAGGTTTGCAGATGACAATGAGATTAGTGATATAGTGTGCCGTGAAGAAGGTTATCGAGGATTGCAACGGGATCTCGATCAATTGGGCCAGTGGGCCGATGAATGGCAGATGGAGTTTAATTTGGACAAACGTGAGGTGATGCATTTTGGTAGGTCAAATTGGGGCAGAAATTTCTTCACCTAGAGGGTGGCGAATGTGTAGAATTCACTACCACAGAAAAAAGTTAAGGCCAAAATGTTGTCTGATTTCAAGAAGAAAGGGGCAAAAGAGATTGAGGGACACAGGAGGAAGGGGGATCAGAATATTGAATGGTGGAGCAGGCTCGAAGGGCTAAATGGCCTAATCTTGCTTCTAGTTTCTAAATGCTGGCCCATCCCCACATCCCAATATTGGGAAAAAAAGTATTACTAAATCTTGCTTTGCTTCACATTCCAGCACTTTGAGGTACAGTCTCCTGTTGGCACTGATTGGAATACAAGCCTTATCCACAAAATCGTTAGTTCCATCTGAAATGTACAAGTCTACAACTTCCTGATGTTTTAAGATCAGGAAGCCGTATTTTAATCTCATAATGATACATTGAAATATTGAATATACAAAGCAGCTATTGAGAAGGGAAGCGGGCTCTGACAGTATAATGCATGAGGAGCAGATTAAGTGGGTGGAGCGGGTGTGGTACATCCACCATGCAATCCCTCAAACTCTTAGCCTATTGAGGCTGACCAGGCTCAAGCTTCCGTTTCAGAATCGTTCTCAGTCTGACTCTGTGCACTTGGTTAGTTCACAGATCGCCGTGCACTGTGAGAATTTGCCTTCTGGGGTCAGACCACGTTCAATTCCCCTCTGTGGGAAAAGAATAGTCAAAGTAACCTTTTAGTCCCAGTGATTTTTGCACTAACAAATAAAGCATCACTTTAGCTATTCAAGCACCAGTCAATTTCCCAGGCCCCGATGTGCAGAAATATTATATCATGCGAAAGCAAATTACTGCAAATGCTAGAATCTGAAACCAAAAGAGAAAATGCTGGAAAATCTCAGCTTTGACAAAGGGTCAGCTCGAAACGTCACCTCTGTTCTCTCCTTACAGGTGCTGCCAGACCTGCTGAGATTTTCCAGCATTTTCTCTTTTGGTATCATATTATAAATGTGTGGGTGTGTGTATGTGTGTATGTGTGTGTGTGTATGTATGTGTGTGTGTATGTGTGTATGTATGTGTGTGTGTATGTGTGTGTGTGTGTATGTATGTGTGTATGTGTGTGTGTGTGTATGTATGTGTGTGTGTATGTATGTGTGTGTGGTATGTGTGTGTGTGGGTGTTGTGTGTATGTGTGTGTGTGTGTGTTGTATGTGTGTTGTGTATGTGTGTGTGTGTGGTGTGGTGTGTGTGGTTGTGTGTGTGTGTGTGTGTGATGTGTGATGTGGTGTGTGGTGTGGGTGTGTTGTGTGATGTGGTGTGTGTATGTGTGGTATGTGTGCTGTGTGTGGTGTTGTGTTGTGTGTGGATGTGTGTGTTGTGTGTATGTGTGTGTGTGTGTGTGTATGTGTGGTGTGTGTGGTTGTGTGTGTGTGTGTGTGTGGCATGTGGATTGGTGTGTGTGTGTGGTGGTTGTGTGTGTGGATGTGGTGTGTGTGTCTGTGTGTGTGGGATGTGTGTGTGTGTGTGTTGTGTGTGTGGATGTGTGTGTGTGTCTGTGTGATGTGGGTGTTGTGTTGTGGTGCATGTGGAGGGTGTTGTGTGTGTCTGTGTGCATGTGGTTGTGTGTGTGTGGATGTGTGTGTGTGTCTGTGTGCATGGGTGTGTGGTGTGTCTGTGTGTGTGGATGGGGTGTGTGTGTGTGTGTGTTGGATGTGTGTGTGTCTGTGTGCATGTGGGATGGGTGTGTGTGTCTGGTGTGTGGATGGGTGTTGTGTGTGTGGTGTGTGTTGTGTCCTGTGGATGTGTGTGTGTGTGTCTGTGTGCATGTGGATGGGTGTGTTGTTGTGTGTGTGTGTGCATGTGGATGGGTGTGTGTGTCTGTGTGTGTGGATGGGTGTGTGTGTCTGTGTGTGTGGATGTGTGTGTGTGTTGTGCATGTGGATGGGTGTTGTGTGGGTGTGTGGATGTTGTGTGTGTGTGTGTGTGTGTGATGTGTTGTGTTGGGTGTGTGTGTGATGTGTGTGTGTGTGTGTGTGGTGGATGTGTGTGTGTGTCTGTGTGTGTGTGTGTCTGTGTGTGTGGATGGTGTGTGTGTTGTGTGTGTGTGGTGTGTGTGGTGTGTGTGTGTGTGTGTGTGTGTGTGTGTGTGTGTGTGTGTGGATGGTGTGTGTGTTGTGTGTGGTTTTGTGGATGTGTGTGGTGTGTGTGTTGTGTGTGTGTTGTGGGTGATGTGTGTGTGGATGTGGATGTGGTGTGTGTGTGTGGGTGTGTGGGTGTGTGTGTGTGTGTGTGGATGTGGTGTGGTGTGGTGTGTGTGTGTGTGGATGTGTGTGTGTGTGGATGGGTGTGTGGATGGGTGTGTGTGTGTGTCACAGAATCATAGAGGTTTACAGCATGAAAACAGGCCCTTTGGCCCAACTTGTCCATGCCGTCTATTTTTTAACTTCACTAAGCTACTCCCAATTGCTTGCATTTGGCCCATATCCCTCCATACCCATCTTACCCATGTAGCTATCTAAATGCTTTTTAAAAGACAAAATTGAACCTGCATCTACTATTACTTCTGGCAGCTTGTTCCAGACACTCACCACCCTCTGTGGTGTTGTGAGACTGCTTACCGCTTTCTAAAGGACAAATTGTACCTGCCTCTATCTTTGGCAGCTCGTCCCAGTGGTGAGTGTCTAGGACAAGCTGCATTTGTGTGAAAAAGTTGCCCCTCTGGACCATTTTGTATGTATCACCTCTCAGTTTAAACTAGGCTCCACTACCTTTGGGAAAAGATGTTACTATCTAGCTGATCTGTGCCCCTGATAAAAATACATGTTCACTTCCGAATGAGCTTGAGTTTAGCTTCTGACTCAAAAGCAGGTTGACATTCCAGGGCAGTATTGACAGAATACTGCGCTGTCAAGGCAAGATTTTTACACAGAGGGTGGTGGGTGCCTGGAACTCGTTGCTGGGAAAGGCAGTGGAAGCAGATACGAAAGGAGCAAATATATCAATAGGATAGGAATAGAGGGATATGGTCCCCGGAAAGGTAGGGAGTTTTAGATCTGTCAAGCAATATGGTTGGTGCACGCTTGGAAGGCAAAGGGACCGTTCCAGTGTTGTAATTTTTTAAATTTACTCTTTACCTTTCAGATGATAAACCAAGACTATATTCCCCACGCTAAAATTTATTTATTAGTGTCACAAGTAGGCTTACTTGTGGAATGGTGGCACAGCACTGCTGCCTCACAACGTTAGGGGTCTGGGTTCGATTCCCAGCTTGGGTTACTAACTGTGCAGAGTTTTCACATTCTCCCCATGCCTGCTTAATGTAAGCCTACTTGTGACTATCAAATTAACTTCACACTACAATGAAGTTACTGTGAAAATCCCCGAGTCTGGTACCTGTTCTTTTTTTTTTAAGCAACACAGCACGGGAAACAGGCCCTTCGGCCCAACGAGCCCGCGCCGCCGTCATACTATATAGTAGCAAATCCATTATCCTATTTTAATATTCCTATATAATAATATATATATTATTCCTAATATGGAAAATTCTCACCATAGGGACAATTTGTTTCCCAATCAGCCTAAGAGCGAATTTTTGGGTTGTGGGAGGAAACCGGAGTGCCCGGAGAAAACCCACGCAACCACGGGGAGAACGCGCAAACTCCCGCAGACACCGGCCCAATTCCAAGTGTCTGCACAGCCACATCGATAGTCTCTGAGCTGTCATGGTGCCCTTCAGATGGTCCACATAAAGCACTCATTTACGACATGAGGTACCAGGCAACCCATGAATCAACATCCAAGAGCTGTACCCGCACCACCTGCCGAATGCGTGCTCAAATTATGGACCGAATTACCTGTGGAAAAAAGCCGTAGTTAAACAGTCCTAATATATCCCTCTATCTGCATACCGCTCATGTGGCTGTCCAAGAGACCCTTAAACAGCCCCAGCGTGCCTGCTCCCACCACCTTACTCGGCAGTGCATTCCACACCCCCACTACCCTTTGTGTGAAAAACTGCCCTCTAATATTCGTCCTATACATAGCCCCCCTCACCCTATGGCCATGACCCCTCGTCCTATCCATTTCTAAAGGTGGAAAAAGTTTACCTCCATTTACTCTATCTAGACCCCTTATAATCTTATACACCTCTATGAGATCCCCTCTAAGCCGACGTCTTTCAAGGGAAAACAACCCCAGTCTATCTAATCGTTCCTCATAGGACAGTCCTTCCATACCAGGCAGCATCCTGGTAAACCTCCTCTGCACTCTCTCCAAGGACTCCACATCCTTCCGATAGTACGGCAACCAGAACTGGGCGCAGTATTCCAAGTGAGGCCTAACCAAAGTTCTATACAACTGCAACATCAAACTCCTACTCTTGTATTCTATACCCTTTTCTATGAAAGCTAACATACTATACGCCTTCTTTATCACCTTCTCCACCTGTGAGGACACCTTCAGAGACTTGTGAACCTGCACCCCCAAGTCTCCCTGCGTCTCTATGCTCCGTATAGTTTTACCTTGTATCCTATAACTCTCTTCTACATTTTTCCGGCCAAAATGCATCACCTCGCATTTATCCGGATTAAATTCCTTTTGCCATCTATCTGCCCAGTCTACCAACCTGTCTATGTCCTGTTGTATTGCCTGACACTGCTCTTCTGTACCCGCCAATCCAAGCATCTTTGTGTCATCAGCAAATTTGCTGATCTCACCACCTACCCCTACTTCCCAGTCGTTTATGTAGACCACAAATAGAAGAGGACCTAGTACTGAGCCTTGTGGCACTCCACTAGTGACAGGCTTCCAGCCGGAAAAAGAGCCTTCCACTACTACCCTCTGTCTCCTCCTCCCGAGCCAGTTCTCGACCCATCTACATACCCGACCCTGTATCCCATGCGCCTTCACCTTCTCTATCAGTCTACCATGAGGAACCTTGTCAAACGCCTTACTGAAATCCATGTAGACGACATCAACAGCCTGTCCTTCATCAACTGTTTTTGTCACTTCTTCAAAAAATTCCACTAGATTTGTAAGACAAGACTTCCCCTTGACGAAGCCATGCTGCGTATCCCTGATCAGATCGCAGCGCTCCAGATGCTCATACATCCTGTCCCTAAGGATCCTCTCCATTAGCTTACCTATAACTGAAGTCAAGCTCACCGGCCTATAGTTCCCTGGGTGATCCCTCTGACCTTTTTTAAACAACGGTACTACGTTTGCTATCCTCCAGTCCTCTGGGACCTCACCTGTGTCCAAGGAAGAGACAAAGATTTGCGTCAGAGGCCCAGCCAAGTCTTCCCTCAACTCCCTTAGCAGCCTGGGGTAAATGCCATCAGGCCCCGGAGCTTTATATGTCTTTAAGCTGCCTAGCAGCCCCAACACCTCTTTCCTCGTAATCCTTATTTCCCTCAACCGATCCTCAACTTTGTCAACATCAGGCACAGACATCTGTCCAGTCTCCTGCGTGAATACCGACGCAAAGTATTCATTCAGGATCTCCCCCATTCCCTCAGGCTCTAAGCATAGATCCCCTCCTCTGTCCCTAAGAGGTCCAATCTTGCCTCTAACCATCCTTTTGCTCCTTACATAGGTGTAAAATGCCTTTGGATTTTCCTTTATCCTACCTGCCAGAGCCACCTCGTGGCCCCTTTTTGCCTTTCTAATACCCCTTTTAAGATCCCGTCTACACTCTCTATAAGCTTCCAGCGCTGTCTCAGTCCCTAGTTGCCTAGATCTAATGTAAGCCTCTCGCTTTTTCTTGATCAAGTCCTCAATCTCCCTGGTAAGCCAAGGTTCTCTAATCCTACCTTTCCCATCCTTCCTCCTTGCCGGCACGTATCTTTCCTGCAGAGAGTTTAGTTTTCCCTTGAAAGACTCCCACATGTACCTCGTCGACCTGCCCTCAAAAAGCTTATCCCAGTCGGTATCTTTAAGATCTTGCCTAATCTGGCCGTATCTAGCCCTCCCCCAGTTAAATACCCTCCCTTTTGGGCCAGTCTCGTCCTTTTCCATTAATATCCTAAAGCAGACAGAGTTGTGATCAGTATTTGACACCTGCTCTCCTACCTCGACGTCAACCACCTGGCCTGGCTCATTCCCCAGAACCAAATCCAGTATAGCCCCATCTCTAGTCGGGCCATCCACATACTGCTCCAAGGACCCTTCCAAAACACACTGTACAAATTCCTCCCCGTCCACTCCTACAGCTCTGGGCCCTCTCCAATCTACTCCAGGAAAATTGAAATCTCCCACTACTACCACCCTATTTTTCCTACACTTATCTAAAATATCCCTGCATATCCCTTCTTCCACGGCCCGCGGGCTGTTGGGCGGTCTGTAGTAAACACCCAACAGAGTAACCACTCCCTTCCTATTCCTCAACTCCACCCATAGAGACTCAATTCCTAAATCATCCATACCTCCCTCCCTCTGCACTGCTATGATGTTGTCCTTAACTAATAAAGCCACTCCCCCGCCTCTCCTCACACCAACTCTGTCACGCCTAAAACACTTATACCCTAGAATGTTCAGGTACATTGAGAGAGAATCTAATCAGCACATCTTTCGGACTGTGGGAGGAAACCGGAGCACCTGGAGGAAACCCAGGCAGACACGGGGAGAACTTGCACACTCCGTACAGGCAGCGACCCAAGCCAGGAATTGAACCCGGGTCTCTGGCGCTGTGAGGCAGCAACGCTAAACATTGTATCACTGAGCCATTAAAGTGATTGTAAAAGATCTCATCACAAGGAAGAACAGGGAAGTTATCCCTTGGTACACTGGGCAATATATGCCCCTTAAATATCACTACTAAAAGCAGATTGTCAGCTTATCATGGCATTGTTTGTGTGGGAGCTTGCTGTGCATATTTTGGTTGATGCAGTTTCTACATCACAGTAGAGATTACACTTCAAAATATATATTGATGGTTATGAAGCCCTTTGGGATTTCCTGTGGTTATGAAAGGATTTATAGAAATGCAGACCTCTCTTTATATGTATCTTTACTGTTCTATCCATTTCAGAGATGTTAATATATAAGGCCAAACTGATTTTATTCATTTAAGTTGTTCTCTGAATATCCTTGATTGTAAACTTGTGCCACTGCTGAACAGAAGGTGAGTATGTTACTCTCCTGACAGGGATAGTTGATATCCATGAGGTTCTCACTATTGAAATTTGCCTTTTCGGAGATTTCGGAGATCCTGAGATCCAGTTTCAGTGTTACTTTTGGCTGTGAGCAGAGCACAGCTCTGATGTCTTCAAGGTTTTTCTGTACAATCACCTTGCTGTAATTTTAACATTCATCAACACCGTGATTCTGTAGCAACCCAATCAAAACATCAAGGGTCCTCTCATGCTCTGTAACCTGATCAAAGACTGTTCATCATGTTATCTCTCATCTTGCTGCCACGCTGCCTGACCTCCGTGTTGTGTTGATCTGAAGGCACCCATCATTCAGAAGGAATCGGGCAATCATTTATTAAGACTCAGTACATGAGAACTGATATGTGTGGATAAACAGCAGAACTGTACGGTGATGTCCTCACAGCTAAATGTAAAACTATATCAGGGTGGTGGGAAGGGCATGGTGGCACTGCTGCTTCACAGTGTCAGGGACCCAAGTTCGATTCCTGGCTTGAGTCACTGTCTGTGTGGAGTCTGCATGTTCTCCCCATGTGAGTTTCATCTGGGTGCTCTGGTTTCCACCCACAGTCCAAAAGATGTGCTGATTAGGGAGCATAGGCCGTGCTGAATTCTCCCTCAGTGTACCCGAACAGGCACTGGGGTGTGTGATGAGGGGATTTTCACACTAACTTCATTACAGCGTGAATGTAAGCCTACTTGTAACACTAAAAAAAATTAAAGTTAATAAACTTATAAAGGGATTGCATGCCCCCCACACTTCCTTTCAAATGATGTCATGCTACAATCCTCAAATAGGTATGTTAAAACACTCACCTGTTCCTCTCCCCACTATGTCTAATAGTATATTGAGCTAATAGCATTTATAATGTAAAAACAAACTGTTTAGTAATGACAAACACTTGTTTGCACTCTGAGGAGTTGGTGATTCTGGTGTACCCAATTGTAAATAATTCCTACAAAAATTCATTCATAAAAAAATTGGGTATTTCTATTGCCAACAGCCCATGCATCTGTCCAGAAAAGAGTTCTTCTCATTAATGTCTGGGGCCTGCTGTCCAGATTGGGAGGGGCTGCACGGTAGCACAGTGGTTAGCACCGCTGCTTTACAGCACCAGGGTCCTGGGTTCGATTCCTGGCTCGGGTCACTGTCTGTGTGGAGTTTGCACATTCTCCTCATGTCCGTGTGGATTTCAAAGAACAAAAAACAAAGAGCAACACAGCACGGGAAACAGGCCCTTCGGCCCAACGAACCCGCGCCACCATCCTAACGTCTTAATGACATATAGAGACCAATATAGGGACAATTTGTTACCTAATCAGCCTAAGAGCACATTTTTGGGATGTGGGAGGAAACCGGAGCACCCGGAGAAAACCCACGCAACCACGGGGAGAACGCGCAAACTCCCGCAGACACAGGCCCAAATCCATGTGTCTGCACAGCAACAGCGATAGTCTCTGAGCTGTCATGTTGCCCATCTGATGGTCCAGTTTAAGCATACACTAACGACATGAAGCACTAGGCCACTCCTGAAGTAACATCCAGGAGCAGCCCTCGCACGACCTGCCGAATGCATGCACCTTGTTGGTCAACAAGGTGGACCGAACAGCCTGTGGAAACAATTAAAGTATTTAAACAGTCCTCATATATCCCTCTATCTGCAGACCGCTCATGTGGCTGTCCAAGAGACCCTTAAACAACCCTAGCGTGCCTGCTCCCACCACCTTACTCGGTAGTGCATTCCACACCCCCACTACCCTTTGTGTGAAAAAATGCCCTCTAATATTAGTCTTATACATAGCCCCCTCACCCTAAGGCCGTGACCCCTCGTTCTATCCGAATCTAATGGTGGAAAAAGCTTACCACCATTTACTCTATCTATACCCCTCATAATCTTATATACCTCTAATAGATCCCCTCTCAGCCGACGTCTTTCAAGGGAAAACAACCCCAGTGCGTTCAACCTTTCCTCGTAAGACAGCCCTTCCATACCAGGCAGCATCCTGGTAAATCTCCTCTGCACTCTCTCCAGGGACTCCACATCCTTCCGGTAGTACGGCGACCAGAACTGGACGCAGTACTCCAAGTGAGGCCTAACCAACGTTCTATACACTTGCAACATCAAACTCCTACTCTTGTATTCTATACCCCTTCCTATGAAGGCTAACATACCATACGCTTTCTTTATCACCTTTTCCACCTGTACTGACACCTTCAGAGACTTGTGAACCTGCACCCCCAGGTCTCTCTGCGTCTCTATACTCCGGATAGTTTTACCTTTTATCCTATAACTCCCCTCTACATTATTCCGGCCAAAATGCATCACCTCGCATTTATCCGGATTAAATTCCATTTGCCATCTATCTGCCCAATCTACCAGCCTATCTATGTCCTGTTGTATTGCCTGGCACTGCTCCTCAGTCCCCGCCAATCCAAGTATCTTAGTGTCATCAGCAAATTTGCTGATCACACCACCTACCCCCTCTTCCAAGTCATTTATATAAATCACAAATAGAAGAGGTCCTAGTACTGAGCCCTGTGGCACACCACTAGTGACTGACCTCCAGTTGGAAAAAGAGCCTTCCACTACTACCCGCTGTCTCCTCCTCCCAAGCCAGTTCTCAACCCATCTACATACCTGGCCCTGTATCCCATGCGCCTTCACCTTTTTTATCAGCCTACCATGGGGAACCTTGTCAAACACCTTACTGAAATCCATGTAGACGACAACAACGGCTTGTCCTTCATCAACCGTTTTTGTCACCTCTTCAAAAAATTTCACTAGGTTCATAAGGCACGACCTCCCTTTAACGAAGCCATGCTGAGTATCCCTGATCAGATCGCAGCGCTCCAGATGCTCATACATCCTGTCCCTGAGGATCCTCTCCATTAGCTTACCTATAACTGAAGTCAAGCTCACCGGCCTATAGTTCCCTGGGTTATCCCTCTGACCCTTTTTAAACAACGGTACTACATTTGCAATCCTCCAGTCCTCTGGGACCTCACCTGTGTCCAAAGAAGAGACAAAGATTTGCATCAGAGGCCCAGCAATGTCATCTCTCACCTCCCTTAGCAGCCTGGGATAAATACCATCAGGCCCCGGAGCTTTATAAGTCTTTATGCTACCTAAAAGCCCCAACACTTCATCCCTCGTAATGATTATTTCCTTTAACGGGTCCTCAAAATCCTCAAAGCCGGCATCAGACATCAGGCCCCTCTCCCGCGTGAATACTGACGCAAAGTATTCATTCAGGATCTCCCCCATCCCCTCAGGCTCTAAGCATAGTTCCCCTCCTCTGTCCCTGAGAGGTCCAATCTTCCCTCTAACCATCCTTTTGCTCCTTACATAGGAGTAAAATGCCTTAGGATTTTCCTTAATCCTACCTGCCAAAGCCATTTCGTGGCCCCTTTTTGCCTTTCTGACACCCCTTTTAAGATCCCGTCTACACTCTCTATATTTTTCCAGCGCTGCCTCTGTCCCCAATTGCCTGGATCTAACGTACGCCTCCCGCTTCTTCCTGACCAAGTCCTCAACATCCCTAGTAACCCACGGTTCTCTAATCCTAACCTTCCCATCCTTTCTCCTTACCGGCATATGTCTATCCTGCAAAAATTTTAGTTTTCTCTTGAAAGATTCCCACATGTGCAGCATCGACCTACCCTCGAACAGCTTATCCCAGTCGGTATCCTTAAGATCCTGCCTAATCTGGCTATATCTAGCCCTCCCCCAGTTTAACACCCTCCCCTTAGGGCAGGCTTCATCTTTTTCCATTAATACCCTAAAGCAGACAGAGTTGTGGTCACTATTAGACACATGCTCTCCTACTACAACGTCAACCACCTGTCCTGGCTCATTCCCCAGAACCAGATCCAGTGTAGCCCCCTCTCTAGTCGGGCTATCCACATACTGCTCCAAGGACCCTTCTAAAACACACTGTACAAATTCCTCCCCGTCCGCACCTTCCGCTCTCAGTACCTTCCAAACTACCCCAGGGAAATTGAAATCTCCCATTACAAGCACCCTATTCTTCCTACACTTATCTAAAATTTCCTTACATATCCCTTCTTCCACGGCACGCAGACTGTTGGGCGGTCTGTAGTACACACCCAACATAGTAACCTCTCCCTTCCTATTCCTCAACTCCACCCATATCGATTCAATTCCTAACTCAGCCATACCACCCTCCTTCTGCACTGCTATGATGTGATCCTTAACTAATAACGCCACTCCCCCTCCTCTCCTCAAACCACCTCTATCATGCCTAAAACACTTATACCCCGGAATATTCAATTGCCAGTCCTGCCCTTCCTTTAGCCACGTCTCAGTCACCGCCACCACTTCTAACTTCCTCTCGAACATTATTGCCTTCAGTTCCTCCGGGTACTCCAGTTTCCTCCCACAGTCTAAAGATGTGTGGGTTAGATTGATTGGCCATGCTAAGAAATTGTCTCTTAGTGTCAAGAGGTGCGTCGGTTAGAGGGATTAGTGGGTATAATATGTAGGGACATGGGGATAGGGCCTGGGTGGGATTGTGTTCGGTGCAGACTCGATGAGCCGAAGGGCCTCTTTCTGCACTGTAGGGTTCTGTGATTCTATGAAATTGATTGATACCTACACACAAAATCAAATCTAACCATCAACACTCTAGAACCCTGTTTCATTTTATTGGAGATGTCCTGTTTCACTGACTGTTATTAGAGATGGGAGTACAATGAGAATCATGGAACAACAGCAGCGCAGAAAGAAGCAACTCGGCCCATCAGGTACCTGCCAAGAGTATAAGGCAAGAATGGCGTTGGGAGTTTTGATCACTATCTACCGAACCACAATACAGCACTTCTCCATTTTACACAGCACTTAGAGGAAACAGGGAAAAGCTAGGATACAAAATATACGCTGGAACATCATCATAAAATCCCCATAGTGCAGAAAAGGCCATTCAACCCATCAAGTCCGTCCCAGCTCTCTGAATATCTTATCCAGACGTTCTACTCTCCTGATCCCCGTAACCCCACACACTTCCCATACCAATCCACCTCAGCTACACATCTCTGTATACTAAGGGGCAATTTAGATTGGCCAATCTGCCTAATTTACACACCTTTATACATTAAGGGGCAATTTAGCATGGCCAATCCACCTAACCTACACATCTTTGGACACTAAGGGGCAATTTAGCATGGCCAATCCACCTAACCTGCACATCTTTGGACACTAAGGGGCAATTTAGCATGGCCAATCCACCTAACCTGCACATCTTTGGACACTAAGGGGCAATTTAGCATGGCCAATCCCCCACATTTTGGACTGTGGGAGAAAAGCCACATAGGCATCGAGAGAACACGTAGACTCCACACAGACAGTGACTCAAGGCCAGAATCGACAAGAAAAATAGAAATACCTCCCACGCTGGTGGAAAATATATTTAAAAAAAAAACTGGTTGTGGAAGGGATCTAAGGTTAAGAGTGAATAAATCATTAAAAAGAGGTTTGCCGAGTTGCTGCAGTACTTTGTGTAGTTGGCAGCGACAGTGCACCAGTTCTCTAAGCACTGAGTTCACCCCTTCTACACTATAGAAAAGCTTTTAAATACAGTGAAAAATTAATGATGATCCTGAAGTTGTATAAAAGAGACACGGCAGCACAGTGGTTAACACTGGGACCCAGGTTCAATTCCCAGCTTGGGTCACTGTCGGGTGTGGAATCTGCACATTTTCACCATGGCTGCTCTGGTTTCCTCCCACAGAGCAACGATGTGCAGGTTAGATGGACTGACCATGCTAAATTGCCCCTTAGTTTTAAGTTTATTTATTTATTAGTCACAAGTAGACTTACATTAACACTAAAATGAAGTTACGGTGAAAATCCCCTAGTTGCCACAGTCCAGTGCCTGTTCAGGTACACTGAGGGAGAATTTAGCGCGGCCAAAGCACCTAACCAACACGGATTGTGGGAGGAAACCGGAACACCCGGAGGAAACCCACGCAGACATGGGGAGAACGTGCAAACTGCACACAGACAGTGACCCAAGCCGGGAATCGAACCTGCATTCCTGGCGCTGTGAGGCAACAGTGCTAACCACTGTGCCATGGGACCGCATTAAAATTAGAATATTGTTTGGAATTTCAACTCTCTCATTTTCTCCATAAATTGTAAATAAATGACACATCAAACTTATTCTTGGCATAATGTCATTCCTCAGGATGTGCAGGTGGCTCAATGACACTCTTGCATCACTTTGGCTCCATGCCCCAGGGTCCAGTGAAGTCCATTTGCTTTCCCATTTCCTCTCTGTGAACTTTTCCATAATACTGGAGGGGAAGAGGAAATCAGTGTGACCACATTGTCCTCTCTTTGTTACAGCTGATTTTGTTCTTAAGGTCAAGTATGCAACTTTGGCAAACTCAACAGATCAGCCGAGCGAGTCACGGCCAACAATGACGTACACCCTTAATTTTGCCTTTTTTTTTACATTTAAGGGCATGTTGAGGCTTCAAAGTATTAGCAACCCTTTTCCCAAATGAAGTCATACATAATTTCATCTCGGAGAAACCTTTGGCACAGTGGCACAGTGGGTTAGCGCTGCTGCCTCTTCGCACCAGGGACCCAAGTTCGGTTCCCAGCTCGGGTCACTGTCTCCCCAGAGGTTGCACGTTCTCCCCGTGTCTGCGTGGGTTTCCTCCAGATGCTCCAGTTTTCTCCCACAGTCTGAGGATCTGCAGGTTAGGCGGATTGGCCATGCTAAATTGCTCCTTGGAGTCCCAAGCTGTGTAGGTCAGATGGATTAGCTGTGTGTGTGTGTGTCTGTGGGAAATATGTGGGACTATTGGGATAGAGCACAGGGAGAGGGCCTGGATAAAATACTCTGTCTGGGAGTTGGTGGGGCCAAGTGGTGTCTTCTGCGGTTTAAAGTTTATTTATTTATTTGTGTCACAAGTAGGCTTACGTTAACACTGCAGTGAAGTTACTGTGAAGATCCTCTAGTTGCCACACTGTTTAGGTGACACTGAGGGAGAATTTAGCCTGGCCAATGCATCTAACCTGAATATCTTTCAAACTGTCAGAGAAAACCCGTGCAGACACAGGGACGATGTGCAGGCTCTGCACATAGAGTGACCCAATTGAACCCAGGTCTCTGGCGCTGTGAGACAGCAATGATAACCACGTGCCACCACGCTGCATCAAAGGGATTCTATGATTTTTTTGCATTCACGTTGCAAAGAATTACGTAGAATGCACCGTGCTTAATGGGTTCTTTGGCCCATCAGGTCCACTTATGCTTCATGTGAGCCTTCCTTCCCTTAGTTCATCTAGTTCTTATAGCAGATTCATTTCCCATTGAATGTTCACCCAGCTTCTCCTGAAACACACTGATGGTAAAGTCCGAACACTCACCAGCCCTGATGTACCTCCGATAACCAGCTCATGCTTAATGGAAATAGTTGTGAGGCTGCGATAAGAATGTAAAACACACAGTACACGACTGCCTCATCTCACAGAGACAAGGTCAGTAATAAAGAGAGGATGCAGATCCGATATATAAAATGTTGTTTCCCAATATCTCATGAGTTTCAGGAGAGGGAAGCTGTCATGGTAGAAATAGGGATAAGGTACGGGCAGACAGTTGTGACATTCCCCGTTTATTCTTTAAGTTTAAATTTATTGAAGTTACTGTGCAAATACACTGGTCGCTACACTCTGTTCGGGTACACTGAGGGAGAATTTAACAGGGCCTAACCAGCACGTCTTTCACACTGTGGGAGGAACCGGAGCATCTGGAGGAAATCCACACAGACACGGAGAGAATGTGCAGACTCCACACAGACAGTGATCCAAGCTGGGAATCAAACCCAGATCTCCAGCGCTGTGAGGCAGCAGTGTTAAACACTGTGCCACTGTCTCTTTATGAAGCCAGTCTCTAGAAATAAAATCAAGCCCATATCCCATTGGGGTTTTTGCGAACACAACAGGTGGAAAAGGTATTAGACAAAAATGACATTTTGATTATTGACAATCATCTTTCCATATGGGGCCCACTCAATGTGGACAATACTTCACTACTTCCTGTGACATCATGGGAAGGCTTTAACTTTGCTCTTGTTCTTTAGGCCGCTTCGCATTTGACACCTGCAACCCATTGGCTCATTATAGCAAAACACTGCACACATCCTTAAACAATGTCAACATAAAGGAAAACAGAACATGACCCGAATTTTACCACTCTGCCTGTCACGGGAATCGGAGCGGGTGAGGGGCGGATAGCAGGAAGGTCCGTAGACCTCAGGCAGGATTTTACAATTCTGGTACGAGCGAGGCGATAAGAAACCCGACCCATATTACAAAAAATTGAATCACCACAGCATTGTGAAAAATGCCATTTGATTTGATTTGATTTGTAATTGTCACATTATTGGGATACAGTGAAAATTATTGTTTCTTACGCACTGTACAGACAAAGCATACCGTTCATAGAGTACATGGGGAGAAGAAAGGGAGAGGGTGCAGAATGTAGTGTTACAGCTAGGCTGCAGAGGAAGGTCAACTTACTACGAGGTAGGTCCATCCATTCCCTGATGACAACAGGGAAGAAGCTGTTCTTGACCCCGTTGAGACGTGACCTTTGCATCTTTTTCCCGATGGAAGAAGGTGGACGAGAGAATGTCCGAGCTGCTTGAGGCCCTGAATTATGATGGTTGCTTTTGCGAGTCAGCAGGAAATGTAGACAGAGTCAGTCGATGGGAGGCTGGTTTATCTGATGGACTGGATTGATTTATTATTGTCACATGTATTGGGTTACAGTGAAAAGTATTGTTTCTTGCACGCTGTACAGACAAAGCAGACCATTCATAGAGTACATAGGGGAGAAGGAAGGGAGAGGATGTGGAATATAGTATTACAGTCATAGCTAGAGTGTAGAGAAACATCAACTTAATTTAAGGTAGGTCCATTCAAAAGTCTGACAGCAACAGGATAGAAGCTGTTCTTGAGTTGGTAGGTACGTAACTTCAGACTTTTGCATCTTTTTTCCAATGAAAGCAGGTGGAAGAGAGAATATCCAGGCACGTAGAGTCTTTAGTTGTGTTGGCCATTTCTCTGAAGGCAGCAGGAAATGTAGACAGAATCAATGGATGGGAGATTGGTTTGTGTGATGGATTGGGCTACATTCACAATCCTTTGTAGTTTCTTCCAGAGCAGGAGCTATAAGCCAATAGTCAGAGGTTTTTAAGGAATTCAACACTACTTTTAAGGCCCAGAGGAATGGAAAGCAGCATCAGAGCTGATCCGCGTATCAAGAGCTGCAAAGCTTGGAGAGAATGCAAAAAGGAGACTGACCAGGGATGAGGGAGTTCAGAAAAGCTAGGATTATTCTCCTTAGATGAATAAAGGCACAGAGTATTCACAATGATGGAGGAGACAAGGAACAAACTCTTTCCTCTTGCAAGAGGTTCAGCAACAAGAGGTCATGGATTTAAAATAATTGGCAAAAAACTAGAGGAGATGCGAGGAGAAATGATTTCACACAGTGATTTATTATGTTCTGGAATATCTGGTGGCATCAGATTCCATCAGATCTTTCAAATGCCAATTGAATGTGTACTTGAAGAGATCTGATTTACAGGGTTACAGGAGAAGAAACTGAGCTGTTTAACCAAATATAGGACCCACAATCCAGAAGAAGACCATTCAACCCATCAAGTTAACACTGAACCTCCAAGAGAGCATCCCAGCCAGATCCACCCCCCCACATGCATTTACCACACTGATCCCCTTAACCTCCACATCATTGGGCAGTAAGGGTCAATTTAGCATGGCCAATCCATCTTACCCGCAGATCTTTGGACTGTGGGAGGAAATTGGACAACCCAGGGGAAATCCACACAGACAACATGCATATTTTTGGGTGGCACAGTGGTTAGCACTGCTGCCTCATAGCATCTGGGGCTGTGGTTTGATTCTGACCATGGGCATCTGTGCAGAGTCTGCACATTCTCCCCATGTCTGCGTGGAGTCTGCACATTCTCCCCATGTCTGCACATGCTCCCCACATCTGTATGGGATTCCTCCAGGTGCTCTGGTTTCCTCCAAAGATGTGCAGGTTAGGTTGATTAGCCATGCTAAATTGCCCCTTAGTGTCAGGATGCCCAGCTAGGGTAAATTTCTGGGGTTCCGGGGATAGGATATGAATGGGACTGTTGTTGGTGTGGGCTCAATGGGGCTGCACTTTAAAGGTTCTATGATTCTATGATTCCACATGGACAGTGACCCAAGGCTGGCATCGAACCCAGTCTCTGGTGCTGTGATGCAGAGGGCTAACTACTATGCCACCAGACTGATTGGACAGCTGTTTCAAAGAGCTAATATGGGTGTGATGGGCTGAAGGACCTCCTTCTGCATCGTAACGCTCTATGGATGGAATTTTTCCATTCCACCTGCCAGAGGAATAGCAGTGGACGGGACACAAAGTTGTGTTGACCTCAGGTGGGATTTTCCAGTTTGGGGGTGAATGCGCTGGAAAATTCCAACCAATGATTCTCGGATAGTCAATCGCAAGTATTTTCACTGAATTCTTCCTTCAGAATGCTCCGAGCAAGGCCTTCAGCTTCTGAGTGGCTTATTACGATTTAATCTGGGCCCTTGGTTGACTCAGTACGTCAAACATTGCAAAGCAGTTCCCATCAGTGCAGCTCAGGAGAACTGTCTCAGGCCAGGACGCAGACCAAGAATAACAGAGCTGTAATTTACCCCGCTCCGTGGAGGCGCGCATTGGCAGAACGAGATGTGGGTTGTGTGATCAAGCACCAGATTATTGAGAAAAATCTGGAAACAAAGCAGGAGGCCCGACAAAATACATGGTCAATTCTTCTCATTCTTGAGATGGAGCCCACACTCCAGTTTGTTTTAAGAAGCTTAATGGTGTTTTTCTTTTAAAAAAGTAAATAAAAATAAAAAAGCACAGCCAATTACTGTTCCTGGCGGTCTGGTAGCAGGGTAAGGAAGGGTGGGAATGGTATGACTCATAAGATTCTGCCAGTTAGAACAGGAGGTTTGGGGAGCGTGAGGAAGCAGTCTAAGTTCCAATGGCTTGGGATGCGTCATTTGGTTAGTTGCTCTTGTGAATTTTCACAGCTCCTTCCATCACACATTTATTTTAACGTCTATTTATTCGCATCACAAGTAGGCTTACGTTAGCACTGCAATGAGGTTACTGTGAAAATCCCCCAGTGGCTACACTCCGGCGCCTGTTTGGGTACACCGAGGGAGAATTTAGCACGGCCAATGCACATCTTATGGGAGGAAACCGGAGCACCTGGAGGGAACCCATGCAGACAACGTGCAGACTCCACACAGACAGTGACCCAAGCCGGGAATCGAACCCAGATCCCCTGCGCTGTGGGGCAGCAGCGCTAACCATTGTGTCACCTTTACGAATGCTTCCAATGATCACAGCCTCCTGCTCCCAGTGAGGTTCTAACACTTCTCCCACTGCATGCAGTCATTTCTAAAAACAAATGTCTTTGCTTTGATGCTATTGAGTATATGCATATCATTCCTTCAAATACTTTGTCCTAAGCATTTGAGTCTGTTGGTTGTAGAGGTAGAAGCAAGCATTGCTTTTCAGAAACTACCTTTTAACTGCATACAATTCTCCCACCAACCCCCAGTGCCATCTGTAGTGCCTTTATATATCAGTTACTTCTGTTGACTAATTGATACCAAATTAGGACTTAATTGGAAACTCTGTTAACCCATTCCTAACACTAAGTGGGCACTGGACAGCCATGATTCTACAGAATTGGTCCATGATTTTCCTTGGCTTGCCGTTGCCTTCTGTGGTATGGCTGACCAGGAAGTTCTCCCACTCTCCCAGCCTGCCATCCATGTCTGGAGGATCTATAAGTCAATAGTCAATCCCTGTTTGGCCATATTGGGCACAATCAACAAATTCTGAAGTGGGACTTGAACCCAGAGGTGCCACCACAAGAACCCACAACCCCAATCCTTCGCTGGTTAAGTTCTTTCACACATCTGGAGCAAAGCAATGGCCAAGCGGTTAAGAGGGGACTGGTTAGCTCGTTTGATTCAATGGCTAGTGTGCAGGGCTCAGGATAACATCAAGTGGGCTGGGTTGCTCTGGCTGAGGTAGGCCACACCTCTGCAACTCCGTGCTGCTAAACCCTCGCTTATCAATAAATACCTTCCTTGTCCCTAAGAAAGTCTCACATCTCTTGACTCGCCGGGTTCATTACTGCATCTGCCCCTCAGGGTCTGACATTAGCTCAACACCTCTCTATTCGCTGAATCCATTCTCCCAAGGGATATCCCTCTTTTTCATCTTCAGTTAAATTGGTTCTTTACAGATAGACAGTGCCAGCCAATTGATCCCATCCTTGTCGCCAGTATCATCATCACAGAGTCCCTACAGTGCAAAAGGAGACCATTCGGCCCATCAATTCTACACCAACCACAATTCCACCTAGGCCCTATCCCCATAACCCCACCCATTTACCCAAGCTAGTTCCCCTGACACTAAGGGGTAATTTATCATGGCCAGTCCACTTAATCCACCATCTTTTGACTGTGGGAGGGAAGCGGAGGACTCCGAGGAAACACACACGCATTTGGAGAAAAAGTCCACACAAACAGTGACCCAAATCGGGAATTGAACCTGGATCACTGGTGCTGTGAGGCAGCAGTGCTAACCATTGTGCCACCATGGCGCCTGGTCCCAGTTGGTATGTTATGATATGGCTGCTGTGGCATCAGCAAGAGATCTGAGATATTGTTAGAAAGGAGGAGGTTATTTATAGATAATGAGTATAATGACCTCAATCAGACCCATGAGGTGGGTCTCTTGGAGTATGAGCTCCCTGATTGAGGTGCTGATTGTCTACATGCCCAGTGGGCACCACAGGGACTGCTGGGCATTATTGACCCTTTAATCACATTTTGATTTGATGTTTTAAGTTCCCTTTCCACTCTGTCCTTTGTTTCGGGTGGTTCCCCTCCTTTCTGGAACTGTCCATTTTAATTTGTCGCCTTGTTAATTTGATTTAGTTTATTTTGTTGGCCAAAAAGAGCAGTGATGATTGTCTGCCCAATCAGGGAGCCTCAGCTGTGCGTGTATATTGAGGAATGTCAGGACTACTAACACTTTGGATTCTGACTGTGTACCTGAAATACTCTTAGAAATGGAACAGAGTTTGTAAATTAATGGAATCCAAATGGCCACTGAGGAGTTATTTCAATAAGAAACAGTTTTATTGGATTTGATTTATCATTGTCACATATATCAGCATGCAGTGACAAATGTTGTTTCCTGCGCACTATACAGACAAAGCATACCGTTCACAGAGAAGGAAAGGAGACAGTGCAGAATGTAGAGTTACAATCATAGCTAGGGTGTAGAGAAAGATCAACTTAATACAAGGTAGGTCTACTCAAAAGTCTGATGGCAGCAGGGAAGAAGATTTCTTGAGTCAGTTGGTCCATGACCTTAGACTTTTTCCCACAGGAAGAAGCTGGAAGAGAGAATGTCCAGTGTGTGTGAGGTCCTTAATCATGCTGGCCGTTTTTCCAAAGGCAGTGGGAAGTGTAGAGAGAGTCAATGGATGGGAGGTTGGATTGGATTGGGCGATATTCACGACCTTTTGTAGTTCCTTACGGTCTTGGACAGAGCAGGAGCTATACCAAGCTGTGATATAACCAAAAAGAATGCTTTCTACGGTGCATCTGTAAAAGTTGGTAAGAGTCATGGTGGACATGCCAAATTTCCTTAGTCTTCTGAGAAGGATTGGTGGGCTTTGTTAACGATAGTGTTGGCATGGGAGGACCAGGACAGATTGTTGGTGATCTCGAACTCAAAGTTCTGGGCCCTTTCTACTTTGTCCCAGTTGATGCAAACGGGGCATTGTTTTCCTTTATGCTTCCTGAAGTCGTTGACTATCTCCTTCATTTTGTTGACGTTGAGGGAGAGATCATTGTCGCCGCACCAGGAGGTAGGGGCGGTTTCTCAGCACAAAGCTGTCTGGGGCAGAGCCCAGGGCTGGAACCCTACCCTCTTGCCCGCCAGACAATCGGAGTGGGCGAGGGTCCGACAATGGGAATCTCCACTGAGCTCGGGCAGGAATTCCTGGTCTCACCCGAGTGAGGCTGTAAAATCCCGTCCCAGTTTTTACACGCTTATAACATACTTCCAAAAATTAAAGAGAGAAGTCTCTCTGCCTGGTGCGATCACTCACTCTTGGTTCCTATCAGTTCCTCTAAGCAGGTGACTCCCTCCTGCTGTACTGTCTTAAAGAGACAAGGTATCATACACACACACACACACACACACACACCAGTTGCAGGGGTGAGTGGAGATGACAGAAAGACAGAGCAGAGCAGACACTGAGGGATTTGAAAGCAGGCGTGAGAACCTTAAAACCAGATAGTCAGTGTAAATTGACGAGCACAGGGCCTGAAGTGAACAGAACTCAGGTTAGGATGAAGGGTAACGTGTTCTGGTGTGAACTTTTGTTTGACTGTTCGGGATAAAGTTTGGAAAGTTGCACATGAGGAGTTCAAACAGACAGTGGCACCAGTCCAAGTGGGCTCCGAACTTCAGATTTATTATTCCTAATTATCCATGTCAAACAACTCAGAGGCTCTTAACAGTTTCTATAGCGATAGCCAGCCACAAGCATTGAACTGACAGCCATGCTTTTCATTCCCATTTGGCAACAGACCGTAAATCCAAGCTATTTCCAACATGTATTTAGTTAAATCACACTTTTATAGAAACTAGAAGCAAGGGGAGGCCATTCGGCCCTTCGAGCCTGCTGTGCCGTTCATTTAATCATCGCTGATCATCCATCTCAATATCCTCATCCCCCTTTCCTCCCATATCCCTTGATCCCTTTAGTCCCAAGAGCCATATCGAATATCTTCTTGAAAACACACAATGTTTTGGCCCCTACTACACTCTGTGGGAGTGAATTCCACAGATTCGCCACCCTCTGAGTGAAAAACTTTCTCCTTACCTCAGTCCTAAAGGATTTACTCCTTATTTTTGAATGAACCTGCCGTGCATTAATTCAATCTTTCTCTCCACCCTAGCTGTGACTGCAACACTACATTCTGCACTCTTTCCTTCTCCCTTCTGTACTCTATGAATGGCATGCTTTGTCTATATAGTGTGTGTGAAACAATACTTTTCATTGTATGCTAATACATTTGACAATAATAAATCAAATAAGTTCCATGACCTTATCCAGAAAAAATGACCACTCGAGAAAGCTCAAATGCACGGTGGCATAGTGGTTAGCACTGCTGCCTCACTGCTCCAGGGTTCGATTCCCAGTTTAGGTCACTGCCTGTATGGAGTTTGCACATTCTCCCTTTGTCTGTTTTGGGGGGGCTCCAGTTTCCCCCCACATTCCAGAGATAGAAATCATGGAATCCCTGCAGTGCAGAAAAAGGCCATTCGGCCCATCGAGCCTGCACCGACCACAATCCCACCCAGGCCTTACCCCAATTATTGCCAACTAATCCCTCAAACTTACACAATCTAGGACACTAAAGAGCATCTTTGGACTTAAGTACAGGTTAAGTGCATTGGCCATGCTAAATTCCCTCTTAGTATCCCAGAATATATAGGTTAGAGAGATTAGTGGGGTTAATATAGAACATAGAACATAGAACAATACAGCACAGAACAGGCCCTTCGGCCTTCGATGTTGTGCCAACCAAAATAAAAAGCAATGCCCCTCCAAACTAAACCATTCCCTTCTCTTCCATATACTTATCAATTAACCTCTTAAACGCCACCAAACTTGGCGCATCTACAACAGCTGCAGGCAGGGCATTCCACTCCCTAATCACTCTTTGAGTAAAGAACCTACCTCTGATATCCGTCCTATAACTCATACCCCTTAATTTAAAGTTGTGTCCCCTCGTGCTAGCTTTTTCCATCCTAGGAAAAAGGCTATCACTGTCCAAAAAACAGTGGTCTGGGTAGGATTGTAGTCAGTGCAGACTTGATGGGCTGAATGGCCTCCTTCTGCACTGTATGGATTCTATGTTTCGGCTGAAGAAAATGTGGTTACTTTGACCACATAGAGTGTAATTCTTGAACACTCCTGCAGGCTGGTACATCTACTGCTGCATTAGATCAAATCACTCACATTATGCATGTATAAGTTCACAGTTAAATTATTGAAGAAAGACATTGGAGTCCGCTGTGTAAACTGTGTGTCAGTTGTTAGTAGCTACACGCTACTGCTGTTCCACACATCCCACCTGCACCTTAAGCCTCACCACCAATGATTTATACCCAGCAAAGTGGATACTAATTTTTCCCAGACAACACTCACCCAGAGAAAATCTTCCAGTTTCACACTTGACTTTTGAATATTTTCTGTCAGTTGCTTTATATAGCAATTGTTACAGTTTGAGCAGTGCTCAGAAATAACAGTAAACAGCTAAAGCAGAGAGATTAATTCCTCCACATTAAAGGGAATTTTAATTTGCTGTCTTACGGATGGAAAAGTAGCCATATTTTTAAAACAATGCACTTTTGAACCAAAGCCAGTTTCTCAAATTGTGTTGTTGCTTTAGCATTGATTTACGCTGCTGTCTCACAGCGCCAGGGACCTGGGTTAGATTCCCGCCTTGGGTTACTGTTTGTGTCGAGTTTGCACATTCATCCCGTGTCTGCGTGGGTTTCCGCTGGGTGCTCCAGTTTCCTCCCACAGTCCAAAGATGTATGGGTTAGGTGGATTGGCCTTGCTACATTGTCCCTTAGTGTCCCAAGATGTGTACGTTATGGGAATTAGATAGGGTGAGATGTTCTCACAAAATCAGCGTAGATAAAGGCTTTTTCGTGAAATGTTCCGTTGCAGTATCTCAACATTCAGGCTGGCACAGGTGTGTCAGACTAAATAGCCTTGTGTGCTATATCATTCTATGGTTCCTAGACCACATTCAGCATGATTGAACAGGCAAAGCGTTTCCTGATGGAGGTAAATCTTACAAAATGATTGCAAATACCACAAATTGTCAAGTATTATCCAGTCCGTGATCCTCATTTATGATGATATCTAATGTTCATTTTCATAGAAACATCGCATTGGGAGGGAGGCCAATCGGCCCCTTGAGCCTGTTCTGCCATTGAATGCGATCACGGGTGACCTGTGACCTCACCCTCCTTTACCCACCCTTGCCCCGTACTTCTTCATGCCTTTGGTTGGAGGGAATCTATTCAATAATCTATCCAGTGACTCTGTCTACACTTCCCGCTGCCTCGGAAAAGCATACAGTATAACCAAGGACCGCACGCACCCCGGACGTTCTCCCTTCCACCTTCTTCCATTGGGAAAAAGATACAAAAGTCTGAGGTCACGTACCAACCAACTCAAGAACAGCTCCTTCTCCGCTGCCATTAGACTTTTGAATGGACCTAACTCACACTAAAGTTGACTTTTCTCCACATTCTATCTGTGACTGTAACACTACATTTCCTTCTGCATGTACGGTTTGCTTTGCCTGTGTAGCACGCAAGAAATAATACTTTTTACTGAATGTTAATACATGCATGAATAATAAATCAAATCAAATCAAATCAGAATTTAAGGAAGCGATTTCACCAGCCGTTTTTGCCACAGTCCCAGTAAGGTCGGAGAATTCGGAGTCCAGCTAAAACTCTGTTCCCTGCAGCGGGAAGGGAAAATCCCGCCGGCATGAACTGCTGTAACATTTTGGCCAAAGTCTCAGATGTAAAATCAACAACTGTCATGGCATCGTGCGTCACTTGTGGAAGAGAATTCCAAATTTCTATCACCTTTTGTGTTTCAATCTAAAAGGCTTGGCTTCACTATTTAAGCATGCCCCCGCCCCCATGCCTGATTCTAAACCCTCACACCAGCTGAATTAGCTTCTTTTCATCATGCTATCTCTCAGTGGCTTGATCAAGTCAACCCATAACCTTCTCAATTCCAAGAAGTGCCTCCGAATTAGTTTGTGTAATCTCTCTTTGTAATCTAACCTTTGGAGAACCTTGATGACTTTGTTGGGGGGGGGTGGGGGGGAGGTATTTGGTGGCCTGGTGATTGGTGATAGTATTAATCCAGAAGCTAAATAAGCAATATTAAACCCCAGCTGGGACTCTACTGGAGAGGAAAGGCAAGAATGAGCACAGCCAGCCCCGGACATGGAACAAATAGAACCTTCAGCAGTCCTAGGGTGAGTGAATTTATTACATCCAAAGCATAAATAAAGACCCTCAGATGGTGTTCTACACACAATCTGAGGATCGATGTACGTTTAGCTAATGTTCTGGGGACCTGGGTTCATATCCCACCACAGCGGATGGTGGAATTTGAATTCAATAGAAAAAAATCTGGAATTAAGAATTTACTGATGACCATGAAACCATTGTCAGAAAAACCCATCTGGTTCACTAATGTCCTTTAGGGAAGGAAATCTACCATCCTTATCCAGTCTGGCCTACATGTGACTTCAGAGACACAGCAATGTGGTTAACTCTCAACTGTCCTCTAAGGGCAACTAGGGATGGACAATAAATGTTGGTCCAGCCAGCAATACCCATGTCCCATGAATGAATGAATAAACACCCACAGTGAAATTCCATCCCATTGTCCGTTGTCCAGTGCTAAACCAGCGGGACTCAATGATGGACTAATAGATTCAATCTGAGGCCAACTGATTTCTTGGAAGATTTATAAATCATCCGACTTGTAAATGGCAACCAAAAATCAGAGAGATCTCCGATAATTAGCCAAATGCTGGTAAAAGGGTTTAGGTGAAAGGCTTTTCAGTTTATTTATTGTCACCAGAACATTTATATTAACACTGCAATGAAGTTACTGTGAAAATCCCCTCATTGTCACACTCCAGTGCCTGTTTGGGTACACTGAGGGAGAATTTATAAATCATACAGTATAGAAAGAGGCCATTCAGCCCATCATGTCTGCACCAACCGCAATCACACCCAGGTCCTACCCCATATCCCTACATATTTTACACACTAATCCCTCTAACCTACGCATCTTAGGGCACTAAGCATGGCCAATCAAGCTAACCCACGCATCTTTGGACTGTGCGAGGAAATTGGAGCACCCAGAGGACACCCACACAAACACGAGGAGAATGTGCAAGCTCCACACAGACAGTGACCCAATCCGGGAATCGAACTCAGGTCCCTGGAGCTGTGAAGCAGCTGTGATAACCACTGTGCTAATGCACCTAACTGGCACGTCTTTCGAGTTGTGGGAGATCCACTGAGCCTACACCAACAATCCCACCCAGGTCGTTTCCCCATACCACCACATACTTACCCTACTAATCCCCCTGACATCAGGGTCAATTCAGCATGGCCAATCCACCTAACCTACACAACTGTGGACTGTGGGAGGAAACCAGAGCTCCCAGAGAAAACCCACGCAGACACAGGGAGAACGCGCAAACTCCACACAGACAGTGGGAATCGAACCTGGGCCCCTGGCACTGAGGGACGGCAGTGCTAACCGGGCAATACAATAGCAGTGGACGGTTTCAATCCATCGATCTCTGCGTTATGGGCTCAACTTGCGTCTGCTGCACCACTCTGCTAGGCTAAGTGTTTTGCAGGTGTCAGTCAGTGCAGACACGATGGGCGGAAGGGCCTCTTCGGCACTGGACGATTCTGTGGTTCTATAAATCAGTATTTTATTAATGGGGGGGGGGATTTTATGAAGGCGATTTTCTTTTTGAGTCCAAAAATGAGGTGGTGATGAGTAAATAATTAAATTACTGCGGATACTGGAATCTGAAACCAAAAGAGAAAATGCTGGAAAATCTCAGCAGGTCTGGCAGCATCTGTAAGGAGAGAAAAGAGCTGATATTTCGAGTTTGCACATTCTCCACGTGTCTGCATGGGTTTCCTCCGCGTGCTCCAATTTCCTCCTACACACCAAAGATGTGTACGTTAGATGGATTGGCTGTACTGGATTGCCCCTTTGTCAAAGCTGTATGATTAAAAGGGCTAAATATTCATGCTGAGATTTGAATGTCTAGTTGCTGGTCTCATTTTGACAGAAAATAAATATTTGCGTGGCTCTGGCCATGTGAAAAAATGGAAAAGAAAAATCCGCACCTCCTTCAACCAAAAATAAAATGTGATGAATGCTTCAAAGGAATCCTGCAATGGTGATGCTGGATTCTCATTGAATGAGATTCTACATGGGACAGGCACACCAATATACTCGACAGGGATACGAGCAATAGCTCATCTGAAATTGTCTCAAGGAGGGTTTTTCTCTCTGTGAGGAAAGCTGAACTGGATTAGTGGTTAGCACTGCTGCCTCACACCTCCAGAGACTCAGGTTCGATTCCATCCTCTGGTGACTGTCTGTGTGGAGTTTGCACATTCTCTCCATGTCTGCATAGGTTTCCTCTGGATGCTCCAGTTTCCTGCTACACTCCAAAGGTTTGCAGGTTTAAGTGGTTTGACCATGCTAAGTTGCCCCTTAGTGTCCAAAGATGCGCCGGTTAGATGGATTGGCCATGCTAAATTGTCCCTTAGAGTCCAAAGATGTGCAGGTTAGGTGGATTGGCCATGCAAAATTGCCTCTTAATGTCCAAAGATGTGCAGGTTTAGTGGATTGGCCATGTTAAATGTGCAGGGTTAAGCGAGGTTGGGAGGGCTATGTGCACTGCTATTTCTGGTCGTACAGCAGCAGACTGCTTATCACTGCTCCTTCACAGCTCCAGGCACCTGAGTTTGATTCCCAGCTTGGGTCACTGTCTATGTAGGTTTCTCTACGTGTCTGCGTGGGTTTCCTCCGGGTGTTCCAGTTTCCTCCCATAGTCCAAAGATATTCAAGTTAGGTTGATTGGCCATGCTAAATTGCCCCTTAGATGTGCAGATTAGAGTGATTAGTGGGTATATATGTAGGGATGTAGGAGTAGGGCCTGGGTGGGATTGTTGTCAGTGCAGACTCAATGGGCCAAATGACCTCCTTCTGCACTGTTGGGATTTTATGACTTCCATGGATCACTTCCTCAGAAGGAAGCACTAACGATGTGAGTCAAGTGGCTAAATAATTATTCATTATTTCGCAGGCAATTAGTGGTTCAATATCTATTTATGAAGCTTCCTCAGAAAGGAAAGGACTAGTCAGGAAGTCGGGTGTGGATGGAAAGATCTATACATTAGGCTGAAGTATGCATTTCACAGTGGCAATGAACATCTCGTGTCTGTCGATCCAAATATTTGCCTCGATTGCCATCCTGTCACAACGAGTGACTACATCTGGCGTTGGCCACCTGACAACTTTGGTGAATCACAATCCCAACCAGAATGCCTAAAAATACTGTTTTCCATTCTTAGCACAGAATGGAAACCAAAGGGTTTGAAGTCGATTTGTACATTTATTAGTTTCACAAGCAGGCTTGCATTAACCCTGAGATGAAGTCATTGTGAAAATCTCTAAGTCGCCACGCTCCTGTTCGGGTACACTAGGGGAGAATTTAGCACGGCCAATGCACCCTAACCAGCACGTCTTTTGGACAGCAGGAGAAAACTGGAGGCACCCGAAAGAAACCCACACAGACACAGGGAGAACATGCAAACTCCACACAGACAGTGACCCAAGCTGGAATTGAATTCAGGTCGCTGGCACTGAGAGGCAGCAGTGCTAACAACTGTGCTACCATGCCGTCTTGGCACTGTTAAATCCTTTATTAGCAACGGTTCAGTTGAAAGCACCTTTGACCATAACACCATAAGATGTAGGAACATAATTAGGCCACTCGGCCCATCGAGTCTGCTGTACCATTCAATCATGGCTGATATTTTTCTCATTCCCATTCTCCTGCCTTTTCCCCATAACCCTTGATCCCCTTGTTAATCAAGAGCCTAGCTATCTCTGTCTTAAAGACACTCAATGACCTGGTCTCCACAGCTTACTGCGGCAAAGAGTTCCACAGATTCTCTGGCTGAAGGAATTCCTCCTCATCTCTGTTTTAAAGGATCGTCCCTTTAGCCTGAGGTTGTGCCCTCTGGTTCTAGTTTTTCCTACTAGTGGAAGCATCCTCTCCACATCCACAGGCCTCGCAGCATCCTGTAAGTTCCAATAAGATCCCCCCCCCCATCCTTCTAAACTCCAATGAATACAGATCCAGAGTCCTCAATCGTTCTTCATACGACAAGCTCTTCATTCCAGGGATCATTCTTGTGAACCTCCTCTGGACCCTTTCCAAGGCCAGCACATCCTTCCTTAGGTATGGGGCCCAGAACTGCTAACAATACTCCAAATGCAGTAAGAGAACATTGGTGATCATGCACTATACAAGACATTGATGCAGCCACATTTGGCCTTTATAAATCAGAGTATTGAGTATAAAAGTTGGAATGTTATGGTAGTTATATGAGGCATTGGTGAGGCCAAATTTAGAATATTATGTACAGTTTTGGTTACCGAGTTACAGAAAAGATGTAAATAAGGTTGAAAGAGTGCAGAGAAGGTTCACAAGGATGTTGTTGCGACTTGAGAAATTGAGTTACAGAGAAAGGTTGAATAGATTAGGGCTTTTCATCCCTGGACACTAAGGGGCAATTTCTTAGCACGGCCAGTCAACCTAACCTGCACATCATTTTACCGGAGCATTCGGGGGGGAAACCCACGCAGACATGAGGAGAATGTGCAAACTCCAAACAGACAGTGTCCCACGCTGGAAATCGAACCCAAGACCTTGGAGCTGTGAAGCAGCAGTGCTAACTACTGTGCTACCGTGTCACCCCTGTTCTTCCTAAACCCCACATCTTATTCATGCATTTCTCAGAAGACTAAGGAAATTTGGCATGTCAGCTACAACTCTCACCAACTTTTACAGATGTAACATAGAAAGCATTCTCTCTGTTTGCATCACAGCTTGGTATGGGCTCCTGCTCTGCCCAAGACTGCAAGCAACTACAAAAGGTCATGAATGTAGCAAACCAGCCTCCCATCCATTGATTTTATCTACACTACCCGTTGCCTTGGGAGAGCAGCCAGCAGCGTTGAGGACACCACGCATTCTCTCTTCCACCTTCTTTCATCAGGAAAAAAATACAGAAGTTTGAGATCACGGACCAAGAACAGCTTCTTCTCTGCTCCCGCCAGAATTTTGAACAAATTTACCTCACGTTAAAGTGATTTTTCTCTGCACCCTAGCTATGACTATAACACTACATTCTGCACTCTCTCATTTCCTTCTCTATGTTCTGTATAGCGCGCAAGAAACAATACTCTTCACTGTATGTTAATACATGTGACAATAACAAATCAAATCAAATAACTTTTCCCTTGTCCATCCCAGGGATAGTTGTGTTTCAAGCTTCCAATTTCACCCAGAACTCTTGTATATCTTTGCAGAAACCACAGCGAGATCAGGTCGATAGTTTTAATCATAATATTGGCAGAAAGCAACAATCTGACAGGGAAAACGTCCATTAGCTTCCCTCGTAAATCTGCAGCTCCGTCTCCTCACTCAGAAATATGACTCAGAGTGCTTTACTCATGTGAAATGCAGAGCATAAACATGACTGCAGGAATGGGCCACAGAGAATCCCAGGCCTGCTCCGTTATTCAATACAGTCTACCTTAGAATCATAGAATGGCTACAGTGCAGAAGGAGGCCATTTGGCCGATCGAATCTGCACCGACCACAATCCCACTCAGGCCCTATCCCTGTAACTCCCCCTGACACTAAGGGTCAGTTTATCATGACTAATCTCTCTTCACCCCCACACTTTAGACTGCAAGAGGAAACCGGAGCACCCAGAGGGAACCCAAGCAGACACAGGGAGAATGTGCAGACTCCGCACAAACAGTGACCCGAGGCTGGGAATCGAACCCAGGTCCCTGGTGCTGTGAGGCAGTAGTGTTAACCACTGTGCTACTGTGCCGTCCTATTCCTCAGGTTTGATTGTCATGGGCAAGTCTCTCTGTGACAGCGTCAACTGCCTAAGATAACCACTGCTGGTTAAATGAGTAATGTCCAAATTGCAAGCCCCCCTCACTCCCCCCCCCCGTGTAACATGTGACATGTTTTTGGCATGTGCTTCAAGGGGAAATGCTCCTTTGGGCCCCGCAACGCGAGCGGCCTCATTTTGTCATTGGATGGCAAGACCGAGGGGTTTGGTCCAGACCCAAGTCACCCCCACAGATTCTGTCCAGGTCTGTCTGGATTTTGCAGCTCTGGTCTCTCTCTGCCCCCTTGACCCTGTAGCCGAGCTGACAGCTGCATTGTGACTGTTAAATGGGGAGAGCGTAAATTCCTGCCAAATGCCCTCATCCTTGGCTGGGACGCGGACAATTAAGGCGACATGAATTGGAGGGCCGGCCTAAACAGTCTGTAGCTCTGACTCTTGTTGACTGGGGCTGGCTGGCTTTTCAAACGGAACCATTCAGTTCACAGAGACTTTAATTACTGATTCTCCCTATTGTCGCTGCCTGTCTCGTTCTATCAATCGCCCGTCTGACAAACCACACACACTCACACACAAACACACACACACACTCACACACGCTTACACACTCACTCACGCACGCTCATACACACTCACACACACACACACTCACACACGCTCAAATACACACACACACGCTCACACATGCTCACACACACTCACACACACACACACACACACACACACACACACACACACACCACACACACACACACACACACACACACACACACACTCACACACACACATGATCACAACACTCACACACACACACACGCTCCACACACACACACACGCACACACACACACAAGCACACACACTCTCACACACACGCTCACACACACTCACACACACATACACACATATATACTTTCATATACACACACACATATACGCTCATACACACACACACACATATACACTCATACACACACACATATATACACTCATATACACATACACACACTCACACCCACACACTCACACCCACACACACATACACACACACATACTCTCACACACACACACAACACCTCACACCCACACACTCACACTCACACACACACACACATACTCACACACTCACACACACACACACACACTCTCACAGACACACATCACACATACTCACATTCACACATACACACACACACATATATACACTCATACACACACACACACATATACACTCATACACACACCCACACACTCACACCCACACACTCACACTCACTCACACCCACACAGTCACACCTACACACACACATACACACGCATACTCATACACACACACACACACACACTCACACATATACACTCATATTCACATACACACACTCACACACACACTCACACACACACATACACTCACACACACACACACATCCATATATACAGTCACACACACACACACACTCACACACATACTCACACATTCACACTCACACACACTCACACACACCCACACACACTCACCAGAGGATACAATTCCTCCCCAACACACTACCCCCAGGAAGAGGGTAGATTAAGCTATCAGTGCAGGACACAGATCTCCATTGTTCACAAGTTTAAACGTGCGCTGCACTCAATATTTAATACCACCCCCCACCCCCCCCCCCCCCTCTGTTTGTAAAGCATGTGTTTTAAATGAGGCACCTTCATGTTTGTGAATTACATCAGCTGGGCCCACACAGCCGGGGTGACATCATATCTCAACAACTTCCCGGGGTGACACATTCCGCACCTAGCACCGGGGTGGGGGGAACGTAGTCTATCATTGCTTGTACATCCACTTTCCCGGGCATCAGGAGAGAATTCCAAAGCCATTTACAAAGATTCACCCAGACGTGGCACAATCCTGCAGATCAATTGTGTTTGGGGGACATACACAATTTCCTCCTTTCCCTACACAATGACACAGTGGTTAACACTGCTTCCCACAGCACCAGGGACCCGGGTTCGATTCCCGGCTTGGATTACTGTCTGTGTGGAGCCTGCATGCTCTCCCCGTGTCTACATGGGTTTCCTCCGGGTGCTCTGGTTTCCTCTCACAGTCCAAAAGACGTGCTGGTTAGGGTGCAATGGCCATGCTAAATTCTCCCTCGGTGTACCTGAATAAGCACCAGAGTGTGGTGACTAGGGGCTTTTCACAGTAACTTCATTGCAGTGTTAATGGAAGCTACTTGTGACACTAATAAATAAACTTAACCTTTAAACTAGAATCAAGATTCCACCTCAGAAACTTAATATTTTTAAAACAAAATAAGTAGCCTTGCTCAGAATGTGATTTTTAACAGAGTCTCAGGGTAGAATTTTCCAATCCCATCCACCATGAGAATCATAGCGGGCAAGACACAAACAATGCAAAGGGTGGCACGGTGGCACAGTGGTTAGCACTGCTGCCTCACAGCACCAGGGACGCAGGTTCAATTCCCAGCTTGGGTCACTGTCTGTGTGCTGTCTGCACATTCTCCCTGTATCTGCGTGGGTTTCCTCCAGGTGCTTCGGTTTCCTCCTTCAGTCCAAAAGATGCGCTGGTAAGGGTGCATCGGCCATGCTAAATTCTCCCTCAGTGTACCCAAACAGGGCCAGAGTGTTGGAGGCCAGGGCATTTTAATAGTAACTTCACTGCAGCGTTAATGTAAGCCTATTTGTGACACTAATAAATAGAAATTAGTCATTTGGTCCCTTGAGCCTGCTCCATCATTCAATAAAAACATGGTTGGTCTGATAATGATCTCAACCTCCTTCCTTTTGAGATAATTCCAGGGTGCGGCACCGTGGCAAGCCTCACAGCATCAGGGATGCAAAGTTTGCACATGTGTGCAAAAATCACATTCTGAGCAAGGCTACTTATTTTGTTTAAAAAATATTAAGTTTCTAAGGGTGCAGAGGAGATTTACAAGGATGTTGCCTGGATTGGGAGGCATGCCTTATGAAGACAGGTTGAGGAAGCTGGGACTGTTCTCCCTGGAGAGACGAAGGTTGAGAGGCGACCTGATAGAGGTTTACAAGATGTTGAGAGGAATAGATAGGGTGGACTCTCAGAGACTATTTCCCAGGGCTGAAATGGTCGCGACGAGAGGGCACAGATTTAAGGTGCAGGGAAGCAAGTACAGAGGGGGTGCTAGGGGAAAGTTTTTCACTCAGAGGGTGGTGAGTGAATGGAATCGGCTGCCGTCGGTGGTGGTCGAGGTGAACTCGCTGGGGTCTTTTAAAAGACTTCTGGATGAGTATATGGGATCCAACGGGATTGGGGGTTATAGATAGGTCTATGGCTGGGTAGGTTTTGATGTGTTCGGCACACTTGTGGGCCGAAGGGCCTGTTTGTGCCGTAGTGTACTATGTTCTAATGCAGTGTGAAGTTTGCACATTCTCCCTATGTCTGCGTGGGTTTCGACCAGGAGCTCTGGTTTCCCCCCGTCCTCCAAAGATATGTGGGTTAGGTTGATTTGCTATGCTAAATTTCCCCTTAGTGTCTCAAGATGTGTAGGTTGGATGGATTTGCCATGGGAAATGTGTCAGTTTACAGGGATAGGGTGGGGGAATAGGGCCTGGGTAAAGGTACTCTGTCAGAGAGTGGGTGCCGACTTGATGGGCCGAATGGCCTCTTCTGCATTCTGGAGATTCTATGCCAACTCTGGTGCTGTGAGATAGCAGTGCCATCGCACTCTCCAAGTAGGCCAGACCAGGTAAAGAGGCAGATTTTCTTTCCTAAAACATATTATTGAACCAGATGGGTTTTTGCAACAATTGGTAACACTTTCATCGTCATCATTACTGCTGGCGACTTTTCAACTCCAGAATTTCTTTGTTTTTAATTAAATTTAGAATTGCACCAACTGCCCTGATGGGATTTGAACCCAGTTCCCAGCACATTAGCCCGGGCTGTTGGATTACTAGTCCAGTGACATTATAACGGTAACACCATTTCCCTTTGATAGTGCTAACCCTTTCTGTATGAGAAAACAACATCAGGGAAGAGGTTGATTTGATTTGATTTATTATTGTCACGTGTATTGGGGTACAGTGAAAAGTATTGCATCTTGTGCACCATACAGACAAAGCAAACTGTTCACAGAGAAGGAAATGAGAGAATGCAGTATTACAGTCATTGCTAGAGTGTAGAGAAAGATCAATTTAATGCAAGATAAGTCCACTCAAAAGTTTGATGGCAACAGCGAAGAAACTATTCTTGTGTCAGCTGGTGGATGACCTCAGACTTTTGTATCTTTTTTCCGATGGAAGAAGGCGGAAGAGAGAATGTCCGGGATGTGTGGGGTCCTTAATTATGCCGGCTGCTTTGCCAAGACAGAGGGAAATGTAGACAGTGTCAATGGATGGGAGGATTGTTTGCCTGATGGACTGGGTACGTTCATGATCTTTTGTAGTTTCTTGCTGTCTTGGAGCCATATCAAGCTGCGATACAACCAGAAAAAATATCGCTTTCTATGGGGCAACTGTAAAAGTTGGTGAGAGTCTTAACATTCATGCCAAATTTCCTCAGTCTTCTGAGAACGTAGAAGCAATGGTTGGCTTTCTTAACTAGCGTCAGCATGGGGGGACCAGGACAGATTATTGATGATATGGACACCTAAACACTTGAACCTCTTGACCCCTTCTACTTCATCCCCATTGATGTAGACAGGGGTACATTCTCTTTTACCCTTTTGGAAGTCGATGAATTGAATGTGACTCTTCTTCAGAACTAGAAGTGCAATTCTGAAGAAAAGTCAGATTTTAACACTAAAAAATTAACTCGGTTTCTCTCTCCACAGATGCTGCCTGACCTTCTTTTATTCATTAGTGGGACTCAGCCAGCATTTATTGCCCATCCCAACTGCCCAAGGGCAGCTGAGTGTCAATCACTCTGGAATTACATGTAGGCCAGATCGGGTAAGGACAGCAGATTTCCTTCCCTGAAGGATATTAGTGAACGAGATGGGTTTTTCTGACAATGGTTTTGTGGTCATCAGCGGATTCTTAATTCCAGATATTTTTATTGAATTCAAATTTCACTATCTGCCGTGGCGGGATTCGAACCCGGGTCCCCAGAACATTAGCTGAGTTTCTGGATTAATAGTCTAGCGATAATACCACTGGGTCATCGCTTCCCCATTACTGAGCTTTCCATTGTTACCACATTGTTGACTAAATTGGGTGCTAAATAATTAAACCATCCTTTGTTCTCTTTGCTCTTGCACCTCTTTAACTCCCTCACATCCTCTAATCCTCCGCTCAATTCTACAAGTCAGGCCTCTTCACTTCCCTGAGTTTAATCCCCCCACCACTTGTGGCCTTGTCTTCTGCTGGCTACGCCCCAAATCTCCTGAATTCCCTCACCTGCAAGATCCTGTGATGTGACGATGCATTGGACTGGGGTAGACACAGTAAGTAGTCTCACAACACCAGGTTAAAATCCAATAGGTTTATTTAGTAGCCCAAGCTTTTGGAACGTTGCCTCTTCATCACTCACCTGATGAAGGCATGTCACTCTAAAAGCTCGTGCAACAGATAAATCTGTTGGATTTTAACCTGGAGAGGCTACTTACTCTGAAGGATCCTGTGTATGCTTATCTCTGTTTGCTTCAGCCTATGTAAAGCCCTCATTTGTGCACAGACTTCATTTTAAGCTATGTTTGCCTCTGCAATTACATTGAAATGCTGGACTGTAGGGATTAGCTAACTTTTAAAGCTAAATTGACTACATTTTACAACGCGGAAGGCATGCTGGGTTAGCTGAAAGTTGACCACATTCCTAACAAGTACACACAGCAAAACAAGCGTTGATAATAACAGCTGGAAACCCTGTCTTCTCCAGACAGATGCATATTGCAAGGACACTCACAATAACAAGATAAGGATTAACAAATAGTTTGGAACTGTGTGTCCAGTGGGCGGTTTGTTTTCGAGATTCTGTCCAGTACAGTGACGGGCTTCGCAACCAGTCTCGACGTTGCTCTCTGCTTCTCTACAGACTTAATTTTCTTTTAGTTCTGTTCAATGAAAGAAATCCATTTTAAACTTTGTGTTAGTGCTGTCCCCGTCTATTCAAAGGAATGAATGGACCCTACAAAACCTCTCTGTCCTGCTTTACGATGCTCCACAAGACCTTACAAGATTCAGCCTTGAAGTTTGTTTGGTGACCACCCCGCTATGAAACACCTTGGAACTTTTCGCCATGTTAAAGGTGCCATGTAAATGCAAGTAGCCATTGTGTGTTTGAAGCTTCAAATGAGATGGATGCTATAGGTTGGAAGGCAAGTGAATCATTGTGAAGTTTCACAATCATCGGGAATCAGTTATTTCTTTACACTTCAAGCTGAGCCAGCTTTCTAAGATGAAGGACAATGGCAGAGAGAACTGCCTAATCTCAGGGGATGTCGCACGGCGCCAAACTTTGAAAGTGACCAGGCCAATTACTAACTTTAGCTGGGCCCTCACCCTTCCACACTTGAAACCTTGCCGCTGTACAAAAACCATTCCCTCAGAACTGTTGACAGCTATCCATTGCACTGAACTTCCCAGAGCAACGGAGAAAGGAAAGTGTTTGGGAAAATATACTTTGCCCAAAACAATTGGTTGATTGTTTTAGCAAATAACAAATCACAATTAGTCAAGAATGGTAAGGTGAACACATGAATGGAAAAATCCTGCTTTGTTATTGTCTCGCACTAAATAATCATCACAGAATTCCTACAGTGCAGAAGGAGACCCATCGAGGCTGCACTGATAACAATCCCACCCAGATCCTATCTCCATAGACCCTCATATTTACTCTGCTAATCTACCTAAGTGGTAATTTGGCATGGCCAATCAACATAAGCTGCACACCTTTAACACTAAGGGGCAATTTAGCATGGCCAATCCATCTAATCTACACATCTTTGGACACTAAGGGGCAATTTAACATAGCCAATCCATCTAATCTACACATCTTTGGATACTAAGGGGCAATTTAGCATGGCCAATCCATCTAATCCACACATCTTTGGGCACTAAGGGGCAATTTAGCATGGCCAATCCATCTAATCTACGTATCTTTGGACACTAAGGGGCAATTTAGCATAGCCAACCAATCTAATCCACACATCTTTGAACATTAAGAAACAATTTAGCATGGCCAATCAACCTAACCTACACATCTTTGGACACTAAGGGGTAATTTAGCATGACCAATCAACTTTACCATCACATCTTTGGACATTAAGAGACAATTGAGCATGGCCAAACAACACAACGCACACATCTTTGAATACTAAGAGTGGTGAGTGTCTGGGATGAGCTGCCAGGGGTAGTAATAGAGGCAGGTACAATTTTGTCTTTTAAAAAGCATTTAGACAGTTACATGGGTAAGATGGGCATAGAGGGATATTGGCCAAACATGGGCAACTGGGACTAGTTTAGGGTTTAAAAAAAAGGCGGCATGGACAAGTTGGGTCGAAGGGCCTGTTTCCATACTGTAATCCTTTATGATTCTAATTTACCATGGCCAATCGACCTAACCTGCCCATCTTTGGACTGTGGGACAAAACTGGAGGAAACCCACGCAGACACGGGGAGAACGTGCAAACTCCGCATAGACGGTTACCTGAGCCTGGAATTGAATACAGGTCTCTGGCGCTGTGAGGTAGTTGTAGTAACCACTGTGCCAAGGTGCCGCCCACCTGATGTCCCCTGTTCCTTTGGAAACACATGCCAATCTAGAAAATCGAAAGACCTCATTGAGACGAATTGGGGAACCACAATCACATAGCTTACCTTATTGGAAGAGGCGATGGCCTAGTGGTACTAGACTATTATTCCAGAAACTCAGGTAATATTCTGGGGACCCGGGTTCGAATCCCGCCACGGAAGAAGATGGAATTTGAATTCAATAAAAATACCTGGAATTAAGAATCTACTGATGAAACCATTGTTGGAAAAATCCATCTGGTTCACTAATTTTAGGGAAGGAAATCTGCCGTCCTTACCTGGCCTGGCCTACATGTGACTCTAGAACCACAGTAACAAGGTTGACTCTCAACTGCCCTCGGGCAAGTAGGGAAGGGCAATAAACATTGGCCAACCAGCAACACCCATGTCTCTACGAATGAATAAAAGAAAATGTTTCCCAGGTAGGTCCAACCTGAGTCACAGCCGGCAAAAAATTGACTTATAATTAATTGCAAATAGCTACTTAAAGGTTGTGTTGGTTGTCACACATCACCCATTCTTAAAGTCAACTCCCGCAAGATTTGACGGAATTTCCTCTGAGGCATTTTGGAAAAAAAATCAGATAATATTTTCTCCAACCAATTAATCTTGAGGAAACATATTGATGTGAACACCCAGGAGGATGCTATTGGACAAGGTCTGGCCTGGATAACAGCATTTCGAAAGCTGGGCCCAGAGGTCTAATAATAAAATGAAACAATAAGCACATAGAATTGAAAGGAACATTTTACACCCACAAAATGCATTTGCTCTGATGAATGATGTGATGCCGTTGCCACAGCTTGGGAAACTCACACACGATTGAAGTTGTATTAAGCCAAGTGAAATATGCTTCCTGAACATGGCTTTTGACAGCCTTCATGACCCCAGAACACAAAAAGAAGTATTATATGATTAATCCATGGTCATTATCCCTTCAGAATGACTCTGACACTGTATTGTATTGTATTTTGTAAGCCTGGAATTTGGTCTCCACGTACATTATTGATGTATCCAACACGCTGAATCATGTAAACGCTTCCCACTTTACTCTTTAACCCTTTAAAGACCCATCAGCTGAACTTTACCATGGGGTGGACTCCGACACAGGGGTGGTAAGTCAGCCCGGAGACCACACACGCCTCTTTCAAACCCACTAGTCACCCACTGCAGAATGCTAAGCTAAGCCAAAGAGAAGGCCTGAAACTCTGAACCCTCTCATAAGTCAACTTTCGCAGGAGGCTAAAGAAATTTATCATGCCCACTGGGTACTCCGAGGGAAAATTTGGCATGCCCAATTTACCTAATTTTTGGACTGCAGGAAAAAACTGGAGGAAACCCATGCAGACATGGGGAGAACGTGCATACTCTGCACGCAGTGACCCAAGCCTGGCATCAAACCCGGGTCCCTGGCACTGTGAGGCAGCAGTTGCTAACCACTATGCCACCGTGCCACAAGTTAACTGAGTTTCTAGATTTTTGTCATTCAAGTGGATAGAGCTGTGAAAAGGGTATAGAGTGTGTTAGTGTTTATTAACAGGAGGTTTGAGTTTAAGAGCCGTGGGGTTATGCTGCAACTATACCAGATGTTGGTAAGACCACATTTGGAATATTATATTCGGCTCTGGTCACCTCACTATAAGAAGGATATGAAAGCATTGGAGAGAGTGCAGAGGAGAATTTACCAGGATGCTGCCTGGTTTGGAGCGTCAGTCTTACGAGGAAAGGTCGAGGGAGCTGGGGCTTTTCTCTTTAGAACGGAGGAGGATGAGAGGCGACTTAATAGAAGTTTATAAGATGATGAGGGGGATTGATAGAGTGGACGTGCAGAGACTATTTCCTTGGGTGGGTGCAGCTGTTATTAGGGGGCATAACTATAAGGTTCATGGTGGGAGATGTAGGAGGGATGACCAAAGTAGGTTCTTCACTCAGAGAGTGGTTGGGGTGTGAAATAGACTGCCCGCTGTGATAGTGGAGTCGGATACTTTAGGAACTTTCAAGCAGTTATTGGATAGGCGCATGGAGAATTATAGGGAGTGGGATAGCTTGAGCTTGGGTTTGGACATAGCTCGGTACAACATTGGGGGCTGAAGGGCCTGTACTGTGCTGTAATGTTCTATGTTCTAATAGTCCAGCAATAATATCACTCAGTCATCTCCCTTTGGACACAAATCCAATCTTCCTACTCCAATGGCACAATCTTTCCCCCTTACTTGTAATTTTTATAAATGATCTGGATGAGGGTATTGAAGGATGGATTAGTAAATTTGCGGATGACACTAAAGTCGGTGGAGTGGTAGATAGTGAAGAGGGGTGTTATAGTTTGCAGAGAGACTTGGACAAGTTGCAGAGCTGGGCCGAGAGGTGGCAAATGGAGTTTAATGTGGAAAAGTGTGAGGTAATTCACTTTGGCAGGAATAATAAATGTGTAGAGTATAGGGCTAATGGTAGGATTCTTAATAGTGTTGATGAACAGAGGGATCTTGGTGTATTTGTGCATAGATCCCTGAAAGTAGGCAGTCAAGTCGATAAGGTTGTTAAGAAGGCATACGGTGTCTTAGCTTTTATTGGTAGGGGGATTGAATTTCGGGGCCGCAACGTCATGTTGCAACTGTACAAAACTCTAGTGCGGCCGCACTTGGAGTATTGTGTGCAGTTCTGGTCCCTGCATTATAAGAAAGATGTGGAGGCATTGGAGAGGGTACAGAGGAAGTTTACCAGGATGTTGCCTGGTATGGAGGGCAGGTCTTATGAAGAGAGGCTGAGGGATTTGAGGTTGTTTTCGTTAGAAAGGAAGCGGCTAAGAGGGGACCTTATCGAAACATATAAGATGATTAGAGGTTTAGATAGGGTGGACAGTGATAGCCTTTTTCCTAGGATGGAGAAAGCTAGCACGAGGGGACACAGCTTTAAATTAAGGGGTGATAGTTATAGGACGGATATCAGAGGTAGGTTCTTTACCCAGAGGGTGGTTAGGGAGTGGAATGCCCTGCCTGCGGCAGTTGTAGATGCGCCACGTTTGGTGGCGTTTAAGAGGTTAGTTGATAAGTTTATGGAAGAGAAGGGAATGGCTTAGTTTGGAGGGTCATTGCTTTTTTCATAATTGGTCGGCGCAACATCGAAGGCCAAAGGGCCTGTTCTGCGCTGTAATGTTCTATGTTCTATGTTCTACTGGTGGCAATTAATAACAGAAGCCCTTGCTGATGAAACCAGGCTTGAGTACGTATTCCCACACTAACCCAGCTTTACTGAGTACACAAGCTGATAATGTCAATGTCACCTCGCTTCATGATGCCTCAGTGTTTAGGTTTGGGCTCATTATGACACTTTCCCAAAGCGTACAAGATCTTATCTCCCATCGGTGTTTGGATACAAAAGGCAATTTAGCAATTGAATTTTCAGAAAGTAGACTCAGCCATGCTGAAAATCTGCTGTTTCTGCCACTTTGGCGCATAAGCCTGCACTGTATAAATCTCAACCCAGTCTCTGTAACGGAGTCCTGCAAAGTTCTGCATAAAATTAAAATGAGAACATTGAATGTTGGACTTTATACTCCGATGCATGCTGATGAAGCACTCTGCGCATCATAAAAGTGTCAAGGGGAAGGAAGTTATTGATCTGATGGATTTCAGCTTTGGCCAAATGTGATTCACTGCAAAAAAGACAGATTCAAATTCTCGCACAATTAACACGTGCAATACTCCATCCCAATACCGTCACATGGGTCAGAGACAAAGGGTCGGATTTTTCCGTTGCACATACCACAGAGCTTCGTGATCCGTGTCCGGGGCAGCACGGTGCACGGTGGTTAGCACCACTGCCTCACAACTCCAGGGTTCCCTCGGGTCACTGTCTGTATGTTCTTACCATGTCTGTGTGGGTTTTCTCCGGGTGCTCTTGTCTCCTCCCGCACTCCACAAGATATACAGCTTAGGTGGATTGGCTGTGCTAAATTGCCCCCTAAGTGTCCAGGGGACTAGCTAGAGTAAATACCATGGGGTTTTGGGGATAGGGCCTGGGTACAATTGTGGCCGGTACAAGCTCGATGGGCCGAATGGGCTCCCTTGGTATGATTCTGTGTCCCGCCTGCTACGCTTCCTGTGGCAGGCAGATGAGAACATTCTACCTAGAGGTTATTTTTATCTATTTAGTATCATAGAATCTGTACAATGAAAAGGGAGGCCATTCGGCCCATCGAGTCTGCACCGATCACAGTCCCACCTAGGCCCTATCCTCATATCCCATGTATTTACCCTGCTAATCTACCTGACACTAAGGGGCATTCTAGCATCGGCAATCAACCCCAACCCATCTTTCTTCGTGGGATGTGGGTATCGCTGGCTGGGACAACATTTATTGCCCATCCCTAATTGCCCTTAAACTGAGAGTCTCACTTGTCCATTTCAGAGGGCATTTAAAGAGTCAACTATGTTGCTGTGGGTCTGGAGTCACATATAGGCCAGGCCAAGTAAGTATGGCAGATTTCCTTCCCTAAAGGACATAGCGAACACATTTACAACAAATGAAATCGAACATAGAACATAGAACATTACAGCGCAGAACAGGCCCTTCGGCCTTCGATGTTGCGCCGATCAATTAGGAAAAAGCAATGACCCTCTAACCTAAACCATTCCCTTTTCGTCCATAAACTTATCTACTAACCTCTTAAACGCCACCAAACTTGGCGCATCTACAACTGACGCAGGCAGGGCATTCCATACCCTTACCACCGTCTGGGTAAAGAACCTACCTCTGACATCCGTCCTATAACCACCACCCCTTAATTTAAAGCTATGTCCCCTCATGCTAGCTTTCTCCATCCTAGGAAAAAGGCTATCACTGTCCACCCTATCTAAACCTCTAATCATCTTATATGTTTCAATAAGGTAAAACTAAGGAAAAATAGTTTTATGTTGGCCAGTTCTGATGTATACTTATCCATGTATACTCAGATAGAGTTTGAAGTCTCACAACACCAGATTAAAATCCAACAGGTTGATTCGGAATCACAAGCTTTCGGAGCACTGCTCCTTCAGGTCCTGATGAAGGGGCAAATCCTGAAAGTTAATGGACTTTTATCAAATAAACTTGTTGGACTTTAACCTGGTGTTGTGAGACTTCTTGCTGTCTTAAAGAGACAGGAACCATCTACACAACATGTTCAATTGAGAGATTCAGAAGGAAATTCAATTATTATAGAACTATAGAATTCTACAGTGCTGAAGGAGGCCATTTGGCCCATCAAGTCTGCATGGACCACATTCCCACCCAGGACCTATCCCCATAACCCCATGCAATTACTGTAGCTAGTCTCCCTGACACTAAGGGGCAAGTTAACATGGCCCATCCATCTAACACGCACATCTTTGGATTGTGGGAGGAAACTGGAGCATCCGGACGAAATCTGGATGAATTGGCCATGCTAAATTCCCGCTTAGTGTAAGAGAGACTAGCTCAGGTAATGTTGCGGGGATAGGATTTGGCACATGGAGTCTGCACCTTCTCCCCATATCTATGTAGGTTTCCTCCAGGTGCTCCAGTTTCCTCCCACAGTCTGAAAGACACACTGGTTAGGGTGCATTGACACAAATGGGCGCCGGAGTGTGATGACAAGGGGAATTTCACAGTAACTTCATTGCAGTGTTAATGTAAACCTACTTACGATACTAATAAATAAACTTTACTTTAACAAAAGGGTAGGATCCGTGTGGGATTATGGCTGGTGCAGTCTCGATGGGCTGAATGACCTCCTTCTGCACTGTAGGGTTTCTAAGATTCTATTTTCCTTGAGATTTTTCAATCCTTTAAGGGGAATGTATTTTCATTGCAAATTGTGAATTTATTCTTTAAATTTTTGCCCTTGTTTATCCTCAGTCAGGCTTTCTGACTACCATGGGCTCAGTTCAATTCAACGATGGATTAACCTGCCCTCAGTTTGGGTTAGATTCCACTTGCTTATCCTCCAAGTTACATCCTTTAAGGCTCGATTAAATCCAATAAGTTCCAACAAAACTAATGGATCGAAACATAAGCTGCGCCGGCCATGAGGTAAGAGGTATTTTGATATCTTCCCCATGGTCATGCTCTGATCCCTTCATTCCAACTAACTCTCTGCTTGTATAAATGATAATGCTGACAATTTGCCAACTACTTACTCGGAAAAGCTTTGGATTTATATTCTAACATCTGTCAAAGCTGAAATTGGGGAGGATGACACTGCTATTAACTTAATCTCCGCTCCTGATGTAAATTAGGGGTGATGCAAATCACTTCAAATCAAACCCTGAGCCGATATCTTCATCTCATCACCCCAATCCGGATTTCATCTGGGTACTGAAGGTTTATAGTGATTGCCGTGGATAGTTTTACTTTTTTGCTCTTAATATTAATCCTTAATGGCCTCGGATCCCCGTCTGTGTGGAGTTTGCACATTCTGCCCGTGTCTTTGTGGGTTTCCTCCAGGTGTTCTGGTTTCCTCCCACAGCTTGTGAGTTTACTATCAAATAAATCAGTTGGACTTAAACCTGGTGTTGTCAGACTTCTTACTGTGTTCCTCCCAGAGTCCAAAGATGTGTGGGTTAGGCGGATTGGCCATGATAAGTTGCTCCTTAGATTTAGGGGGCTAGCTAGGGGTTATGCGGATTTGGGTGGGATTGTGCTTGGTGCAGACTCAATGGGCCAAATGGCCTCCTTCTGCACTGTAGGATTCTATGATTCTATGATCACCATTCCAAAGGTGATCATAGGTGCAATTTGACATTCCAGCCTGTTCCCAGCACACAAATTAAGAATGTTCTTATCTGCAGCACTTTTAAAGTCTTAATTCTATCTAAAATGGCCTTTCCATTTGTCACACTGTTGGTGTCATCATGCCTGAACATAACGATGAGACAATGCCTGGGCAATTTTTAATATCCAGGTACGTAGGCTTACAGGGAGGTTTTGTGGCGCAGTGGGTTAGCGTCCCAGCCTCTATGCCCGGAGCTCTGCGTTCATGCATGGACTTGGACGTTTGCATTGCAATCAACATTATTCACAGCGAGAGGATATTTGGCATTTAGAGGGTACATTCCATAGGATCAAATGAAAACCGTATTTTGATTTGTTAAATTTCTATCAAATCAATACAAGTATACATTTTACCGTAACTTATTCGCAAGGGCAGCTTCTTTCATTTTGAAACCATATCAAAAATAAATGGATACCTGGAAATAATTGGAAGAAATAATGAAATCAGCAATTGATAGGACATTAGAAAGTCCAGGAAGGTAACCTGAGTGGATCATTCATGCCAGCAGCACCCTGATATTAAATTAGAGCATGAAATCGCTCCTTCATCCCAATTATTTGATGATGTACATATTATAGAAAATCTATTCAAGTTCACTCGGGGCACTCTGTGCATGCAATGGACGTTCCCTGAATTAAATCCCTCATTCAACTGGTTTACATTGTATGCTCTTCAGGATCTTAACCGGGATGGATTTTTTTACAAGTTGTCACTAAAATGATCTTCTGGAATCCCTCAAGTTTTCATCTTGCTGTCCTCTTCTGAAAACAGGCCGCATAAGGGAAGTCCATCGCTGGAAGGAGTCCTCCAATAGTTTCAACGACTATTTATTTTCCTTGTGAGAGTGTGGACAGAGGGTGAAATATATAATCCCTCAGAGGCCAGCGTCCCTCCACTAGGTTGTCTTTTATTTACTGACTTATCTCCATGTTTGGCAGCCATGCCTTTAACAATCTGGGCCCTAAATTCTGCACTTCCCTCGCTCCGCCCCTCTCTCTCTCCTCCTTAAAACCAACTTTTTGGCTAAGTTTTTGCTCAATCTTAAAATCTGCCTGAGTGTCAAGTTATATTTATCATAGAGTTGAATCATAATATCCTGACAGTGCAGAAGAGGCTGTTCAGCCCATCGAGTCTGCACCTACTCTCTGATAGAGCATTTAACCAATGCCCAACTCCCAGTCTATCCCTGTAATCCCAAACACTTCTAATGGTCAATCCATCTAACTTACACATCTTTGCATATTAAGGGCAATTTAACATGCCCAATCTACCTAACCTGCAAATCTTTGGACATTACGGGGCAAATTAACATGGCCAATCCACTTAACCTGCAAAGCTTGGGACACTAAGGGGCAATTTAACATGGCCTGTCTACCTAATCTACAAATTGTTGGACTCTAAGGGGCAATTTAGCATGGCCATTCCACCTAACCTTCACATCTTTGGACTGTGAGAGGACATTGTGGCATCTGGAGGAAACCCATGCAGACACGGGTGGAATGTGCAAGCACAGTCACTAGAATTAAGAATCGAACCCAGGTCCCTCACACTATGAGGCAGCAGTGTTAACCATTTGATGTCAAAGCCCCCATGGAGTGTCATGGGAACATTCGCTGTGATAAAAATGCTACAAAAATGTTTTTGTTGATATTAGATATTGAGTAATAATAGCGTTGATGGCAATTCAGTAATGGGTGGCATAGTGACACAGTAGTTAGCGCTATTGCCTCACAATGCCAGGGACCTGGATTCAATTCCTGGCTGGGGCTACTGTCCGCATATTCTCCCCGTGTCTGCGTGGATTTTCTCCGGGTGCTCCAGTTTCCTCCCACAGTCCAAAGCTGTGTGGGTTGGGTGGATCGATCATGGTCATGCTTAGAGTCAGAGGATTTGGAGGGTAAATATGTGGGGTTACAGGGGTAGGTAGAATTGTGCAGGCTCGATGGGCCGAATGGCCCATTCTGCACTGTAGGGACTCAATAATTCCAGTAAGACATTCCACGTCATCAGTAATGGCTGCGTGAGGCATTATCATCTGTTGTCTGATTTGCGCAGTGTACAGGGTCTCTGCCCTAATGCACTGTGACCTCCACTTTTCAACCTCGCACTTTACTCGGCTATCAGATAAACCATCTCCCCGCTCTGGAAAAAATTTGTTATCTGAACCTTCAAGCCATAAAAGCTTTTCCTGAAGTGGTTCTCAGATTAAGAGGAATGTTGAAGATAAAGACAGGGCTTGGAGTGGCAGTTCAAACTGCATTGTTATTGTCAATGTCAACATCTTACCCAATTGCAATCAGCCTGGATGCATTCTGCCCATTGCTCTCTCTGCTTGTAGACCAGCCAACATCGCAAATCTTCCGTTGGATCTCTTCAAATCTAATTTTGCCCCGAATTTATGGCAATTCTTTAACAGAGGTTACATTTAAAGATTAAGTTGCTGGGAGTTATTTGATTTGAAACAGCTCTGTGGAATTGAGAAGAATGAGGGGAGATCAGACTGAGGTATACAAGATGATCAATGATCTAAATAAAGTAGACCTGGAGCGGATGCTTCCTCTTGTGGGGCATTCTAGGACATAGTCTTAGGTTAAATGTTCACAAATTTAAAACAGAGTTGAGGAGAAATTACTTCTCCTAAAGGTTTGTGAATCTGTGGAATTCGCTATCCCAAAGTGTGGCTGGGACAGTGAGTAAATTTAAGGAGGAGTTAGACAGATTTTTAATTGGGAATGGGGGTTGAAGGGTTATGGGGCGAAGGCAAGAAAATGGGGATGAGGAACAGATCAGTCATGATCAAATGGCGAGGCAGATTCGATGGGCCAAAGGGCTTAATTCCACTCCTATATCTTATGAACTAGATTTGATTTGATTTATTATTGTCATGTTTATGAGTATGCAGTGAAAAGTATTGTTTCTTGCGTGCTATGCAGACAAAGCCTACCATTCGTAGAGAAGGAGAGAGTGCAGAAGCAGTGTTGTGGTCATAGCTAGGGTGTAGAGAAAGATCAAGTTTGAAGTTTCCATGGAGATAACATGAAGCTAGGATCTCTTTGAATGTCTCTTTCTGCACTGTTCCAAACCATGTCAAATCGCTATATTTATCTGGGAACACTGCAACCCTTAGTCCTCAATGTTGAGTTTGGCAGCTTTAGATTGTGATCTCTCTCTCTCCCATCTTACACCCCCTTGAAAAATGTCCCCTTTATGTGTCACCTCAACGCAAACCACCCCACTCACCCTTCCCCCCTCACCCCACACCCCCGTCTCCCCATTCCACACCCGGGCACCCATCTATTGATCTTAACTTTGCAATCTGTCGCAGCTTTAATATCTGACACACTCTCCTTCCCTTCAGTCTTGATGAAGAGTTAGCCATGATATATGCGCGGGGTTACGGGAATCACTTCTTGGCCTCTTGGCTAAGATTGGAGTGTCAGCTCAAGCCCAAAATGGGGGCCCAATGCTTTATCTCGTTGAGCTTGGGTTGCGTCTGTCTCTCCCTTGGGGACTGTGAGTTCAGTTCAATTGGAATTTGGGTTTTGGAGGCAGCAGGGAGATGGGTTTAGGTTTGCCTGGTCCACTCGGAGCATTTAGGGATGGAATAAAAAACAAAATCAAGGTTATGAGGTTAGGGTAGGTGAGGGGGTTGGGGAGGTGCGTTGAAGGGTTGTTGACCTGAGTAAGGTTCTCTTTTGGAGATTCAGTGTAGACTTGATGGGCCGAGTGGCCTCCTTTGGCGCTGTAGGGACTCTATGGACCTGAAATGCTAACTTTGCCTTCTGTCCCCTTTACAGATGCTGCCAGACCTGCTGAGCTTCACAGCAATGGCCTAGTGGTGTAAACACTACAATATTATTGTATTCAAGAGGCGGCTGGATATAGCACTTGGGGCAAACGGGATCAAAGGTTAAGGGGGGAAAACAGGATTAGGCTATTGAGTTGGACATTGAGTAGTCCAAAGATGAGGTTGATTGGCCATGCTAAAATTGCCCATTAGTGTCCTGAGATGATTAAGTTAGAGAGATTATTGGGTAAATATGAAAGGTTATGGGGGTAGGGCCTGGTGGGATTGTGGTTGGTACAGACTCGATGGGCCGAATGGCCTCTTTCTGCACTGTAGGGTTTTTATGATTCAGCCATGATTGGCAGAGCAGGTTCAAAGGGCCAAATGGCCTACTTTTGCTGTGATCTTTTCTGTTTCTGTTAATCCAGAAACTCAGTTAATGTTCTGGGGGCCTGGGTTTGAATCCATTTGCAGCAGATCATAGAATCTCTAAACTGCAGAAGGAGGCCATTTGACCCTAATTCTACCCAGGTCTTATCCTGGTAACCACATGTATTTACACCCCCTGATCTCCCTGACACTAAGGGTCAATTTAGCACGGCCAATCAAGCTAACCTGCACATCTTTGGACTGTGGGAGGAAACTGGAGCACCTGAAGGAAACCCATGCAGACACGAGGAGAATGTGCAAACTGCACACAGACCGTGACCCAAGGCCGGAATTGAACCTGGGTCCCTGGCGCTGGGAGACCGCAGTGCTAACCAGATGATAGAATTTGAATTCAGTGAGAATGCCTGGAATTAAGAATGTACTGATGACCATGGAACTATTGCTGGAAAAACCCATCTGGTTCATTAATGCCCTTTAGGGAAGGAAATCTGCCGCCCTTTACCTGCTCTGGCCTACATGTGACTCCAGAGTCGGAGCAGTATGGCTGACTCTCAACTGCCCTCTGAAACGACTGAGCAAAACCACTCAGTTCAGGGGCAATTAGGGATGGGCAATAAATGCCAGCAAGCTAGTGATGCCCATACCCATACCAGGTGACACGGTGGCACAGTGGGTTAGCACTGCTGCTTCACAGCTCCATGATCCTGGTTTCAATTCCCAGCTTGGGTCATTGTCTGTGTGGGGTTTGCACATTCTCCTCATGTCTGTGTGGGTTTCCTCGGGTACTCCGATTTCCTTTCACAATCCAAAGATGTGTGGAGTTAGTTTTTGTCCATGCGAAGAAATTGCCCCTTAGTGTCTAGGGATGTGTAGGTTAGAGAGATTAGTGGGTATAATGTATAGGGTTAGGGGGTAGGGCCTGGGTGGGATTGTGTTTAGTGCAGACTCAATGGGCCGAAGGGCCTCTTTCTGCACTGTAGGGTTCTATGATGTCCCAAGGATTAATAAAATAAAACTTCTGTTCCTATTTCGAATTGGTATTGCTTTCCTTGGATCTTGCTGCAGATTACAACATGCATCAATGAAGTGACAAATGAGCAGGGTGTTGGGTAGTAGTTATGTTATTCCGTCAGTGATTCTGGGGCCTCAACCAATGAGCTAGGTGATTCAAATTCCTCCTGAGCGGTTGGGAAATTTAAATTCTGTTAGTGAAAGAAATCCGGAATTTAAAAACTTGCAACCAGTAATGACTGTAAAAATATTGGGTTGACTTAGAACCCAAACACTTCATCCGTGTCCTTTGAGGCAGGAAATCTATTTAACTGACATTATAGATTAGGTCATAAGGTCACTCCAGGATCACACACTTGTCACTGCCCTTTGAAAGGGCAGAATTCATACAATCGTAGAACCTCTACAGCACAGCCTATTGAGTCCATATCAACCACAATCCCATTCTGACCCTATCTCCGCACCCTCATTTACCCTGTTAATCCCTCAGACTTTTAAGGGGCAATTTTGCATGGGCCAATGTACCCAACCAGCACGTCTTTTGGACTGTGGGAAAAAACTGGAGCACCTGGAGGAAACCCATGCAGATATGGGGAGAACGCACAGACTCCACACAGACAGTGACCCGAGGCTGGAATTGAACCTGGGTCCTTGGGGGTGTGAGGCAGCAGTGTTAACCACCATGTAACATTGTCCTATCAAGTGAGATTAAATAGCCTGGCATTGGAATTCTATTGCCCCGCTTGCCACGGAATCATGGGGTTTGACAGAGTACATGGCGAGACATATTCACTCGTTGGGGGGGTTTGACAGGGTACATGGCGAGATGTATTCACTCGTGGAAATGCCTCTCTGACCTCAGCCAGAGTCTGCAAAGGAAAGATGTACCCTCGAAGCATCCTCGAGGAGATCAAACAGATCCACTCACCAGAGATCCTACCTTGTGATTGGTCGCAATGAAGAAGGTACATCAGGGGAAAGAGTTAAAATCATTGAGAGACTTGATCGGGAATGTGCAGAGGTGAGGCCAAGATGTTGACCCACGAACCTCCAACCAACACATCTACCCAACCCTTCAATCTCCACATGCCCTGTGGGGGGCAGAATTTGTTGAGCATTGGACCTGGCAGAGGGGGTGCAGAGGAGATTTACCAGGTTATTGCCAGGGACGGAACATTTAAGTTATGTAAAAAGGTTGGATAGGCTTGGATTGTTTTTGTTGGAGCAGAGAAGATCTGATCGAGGTGTACAAGATTATGAGGGGTATGGACAAGTGGATAGGGAGCAGCTGTTCCCCTTAGTTGAAGGGTCAGTTACGAGGTTAAAAGTGAGGGATGGGATGTTGAGGGGGGTGGAATTTGAGGAAAACATTTTTACCCAGAGGGTGGTGATGGTCTGGAATGCGCTGCCTGGGAAGGTAGTGGAGGCGGGATGCCTCACATAGGGGTAGTAGGGTGCAACGATGGTTCACACTGCTGCTTCACAGTGCCAGGGACAGTGGCTTGGGTCACTGCCTGTTTGCACATTCTCCCCATGTCTGCGTGAGTTTTATCCAGATGCTCCAGCTTCCTTCCACATTCTGAAAGATGTGTGGGGTAGGTGCATTGACCCAAATACATGATTAGGAGAACTTCACAGTAACTTCATTGCAGTGTTAATGTACGCCTTAACTTGTGACTAATAAATAAACTCCACTTTCCATCCTTTAAAACGTATCTGAATGAGTACCCGACACACCATAACATTCAGGGCTATGGGTCAGGAGCTGGCAAGTGCGACTAGGAGGACAGGTCAGAGTATTTCATGTGGCAGTGCAGACTCAATGAGCCAAATGGCCTCTTCTGCATCGTAGTATTGGCTGCCATCTTGGAAAATGTGGGACCACATAGGAAACACATCATCCTCGATATCGAGGGGATTGCCTCTCTTCTCTTGCAAGACGGAGAGAGAGAGAGAAAGGGAGCAAAATGGGAGAGAATGTTAGCATCAGACGTGCATTGGAAAGATGTTGGCAGATCCGCGAGACACAGAAAGAGAGTGGACAAAGCTGTTGACAACAGCCGGAAGGATTAGCGTTGTTGCTGACAAGCTGACCTCTGTGGTGATGTAACTGTGTCTAAATACAGGCTGCTCTATCAGGAACCACCTCGGGCATCAGATCAACAGGGGTCATGGGTTAGGATACAGGGACCTCAGAGACATCAAGCCATTCTCACACGTAATCAGACTGACAGTTTAGTCTGCACTGGGACCAGTGTTTATTTACCCTTCGTTTTGTGACAAACCAGCACAAAGCCATTCCTTCTTTAGCCAGGAACTGTATTATCCCAATCATTGGCCGGCACCGGACATTCGTAAACCCAGAGGTTACACAGTCCAAACTTCCTGTCATTGCCCCTCACACCTCATCGCTGGACCTTGTTGTTGATAGTGGATTGGCTTCAAGAGAAGAATCAAAGACTCTTCCGCAGGGTCTAATCTCGCTGGCACTGTCGCTGTTACAGATTGAAATATGAAACTGTTTAACCTCTCACCACTGCAGGTTACTTTCCTTGGAGTTTAGTAATTAACGGCTTTGAGCAATTTGAATTAAATATTCCGCAGATACTAGGTGGAATTTTTCCAGGCATTCGCACCGGCGGGATTCTCCAGTTCCGCTGCAGTGAATAGAAATTTGGTTGAGCGCCAAGTTCTCCTTCCTTGTGGGGTGTGAACAGCTGGTCAGATGGCTCCCAACCAAACTTTGCCGCTCATAGAATTGGCCAATTTGTTTTATTCAGTAACACTGCCCGGGACAGGACAGCTAAACTAATGGGTCAAAAGAAAAAAATTCCATTGATATCACATCTCAGAATGTTGCCAAGCACATTTTCCTTTATTGGCAATGAACTCTTATCCCATCAGATAAATAGAAGTTGTTATACTTCCCAGCTTGGTCTGGCTCCTGCTCTGACCAAGATTGCAAGGAACTACAAAGGATTGCGAACTTAGTCCAAACCATCACGCAAACCCATCCATTAACGCCAGCCGGAATTTTACCCTCACACTCATTCTGATTCCAGGGTCATAGAACAGTACAGCACAATACAGGCCTTTTGGCCCTCAATGTTGTGCCGAGCTATGTCCAAACCCAAGATCAAGCTATCCCACTCGCTATCATTCTGGTCGGGCGAGGCATTCTCTGTTGGCTTTGGGCAGGATTGTACGAACCTCAGGCAGCTGTGCAGGTAAAATTCCCTCCTCCATTTACACTTCCGCTGCCTCGGAAAAGCAGCTAGCATAATCAAAAACCTCACAGACGTAGGGTGGGATTTTACCACCTCACAGGGGCAAGATTGCAAAATCCCTTCTGAGGCCAAAGGACATTGCTGTTTTACAAACCTTGCCCGCTTCAAATCCATGCTGGACGAGACAGTAGATTTCCAGCCGTATTCTCTTCCACCTTCTTCCGTCGGTAAAAACACTCTGAGGTCATGCACCAGCCAACCCAAGAACAACTTCTTCCCTGCTGCCGTCAGACTTTTGAATGGACCTATTTCACTTAAAGTTGATCTTTCTCCACACCTTAGCTCTGACTGTAATGCTATATTCTCTGCACCTTCTCCTTCCCTTCTCCGCTATGTATTCTATGAATGGTTTGCTTTGTCTGTATAGCGCGCAGGAAGCAACACTTTTCACTGTATCCCAATACATGTGACAATAATAAATCAAATTAAATAAAAAAAACAAAAGAAAAATCAAATGATGGATGAATGTTGATTGAGGGAGGAATATTGGCCAAGTCATTCCCATTTTCCCCCTGCTCTTTGTTGGTGACAGGAAGTGTCACTGGAATTCCGACTTGTCCATATTAGTAAGACATGAGATGCCCCTGATACTGGGTCTCTGATTTCATTATAATGGAGCTGCCATGGTGTGGCAACACATTGGCAAAGAAGGAAGAGGGATGGTTAGGGATTGGCACTGGCACATCAATGGCCCTAGGGTGAGTGGGTCTAGTCAGTGGTGAACAGGGGTGAGGTAGAATGGGACCTTGGATTGGAATTAAGGGGCAGCTTATCAGTCAGGGTGGGGGAGCAGATAACATGAAGGCGGTCGGGGGAAGAGGTCAGATGATGAAGTAGGTTTATATTAATAGTGCAATGAAGTTTCTGTGAAAATCCCCTCGTTGCCACACTCCGGCACCTGCTCGGGTTACACTGAGGGAGAATTTAGCACGGTCAATGCATCCTAACCAGCACGTCTTTCAGACTGTGGGGGGGAGCCAGAGCACCCAGAGGAAACCCACGCAGACACTTGATTTGATTTGATTTATTATTGTCACATATATTAGTAGATAGTGAAAAGTGTTGTTTCTTGCGTGCTATACAGTAAAAGCATACCGTTCGTAGAGAAGGAAAGGAGAGGGTGCAGAATGTAGTGTCACAGTCAAAGGTAGGGAGTAGAGAAAGATCAACTTACTGTGAGATAGGTCCATTCAAAAGTCTGACAACAGCAGGGAAGCAAACTCCACACAGATGATGACCCAAGCCGGGAATCGAACCCAGGTCCCTGGCGCTGCGAGGCAGCAGTGCTAACCACTGTGCCACCATGGAAGTCTAAAGGGGATAGTAAGCTCTGAAGTGAGGGTTAAGCTGTTCCTGGAGCGTGGGATCAGAAGGAGAACTGTTCCCACAGCTTTGCATTCAGTTCAGTTGCATCACCTCAGCTGTTCAGTGGGACTAACTCTCCTGTTGTGGACGTGTTCACTGCCTGGTGGAGGAGCCTCAAGCAGCAGCCAGAGGCCATCACGGAGGGTCTAATACTTGCCTCAGAGCTGGGGAAGGGGCTTTACCCGGTATGGGCAGGCCACTGACATATATCCACTGAGTGTGCGTGTTCTCCCTGCCTGCCATGTTGAGGCCTGCAGTGCACAAATTGCCTGAAGCAACACACGACAGAAACTGAGTGAATTTATTTAATGGGATGTGGGCATCACTGACTAGCCAGCATTTATTCCCATCCCTAATTGCTAGTGAAGTAAGTGGCTTGCCCATTTCAGAGGGCATTTAAGAGCCAACCACATGTAAGCCAGGCCAGGTAAGCATGGCAGATTTCCTTCCCTTAAGGGAACCAGATGGGTTTTTATGACAACGGTCATCACTGGATTTTTTAATTCCCTATTTTTATTGAATTCAAGTTTGGCCTTCTGCTGCTTTGAGATTTGAACCTTCATCCTCAGAGCATCACTCTAGGTATCTGGATTACTAGTTCAGTGACAATATCATTGCCTCTCAAATGCCAGATGGGGCCTTACTACTTCATCTGAGGCGCTATGCGTCCAACAATGTTACACTCCTTCTGTCCTGCATTGGAGTTTTGACTTCAACTCCTGAAGAGGATTTGGATCCAGAATGTTTGGGAAAGAGATACCATTTACTAGACTCACCGTCCCCTTGGTCACATCACCTGGAGCCCTTAAAGCATCTTGAGAGTTGCCAAGATGCTTTTTGGTGTTAAACAAAACAAATTAATGCAATGATGCATTCCTGTCCTCTTCCCTTGACCGAACCTCTGCTAATATAAAATTGTGGCTACATTTCCCGATATCAAACAATCTTCATTCTTTTGGATGTAATTGTATCTTGAGATATTTATAAGCCATGTCAGAAGGAATTATATCGCAATGCCCAGCACTCAAACGAAAAACACAGACCCCCTCTGCACACATGCACACCCCCACCCCATGGACACAAGGAAACCCCAATGGAGCAACACTCCATGGAGCTGCCCAGAGGAAACCCCTGGCATTGCCCCTTGGCACTGCCCTAGCACAGCTCCATTGGCATTCCCCATTGATGCCTCCATTTGGCACTACCCCTGACACTACCCCTTGGAATTGCCACTGGCATTGCCTCTTCTCACTGTCGCCTGGCAAGGCTGCCCCCGCACAGCCCTTTGATGCTACCCTAGGAGGTAACAATAGGATGCTACAGGGGCATATCTCTGGCCCCTCTGGGTGCTGTGCCTACCTGTGCACCCCAGGCATGGCCGCTTCACCAGCTTCACGTTGCTACAGACCTGTTGCAAATCTCACTGACATGATGTCACATCGCGTAGTGGAGAGGGGATTTCAACGTGATGGGAGGGGGGAACAATACAACAGGCAAGCCTACTAATTAAATTAAAATGTAGTTAAACAAGATTCCCAACCTTCCTGGGTGGGGTTCCTCATTTCATCAATGGTGGCGGCGAAGAGGGGTGGTGGGGTGGGGGCAGGGCAGTAACATGTGGGGAGGGGGCAGGGGCATATGGGGATGGAGGCATGGCCTTTGTCAATTGTGCAGGGAGACCTTACCAGCAAGATTCTCACTTCTGGTGGCATTTAGTACCCACCTTGTCATTGGTGCCCAGGGCAAACACATTTGCGTTTCACTGAAACTCCTATGATTTATTTTGGTGGATAGTTTCCCCAAATTGTCCTGGAGAAGTTAAGGAACCAAGGAGAAAATATCCCTGTCACAAAACCGAACTCATAAATGATGGTTTTGGTAAGTCAAGGCAGTCAAAGTTACCCTTTGTAATCCGAATGGAATCACGTTGAAGCGATGTTTTTGATGTTGTTTAAATCATTACCCCTTTCCTAGCGATTCGTGAACTAACTTTGTGCTTGGCCAATTCACCTTTCTGCATCTCAAAGATGCCATTCATTTTTCATGCTTAGCCACAGGTCATGGTTCAAAGTGAGATGCATCAGTCTGTTCACCCTGAGGAAGAGACAACTCCCCCAAGGTTTACAGAACTTCCCCCATTCCTACACCCAATTCCTGAGTGATTATAATGAACACACTGCCTTCCCCCAATTCCTTGGAATCTTCTGGTGAGACCTGCCCTCAGTCAGTTTTTCATTTGATTCCTTGATGGGGTGTGGGCAGCATCTACTACCCATTTCTAGTTGAGAAGATGGTAGTGAGCTGCCTTCTAGAATTGCTGCACCCACAGTGATGAGGATTGTTAAAGGATATAGCTGGATATGGATAGATTGCAGACTTGGGCAAAGAAATGGCAGATGGAGTTTAAACTGGACAGATATGAGGTGCTGCACATTATAAAGACTATTCATAGAGAAGAAAAGGAGAGGACGCAGAATGTAATTTTATAGTTATAGCTAGGGTGTGGCAAAGATCAACTTAGTGCGAGGTAGGTCTGACAACAGCAGGGAAGAAGCTGTTCTTGAGTTGGATGGTACGTGACCTCAGACTTTTGTATCTTTCTCCTGATGGAAGAAGGTGGAAGAGAGAGAATGCTCAGGGACCTTAATTATCCTGGCTCCTTTTCTGAGACAGTGGGAAGTGTAGACGGAGTCAGTGGATGGTTTGCGTGATGGATTAGGCTACATTCACGACCCTTTGTAGTTCCTTGTGGTCTTGGGCAGAGCAGGAGCCCAGACCAAGCTGTGATACAACCAGAAAGAATACTTGCTATGGCGCATCTGTAAAAGTTGGTGAGAGCATGCCAAATTTTTCAGTCCAGCCGACATGTGACTCCAGACCCAGAGCAATGTCTCTCAACTGCCCAAGGGCAAGTGGAGATGAGCAATAAATGCTGCCCAGCCAGCGATACCCAATAAAATGATGTTGAGTGAGGGCAGATCACAAAGGCTCTGCCAACTCACCCTGATTGATGTTTGAAACATCTTGGGCAAGTTAAAATCAGGACTGAAATTCCAGAACCAGCCTCAGGGCTCCACCGTAGCTGGATATGGTATCAATCTTTTCGAAGAACTGTTCCTGAGCTGTGAGAATACGGTAACCCGTTCTGTCAGAAACAGAGCAGGGGGTCACGTTGCTTTTGTTGGCACCAGTCCGTAACATCTTTTAACATCTGCAATTGTAATCTGGAGCTGAAACAGATATGTTATTATGAAATGATTATTTTGAATCTCCAGCAACAGCCCTATTTCAAAGGCAGACAGAGAGTGCCTCCGCTATTGGAGCCAATGATCTGAGCTGCCGGATCTCAGGCCATTCCAAGAAAATCTCTCCGTGTAGCTGAGTTCCGCTGGCAGCTGCCTGGTGCTGCCCGCTCGCAATTGTCGGAGCACCACCGGAACCCCCTTGTCCGTGGACTAGAACATATTCCAGGAACCTAACCGCGCTGTTGTTGCAAAGACCCCTTCCAACAGTGCCAACTGTGATGACAACTGCAGCATTTGGGCACAGCGCCTTGCAGAGTAACAGGATGTTGGCACAGACGGCGAGGGTTTTGAAACTTCCCCCCCCCTCCACCCTCCATACCCCCCCACCCCCACCCCCCCGCAAAAAAAAACTGGGTGTGTTTGGCTCAATCCCACCTCCAGCCCACACATTTCTTCAACTAAAGATGATGCGGTATTAGTGTCACAAATAAGCTTACATTCACACTGCAATGAAATTACTGTGAAAATCCCCAAGTCATCACACACCAGCATCTGTTCAGGTGATGGAATTTAGCATGGCCAACACATCTAACCAGAATATCTTTCAGATTTAATGTCCAAAGATGCGCAGGTTAGTTGGATTAGCCATGCTAAATTGCCCCTTAGAGTCCAAAGATGCGCAGGTTAGATGGATTGGCCATGCTAAATTGCCCCTTAGAGTCCAAAGATGCGCAGGTTAGATGGATTGGCCATGCTAAATTGCCCCTTAGAGTCCAAAGATGTGCAGGTTAGGTGGATTGGCCATGCTAAATTGACCCTCAGAGCCTGAAGTTGTGTAGTTTAGGTGGATTAGCCATGCTAAATTGCCCCTTAGAATCCAAGGATGTGTAGTTTAGGTGGATTGGCCATGCTAAATTTTCTGTTAGTGTCCGAAGATGTGTAGTTTAGGTGGATTGGTCATGCTAATTTGTCTCTTAGTGTCCAAAGATGTGTAGGTCAGGTGGATTGGCCATGCTAAATTCCCTCTTAGTGTCCAAAGATGTGTGGGTTAGGCAGGTTGGCCATGCTAAATTGCCCTTAGTGCCCAAAGATATGTAGGTTAGGTGGGTTGGCCATGTTAAGTGTGTAGGGTTATGAGGATACATCAGAAGGGTGACCAAGGGTAAGATGCTCTGTCAGAGCGTATGTGCAGTCTTAAAGGGCTAAATGGCCTCCTTCTGTGCTGTAGGGATTCTCTGGCCTGTTCCAGGAAAATCTAGCAATGGAAACATACATAAGTGTGTGCTTTATCTGCCTTGTGCGTACAAGACAGGAGGGATTTGAAACCATGGACAAGACAAACAAAAGTGAATTGGCCAACATATAAATAACTGTGGCACATTCTTGTCTGTCCGACTGATTTCAGTGCTCCAACCTTCAGTGAAGGAATTGCAGCTAAATAAGGCCAAATGCCAGCCCTTTTCATTCTGATGGAAAGCCTGGCTTCTCCTTCACTGACTCTGCTCAGATAAGACTCGACAGAGCTCATGACATCACCGTGTCTGCACCATGCCAAAGTCGCTTTTTCCCATGAATTCTGTGTTTTTTTTTGTCCAGCCCTCGGAGCGGATGAAGATGAGGGAAGTATCGGAGGAGATAGAGTTCCCACAATCAAATAACATGGAGAGAAAAAAGGGCCACTGTTTGTGTACATGACAACAAGTCCAGCAATACTCTGCCTTGACAGAGGAAAGGAGAGGCAGGCCTATTAATAGCAATGAACGATTAAGGCAGGGTACCAGGAACTGCAGAGGAAATCTCAGCACGTGTATAATTATATATAGATATTATAGATATGGGTGTGTGTATGTGCATATGTGAGTATGTGCAAGGATGTGCATATGTATGAGTATGTGAATGTGTATTTATGTGCGCGTGCATATGTATGTGTACATGTGTACACATACGTGTGTATGCATGTGTGCACATGTGTGTAATTATATGTAGTTATTAAAGACATGGGTGTGTGTATATGCATATGTGAGCATGTGTAAATATGCGCATACACATGTGTATTGGAATGTGTATTTATGTGTGCGTACATGTGTATATGTTCCAGTGTGTGCATATGTGTGTATATGCATTTGTGCACTTCTGTTTAATTACAATATTGGAAACAATATGGGTTTGTGTATGTGCATTTATAAGCATGTGAATGTGTGTGCAAGTATGTATGCTTATATGTGTGCGTATGTGTGTACATGTGTGTGTATTTCTCTAAACATATGTGTGTGTGTGCATGTGTATGCACATGTGCCCACATGTGTATTTGCTGTATGTGCCTGTGTATGTGCATTTGTGTCTGTGTGCACATGTGTGTATATGCATGAGTGTGTGTATGTGTGCATGGATACATGTGGGTGTGAACAAATGTCTGTTGTATGTATGTGCATGTGTGTGTGTGTGTGTATATAGGAGTGTATATGTGAGTGTGTGTGTGTGTTTGTGTAAGGGTGTGGGCGTATGGATGTATATGTGTGTGTAAGAGTGTGTGTATGTGTGTGTGTGTGTGTGAGGGTGTGCGTGTCTGTGTGTAAGTGTGTGTATGGATATGTGTGTATACATGAAAGTGTGTGTGTGTGTGTGTGAGGGTGTGTGTATGTATGTGTGTATGTGTGTGTGTAGGAGTGTATATGTGAGTGTGTGTGTGTGTTTGTGTAAGAGTGTGGATGTATGGATGTATATGTGTGTGTGAGAGTGTGTATATGTGTGTGTGTGTGAGGGTGTGCGTGTCTGTGTGTAAGTGTGTGTATGGATATGTGTGCATGCGTGAAAGTACGTGTGTGTGTATGAGGGTGTGTGTGTGTGTGGGGGGGCGCGTGTGTGAAGGTGTGTGTGGGTGTATATGACGGTGTGTGTGTGCATGTTTGTATGTGTGGGTGTGTATATTTATATGAGTGTATGCTTGTATGTGTGTGTGTGTATGTATTTGTATGTGTGTGTGTGTGTGAGAGAGGTTTTGTGTGTGGGTGTGAGGGTGTGTGTGAGAGGGTGTGAGGGTGTGTGGGTGTGGGTATGTATATGCTTGTGTGTGTGTATATATGTGTGTGTGTGTGTGCATGTGTGTGTTCACACACACCCATTCAGAAAGTAGCCACTTATGAAGAATGTGAAATAATGTCTAACCTGATCTGTGCAAATAAAATTGCAATGATATCATCCTTGTGAAACCCACAAGGAATTCCTCTGGCTTCATCTTTTATTCATTCTGTTCAGCTTATGAGGCTATCCTCAATATTCAGTTCACTGAATCACAGTGAGAGTAAAGTGTGTGGGATTTAACTATTTCCTATTCCCACTGTATTTATGTGAAGTGTCAATGTGAAATGGGTATCTCTGGGGCAGCTCTTACTGAAGTATTCAAGATGTCGAGAGGTACAACGTGCTAAGAAGTTTCACCAAGGAGAATGCAGAGATCAGTAGGCAATGTCTGTGTGTTTCTCCTCATGCGCTCACCATCCTGGGCTTGGATATGTAACTCTATATCTTCACTGAGACTGAGTCAGTATCTTGGGAATCTCTCTGTAGGGTGGCTCGGTGGCGCAGTTGTTAGCACTGCTGCCTCACAGCACCAGGGGCCTGGGTTTGATTCCTGGTTTGAGTCACTGTCTGTGTGGAGTTTGCATGTTCTCCCCATGTCTGCATGGGTTTCCTCCGGGTGCTCCTGTTTCCTCCCACGGAAAGAAAGTTGTGCGGATTGGTCATGCTAAGTTCTTCCTCAGTGTGCCTGAACAGGTGCCGGAGTGTGGTGACTAGGAGATTTCATAGAGCAATTTCATTGTGGTGTTAATGTAATCCTGCTTGTGACACTAATAAATAAACACTCAAAAAAAATTGTGAGTGTCCATACCATTTGGACTGCAGCAATTCAAGAAAGCAGCTTGCCATCACCTTCTCAAGGGGCAATTAGGGATGGGCAATCAAATAAAGTTTATTTATTAGTCACAAGTAAGGCTTACATTAACACTGCAATGAAATTCTCCTAGTTGCCATAGCCCGGTGCCTGCTTGGGTCAATGCACCCTAACCAGTACATCTTTCACGATGCAGCAGAAAACTGGGGCATCCGGAGGAAACCCACGCAGACATGGGGAGAATGTGCAAACTCCACACAGACAGTGACCTGAGCCAGGAATCGAACCCGGGTCCCTTGGCGCTGTGAGGCAGCAGTGCTAACCAATGTGCCATTGTACCACCCAAGGCTGGCCAAGCCAGCAATGCCCGCATGTTGTAAATTAATTTCAAAAGATGTACTGTCCCTTTAAAGGCGGGGGTTGAACATGGGCCAGATGGATTGGGAAGGAAACTTCTGATCCCACAATGTTAGATTTTGTTTGATAACAATTTTAGGATTATCGATTCACTTTCCGCACTGGAAGACAAAAGCATTGTGGTACATTTTGCTAGCTTGGCAGAGGAAGTTGTCTAAAAGGAGTGAGGGGGTTGATACCTGATGAGGGGTTCAGTAAATTGGAGCTACCTTGTCAGGGGTTTAGTAGAATGAGCGATGACCTCTTTGAAACACATAGGGTTCTGGAGGGGTTTTGATCGGGTGCACACTGAGAGATTGTTTCCACTGACTCTCAGAGATAGCAGGTAACGAAGGCGGCAAATGGAATTTTGTCTTTCGTTGCTGGAGGGCTGATATTTAAAAACAGCAAAGTTATGTTGCTGCTGTATAAAGTGCTGGTGAGGCCACACCTGGAGTACTGTGTACAGTTTTGCTCCCCTTACTTGAGAAAGAATACACTGGCACTGGAGGGGATGCAGAGGAGATTCACTAGGTTGATTCCGGAGTTGAGAGGGTTGGCTTACGAGGAGAGACTGGAGCTATACTCATTGGAATTCAGAAGAATAAGGGAAGATCTTATGAAGGGAATAGATAAGACAGAAGCAGGGAAGTTGTTTCACTGGCAGATAAAACTAGTACTAGAGCATAGTAAAGGGGAGCAGATTTAGGACTGAGTTGAGGAGGAACTTCTTCATGCAAAGTGTTGTGAATCTGTGGAATTCCCTGCGGCTACCTCATTGAATATTTTTAAGGCAGGGATAGATAGATTTTTGAACAGTAAAGGAGTTAAGAGTTATGGTGAGCGGGTGGGTAAGTGGAGCTGAGTCCACAATGATCTTATTGAATGGCGGGGCAGGCTCGAAGGGTCAGATAGCCTACTCCTGCTCCTAATTTTTACGTTCTTATGGTAGTGGAATCTAAAACCCAGGGAGGGTAGGGCACAGTATTTGTTTAGTTGAAGTTCCTGGTGTTTGCCCGCACAATTTTTTTTACACCGCGATTGGTTTGATGCTGTCAACACTACCAAATTCAAATCCGATAGGTTGTTAATAGTTGTGTGTCTCCTTTAAACTCATAGGCTAACAAAATGCAAAAACCAGGAACTTCAGCTAAACTTCAACACATTAACTGAAGTACATTTCGACTAAATGCTGTTCAAATAAAACCATTCAGTGTTAAAATAGAAATTACAGAATCTTACAACTCTCAAAAAATATTTTTATACCCAGATCTGATAGCGTTTGCAAGTTTTGAGGCCTGTGGTAGTGTCCACTCTATCTAAAATCTTTCTAATTTGGTATTCTTCTATTAGATAGCTGGATAATTCTCTGAAGAGATATTTAAACTGCAGAGTTGGAGAACTGCTCTAAAGAGGAATGCTGGCTTCTTTGATTAGCTGCCTTGGCCTCTGGAAATGTTCTTACAAGATGTTCTCTTTCAAAATATCTGTTGCTTTGGTCCTTATATCTACGATGACTGCACAATTTTTTTTACACCGCGATTGGTTTGATGCTGTCAACACTACCAAATTCAAATCTGATAGGTTGTTAATAGTTGAGTGTCCCCTTTAAACTCATAGGTTAACAAAATGCAAAAACCTATGGAGCTGGTTACCAAGGCAACACTGACGCTTTTGGTCTGAAACAAATGTTGCAATCTGGAGTCTCTGTGTACTCTTCAATTTAGCACAAAACTCAAAAACAGCTTTTAAAGGAACCACATGCTGTTTTCTTCACCTCGAGCATTTTTTGCAATTCTTTTATATCTTTATAAACATTCTTTATATCTTTGCAAACTCAATATCATCACAATAACCGACAGGTTTTTAAATCAAATCTTCTTGTTTCTGAGTTACCATTCTCCATGCTGACTCCTGATTTCAGATATATTTGATCGACTGAATTTAAGTTCACCAGAGGAGATTCAAACTCACATTCCCAGAATTGTTAGTCTCTGAATTAAGGAAGCAGTACCCTGAGTAATCCCTAAAATTAAAGAAAAACATCGGCACAAGCAGGCTAAACTGAATCAGTGTAAGGAGATTTAGAAAAGGATCTGGTAAGACACACAGTTGAGATAGAAATTTTTTGGCTGAAATAGTCAAATCTGCAGGGCTGGGGACTCCCCCTTGTGGGTTGGTTTGACATTCATCTGAGACTTTCATCCACCTTCTGTTAATATCTCCGGATGGTACTCTTATTTAAAGAAAGATATTCCGTCGGAGGCCCATCAGAGAAGATTCCCTAGGATCATCCTTAATACGGAGGGTTTAGAATTATAGAATAGAATCATAGGGTCAGAAGGAGGCCTCTTGTCCCATCGAGACTGCACCGCAATGAAGTTACTGTGCAAATGTTCGGGTACACTGAGGGAGTATTTAGCACGGCCAATGCATCTAACCAGCACGTCCCTCGGATGGTGGGGGGAAGTCCACGCAGACACGTGGAGAACCTGCAGATTCTCCACAGACAGTGATCCAAGCAGGGAATTGAACCCAGGCCCCTGGCGCTGTGAGGTAAAAGTGCTAACCACTGTGCCACCTTCTTTTGTGCCATCATCCTGCCCATTTCACTATACTGGGATACAGTGAAAAATATTGCTTCATGTACGCTATACAAAGTATAATATTTATAGAGTACATAAGGGAGAAGGAAAGGAGAGGGTGCAAAATGTAGTGTTAACGTCAAAGCTAAGCTGTAGAGAAGGATCAGCTTAATGTGAGATAGGTCCATTCAAAAATCTGATGGCAGCAGGGAAGAAGCTGTCCTTAAATCAGTTGGTATGTGTTCTCAGATCTTTATATCTTTTTCAATATGGAAGAAGGTGGAAGAGAGAATGTCCGGAGTGTGTGGGGTCTTTGATTATGCTGGCTGATTCCCCGAGGCAGCAGGAAATGTAGACAGAGTCAATGGATGGGAGGCTGGTTTGAGTGATGGACTGGGCTACGCTCTTTGTAGTTTCTTGCAGTCTTGGTCAGAGCAGGAGATGTACTGAGCTGGGTTACAGCACCATTCTTCAGAAAATCTTCAGCAAAGAGTAGCTGAGTGTCTGGTAATTTTTCACTGGAGATTAGAGTTAGGAGGTAGGAATGATACAGTCCAGACTCTTTGTATGCTGAATTCATTCATTCCCAGCTGAGAGGTTTTAGCCCGTGATAATGATATGGCTGTGGAGATAAGAGGATTGAAGAGGCTTGATTCAGATTTGGCCTTGATCATTTTGCTCTGCTTCCAGTCACAGGCAAATTAATTCAGCTGGACCGCAAGGTGCCAGCCTCGTCTGGGTTAATGTAGGTCCATCAAGCGGTGCTGGAATAAGAAACTCCTCCCTCATTCAGTTTTTATGTAAGTTATGGTAACTATCGGCATTACAGACTAAAAGAGAACTGACAATGGAGCTCAGAACCATCAATACAACATAGTGACTAATAAATCCAATTGGCAATTCAGGAGGGACTGTCTTACTGAGGGAACGTTTGGAGTGTTAACTTTATTATCACAGGAAGTAGTTGAGGTGAAGAATATAGAGTGTCTATACTCTGGTTATGAGTTGGATAACCAGAGACCAAGGATGCGCAGGCTAGATGGATTGGCCATGTTAAATTGTCTCTTAGTGTCCAGGAATGTGCACGTTAGGTGGATTGGCCATGCTAAATTGTCCCTTAGTGTCCAAAGATGTGCAGGTTAGGTGGATTGGCCATGCTAAATTGCCCCTTAATGTCCAAAGATGTGCAGGTTAGGTGGATTGGCCATGCTAAATTGCCTCTTAGTGTCTAAAGATGTGCAGGTTAGGTGGATTGGCCATGCTAAATTGCCCCTTAATGTCCAAAAATGTGCTGGTGAGGTGGATTGACCATGATAAATTGCCCCTTAGTGTCCAAAGATGTGCAGGTTAGGTGGATTGGCCATGATAAATTGCCCCTTAGTGTCCAAAGATGTGCAGGTTAGGTGGATTGGCCATGCTAAATTGTCCCTTAGTATCCAAAGATGCACAGGTTAGGGTGGATTGGCCATGCTAAATTGTCCCTTAGTATCCAAAGATGCACAGGTTAGGTGGATTGGCCATGTTAAATTGTCTCTTAGTGTCCAAAGATGTGCAGGTTAGGTGGATTGGCCATGTTAAGTTGTCCCTTAGTGTCAGGGGTAAATAGAAGGGTGAGGCTATGGGGGTAAAGATTGTTGTCAGGGCAGTCTCAATGGGCCAAGTGGCCACCTTCTGCACTGTTGGGATTCTATTATTCTAACCACGTGAGGGAGACAGGCATGGAAGGATATGTTAACAGTCTGAGATGAAGAGGGGACGGGACATTCATAGGGGGCTTAGATAACAGTATGGATCAATTGGGCCGAGTGGCCTGCATCTGTGAATACTTTGTAATGGAACTATCCAAACCAAAACCTGGAGGTCCCTCCTCAATGGTGGGACTACAGCAGAGTGGTACTGCGTCCAAGCACTTAGAGTCCTTTTAGAAAATGGTGGGTACCCTTGACAGCATCAGGGGACCTGACTGGCCCACTCTGATGAGGGGCAGAGGGTAGAAATGGTGAGAGGTCATGGGGGCAGCACAGGGGCAATGCTGACATGGAATACCATCGAAGTAAGAGAAGGTTGGCTCTTCTCTGGGATATTCCTTAAGGTGGTTGAACAACCTACTTCTGTTTTGCTGGAAGCGCCTAACCAAGCTTCATGTCAGCATCATGAGGGGTGGGGTGGCACCTTAGGAATTCCCTTGGGTACCATCACTTGCCAGTCTTACCTTCATTACAGGCAATGTTGAAGTGGCATTTTCGCCAGCCATCCCAGAACTGCTACTATGGGATGGAAGTTGGCACAGATAGGACCCATTCTCCATTCCTACATTATCTACAGAACTGGACGAGACCACTCAGCCCCTCGAGCCTATTCTGCTATCCCGTGAGACCAAGGCTAATCTGTACCTCAAAACCAATCACCTGCCTTGACTCTGTGTTCCTTAACACTCTCATGTGGCAAAAATCCATGGCAAGATGGTAGTGTAATGTTATTGTCACTGGACTAGTAATCCCGAGACCCACAGTAATGCTCCAGGGACCCAGGTTCACATCCCACCACGGCCAAAATTTGAATTCAGTAAAAAACCTGGAATTAAAAGTCTACTGATTACCATGTTAATTGTGATAAAAATCCAACCTGTTTACTAATGTCCCTTAGGGAAGGAAATCTGTTGGGCTTACCTGGTCTGGCCTACGTGAGACTCCAGACCCACTGATCTTAAATGCCCCCAGGAATGGACAATAAATACTGGCCTTGCCAGCGTTACCCACACCCCATGAATGAATGAAGAAAAAAACCTCTGATTTAGTGCAATTAACAAAAAGATGACTGCCTAGTAATTGCTCGATTATTAATCAAGAAACTCAGCTAATGTTCTGGGGACCTGGGTTCGAATCCCGCCACGGTAGATGGTAGAATTTGAATTCAATAAAAAAAATCTGGAATGAAGAATCTATGGATGATCATGAAACCATTGTCGGAAAAACCCATCTGGTTCACTAATGCCCTTTAGGGAAGGAAATCTGCCATCCTTACCCAGTCTGGCCTACGTGTGACTCCAGAGCCACAGCAATGTGGCTGACTCTCAGCTGGCCTCCCAGAACTAGGGATGGGCAATAAATGTTGGCTCCCATGTTCCATGCATGAATAAAAAAAAGCAAAGTCATGAAATCTGATTCCCTTTGCAGCGCTCCACCTCGTTGGTATTTGATTTCACTGCAGGTCAAGGTAAAGTCAAACCTTAAGAAAAAACACAAGGAACACCCCCTCTCTCCCTCCCTCCCACCTCCTCCAGGCTTTTAAGCTATCAGCACCTTTGGAGAATTGCTCCGGAGAAACCCTACCTCGCAGTGCACTGATGTGAAACTAACGAATGCCTCAGTTTTGCGCCAGATCACGATAGAGTCTCACAAATTTAAGATTCTTTTCCAGGCCCAATGCTACCTTCTAACCTGTAAATCAGAATTGGTACGTGACCTCCATTTTCTTGCCTGTTTTTTTTTTGCTCTATGAGAATAGAACAGGAAAACCAGAAAACCTACCTGTGCAGAAATAAACTTTCCTGTTCCTGAACATCTGGGGCGGCCCGGTGGCACAGTGCTTAGCACTGCTGTCTCACAACGCCAGGGACCCAGGTTCAATTCCGGCCTCGGTCACTGCCTGTACGTACTCCCCATGTCTGCATGGGTTTCCTCTAGTTTCCTCCCATAGTCCAAAGATGCGCAGGGTTAAGTAGATCGGCCACGCTAAGTTGCCCTGCTGTGTCGGAGGGACTAGTTAAGGTAAATATGTGGGGTTATAGAGATAGGGACTGGATGGGACGGTTGAAGAATGAGAAACGGTTGAGAACTCTGGGTCTGCACTTGATGGAGTTTAGAAGGATGAGTGGGAATAGAACATAGAACATAGAAAAACTACAGCACAAACAGGCCCTTCGGCCCACAAGTTGCGCCAATGATATCCCTACCTTACCTATAACCCTCAATCCTATTAGTCCCATGTAATCATCTCTTAAAAGACCCAATCGAATTGCCTTCACCATCACTGATGTTAGCCAATTCCACTCACCCACCCTCTGAGTGAAAAATCTTATTAAATCTCATTTATTGGATCTTATTGAAACTTACAGGATACTGCGAGGCCTGGAAAGAGTGGATATGGAGAGGATGTTTCCACTAATAAGAAAAACTAGAAGCAGAGGCGTAGCCTCAGGCTAAAGGGACGACCCTTTAAAACAGAGATGAGGAGGAATTTCTTCAGCCAGAGAGTGGGGAATCTGTGGAACGCTTTGTCACAGAAGGGTGTAGAGGCTGGGTCATTGAGTGTCTTTAAGACAGAGATGGTTAGGTTCTTGATTAAAAGGGGGATCAGGGGTTATGGGGAAAAGGCAGGAGAATGGGGATGAGAAAAACATCAGCTATGATTGAATGGTGGAGCAGACTTGATGGGCTGAGTGGCCTAATTCTGCTCTTATGCTCTTAAAACCTTCCACTTTGACCAAGTTTTTGTTCATAGAATCATAGAATCTCGACAGCGTAGAAGCCACCTCTCCTAACATTACCTTGTGCGTCTTGGTGTCAGTCAGTGATAGTGTGACGTATAGACAATGTGACTAATCCACAACCACTCTATATAGAAGAAGAGTAGATATATGGAGGACACCACCATTTGCAAGCTCTCTTCCAAGCCTCTCACCATCCTGACTTGGAAATATATCGCTGTTCCTTCACAGTGGCGAGGTCAAAACCCTGGAATTCGCTCCCTACTGGCGTGGACTGTGGTGATTCAAGATAGCAGTTCACCACCACCCTCTCAAGGTCAGCTAGGGATGGGCAATAAATGCTGGCCAGCAACCCCCATGTCCCACAAAAGAATTTAAAAAAATGTTGAGAGGAAATGAACTCAGTGGAGGTTAGATATTGAATGAAATGAAGCATGCATTTAGCGACGCAAATATCTCTTTCTTGAAGATGAGCGTTGAAGAGGAATTACATTATTCAGCTGGAAGAGTTTGATCAAGCAAAGTCTCTCTCTCTTGAGTTGACAGCCATTAGTGCGTTGAGTGATTATGTGCACTTAGTAAGAATTGCTTTTGCCTCTGCTAATTAATTAATCAATTCCTAGGCTGTGTTTCAAAACAGGCCTGGAGTCTGCTGAGCCTTTCAAAAGCAAATGCTTGAGATTTGTATTCTGATAAATGCAAACTAAGCACAAAAGGATTCACATCTATACACATCAAGAATTATTGTACTGTTAATGAAATAGTCATTTTGTAACCACAAGCAGTGCTTTTGCTTTTAATATTGCTATTGTGATGCACCATGCCTTTGTTTGGAACCAAATTGAACTGTGTTACGAAAAATCATAGAATCCTTACAGTGCAAAAGGAGGCCATTCAGCCCATCGAGTCTGCACCAACCTTAATCCCACCCAGGCCCTATCCCCATACATTTACATTATCTATTCCTCCTGACACTAAGAGGCAATTTAGCATGGCCAATCCACCAACCCGCATATCTCTGGAGTGTGGGAGGAACACTCAGAGAAAACCCACGCAGACATGGGGGAAATGTGCAAACTCCGCATAGATGGTGACCCTAAGCCGGGAATCGAACACAGGCCCCTGGTGCTGTGAGGCAGCAGTGTTAACCACTGTGCCACCGTGGGCTACGTAATGGATTGGTGAAAGAGACAGAGATATGACACAACAGTCCATGGACAGGTAAGTCCATTCAAAAGTCTGACAGCAACAGGGAAGAAGCTGTTCTTGAGTCGGTTGGTACGTGACCTCAGGCTTTTGTATCTTTTTCCTGATGGAAGAAAGTGGAAAAGGGAATGTCTGGGTGCTTAATTATGCAAAGCAGAGGCAGCTGGAAGTGTAGACAGAGTCAATGGATGGGAAGCTGGTCTGCTTGATGCCATTCCTGAGTGCCACAACTCAGGAAAGTTTCCACTCTAAACTTCCCCCAGAAGCTTGGGTGCATCTGACTTATCCCAGTCAACCTGCTCAAGGTTAAGTTCAGCCAGACTTCATAACGCGTCCTTGTTACCAATTTCCAGTCCATCCCAGTCACATTGAATAGCCTGTTGCCACACGATGGGAACGTAAGCAGCAATTTTCTAGCATTCTGCTTTATAATATTGAAATACTGTACAGCCTACAGACATAAACATTGGCAACCGCCCAACGCTGAGCTTGCTGTATTGGCAGGAGAACGGCTAATCGGAATAACTGGATACCTTCCAAGTACTGGGAATGTCCCTGGCTCAGAGCTTGCTACTTGATCGGAATCGCACCAGATGATGGGATGGGCATTGAAGAAGCTGAAAATCCAGTTGTAGGGAATCTCCACCCAAGCCCACTGAACCTCCTACGGAGGGGGATGGCTGTTATCAAAAGTGCAACCATTGATACCACAACTGCAGGGGAAATATACCCGAGACTGTGCCAAGACTTTCAGGAGAAACGGGAAGGGACATCTGGAAAGAAAATGATAAAGCGGATTTATTTTTAAAAGGATGGACAGCCCATTCCTGCTTGACACTGGGGGTCAGGGTTCAGCCATTGCTCAGTTAGTAGGACTGCGGCTCTGAAGGTTTTAGCTTCAAGTCCCACTCCAATACACAATCACAAACATCGAATGTGGCACTCATATGAAGAAGCCCTCCCACAGTCCAAAGATGCATAGGTTAGGTGGATTGGCTATGCTAAATTGTCCCTTAGTGTCCAAAGATGTGTAGGTTAGGTGGATTGGCCATGCTAAATTGCCCCTTAGTGTCCAAAGATGTGTAGGTTAGGTGGGTTGGCCATGCTAAATTACCCTTAGTGTCCAAAGATGTGTAGGTTAGGTGGATTGGCCGTGCTAAATTACCCCTTAGTGTCCAAAGATGTGCAGGTTAGGTGTCCAAAGATGTGCTATTAGGCGGATTGCCATGCAAATTACCCCTTAGTGTCCAAAAATGTGCTAGTTAGGTGGATTGGCCATGCTAAATTACCCCTTAGTGTCAAAGATGTGCAGTTAGGTGGATTGGCCATGCTAAATTGCCCTAGTGTCCAAGATGTGCAGGTTAGGTGATTGGCCATGCTAAATTACCCCTTAGTGTCAAAGATGTGTAGGTTAGGGTGGATTGGCCATGCTAAATACCCCTTAGTGTCCAAAGATATGCAGGTTAGGTGGATTGGCCATGCTAAATTGTCCCTTAGTGTCCAAAGATGTGCAGGTTAGGTGGATTGGCCATGCTAAATTACCCCTTAGTGTCCAAAGATGTGTAGGTTAGGGTGGATTGGCCATGCTAAATTACCCCTTAGTGTCCATAAATGTATAGGTTAGGTAGATTGGCCATGCTAAATTACCCCTTAGTGTCCAAAGATGTGTAGGTTAGGTGGATTGCCATGCTAAATTGATCCTTGCTGTCCAAAGGTGTGCAAGTTTAGTAGATTGGCCATAGGAAAATGTATGGGGTGACAGGGATAGGGCGGGGAAGAGGGCCTTGTTAAGATAGTTGTCAGAGTCAGTGCAGATTGGATGATCTGATTTACTTTTTTATTGTCACATGTTATAAGGTATAGTGAAACGCATTGTTTCATGCACGCTGTACAGACTAAACATATTGTTCATAGAATACAGAAGGTAGAAGGAAAGGGGAGTGCAGAATGTACTGTTATAGTCATAGCTGGGGTGTAGAGAAAGATTAGCTTAATGCAAGGTAGGTCCATTCAAAAGGCTGATGACAACAGGGAAGAAGGTGTTCTTGAGTCAGTTGGCACTTGAACCAGACTTCTGTTCCTTTCTCCTGACAAGAGAATGGAAATGAAAATGTCCGGGGTGCGTGGGGTCCTTGATTTCACTGGCTGCTTTTCCGAGGCAGCAGGAAGTGTTGACAGAGTCAATGGATGGGAGACTGGTTTGCGTGATTGATTGGGCGACATTCACGACCTTTTGTAGTTCCTTGTGGTCTTGGATAGAGCAGGAGTCAAACCAAACTGTGATACAACCAGAAAGAATGGTGCATCTGTAAAAACTGCATGAGAGTCTTGGCAGACGGGTCAAAAAGCTTCTTCTGCACTGTAGGGATTCTATAATTCCATGATTACTGTGGGAGTGCTGCACTATTGAAGGTGCTGTCTTTTTAAACATGCATTGCTTGGTGCACTGTACTGCCTGTGTCTCTCACTTGTTACACCAGCACTGTGTTCTATGACACACATGGCAGTGTGTATCTATCGTGTGTGTTCTTGTGATTAGGTTAAAATGTGTAAAAAATGTACCAATCTGCCGCAACCTTTTCAACACGAACCATTATTGGGTGAAATTAGATATTGCAACAGTTATAAGGACAGAAGGTACCTATTTTTGATACATTAAGAAACTAAACACTGAGTAACAGAGGAGGATTAAAGATGCTTCGCTGATTTAGATTTTGAGTTGCTTAGGTTTACATTTAAACAGACACTGGGGAAATGCTGATCTAATTGAAGTGTCACTCGATCTGGGTTCAAATCCTACCACAGCAGCAAGGAAAATTTAAATTCAATTAATAAAATCTGCAATGGAAAGTTAATCTCAGCAATGGTGACTGTGAAAAATATCATTAATTGTTCTAAAAGTAAACTGCACGGTAGCACAGTGGTTAGCACTGCTGCCTCACAGCGCCAGAGACACAGATTCAATTCACACCTCACATCACTGTCTGTGTGGAGGTTGCACGTTCTCCTCAAGTCTGCGTGGGTTTCCTCTGGGTGCTCCGGTTTCCTCCCACAGTCCAAAGATGTGCGGATTAGGTTGATTGGCCAGGCTAAATTGCCCCTTAGTATCAGGGGGATTTAGCAGGGTAAATGTGTGGGATTGCAGGGATACGGGATTGTAGTTGGTATAGACTCATTGGTCAAATCATCCTTCTGCACTGTAGGATTCAATGATTTTATGAAACCCATCTGGTTTATTTTTTCCAACGATTTAGAGGCATGGTCGCACAGTAGTTAGAACTGTTGCCTCGCAGTGCCAGGGACCCGGGTTCGATTCCCGGCCTCACATCACTGTCTGTGTGGAGTCTGCACGTTCTGCCCGTGTCTGCTTGGGTTTCCTTCGGGTGCTCGGTTTCCTCTACAGTGCAAAGATGCGCAGACTGGGTGGATTTGTCATGTTAAATTGCTCCTTAGTGCCTTAGGTTTAAAGGATTAGACAAAGGAAAGATTTAGGGAGGAAATTCTAGCAGTATGTCCCCATCTCCCTCACTGGGTTCTCTTTTGGAGAATCGGTGAAGACCTGATGGGCCAAATGGCCTCCTTCTATGATTAAAGTTCCACTCTGAAGGAAAGCCTGTCCTATCCTATCATCCTCTTTGATCACCTCCCAATAGCCTCCCTACCAGCTGTAGAAACCTCAGCCTGGTCTGGAGATTTCTCCAGTGTGAGGTTCACTCACACCCTGAGAGGTCACCATCTAAGGAATGCTAAGATAATCCTAACGAAAGTGTTCTGATTGCTGTTCCTCCTGTGTCTCTGACATTGCCTGTGGTAAGAATGGTGCGATAGAGGCTCCATGGGTCACAGTGTGTCTATATCCGATTGGACAGCTCACTTCCAAACTATTGTATGATCAGTGTGAGCTTAAAATCAAGTGTTTCTCTCTTTCTCCCTGTTTCTCTTCCTATTTCTGTGTCTGTTTCTCTCCCCCTCTCTGTTTCTCTCTTTTTCTCTCTGTCTGTGTCTCTCTCCCTCTCTGTCTCTCTCTGTTTCTCTTTATATGTGTGTGTGTGTGTGTGTGTGTGTGTGTGTGTGTGTGTGTGTGTGTGTGTTTCTCTCCTTTTGTCTCTCTATCTGTCTTTCTACTCTCTCTCCGTCGCTATCTCTCCCTGTTCCTATCTGTCTATGATTGTCGGTCTCTCTCTGTGTCTCTCCCTCTGCCTCTCTATCTCTTTCTATATATGTGTGTGTCTATTCCATTTGTGTGTGTGTGTGTGTTTGTGTGCGTGTGTGAGTGTGTGTGTGTGAGTATGTGTGAGTGTGTGTGTGTGATGTGTGTGTGTGAGTATGTGTGAGTATGTGTGAGTGTGTGTGTGTGAGTGAGTGTGAGTATGTGTGAGTGTGTGTGTGTGAGTGAGTGTGAGTATGTGTGTGTGTGTACGTGTGAGTGTGTGTTTGTGAGTGAGTGTGTGTGTGTCTGTGTGAGAGAGAGTGTGTGTGTGTGTATGAGTGAGTGTGAATGTGTGTGTGTCCTCAGCTAGCCACCTCAGCGTCTGTTGTGTGTGGGATTCAACGCGTGTCCTCGGCGAATTATCTGGGAAAGGAATTGTTGTGTGTTGACTGAGAGTGGACAGTAGGCCGGGTCAGTCCACGGGGCTTGAGATTCGCCCATCAACGACAGCAGAACGAAAAGAGATCGTTTCAAAGGCTTTATTATCCTGTCGGAGGCAGGAGCATCCCCCCCCCCCACCCCACCCCTCTCACCCCTCCCTCCCCTCCTGTCTGACATACGCAAGCCCCTTTATTCTTCCTTTGTCCTGGGCTGCACTAAACCTGTTTCACGAGGGCCTGTCACCTCAATAAAACCCCAATCAGAAAATAATCGACACACGGTGAACTTGAGGAGAAGAAAAAAGCCTCTTTAGGGGACGGAAGTTCCCATTCTGCGAACCTTCAGTGCTCTGTTACCATCTGGTGCACCGCAGTCACAATGAATGGGATAATTGAGTCCCAAACAACTTGCTTCTGAGGCGCAAATAATAGCGTTCACCCTGATCTGTATTCTTCGTGGCGGGGCCTTGCCCCATCATTTCATGGCACATCTGCCCCATGCGATGAATATTAAGCAGCAGATGACTTAATTAAGTCAATATCATTCTTCTCAAATGAGGAGGAAGGGGAAGAAAGGCAGTGCAAATGAGACTTTAGTGACTCCGTTCCGGGTTGTCAATGGAGATTGATGGCTATCTCAAACCACCAAGGTGCTCCCAGCCACACGGCCGTGAAAGGATAGTGGCCGTCTCTGAACAGCTGGGATAAAGGTCCGCTCTCACCCCGACGTGCTCCCTCCAGTGTCCGAGACCACGGTGGTGCCATGCAGAGGGAGTGATACTAGAGGAGAGCATTGGCATTCACAATGTAAACACACAGTAGCAAGAAGAGAAATAAAGCACAATATTCCAACATACCTCCAATACTAAAAGACGCTGGCAATATTGAAACTGTCACCTATTATCTCTTAAATTGGTGTCCAGTTGATGCAGAATGATCATTGATGTTTTTTAGAGCGATTGAATTACTGTAAGATAACTTTGATTTGATTTATAATTATCAAGTGTATTAGCACAGAGTGAAAAGTATTGTTTCTTGCGCACTATACAAACCATACTGTTCATAGAGAAGGGAAGGAGAGATGTGGAATGTAGTTTACAATCATAGCTAGGGTGCAGAGCAAAATTGATTTAATATTTGTATTGATTTATTACTATCACAAGTATTGATACAGTGAAAAGTATTTTTTCTTGCACGCTATACAAAGCATACCATTCATTGAGTACATAGGGGAGAAGAAAGGGAAGGGCGCAGAATGTAATATCAGAGCTAGAGTTTAAAGATTAATGTTTATTTTATTAATCACATGTAGACTTACATTAACACTGCAATGAAAATCCCCGAGTCGCCACACTCCTGTTCGGGTACACTTGAGGGAGAATTTAACACAGCCAATGCACCTAACCAGCACATCTTTCGGACTGTGGGAGGAAACCCACGCAGACATGGGGAGAACGTGCAGATGCTACACAAACAGTGACCCAAGCCGGGAATTGAACCCGTGAAGCAGGGTGCTAAGTACTGTACCACTGTGCAGAGGGAATGATATTACGGGAGTGCATTGGAACAGGTTCGTCGAGCTTGTGTTAATCCTTTGGTAGCACAATCCAATTAATTCTACAACAGCCCCATCTTCTCAGCCCTTCTCAGAACCCATAAAATATTTGCCCAGTTCTTCAAAAACTGGAAACGTTGACTCTATTCGCTCCCAACAGATGCTGTCAGATCTGCTGAGATTTGTTTTGTTTTTGTTTTCAGATTCCAGCAGTATTTTGTTTTAATCTCTGGTCTCCTCATGTTTGTATCTGTAATCAATGAGAAATGTATAGCAGGCCACTGAGTGAGAACAAAAGACTTCAGTTAGACCCATCTTCAGAGCTCAGAGAACAGTGAGTCCGATGGACAACTGAAAGTTCTGGAATTTACGCGGTGAGATGTGCAGAAAGCATTTGCAATTCCCTTCTTTAACACTTCACCAGAAGTCTCGGACTGCACAGCAAATGTTTATAACTGAAAAGCTTACGTTAATTTATTACTGTGGCAAGTAGGCTTACATTAATACTTGGAGGTGGCACAGTGACTATAGTTGTTGGTGTGTGAATGCCAATGCTCTCGTCTAGTATCACTCCCTCTGCATGGTACCACCGTGAGTTAGCACTGCTGCCAGGGACCCGTGTTCAATTCTGGTCTTGGGTAACTAACTGCACAAAGTTTCCACATTCTCCCCGTGTCTGCAAGGGTTTCCTACGGGTGCTCCAGTTTCCTTCCACACTCCAAAAGTTAGGTGCGCAAGTTAGGTGGATTGGCCAGTTAAATTGTCCCTTAGTGCTGGGGGATTAGTAGGGTAAAAACATGGGGTTACAGGGGTAAGACTAGGATAGAATTGTGGTCAGTGCAGATGTGATGGGCGAAATGGCCTCTTTCTGCACTGTAGGGATTCTATGAAAGTTTAAGTTTATTTATTAGTGTCACAAGTAGGCTTAGATAAACACCGCATTGAAGTTACTGGGAAAGTCCCCGAATCGCCACACTCTGGCACCTGTTCGGGTACACTGAGGGAGAACTCAGCACGGCCAATGCCAGAAACCAGCATGTCTTTCAGGCTTTGGGAGGAAACTGGAGCAGCTGGTGAAAACCCACGCAGACACTGGGAAAATGTGCAGACTCCACACAGACAAAGACCCAAGTTGGGAATCGAACCCGGGTCCCTAGCGCTGTGAGGCAGCAAGTGCTAACCACTGTGGCATCATGCAGAGGGAGGAATAACAGAGGAGTGCATTGGCACTCACAAATCCGCAGCCTGTCTCATTTCAGACCCTTCCCATGACATCGCTCTGGGGATATCCTCTAAGTCTCCCGCAAGAATTTGCTGTATGACTTATTTTCCACCGAACCTCCTCAAAATTGGCAAAACAAAGAACAAAGAACAACACAGCACAGGAAACAGGCCCTTCGGCCCTACAAGCCCGTGCCTCCATTTTAATATTCGGTGAGTGTCCTCTTTTACCTATGACCTTTGCCTACCCCAACTGGACTCCACAATAAAGGTGTGCAAATTTAGAGAATTGTAACCAGATTGAGGGACGCCTAATTTAGGAACAATTTGTTAACACCAATCAGCCTAAGAGTACATTTTTGGGGTGTGCTCTTACCCCAGACACCGTGTGGGAGGAAACCTGAGCACCCGGAGAAAACCCACGCAAGCATGGGGAGAATGTGCAAACTCATGCAGACACAGGCCCAAATCCAAGTATCTGCACAGCAAACAGCGATAGTCACTGAGGTATCATGTTGCCCGTCAGATGGTCCAGTTTAAGCGTACACTAACGACGTGAAGAACTAGGCAACTCTCGAAGCAACATCCAAGAGCAGCCCTCGCACGACCCACCGTGTGTATGCCCCTTGTTGGTCAACAAGGTGTACCGAATTACCTATGGATGTAAAAAACAAAGGCATCAATCAACATACACAACTTATTCATTGTTGCCCGTGTAGGAATTTCACAGTAACTTCATTACAGTGTTAACGTAAACCTACTTTTGACGCTAATGAATAAACTTTAGTTTTACTTTACTCTTGTTCAGCGTCTTGAGTCAAAATTTACCTCCGACGTGTAAATGACCTGCCATCTGGGAGAATCAATAGATCTTCAAAACTGTCTAATTTGATGCCATCTTGCAGGATAGGGGACGAGATTTTCACTTCATTCAATACCCTTTGAGCCCCAGCACATCCAATTGATTACCGAGCCGCTGCTGAAGGATTGGCGGGATGCTTTCCACGTTGTCAAGTTCCATCATACCCCGGCGTGTCGCTCATTATCGCGGCTCAATGCTGACAAATTGCCGCAGTTGAACCGGCAAAAATCGGCAGCAGAGTGAGCCGTCCGCATGGCTTGACTTGCTTTGAATGGGCTGATAATGAGCCTCGGCACAATGCGCCTTTTCACAGCTTGGGGAGCTCTGAGAGTCGATGAATATCAACCCAAACAGCGATGAACATCGACCCGAGCGGTGATGAATATTGTAAGAGGTAATGAGGGCACAGCAACTCCCCCCCCCACCCCCACCTACCCCCGCCCCATGCGAACACAAACCTGGCCAGCCTCTGTCAGATCTCAGACAGGTTTGTGTTCTGCGGTTGTGTTGACACCCAAAAAGAAAACTGAAGTGAGTTGTTTTCGTGATTTAACGAGTGTTTTCGAGTTTAAACCTTGTTATCTTAAACTCAGCATCGAAGCCAAAGTTGTACCGAGAGAACGTTGGAGACATCCGCTACTCTTTGACTATTTGCTGGTTCGTTTTGAAAGTGTCACAACTAGGCTTACATTAACACCGCAGTGAAGTTACTGTGAAAATCCCCCTGCCGCTGCACTCTGGATACATGGAGAGAGAATTTAGCAACCCTAACCAGCACATCTTTCGAACTTGCGGGAGGAAATGGGATTAGCTGGAGGAAACCCACGCAGACATGGGGAGAATGTGCAGCTTCCACACAATCTGTGACCCAAGCTGGGAATCGAACCCAGGTCCCTGGCACTAATTGTAGAAATGCGTTAAAGTTTTTTTTATTACTGTTACAAGTAGGCTTACATTAACACTGCAATGAAGTCACTGTGAAAATCCCCTAATTGCCACCTGTTTGGGCACACTGAGGGAGAATTTAGCATGGTCAATGCACCCTAACCAGCACTGTGGGAGAAAACTGAAGCACCCAGAGGAAACCCAGGGAGAATGTGCAGACTCCGCACAGACAGTGACCCAAGCCAGGAATCAAACCCAGGTCCCTGGTGCCAATTGTGGAAATGCATTAAAGTTCATTTACTTATTAGTGTCACAAGATTGGCTTACATTAACACTACAATGAAGTTATAGTGAAAATCCTGGTTGCCACACTCCGGCGCCTGTTTGAGCACACTGAATGAGAGTTTAGCACAGCCAAAGCATCTCTTTCGGACAATGGGAGGAAACCAGGGCACCCAGAAGAAACCCACCTAAACAAGGGGAGTACATACTAACTCATGATGACATGGGTGGCTCAGTGATAGAGTGGTTAGCCCTGCTGTCTCACAAATCCAGGGACCCGGCTTCGATTCTGGCCTCAGGTGATTGTGTTGAGTCTGCACATTCTCCCCGTGTCTGCATGGGTTTCATCCACGTTTCATTAAGTGGATTGGCCGTGCTAAATTGCCCCTAGTGACAAGGGGATTAGCAGGGTAAATGTGTGAGGTTATGGGAATAGAGGCTTGGTGTTGGGTGCTGACTCAATGGGCCAAATGGCCTCCTTCTGCACTGTAGGCATGATTCTATGATTCTGTGACTCCGCACAGACACTGACCGAAGCTGGGAATGGACCTCTGGTGAGGCAGCAGTGCTAACCATTGTGCTGCCCCTTAAACACATGTTCGAAGCTGACACTCCAACGTGGCACTGAGAGAATGTTAGAACCATCCACTACCCTTTGGAAGCTCTGTCTGACTTACTGGGTTCATTCGGAAGACAATCAGGGTGTGGTTTTTCTGGCCAATCTTCTCCAAATAAATAGAAAAGCAGATTAACTGGTTACTCAACTCCCTCTCAGATTCTCCATGCTGCCGTCTATGTTAATCTTTGGTCAGAATCATATTGCGTGTTTTGGGGCAGATACAGAAAACCATACTAAAGTGCTTGGTCAAGTCAAATCTTCCCAAACATCTTCTTGGTGACGTTCCTTCTCAATCTGCCCAATTTTTTGGAGGGCTGACTAGTGACTGAAGTCAAACCAATATGCGCATTGAGGGGAAACACGGCCAGTCCACTCACTCCCTGCAGATGAGAATTAAATGATACTAATCAAGATTCCAAACATGGGTATTATTGATTGAACTGCCTCTTCTCCAGACTGCTGAAAAATTTGGCCAAACTTTTAACAGATGGAGTATCACGAGAGGAAAATGTGAACTTGTCTCTTCTGGCCAACAGAATAGAAAAGACATTTATTGTTTAAATAGAGAGAAATTGCAGAACCTGAGGTAAAGAAAGCAAATGGTATGTTGGCCTCCATTTGAGAGGTTTCGAGTAGGAATTTGTTGTTGCAATTATACAGGGCCTTGGTAAGGTCACACCGAGAGTATTGTGTGCAGTTTTGGTCTCCTTTTCTGAGGGAAGATGTTCTTGCTCTGGAGGGAGTGCAATGAAGGTTGACCAGGCTGATTCCGGGCATGGTGGGACTGAAGAGAGATTGACTAGGTTAGGATTGTTTTTTGCTGGAGTTCAGAAGAATGAGAGGAGGATGTCAGAGAGACTTATAAAATCTAACAGGACTAGACAGGGTAGATGCAGGGAGGATGTTCCCAATGGGGGAGTCCAGAACCAGGGGTCACAGTCTGAGGATTCGGGGTAGACCATTTAGGACGGAGGTGAAGAGATATTTCTTTATCCAAAGTGTGGTGAGCCTGTGGAATTCATGAAGTAGTTGATGCCAAAACATTGAATGTATCCAAGAGACGGCTGGATATAGCACTTGGGGTGAACGGGATCAAAGGTTATGGGAAGAAAGCAGGATTAGGCTATTGAGTTGGACGATCAGCCATGATCATAATGAATGGCGGAGCAGGCTTGAGGGGCTGAATAGCCTCTCCTTTCTCCAATCTTCTACGCTTCTACGTAGCTCAGTGGTACAGAAGGGTCAGAGAATCATAGAATCCCTACAGTGCAGAGGGAGGCCATTCATCCCATCGAGTCTGCACCGACTACAATCCCACCCAGGCCCTATCCCCATAACCCTACACATTTACCCTATCTAATCCATCTGACCCTAAGGGGCAATTTAACATGGCCAATCCACCTAATGGTCACATCTTTGTCCTACTCTTCTCTTTTATGATCTTATGCTTGAGGTATGCTTAGTCTTCACAGTACCAGGAACCAGGGTTCAATTTGGGCCTTGGATCTTCCCATTGATGGCAACCTTCCGCCTCAGTTCCACTGGCAGTGTAGGGTGTGAACAATGGAACAACTTCAGGAAGCCTAGTGGAAAACATGCTTCTTCCTACATCAAATCAGACAAAGCAGAAATAGTTGAGAGCTTCAAGTTTTTAAGTGTGCAGATCACCAACAACCTATCCTAGTTCCCCCATGCCAACACTATAGTTAAGAAAGCCCCACCAACACCTCTATTTTCTCAGAAGACTAAGGAAATTTGACATGTCAGCTACAACTTTCACCAACTTTTACGGATGCACAGAGAAAACATTCTTTCTGGTTATATCACAGCTTGGTATGGGCTCCTGCTCTGTCCAAACTACAAGGAACTACAAAAGGTTATGAACGTAGCCCAATCTATTACACAGGCCAGCCTCCCATCCATTAACTCTGTCTACACTTCCCGCTGCCTCGGAAAAGCAGCTGGCATAGTTAAGGACCCCACGTGCATCCCGGACATTCTCTCTTCTACCTTCTTCCATCGGGAAAAAGATACAAACGCCTGACGTCACGTACCAACCGACTCAAGAACAGCTTCTTCCCTGCTGCCGTCAGACTTTTGAATGGACCTGCCTTGCATTAAGTTGATCTTTCTCTACACCCTAGCTATGACTGTGACATTATATTCTGCACTGTCTCCTTTCCTTCTCTATGAATAGTATGCTTTGTCTGTATACCGCGCAAGCAACAGTACTTTTCACTGTGTACAAATATGTAACAAATAATAAATCAAATTAAAATCAAGTCAAATTGATATTGACAGCGCTGGAAGTACCATCACTGGCAAGTGGCATCCTTCCTCCCCCACCATAAGACATGCCGGAGGTGGCACAGTGGTTATCATTGCTGTCTCACAGCGCCAGGTTCAATTCCCAGCTTGGGTCACTATCCGCGTGGAGTCTGCACATCCTCATCGTGTCTGCATGAGTTTCCTTCCGGCGCTCCGATTTCCTCCCACAGTCTAAAGATGTGTGGATCGGATTGATTGGCTGTGCTAAATTGCCTCGGGGATGGTGGGGGGTGGGGGGGGGAGGCGGGGGCAGGGCTAGTGGGATAAATGCGTGGGGTTATCGGGGAGGGGGCCTGGATGGGGTTGTGATTGGCGCAGACATGATGGACTGAATGGCTTCCTTCTTCATTGTAAAATTCTATGGTTCTACGCCACGAAGTGGGGGGGGGTGGGAGGGACAACAGGGAATCCCACTTGTTAACCTGATTTCTCTCCTCGCTGTTTGATTTGTTCGGTTCATACCAGCGTTGCCAGTTTTTGTTTCGGGTTTCCGACACCTGCATATTTTGCTTTCAAAAACAATGCCAGGGAATTACATATGATGTGGAGTCGCCATTGCTGGACTGGGGTGGGCACAATAAATAGTCCAATTGATTTATTTAGTAGCACAAGCTTTCAGGTGCGGCACTTAATGCAAGCCTTACTTGTGACGAATGAATAAAATCTTTTAAAACTTCTTTTAAACAATTGAGCAGCACTTACTGAACAACCACAAGTGTGTTAATAGCTACACTAATAATCAATTACAAATAACCAGTCATATGCCTCGTTTTTATGCTGGCTGGAAGTCACACACATTAGACCATTAGACCAAAAGATATAGAAGTAGAATTAGGCCATTCAGCCCATTGACTCTGCTCCGCCATTCAATCATAAATTTCTCAACCCCATTCTTCTGCCTTTTCCCTGTAACTTTTGAACCCCTTTCCAGTCAAGAACACCTATCTTAAATACACCTGGTTTCCACAGCCTTCTGTGGCAATGAATTCCACAGATTCACCACCCTCTGACTGAAGAAATTCCTCCTCATCTTGGTTCTAAAGGGTTGTCCCTTTTCTCTGAGGCTGTGCCCTCCAATCCTAGTCTCTTTTACTGATGGAAGCATCTTCCCCACATCCAATTTATCCAGGCCTTTTAGTATCCTGTAAGTTTCAATGAGATCCCCGCTCATCCTTCTAAGCTCCAACGAGTATAGCAACAGATACGGACCCATCCTCTGCAAACAAAAGGAATCTGTTCAAACCTTGCACCTTATTTGAACTACCTGGGAGCTTGTTGAACCGATAGTTCCCCATCACTTTCAACTTGGCAACGGTTCAGCCAATCAGAGTCAATTTGTCAACCAATCAGCCTCCTTTTCTACAGAGTGTAAATTGTTGTGATAGTTTGAAATTTGACCTTCTTGTGTCTGTCCTGATGAGTGCAAGATGAAAAGCTTCCACAGCACATCCTTTTTTCAGCCACAGTCAAGTTCTGTGCCACCAAGTGACTAATTAAGCTTCTTTAATTTTCTCAATAAATCTTAATATAATGGCGTTGGTTCTTGCGACGGCAATGATGGTGAAGCTGTTAGTGTTCGCTCCTATTGCCTCACCAAAACTGACAGTAACTTCTGAAATCTGTCCAGCACAGAACGCAGTGGAGATGCAGAAGTTGCTGTTGCTGATTTTATTCTTTTCCGCAGAGGGAGCTATTGAGATTTCCCCAGTTTACAAGTGACAGGAAATTGATTTGATTTATTATTTTCGCATGTATTAGTATATAGTGAAAAGTATTGTTTCTTGCACAGAATACAGACAAGGCATACCATTCATAGAGTAACCATGATGAGGAGATTATGGTGTTGGTCTGGGGTGGGCACAGTAAGAAGTCTCTCAACACCAGGTTAAAGTCCAACAGGTTTATTTGGAATCACAAACTTTCAGAACAAAATGCTACGTTTCGCCTCAGTGTCCCAAGATCATAGAATCCCCACAGTGCAGAAAGAGGCTATTCGGCCCATCCAATCTGCACCAATCACAATCCCAACCCAAGCCTTATTCCTGTAACCCCACACATTTACCCTACTAATCCCCCCCCGACACTAAGGGATAATTTAGCATAGCCAATCCACCTAACCTGCACATCTTTGGAGTGTGGGAGGAAACCGGAGGAAACCCATGCAAACATGGGGAGAATGTGCAAACTCCACACAGGCAGTGACCCAAGGCCAGAATCGAACCCGGGCTCCTGGTGGTGTGAGACAGCAGTGCTAACTACTGCTGCACCGTGCCATGTGTAAGTTAGGGGAATTAGCGGGGTAAATTTGTGGGGTTATGGGCATAGAAACTGGTTGGGATTACTGTTAGTGCAGACTCAATGGGCTGAATGGCCTCTTTTTGCACTGTAGGGATTCTATGATGCTATCCCCTACACAGGATTCCAGACCAATAGCAATGTAGTTGATCGTTAACTGCCCCCGAAGTGATTGAACGAGGCACTCAGTGTTCTAGAAGGCAGCTCACCATCGGGGGCAATTAGGGGTGGGCAATAAATGCCTGCAAACCTCCCCCCATTCCATGAACAAATTCAAGAAGTTACAATGGAGTGTTGATGGCCGAAAACTAATGCTAGCAAACTCCAGCCATCAAGCACTTAATGTCTTCTAATGACATTGCTCTGTTTACTGTTTGATATTAGCCTGTTTAAAATCTGACTTGTTGAAATAGCAGACCAGGGGCTGTTAGAAGAATGTTTTAAACACTCATCTCTTGCCAGCAATGATCTCTCAACATTATCCCCACTGTGTTACCTCTACTGGCCTCTGGTGGTGAGATGGGAATTTGCAGCCCACAGTATTTAAATACAATGTTCCCTGCATCTCAGTGACCTTACAATGTGAAAGCATGTCAGAGGCATGAAGCGTGGACAGGATGCTGAGGGCTTTCAATTATGGCGCTAGACTAGCAGCGGCCATTTGTTCAAAGCCCACAGCTGGCAATTTTACAGAAGCACAGATTCCCTACAGGGCAGAAGGAGGCCATTCAGCCCATCGAGTCTGCACTGACTTTCCAACGCAGCATCTTATCCAGGCCCACATCACTCTATCCCCATAATCCTGTGCATTTACCTCACTAATCCCTCTAACCTACCCAACTTTGGACATAAAGGGGCAATTTAGCATGGTCAAACCACCTAACCTACATGTTTTTGGACAGTAAGATGTAATTTAGCATGGCCAATCCACCTAATCTGCACATCTTTGGACCCTAAGGGACAATTTAGTACAGCCAATCCACCTAATCTGCACATCTTTGGACACGAAGGGACAATTTAGTACGGCCAATCCACCTAATCTGCACATCTTTGGACACGAAGGGGCAACTTAGCATGGCCAATCCACCTAACCCGTGCAAATTTGGACCCTAAGGGACAATTTAGCATGGCCAATCCACCCAATCTGCACATCTCTGGACAAAATGGGGCAATTTAGCATGGCCAATCCACCTAACCTGCACATCTTTGGACCCTAAGGGACAATTTAGTACGGCCAATCCACCTAATCTGCACATCTTTGGACACGAAGGGGCAACTTAGCATGGCCAATCCACCTAACCTGTGCAAATTTGGACCCTAAGGGACAATTTAGTATTCAGTAAGAATTTAGCAACACCAATTATTAATCCAACCGATTTATTTGATAGTAAAATTTAGTATGGCCAATCCACCTAACCTGCACATTTTGGATGGGAGGCTGGTTTACATGAAGGACTGGGCTACGTTCACAACTCTTTGTAGTTTCCTCTTATATTGGGCAGCAGTCTTGGTCATGAGTACTATTTGCTATAATCCTTCTAGACTCTTTATCAATAAAATCTGTAGGCTGTTTGCTATAATGTGCTGTTCAACTAAACTTTCATTTCCTCTCAAATAGACTGCAGCCTTCGATCCTGCTCTGTTGCCAAAACCTTAGATTTCTAAGGTTGTTTTCGTTAGAAAGGAGGCGGCTAAGGGGGGATCTTATTGAAGCATATAAGATAATTAGAGGTTTGGATAGGGTGGACAGTGATAGCCTTTTTCCTAGGATGGAGAAAGCTAGCACGAGGGGACACAACTTTAAATTAAGGGGTATGAGTTATAGGACGGATATCAGAGGTAGGTTCTTTACTCAAAGAGTGATTAGGGAGTGGAATGCCCTGCCTGCAGCTGTTGTAGATGCGCCAAGTTTGGTGGCGTTTAAGAGGTTAGTTGATAAGTATATGGATGAGAAGGGAATGGTTTAGTTAGGAGGGGCATTGCTTTTTATTTTGGTCGGCACAACATCGAAGGCCGAAGGGCCTGTTCTGTGCTGTATTGTTCTATGTTCTATGTTCTATGTTCTGCTGCAATGTGTCAGTAGGTACTCTGACAAAAGTGTCACATTCATACAATTGGAGATTCTTTTTTCCCTCCATTAAGAGTCACCAAGGAGACATTGTGTGGGACCTTTTACTTAGCATTTAATGCGTGCAATATTGATACAAGAAAATTGAAAAATACAAAATAATAGAAACATAGAAACTAGAAGCAGGAGGAGGCCACTCGGCCCTTCGAGCCTGCTCTACCATTCATTCTGATTATGGCTGATTATCGAATTCAATATCCTGATTCCCCCCTTCCCCTCATATCCCTAGATCCCTTTAGCCCCAAGAGCTATATCTAATTTCATCTTGAAATCACACAATGGGTTGGCCTCAGCTGCTTTCTGTGGGAGTGAATTCCACACATTCCCCATCGCCTTGGTGAAGAGATTTCTCCCCACCTCAGTTCTAAATGCTTTACCTCTTATCCTCAAACAATGACCCCCGGTTCTGGACTCCCCCACCATTAGGAACATTCTTGCTGAATCTACCCTGTCTAACCCTGTTAGAATTTTATAAGTTTCTATGGGATCCCCTCTCACTCTTCTAAACTCCAGTGAAAATAATCCTAACTGACTTAGTCTCTCCTCATATGACAGACCTGCCATCCTAGGAATCAGCCTGGTAAACCTTCGTTGCATGAATGTAAATGAATGCTTGTAGTCTTTTCAAGGAGGGAGAAAAAAGGACTCGCATTTATATAGCACCAGGCTCTCCCTCAGTATGGTCCACAGCTGAGGAATTACACTACGATTTTTGGTGTATTGTATTGAGTATGATTAATACCTGTTTAGGGCCGAACAGCTATCATGGAGGTATTACTCAAATTCATCCTGAAGTAATTTAGGGTGAGATACTTCAATCATCATCTGATCAGGCTGAGATTGTGACAAGGGAATAATGGAGCTTTTTGAAAATGTAGCCGGTAGGTGACCAAGAGAAACCTAACGATGAGTATTTGGATTTCCAGAAGGCATTTAATAAGATGTCTCAATAAGGGGAGGTAGTGGCCCAGTGGTCTTATCACCAGATATTTGTCTGATAATTCCATGACACTGTCTATGGTATCCAGTTTAAAGCCGGTGATAGGCCTATTAATGCAAATCCCAGCATTGTTCAATGTGTACTCATTGTATTTGATCCCACCACAGAAACATTTTTGTTCCTCTTCTTACTGAAACTCTTCACCTTCGCTGATAGCCTAATGAGTGAAGAGTTTCTCCTTAGCAGCCGAGAAGTTAGAGGCTTCATTTTGGCATGTCTTCTCAAAATGGCCAAAATTTTCACAGAGGGAGCATCATTCAGCGGTTACAGGACAGTTTGTACACCTGTGGATATTTTTGGTGTCACAGCGTAGACACGGTTTGATGGTCTTTTCCACATTCCTTTCTGATTGCACCTTCTTTTATGATTCTTATTTTACAATCCTCAGCTAAACTCAACTAATGTTCCGGGACCCAAGTTTGAATCCTGCTGCGGCAGATGGTAGAATTTGAATTCAATAAAAAATATCTGGAATTAAGAATCTTTCAATGACTTGATTGCCTGAAAAACCCATCTGGATTGTTGGAAAAATCCACTGATTCCTTTAGGGAAGGAAATCTGCCGTCCTTACCTGGTCTGGCCTACATGTGACTCCAGAGCCACAGCAATGTGGTTGACTCTCAACTGCTCTCGGGCAATTAGGGATGGACAATAGATGCTGGCCAGCCGGCGACACCCATGTCCCACAAATAAATTTTAAAGAAATTTAAGCTTTCTTAAATTTTTGAAGTTTATTTATTGGTGTTACAAGGAGGCTTACATTAACATTGCAATGAAGTTACTGTGAAAATTCCCTAGTCATCACACTCTGGCACCTATTCGGGTCCACTGAAGGAGAATTTAGCATGGTCAATGCACCTAACCAACAAGACTTTTGGATTGTGGAAGGAAACCTGAGCACCTGGAAGAAACTCACACGGACATGGGGAAAACGTACTGATTCTACAAGACAATGCTCCAAGCCGGGAATCGAACCCAGGTCCCTGGTGCAATGAGGCAGCAGTGCTAACCATTACACCGCCCCATAATTCCTGTGCTTAAGGAACTGTACAGTTACTAGAGGTTCTCAGTCTTAACATTTCCATTCACCTCTCAGTAATTCCCTGCGTTGATTATAAATCTTGGTCATACCAGTTGTATCACTTTCTCCAAGATTGGTTCTTCCTTAGGATGCAGTAGATCTAATAGTAACACTGACTGCAATGCAATTCTCATAGCTCTGTTCCTCTCACCACAGATGCAGACAGACGGCAGAGATTTTCCATCATTTTCTGTTTTTATTCCAGATTTCCAGTACTTTCATTCTGTTTTTCAATTTGATTTGATTTATTATTGTCACATGTATTAACCTAAAGTGAAAAGTATTGTTTCTTGTGCACTATACAGACAAAGCATACCGTTCATAGAGAAGAAAAGGAGAGGGTACAGAATGTAGTGTTACAGTCATAGCTAGGGTGTAGAGAAAGATAAACTTAATGCAAAGTAGAAGAAATTCAGAAGTCTGATGGCAGCAGGGAAGAAGTTGTTCTTGAATCAGTTGATACGTGTCCTCAGACTTTTGTATCTTTTTCCTGATGCAAGAAGATGGAAGAGAGAATGTCCGGGATGCGTAAGGTCCTTAATTACGCTGGCTGCTTTTCCGAGGCAGTGGGAAGTGTAGACAGAGTCAATGGATGGGAGGCTGGTTTGCGTGATGGATTGGGTTACATTCATGGTCTTTGTAGTTTCTTGCGGTCTCGATCAGAGCAGGAGGCCATACCAAGTTGTGATACAACCAGAAAGAATGTTTTCTATGGTGTATCTGTAAAAACTGGTGAGAGTTGTAGTAGCGAACTTGCCAAATATTCACATCTGCATTGTCACAACCAGCCATTCCGTGAAGTTCATGAATAAAATCATTTGCTGGTCCTCCTGCTTTCCGATCTCTCCTGTCAAATTTGACTACGCATTGCTCCTCAAGAAGTCACAATGGCTATCAAAGGCTTTCAAGACTCCTTCAAATTTGTCTGAGGTCTCACCAATACCTCGTTTTGCAATAATATCGTCTGTTATTGTTCCTATAGCGTGAAGTAACGTATTGATGTTCACTTCAGCCTTCATCTGTTAGTTCCATGGGGGTAACTTTTCAGATTCCACCCCCCCCCCCCCCCCACATCTGCCCACACTCACTACCACCTCCCCTACCTCTCCAAGGTATTAATCTGCTGAACTAGAAACAGACTCCCTCTCAACTGTCGGTCTTGTGTTTCTGATATCATCATCCGGGGGGCTGCTGTTTAGACAAAGAACAAAGAAAAGTACAGCACAGGAACAGGCCCTTCGGCCCTCCAAGTCTGCACTGACCATGATGCACTAACTAAGCTAAACAAAAACTTTCTGCCCTTACTCGGTCCCTATCCCTCTATTCCCTCCCTATTCATGACCCATCCATTAGAACATAAGAAATAGGAGCAGGAGTCGGCCATCTAGCCCTTCGAGCCTGCCCCGCCATTCAATAAGATTTGAAGTGGATCAGTTCCACTTATAATCCTTAATTCCCTTGTCTATCAGAAGTCTATCTAACCGTGACTTAAATATATTCAGTGAGGTAGCCTCCACCGCTTCAATGGGCAGAGAATTCCAGAGATTCACCACCCTTTGAGTGAAAAAATTCCTCAACTCCGTTCTAAACTGCCCACCCCCTTATTTTGAGGCTGTGCCCTCTAGTTCTGCTATCCTTTCTAAGCAGGAAGAATCTCTCTCTACCTCTACCCTATCCAGCCTCTTCGTTATCTTGTAAGTCTCCATGAGACCCAGATCTATCCAGATGCACCTTAAGTTTCTGCTAATGTGTCTGCTTCCTCCACCCCCTCTGGCAGCACGTTCCCCGTACCTACCACTCTCTGCGTGAAAAACTTTCCTGGCATCTCTCCCTTAAACTCTCGTTAACTCTTTCAACCCCAGAACTACAATAGCATTCATAGGACAGTATCATAGAATCCCAAAATAGAAACTGAGTCTGCACTGACCACAATCCCACCCAGGCCTTACTTCCGTAACCCCATATATTTACCATGCTAATCCCCTGACACTAGGGTCAATTTAGCACGGCCAATCCAACTAAACCGCATATCTTTGGATTGCGGGAGGAAACCGGAGCATCCAGAGGAAACCCACGCAGACACGGGGAGAATGTGCAAACTCCACAGAGGCAGTGACCCGAGGCCAGCATCGAACCCAGGTCCCTGGCTCTGTGAGGCAGCAATACTAACCATTGTGTCACCGTGCCACCCAGCATCACATTACTGAGGGAGTCAAAAATAAGACAGAACGGGGAAAGATGGGTGATTTCCTTCTCTAATGGAAGAAAGAATTAATTAGACTAGGTATAAAAGCTTTGATGCTATTTAAGAAATGCATTAATATTGGCTAAGTCATCTTTTAAACCAAAAGACTTCCTTTTGTAATGGAGAATAGTGAACCAGATGGATTTTCATGACAATCTAATAGCTTCTGTGTTATCATTACTTTAGTTCTAAAAAACCACATTTATTTAATTATTCAACAACCCGTCTGAACTCACGTCTCGAAATCATTAACTCAGACCCCTGGATTACTAGCCAAGTGACATAACCTCTGTGCTACCATTCATTTATTGTCTTAGACAATCAAATTGCTCCTTGAACAATAAATATATTACTAAAGGCTGTTTACCTTGGACAAATAAAATTACAGCACACTAATAGGCCCTTCGGCCTTCCATGCCTGTGTTGGCCATGCTGCCTGACTTAACTAAAACCCTTTCCCCTTCTGGGGACCAGATCCCTCTATTCCCACCCAAAGTCACTATTGTATCTGCTTCCACTATATCCCCCGGCAGCGAGTTCCAGGCAGCCACCACCCTCTGTATAAACTTGTACATCTCCTTTAAATCTTGCTCTTCGCACCTTTAACCTATGCCCCCTAGTGATTGACACTTCCATTTTGGGGAATAAACTTCTATGCACCTTGTCCATATCCCTCATAATCTTGTAGATAAGTTTGAATGTTTAATGAGATTATTAATCATTTTCATGCTAAAACAGATAATATTGTCAATGTTTCCAGCAACAAACTCTTGGAGGTTCTCTGAAATTTGGGCAGTTATTGGGGTTTTTTTGGGTCACTCAGCTGATGAAAATGTTGCCACCATCTTGGGTACATTTTCTCTTTAATAATTCTAATCAATTGCAGTTGCATTATAGAATTATTATTGCGCAGAAGAAGGCCATTCAACCCATCGAAACTGCATTGACTCTCTAACAGAACACTTACCCAGACTCTATCCCCATAACCCCACATATTTACCCCACTAACTCGCCCAATCTATACATCTCGGGATAGTAGGGATGGTATTTTATGTCCTCACTCATTCCGAAACCGTAAAATCCCACCCAAGGTCAATGGAGCTTCCCATTGGCCACCCCTCGCCCGTTCCTATTCCCATGGCGGGCTAGGCAATAAAGTTCTAGCCCAAGGGACAACTTGCATGTGGGAGGACACGCACAGAGACACGGGGAGAACTTGCAGACTCCACACAGACAGTGATCCAAGCCAGGAATCGAACCCGGGTTTGTAGCGCTGGGAGGCAACAGTGCTAACCACTGTGCCACCTCCTTAGATACTGACAAAACTCCGACAGGACAACACAGATAAAATCAGGAATCATGCCTGTGTAGGAACGCCAAAGGCATCTACAAAAAGTGAATCTGTTTTTGCACAGATCAGTGGTTCTGCAAAGAGTTCTGCAGACGTGCCAACATTAAAGAAAATACCAGTTATTCATCGTGGGGTTAATTAAATTTGGTACAAAAGGTATTGACACAATTTAAGAGATGTATTAATGTTGGCAAAGACATCCTCTTAATAAAGGCCAAAACACTCTGGCTGGTAATGAAGATTAATGAAGGAACAGGAAGATTAGTACGCAGCAGACTGCTGGACAATGATGATTATCTTGCAAAAACATTTACTTTTTTTTCAATGGGTCTGAATTCGAGAGCATGAACAGCCTTTGCCAAAGCAATCTGTGCTTCTTTCAATTTAGTCATTTTATAATCCGGGGGTCAATGAAGTGAAGAGATATAACTAATAGTTGTGGGCGAAGTCATTGGAGCTGGGGCACTAGGTGTGAGGAAGAGGGGCAGTGGGAGCACTTTTATTTCAGACAGAGCTGTTCCACCCTCCGCCATTCTCTGGGGAGAAAATGGAACAATGCAGCAAAGCATTTATCAAGTCTTTTTGATCCTTTCGAGATAAACATTCAGAATGGCTAACTCCTCCCTCGGTCACCTGAACCGATCCCACTTCTAACTCCTGTGATCTGGGTGGGGGGGTGGGGTGGGATTGGAGGGGGTGAGGAGGGGGGTAGGGTGGAATCAAGTTACCTCCGCTTTGAACTGGATAATGGTTCTAAACAAAGTGGCTCTAATATCAAAAGGACTCAGTAATGAAGTGAGGGGAAGGTGGGCCTCTGGAGATAGTGTACTCTGTAACACCTACAAAACCCCATACAAGTCTTCAAAAAGCATCCACAGTCACCGGGGGTCCTTTACAGAGAAGGTATTCAAGAAGAAAAGAGGTCGTAGATTTTCCTTGCACCGCACATCTGCCTAATCTTTTTTTTTCCCTAATGAAAGAGCACCTACCTTCAATTTACAGTGCAGTACCACCCAAAAATCAGCTATCCAGGTTTCAAACCAATCTTCAAAGCTCTTTTCACAGTTAGCTCTCTCCCACATTGCAGTTAAATTCTTGTCCCTCCTGTTAGGCACGCCAGAACTTTAGTCATGTGGAATATACTCCTTTAAAGTGCAAATGATATGGGCGGCACAGCAGTTAGCACTGCTGTCTCACAGCACCAGGGATCCGGGTTCGATTCCAGCCTTGGGTGACTGTGTGGAGTTTGTACATTTTTATTGTACGCAGGCTTCTTCTGGGTGCTCCAGTTTCCTCCTACACTACAAAGTCAGGCAGGTGAGGTGGATTGGCCTAGTTAAATTGCCTCTTAATGTCTAAAGATTTGTAGGTTAGATGGACTGGCCATGCTAAATTGCCCCTTAGTGTCCAAAGATGTGCAGGTTAGATGGACTGGCCATGTTAAGTTGCCCCTTAGTGTGCAAAGATGTGCAGGTTAAGTGGATTGGCCATGGTAAATTGCCCCTTAGTGTCCAAAAATGTGTAAGTTAGATGGATTGGCCATGCTAAATTGTCCTTTAATGCCCAAAGATGTATAAATTAGATGGATTGGCCATGCTAAATTGTCCCTTAATGTCCAAAGATATAGAGGTTAAGTGGACTGGTGATGCTAAATTGCCCCTTAATGTCCAAAGATGTGTAGAGTAGGTGGATTGGCCGTGGTAAATTGCCCCTTAGTATCCAAAGATATGCAGGTTAGGTCATTGTAAATTGCCCCATTGTGTCCTACAATGTGCACATTAGGTGGATTAGCTATGGAAAATTGCCCTTTAATGTCCAAAGATCATGGACAGCATGGTGGCGCAGTGGTTAACACTGATGCCTTACAGCTCCCTGGACCTGGGTTCAATTCCCTGTTGGGTCACTGTCTGCATGGAGTTTGCATGTTCTGTCCATGTTTGTGTGAGTTTCCCCTGGGTGCTCTGGTTTCCTCCTTCAGTCCAAAGATGTGCAGGTTAGGTGCACTGGTCGTGCTAAATTGCCCCTTAGTGCCCCAGGATGCATAGCTTAGAGGGATTAGTGAGGAAAATATGTGGGGATAGGGTCAAGGCAGGATTGTTGTCGGTGGAGGCTTGATGGGCCAAATAGCCTCCTGAGTCTATGATTCTAAGTTAGATGGATTGACCATAGGAACTTGCCCCTTAATGACCAAAGATACATAGATTAGTGGGATAAATGTGTGGAGTTATTGAAATAGGGCATGAGAGAGGGCCTGGTTAAAATGCTCTATCAGGCAGTCAGTGTGCACTCAATGGACTGAGTGGCCTCCCTCTGATTGTAGGGAAACAATGATTATTTAGGAACTTTAATGATTTAAATTCAGAAGGGAAATGGACACAGATTCCTGTAAAGATTTTCCCATGTAAGGTTTCAAGCTGCAGAAGGTGGGTGTTTGAAGGGGGATTGGTGTTACCAGCCACATTTCTTTATCCACAATCATCTCAGTTTTGGCTTCATGGCTGTGTCTTGCTTGAGTCAGAAGCTCGTTCATGGGAATCATACTTCAGATTTTTAAGCTCATTGTGGAACCTGAGGCTTCTCTGCATTACTGAGTCATTTTTCTCCCAGACAAATCACACTATTATAGAATGATACATCACAGAAAGAGACCACTCAGCCAGTTAAACTTGGGCCAACTCTTTAAAAGTGTTATTTATTTAAACCCATTTCCCAGCCAATTCCCCACAGTCCTGCATTTTATTCTTCTTTTATTCTCTTTGATTCTAGCCTTTGCATATTACATAGCGCATGCAGCACTGAAATGATTCATTTGGCCCAACTAGTCCATCCTATCATAGAATCCATAGAATCCCCATAGTGCAGAAGGAGGCCACTCAGCCCATCGAATCTGCACCGACCACAATCCCACCCAGACCCCATTCCCGTAGCCCCAGCTATTTACCCTAGCCATTCCCCCTGACACTAAGGGGCAATTTATCATGGTCAATCCAACTAACCTGCACATCTATGAAAGGTTGTACATTTTTTATTTCTCAGGGTAAGGCTGAGTTGACACCAGTTTCTTACCGTGCATCAGGATAACTTACAAGAGTTTGAAAATAAAGTTTATTTATTAGTTACAAGTCAGGCTTACAGTAACACTGCAAAGAATTTACAATGAAATTCCCTTAGTCGCCACCTGTTCGGGTACACTGAGGGGGAATTTAGCACAGCCAAAAAATTTAGCATGGCTGGAAGTTGAGCCCAGGTCCCTGGAGCTGTGAGGCAGCAGTGCTAACCACTGTGCCAACTTGTGCCCACGATACAATGGAGCATTACATTTGGTGCGTCTCCCTTGAATCTAATAATTGCTCCAAGCCCCGCTTCTCCAAGTCCTTTAGACGATGTTCAGAATTCGGCTAAGCTCTGTCCTACTATTTAGGAGCAGCCCTCACACATCGCATTGCTCTTTTACAGACTCCATCAACTGGAAACAGCTCTAGTTATTAAAAGCTAGACACTATAATGCCAATATTAGTAGGATTTTTTTTCATGTCTGTGAAAGCCTCTGTTCACACATTAAGCACACTTTCAAAAGCTTCATTAAAGCAGCAGATAAAGGAATGTCACATGCTTCCCATCCAATGATACTACAGCCTCTGTTTTTGCTTGTTCGGCCATTGTGGAGATGCTGTTTTGCAAACAAAAGGATATCTGTGCATTCAGCCTTGTTTTAACTGAACATTTTGACACTGGTGCTAGTTTAGCTTAAATTAGTAGCTCGCTGGGATCCTCTACAAGAAACTACTGCCTCACAGCGCCAGGGACCCAGGTTCGATTCCTGGCTTGGGTCACCATCTGTGCCAAGTCTGCATGCTCTCCCCATGTCTACGTGGGTTTCCTCCGATTTCTTCCCACAGTCCAAAAGAATACTGGTTAGAGTGCATTGACCATGCTAAATTCTTCTTAAGTAGACCTGAACAGGCACTGGAGTGTGACGACTTGGGATTTTCCACAGTAACTTCAATGCAGTGTTAATGTAAGCCTGTTTGTAACTAATATATAAACTTACATACGCCATAAGTTATTTGTGTTTTTACATGTCACACCCACTGATGTTGCGATGGCTCTGATATTAATCCAGAAACTCAGCTAATGTTCTGGGGACGCAGGTTCGAATCCCGCCACGGCAGATGGTGGAATTTGAATTTGATTAAGAAATATCTGGAATTAAGAATCTATTGATGACTGTGAAACCATTATCGGTTCTTGAAAAAAATCCATCTGGTTCACTAATGTACTTTAGGGAAGGAAATCTGTTGTCCTTACTTGGTCTGGCCTACGTCTGTCCAAAGAAATGTGGGTTAGGTGGATTGGCTATGCTAAATTGGCCCATTGTTCAGAGGGACCAGCAGAGTGGGGTTACGGGAAAGGACCTGGGTGGGATTGCTGTCGGTGCAGACTTAATGGCCTCCCCCTTTCGCATTATAGGGATTCTATGATACATTGTGACACCAGAGCCACAACAATGTGCTTGACTCTCAACAGTGCTCTAAGGGCAACTAGGGATGGGCAATAAATGCTGGCCCAGCCAGCGATACCCTTGCCCTACGAGTAAAATTTTTAAGAAATACAAATTCTGGGGTATTCTCCCTGCACCATGCCACCAATAGCTCTGGGGACATTTTTCCTGCTTTTGAAGTAATGGGGAAGATTGGTAAGGAAAAAGTAGAGGGATGGACTTATTCGGGCGGCACTGTGGTGAGCACTGCTGCTTCACAGCTCCAGGGTCCTGGGTTCGATTCCCAGCTCGGGTCATGGTCTGTGTGGAGTTTGCACATTCTTCTCATGTCTGCATGGGTTTCCTCTGGGTGCTCCGGTTTCCTCCCACAGTCCAAAGATGTGTGGGTTAGATTGATTGGCCATGCTAAGAAATTGTCCCACAGTGTCCAGGAACGTGTAGGTTAGAGGGATTTTTGGGTATAATATGTAGGATATGGGGATAGGGCCTGAGTGGGATTGTGTTCAGTGCACACTTGATGGGCCAAAGGGCCTCTTCCCGCACCGTAGGTCTCTATAACTCTATGATTCTTCCAAAAACAAGCATAGGCACTCTGGGCTGAATGTCTTCCTTCTGCAGTAAATCATTCTCGATGATTCAGATGGCGCTGATTGATTTATTAACTCAGTGGCTCTCCCGCGGAACCATTTTGCTGTAAAATGGTGGCGTGTAGACCTTCTGGGTTTGCGCGCTTGGTAATTTTTGTAAATTCATTCCTCGTTCGAGAGGCTCTGATGCAAAGCAAACATGCAAGGGCCTCCGCCATCATCTTTCTGGAAAACACTCATCCTTCCCTTGTTTGCATTTGAAAAGGGAAAAGCAATTATTTTGTTTTAAATTGCTGCGGCGACCCTGATTTGAAGTGCCCACTGAAATCTCAGTGGTCTTTGGAAAGTACAAGGCGTAGGGTGATTTTCGCAAGCTCTCTGCCAGTGATACACATCGTCCATTAGTTAAACCACCCTACCGGCAAATGGTAGGTCCCCGAAATGTACTGAAGAATTATTTCACTCTGTGCAGGTTATTTCAATACCTTTTGTTTGAAAAAAAAGGCACATCTCCTTCAGTTGGATCCGTTTATTAATGTAATCGCGAAAGTTCTCTCAGCTGCCTTGCCTTTAATTAATATTTTTCTATGTACTGCCTCGTAGGTCACATTGTGCCAAAGGGAAAGAGCGCGACCCACAACTTCTCCCACTCAGCACGGCGACTGGCAAGGGAAGGTGGCAGCGCCCGTGGGGACGGGCATTGCTTGATCTCCCTTAGATTCAACGGCTTCAACCTCCCCCAAGGACATGCCACATCACAGGCCTGGCAGCCTGGCGCGGGGGTTTTTGTGCTGTGGCGGCTGTCGCAGGTTCTGGAGGAAAAGGGCCGCACCTGGGCCCCTCAGCTTTCAAGGCAGGCTCGGGTGCCTGGCTGGCGCCTCTCAGGATGAGCTGGGAATGCCATCTCAGGAAGACCCTTTCCACCTGAGTCCGGAACCCGGTGCAGTAGCCAGCGGACTGGAATCTCCCTCCGATGGTCGGGCTGTCGACGGTGAAAGGTGCCTCCGGAGGTCACTAAACTTGGTGCCTACAGAACGAGGATTGAAGCAGAAGAGGATGCTGACCCCCTTGTCTTCGTTAACACCCCAGAAATATGCGATTAAAGACCACGTTGAGAGCAATGGCGACGGAGCAGCAGAGAGGTACACTGGGTCCAGCCTAGAGGAGTTACTCCCACCTCCTGTCATTAACCTGATCCCACCGACTCCATCCAACGCGATTGATGATCAGTTTTTTGAGACGCGTCTGGAGGGGATCGGTGACACAGGCAATGAATGCACAGGGAACCCAAGAAGCAGAGATACAGGGAGCTGCAGAGCGGAGCGAGATACAAAGAGAAGGAGAACATGCGGAGCTTCTGGAGATAACATCAAGGGAGACGTGGCCGATGACACCGCGATGAAATCGGATAGTCATTTGGCTCAAGGTGTTGCAGATCTGAGTTCAGGCAATGCTTCAGCCCAGCGCGAGTTCAAATGCAACGGGACCTTCGAGAGAGGGGCTGATTCAGAGGCAGAACCCATTGCACTGAGCCAGATTAATCTCTTTCAAAACTGCCAAGAGGCTCAAATTCTACAGTGCCCAGAGAAAAGTAAGTATCAAATATCTACATTTGTTTTATTCCTTCCTGGTGTGTAGCACCACTGGCAAAGACAGCATTTGTTGCACACCTACAATTGCCCTGGCTCTAAGTGTCTCACTCAGCCATTTCTGAGGGCAGTTAAGAGTTAACCACATTGCTGTGGCTCTGGAGTCACATGTAGGCCAGGCCAGGTAAGGACAGCAGATTTCCTTCCCCAATGGGCATCAGTGAACCAGATGGGTTTTCTCAATGATCAGTGGTAGATTTGCTTAGCAAAATCACCAGGATTGATTGGTTTTTATATTAATTAATTGAATTTGAAAGTCTACTACTTGTTATGGAGAAATTGGAACCCATTCCAGTGGCCTGGGACTTCTGGTTTACCCATCTAATGATGGGCCCTGCATTATTTCCCATTATGACACGTATGAAGAAATGGAAGTGAGGTTTTCCAATCTCACCCACTGATGGGATCGTCCAGCCTCAGCCACTGCTGGGATCTTTCAGCCCCGACCACTGTCAGAATCTTACAGCCCCGCCCACCTTCAGATCTTCCAAGCCCGTGCACTGCCATGACCTTCCAGCCCTGCCTATCATCAGATCTTCCAGCCCCACCCACTGATGAGATTTACAGCCCCAGCCACCACTGGATCTTACAATTCCACTCACCGTCAGATTTTCCAGCATTGGCGCTGCTGGATCTTATAGCCATGCCCAGCACTGGATCTTACAGTCCCGCCCATCGCCAGATCTTTCAGCCCCGGCCGCTGCTAGAATTACAACCTCGCTGATCACTGAATCTTACAGCCCCGCCCACTACTAGGATCTTCCAGACCCACCCACTGCCGATGTCTTCCAGTCCTGCCAAAATGAACATCTGGCTGACCTGCCTGATCCCATGATGTTGGGTTGTGCCACAGTGAAGCTGAGGGGGAGGGGCGAGGGGCAGTTCAGAAACGTTATTTAAGCTGTGGAATACATCATCCAGCCCCAGAAATAATCCCAACATTCTCCAAACTCTCTCTCCCCCACCCCGGTTCAACCTTAAAAGATATGGTTGACATTTTACTTTTATCCAATTGGAAGTTCTCTGTGTATGATGAGTTGCTTTTTATTAATAGCTGACCCATGTGTAAGCTTATCTCTGCCAAGCAATTCCAAAGGGACTCACTTCACACGATTCTGATTTATTCCTAATATCCATTGTCTGGTTGGATCCAACTGCATCAAATAAATACCGCTTCCATTGTGGTGATTTCTATCTCTGCCACACATTCCAGGTGATGGGACTGGGTGGTATTGATATCACTGTTGTGCCAGTGTATCAGACCAATGGTGGTAAAACCACCCTAAAAATGAAAAATATTAAAAATAGAATCATGCTTACTGTGAATGTGGGTGGGTCGGCACAGTGGTTGACACTGCTCACAGCACCAGGGGATCTGGGTTCGATTCCCGGCTTGGGTCACTATCTGTGAGGAATCTGTACATTCTCCCCATGTCTGCTTGGGTTTTCTCCGGATGCTCTCACAATCCAAAGATGTGCGGATGAAGTGGATTGGCCATGTCAAATTGACCCTTATTGTCCAAAGATGTGCGGGTTAGGTGGATTGACCATGCTAAATTGACCCTTAGTGTCCAGGGATGTGTAGGTTGCAGGGATTAGAATGGTACATATGTGGTATCATGGGTGGGATTGAGGCTGGTGTAGACTCGATGGGCAGAATGGCTTCCTTCTGTAGTGTAGGGATTGTATGATTCAATGAACCATCCCAACTGCACAAACTGGGACAATCTGGGGAAAGGGCCTAAAATACTCTGCTGTTAAAACGGTGCAGACAAAGCAGTCACTGTTCATCTTGGATCTGATGTGTGCCACCCTACCCCTGCCCGCTCCTGACCCCCTCCCCAAACATGGCTCACAATCATCGCAGGACAGGGGTTAAATGGGGGCTGAGTGTCAAGAAGCTGCACCTGCTTTCGGATTGGGGCATACACCAGATCACAATGATAACCCGCAGAAGCATTGAGGTTTTCTTCAGCAAGGAAAGTAGAATATTGAGTCTGCACAAATTCTCTGACAGAGTATCTTGCCCAAGCCTATAGCCCAACACATTTAGCATGGCCAATTCCCTTAATGCATACGTCTTTAGAGATGAAGGGACAATTTAGCATGGCCGATCCCCAAGGGCAATTTAACACAGAAAATTCACTTAATCTGCACATTTTAGACACTGAGGGACAATTTAGCATGATCAATCCTTCTAACTGTACATCTTTGGATACTAAAGAACAATTTAGCATGGCCAATCCACCCAACCTACACATCTTGGGAAACTAAGGGACAATTTAGCATGGCCAATCCCCCTAACCTACATATCTTGGGACATTAAGGGGCAATTTAGAATGGCCAGTCCATCTAACTGCACATCTTTGGACACTAAGGGATAATTTAGCATGGCCAATCCACCTAACCTACATATCTTGGGACATTAAGGGGCAATTTAGAATGGCCAGTCCATCTAACTGCATATCTTTGGACACTAAGGGATAATTTAGCATGGCCAATCCACCTAACCTACATATCTTGGGACATTAAGGGGCAATTTAGAATGGCCAGTCCATCTAACTGCATATCTTTGGACACTAAGGGATAATTCAGCATGGCCAATCCACCTAACCTGTACAATCAATCTCCCTAACCTACACGTCTTGAGACAGTAGGGGGAAATTTAGCGTGGCCAATCTCCCTAACCTACACATCCTTAGAGACTAAGGGGAAATTTAGTATGGTCAATCCCCCTGATCTACACATCTTGGAACAATAAGGGGCAATTTAGCTTGTCTCATCCCACTGACCTACACATCTTTGGACTGTGGGAGAAAACTGGGGCACCTGAAGAAAACCATGGAAACACGGGGAGAATGTGCAGACTCCACACAGTCAGTCACGCCAGGCTGGAATTGAACTTGTGTCCATGGCGCTGTGAGTCAGCAGTGCACTGTGCACCCGTGCTGCTCCACACATGTACAAGCACTGACTCAGCCTGACATACTATCCACCCGTGGGATGGTGTAGACAGTTGGATTGACATGAAGCAGTTGAAAGTAGTTTGCAGTGTGGACAATCCTCAGCTGTGGGTCAACAGTTGTAATGAACACACACACATAGAGCTGATGCTGTTAATAAAAGGCATTTGTTCAAGGGATGGTGCTGTCAGAGTTACAGAAAATGCTTTCATTGGAAAAAGATTGAAGTTGCAATCAGATGTTGCTTTAAATATTGACTTTGGATTGCAGAGTTTTGGCTTTTGGAGATGTACAAGTACTGGGACCTGTTCAAATTCAACCCAAATTACATCTGACTTGAGAGCAAACCTAGAAATGATTCTTGGCGATATTAGAGGGATTATCTGAGTATAACTGTTAACTCTATTAACGTTAAAATCTAAAGTTAATGGGGGCGACTCTACCCCAAAATTTATAAGTGTCAAATTTGCGTAAAAACTGGAGTAAATTACACTGGTTTTTCAGCAGGAGTTTCAGAATGAATCTCTGTGCACTGCAGAGAGCCCTATAATAACTCACACTGAGTATCAGTGGGTGGGGCCTATTCTGCTGGAGAAGCCGGCAGCAAAATACTGAGTGAGACATTGCGCGTGTGCTGGACTATCAGTACTGGGATTGCACATGCGCAGTGGCCCCGCACTGCTGGCCTCTCAATCGCTGGTCACTCCGTGACCCCTGCAAGTCAGCCATACGATCCCTGCCCCAGGGCCCGATCGCTCACCTCCCCCCGCCAACCTGTTCTGGCCAGACTTAACCTGCCCCCCTCCACCTCGACACCCAATTGGCAACCCAATCTCCCAATCCCCACCCTTCAAACCACACCCTGCCCCCACCAACAGCCCTGACCCCCATATCCATCAATGCTGATCTCCCCCCCAAGCAGCTGATCCCCTCACCCCCACCCCGATGGCCTGCCCCATTACTGGCCTCTCTCCTCACATCACTCAATCCAAATGCAGAATGCCAGCGGACCCCCCCCCCCCCCCCCCCCCCCTAGGATGAGTATCATGTGTTTCAGTCCAGTTATGATTCAAAAAACCCACTAAGGAATTTTGATTAAAATGAACATTATTTAAAATTAGCGTAACTTTTACCAATTAAAGGCTCAAACATGACAAAATATAATTCTTAACAGCTAGCTATCTCTGTTGTTCCAATTTAGTTGTGTCACCACATAGATAAGAATTTCTTCTTTAGATCCAGTTACGATGTAGCTACTAGATTAATAGCCTTTTGATGCTTTTGGAGAGTAATCCAGACAGCAATTTCCAGAGAAGGATATATCCTCAAAATAGCAAAGCTTCAGAGAAATAAACCCAGTGTCTGGCAGTCCTCAGTCTCCAGATTGCAGGGACAGAGAAGAAAGGCACTTCGTCTTCTCTCAGAAAGCAGACTGAACTTGAGATCTCTGTGCCAGCAAAACTGTATCCGTTCATATGACATGCCTGTCAATTATCATAATCAAGCCCCACCCTACAAAATCCCACGGGAATGCCAAGAACAGCAGAACAGCATTCATTCAGATTAAGCAATTCTGCTGCTGCAGGAATATTACAGGATGCCGATTATAGACAGAACGTCTCCAAGTGCATAGAACTGATACAACAGCCCCTACAGCCACTCTACCTCACTCTTCTCCTTCAAAATACTCCTCAAAAACTGACCTCTTTGCCCAAGTTTTTGGTCAGTTGGCCTAATGCCTTCGTATGACACCTTGGGACATTTGATTATGTAAATGATGCTATAAATTGTTGGATTAGCATGAAAGAAAACACATTCTCCTGGGCACACACTATAGTAAATGAGGGGGCAAACCCTGTTGTGTCATTCTCTGCCTCTTTCACCCAATCCATCACATAGCCCAATCCATCATGCAAACCATTGCCTCTGTCCACATTTCCTGCTGCCTCGGAAAATCGGCCGGCATAATCAAGAACCCCGCACATTCCAGACATTCTCTCTTCCACTTTCTTCAGTCAGGAAAATGATACAAAAGTCTGAGATCATGTACCAACTAACTCAAGAACAGTTTCTTCCCTGCTGCCATCAAACTTTTGAATGAATCTGTCTTGCACTAAGTTGATCTTTCTCTCTGTCTTAGCTATAACTGTAAGACTATATTTTGCACCCTCTCCTTTCTTTATCTATGAACAATGTATTTTGTCTGTAAACGATACTTTTCACTATCTCAATACACGTGACAATAATAAATCAAATCAGACCTTTAAATGATCCACCAATTTTTTTGCCCACTATGATTCCCGTGGCGGATAAGACAGGAGAATTTTGGGCACGGTCTATCTGTTCAGATTCAATTCTCAAGCTGTGCAGATTGTGGTTTTAGACCTTTAGGTAGTTAACAAGTTAACTTCTGATAGTGTAACAAAGTGGATGTTTTATCTCTACAGTAAGAAAGGCAGGCAATGGTCTAGTGGTATTATTGCCTGACTATAAATCTGGAAACTCAGCGAATGTTCTGGTGACCTGGGTTCGAATCCCGCCAGGGTAGAATTTGAAATCAGTAAAAAAAAATTGGAATTAAGAATCCACTGATGACCATGAAACCATTGCCAATTGTTAGAAAAACCCATCTGATTCACTAATGTCTTTTAGGGAAGGAAATCTGCCATCCTTACCTGGTCTGGCCTACATGTAACTGCAGAATCATAGCAATGTGGTTGACTCTCAACTGCCCTCTGGACAAGGGCAACTAAAGATGGGCAATAAATGCTGCCCAGCCAGCGACTCCCATCTCCCATGAATTAATAAAAAATTATGATATGTTTCTTTATTCCCAATTCACGCATCCCAATGCACAAAACAAATCAATATTTCTACAGCTTCTTTTCTTCAATAGCCTGCCCAAAGATTAATCCAACCCTCACCATCTCCACTGTGGGTAGAGCAAGGAGGAAGGTCGCAAGTTCAACCCAGCCTGGAAGAGGAATTGAATACTGTATTGTCAGCACCAATCCAACTCAACACCAGCCTTCCAGCTAACTGCTAACCATACACCCACGCAGTCAGCGCTATAGAAACATACACTTTCACCTGCATGTTGTAGTTGGAACGGCACTGTGGCACAGAGGTTGGCACTGCTACCCTACAGTGCCAGAAACTCAGGTTCAATTCTGGCCTCAGGTGGCTACTGGTGCGGAATCTGCACATTCTTCTCGTGTCTGCGTTGGCTTCCCACAGATGTTCAGATTTCCTTTCACAGTCTGAAAGATGTGTTGTTTAGGTGCATTGGCTGTGCTAAATTCTTCCTCAGTGTATCCAAATAGGTGCCAAAGTGTGGGGAATTTTCACAGTAACTTTATTGCAGTGTTAATGTAAGCTGACTTCTGACACTAATAAATAAATTTTAGTCTGGAGCTATGGACAGTGATGGTGGAGGGTCCAACTTTTTTTCCATCACACGGATGACCAGGAATCTCTCCTACTCTTCCCGCAAGCCATTTGTGCACATTGGAGGGATTTGCAACTGATGGTCAATTTGTTTGTCTGTGTTGAGTGTATCTTCCTTGACTATCCAGTTCTGTGGTGGAACTTCTTGCATAGAGGCAGGGGGTGTGTGGTGAGGCAGAGGGTGAGAGGGGGTGAGGGATGCACAGCACCACAGCACCCCCACTGTCACTTGATTTGACCATTGCTCTGAAGTTAAGGAAATCCTTAAAATTAAAAGTTCACAACATTTCTATGATTCTATGATTGTGATGGAGTTTGTTCTCCTGAACTCAAAGAACATTGAATTGATTTGTTTTGTTATTGTCACATGTATTAATATAGAGTGAAAATTATTGTTTCTTGTGCGCTGTACAGACTAAGCATATTGTTCATAGAGGAGGAAAGAAGAGAATACAGAATGCAGTGTTACAGTAATAGCTGGGTTTAGAGAAAGATCAACTTAGTGTGAGGTAGGTCCATTCAAAAGTCTGACAGCAGCAGAGAAGAAGCTGTTCTTTTGTTGGTGGTATATGATCTCAGACTTTGTTTTCTTTTTCCCAATGGAAGAAGGTGGAAGACAGAATGTCCAGGGTGTGTGGTATCTTTTTCCCAATGAAAGAATATGCATTAACTCCACAGATTAATACGGCATTCATTCCACTGCTGTATTATTATAATATAATATACTATATTATAGAATGTATATAATTATTTATATATATTATGTATATATAATTATATATATATTATAGATTTTATATATATATATATTATATCCCTCAATCAATTTTATATACCTCAAGGAATCTATTTTGTATTAAGCTGATTTTTCTCGACACCCTAGCTATGACACTAAATTCTGTGCCCTGTCCTTTCCTTCTCCCCTGTGTAATCCACGACCCATTTATTGCAAAAAGTGTCGAGTATAAATGTAGAAAATTGTTGTTATAATTGTTTAAGGCATTAATGAGATCACACTTGGAATGTTGTGTTCAGTTTTGGTCACCTTTTTTGAGGAAGGATGTGGTTGCACTGGAGGTGGTTCAGAAGAGGTTCACTAGATTAATTCCAGGTTTGAAAAGGCTGTCATATGAGGACAGTTGAGGAGCTTTGGCTTGTACTCGCTGGTGTACAGAAGAATGAGGAGGGGGGATTTGGTTGCCATTTATTCAATGGCATTGATAGATTTAATGTTAACCAAATGTCCCCCCTTCTAGAACAGCTTCAGACAAGAGATCATATTTGTAGAGTAAGAGGAGGGAGGTTCAATATAGAGATAAGAAGAAGCTGTTTCTCTCACAGCGGGTTGTGAATCTATGGAAGTCATTGCCCCAGACTGCAGTGGGTGCAAAATCAATCAATGGATTCAAGAAAGAGATGAATAAATATTTGATCAAAAGAAGGATAAAGGATTTTGGGGAAAAGGCAGGGAAGTAGAGTCAGGATGACTGTATTCAGCCGTGATCATATAGAATAGGCTGGAAGGGCTGAATGGTCTACTTTCACTCCCAATTCCTATGTTGCTATGGTGTTGGTCTGATGTAAAACTGCGATGCTAGCTGCCCCTGTGGTTACACACACAGGTCTCTGAGGATTAGACGTCAGGTTTTAAATCAGTTCTGCTGAAACAAGTCATTTTGTTCAACTCAGTGGCTATTTTAATTAGAAAGAAATAACTTACGCACATAACTCACACACTTTTCCAGAAAGCTTCACCTGAGGCATCGACTTGTTACAATTCATCAAACAGAACCTAGTTGAGTGAAAAGAGGAAAATGTCCAGGAGATGGACAGCTTTTTGGAGCTGGGCTCTAATTCTGATGTGCGCAAGCCAGAAAGAATTTCTTCGCAACTAAACGTTTCTCAGCACTTTCGTTAAAAGAGAAATGATTCCAATTATCTAGTGTCCAATTAAATAGGGTGTTTCTCTGCACCTTAAAGGTTTACAGCACCAAAAGGAAGCCTTTTGGCCCATCATAGAAGCATCAACCTAGATGATCGGAGCAGGAGGAGGCCATTCGGCCCCTCGAGCCTGCTCTGCCATTCGTCATGATCATAGCTGATCGTCCAACTCAATAGCCTAATCCTGCTTTCTCCCCATAACCTTTGATCCCATTCGCCCCAAGTGCTATATCCAGCTGCCTCTTGAATACATTCAATGTTTTGGCATCAACTACTCCCTGTGGTAATGAATTCCACAGACTCATCGCTCTTTGGGTGAAGAAATGTCTCCTCGTCTCTGTCCTAAATGGTCTACCCCAAATCTTCAGACTGTGACCCCTGGTTCTGGACTCCCCCCACCATCGGGAACATCCTCCCTGTATCTACCCTGTCCAATCCTGCTAGAATTTTATAAATCTCTATGAGGTCCCTCCTCATTCATCTGAACTCCAGTGAAAACAATCCTAGCCTAGTCAATCTCTCCTCATACATCGATCCTGCTGTCCCCGGAATCTGTCTGCGGTAGCTCTTTGACAGAGCAACTGTGCTTTGCCCACGGCTTTGTAAGAACTTCAACGTTCAAATGCCAATCCAAATTAGAGGAGGCGATGGCCTAGTGGTATTATCGCTAGACTATGAATCCAGAAACTCAGCTATTGTTCTGGGGATTTGGGATCGAACCCCGACACAGCAGATGGTGGGATTTAAATCAAAAAAAAAATTAAGAATCTACAGATGACCATTGTCAATTATCTGAAAATTCCTTGAAGGAAGGTGGCACATTAGCTAGCACTACTGCTTCACAGCATCAGGGACCTGGGTTCGATTCCCAGCTTGGGTCACTGTCTGTGTGGAGCCTGCATGTTCTCCCCATGTCTGCGTGGGTTTCCTCCCACGGTCCAAAAGATGTGCGGGTTAGATGCATTGGCCCAAAAAAGCTCCAGAGTGTGTGACTAGGGGAATTTCACAGTAACTTCATTGCAGTGTTAATGCAAGCTTTTCTTGTAACTAATAAATAAATTTTTTTAAAAAACTTTTAATTGTCGGAAAAACCCATCTGGTTCACTAAAGTACTTTAGGGAAGAAAATCTGCTGTCCTTATCCGGTCTGGCCCACATGTGACTCCAGAGCCACAGCAACGTGGTTGACTCTCAACTGCCCTCAGGCAACTAGGGATGGGCAATAAATGCTGGCCCAGCCAGCAACATTCCATGTCCCACGAATGAATAAAAGAAGTTCCCGCAACGGTTAAATGAAGCAAGCCATTTGTTAAAAGTATTTGTAAGAAGAGTGAGATCTTTTTAATGCGAATGTATCTGGGGTGTAATTGCATCAAAGCAAATCTCAGTATTAATGCACTGAATAGGAACAGGGCCCCAGAAATAACGTATGGGCGATATTCAGTCAACCAGACATTTGATTGCACCGAGATAAGGCAGAACTCCAGCGTTCTCCACACTCCATTTGGCAAAGAACAGTTGCATTGCACAGAGAATGGATGGCCGTCTTGAAGAGAGCCACTATGTAACGTTCTGTCACTTTGGACGGCAATCGAAGGATCCCATAGGGTAATGATTCACCGAGTAGACCCATTCAAATGTTCCACGTTTCAAAAACAAAATAGACTTGCATTGGTGTAGCACCTGGAAGCTTTGAAGGTTAAGTCATTGAGGACGTTTAAGACAAAGATAGAAAGGTTCTTGATTGGTAAGGGGATCAAGCATTGTCTTAGGGTCACTACAGGGCAGAAGGAGGCCATTCGTCCCATCGAGTCTGCACCATCCCACAATCCCACCCTATCCCATAACCTCATGCATTTTACCCTAGCTAATCCCCTTGACATTAAGGAGCAATTTAGCATGGCCAATCCACCTCACCCACACATCTTTGGAGTCTGGAAAGAAATTGGAGCACCCAGAGGAAACCCACGCAGATACTGAGGGAACATGCAAACTCCATACACATAGTGACCCAAGAGCAGGACTTGAATCCAGGTTCATGGCGCTATGAGGCAGCAGTGCTAACCACTCTGCCCCCATTTCGCCCACAGTTATGGGAAAAAGTAGGGAGGATGGGGTTGAGAAACTTATCAGCCATGATTGAATGGTGGAGGAGACTTGCTGGGCTGAATGGCCTTATTCTGCTCCTATATCTTATGGTCTGATGGTCTTTGTGTAACCTCTGGATGTTTGCTACTCTACAAAGCGTTTTTGAAGCATGGTCACTGTTATAATGTTGTGAATGCAATAGTCAGTCTGTGCACAGCAAGATCCCACAAACAGCAATCTGAAAATGAGCAAAGAATCTGCTTTTCTGAGGCTGATTGAGGAATGTTTATTGGATAAGAGATAAGGTCCCACCCCACCCCTCCACTCCCCTCCCTAGTTGGGGCCTGCATTTACGACTTGTCCAAAAGATAGTGCGGTATTCCCTCGGGACTGTACTGGAGTGTTGGCCTTGATTTCTGTGCCCGGGCTCTGGAATGGGGCTGGAACCAGGAACCTCATGATGATTGGACTCAAGCTGAGCCTAACAGGAAGCCCCGCAACACAAATCAAAGTCTGAGCGAGATAGCGGGCAGCTCTCAGGGCGAGATCTTACCGGTCATTCCTGCTGCAGTGAGATCAGAGAATTTGGAGCTCAGCCAAATCTCCGGTCATTTTCCAATCCCACCGGCGTGAACAGTGGGAAGATTCCGGGTTCAGTATTTATACAGAATAAACACTGTATGATTTAAACTGACTGGAAAAGGGTTGAATGGGATTAATGGAGATGGCAGCATTTGTGTGTGTTCAAAATGTGTGTATGTGCATCTGTCTGTGTGTGCATATTTGTGTATCTGTGTTCATGTCTGTGTCATTGGTATATTTGTCTATGTACCAATGTGAGTGTGTGTGCTTGTATGTGTCAGTGTAAGACTGCATATGCATGCGTCTGTGTATATATGTGTCAATGTGTGTGTCTGTGTGTGAGTGTGCCTGTATGTGTATATGTGCGCATGTGTATATGTGTATGTGTGTGTGTGTTTGTGTCTGTGTCTGTATATGGGTGTATGTATCTGTGTGTGTATATGTGCCTGTGTGTGCCTGTGTGTGTGTCTGAATATGTATGTGTGTATGTGTGTCTGTATATGTGTGTGTGTGTGTGTGTCTGTGCATATGTGTGTGTGTATATGTGTATGTGTGTATGTGTGCCTGTGTGTGTGTGTCTGAATATGTGTGTCTGTATATGTGTGTGTGTGTCTGTGCATATGTATGTGTGTGTATGTGTGTGTCTGTGCATATGTGTGTGTGTATATGTGTATGTGTGTATGTGTGCCTGTGTGTGTGTGTGTGTGTGTGTGACTGAATATGTATGTCTGTATATGTGTGTGTGTCTGTGCATATGTATGTGTGTGTGTATGTGTGCCTGTGTGTATATGTGCCTGTGCCTATTGCTGTGTGTGTGTATGTGTGTGTGTATATGTGTGCATGTCTGTATGTTTGTGTGTGTCTGTATATATGTGTGTGTGTGTGAGTGTGTATATATATGTGTGTGTATGAGTGTGTGTCTGTATGTGTTTGTGTGTGTGTATGTGTGTGTGTGTATATGTGTGTCTGTCTGTATATATGTGTGTGTGTATGTGAGAGTGTGTATATGTGTGTGTGTGTCTGTATATGTCTGTGTGTGTGTGTCTGTATATGTGTGTGTGTGTGTGTGTGTGTATGTGTGCGCTTCAGTCTTCCTTCCCCCTGTACAGGCTCCTTTACCGACCCCGCCATTAGCATTTTAATTACACATACCTGGTAAATATCCCGCTTTGATCCTGTGTAGATGTCAATCATCTTTCTGTTAGTCGGAGCTCTACCTCCACCCTGACATTTGCCTTTGTCTGCTGTCTGAATGGAGTTCCTGCTGTTCTCAGAGACTGGCCACAGCTACAGAGAGGGCGGATTGTGGTGTCAGGTAGCATTGCTGCAGGCTTGAAAGCAGATGGCCAGTATCTGCGAGAGAAGATTTCTAAAGAGAAATCCTCCCCTTTTCCCTCACATCCACACAGTAAAGAACCCCTGCCACCGCCCCCCCCTCCCACCCCGTCCGCTTTGCAAAGAAATGGAAAGATTTTATCTAAATTGCTAGTTTGTGTTTTTGATCAACGAGGGGAATGGGGAAGACGTTTCCTAATGCAGCGTAACTCTCCCCGTGCCCCCCTCCCCACTGCAGTCAGGGGCACTGTCCACTAATACACTGTATAATTAACCATCCCAAGAGCTATCAGCCAGCTCTCTGCTACTCGGCGCTGCCCCTTCTTCTTCCCCAGCCTTTGTGCTGCCCTCAATGCAGCAAATCTCCATTCCCAGGAGTCAGATACACACACAGAATAGAACTGAGCCCCAGCCATTCATCACCAGTTCAAAAGCTTAATTGAAGGCCAGATAACCCACCTCCCCCTCTCCCGCCCGGCTTGTGTTTCTCCCTTGGTGAAGATACTCACATGGCTAAATCAGTCTGGACTTTCCCTTTGGGTTTGTACCAGGGCTGACGTGTCAATCTAAAGGGAGCATCTAGCTTCATAGACCCCCTCACCCCCTCAAGGTTTTAACCTTGATGTACGTAACCAATGGTTATGCACATATTTATTCGTACGCATGTTACTTATGCAAATAATCGCGGTAGCACTGCTGCCTCACAGCACGAAGGATCCAGGCTTGATTCTCGGCCTTGGGTCACTGCCTGTGCATGGTCCCCCCGTGTCTGTGTGGGTTTTCTCCAGGTGCTCCAGTTTCCTCCCACACTCCAAAGATGTGCAGGTTAGGTGGATTGGCCATGCTAAATTGTCACTTAGTGATTAAAGGTGTGTGCAATTGGTGGGGTAATGGGGATGAAGAAGGTGGTGGGCCTGGATGGGATGCTCTGATAGAGTCGGTGCAGACTCAATGGGCCGAATGATCTTTTTTCTGCATCGTAGGGATTCTGTGATGGATCCAATTTTCTATATTTATTTACATTAAGCGATATTCTTTCTCTCTCTCTCTCTCTCTCTCTCTGTCCAGCACACTCCCCTCTATGTGAAACCATTATCTCTGTGGGCTGAAGTAAGATGATAAAAGTTTGCATTTATATAGCACCATGAAAGAGTTCATGACCTTTCAAAATCCAATTCGACACTTTTTGAAAGCTCCTTAAGCAGCACCTTCCAAACTCACGATCGCTACCATCTAGTAGCCAACAGATACCTGGGAATACCAGCATCCGGAGGTTCCCTGACTTGGAAATACATTGGCCCTTCCTTCACTGTAGCTGGGTCAAGATTCTGGAACTCCCTCCCCAACAGCACAGTGGGTCTACCTACACCACATGGACTGCAGCGATTCAGGAATTAATTTTGAAGTGACACTTTTGGGATGTGGCAGGAGACTGGCACCCAATCAGTGCACAGCAAGATCCCACAAACAGCAATGTGACGGTAATCCATTTTAAAAATGGTTGAGTGAGGGGCAAATGTTTGTCCCGAATATCAGGGATAGCTTTTCAATATAGTACCAAGGGGCCCTTTAGATCCACAGGCAGAATCAGCCTTGATTTAATGCCTTTCTGATAGCCAGTGTATGGGAGAATCAGCCAATATTCTCAGAGCTCAGAATCGCTGGCTTGAGTCCTGAACTCGCAATCTTCTGACTCAGAGACGAGACAACTACCACCAGACTACAGTTATCAGATAAATTATAGCATCAGTGCAGTGAAAAGGGGGCCATTCGGCCCATTGAGCTTACACTGACAACTAACCTCTATTTTATTCCATTAAACCCCTGACACTAAGGGACAATTTAGCACGGTCAATCCACCTAACCCGCACATCTTTGGACATTAAGAGGCAATTTAGCATGGCCAATCCACCTAACCCGCACATCTTTGGACATTAAGAGGCAATTTAGCATGGCCAATCCATCTAACCTGTACATCTTTGGACACTAAGGGACAATTTAGCATGGCCAATCCATCTAACCTGCACATCTTTGGACACTAAGGGACAATTTAGCATGGCCAATCCATCTAACCTGCACATCTTTGGACACTAAGGGACAATTTAGTATGGCCAATCCACCTAACCCGCACATCTTTGGACAAAAAGGGTCAATTTAGCATGGTCAATCCACCTAACCTGCACATCTTTGGACAAAAAGGGTCAATTTAGCATGGCCAATCCACCTAACCTGCACATTCCTGGACACTAAGGGACAATTTAGCATGGCCAATCCACCTAACCTGCACATCTTTGGACAATAAAGGGCAATTTAGCATGGCCAATGCACCCTGACCTGCACACCTTTGGACACAAAGGGCTAATTTAGCATGGCCAATCCACCCAACCTGCACATCTTTGGACACTAAAGGGCAACTTACATGGCCAATCCACCTAATCCACACTGTGGGAGGAAACCGGAGTACCCGGAGGAAACTCCATTCACAGGGAGAATGTGCAAACTCCACACAGACAGTGAACTGAGATCAGAATTGAACCCACATCCCTGGCATTGTGAGGCAACAGTTCTAACCACTGTGCCACTGTGCTGTTCTTAAAATATGTGCCTTAAATGTGTGTCTTACAAATGTCGCAGGCTGCAGGCATGGTGCTGCATGCAAACCCTGAATTCCTGCCCTGAGCTGTTGTAAGTAACATTTTGCCACAGCAACTGAAACAGTGGCAGAATTTGTGAAAGCTTATCCCTAGCTCTGGGACTGTGCAACGTCAAGTCCTCTTCAATCCGTGTCCAGACTCACTCTGCTTGTACCAGCCACGAGTAAAGCAGAGGAAGATTGTGTAAGAGGATAGGACATGCAAGGGAACCTGAGAAAAATGAACCTGATAATGGGGTAAAAGTGAGACACGCAATCTGTGCCAGTGGGAGGATCGTAAAACCTGGTTCTCGGGAGATGTGTACCAACTGACAGCCTGCAGAAAAAGAGATGCAGGGACAATGAGGCTGCTTTCGTAATGGAAGGAGTCTCAAACAGCAAAAGGATCTTTCACTGCAAACACTACTCAGGGTCAGGTTCGTTAGATCATTACAATCCCTGCCACAAACGGGATGGGCTGACTGCGGGAAATGATTTGATTCTCGAAGCAGTGAGAAAATGATACCCTGGGAGCTCAACGGAGGCACTCAGGGGAGGTGATGGTCTGGTGGGGTTATCATCAAACTATTAATCCAGGAAACTCAGCTAATATTCTGGGGACCTGGGTTCGAATCCCACCACGGCAGATGATGGCGTTAAAAAAAAATCTGGAATTAAGAATCTACCGATGACTGTGGAATGATTGTTGGTGGGACATGTGAGCGGTGGTTTTTTTTGTTTCAAGAGGTCGTGAATGTAGCCCAATCCATCACGCAAACGAGCCTCCATCTATCGACTCTGTCTACACTTCCTGTTTCCTCGGAAAAGCAGCCAGCATAATTGTGGACCCCATGCACCCCGGACATTCTCTCTTCCACCTTCTTCCGTTAGGAAAAAGATACAAAAGTCTGAGGTCATGTACCAACTAACTCAAGAAAAGCTTCTTCCCCGCTGCTGTCAGACTTTTGAATGGACCTACCTCATATTAAGTTGACCTTTCTCTACACCCTAGCTACAACTGTGACACTATATTCTGCACTCTCTCCTTTCCTTCTCTATAAATGGTATGCTTTGTCTGTATAGCTTACAAGAAACAATACTTTTCACTCTATCCCAATACGTGTGACAATAATAAATCAAATCAAATCAAATCAAAGAATACAACACCAAGCAACATCAGGAGATAGCAGGACATCTGATCAAAGGGGGAGGCTTTACGGTGCCAAAGCAGGAAAGATTGGATTTACTCAGTGGGTCGGGCAAGCATCTCTGGAACGAGAAAGAGAGTTTGCTTTTGTTGGATCTTAAGAGTTACTTTGAGGAGGAGAGTAAGGTAGAGAGATAAGGTTCCAAGTCGGGAAATCCAGAGATTAGTTTCTAAGAAGCTCAAAACAAGGCTGTCAATGGCGGAACAAAGAAAATCAATCATTAATCTATCAGTGCTGGTAGTTACGTGTCAAAGATCTCATGGCATTATTCTGCAGGGCAGAAGAAGAGTTTTGACTCAGTGTCCTGGTCAAGCTTTATCTCGACACAATGGCACAGTGATTAGCACTCTTGCCTCACAGCGCCAGGGGTCCGGATTCAATTCTGGCCTCGGATGACTGTCTGGGTGGAGCTTGTACATTCTCCCCATGTCTGCGTGGGTTCCCTCTGTTCCAGTTTCCTCCTACACTCCAAAGATGTGCGGGTTTGGTTGATTGGCCATTTAAAATTGCCTCTTAGTGTCCTGGGGTGCGTAGGTCAGCAGGATTATGGGGAAAATGTGTGGGACTACAGATTGGGACACGAAGGGACAATTTAGCATGGCCAATCACTAACCTGCATATCTTTGGACATTAAGGGATAATTTAGCATGGCCAGTTCCCCCTAACCTACACATGTTTGGACAGTAAGGGGCAATTTATCACAGCCAATTCACCTAACCTGCACATCTATGAAGCTTAAATTAGGTTTTAGTAGGGGTAATCCCTGGGGAAGGACTAATTAATGCTGGTGTCCTCAGTCTGATGGGCGGAATGGTGGACAGTCTGATTCAGTGTGTTTCACTCAATGACAAGTGGCTGGTTCTGTGGGCCAGCAAACAATGTGAAAAGGATCAGATAGAAAATGATGGCATTTCTCCAGTTAATCACCGACAAAGGGACAGTCAATGAAGCCTTTGTAAAGCAGGGAAGTCTTGAGGTGAACTAAATACGCGTATTGAATTACAGATGGAGCAAAGTATAGAGGTGTGTAATGTTCCTGAATTGGTTTTGAGATTACAAAACCAATGAGGGATCTGAGGCACCTTTGTAAGCAAGCCTGCAGGTATTAATTACTCACAATTATCCAATGCCTGTGCACTCTTAAAAATATGAGCATCTTTGTCCGACTATTTTGGGAATGCCTATTTATAAAAGGCTGTTTTTTTCAATTTCAGAATGTTCAGTTTGGGAAAAATGTCATTAAACACATGCTGCAATGTTCTAAACTCACTTATTTGCACAACATTGCTTTGATTTGATTTGATTTATTATTGTCACATGTTAGCATAGAGTGTAAAGTATTGTTTTTTTGCACCCTATACAAAGCAGACCGCTTATAGAGAAGGAAAGGAGAGAGTGCAGAACATTGTGTTACAGTCATAGCTATGGTATAGAGAAAAATCAACTTAATGTGAGGTAGGTCCATTCAAAAGTCCGGTAGCAGCAGGGAAAAAGCTTTTCTTGAGTTGGTTGTTACGTGAGCTCAGACTTTTGTATCTTTTTCCCAATGGAAGAAGGTGGAAGAGAGAATGTCCGGGGTGTATGGGGTCCTTAATTGTGCTGCCTGCTTTTCTGAGATAGCAGGAAATGTAGACAGAGTCAATGGACGGGAGGCTAGTTTGGGCTGCATTCATGACCTTTGTAGTTTCTTGCAGTCGTGGGCAGAGCAGGAGCCATACCAAGCTGTGATACAACCGGAAAGAATGCTTTCTATGATGCATGTGTAAAAGCCGGTGAGAGTCATAGCAGATACGCCAAATTTCTTTAGTCTTCTGAAAAAGTAGACTTTCCTCCCACAGTCTAGATATGCGCAGGTTAGGTTGATTGGCCAAGCTAAATTGACCCTAGTTTCGGAAGGATTAGCAGGATAAATGTTACAGGGGACAGGGTGGGATTGTTATTGGTGCAGGCTCGATGGGTCTCCTTCTGTGTTTTAGGGATTCTATGATTCTAACTTCAAGGTGGAAGATTAGCTGTGTGTGTATGGTGTGATGAGTCTTAGAGGTTTACAGCATGGAAACAGGCTCTTCAGCCCAACTTGTCCATGCGCCCTTTTTTTAAAACCCCTAAAGTAATCCCAATTGCCTGCATTTGGCCCATATCCCTCTATACCCATTGTACCCATGCAACTATCTAAATGCTTTTTAAAAAATAAAATTGTACCTGCCTATTACTTCTGACAGCTTGTTCCAGACACTTACCACCCGCTATATCAAAAAATTGCCCCTCTGGACACTTTTGTATCTCTCCCCTCTCACCTTAAACCTATGTTTTTAGACTCCCCTACCTTTGAGAAAAGATATTGACTATCTACCTTGTCTACATCCCTCGTTATTTTATAAACTCTATAAAGTCACCCCTCAGCCTCCCAGTTTATTCAGGTCCCAGTTTATTCAGCTTCTCCTTATAACTCAATCCATCAAGTCTTCATAGTATTCTAGTAAATCTTTTTTCCACTCTTTCTAGTTTAATAATATCCTTTCAATAATAGGGTGGCCAGAATTGCACACAGTATTCCAAGTGTGGCCTTACCAATGTCTTGTAAAATTTCAACAAGACATCCCAACTCCTGTATTCAATGTTCTGTCTAATGAAACGAAGCATGCTGAATGCCTTCTTCATCACTCTGTCCACCTGGGACTCCAGTTTCAAGGGGCTATGAACCTGTACCTCTAGATCTCTTTGTTCTATAACTCTCCCCAGTGCTCTACCATTAACTGAATAAATCCTACCTTGGTTCAATCTACCAAAATGCTTACCTCGCATTTGTCTAAATTAAACTCCATCTGCCATTTGTCAGCCCAATGGCCCAATTGATCAAGATCCCCCTACAATTGGGGATAACCTTCCAATCTTGGATGGGAGAGGCTCAAGGGGCCGAATGGCGTGCTCAGCTCCTATTTCTTATTTGCTCATTCACTTTGTATTCTTTATGCAGGTGGTCTAAGCAACAAAGAAGCAAAGTCCAAGGAGTCAATGAAGGCTAAACACAGAATGAGTCCTCTTCATAACAGGTTGGCATCCATGTTACAGTTCAAGGTAAGGAATACCGAGCGAACCCAGCTAACTGTGAAGGTGAGGGTCCCTAATACCTTTCATATCGCTTCATGGCCCTGTTAGTTAAAGCTAGGATACCTGTTGATAGGAGGTCAATCTTTTATGTAGGCACTGATGGTATGAGAGAAATAAAATGTATAACAATATTGATCTAATAAGAAGTCTCACAACATGAGGTTAAAGTCCAACAGTATTATTTGGAATCACAAGCTTTCAGAGTGCTGCCCCTTCATCAGGTGAGTGAAGAGATGGTTTCACAAACTTGGCATACATGGAGACACAATTACAAGATAATAGTTGGAATGTGAGTCTTTACAGGGAATGCTTCATGCATCTGAAGAATTATCTTTTCAGATTATTGCCAGTTGTATCTATCTATATAAGCTTTGTTTGTGAAACCTACCTCTCCGCTCACCTGGTGAAGGAGCAGTGCTCTGAAAGCTCGTGATTCCAAATAATCCTGTTGGACTTTAACCTGGTGTTGTGAGACTTCTTACTGTGCCCACTCCAGTCCAATGCCAGCATTTCCGCATCAATATTAATCTACTGTATATTGCCTTAGACTTTTCTATTTCTATGCAATTATCTTTCAATTATCACAGAGCACTTGCTGGATTATCGAATAAAATTAGTTATTGAGGAAACATAAAATTTGTTTTTCCCTAATTCTTAATAAATATTATGAAATCATCACAGGTGATGGCTTAGTGGGGTTATTGTTAGACTATTAATCCAGAAAGGCAGCTAATGCACTGGGGACCTGGGTTTGAATCCTGTCACAGTAAATGGTGGAATTTAAATTCAATAAAATTGCATCTGAAATTAAGAAATTTCTGATGACCATGAAATGATTGTCGACAAGATCCATCTGGTTTGCTAATGCTCTTTAGGGAAGGAAATCTGCCGTCCTTAGCTGGTCTGGCCAACATGTGACTTCACAGTCACATCTCTCTCGACTGCCCTCTGATATGGTCCAGCAAGCCACTCAGTTCAGGGGCAATGAATGCTGTAATTATCTATAACTGCCAATCATCTGGATGAATGGATAGGACGGCATTGCACTGCATGTGTGTTCTCCTCGTTAGCAAGTAATAAAGCTTGGAAAGGTGGATTGTGCATTGTCTAGTTAATCTTCAACAATTTCAGAGGGCAGCTCAGAGTCAACCACATTGCCGTGGCTCTGGAGTCACATGTTGGCCAGACCGGATAAGGACGGCAAATTTCCTTCCCTAAAAGGCATTAATGAACCAGATGGGTTTTTCCAACAATCAACAATGGTTTCATCAGTAGATTCTTAATTCCAGATATTCTTTTATTGAATTCAAATTCCACCATCTGCCGTCCCCAGAACATCAGCTGAGTTCCTGGATTAATAGTCCAGCGAATACAGCACCAGATCATCGCAGCCCCCCCCCCCCCCCCCCCATTGCTCCATGTAATCTATCTGCCTCGTTTTCTGTTAAAGAGGCTGGCAACTCGAACATGCAGCCTGGATGATGTAAAGGCCACGACCGGAGACCTGTGGAATGTGCGCTCAGCTGCTGAAGGAGCTGATTCGTCAAGGCAGAGACGCATCACTGTTGGTAAGAGCCAATGATAGGATTGTCACTCACTTAATAATAAGGGCAGCACGGTGGTCCAGTGGTTAGCACTGCTGCCTCACAGCACCAGGGACCCAGGTTCGATTCCCAGCTTGGGTCACTGTCTGTGAGGTGTCTGCATGTTCTCCCCATGTCTGCGTGGGTTTCCTCTGGACGCTCCAGTTTCCTTTCACAGTCTGAAAGACATGCTGGTTAGGTGCTTTGGCCAGGCTAAATTCACCTTGAGTGTACCCGAACAGGTGCCGGAGTGTGGCGACTATATACAATAACTTCATTGCAGTGTCAATGTAAACCTACCTGTGAAAGTAAGAAATAAATTTTAAAAGGTGATAGGTAACAGAGAATAATCTGCATCGCAGTGGGTATTGCCTGGATTAAAATCTCAAAATGCAAGCCCCACCTCAGGACCAGTTTGCCACGGAACATAGCTTCGTAATGTGGGTAACGCAGTTTGAATATTGACTCGAAAATCCTTCAGATGCACAGAGGCAGGCAGTGAGAGCAGCAATGTCTCTGGGTTAGACACTCTGTATGCAAACTGGAGCACCTCAATCATTAGCCGGTTCTCTTCAGACCAGCGATCTGTTTGAAGGGAAACGAGCTCCAGAATCAGTCTTAGATGTGTAATTCATCTGTCTTGTACATCTCCAGACCCGAGATGGAGAATGTGGTCGAGTTGCAAACAGCTACCCATTTCCCTCTGGTCCCAGTGTCAGTTTTTAAATGAGACTGGAATCTTTACTGAGATGGAACCAAGGACTTGACTCTGTAAGTGCCAGACCGAGCCTCCCATGACACAGACTGGGGTTGTTGCCAGGTCCATTTCCTGCTCTACCATAAGACATAGGAGCAGAATTAGGCCACTCAGCCCATTGGGTCTGCTCCAATCATAGCTGATATTTTTCTCATCCCCATTCTCCTGCCTTCTCCCCATAATCTCTGATCCCCTTATTAATCAAGGACCTATCTATCTCTGTCTTAAAGACACTCAATGACTTGGCCTCCACAGCCTTCTGCAGCAAAGAGTTCCACAGATTCACCACTCTCTGGCTGAAGAAATTCCTCCTCATCTCTCTCTTAAAGCATCATCCCTTTAGCCTGAGGTTGTGCTCTGTGGTTCTAGTTTTTCTTACTAGTGGAAAACCCCTCTCCACATCCACACTATCCAGGGCCTCATAGTATCCTGTCAGTTTCAATCAGATCCCGTCCCCCCATCCTTCTAAACTCCAATAAGTACAGACCCAGGGTCCTCAGCTATTCCTCAACTTATGCTTTGGGAATCCTGGGACTTTTCCCTCATCCTCTCAGTGGGATCACTGGGTAGAGAGATTGGGATTTCCCGAGCAGGAGCAGAGAAGGAGTTGGTGTCACATCATCCAGCAGCAACTGGCCTACTCCAGCAGGGGTTAGATTACAAATTAGCTTCTTCTGTCATGTGGAGATTGTCATGAGGGGGGATGGGCTGAATACTGAGGGCTACAACTGGGTGGAATTAACTTTCAGATCAGCCTTGGACAGATTTAACAGCAGAGCAGGTTCAAAGGTGACACGATGGCAAGTGATTGGCACTACTGTCTCACAACCCCAGAGACCCAGGTTCAATCCCCGGCTTGGGTCACTATCCATCTGCACATTCTCCCCATGTCTGTATGGGCTTCCTCCGAGTGCTCCAGTTTCCTCCCACAATCCAAAGATGTGCAGGTTAGGTGGATTGACCATGCTAAATTGCCCCTTAGTGTTCAAAGATGTGTAGGTTGGGGGGAATTAGCCGATGTAAATTCATGGAGATATGAAAAGCATAGGGGAGTTGGTGGATGCTTTTTAGGAGAGTTGGTACAGACTTGATGGGCTGAATGGTCTCCTCCTTCTACACTGTTAGGATCCTATGACTCTGTGGAAAGAATGAAAGGTCTCTTCCTCCCCCTCTGCTCCACTGGTGAAAAGAGCAACTAACCTATCAGGAAATCCTTAGGCAATATGATGGAGCATTCTCATCTCTGAATCACAAGGTTCTGAGTTCAAGACTGCACTCTGGGGTTTGGCTACAATAATCTCGGTGAGGCAGCAGTGCTAACCAGTGTGATGTCCCATGAGAAGTTTTAAGTTACAATGCATTTTAACAATGCTACAAGAGTGTCTTGACCTCAGGACAATATCTTTGCTTTTCAGAATCCTACATTCCACTGTCAGCTGATCAGAACAGGAATATTACAGAAATGGTAAGTTATATCTGCAATCCTTCCAATGGAAGATAGAGTTTAATTTAGACAAATGCAAGGTGATGCATTTTGGTAGCTTGAAGCAGGGCAGGACTTACTCAGTTAAGAGTAGGGTGTTGGGGAGAGTAACAGAATAAGGATATCTGGGGGTCCATGTTCATAGCTCCTTGAAAGTAGAGTCACAGGTGGACAGAGTGGTGAATTCGGAATGCTTGGTTTCATCAGTCAGAACATTGAATACAGGAATTGAGGTATTTTGTTGAAGTTGTATAAGACATTGGTAAGGCCACACTTGGAATACTGTGTGCAATTCTGATCACCCTATTATAGAAAGGATATTGTTAAACAAGAAAGAGTCCAGAAGAGATTTACTAGGATGATACCGGGACTTGATGGTTTGAGTTATAAGGAGAGGCTGGGTAGATTGGGACTTCTTTCTCTAGAATGTAGAAGGCTGAGGGATGATCTTATAGAGGTCTATAAAATAATGAGGGACATTGGCTAGATAGTCAATATCTTCTCCCAAAGGTAGGAGAGTGTAAAACTAGAGGGCATCGGTTTAAGGTGAGAGGAGAGAGATACAAAAGTGTCCAGAGGGGCAAATTTTTAATTCAGAGGATGGTGAGTGTCTGGAACAAGTTGCCAGAGGTAGTACTAGCGGCGGGTAAATTTTGTCTTTTAAAAAGCATTTAGACAGTTATATGGGTAAGATGGATATAGAGAGACATAGGCCAAACTCAGGCAATTGGGACTAGCTTAGAGGTTAAAAAAGGGGCAGCATAGACAAGTTGGGCTGACGGGTCTGTTTCCATGCTGTAAATCTCGGTATTTCATTGAATTTGGCTGGCTGGCAATGTCTCTGTGACCATATCAGAATATTATCAGGACAGGATGAGGCTATTCGCTCCCTCAAACCTGCTGCACCATTCAATAAGATCAGGGCTGCCATTCTGCCTCAGGTCTACTGATGCAACTGACCCCCTTTCCTCAACATGGGGCTGTACTTTGGGAGGTTAAATGTTAAGGGTGAGTATACAGTTAATGGCAGGACCCTGAACAGCATTGATGTACAGAGGGATCTTGGGGTTCAAATCCACAGCTTCCTTATTATTGTCACATGTATTAACATACAGTGAAAGGTATTGTTTCTTGCACGCTATACAATCAAAGCATACCATTTATAGAGAAGGAAATGAGAGAGTGCAGAATGTAGTGTTACAGCCATAGATAGAATGTAGAGAAACTTAATGCGAGGTAGGTCCATTCAACAGTCTGACAGCAGCAGGGAAGAAGTTGTTCTTGAGTCGGTTGGTACGTGACCTTAGACTTTTGTATCTTTTTCCTAACAGAAGAAGATGGAAAAGAGAATGTCCAAAGTGCATGGGGTCCTTAATTATGTTGGCTGCCTTGTTGAAGGTTCGGGAAGCGCAGATATAGTCAATGGATGGGAGGATGGATTGGACTACATTCACGATCCTTTGTAGTATCTCACGGTTTTGTGAATGGATAGGATGGTAAAGAGATAGATGACACGCTTATGGGTCCAAGAGTCAGGAAGTCATGTTGCAGCTTTATAAAACTTTCCTTAGGCCACACTTAAGATTATTGTGTTCAATTCTAGTCGCACATTACAGGAAGAATTTGGGGCTTTGCAGAAAAGGATTACCAGGATTAGCAGATATGAGCTATAAGGACAGGCTGGATAAACTGGAGTTGTTTTAGCTGGAGCGGTGGAGACTGAGGGGAGACCTGGTCGAAGTCTATAAAATTATCAGAAATATAGATAGGGTCAGAATCTTTTTCCCAGAGTTAAAATGTCTAAGAGTAGGCATTAACATTGGGTGCCTAATATTAGATATTTCTCAGGTGAGAGGGGAAAAGTTCAAAGGAAATGTGAGAGGCAAGTATTTTTACAGAGAGTGGTATGTTTCTGGAACGCCTACCAGGGATAGCAGTGCAGGCAGATATGATAGAGATGTTTATTGTGCTTTTAGATAAGCACATAAATATGCAAGGAATAGGGGGATATCAATGGGAGGCACGGTTAGCACAGTGGTTAGCACTGCTGCCTCATAGCATCAGGGACCCAGGTTCGATTCCCAGTTTGGATCACTGTCTGTGTGGAGTCTGCACATTCTCCCCATGTCTGCGTGGGTTTCCTCCGGGTGCTCTAGTTTCTTTCCACAGTCTGAAAGACGTGTTGGTTAGGATACTTTGGCCATGCTAAATTCTCCCTCCAAATAGGCGCCTGAGTGTGGCAACTAGGGGATTTTCACAGTAACTTCACTGAAATGTGAATGTAAGCCAACGCATGACATTAATAAATAAACTTTAACTTGATGTGGACCAAGGGCAGGTTGAAGGGATTGGTCTAATTTGATGTCATGAACGGCACAACCTGGAGGGCCAAAGGGTCTGTTTCTGTGCTCTGAGTTCTAATACCCCTGTCTGAAATTTCTCATTCAGAGGGATTTTCTTTCCTCAGGCAGGTACCGAAGAACGAAGGAGTAAATCACTCGAGGAAATGGACACAGATGAGGTTTGCGAATGGTTCAGGAACATCAGACTGGAGAAGAGTATCCCATCTGTCAAAGGTGACATTCACTCCAAGCGTCACATTTTATAAAGCACTGTATCCCCATCTCCTGCTTTTAGCATTGTCTTTAAATAATATGTCACATATCCTAATAATTCACTCTACATCAATTCTCCAGAGCACAATCTGGAAAGGATAGTTCAGGACAAAATCAACAGTCATGAGGACAATTGCAGGATGATAAGGAACGCCAGCATGGATTTATTAACAGGGAAATCATGTTTAACTAACCTGCTGGGATTTTTTTGAGAATGTAACAGAGAAGGTTGATAAGGGCAATGTAATTGATGTGATGTATATGGATTTTGTTACAGTACCATACTGGGGCAGCACGGGTGGCACAGTGGTTAGCATTGCTGCCTCACAGCACCAGGCATCCGGGTTCGATTCCTGGCTTGGGTTCACTGTCTGTGCAGAGTCTGCATGTTCTCTCTGTGTCTGCAAGGGTTTCTTCCAGATGTTCTGATTTCTTCCCACAATCCAAAGATGTACGGGTTAGATTGATTGACCGTGCTAAATTGCCTCTTAGTGTCAGGGGATTAGTCGGATAAATATGTGGTGTTACGGGGATAGAGCCTGGGTAGGATTGTGATTGATGGGCCGATCAATCCTTCTGGATTGTAGGTTTTCTATGATTAACAGACTTATGAGCAGAATTTTAGATCATTGAATGAAAAGGAAAGTAGGCACTTGGATAAGAAATTGGTTGATTGGCTGAAAACTGAGTATAAAGAAACATAGAAACTAGAAGTGGTGACAAGTGGCTGCTTTTCAGATTGGGGGAAGGTTTGTAGAGGAGCACTCCATGGGTTAGTATTGGGAATCACTGCCCTTCCTGATATTTATTAACAACCTAGACTGCGCGATGTTCAGGACATGATTGCAAAATCTGAAGATGGTACAAAGGTTTGAAACAAAACCAGAAAATGTCAGAAAGTCTCAGCAGGTCTGACAGCACCTGTGGAGAGAGAATAGACTCAGTAAAGTTTTGCAACACCAATTTTAAATCCAACCAATTTATTTGAGAGTAAATCAGCGAGCTTTCGACACTATGTTGTGCCTTCGTCAGGCAAATGCAGTGTTCTGATCTGCAGAGGCACTCATATCCACACAGACAGTTACAGATTGCTGATTAGAATGCGAATCCTTACATCTAACCTGCTATTCAAGTGTTAAAGTGGCTAACAATGTGTGTGAAGGAAATCCTGAGCATTGGTTAGAGAATTGTGTATTTTCTCCAGACAGCACAGTAAGTGAGGTTTTTTGCTAATCCAGGCAAGTCACGGGTTACAGATAGTGTGACATGAAGCCAAGATCCCTGTTAAGACCGTCCTCATGTGTGCGGAACTTGGCTATCAGTCTCTGCTTTATTTGGGGTCTTATTTTCTCTTATTTTGGGGTCCTTTCCCTTTAAGACTAATTTTTTCAACTTCCTGTTCCTTATCAGCCAGCGGTGCATCCAATCACAGCAGATATTGCCCCCAAAATGTAGCCAGTGCAAGAATGGACAGTCAAAAAACTCACTTTGCAACAACAGTATGCATTTATATAGCACCTATGGTGGTACTGAGGTTAGCACTACTGCCTCATAGTGCCAGGGATCTGGGTTCGATTCCCAGATTGGGTCACTGTCTGTGCAGAGTCTGCACATTCTCCCCATGTCTGCATGGGTTTCCTCCTCCATCAGTCCAAAAGACGGGCTGGTTAGGGTGCATTGGCCATGCCAAATTCTCCCTCAGTGTACCCGAACAGGCACTGGGGTATGGCAACTGGGGATTTTCACAGAAACTTCATCGCAGTGTTAATGTAAGCCTTACTTGTGGCAGTAATAAATAAAACTTAAGAGTCCAGGTCCGTTCCATCTTTGATATAGGGTTGTAGAATCCCTACCGTACATTCAGCCCATCGAGTCTGTACCGACCATCATCCCACCCAGGCCCTATCCCCATAACCACATACATTTACCCTGCTAATCCTCCTGACACTTGGGCCAATTAACCTAACCCACACACCTTTGGAGGAAAACCCACGCAGACATGGGGAGAACGTGCAGACTCCACACAGGCAGTGACTCAAGTGGGAATCGAACCCAGAACCCTGGCGCTGTAAGGGAGCAGTGCTAACCACTGGGCCGCGAGTCACTGACCTGGAGGACCCTCAAGGACCCTCAGTGGCCCACGTTTAGCGAGCCAGTGTGTAGGGAAATAGTCAGAAGGCAAAGGCAGGTCAGCGTTCTCCCTCTCAGGGGTCTTACACTAATTGGCATGTGTTAAATTCCACTCTCCCTTCAGAGGCTAAACTGCAAGGACGCCAGTTAGTCTCGATTGACCTGGATACCCTTGAACGGCTCCAATTAAGCTCGGCCGAGGAAAAAGAGATCCTGCTGTCCTCGATTTATAAAGAACTCCATCCGGCGGACACAGCCAGCCAGACCCTTGACAAGCTGCTTGGTAAGGAGATACTCATCAGCTGGGGAAAGTCAGCCATGTCAGTGCACCAGACAAAGCTGCTCCTGCTTCACATCGAGCTGAAACATGGCTGCAGGCTTTAAGGGGAAAATCTAGGCCGAGGGTAGAGGGCTGGGAGTTGGTGGGGATGTTAGAAGATGAAGAAAAGAGGGGGGAATGGCAGAGAAATATTGGGGGGGGGGCGGTCATCAACTGGGAAAAGGGAAAGATTTTTGAAGGAAAGTGATTGTCAGAGAGAATCGATGTTTGAACATAGCAGGCAGGACAGGATAGAGTTCAGGAGAGTTGCAACAACAAGGGTAGCAGCTTTCACATCAAGATTCATGTGCTAACACTTGGCCTTTTACAATGAATTTCTTTCCCCTGACCTGTGAAGCACAGCATTGACATGTGTCTAAAGCACATTGAAGATAAGGCGGCACAGTGATTAGCACTGCTGCCTCACAATGTCAGGGACATGGGTTCAATTCCAACCTCAGGTCATTGTCAATGTGGAGTTTGCATGTTCTCCCAGTGTCTGCGTGGTTTTCCTCCGGGTGCTCCATTTCTTCCTATACTCCAGAGAAATGCAGGTTAAATAGATTGCCAATGTTAAATTGCCCCTTAGTGTCCAAAGATATGCAGTTAAGGTGGAGTGGCCAAGCTAAATTGCCCCTTAGTGTCCAAAGATGTGCAGGTTAAATAGATTGGCCATGTTAAATTGTCCTTTAGTGTCCAAAGGTGTGCAGGTTAGGTGGATTGGCCATGTTAAGTTGTCCATTACTGTCCAAAAATGTGTAGATTAAGTGGATTGGTCATGTTAAATTGCCTTTTAGCATCCAAAGATGTGCAGGTTAGGTGGATTGGCCATGCTAAATTGTCCCTTACTGTCCAAAGATATGGGGGTTAGGGGGGTTAGCCATGGCAAAAAATATGCACGGTGATCAGGCAGGGACTGGGGCCTAGGTAAGATGCTCTGTTGGAGAGTTTGTGTAGACGTGATGGGCCAAATGGCCTCCTTCCTGCATTGTAGGGATTCTATAAATCGGTTAATGCCTTTATCAAAATAGGAAGAAACTTGTGTTGAGTGCCCTTGTGTTAATTGTCCCCACGTTTAATCTCAAAGCCACGCACACAGTGAAAACTGGGAACGTTTTCCCGCGATTGATACAAGATATACAGGGAGAGACTGTTCCCTTACTGATTCTGAATTAGGTTCCACGCCATCCTGGGTGTTGCCACTGGCTAATGCTTGAACTTTGTGAGACTAGCAACATCCCCAGTGCGTGCTTGTCAGATTTTATCTGCGACTGTCACCAGGGAAGTCTCTATTGCTGCCAGACAGGCAGCTTTAGCACCTCCGGGAAGTTCGCTCAGGTGACTGGCTTCTCAGGGAGTGAGCACTGAGAGCTGGTGGTGTCTCCTCGCACCTTGGGCTGTGTAATCTAATGAAGGAGAAAATTAAGCAGACATTTATAGATTACCTCAGTTGAATCCGAGAGTCGGGTACCTTCTTTACAAGATCAAACCACAACCTAAGCATTCTCCCTCCCGTTCTGTGGTCTGAGGTGCCATCTAGTGCACTAGTCAGGAGGAAACTGCATTGTATGAAAATGTTAACACTGCAAAGTGCCTGAAAATGGTATATTAATGGTAACAGCCTCTGAGAGAGAGAGAAAGAGTAGTCCCAGCCTGCAAAAGAAAACTCCATTCAGTAACAGACTACGTAATAATGTATTTTGTAATTACCAGATTATGGCATTGCTTGTGTATGATGTGGAAATGCCGGCGTTGGACGGGGGTAAACACAGTAAGAATTCTCACAACACCAGGTTAAAATCCAACAGAACTCTCCACTCACCTGATGAAGGAACAGTGTTCCGAAAGCTTGTGGCGTTTACCATCAAATAAACCTGTTGGACTTTAACCTGGTGTTGTGAGAATTCTTACATTGCTTGTGTAATCATAGAATCTGACAGTGCAAAAAGGAGGACCTTCAGCCCATCGAATCTGCCCCAAACACAATCCCACCCAGGCCTTATTCCCATAACCTCTCATATTTACCCTGCTCATCCACCTAACACTAAGAGGCAATTTAGCATGGCCAATCCACCTAACCCGCACATCTTTAAAGTGTGGGAGGAAACCGGAGCACCCGGAGGAAACCCACGCAGACACGGGGAGAACATGCAAACTCAGCACAGATGGTGACCTGAGGCCGGGTTGATTCTGGGTCCCCGGCGCTGTGAGGCAGCAGTGCTAACCACTGCACCACCGTGCCATCAGAATATATCGGAGTAGAGACTGGACAGCTTCCGAGGTCAGGCACAGCCCCATAGGTGTGCCAAACTGATAGGTCTGTGAACCATCAGAAATTGGTCCTTGCATCTCCTCAGCGTCTGGGGAGGGGCGTGGGGGTAGGGGTGCTGTTGGTGTTAAATGGGTTCCATGGAAACTGCTCCCCACACAGGTCCGGGCCCATGTAACCTGGTGCTGAGGTTTACGGGTTAAAACCGGCTGCTGGCTGAAATGCTCGACGGTTTGGTTTGCGTGATGGATTGCAATGGGTTCAAGAAGGCAGCTCGCCACCTCTTTCTCAAGGGCAATTAGGGATGGGCAATAAATGCTGGCCCAGCCAGCGATGCCCACATTCCATTGGATAAATAAAAAAATTACCTATGATGAGCAAAAGTCTGTAAATTTTAGATTTTAAATGTATTGATTAGATTATGATTGACAACCTTTTGTTGGAGAGAGTTCTAAACTCCATTGTAGATGATTCCAAATGTCTTTTCCGATTGGCTTAGCTCGATATTTGAGGTCACCTCTACTTATCTTAGACCATGCTGCCAACAATAAAACTTTCTCTCCGTTACCTCCTTTCAAAACCCACAATCAAATCACTGAGCGACCTTTTAAATTCCAGGAAATACAAACCTTGGTAACAATGTTCTGTGAATTCACACAGCTGTCCTTCCAGGCCAGCGATGCCCACTTTCCATTGGATGAATAAAAACATTACCCTATGATGAGCAAAAAGCTGTAAATTTTAGATTTTAAATGTATTAGAACATAGAACATAGAACGTAGAACAATACAGCACAAACAGGACCTTCGGCCCACGAGTTGCGCCTATCACATTTACCAATCTACAGACCTATCTATAACCCCCTATCATATTTGCTTCCCTATAGTCATCCAGAAGTGTTTTAAAAGACCCCAGCGAGTTTGCCTCAACAACCTCCGACGGCAGTCAATTCCATTCACTCACCACCCTCTGAGTGAAAAACTTACCCCTAACATCCCCTCTGTATTTGCTTCCCTGCACCTTAAATCTGTGTCCTCTCGTAGTGACCATTTCAGCTCGGGGAAATAGTCTCTGAGAGTCCACCCTCTCTATTCCTCAATTGATTGGACTGCTAAGGTACGATGCCCAGGCCCGTGCATAGTCAGTCCCCAGGATGTACAGAAGACCCTAGTCGAAGGCAATGCAGGAACGGCAGAGATTGTACCCTTCAATGGGCTAAGGAGTTAAGAGGTTTTCCGTACAGGGACGAATTCAATAAATTGGAGGATTGGGCACACAATGTGGGGGGAGCTTCCCCTTCTCACTCACCCCAGGAATCGTAGTGGGCAGGCAGGGGGTCAGACCATGCAAATGCCCATTGATCTCGGGCAGGATTTTCTGGTTTTGGGGCAGGTGTGTCATGGTAGCATAGTGGTCAGCACTGCTGCTTTATAGCGCCAGAGTCACAGGTTCAATTCCTGGCTTGGGTCGCTGTCTGTGTGAAGTTTGCACTCTCCCCATGTCTGCGTGGGTTTCCTCCAGGTGCCCCAGTTTCCTCGCACAGTCCAAAAGGTGTGCATATTAGATGGATTGACCGTGCTAAGTTGCCCCTTGGTGTCCAAGTGCGTTTAGGTTATAGGGATTAGCAAGGCAAATACATGGGGTTTATGGGATGCTCTTTCAGAGAGTCAGTGACCACTCAGTGGACCAAATGGCCTCTTTCTGCACTGCCGGGTGTCTTTGAAAAAAAAAATTTCTTATTCTAATCAGCCAGCCTTTTGTTTTACTTCTTACTGTCCATTCAAGAGACGATTGGTCCTCACGACATCGAGAGATTTACAGCAGCTTTGGCAACGTTGAGCAACTCCCAGTCATCAATCAGGAATGGCCAGCAAGCAAACCAGTTCCCCAACAGGTAAGGGAAAACCACCCAGGAAATATACCTGTCTCTGGTTATTATCAACATGGAGTTCTGGGGTTCCGTCATCAGCGCAAATCGGAGCTTCTCTCCAATGAAGAGTTAGGGAGCAGCTTTTACAAAAGGGTCGCCTGGACTCGAAACATCAGCTCCTTTCTCTCCTTACAGATGCTGCTAGACCTGCTGAGATTTTCCAGCACTTTCTCTTTTGGTTTCAGATTCCATAGTAATTTGTTCTAATGGAGCAGCAAGACTCATTTTCAGAATCGTTCTCTCGAGAAGTGAAGAAGATAACAGCATGATGGATTCACATTCGGGGAATGATGTGGACCTTCCTCATTCACTACAAGGCAGCGAGACATTGGCTTGATTTAATTTTATTTATTATGGTCACTGAGTGGCACCACAGTTAGCAATGCTGCCTCAAAGCACCAGGGACTTGGATTCGATTCCCAGCTCGGGGCACTGTCTGTATGGAGTTTGCACATTCTCCCAGTATCTGCGTGGGCTTCCTCCGGGTTCTCCCGTTAACTCCAGCAATCCTAAGATTTGCAGGTTAGGTTAATTGCCCACGCTAAGTTGACCCTTTGTGTCAGGGGGACTAGCTCAGGGTTACAGGGATAGGGCCTGGGTGGGATTTTGGTTGGTGCAGACTCGATGGGATGAATGGCCTCTTTCTGCACTGTAGGATTCTATGATTTCATGTGTTGGGATACAGTGAAAAGTAGTGTTTCTTGCATGCTAAATAGACAAAGCATATTGTTCACAGAGGACATAGAGGAGAAGGAAAAGAGAGAGTTCAGAATGTAGTGTTACAACTGGGTGTAGAGAAAGATCACCTTAATACATGGTAGGTTTATCCAAAAGTCTAACAGCAGCAGGGAAGAAGCTGTTCTTGAATTGTTTGGTACGTGACCTCAGAATTTTGCATCTTTTCCTTGATGGAAGAAGGCAGAAGAGAGAATATCCAGGGTACATGAGGTCCGTAATTATGCTGGCTTTTCTGAGACAGCGGGAAGTGTAGATGGAGGCAATGGATGGGAAGCTGGTTTGTATGATTAACTGGGCTACATTCACAACTGTGGAAGTACGGACTGGAAGCCTTAAGGTTATTGGTGAGACATTCCTCCAAAGCCAAAGCCGAGAAAGAATGTTTTACTCTGGGAAAAATATGGCCCTTAATGAATCCCCATCTTTCTAGTTAGAAAGTGATGTAATCTGGAAATTTTCCAGATGGACCATGGACAGGATTCTCCAATCTCATCCATAGTTGCCCTGCTGCAGGTGGGATCGGAGAATTTGGTGTTTCTGCCAAAACATTCCATACACTTCCAGTAGCACCAAAGGTTTGTAGCCACGAGTGAGGGCAGAAGATGTTGGCACTAGTATATCATTTAAATATTGCTGGAAAAGAGAGGCATGCTGCTGAAGTTTTTCATCTTGCACTCATCAGGACAAACATAGTAGCAAATTTCAAACCATCACAATAGTTGTTCTACTACAGAAGCAAAAGGCAATGATTGGTTGGCAGTGGCATAGTCATATTGTCACTGGACTAATAATCTTGAGGCCCATGATATTTCTCTGGGGACTTGGATTCGAATCCCACCTTGGCAGATGGTAAAATTTGAATTCAATAAAGAAATCTGGAATGAAAAGATGAAAATGACTGTGAAACCATTGTTGACTGTTGTAAAAACCCATCTGATTCATTAATGTCCTTTAGGGAAGGAAATCTGTTGCCCTTATCTGGTCTGGCCTACAATGGTGGGGGAGTCAAGAACAGGGGGTCTAGTTTGAAGATAAGGGGTAAACCTTTTAAAACTGAGATGGGGAGAAATTTCTTTACCCAGAGGATGGTGAATGTGTGGAATTCACTACCACAGAAAGTAGTTGAGGCCAAAACCTTTATCTAATGAATGTGGATGAGAAAAATATCAGTTATAATTGAATGGTGGAGCAGAGTCGATGGGCTGAATGGCCTTATTCTGCTTCTATGTCTTAAGGTCTGTGGTCTAATTTCAAAAGGAAATTAGATACACCTCTTGAGGCTAAAGGGAACGAGAGATACAGGAGGAAAGAGGGATCAGGATATTGAATTCGATGATCAGCCATGATCAAAATGAATGGTGGAGCAGTCTCGAAGGGCCGAATGGCCTACTCCTGCATCTAGTTTTGATGTTTCTATATGATTCCAGAGCCGCAATAATGAGGTTGACTCTGAAATGGTCTCCAAGCAGTTCAAGAGCAATTAGAGATGCTCAGTAAATGCTGGCCCATTCCGCAATGCCCACATCTCCCGAATGAATAAGGAGAAAGGCTTTGCAGTGATACAATAGTGCAATACAATTTGGCCCAGTCAGTGACAGGCACATCCCATAAACAAATCAGTTTGCTAAAAAGTTGTGGTCATTTGAAATTTGACATTCTTACAGTTGTCCTCATGGGTGCAAGGTTGAAAACTTCAACAATATGTCTCTCTTTTCAGCAATATTCAAGTTCTATGCCACAAAACAACTGGTGTTCCATTCCTCTATTTATATTGATTATGAGAAAGAATGTTTTCTTGGAATTGAAAGTTCACTTTGGCGCCAGTGTTTGGCTCTGATTTGAACCTGGGTTCGGTGACGTTGTTAATACAGAGAAAAGTATTGTTTCTTACACACTATACAAAGCATACCATTCATACAGAAGAAAAGCAGAGGATGCAGAATGTAGTGTTACAGTCATAGCTAAGGTGTGAAGAAAGATCGACTTAATGTGAGGTAGGTCCAATCAAAAACCTGATGGCAGCAGGGAAGAAGCTGCTCTTGAGTTGGTTGATACGTGACCTGAGACTTTTGTATCCTTTTCCTGATGGAAGAGGGATTGTCTGGGATGCATGGGGCCATTAATTATGCTGGCTGTTTTGTTGAGGCAGTGGGAAGTGTAGACAGACTCAATGGATGGGAGGCTGGTTTGCCTGGATTGGGCTTCATTCAGAGTACTTTGTAGTTTGCCGAGGCATGGGAGGTGTAGACATCTGTAGATGTTTCTTGCCCAGCAGTGTCAGGCAGTAAATCTCCATGCTTAAATGTCCAAACCACCCAATTCTGGAACTCACTGGAGCTGATGGGTGCACAGAACCCCCATCTCCCCCCCCAACCCCTGCTGATAACTTAGGTTCCTGAAGACAGTTTTCCCATTGCTGCATCAAATTGTTGGGGGGTTGGGGAGCAGAGGTTGCTTTTCACTGAGATCTCTACAACTACTGCGCTGCCTCTATCCTCCAAATCCTTTCCCCTCCCTCCATTAATTGTACGCTAACCATATTGTTGAAATACACAGACATAGGGCATGGTTTAACTTAGAGAAATTATGAAGAGAGACTGACCTATGTTTATTATCTTTCAGGGAAGGTAAATCACTGGAAAATAAAAAGCTGAGGAAGTCCCCAATGGTCAACCTATCAGTTAAAGGTAAAATGGATCAACTTGATTTTGATTGTTAATAACAGAAGAACTTCCATGTTACAAACTCAGAGGTTTACCGCATGGAAACGGGTCCTTCGGCCCCACTTGTCCATGCTGCCCCTTATTTTTTTAATCATTAAGCTAGTCCCAATTGCCCACATTTGGCACATATCTCTCTATACCCGTTTATTCTTGTGACTATCTAAATGCTTTTTAAAACACAAAATTGTACCTACCTCCACTACTGCCTCTGGCAGCTTGTTCTAGACACTCACTAGAGGGTGTGCTCCTCTGTATTCGAGCTCTGCCTTCATATTCCATTCACTTATTTTCAATCAGCACAATACCTCCCCAAACTCTGCTCTACTTAGAGTCAAATAGTCTCCTTTAATCCGTACCAACAGCTATCCTGCATAACCCCACAGATTTCCGATCTTAGAGTGGCCATTGTCAAGGGGAGGCACGATGGCACAGTGGTTAGCCCTGCTGTCTCACAGTGCCAGGGACCCAAGTTCAATCACAGCGTTGGGTCACTGTCTGTGTGCAATGGCACCTTTCCCCCGTGTCTGCATGGGTTTCTTCCAGGTGCTCCGGTTTCCTCCCACACTCCAAAAGATGTGCAGGTTAGGTTGACTGACCATGCTAAATTGGCTCTTGGTGTCAGAGGGATTATCATCGACACTGCAAACTGCCAGCTCCAAGTGGAGAGGATGTCCAAGAAGATTACATCTATTGACACAGACATCAAGCTTCTACAGCTTTTGTCACAAATAAACCTTTCCTCACAACACCAGGACTTTAACTTGGTGTTGTGAGACGTCTTTCCATGTCAGGGGATTACCAGGGTAAATATGTAGGCTTACGGGAATAGGGTGGGATTGTGGTCAGGTGTAGACATGATGGGCCAAATGGCCTTCTTCTGCACCGTAAGAATTTTATGAATTCCATGAAAAAAAATTCTTTGCAAATAATGTGATGGTTTGATCCCAGAATTCTGATGAAGATGCGACCTTTCTAGACAGGTAACTGCTGTAAGGAGGAAGTTGGGATTTCTCGGATTTCTTGCCGAATTGCAAGATACTCAGTGGTTAAGCTTCGGGTAAAAGATTGTTCCATTTGCCTCTCTCTTCCTTCTCTCCACAGCCTTCAAACAAAATCTCCAGCTCAAGGTCCCGAAGGATTCAACAGTTGCCAAAGTAATGGATGCATGTGGGAAAATCTTGGGATTGATGGAAGACAGCAGTCAGCTATCCCTGAATATTGTAACCAGTAGGAAGGGTAATGGGTTTTCCTCTCTCAGTTTTCCGAGAGATTAGTTGAAGGGATTTTCATGTTTTGAATTTTATTTTATCAGTGAGGATTTTTTTAAGAGGGAAATAATCTCTATGCTTTCCAAATTAAACTCTATAATCCTCTATAATCAATAGACTCAATTTTACATCAGCATTACTCCCAAGATTTACTTGATTTGATTTATTATTGTCAAATGTATTAACACACAGTGAAAAAATATTGTTTCTTGCGCACTATACAGACAAAGCATACCATTCATAGAATACATAGAGGAGAAGGAAAGGACAGGGTGCAGAATGTAGTGTTGGTCATAGCTAGGGTGTAGACAAAGATCAACTTAATCTAAGATAGGTCCATTCAAAAATCTGATGCAGCAGGGAAGAAGCTGTTCTTGAGACGGTTGATAGGTGACCTCAGGCTTTTGTATCTTTTTCCCGGAGGAAGAAGGTGGAAGAGGGAATGTCCGGGGTTGCTGGGGGTCCTTGATTATGCTGGTTGCTTTGCCAAGGCAGTGAGAAGTGTAGACAGAGTCAATGGATAGGAGTTGATTTGCGTGACGGATTGGGATACATTCACGACACCTTGTAGTTTTTTATGCTCTTGATCAGAGAGGAGCCATACCAAACCGTGATACATCCAGGAAGGATGCTTTCTATGGTGCATCTTGGTGAGTTGGCATCAAGGACATCAGGGCAAGGGTGGTAGGTTAGGGCGATGGGTTGGCAAGAGTTGGCATGGAGCTATAAAGGGTCATAGGGATATGTGGAGCTATAGGGATGTGCCACATTATATAGAAATATAGAAACATGAAAAATCAGAGCAGGAGGAGGCCATTTGGCCCTTCAACTCTGCCCTGCCATTCATTAACATGTGGGGGTTGCTGTAGGTGCAGACTTGATGGGCCAAATCGCCTCCTTGTGCACTGTAGGGATTTTACAATTCTATTCACTCTAAGCAGGCCCAGCATGGTTCTGAATGCCTTGGTCACATCTACTCTCAGCCTCCTTTCCTCACGTTTTCTTACATTACAAATGCTACATAAGTGTAAATTGTTGTCTTGAAGATTGGTTTGGATATCAATTGTCACACATAGGCAGTGATTCTCCCATCCTGCTGCGCTAATCTTTTAGGACAGAATCAGATCGAATCAGGTTCATAATTGTGGGCAAGTTAGATTATCAAAGAGCTGGGGATGGATAAAGTAGCTTCCAGATTCGAGGTGTGTTTTTTTTGTCATGGGATATGGGCATCACTGACTAGGCTAGTATTTATTGTCCATCCCTAGTTGCCCTTGAGAAGGTGGTGGTGAGCTGCCTTCTTGAATCAATGTGAATTGACCCAAAATGCCATTAAGGAGGGAATCCTGGGATGTTGACCAAGGAATGAAGGAGATCGGTGATATATTTCCCACTCACCATCCTAGCTTGGAAATATATCGCCGTTCCTTCGCAGTGACTGGGTCAACATCTTGGAATTCCCTCCTGAACAGCATGGTGGATGTACCTACAGCACACGGACTGCAGTGATTCAAGAAGGCAGCTCACTACCATCTTCTCAAGGGCAACTAGGGATGGGCAATAAATACTGGGCCAGCCAGCGACGCCCATGTCCCACGAGTGAATTTTAAAAAGTGTGTTGAGGGCTGAGGTGAAGACGTTGGGAATTTGAGAAAAAGTCAAGGGAAGGCGGGTTAATTGCAGAGTTGGAGTGGGGGGAGGAGGGCAATGAGCTGGAAGATGATGGCGACTCACGTACAGATGTCAGATGCAAAGAGATCAATGGACACACCTCATGTTCCCAATCCTGTTGCAACGGCAGGGATGGTGGGGTAGGGGAGCTGAGGCGCCGAGCCACAAAACTAAAACAAAGAAATGTGTTTCTCCACAGAGACCGAGGAACTGCAAGCAGAGAAAAGAATAGGGGAACTGAAGCTGCTGGAGAAAGAGGAGGTCAAACTGACCTTGTGCAGAAAAGCGAGGGACAACCGCGATGGGATGGAGAAAGGGGTATGTTTGATACCAGATCTGTCAGTATCATGGCCGTAAGGATGAAGAATAATTGAATGCGGAAGTGTGAAATTAAAGGCTGAGTAGAGTAGAATCCCTACACAGCAAAAGGAGATTATTCAGCCCATCGAGTCTGCACCGACCACAATCCCACCCAGGCCCTATTCCTGTGATCCCACATATTCACCGGTAAAGTCCTGCTTTTAGTGCCCCGAGATGTGCACGGATTTACAGGATAGGGCCTGGATGGGGCTCTCTGTCTGGCAGTTGATAACGTGATGGGCCAAATGGCCTCTTCTGTGCTGATCCTATGATTCTATGAAATATGGCAGAATGGGATAAATTTGTCTTATTAACAGCAAGGGTGTCAATGCTATAAAGTGCTGAATTATTTCCCTGCCTTTATCTCTGCTTTATCTCTGCTCTGACAGTCTGCCCTAGCCCAAACTAACCTGCTAATGGGTTAATGGAACATTAGCTAATGCCCTCTCTCTCTCCCGCTGCCTATCATATTTCTTTCAATTACAAACCTTCCTTATGTTAACTTCTTTCCCCATATTTACTGTAGCTGCTGTTCACAATGTTTCTTTGAAATCATGATGGGGGTATCATAGAACCCCTGCAATGCAGAAGGAGACCATTCGACCCATCGAGTCTTTACCGACCACAACCCCAGCCAGACCCTATCCTCATAACCCCATGCACTTACCCTGCTAGACGCCAACACTAAGATTTAGCGTGACCATTCCATCTCGCCTATGCGTCTCTTCTAGTTCTGAAAAGGTTTAACTCTTGTCCTCAAACGATGGCTCAAACTTTATAATCAGCAGGCTTGGATTTTTTAGAAACTTTCTTTGAAAATTTCTCTTTATTAGATATAAAAATATTGAAAATATTGGAGGGGTGGCGTTGGGGAGACAAAGCCAGTTTGACTCACAGCCACACCTCGTTCAATGAGTCTTTTTGCTTTCCAACTGGTGTAGGAAGACATAAGGTCAGAGGGATGGATGTGCGGGCTTGGGATTGAGTTGTCGGTTGGGGAAGGGGGGACATTTTGTGGGAGAGGGGGATGGAGGTGGGGTGTAGACTGAGCTGAGACTAGATCCACACAGCTGCTTATCCAGAGAAAGTTAGAGAGACTTCAGGTCAGATACCCAGTTATGAGCAGTGGGAATAGCCAAGATTGGCGGAAAAAATAGCAAGGCAGAGTTAGATGCCATTAATGTGTGTGAAAGCTGACCCCAATTCTTCCAAAATTCCTGCTTTTCATGAGGCGGGCCTGTTGGAGTATGAGATTGAGGTAATGATTGCCTGCTCAATCAGGGAGTCTTACCTGTGTATCTATATTGAAGAGTGGAGGTTGTTTTCACTGGCGGGTGAAACCAGATCTAGGGGGCATGTTCTCAAAATAAGGGGGAGCAGATTTAGGACTGAGTTGAGGAGGAGCCTCTTCAGCCAAAGGGTTGTAAATCTGTGGAATTCCCTGCACAGTGAAGCAGTTGAGGCTACCTCATTGAATGTTTTTAAGGCAAGGCTAGATAAATTTTTGAACAGTAAAGGAATTAAGGGTGATGGTGAACGGGCGGGTAAGTGGAGTTTAGTCCATAAAGAGATCAGCTATGATCTTATTGAATGGCAGAGCAGGCTCGAGAGGACAGATGGCCAACTCCTGCTCGCAATTCTCATGTTCTTATGTTTGAATACAGTAAGAAGCCTCACAACACCAGGTTAAAGCCCAACCAAATTATTTGATAGTTAACTCGCAAGCTTTCAGGGTTTGTCCCTTCGTCAGATGAATGGAGAGTTCTGGCCTCAGGCAGAGCATATAACAGCACACACAGTTTAGAGATTACTGATTAGAATGCACGTCTTTACAACTAACCTGCTATGCAAGTCTTAAAGGTGCAGACAATGTGGGTGGAAAGAGCATTAGGCACAGGTTAAAGAGATGCTTATTGTCTCCAGACAGCACAGTAAGTGGGGTTTTGCAAACCCAGGCAAGTCATGGGGGTTACAGATAGTGTGACATGAAACCAAGTTGCATGTCAGGGCGAACGACACTCCGGATTCTGATGTTGAGCCTGAAGCGCTGTTTGGAGTGGGATAGAGTTTATAAATAAAAGGAATCTGGTGAAGAGACTCTGAGGAGTTATTCCCATGTTGGTGAGGTATAGCGTGTAAGAGAAGGAGGCCAAAGATGGAGCTTGAGTTATGCCAGGATTAAGAATGGGGCAGCAGAGGAGAAACCATTTTAGACGATATAACAATCACAGTACAACAGTGAGGGCAGAGATAGGGGCTACAGAGAGAGTAAGTTCAAGCTGGAAACTAATAGAATTTCAGATATATAATCTAGTTTGGAATACAAGATGACTCTCTCTCTCTGCAAACAATGCCAACACCTTTCCTTGTCTTGTTACAACACTAAAGATTCAGGAAAACTAGATAGTTCTAAATACATGCAGGGTCTTAGTGGTATGAAGATTCTGCAGTGGGGGTGGTCTTAGTCTGGCGGGAGTTTATCACCCTTTGAGGTTACCCCCTGCGGTCAGGGTCAGGAAAAGGATCACAAACTTCAGTGATTTGTCTGCTCGTTACTTAACCCTTTGAATGCTGAATTTGGTTTCCAAGTTTTCAGATTTTCCATTTAATTATATCTTTAAGAAGGATTGATTTGATTTATTATTGTCACATGTATCGGGGTACAGTGAAAAGTATTGTTTCTCGCCCGCTATGTAGACCAAGCTGGTTAGGTGCGCTGGTCATGCTATGGGGTGGCACGGTAGCAGAGTGGTTCATACTGTTGCCTCACAGCTCTAGGGGTCTGGATTCAATTCCCGGCTTGGATCACTGTCTGTGTGGAGTTTTCACATTCGCCTATGTCTGCATGAGTTTCCTCCAGGTGCTCTGGTTTCCGTCCGCAGTCCACAAATGTGCAGGTTAGGTGCACTAGCCACGTTAATTTGCCCTTTGGTGTCCCGGAGATATGTATATTAGAGGGATTAGCAGGTTAAATATGTGGGATTTCAGAGCTAGGGCCTGCGTGGGATTATTGTCGGTATAGATTCAATGGGTCAAATGGCCTCCTTCTGCACTGTAGGATTTCTATGATCCTATGCTAAATTCTCCCTCAGAGTACTTGAACAGGCGCCGGAGTGTGGCGACTAGAGGATTTTCACAGTCACTTTTTTTCTGTGTGAATGTAAGCCTATTTGCGATGAATAAATAAACTTTACTTTAAGCATTCTGTTCATAGAGTACATAGGGGAGGAGGAAAGGAGAGAGTGCAGAATGTAGCATTACAGTCATAGCTGGGGCGTAGAGAAAGATCAACTTAAGGTGAGGTAGATCCATTCAAAAGCCTGATGAAAGCAGGGAAGAAATTGTTCTTGAATCGGTCAATACTTTGTATAAAAGTGGCGAGTGCGAGTGTTCACTGTTTGAATTGTGGCCACACAACAAATTCTTTTTCTTTAAATTCAAATCAAGAAGCAAAGTTTATTTATTAGTGTCACAAGTAGGCTTACATTAAGTTACATAAAGTTACTGTGAAAATCCCCTAGTCGCCACAGTCTGGGGCCAATGCACCCTAACCAGCGCATCTTTCGGACTGTGGGAGGAAACTGGAGCATCAGGAGGAAACCCATGCAGACATGGGGAGAGTGTGCAGACTCTGCACATATAGTGACCCAAGCCAGGAATCAAACCTAGGTCCCTGGTGCTGTGAGACAGCAGTGCTAACCACTGTGCCACCCACAGAGAGCAGGGCAGTGAGACTTGTTGGGTGACTCTTTCAAAAATGGGCTGAATGGCCCCCTGCAATATTGTATCATTGTCTAAATCACTGATGCTATTAAAACATCACATACAGGACTGGCCAAATTATGAAAACCATGCAATTTTCACAGGGATTTTCACAGTAACTTCATTATGGTGTTAATATAAGTCTATTTGTGACACTAATGAGTAAATGTTAACTTAATTCCCCTATTGCAACCATGTGCTTTGATCGGGGATTTGGACAGTTAACTAAGTTCATTGTCTTATACGATTTTTTTTACGTTTTGAACAGGCACAATCAGATTTGACAAATGGTTCTGTCCAATCTGCCCAAGCACCAGAGTCTGGTTTTGCTCCAGGTACAGTTTGCCTCCATCCACAGAATGGGCTCCAGGATTCCCAGACACAATTGGGAGGGAAGGAAAATGAGATAAAGGAGTTAAATCAGCTCATAAAGACTCTCAGAGCCAATCAGCAGCAGGTAATGGTTCTTGTCACACTAATTAGCAATGGCTTCAGCAAATCCTTCATCTTCAAACGCATCAGTAATTGTGATTGAGTTGCCCACTTAGCCGTGGAAAGAAAAATAGAGTTGAAGAGTGATTGTCAAACTCCTCACAACCTTTTTCCATTATATTGCATCAAACACCTTTCAAAATAAATACCTTCATGTTTCAGATCTGATAAGAGCTTCTGCACATTTCCATTTCTGTCCATTTCCATTTCTGTAGATTTCCCACTGTGCTGGGCTGAAATAGCTGCCATCATTTACCCAGTCAAACTGCCCAGTGAAAATAACTGCTGGAATCCGAGGCTTTTCTACCTTCCATGCTGAAGTGGATTGGGAACAGCTCAGAATAGAGGCTGGGATTCTTCGGCCATCCGCGGGATTCTCTCGTCCTGTGGGTTTCCCATCGGGATGGGGAGGTGCCACTGGAACTCCCACTGACAGCTGCAGGGACCTGAGAATCCCACCGCTAGCAAACCATACACCAGCTCCCGCCAGCGGGATACACACGGCTGGGAGGTCGGAGAATCCCAATGAATTAAAGTAGAAGAACTAATTTCTCCCGACTTCTAAGCGAATCAGATCTTCCCATCTCCGTTCCTCTGACTCAGACCATAACAAATTGCAGTTATTAGTGTCTCCAATGACACTCGAGAAGCTTGACATCAATCAGGATAAAGCAACCCATTTGATCAGCACCCCATTCACTATTTTAAACATCCATTCACTCAATCACTAACCCAGAATGACAGCAGTGTGTACCACCTACAAGATGCATTATAGCTACTCTGAAGGATCCTTCAACAGCACCTTCCAAACCCATGGCCTTAAACTCCTAGAAGGACAAGAACAGTGAACCCATGGAAGAACCATCACCTGGCCCATTCCAACTTAGTCACAGAGGTTTACAGCATGGAAACAGGCCCTTCGGCCCAACTTGTTCATGTCGCCCTTTTTCTTAATCACTAAGTTAGTCCCAATTGCCCACATTTGGCCCATATCTCTCTATACCCATCTTATCCATGTAACTATCTAAATACTTTTTAAAAGACAAAATTTTATCCACCTCTATCTCTGATAGCTTGTTCCAGACACTCAGCCACACTCTAAAATTGCCCCTCTGGACCCTTTTGTATCTCTTCTTCTCACCTTAAACCTATGCTCTCTAGTTTTTAATTCCTCTACCTTTGGGTAAAGATATTGACTATCTAGCTGATCTATGCCCCTCATCACATCACCCATAAGTCTCCTGTACTCCAGGAAAATACTCCCAATCTATCCAGTCTCACCTTATAACTCAAACATGGAAATATCCCACAGTTGTTTTGCTGTCGCAGTGTCAAAATCTCCTTTCCTATCAGTGATGTGGGTGTACCAACACCATATGGACTGCAATGGTTCAAAAAGGTGGCTCACAGCCACCCTCTCAAGGGGCAATTGGGGCTGGGAAGCAGATACCAGTCTAACCAGCGACACCCACTTCTCATGAATAAATAAAAGAAATTGAACCATTCCTGTGTGAGGATTTCTTTCACTCCAGATCCTTGAGCTTCAGAAGGGCTTTCACTCTCTGTACCAAGAGGCCGTGGAACTTCTTATCGAGTCTGCTTTTCCTACAAACTCTGGAGAGTATTCGTGCAACACTGAAACCAAAGCAACCAAGAGAGAAACCTTTATCCAACACCTAACATTGGCCTATCAGCAGCTGGACAATGAAAGGTACAGGCTGTAGATACATTAGTAAAATACAATATTCAATCAATTGGACTATTGAGAGAATAGTAGATGGGGCTTCAGCCAGAGATATTTGCCTAAAACTTGCAACCTCATCCACGGCTGGGATTCTCTGTTCTTGCTGCAGTGAATGGAGTTTTGGCTGAATTCTCCATTCTTGTGGTGGCAACAGGGTGAACGAGATCAGAGAACCCTGCCCATTGTTTGTCATTCTTAGCATTGTACTTCAGGAAAGATGTCCAGGACTTGCAGGGGGCGGTGGAGTGCAGAAGAGATTTACTGAAACAGTCGGAGAGACGAGGGATTTCAGTCCCGCAGAGACATCGGAGGAACTGGGATTGTTCTCCACAGAGCAGGGAAGCTGAAGAGGGGATTGGACAGAGATATTCAAAATCATAAATGTCTCTGATAGAGTAAAGGAGTGGAAGCTGTTTCACTAACAGAAGGACAGCTTACGGTTAACAAAAGCAAATGACTACGCTTGCCGGAATCTGAAACCAAAAGAGAAAATGTTGGAAAATCTCAACAGGTATGGCAACATCTGTACCGAGAGAAAAGAGTAACCTCGTGATGTTGTAGTGCATCTTTTCTCTCCTTATAGATGCTGTCAGACCTGCTTAGATTTTCCAGCGTTTTCCCTTTTGGATGGTTTACAGTTTTTTTAATTAGTGTCACAAGTAGGCTTACATTCACACTTCAATGAAGTTACTGTGAAAATCCCCTAGTTGCCACACTCCGGCACCTGTTTGGGTACACTGAGGGAGAATTTAACATGGCCAATGCACCCTAACCCAGCACATCTTTAGGGAGAAAACCGGAGCACCCGGAGGAAACCTGTGCAGACACGGGGAAAATGTGCAGACTCCGCAAAGACCCAAGTTGGGAATCGAACCTGGGTTCCTGATGCTGTGAGGCAGCAGAGCTAACCACTGTGTCAGCGTGCCGCCCTAGGTAACCAGAAGACAATATTGAAGGAGATGGACCAGAGATCGAACCAGAGACAACTACTTCTGTTTTGCGCAGCGGGTTGTGATCAGCAATGCGCTCTCTGAAAGGGCAGTGACAGCGAATTCATTTGTAACTTGCAAAAAGGAATTGGATAATTGTTCAAAGGGATAGCACTTTCAGAGTTTTGGATAAGAGCAGGGCAGTAGTCCCAATTGGCTTCCTTCTGTGTTGTAGAACTCTGATGAATTTTGGCTACGAAAATACAAAGGTGTTTTCAGACTGAGCATAGTGGTATTGTCAGTTGACTAGGAATCGAGAGACCAAGGTTCAAATCCCACCACGACAGGGTCATAGAATCATTGAATCCTTACAGTGCAGAAGGAGGCCATTCGGCCCACTGAGTCTGTACCAACAACAATCCCGCCCAGGCTCTATCCCCATAACCCCGCGTATTTACTCTGTTAGTCCCCCTGACATTAAGGAGACAATTTAGCATGGCCAATCAACTTAAACCACATATCTTTCAACTATGGGAGGAAACCGGAGCACCCAGTGGAAACCCACGCAGGCACGGGGAGAATGTGCAAATTCCACACTGACAGTGACCCGAGGCTGGTCGGGTCGCTGGTGCCAATCACTGTGCCATCAGTAGAGTAGCATAGTGCCAACCATGAAATCATTTTCGATCGTCGTAAAAATCTATTTGGTTCACTAATGTCCTTTCGGGGAGGAAATCTGTTTTCCTTACCTGGTCTGGCCTACAACTGGCTCCAGACTCACAGCAATGTGGTTGACTCTTAACTGTCCGCAAAATGAGCAAACAACTCAGTTCAAGGGCAATTAGGGATGGGGAGTAAATGCTGTCCTTGTCAGCAATGCCCATGACCTATGAACGAATAATAAAAAATAATCACTTCCCAAATTTTACTCCTTCTGCGTAGGGAAGGAGGAGGGGCTGAAAGAGACTACTTGGATTGTCTTTGAGGGAGCTGGCACAGAGTCGATGGGCTGAATGGCCTCCTTTCTGCTTGACCGTTTTATGACAGGGCCAACCTACACGAAAGTGGCTTCTCGTGGTGTTGACTGCTCTCGCTGGTAAAGCAACGAAGAGATTCGTTCACTGTGGAATCACAGTGCAGAGCCATCTGGTGTACATGCGGAGAAGTCTTCTGTATTTTTATGCACCAACACAGCAATGATGCTGTGAATAAAGACTCCCACAGGAGGAAAGCTTGAGCAGTTTAGGCCTATCTTCCTGGGGATTTAAAAGAAGAGGAGGTGACCTTATTGAAAATTTCTCAGATTCTGAGGGGACTGGAGGTGCTCAGAGGGTGTTTCCCCTTGTGGAGGGATGTAGAACTAAGGAGGTACAGTTTAAAATAAGACGTCACCCATTTAAGATGACAATGAGAAGGATATTTTTCCTGCTGAATAGATCACTAATCTGTGGAATTCTCTTCCGCAGCGAGAGTGGGTCATTTCAGGCTGAGTTAGATAGATTTTCAGTTGACAAAGGAGTCAAGAATTGTGTGGAGCAGACACAAAAGCCAAGAGTTGAAGCCAAGATCGGATCACTCGAGGCAGGAGTAGACCATTCGGCCCTTTGAGCCCTGCTCCTCCACTCAATAACACAATGAGCAAAGGTTTACCAGGCTGATTCCTGGAATGGCAGGTCTATCATATGAGGAGAGGCTAAGTGGGTTCGGGTTATATTCACTGGAGTGAGAGGGGATGTCTCAGAGAAACTTATAAAATTCTAACAGGGTTAGACAGGGTAGATTCAGAAAGAATGTTCCCAATAGAACTAGTAAAATAAGTAAACTTTATTTATTAGTCACAAGTAGGCTGACATTAACACTGCAATGAAGTTACTGTAAAAGTCCCCTAGTCGCCACACTCCGGCGCCTGTTCGGGTGCGCTGAGGGAGAATTTAGCACGGCCAATTCACCCTTACCAGCACATCGTGGGAGGGAACCGGAGCACCCGGAGGAAGCCAACACAGACAATGTGCAAACTCCTCACAGACAGTGACCCCAAGCTGGAATTGAACCTGAGTCCCTGGTGCTGTGAGGCAGTAGTGTTAACTGCTGCGCCACCCTACCGCCCACTATAGGTCATAGTTTGAGGATAAGAGGTAAACCCTTTTAGGACTGAGGTGAGGAGAAATTTCTTTACCCAGAGGGTTGTGAATGTGTGGAATTCACCCCACAGAAAGTAGTCGAGGCCCAAACATTGTGTAATTTCAAGAAGAAATTAAATATCGCACTTGGGGCTGAAGGGATCAAGGGATATGGGAAGAAGGCAGCAGCAGGATATTCAATAATCAGCCATAATCAAAATGAATGGCAAGCAGGCTTGAAGGGCCGAATGACCTTCATCCTGCTCTTAGCTTTTATCAAGCACGCTGGATGAATTCATTCAAATCGGACTTGGTTTCAGTGAAAAGCCTGCTTTGCACAAACGGCTCCACTGCTTAAATGAGATGACAGAGAGATTGGCTTCACGCAGGAACCTCACATCTGCATAACGTCACAACAACTCGCATTTGTGAAGCAAACTTAACATAGGAAAATGTTCCAAGATTTTTCACGGTCACCAGACAAAATTTGACACCAAGCCGCGTGCTGAGATGTAAAGACCGAGCAATCTTGCTCAAAGAGGGAAGCATCTTAAAGAAGAAAGGAGAGTTAGAAAAGTGGGGAGCTTCGGGGAGGGAATTTGAGAGCTTGTGCTCAGGCAGTTGGCTGTATGGCCATTAATGGTGAAGCGATTAACATCAAAGGATGCTCGAGAGCACTGGAGGAGTGCAGAGATCTCGGAGGGTTGTGGGGCTGGAAGAGAGAAGGAAGGGGTTTGAAAACAAGGATGAGAATTTTAAAATGGAGGCGTTGCTGGGACACTTCATCATTCGAGACAGAGATTACAAAACAAGAACAGTTTTGATAGAGTTGTCTAGAACGTTGGTGAGACCACAGTTAGAGCAGTTCCGATCACCCCATGAAAGGAAGGAGGTGATTGTACTGGAAGGGATGCAAAGGAGATTCACCAGGATGCTGCCTCGGATGATGGAACATTGAAGTTATGAAGCGCGATTGGATAGGCTTGGGTTGATGAGGGGCAGGAGGTTGAGGGGAGATGTGAGGAAAAATGTGGTGATGGTCTGGAATGGACTGCCTGGATGAGAGAAATCTCATCCTTTAAAAAAATACCTGGATGAGCACTTGGCCCATCATAACATTCAGGGCTATGGGCCAAGTGCTGGCAAGTGAGATTAGACAAAGTTTCAGGTGTTTCTTGCATGTCAGTGGAGACGGGCACTGTATGAATCATAGAATCCTACAGTGCAGGAGGAGGCCATCAGACCCATGGGGTCTGCACCTATTAGAATCCCACCCAGGCTCTACTCCCCATAACCCCAAGCATTTACCCTCCTGACAATAAGGGGCAATTTAGCATGATCAATCCATCTAATCTGCACATCTTTGGACAGTGGGAGGAAACCAGAGCATCTGGGGAAACCCACACAAATACGGGGAGAATGTGCAAACTCCACACAGACAGAAACCCAAGCCGGGAATTGAACCCCCATCCCTGGGGCTATGAGGCAGTGGCGCTAACCACTGTGCCACATTCCTTCCCTAAAGAAAGTAGATGGGTTTTTCTGACACTGTGCCACTGTGCTGATCTTTCGCAGTTGGAGATCTTCGGGAACGAAAGGAGGACACTCAATTCAAATACAAACATCCAGCAGGAATTGGGTGAATGCCAGTCTGATTTAATGGAATGAACTCTGCGGAGTCTGTATGTTCTTGCCGTGTCTGCGTGGGTTTCCCCTGGGTGGTCCAGCTTCCTCCTACAGTCCGAAACATATGCTAGTTAGGATGCATTGGCTGTTGTAAATTCTCCTTTCGTGTACCCGAACAGGCGCTGGAGTGTGATGACTAGGGGATTTTCACAGAAACGTTATTGCAGTATTAATGTTAATTTACTTGTGACACTAATAAATAAACTTAACCATCACAGTGTGTTGGCGGAAAGGAATTTCAGGAGAATGAACTAAACATTGAGAAACCGTAGCTTTCCACAATTTGCAGCAGGGTTGAGTTTATTTATTTGGTGAGTGGCAATTGCAAATACAACTTCTTTTATCTGTGATGCAGTTGCGTTGACAAAGATGTCCTTGAACGAATGAAACTGGACTACCAGACCTTAAAGGAAAAAGTTCTCCATTTTTATCAGAAACAGAAGGAATGGGAGGATCTTCAGCAGCTCCAGAGGAATAAGGTACATTCAGAATCGCTTAGCTAGCATGCTGGGGCAGTATGGTGGCACGACGGTTAGCACTGCTGCTTCACGGCGCCAGGGACCTGGGTTTGATTCCTGATTTGGGTCACTATCTGTGGGTTTCCTCCCACGGTCCAAAGATGTGCAGGTTAGGTTGATTGGCTGCGCTAAATTAGCCTTGTCAGGAGAATTAACAGGGTAAATATGTGGGGTTACGAGGATGGGGCCTGGGTGGTTGATGCAGACTCGATGGGTTGAATGGCCCTTTTTCTGTGCCGTAGAGATTCTATAAATATTGAATCATTTTGAACATTCGATGATTCATTGCCAATGAGACAATCACTTCAATTGCTCACATTCACAATTATATTAATGTCATCTGCATAATGAGGTTGGACTCATCCATTTAATTCAATTATTTGAACAGATCAGGGACTTTTTCACACCTGTCCCAGGGAATCAGTCTGAAGATGTGTGATGTGGAATGAACTGTCTGTTATTATTACAGAAGATCACAAGGATTCCCGCTTACGCCTTAGCATTTTCTCCAGTTGTAGGAGAGTCTGTGGGAAAAATGAAGTATCCAGGGCTTCTCGGATCACCCTGATGCTGATCTGAGGAGGGACAAAGCTCTCAGTTAGACCAATCAGGATCAAGCCCTCTCTGGGCAATCTCACAGAATGTCTCAATTTCCTGTCAATTGGGAGGAAACTGGGACTTTCAAGCTGGAGTCAGCCATTCCAGCTTGGCCTGCCATATTGTTAAGATCAGGGCGAACCTGCTTGTGGTCTGAACTCTACTTTCCTGTTTGACCCCCTTCCCCCCATAATCTTTCACTCCCAGGAGTCCATCAAACGGCCTTGAGTAACCTCAGCAGTCTTCAGTGCGCTGTGAGGAAGAGAATTCTAAAGGTTGACGGCCCTTCCTTCAAGTGGCAGGAAAGCCTTTCCTTCCAATAGTTCTGATCGGTGCCAGTGTTAATCTGTTTGGGTGGTTCCCGAGAGGGTTTTAAGCAGGACAGCGTTCCTGATAGGGGTAACCATCATTTATATTTAGCTGCAAGGGTGAAAAATGCAAGTCAATGCTGGTTTTGACTCATAGAATCCCTACAGTGCAGAAAGAGACCATTTGGCCCATCAAGCCTGCACCGACTAGCCCACAGAGCATTCTACCCAGGTCCTCTGGCCCACCCTATCCCTGTAACCCACACATTTCCATAACTAATCCATCTAACCTACATATCTTGGGACAGTAAGGGGCAATTTAGCATGGCTAATCTACCTAACCTGCACATCTTTGGATTCTAAAGGGCAATTTATCTTGGCCAATCTATCGAATCTGCACATCTTTGGACACTAAGTAGCAGTTTAACATGGTCAATCCACCTAACCTGCACAGCTCTGGACTTTGGGAGGAAACCGAAGCACCCAGAGAAAACCCATACAGACACGGGGAGAATGCGCAAATTCTACACAGACTGAGACCTGAGGCCAGAATTGAACCTAGATCCCTGGCGCTGTGAGGCAGCACTACTAACCACTGTGCCACTGAACAGCCCACGTTAATGATAAAGGAACCACAAACAGCCAAAGGATGAACTGAGCTCATTGCAGAGATATTTCCTCATGTAAAGACCCACCACCAGATTTTCATCCCTATAACATGTTGCTTATAAAATAGTCCTTTTGCTATGTCCTGAAATGTATTTTGAAATACTTACCAAGTTTCAATCACTGTCCGGTCTTGTAGGGATATGTGGAAAGATTGAGTGACCAGAGGAAGTGATGGCCTAGCGGTATTATCACTAGATTGTTAATCCAGAAATTCAACTAATGTTCTGGGGACCTGGGTTCGAATCCTGTCACGGCAGATGATGGAATTTGAATTCAATTAAAAAAAAAAATCTGGAATTAAGAGTCTACTGATGACCATGAAACCATTGTCAATTGTCAGGAAAAATCCATCTGGTTCGCTAATGTCCTTTAGGGAAGGAAATCTGCCATCCTTACCTGGGCTGGCCTGTATGTGACTCCTGAGCCACAGCAAAGTGGTTGACTCTCAACTTGCCTCAGGCAACTAGGGATGGACAATAAATAAACTAGCAATGCCACAAATGAATAAATAGATCTTATTGGGAAAACTTTATGAAATAGAAGAACACAGTCAATGGACCAAATGGCCTTCTTCTGTGTCTTTCTATGTAATTCTCACGAATAGACAATTGTGTTGAAATAGCTGATAAACCATTAAGGTAACCAAAAAGAATATAATTGCTTTTCATTTGCTTCCCGCTGTATCCCGCCAATATACACATCTCCTTTCAGAAAAACTTAATCGGATTGTATTGCTCGCTAGTTGCAACAAATGAAATTTCCCTTAGTGTTAGAATTATTCTCAGTACAGATTAGCAAGGGATTAATGCATTCAATGAAATGTGCTGATAAATACCAAGGAAATCATTTAACATGAATACGCTCTACAATTAGTAGCCTAATCTACATATGGAGTCATTTTTGATAGTAATAATACACTGGGAACAAATGTCCTGAAAGGATCATGTTTGGGTATAAATGACACAAGGGATTGAAAATAACAGCAGATTTCTTTAAACTGGAAGGCTGCAAAAAAAAATCCCAAAGCTTGTTTGGCTTGGGCAAGAGAGAAGGGAAAGTAGAACCATTAATTATTTCTTTACAATGCAGGCACACGGAAAGGCGTTTCCACAAGATTTACATTTACCGTTGCATTGTGATTTTTTATCAGATCAAACCAATTTTCTGGATACATTTCATGAGAATGCCAGTGTTGGACTGGTGTAAGCACAGTAAGAAGTCTCACAATAGCAGGTTAAAGTGACTCACCTGATGAAGGGGCAGCACTCTGAAAGCTTGTGGCTTGTGCTACGAAATAAACCTGTTGGATTTTAACCTGGTGTTGTGAGACTTCTTACTGTGCCCACTCCAGTCCAATGCTGGCATCTCCAAATCATGGCTACCATTGACACCACAAATTGCCGGCTCCAAGTGGAAAAGATCTCCAAGAAGATTGCGCATGCTAACACTCACCTGATGAAGGGTCAGTGCTCCGAAAGCTTGTGGTTTGTGCTGCCAAATAAATCTGTTGGATTTTAACTTGGTGGTGTGATACTTTTTACTGTAAATTTTATGAAGATAGTCACCCCATAATATTAATAAATTTTACTACTCATATTTTGGTACTATCAATTTAGCCAACATAGTACACTTTCCTTTGAAATATTTCCCACAACATTGAACAATTCTTTGCTAGCACTGAGATCTTGAATTACTGAATGCTGGTCCCATATTATATCCTATTTAATCTATTGATGCTTAAAGGTAAGTTAAAGTGTAGAATAATATCTGCTATATGTCTTACTCAGCCAGTTTGTTACAGTAACATTCAGAAATTGACTTAATGCTCTTTTTCTTATATGATTAATTGTAATGTAAACAAACTTACATCAAGGATCAAGTTGACACAAAGCAAATACCATATGGGGCTCCCTCTTTATTATTTGATTTGACTTCTTATTGTCACACATGTTGAGATACAGTAAAAAAGTATTGTTTCTTGCACACTTTGCAGACAAAGCATGCTGTTCATAGAGTACTTTGGGGAGAAGGAAAGAAGAGGGTACATCATATAATGTTACAGTTATAGCTAGCAGGTAGAGAAAGATCAATTTAGTGCAAGGTGGATCCACTCAAAAGTCTGATGGCAACAGGGAAGAAGCTGTTCTTGTGTCAGTTGCGACATAATTTCAGACTTTTGTATTTTTTTCCCAATGAAAGAAGGTGGAAGAGAGAACGTCTGGGGTGCGTGGGGTCCTTGATTATGCTCAGCTTTTCTGAGGCAGCAGGAAGTATACACAGAGTCAATGGATGGGAGGCTGGTTTGTGTAATGGATTGGAGTACATTCAAAACCTTTTGTAGTTTCTTGTCATCTTGGTCAGAGCAGGAGCCATACCAACCTGTCATACAATCAGAAAAGATATATTCTATGGTGCATCTGTAAACATTAGTGGGAGTTGTGGTGGACATGTTGAATTTCCTTAACCTCTTGAGAAAGTAGAGGTGTTGGAACCTCAACCCAAGGGTGGGGGAGTCCAGAACTAGGGATCATCGTTTGAGGATAAAGGGTGTGAATTTCACCATTTGCCATGTAGAATTTGAACCCGAGTCCCTAGTGCATCACCCTGGGTCTCCGGATTATTAGTCCAGTGACAATACCACTTCATCACTACATCCACTATAGATTTATTAATTAATTGAATTTAAGTTTCCCACCCAGCCACCATGGGTGGCACAGTAGTAGAGTGGTTTAGCACTGCTGCCTCACAGTGCCAGGGACCCAGGTTCCATTCCAGCCTTGGGTCGCTGTCTGTGCGGTGTCTGCATGTTCTCCCTGTGTCTGCATGGGTTTCCTCCCACAGTCGGAAAGACATGCCGGTGAGGTGCATTGCTGTGCTAAATTCTCCCTCAGTGTGCCCAAAAAAGCGCCAGAGTGTGGCGATTAGAGGATTTTCACAGTAAGTTTGTTGCAGTGTTAATGTAAGCCTACATGTGACACTAATAAATAAAAAGAAAACCTTAAAATGGTGCGATTTGAACTCATGTCTTCATGACATCAACGTTCCTGATTGGTTGAACTTTGAAGGCTGCCTGTGATTGCGCCATGGCATTATACCTACAGTCTCTTTGTGACTGTATGGAAAACCTTTTCTGGGAATGATGTCTGGAGTTGACTTGATTTCTTTCTGCGATTACAGCCGGATGGTGCTGGACAGTCGGTGACATTGGCACAGTTTATTGCCCCGCATCCAACTGCAACCCTGGTGGCAGTGCAAGAAGTGGCAAGGTCTGATGGTTATGGGTTCACTGTGGGCTGGCATGCAGGCCATGGGCTGCAGGTGATGGCAGTGGAGGACTCACATCTACAGCCCAATAACAGGTAACTAATAATTATATCAAGGCCACTAAAATCAAAACACGGGCATGCTACTGGAATCTGGCAGGAGGGAGAAGAAGGGAGCGGTAGCGATAAGATCATGAATGAAAATCAGGAACAGACAGGGCGGTGTTGATGATGATAGATGAAAGAGGATGTGGGATCGGAAGCATACGTTGTGGATCGATAAGACACTGAGGTTGCAATGGCTTATGGAGACAGTGAAGAAAAGGGGAAAGGATAGTGAAAGGAGGGTTGGGAGGGAAAGTGGAGGGGGAGGTAGGGGCACGGGTTGGTAAAAAAGCCTCATCTTCACTGTGATCAACTGGAGAACACTGTGACTTATCTCTGACTGGATTTCGGTCTACTAACACAGAGGAATTGGAGAGGTCAAGAAGGATAGCAGAGATGTAGGGCAAGGAGTTATCAGAGTACTTAGACTTATAGAGGTTTGTAGTGAGAAATCTCAGAACAATAGATTAAAGCCCAACAGGTTTATTTGGTATCACGAGCTTTCAGAGTGCTGCTCCTTCATCAGGTAAATCATTTGATGAAAGAGCAGTGCTCCGAAAGCTCGTGATTCCAGACAAACCTGTTGCACTTTAACCTAGTTACTGTGCCAACCACCCTGATTCAATACCAGCATCTCCACATAGGGAGTTATAGCAGGGAAACAGGCCCCTTGGCCCAATTTGTCCATGCCACCTTTTTTTTTCAAACCACTAAGCTAGTCTCAACTGCTTGTGGGACCTAATCCTATTTCTTCAGTTACCAAAGAGTAGCCTGCAAACAAGAAGTGGAAGGGATCCTTGGGGTAATGAAGAGAGAATGGTGATGGCAACAAGAAGAGACATTCATGAAGATGAATTAGATACAACAGTGAAGAACAGAGCAAAGGCACTGGAGGGGAAGGGTTTGTGATTGGCCACTTCAGTGGCAGCAGAGAGGTTGAGAAGAGTGAGGAGGGATAATATACTTCAGTCATCGCCATAATTCGCAACTGATTATGACTCGTTTCACTGCTGTGACCAAGGACCAATACCTAATCTGAGATAGGAACATGGTGTTGAAGCAAGGATGGACGAAACTGAAAGGTGACAACACTTTAATGACTCTGGAGAGATAGGAGACACATGAGTTTAGAGTGAAGTGTGCGGTTCAGTGGTGGGTAGGGAGAGATTTTTGAGAAGGATTTTGAAAGGAAAGGAAGCAGGATATGAGGGACAGTTATAGTAGCAGCCATTGTGGGGACCAAGAAGGGGGTAGTTTAGTCAATAGTTCAGTGAGAATAGCGTTAAGTTATTGGTAAATGTGAGGTCGCCCATTTTGGTAGAAATAACAGCAAAATGGACTATTATTTAAACAGTAAAATATTGTAGCATGCTGTGTGCAGAGGGATCTGGATGTCCATGTGCAAGAATCACAAGGAACTGGTTTGCAGGCACAGCAGGTAATTAAGAAACAAATGGAATTTTGTCCTTCATTGATAGAGGGATGGAATTTAAAAACAGCGAGGTTATGTTGCAACTACGTAAGATGCTGGTGAGGCTAAAGCTGGAGTACTATGTACAGTTTTGGTCTCCTTACTTGAGAAAGGATATACTGGCACTGGAGTGGGTGCAGAGGAGATTCACTAGAGTTGGGAGGGTTGGCTTATAGGAGACTGGGGCTATACTCATTGGAATTCAGAAGAATGAAGGAAGATCTTACAGAAACATATAAAATTATGAAGAGAATAGATAAGATAAAAGCAGGGAGGTTGTTTCCACTGGCGGGTGAAACTTGAACTAGGGGACATGGCCTTAAAATAAGGGGAAACCGATTTAGGACTGAGTTGAGGAGGAACTTCTTCACACAAAGGAAAGTGTGATTCTGTGGAATTCTCAGCCCAGTGAAGCAGTTAGGACTACCTCATTAAATGTTTTTAAGGCAAATATACATATATTTTTGAACAGCAAAGGAATTAAGGGTTATGGTGAGAAGAGCTGAGTCCAGGGGAAGATCAGCCATGATCTTATTGAATGATGGAGCAGGCTCGACGGCCACATGGCCGTCTCCTGCTCCGAGTTCTTATGTTCTTAAGGGAGGAGTAAGTTAATCTAATGCACAAGTTAAGAAAGGTGGTGAGCGGAGTTTAAAAGAAAGTCAGATTTGTATGGTTCTAGGGAGCTCAAACATTCTGCACTTTCTAAAAATTTATTTACCAGACATGGGCCTTGCTGAGTGGGCCAGCATTTATTGTCCAATTCTAGTTGCCTTGGAAGACAGTTGAGAGTCAACCACGTTACTGTGGCTCTGAAGTCACATGTAGGCCAGATCAGGTAAGGATGGCAGATTTCCTTCCAAGGAAACAGACTGGAGGACAGTTTCATAGTTTTGACAGTCTATCCCGTCCTGCTAACTAATTGATAAGCTTACCTTTCTTTTCCCCCAAGTCTCAATGGGAGGTGCCAAAGTTATATCAAAGTTTGGATTTACAGCCAAGGTTCAGGTTCAAATGAGTTGTGGCAAAGCATTAGCTCCTGTCTGCGCAGGTTAAGTTTCCACGTGAAGACATTGGCTCTCGAGATGTTGTTTAGCTGGTTCGCACCAGTTCACCAATTTGTTGCTTGGCTTTTGGAACACATTGAGAGCTGCACCAGAAACAATGACCTGACATCGTTATTTCTGCTTATCCTGCTGTTTTGCCACCGTTTAAGAAGCTTGGTTTGTCGTTTCTAGCAATACCCTTCACAGCTCATTCTTAATTGCAGAGAATCCCAAACTAAAACACCACTTGTCATGTCAATCTGATATTCTCATTGTCCTTACTCAAATCTTGCATCTCAATGCTTGTCCATTTTACCCTTGCCATTTGCAGAAAAAAATGAAAAGTAAAGTTTATTCATTCATGTGACAAGTGAGACTTACATCAACACTGTAATGAAGTTATTGTGAAAATCCCTTAGTTATCCAGGGTCTGTTTGGGTTCACTGAGGGAGAATTTAGCACGGACAATGCACCTAACCAGCATGTCTTTCGGACTGTGGGAGGGAACCGGAGCACCTGGAAGAAACTCATGCAGACACGGGGGGGGAAGAATGTGCAGACTCAGCAAACAGTGACCCAAGCCGGGAATCAAACTCTGGTCCCTGGCACTATGAGGCAGCAGTGCTAACCACTGTGCCACCAAGTGGGCCAACATAAATGATAATGAGACATAGAGTCATAGAATGCCTACAGTGCAGGAAGAGGCCATTTGGTCCATCGAGTCTGTACCGACAACAATCCCTCTCAGGCCATATTCCTGTAACTTCATGTATTCACTCTGACATTAAGAGCCAATTTAGCATGGTAGTTAGTCCCAATCATGTCCCAGCTTCCCAGGGGTTATGGTGAAACAGCAAGAAAATGGGCATGAAGAGTGTTGGATCAGCCATGGGTCCTACTGAATGGTGGAACACACTGTCCACCATCTACAGGGCACAAGCCAGGAGAGTGGTGGAATACCCTTCACTTACTTAATAGGAATGGGAACATGGACAGATTTTGAAAGAGTCAGAAGCTGAGTTATTCACTGCAGCATTCTTTGTCTCCAAACTGCTCTGAAAACCACAGGACGACACTGGCTGGCCAGCATTTATTGCCCATCCCTAGTTGCCCTTGAGAAGGTGATAGGGAGCTGCCTTCCAGAATTGCTGCAGTCTGCGTGCTGTGGGTTAACCCACAATGAGGTAGAGCGGGAATTCCAAGATTTTTGACTCAGTAACTATGATATATTTCCAAGTCAGGATGGTGAGTAGCTTGGAAGGAAACATGCAGGTGGTGGAGTTCCCATGTATCTGCTGCCCTTGTCCTTCTAGATGGAAGCGGTTGTGGGTTTGGAAGGTGCTGTCTAAGGATCTTTGGTGAATTTCTGCAGTGCATTTTGTAGATAGTACACACTGCTGTTATTGAGTGTTGGTGGTGGAGTGAGTGGATATTTGTAGATGTAGTGCCAATTAAGTGAGCTGCTTTGTCTTGGATGGTGTCAAGCTTCTTGAGTGTTGTTGGACCCATCCAAACAAGTGGGGAGTATTCCATCACTCTCCTGACTTGTGCCTCGTAGATAGTGGACAGGCTTTGGGGAGTCAGGAGTTGAGTTATTTGCTACAGTATTCTTAACCTCTGATCTGCTTTCGTAGCCACTGTGTTTATGTGGTAAGTTCAGTTGAGTCTTTGGTCAATGGTAACCCCAAGCTTGGTGACAATGGGGGATTTCAGCGATGGTCAATGTATTAGATTGTCTCTTCTTGGAATTGTATTGCTTGGCACTTGTGAGAATGCTACTTGCTAATTGTAACTTTATTATCGCGTTGTCTCCATGATCCAAGATTGGAATTCCCAAGCAACGATGCAGGTATTTAATACATATGTTTCCTGTTTTATTGCAGACTGGTGGAAGTGAATGGGATGTGTGTACTCAATACTTCAGAGGATGAGCTTATGTCATTGCTTACAACGCCAACTGCACAAATCCTGGCATTACGAAATTCTGAACCTTGAACCGTGACTAAACGCTTGCTGAAACCAGACAAGGTGCTAGAGTATAAGCCTTCTGCTGTTTAGAAAAACATATATATAGACTACATTTTATTGTAAAGGTATCAATAATGTTTCACTGTGTGATAGAGAGGTAACTTATTGTGACGAAACGTGTAATAATTCACAAGGTGGCCAGTTTCCTCAGGTTACCACAGTACATCGGACTGAATCCCAAAGCTATGTTTGAGGTGGAACTGGGAGAAGGGGAGGGTCCTCACCAACTTACTCTATGACAGCCCACTCTATTGTGGTTGGGCTAAATAGGCTCCCAGTGGGACACTCCCACCCGACCACTGGGGAGCAAGGACTAGCCTCAGGAGCCACTGACCAATTGGACCAGCCAACAGCTCCAGCGGCACCAAGAGTTCATTGTCAGTACTGCAGCCAGTGCTGAGGGAGGCAGCCCATGGAACCAGAAAAAGTTCTGGTCTTGGGCAGGCAAGGTTGGGTCAGTGGAGGGGAAACTTGTGGCAGGGGTGTGCCATTAGTGGAAACCATAAGATCCCGCCACTGTGAACTGATGCAAAATTTCAGCGCATGTACGCAAGGCAGTACACTGCCCACAGACCTAGAGACTATTTAATCAACAAACATTTTAATAATTACTGAGCAGTTAACAGTAGAGTCACCAACACGCAAAGGAAAACCTAATTAAACAGGTGGGTGGCATGGTGGAACAGTGGTTAGCACTGCTGCCTCATAGCACCAGGGACCTGGGTTCAATTCCCAGCTTGGATCACTATCTGTGTGGAGTTTGCACATTGTCTCCATCTGGGTGGGTTTTCTCCAGGTGCTCCGGTTTCCTCCCAGAGTCGGAAAGATGTACTGCTTAGATTGGTTGGTATTTAACAAATTAACTCTCGTGTTAGGGGGATTTGCAGGGTACATATGAGGAGTTAGTGGAATAGGGCGTGAGCAGGATTGTGATCAGTGCAGACCCGATGGGCTAACTAGCTTCTTCTGCTTATAGATTCTAAGGGTTGTTAGGTGCCAATAATTGAAGAACGGAAGGGACAATTTGATGAGCTGGAAGTTCCACTTGAGTTTTGTTTGACAATTCATAATTTTGTTGCAAACAGTGCAGGATTGAATCAAAACTTGCATCATTAAGTATGAAGACAGGACCAAAGTTATTTTAAATAAACATTGTTCATTTGTGCTTATCTGAGGTGTGGAAGTAAAATGGGCAGGCATTAGGAATATTTAGCAGAGGACCATTGAGAGATTGCTGAGTCTACTACCCCTTTGCTGATAACAGACCCATTGCACACAGTGTTTAGTTCACACCAGCTTGTGTGTATTACTTTAGTATAATGTACAAATGACTTGAAGAGGCAATGAAAATAAAATGAACTGAAATGAAAAACTTTCAAGTTTTTCAAGATCCTTTCAAGAAAGCAGAATGCTTTGTGCAAAAGAAACTGTCTCAATCATCATCCATCGTTGGTTTTTATCATTCTTACTTGAACCATCTTATTTTATATCAGGTAATCTGCAAAAATAACCTTTAATATTTATTCATGGATATATGTCATCCTTCTCTCATTAATGGGTCTGATTGTCCACTGCTAAAGCGGTGCCAAGAGCCCATTGCCGGTACTGCAGCCAGTGCCAAGAGACGTGGCCCACGGATTCAGGAAAGTCCTGGTCTTGGGCAGACAAAGTTGGGCCAATGGTGGTGAAACTTGTGGCAGGGGTATGCCATTGACAGGACCACAAAATCCTGTTGACAACACTCTGATCTTGGGTTCTGAGGGTTCTTGCGTGGCTGATCAGCCCGATCGCAGAGCTACATCTCTGACCGTACACTTGGCAGATGTTTCTGGGGGATGGGTTCAGCGCTGGGACTCTAGATCACTACCAATCCTTTCTCAGGCTCCTTTTCCAGCCTCTTCTTGTTGCCAGGTATCCCGGAACAATTGTGTCCCTTCAATCAGGAAGCTCCTCCAAGTCGGTCCATTCTGAGCAAGGGTGTCCCAGGCATTGATGTCTGTGTTGCATTTCTGGAGGTAAGGCTTCAGGGTGTCTTTGAAGTGCTTTCTTTGTCCTCACCTTGTTGGGGAACCTTCATATAGCTGGGTGAAGATTTGCTTTGGCAGTCAGGGCTCTAATATCCTGAGCATATAGCCAGCCCAGCTGAGTTGGTTTCAGATGATCCTGGCCTCAATGCTGGTACTCTTGGTTCCTTCAAGGATGCTGATGTTAAAAAATCTATCATCCTAGCTAATGCAGAAAATCCATCTTCACACTGTGTTGATGAAACCTCTTCAGTGCCGAAGTAGCATTTATTCACAGTCCAAGTTTGAGCATATAGAAGAGTTGGGAGGACAACAGCCTTATATATGAGGTTCTTACAAAGATATTGTGGATATGTACATATTGACACACACTGACATCTTGCTAACAGCACAATAGATTTACCTACACAACATGGACTGCAGCGATTCAATAAATCAGCTCACCATCTTAAGGACAATGAGGAATGGGCAATAAATGCGAGTCTAGCCAACGACTCCCACAACTACACAAAACGCTAAGAATACAGAAAAATCATTTCTTGAAGGGGAGTATAGCCAATCTTCAGTCAATGCCACTTCACATGGATGAGTCTTTAATATTCTTGCTTGGATTATCAGACTTAATATCAATATGTGAAGTTATCCTCAAACAATGGAAGGATCTGACCTAAATGGTATAGTAGAGGAAAAAAAATTAAACAAATTGCTCTTGCTCTCAATTTAAAAGAGCAGGAGGACAAAGAATAAAGTTGAGAGAGCAGGCTAACAAATCGATCCCAAAATCTTCAAAAAGATGATACTACCAGAATTGTGCACCAATGACCGACATTATACCAATACCCAAGTGAAGATCCAGCTGCCAAGTGATAAAAAGGCCTCTGCGGTTAAAGAGTAATAAAGTTTAAGTTGTCAGTTTATTAGTTCAGGATGAATGCAAGCCTACTTGTGACAATCAGAAACTTTAAACATCTTGTAAATCTCCAGTTCAATAATTAAGGAAGAATAACAATTCGTTATTGCAGCACAGGAACAGGCCCCCTTTGGCCCTCCAAACCTGCACCAATCATGCTGCCCATCAGAACCAAAACCTCTCCCTTCCAGGCACTATATCCCTCTATTCCCATCCTATTTGTCAAAACACTCCTCAAAAGTCACTATCGTATCTGCTTCCACTACCTCCCCTGACAGCGAGTTCCAGGCATCCACCACCCTCTTGTAAAAATTTGCCTCGTATATCTCTTTTAAACTTGCTCCTTGCACCTTAAACTTATGCACTCTAGTAACTGACTCTTCCACTCAGAGAAAAAAGCTTCTGACTATCCACTCTGTCCATGCCCTTCAATCTTGTAGACTTCTACAGTTCATCCCTCAATCTCCAATGTTCCAGTGAGAACAAACCAAGTTTCTCCAACCTCTCCTCACAGCTAATGCCCTCCATACATCATGGCAACATCATGGTAAATCTCCAAAAGCCTCCACATCCTTCTGATAGTGTTCAATTCTGATCGCCATATTATATTCCAAGTGCAGTCTAACTAAGGCTCTATAAAGCCACAACATAACTTGCCACATTTTTAAACTCAATGCCCCAAGCTGGTGAAGGCAAGCATGCCGTATGCCTTGACTACCTTCTCCACCTGCGTTGCCACTTTCAGTAATCTGTACCTATACATCCAGGTCTCTTTGCCTGTCAATACTCTTAAGGGTTTGCCATTTACTGAATATTTCCTATCTTTACTAAATCTTCCAAAATGCATTACCTCATTTGCCCGGATTAAATTCCATCTCTCTGCCCAAATCTCCAACCAATCTATATCCTGCTATATTCTCAGATGATTCTCATCACTATTTGTAAATCCACCAACCTTTGTGTTGTCCATAACCTTACTAATCAAATCTGTAATATTTTCCTCTAAATTACAAATGGCAAAGCTCCAAACATGATTCCTGAGGAACACCACTTGTCATAGCCCTCCATTCAGAAATGCACCCTTTCATTGCTACCCGCCATCTTCTATGACCAGTTCTATATCCATCTTGTCAGCTCACCTCTGATCCCATGCAATTTCACCTTCTGTCGCGGTCTGCCGTGAGGTAACTTGTCAAAGGTCTTACTGAAGTCCATGTGGACAACATCCACTGTCCTACCCAAAGAGTTGTGCAATAAAGATAATTGACAAAGGTGCATTAGAAGGTAAGATAAAGTTGTTGGAAACGGAACAGTGTTTACAAGCAGTGGTCAAGTACAGAATATAATTTTTAAATGAGAGAATTAAGGGCAGTGGTCTTGTACACCCTTTTAATCACTCAAGCCAGATGTGTCTACAATTGATAACAGCTGTTTTCAGACTTCCTTCTTATTCGATTTTCTGCCCAAAGACTGTACCCACAATATCCTGACTTCCACCATGGATAGGGCAAAGATACTGGCCCCAAATTCACCCCTGGATAGGTTGGGGATCAAATCCCCATGCCAAGACCACCAATCCCTTCCATGCCAGGCATCCAGTCAATGATCTGATTGGAACCTCACAGCATAGCATTCTAAAAATGCCTTGTCAACAAGGTATTGGTTTAACAGGACCAGCTCCTTTCGTTTTCCCAACCATTCCATCTACAGTGCAGGAAGAACTCCATTTTTAAAAATAATCCAACCACATTGTTTTTTATTTGAGGCCAAAAATTGCTTTGGGAAAGAAACACCACGTCCAATAATGGGCTATTAATCTGACATCCTTTCACGGACAGCAGCTTGGCAAGTGACAAACCATTCAAAGCAGCTTGAAACTGCAAAAACCATGGATCTAGAACAATACAAGTCAACGTTTATAATCATCAACCAATTCTTGCAGCATTATCATACACAGATATATAGTGTTAGGCTGCATCCGTTTTAAAAACAGAAAAATGTGTACGTGACTAATGTTAAGAACCCATATAATAAGCTTGTCAATTTAAGGCAGTTGAGAAAATTTAAAGTCATATTAGAAAAGGATGATAAAACAATTTTTGAAAATTAATTAATTACAAAATACAGTTGGGATTAAATATCGAAGAATTAGCCATCCAGGATCTTAGATCAAGTTTGTAGAATTTTGTGCGTAATATTGGTGACAGTGGCTTTCGAGGTGATAAAGTGCTGCGTCTCACATCACTTGGAATGCTTCTTCTTCTCAATACTACAAAAACAGAACGTTTAACATTTAGCACTGGAACGCGAGTCAATGGTATAGCTGCAAAACTGAGTTGGGCAACGGAAGTTGGCATTGATTCTTTTTCTGGAGATGATTTATTTAAAGAGATATCCTCCACCCAATTCCCCTCTCTCCCATCTGCACCTTGATGGCTAACAGTTCCAGGATTGGAACACTTTGATTCTCAATTTGATCACTCAGACATTGTCAGCAACTAGTATGCCTGGTAGCACAGTGGTTAGCATTGCTGCTTCACAGCTCCAAGGATCCAGGTTTGATTCCCAGCTTGGGTCACTATCTATGTGGAGCCTGCACATCCTCCCCATGCCTGTGTGGGTTTCCTCCGGGTGCTCCAGTTTCCTCCCATAGTCCAAAGATGCGTGGGTTATGTTAATTGGGATGTGTTAAATCAACCTTAGTGTCGGGGGGGCTAGCTAGGGTAAACGCATGGGGATATGAGGATAGGGCTGGGTAGGATTGTGGTTAGCGCAGACTTGATGGGCTGAATGGCCTCCTTCTGTAGGGATGCTATGATTCTACAATAACTACAGAGGGTGCATCTGGGGAATTAATAAAGGGAAGCATAGTAGTTAGCACTTGCTGCCTCAGTGCCAGGGACCTGCGTTCAATTCTGACTTTTGGATAATATCAGGAATACTTCTGTAAATCCTGCAATTCAGCGTGAATTTGAATTGTTGTAAAGCATAATTCTCCAAATGCTTCTTTTGAATTTATACGCACAATCTGAATGCATGAGTAAGTCCACCGCTCAGTGCGAAAGAGCTAGATTTCATCAACATCACAGTTCTCATCAATCCTGAAGAGATTGGTGAGGCACTGAATAAATATTTCTCTTCGGTATTCACGCAGAGTGCTGGAAATGTAGCTATGGAGATCACTGAGGTACAGGGTTGCAAATTGGGAAGTATTGTAGTAGATAGGGAGGATGTGTTAGAAATTCTCGAGGGTTTGAAGTTGGATAAGTCCCCTGGGCCGGACGGGATTTACCCTAGGATTCTCTGGGAGGCAAGAGAGGAGATTGCAGAGCCTCTGCTCTGATCTTCAGGTCCTCGTTGGTTACGGGTGTGGTTCCGGAGGACTGGAGGATAGCGAATGTGGTCCCATTGTTTAAGAAGGGGAAGAGAGACCTTCCAGGGAATTATAGGCCATGAGTCTTACTTCTGTTGTGGGCAAGGTATTGGAGAGAATTATTAGGGATAGGATTTATAGTTATTTAGAGAGAAATGAATTGATTGGGGATAGTCAGCATGGTTTCGTGAAGGGTAGGTCATGCCTTACTAACCTCATTGAGTTTTTTGAGAAAGTGACCAAAGAGGTGGATGGGGGTAAGGCGGTTGATGTAGTATATATGGACTTTAGTAAGGCGTTTGATAAGGTGGCCCATGGGAGACTTCTACAGAAAATGCAGATGTGTGGAATAGAGGGTGATTTAGCTAATTGGATTAGGAATTGGCTGGCAGATAGAAGACAGAGGGTGGTGGTTGATGGGAGATATTCATCGTGGAGTTCGGTGACAAGTGGTGTGCCTCAGGGGTCTGTTTTGGGGCCCCTGCTGTTTGTAATTTTTATAAATGATCTGGATGAGGGTATTGAGGGATGGATCAGTAAATTTGCAGATGACACTAAAGTCGGTGGAGTGGTAGATAGTGAAGAGGGGTGTTATAGTTTACAGAGTGACTTGGACAAGTTGCAGAGCTGGGCCGAGAGGTGGCAAATGGAGTTTAATGTGGAAAAGTGTGAGGTAATGCACTTTGGCAGGAACAATAAATGTGTAGAGTATAGGGCTAATGGTAGGCTCTTAATAGTGTTGAGGAACAGAAGGATCTTGGTGTATGTGTCAATAGATCCCTGAAAGTAGGCAGTCAAGTGGATAAAGTTGTTAAGAAGGTATATGGAGTCTTAGCTTTTAGTGGCAGGGGGATTGAATTTAGGAGCCGCAGCATCATGTTGCAACTGTACAAAACTCTAGTGCGGCCGCACTTGGAGTATTGTGTGCAGTTCTGGTCCCCACATTATAAGAAAGATGTGGAGGCATTGGAGAGGGTACAGAGGAGGTTTACCAGGATGTTGCCTGGTATGGAGGGCAGGTCCTATGAAGAGAGGTTGAAGGATTTGAGGTTGTTTTCGTTAGAAAGGAGGCGGCTAAGAGGGATCTTATTGAAGCATATAAGATGATTAGAGGTTTAGATAGGGTGGACAGTGATAGCCTTTTTCCTAGGATGGAGAAAGCTAGCACGAGGGGACACAGCTTTAAATTAAGGGGTATGAGTTATAGGACGGATATCAGAGGTAGGTTCTTTACTCAAAGAGTGATTAGGGAGTGGAATGCCCTGCCTGCAGCTGTTGTAGATGCGCCAAGTTTGGTGGCGTTTAAGAGGTTAATTGATAAGTATATGGAAGAGAAGGGAATGGTTTAGTTTGGAGGGGCATTGCTTTTTATTTTGGTCGGCACAACATCGAAGGCCGAAGGGCCTGTTCTGTGCTGTAATGTCCTATGTTCTATGTTCTATGTTCCCAAAGTAAATCCAAAATTGAGTAGGGCAAAAATGTTCACAGCCATGCTCCACCACCTTCCCAAAAAAAACTTGTTTTCAGAAACAAAGGACACTTACTTGTGTTTGATCAGCCGTCCTGCCTGAATGAGCTGTGCTGTTTCATTGGTGAAATGACAGACAAATAAGAGCATATTTCTGGGCTGTACCCTGAAGGCAAATCGCATGAAAAGCATAGAGTAGCAGCACAGTGCTGTGGGAGAGAATAGGAGCCGGTCATTTTGTATGCAGGGCACTGCATTATTAAACAGTTATGCTACATCTAGCCTGCAATCGCTAGGCAAATGCTAAACCCCCAGGAGTGTTAATGTAGAAATAGAAATCATACAGTGCAGAATGAGGCCATTCAGTCCATCGGGTCTGTATTGATAACAATCCCACCCCACAGTAAGTCTTATCCCCATAACCCCACATATATACCCTACTAATCCCTTTGACCTACAGATCCCAGGACACTAACAGGAAAGTTAGCATGGCCAATCCAGCTAACCCACACATCTTTGGACTGTGGGAGGAAACTGGAGCCCCCAGAGGAAACCCACGCCAACACAGGGAGAATGTGCAAACTCCGCACAGACAGTGACCCAAGCCGGGAACTGAACCGGGTCCTTAGAGCTGTGAGGCTGCAGTGCCAGCATGCCGCCCCAAATATGATCAATATTTGATCAAGTCTCAATGGTCCATGGCAAATATAATAAAGAAAATGCTACTTATTTGTATCACTGATAAAATGCAACATAAAGGTCAGCTTTATTTAAATTAGTTGCAATTGATAACAGCAGAGGTCAGAAGGGTGATTAGAGCTTAAATATTAGGTTATTAGCTTAAAAATTACAGCAATCTACTCAAACACTATCAATAATCTACTGAATCCATATAAACATATGCAAAACAGAGCAAGTTTTTATCAATGGTTTCCAGGATTTGCGTGAAAAGCTAAAGGGTATGAAATAGAGACATTACAGTTATGGACAAACACAATGGGTGGAATTTTACCGGCACGTCCACCCGAGGTTCGTACAATCTCACCCGAGGCCAATGAAGAATGCCGTTCTCCAAGCCTTGCCCACTGCCCGGAATCGGGGCAAGTGTGCCAGTAAAAGTCCGGCCAATATGCACAAATGCCCTCCATACATCTTTCAGGCAATTAATCCATTGCTCAGATTCACACACCACTTAGCCCAACTTCCAGAAGACTGCCATCAGTTATCAAATGGAAAACAATGCAGGAAAAAACAACTTAGGATGAAGCAACATCCCAACAATTACAAGGAAAACCTAAATTAATTATTATAAATAAACAGAGATCTGATTCCCTTGTTGACTCCTATTGAAAGCCTTCGTCACAAAGAATTATGCATAATATTTTCAAAACTAATTACAATGTCTAAATAATTATGGCAGCACAGTGGTTAGCGCTGCTGCCCCATCGCACAGGGATCCAAATTCAATTCCAACCTTGGGTGACTGTGTGGAGTTCGCACGTTTTCCCTGTGTCAGCTCAGGTTTCCTCCGGGTTCTCCAGTTTCCTCCCATAGCCCAAACATGTGCAGGTTAGGTGGACTGTCCATGCCAAATTGCCTCTTATAGTCTAAAGATGTCCACGTTAGGTGGATTAGCTATGGCCAATGTGTACGGTTACAGGGACAGGGCTAGGGAGAAGGCCTGGGTAAGATATTAAATCAGAGAGTTAGTGAAGACTTGAGGGGTCAAATGGCCTCTTCTGGACGGTAGGAATTCTCCAATTCATTAATATGAATTGTGACTGATTGAATACACAAGAAGTGAGAAAAATGGTTATTCTAGCAAACTGTTATATGGAGCAGAAATTCTGAGTAAACTGCAAGAAGTTAATTCTGTGGGGAATGAATCAATGTGAGGCATAGTGCATCAATTCCAAAGATCAGTGCAGCAGTATGTACTAAAGATAGGAATGCATACTACAGTGAGTAAATAAATGAAATAGTGCCTCACTCATGTTAAAAGAGATATAGATAACTGGAGTCTACCTAAATTACTAATACAATCTAATATAGAACACGAGAGGGGTAAAACAAGGCAGGCGCACCTAGGGAACACTATTCATTCAGTTATGGTACAATTTCTATGTATATATTGTATTAAACAAGGGTTCGGGCATGAGAATAATTTACCTATAGCTTGAATTTTAGTAGACATACCCACAGAACATTGGTGTATTTACCATGCGTCAAACATTTATTTCAAAATAATATTGACACATCCAAGATCTTGCACAAGTGGCATTTATTAATTAGAAAGGGATCACTGGGAGAACATGTTAGAATATTTTGCACAAGACTTCCCAATAAAACAAAGCCACCATAATGTAGTACGAAGCACAGTAGCTTCCTTAGGGAAAAAAAAGAACAGCATAAAATTAACCAAGGTACTTTCCCCACTCCTTCTAGTCACCAATTAAGAGTGGCTTTAGGAGAGTCAGGGCACCAAATCACAGCACCCTGCAAGGAAACTACCAGAAATCTTAAACAAAGGAAGAAGCGCAGGATGTAAAATTGGAACTTATCACATTTCTAAACATTCATCCTTTTGTTTTCCAGCTTATGTTTTTTTAAAAAATTCAATTCCTGGGACATGGGCATTGCTGGCTGGCCAGCATTTATTGCTTATTCCTTGTTGCCTTTGAGAAGGTTGTGGTGAGCCGCCTTCTTGAATCATTGCAGTCCGTGTACTGTGGATTGACCCGCAATATCATGTGGGGGGTGGGGATTTCCAGGATTTTGACCCAGCGACCGCAAAGGAATGGCGATATATTTCCAAATCAAGATGGCGAGTGGCTTGGAGAAGAACTTGCAGGTGCTGGTGTAACTATGTATCTGCTCCCCTCGTCCTTCTAGATCAGGGGTCTTCAAACTATGGCCCTCAGGCCATATCCGGATCGGAGTTCTAGATGAAAGCAGTCATAAGTTGGGAAGGTGTTATCTAAAGATCGTTGCTGAATGAAGTGTGTGAGTTTGAACCATGTCAAGCCATGGATGCTCATTCAGAACCATTGATTCATTTTTTTAAAAAGTGTAATTCAAAACTTCAACTTGGCTTTAAAACAGCTTAAGTCCATTTTTTTTAAGTTTATTTATCAGTGTCACAAACAGGGTTACATTAACGCTACAATGAGGTTATTGTGAAAATACCCTAGGACCACACTCCAATGCCTGTTCGGGTACACTGAGAATTTAGCACGACCAATGCACCCTAACCAATATGTCTTTCAGACTGCGGGAAGAAACCAGAGCACCCAGAGGAAACCCATGCAGACACAGGGAGAACGTGCAAACTCCACACAGACAGTGACCCAAGCTGGGAATTGAACTGGATCCTCGTGCTGTGAGGCAGCAACGCTAACCACTGTGCCACCCTCTCCCTGCCTCGTATTCTATACGATACCCTGAGCTGCAGATTGTGAATTGACCATTTCCAAACAAATAAGAGGGTTGAGTGAGGGTTTAATTATAGACTTACTGCTGCACCATTTTGTTACCACACAGAATGTAGAGTTTCAGGAAGCTTTGATTTACCAAATGTCATCCTGCCACTGATGATTTCTGGCGTTTTCTGCATGTCTCTAAAAGCAGCAATGGGGATCCCCCAAGTAGCAAAAGGGCCCCAAAAGTGCTAGAAAACCATAACCCAAAAAAAAGAGAATCACAATCAAATGAACATATTGCTTAATGAATCAAACATTAAAAGTCACAAGCTCAAAAAGATTCCATGTACATCTTAAAAATTCTCACCCTTTCATTAGCAGGTAAAATAATAAACAGTATATCCAACAATGTAAAGATGTGCACGTTAGATGGATTAGCTATTCTAAGTTGCCCCTTAGTGTCTTAAGATGTGTAGGTTATGTGGATTGGCCATGGGATGTGTGTAGGTTAGCAGGGGTAGGACAAGGGAGGGAACTTGGTAAGACACACTGTCAGAGCTGATGCACACTGAATGGCTGAAAGGCCTCTTCTATACTGTAGGGATTCTACCATGTCAGCCCATTGAATTTTACTGTTATATTTTAACAGCCAACATCAAAAAACATTGCAGCCTATTAAACTGGTCTTACATTGACAATATTAAAATGCAGGTTAGTGAGCATAGGGGTGAAAGGGGCGTGATGCAACATAGGGCACAGGCAGCAGAACTTTGGAACAGTCAGGTCTCGAACTAACGGAGCCGAGGATGAAGGACAGCCAATTTACATCTCTGATGGTTTCATTGGCACTTGCTTAAAACAGAGCTAGACCATTTAGAAGAAGCACCTTTTCACACAAAAGATGCCAGAAACCTGAAATGTTTCCCCAGGAGCCTCTGGAAGCTGGATCAATCCTTGCTCACAACACTTAGAGTGATCTAGTTTTGTTGGGTAAGGGTAGAAAGATGGAATATAGGCAGGAAAGGGAAAAAAATGGCATTGTAGCGAGATGACTTCTTGTGAGCTACCCCCAGCATAGCCTCTAATTCCATTTTTACTGCCATTTTGTGCTCTTAGAATTGAACTCCAACTCTTCTGAACTTCAAGCTGATCTTTCTCCTCAACCTATCTGTAGCTGCAACACTATATTTGACGGCAGAGTGGTTAGCATTGTTGCCTCACAGCGCCAGGAACCGGAGTTCGATTCCGACCTGGGGTCAGCATCTGTGTGGAGTTTGCACATTTTCCCCATGCGTGTGAGGGTTTCTTCTGGGTGCTCCAGTTTCCTCCTACAAAGATGTGTGGATTAAGTTGATTGGTCATGCTAAATTGACCCAAGTGTCAGGGGATTAGCAGGATAAATGGGTGGAGTTATAAGAATGCGGCCTGGATACAATTGTGATCAGTGCAAGACTCAATGGGTCAAATGACCTCCGCCTGCACGGTAGAGATTCTATGATTTTGCACTCTCTCCTTTCCTTCTCTGCTACGTACTCTATGAACAGCATGTTTTATCTGTATAGTGTGCAAGGAACAATCCTTTTCATTGTATCCCAACACATGTAACAATAATAAATCAGTGTGCAAATCCAATGCTTTAACTGAACGGCAGGCTGCCTTACACTTGTGCCCTTGTGATGCATTGCTCGGTATCCATGATAAGTTTACTCTGCAAGCTTCAGAACAAGTTGATGAATTGCATCATCCATTCAGATGGGCTCATCCACCTCACAACATACTGATCATGCAGCCCAACAGCAAAGCCTGCTGCATTACAGGAGGTAATTGAGACCACAACCAGATCAGCCACATTCTTACTCAATGCTGGAACAGGCTTGTTAACTGATACCTGAGACAGGTTGGAGCATCATTGAGAAAAATTACACTGAAATAACTAAGCAACTTATTTAAAATGACTGGCTTACCGTGCTGATAAAGTGATCGTCCAATATAATGTTTGTTCACATAGAACAGAGAAAGAGGAGAAAAGAGATCATTAATTTTTGTAATGCAAAAATACTCAATATTGTAAACGATTCAATAATCCAGACAGCCAGGCAAGACTATACAGTCTGTGCTTCTGACGCAAGCTTCAATGTAACACTGGAAGTGACCGGATCTTATAACAGTGCCCCCTTCATCCTTAAGAGTTCCTATCTAACTTTTCCTAATTTATACACACAGCTATCTTCGGAGCCAATTTTAAAGGAGAACTGGCTTTGTTTAACAAACAGAAGTACACAGCAATCATCAAGAAATTAAAGTTAAGCTGGCCTTGGAAAAAAGATTTAAGCAAAACATTCTGGGCGTAATGGTCAAAGAGATAATAATCTGCACATCACCCTCACCTTTACAATAGTAACATATACATGTTACGTGAAGGCAGTTTTCACGGTGCATCATATTTGTCCCCTTGGTTGCATAGATGCAGATTCTTTAAAGCCCCTGAAGTTTAAGTTTATTAAAGTAAAAGTAAAGTTTATTAATCACAATTAAGACTTACATTAACACTGCAATGAATTTACTGTGAAAATCCCCTAGTCACCACACTCTGGCGCCAGTTCGGGTCAATGCACCTAACCAGCATGTCTTTCACACTGTGGGACGAAACTGGAGCACCCAGAGGAAACCTACGCAGACATGGGGAAAATGTGCAAACTCCACCCAGACAATGATCCAATTGAACCCGGGTCCCTGGCGGTGTAAAGCAACAGTGCTAACCATGCCATCCCAGATTAATTTTATTTTGTGTTACACGTAGGCTTACAATGACATTGCAATGAAGTTACTGTGTAAATCCCCTAATTGCATAAAAATCAAAGCAATATTTCACTTGCAAGTGCCCCAAGTTTTAATACTAACAAGATATTGGTTTGCAACTGGGGATGAATTTATTAATGAGGCAACTGTACCAAGCAGACCTCCTTCAAACACACCAAATGAGTGATGGGTCAGCTTTGTGGCCTGAAATTTGAAGACTACTTGGCTTACGGGCTGGACATTTTTGGTTCTGTAGTTTTAGTAGTTTTCAAATTTTGAAGACGGTAATTACTAAAATTGGCTTGATTTAAAAAAATGCAAAATTGTGACATCTGCTTACTTTATCGCAAAATTTGAATTTAGAACAATGATCATTCTTTCATTCTGTTCAAGCAACAGAACATTGAAGTTATAAATTGTTATTTTCCTCCAAATCTTACTGCTTTCAGAAAAGTAATGAAATTAAGAAGGTAATGTGACCAATAGCAGTGAACGTAGTAGATGTATTAAGGAAAAAAAACTCAAAGTTGTCCACGTGAAAACTTAAGAATACGAATAGGAGTGGGTCTCTCAGACCTTCAAGTCTTCCCTGCCAGTCAACATAATCAACATGACTTTCCACCTTATCTCAGCCCTGGTTAAAACCAGTATTAACTAGATGTAGTTGGGTCCAGGCTTCTGAGGTCTTGAGGAGTCAAATCACGTGATGTTTACTAAACAGCTAAACAATACAAAATCTCGCAGCTGATATTGACAGGCAGTCTGCCTCAGCTATTACAGAAGAACAGGCAACTCCAGTTCAAATTTCTGAATCTAAAATTAGACGTCGGCACATAACTCTGCAGTTTACTGTTACCAGTTACTGCGATTCTGTTGCAAGCTGAATCAAGCAAGAATCTTTGTTATCACTATTTAGATATTACAAATTGCATCATATGTTTGTCAACAAAATGATTTTAAAAAGATGCATTTTTAAAAGGTATATAAAAAATTTAACAAAATTTAGCAATGGGCTTTTTAAAAACCTGGGTTACGCTGCATTTAAAAACAGATCCAAACATTTGTGGTGACTAACTGAACATCATACAATTGCTCAAAAAGAGTTTTTGGCTATTTACAAGTTTGCATTTAAGGAAAGTTCTAGCATTTACATCCACCCATAAGGTAGGAAAATTAATGTTAACATCAATAAATTCAATTACAGAGTAGGCTTTCAACTGGAGACAGATATTTTAATATATAATTCATCTACCAAATTTCTTGAAATACCGCCTACGAAAAAAGCAATACGACCATCTTCAAAACTAATTCTGAACAAGATTTTTTTTCAAATGGAAGAAAATCCAGATATCATTGAAATGCAAAACCATAAGAAATAGGAGAAGAGATGGGCCCTTTGACCCATCAAGTCTGCTCCATCATTCAATGAGATCATGCTTGATCTGACCAGATAATCCTCAACTCCATTTTCTCACCTTAACCCCATAAGACTCCATTTCCTGAAAAAAATCCAATGGTCCAGCCATCAAAGTACTACTGTTTTCAAGTATGCTTTGTACACATAAGATATTGTAATTTACATAAAGTGGGCAAAATGAGCTAAGGAATCCATATTCTCCAACTCACCAGTCTGCAATACTACAAATGATTCTCTTGGAGCGCATTAAAAACCCGAGGCCTGTGAGCACCACTGACTTTTCCCATTATTTAGTAAGTTCTTACATCCAGAGTTTGAAAGAAAATCACCTATGTAAACCTGTATGGCATATCTGAAACTTACCAAAACCAAAGGAGCTCTGGTATTAATAACAAATACTAATAATTGACACAAAATGGATGACTAAACTGAGGGTGAAGGGTGGCATGATAGCACACTGATTAGCACTGCTGCCTCAGTGCCAGGGACCCAGTTCGATTCCCAGCCTTGAGTCACTGACTGTGCAGAGTCTGCATGTTCTCCCTGCATCTGCGTTGGTTTCCTCCAGGTGCTCCAGTTTTGTCCCACAGTCCGAAAGGTGTGTTGGTTAAGTGCATCAGCCATGCTAAATTCTCCCTCAGTGTACCCGATCAGGCGCCAGAGTGTGGCAACCAGGGGATTTTCACAGTAATTTCATTTCAGCATAAACATAAGCCTATTTGTGACAATAATAAAGTTTATTTATCAGTCACAAGTAGGTTTACATTAACACTGAAAAGTTACTCTGAAAATTCCCTAGTTGTCACACTCCAGCACCCATTAGGGTGCACTCAGGGAGAATTTAGCATGGCTAATACACCTAACCAGCCTATCTTTGGACCGTGGGAGGAAACACACATGTAGACACAGGGAGGATGTGCAAACCCCACACAGACAGTGACCCAAGCCGGGAATCAAATACAGGTTCCCTGATCATGTGAGGTAGCAGTGCTAACCACTGTGTCATCGTGCTGTAAACTATAAAAAAAAAGTTACATCTGCTCATTTTGGCTCAGTCATCCATCACCCCCTGTCTCACTTCACCTGAAGACCAATTGCTTTTTAACATTTTTTTTCTGTTATGAATATTTGACTGCAGATTGGCAGTGCCCCAATAAAATATCACAGCACTGTTTTGAAACATTCAGCAATGTGTTATTGACAAATAAGAGTGTGTTTTGGCCAAGATAAATGATATAGCTTCTTGTGCTAAAAGCAGGAGTTTTAAGTTGAATGTTGGCAAGAGCTTGAACAAGACACAAGATAATAAATGAGGATCATATACATCGTAGTGCTCAACAGTTACTGTACTGCAGGATTTTCTGGCACTGCTTCAGATGTCATGTGACAAGACATCTTTGTTCAGATTTTCTCCCCCACTCGCTGGTGTCAGTCACACAAGTATTTGTGTTTTCTTAGAAGTATAGGTATTTAGGACGACATGGTGGCACAGTGGTTAGCCCTACTGCCTCACTGCATCAGGCACCCATGTTCGATTCCAGCCTCGCGTTACTGTCTCTGTGGAATTTGCATATACTCTCCGTGTCTGCATGGGTTTCCTCCGGGTGCTCTGGTTTCCTCCCACATTTCAAAGATGTGCAGGTTTAGGTTGATTGGCCATGCTAAATTGCCCCTAGTGCCAGAGAGATTAGCAGGGTAAATATGTCAGGTTATGGGAATAGGATTATGGTAGGTGCAGATTTGATGGGCCAAAGGGTCTCCTTCTGCACTGTAGGGATTCTATAGGACTGTATCCAACTCTCATTAGCCCGCACTATAAAATATACTAAAAATATATTCCACTCGTTTATTAAGCAGTAGTGTTGCATGGACAGGTGAATGCATGTTCCTGACTACATTTCTGGCATCAAGTAACTCTCATCTACTCTTAAAATTGAGTGACTTTACTCAATAAAAGAAAGGAAACTTCAATGGCACAGTGGTTAGCACTGCTGCTTCACAGCACCAGGGACCTAGGTTTGATTTTGACCTTGGATTATTGTGTGCATGTGCGCACATTTAATTTGCATCGTCTTCCTGTGTCTGCGTGGGTTTCCTCCACGTGCTCCGGTTTTGTCCCACAGTCCAAAGGTGTGCCGGAGTGGCCATGCTAAATTGTCCCTTAGTGTCCTAAAACACACAGGTCATGAGGAGTAGCGGAATAAACATGTGGTGTTATGGGGATGGGCAGGGGATAGTGGGGGGAGGGCTGAGAAAGATCCTGTCAGAGAATCGGTGCAGCTCCAATGGGCCTAATGGCTTAAAGGAAAATCCTTTAAAGAGAAATCACACAGTGTCTACGAAATCCCAAACTGTTTTAATATTGTAGAATTTCAATTTGTTTTTAATTCACTGAATCAAATTAATATTTAATACAACATAATCAATTCAATTTTTGGTACCATATGTCTGATAAAAGTTTCAGAAAGTAGTTATAAAAATATCTCTCAAAGTCACTGCAATAAAGCCAGGGAGGAGACTCAATCACACTTTCAAAAATAAAAAGGAATCAACTAAAATTATATCACTAAGCTCATGTAATTATACACGGAAAACCAGACAAAAGGGTATTCTGGCAAATCAATAACAAAATTACACACAAAGCAAGAACAGAGATGGGCTGAATGACAAAGTATTGGAAATGAATGACCGAGAACAGAGCGCTAACAGGCAGAACCTGTTCCATAAATATTTTCTGTGCTAAAAATGATACCTTAAATGAATGAGATGCACAGGCTTTCAAAAGTCATTTGAGGCACTTCACTGTCTAAAGTACTCAATAACGACATGGAACATCAGAACTTAAGACAGATATTTGATTGGTAAGGGGATCAAAGGTTCTGGGGAAAAGTCGGGAGAATGGGGTTGAGAAACTTATCAGCCATGATCGAATGGCGGAGCAGACTAGATGGGCCAAATGGACTAATTCTGCTCCTATAGCTTATGGTCTTAATTCTATGCTAACAAAGTAAAAGCTACACATTGATCAAATGGTGAGACTCCTTGGGAGCATCAAATGAGATTTGTAAATTGAGGACAGTGTCAAAATTTAAAAATGTTCAGAAAGCACATTGGTTCTCCTGGGCACTTTAATGCCCATCTCACTTCATTTTTAGTTAGAGAAGGGATTTTGCTTGCTGTTGGAAGACAGATTGGAGCCCTGTCTGTATTCGGATACAGACAAGGGTCTTCTAGATAGCACAAGTAAAGTTCTGGCACAAACTGAGCAATGAGGACATTGAGGAAGGGTTCTACCTGGCTGGAACTGAAAACTGTAGCTACCAATTAATATAGTAACATACTCTACTGTAATCACTCCCTGGGGAACACTGAATCCAAACTGCACCAGTTAGAACAACTTGGCAATAGGGATAAATTTATAACATATTTGGAGAGGAAAGGAAACAATTAATATACTATATGGGAGGAAATTAGAACAAATGACAATGCAGACTTCATGAATGCTGTGGATTCTTTATACAGCCAATTGTTCTGAGTAAAAATTCAGCTCTTAGACTTTTTAAAATCACCATAACTGAAAAATTTAGAAACTTTTTAAAAGCTTTAATTCAGACCACCTACTGAAGGGTTACATCAATTAGGACAGACCATTAAGCCCACACATCTATGCTGTTATTTCTGCTTCAACATGCCCCCTCTCACATCTTTTCACCTTACCCCACCAATACATCCAGCTAATCCTTTCTCCCCATATATTTGAATTTCTTCTGAAATGAATTCATGTTATTTTCTACTATTCCCTGACCAGCAAGTCCCATATTCTCACCACTTTCAAGGGAATGAGGTTTCTTCTGAATTTACACTTGGTATTAAAGTTTTTTTTAAAGTTTTTTCATTAGTCACAAGTAAGGCTTACATTAACTCTGCAATGAAGTTACTGTGAAATTCCCCTAGTCGCCACACTCCGGCATCTGTTCGGTTCATTGCATCGAACCAGTACGTCTTTCAGACTGTGGGAGGAAATGCACACAGACACGGAGAGAACATGCAAATTCCACAGAAACAGTGACCCAAGCTGGGAATTAAAACCGGGTCCCTGGTGCTGTGAGGCAACACTTGTACGCACTGTCACCCTACAGTGATTCTCTTCTCTTTATTATCCATGTCCTGGTCTCCACTACAGATGGAAACACCTTCTATAGGTCTACCCTAGCAATCTCTTCCATCTGGACACTCCTTGGGCTTAATCTTTTCTACAGCCTATCACACTAAAACAAATGTAGAAAACTCACAGATTGAGGAAGAGACAGAGATAAATGTCTTCATTTACATTACACTGGATATCTCACTATCAATCACACACATTCACACAATAAAGATGATGCCCCAAAACAGATAGGATTTCCCATTAACAGTGAACAGAATTGTGATGTAAGCAATGTAAAATTCACTAAAAACAAATGCAGTGTTCTCAACGTAGAACGGAATCTGGTGTATTGCTTTCGTGTTTTTAAAGTTGTGCAATGTAAATCATTAAACAATCGCAAATAGTAAACTTTTAATGGTGGGTATGCTTTAGACAACAAAAATATTTGGAGCTGGAATAAGGGAACTAATCTGCCAAGAGCATTTTGTCTCAGCAAAAACACTCTTGCCACAGAGTCAATGGTCATGGGTTCATGTTGAACTCCAAGAATGTGAAGCAGATTGTAAAGAATGATGTTTTAAGATAGCATACTCAGGGTTCTGAGTTGTCAGAAGTGTCATCCCTTGGACTAGACACTCCTTATAAAAGGCTTCTGTGGCATCCTTATAGACAAATAAAAAAGGGAAGAGGAAATCTCCTTGATCACAATTTAACCACTATCATCAACAGCACATTTGACTCTTAGCAGCTTTTGGCAGGTCGCTATGCACAAGTTTGGCTCTGGTATTTGCCTACAAAAGAGCAAGAGATACAGTGAATTGTCCAGAAAGCTACTGGGGAGATCCTGGTGGGAGGGAAGGGTGGGAAGCAATGAAAGCTGCGCAGAGAAATGGAAGCTTTTTTTTAGGCTGATGTAAGATTACAACATGCCTTATTCTTCTGGGTCTCCAGAGGATCCTCCTGATATAGATATATATAGATATGTATATGTTTGTACAAGAATTAAGAAAATCCCTTACACAATCTATCCAATTTCGGAATTAGCCCCCTCATTTGCCGAGAGCAATCAAGGCAATTCAGGAATTTGACTGGACTCTGGATTGTAAGATACAGGACAGGAAGGTACCAACAAAGCTCCATTTACTGCTTAAGTACTTCCAGTTGTGTTCTCAAAGTACTTAATGTATATGTACTTCAGTATTTGTCATGTAGGAATAGTATACTGAAGTTTTCATTTCAATATAACTCCACGCTTTCAATCAGGAGCTGGGTATTTGGCCCATTGAGTCTGCATCAGCTCTGCGTGTGCACTGTGCCCAGGCGCTAGCCCCTTAACATTGCATATTTAGCTCATCAATCTCTCTAACCTATAAACCTGTGGACATTAAAGGGTGATTTAGCATGGCCAATTCAACCAGCCTCCAGATCTTTGGACTGTGGAAGTAAACTAGAGCACCTGGAGGAAACCCAAAGGGAGAACAAGCAAAGTCCACAATATCCTGTTGAACATTCCCATTACCTAAACCTGTTTATTTTAGTTAAAACATATTGTGACATTTTTAACCTGATTATTTCTGCTATGCATGAATTTTTCTATGTAGACTGTACTGCAATTTAGCATCAGGCTGTGAATATGTTTCTGAAACAATACGCCATTATTATTGTATTATATTGTGACAAGCAGCTCAAATTGTGACTGTGGCTTTCCAAATCAGTCCACATATTTAACATCTAGCCCAAGAGGTATATGCCTGATTGCTTCATGACCATTCACATTGGCAGCTGGAGGTGTTGACTGGATTGTTAACCTTGACATTGCACTGTGACTGCTTCTCTGGCTTTATGAATAATAAGATGTGCAGGTTGGGTAGATGCTAAATTGCCCCTCAGCATCCAGATATGTAAGTTGGGGATGTGGTTGGGAGGTGTGGGAGTTTAACCATGGTAAATAAGTAAGGATACAGCGATAGGGCTAGAATATGGTCTCCGATGTGTGTTCGTGTACACTCAATGGGCTGAATGACCTCCTTCTACACTGTAGGGATGCTTGAATATTACTGAAAAGAGTTTGGGTCACTGTATGGAGTCTGCACGTGTTTCTTCCAGGTACTCCAATTTCCTCCCGCAGTCTGAATGTGTTGGTTAGGTGCAATTGGCCATGCTAAATTCTTCCTCAGTGTACCCAAACAGGCAGCGGAGTATGTCGACTAGTGCATTTTCACAATAACTTCAGTGTTAATGAAACCCTACTTGTAACACTAATGAATAAACTTTCTTCTTGCATCAGAACAAATGCCCAAATTCAGAGAGATTTACAATGAATAACAGGTTCCTGATTTGTTAATAGTGATCAGTAATTAAATCAATTATTTTAATACAGAGACAGGAGGACATAAGACTAAGAGCAGAATTAGGCCACTCAGCCCATTAAGTCTGCTCTGCCATTCAATCATGATTCTCATCCCTATTCTCGTGCCTCTTCTCCATTATGCCTGATCCCCTCCCTTATTAATCAAGAACATATCTGTCTTAAAGATACTCAATGACCTGGCCTCCACAGCCTTCTGTAGCAAAGAGTTCCACAGATTCATCACTCACTGGCTGAAGATATTTCTCCTCATTTCATTTCTAAAAGTCATCCCTTTATCCTGAGGCTGTGCCATCAGATCCCAGTCTCTGTTACTAATGGAAACGATTGTCTCCTCAGCCTGAGATTGTGCCCTCCTGGTTCTAGTTTTTCCTGCTACATCAACTCTATCCAGGTCTGACACTATTGTGTAAATTTCAATAAGATCCCCCTCATCCTTTTAAACTCCAACAAGTACACACCCAGAGTCTTCAACCGTTCCTCATACAATAAGCTCTTCATTCCAGGAATCATCCTTTTGAACTTCTTCTGGATCCTTTCCAAGGCCAGCACATCTTTCCTTGAATACGGGGCCCAAAACCGGTCACGGTATTTCAAATGGGATTTAACCAGAGCCTTATACAAACTCAGGAGTACATGCTGGCTGTTGTATTCTAGCCTTCTAGAAATGAATGCTAACATTGTATTTGCCTTCCTAACTGCCGACTGAACCTGCACCTGGAGGTTGATGAAGACATGAAGCAAGGTGGTCAGTGACTCACTCACCCTTGCTGGGTGTCCACCTCATTCGCCTGACTAAGGCACAAACACCGAAAGCTTGCGAGTTTACTATCGAATAAATCGGTTGGATTTAAAATTGGTGTTGTCAGACCTCTTACTGAGTTTACCCCAGTCCAACGCCAACATCTCTACATCACGGGAACCGGGGACCAGATCTCTCTCCCCCCCCCCCCCGGGAAGGGTCTCTCCCTGCCCGAGTCCGGGGGCTGCTCGCTCACCTCATGAGATAGTCGCGGAACTCCTTGCTTTTAATGTAGTCCACGGCCTTGCGGGCCAGAGCCCCGGCCATGGCGACGGCTCAGAGGGGTACCACGGACGGAGCAAATGCGATGCCAGCGGCGCTGAAGGAGCTTCGGTTAACGGTTTCACCTCACCCTGCCGCCCAGGACACGCCGGGATAGCTAGAGTGGGCTGACCTAACGGTTGGCGAAGGATGGAGACGGTTGGTTGCCGGGCAACCCCGCCGCTTCCCGATTGTGACGCTTCATGGTTGCCTGGCAACTGCGTGCTGGTGGGGGGGAAGCAGCGGGAGGAGGGGCTACAGCTGCGCGACCGCGCCTGCGCGAGCGTGGAGCTCGTGGGGAAGGGATCAGCGGCGTTGCCTGGCAACCTCTGGGGGATGCTGTAGGTAGGTCAAGTCCCCCTGGACAGGGCTGGAGCTTTGACTGAGTGACCATCAGAGTCAGAACGGAGAGGGGCATGAGGCACTCAACCATAAAACTAAGGAAACTTTCTTCATAATATAGAGTGCTGGTAAAAGCAAACAACACATTGCATAAAAGCGAATTTCCCTTCAGAGGAGACAATATTCCACATTCAAATAACCCTTCATCTCATTGCTGTTGGTGAGATGCAACCGTCTGAATTCAATTAATTTGATTCGTTATTATTCAATTTGATGTGGAGTTGCCAGCATTGGACTGGGGTAGACACAGTCAGTAGTCTCACAACACCAGGTTAAGGTCCAACAGATTTATTCAATGGCGCGACTACCAAAATAAACCTATTGGACTTTAACATGGTGTTGTGAGACTACTGATTTGATTTGTTTTGATTTTTTATTGTCACATACATTGCGATACAGTGAAAAGCATTGTTTCTTGCGTACTAGCAACACCAATTTTAAATCCAGCTGATTTATTTGATAATAAATCTGCGAGCTTTCGACTTTTTCGTCTTCGTCAGGCAAATGCAGTATTCTGGTCTGCAATAGCACACATATCAGCACAGACAGTCACAGTTTGCTGATTAGAATGCAAATCCTTACACCTAACCTGCTATTCAAGTGTTAAAGTGGCTAACAATGTGTGTGAAGGGAACCCTGAGCATCGGTTAGAGAAATGTGTATTTTCTCCAGACAATACATAGAGGGGGCCGTCATGACACACGACAGCGCAGAGTCGCTGAGCAGAGACTGATAGCCAAGTTCCGCACACATGAGGACAGTCTTAACAGGGATCTTGGCTTCATGTCACACTATCTGTAACCCGTGACTTGCCTGGGTTAGCAAAAAACCTCACTTACTGTGTTGTCTGGAGAAAATACACATTTCTCTAACCAATGCTCAGGGTTCCCTTCACACACATTGTTAGCCACTTTAACACTTGAATAGCAGGTTAGGTGTAAGGATTCACATTCTAATCAGCAATCTGTGATTGTCTGTGCTGATATGTGTGCTATTGCAGACCAGAACACTTGCCTGACGAAGACGAAAAAGTCGAAAGCTCGCAGATTTATTATCAAATAAGTCAGTTGGATTTAAAATTGGTGTTGCCAGATTCTTACTGAGTTTACCCCAGTCCAACGTCGGCATCTCTACATCTTGCGTACTATACAGAGCATACTGTTCATAAAGTACATCAGGAAGAAGAAAAAGAAGAGAGTGCAGAATGCAATGTTACAGTCACAGCTGGGGTGTACAAAAAAATCAACTTAAAAGGTAGCTCCATTCAACAATCTAATGGCAGCAGGGAAGAAGCTGTTCTTGAGGCAATTGGTACGTGGTCCCAAACTTTTGTATCTTTTTCCCAATTAAAGAAGGTGGAAGAGAAAGTGTCCGCGGTATGTGCAGGTCATTAATTACGCTGGCTGCTTTTCTGAGGTAGCAGGTAGTATAGACAGAGTCAGTGGATGAGATGCTGGTTTGCGTGTTGGACTGGGCTATGTTCACAACCCTGAGGGTTTATTTATTAGTCACGAGTAAGGCTGAATTAACACTGCAATGAAATTACTGTGAAATTCCCCAAGTCGCCACATTCCGGCGCCTGTTTGGGTCAATGTACTTAACCAGCACACCTTTCAGACTGGGAGCAAACCGGCCAGAGGGAACACATGCACACACGAGGAGAATGTGCAAACTGCACACAGGTAGTGACCCAATCTGGGAATCAAACCCAGACCTCTGGGTGCTGTGAAGCAGCAGTGCTAACCACTGTACTATTGTGCTACAGCAGGTAATTAAGAAGGCAAATGGAATTTTGTTCTTCATTGCTAGAGGGATGGAGTTTAAAAACAGTGAGGTTATGTTGTAGCTATATAAGGCGCTTGTGAGGCCATACCTGGAGTACTATGTACAGTTTTGCTCTCTTTACTTGAGAAAGGATATGCTGACACTGGAGGGGGTGCAGAGAAGATTCATTAGGTTGATTCTGGAGTTGAGAGGGTTGGCTTATGAGGACAGACTGAGTAGAGTGGGGCTATACTCATTGGAATTCAGAAGAATGAGGGGAGATCTTATAGAAACATATAAGATTATGAAGCGAATAGATAAGATAGAAGCAGGAAGGTTGTTTCCACTGCAGATGAAATTAGAACTTGGGGCCTCAAAATAAGGAGGAACAGATTTAGGACTGAGTTGAGGAGGAACTTCTTCACACAAAGGGAAGTATGAATCTGTGGAATTCCTTGCCCAGTGAAGCAGTTGAGGCTACCTCATTGAATGTTTTTAAGGCAAGGATACATATATTTTTGAACAGTAAAGGAATTAAGGGTTATGGTGAGCGGGCAAGTGAGTGGACTGAGTCCACAAAAATATCAGCCATGATTTTATTGAATGACAGAGCAGGCAGATGGCCTACTCCTGCTCCTACTTCTTATGTACTTAAGGGAGGAGTAGGTGAGTCTAATGGATAAGTTGAGTTAAGAAAGGTAGTGAGTGAAGTTTGAAAGAAAGTTAAATCAGATCTGTATCATTCTAGGGAGCTCAAACAGTCTGTACTTTTTAAAGATTCATTTATTAGACATGGGCCTTGCTGAGTGGGCCAGCATTTATTGTCCATCTCTAATTGCCCTTGGAAGACAGTTGAGAGTTAACCACATTGCTATGGCTCTGGAGTCACATGTAGGCCAGATCAAGTAGGGACAGCAGATTTCCTTCCCTAAAGAACATTAGTGAACCAGATGGGTTTTTCCGACAATCGGCAATGGTTTCACAGTCATCAGTAGACTCTTAATTCCACATATCTTTTATTGAATTTAAATTCCACCATCTGCTGTGGCAGGATTTGAACTCAAATCCCCCGAACACTAGCTGAGTTTCTGGATTAATAGTCTCGGATAATACCACCAGACCATCCCTCTGGCAATATTAAGTCCAGCACCAGTCAGGAAACAGACTGGAGGACAGTTTCACAGTTTTGACAGTGTATCCCTGTCCCGCTAACTAATTGATAAGCTTACCTTTCTTTTCCCCCAGTCTCAATAGGAGGTGCCGAGGTTATATCAAAGTTTGGATTTACAGCGAAGGTTCAGGTTCAAACGAGTTGTGGCAAAGCATTAGCTCCTGTCTGCGCAGGTTAAGTTTCCATGTGAAGACATTGGCTCTCGAGATGTTGTTTAGCTGGTTCGCACCAGTTCACCAATTTGTTGCTTGGCTTTCGGAACACGTTGAGAGCTGCACCAGAAACAATGACCTGACATGGTTATTTCTGCTTATCCTGTTGTTTTGCCATCTCTTAAGAAGCTTGGTTTGTTGTTTCTGGCAATATCCTTCACAGCTCATTCTTAATTGCAGCCTATTACATTACTTGAATCCCAAATTAAAGCACCACCTAATGTCATGTCAACCTAATATTCTCGTTGTCCTTACTCACATCTTGCATCTCAATTCTTGTCCATTTTGACCTTAGCATTTGCAGAAAAACATGGAAGTTTATTTATTCATGTGACAAGTGAGGCTTACATCAACACTGCAATGAAGTTATTGCAAAAATCCCCTAGTTGTCACAATCCAGGGTCTGTTTGGGTTCACTGAGGGAGAATTTAGCACGGACAAGGCACCTAACCAGCATGTCTTTCAGACTGTGGGAGGAAACCGGAGTACCCGGAGGAAACTCATGCAGACAATGGGGGGGAAGAATGTGCAGATTCAGCAAACAGTGACCCAAGCCAGGAATCAAACCCTGGTCGCTGGCACTATGAGGCAACAGTGCTAACCACTGTGCCACCAAGTGGGCCAACATAAATGATAATGAGACATAGAATCATAGAATCCCTACAGTGCAGGAAGAGGCCATTTGGCCCATCGAGTCCGTACTGACAACAATCCCTCTCAGGCCATATTCCTGTACTTCATGTATTCACCCTGACACTAAGGGCCAATTTAGCATGGCAATTAGTCCCAGCCATGTCCCAGCTTCCCATGGGTTATAGGGAATGGACAAGAAAATGGGCATGAAGAGTATTGGATCAGCCATGGTCCTATTGAATGGTGGAACACACTGTCCACCATCTACAGGCCACAAGCCAGGAGAGTGGTGGATACCCTTCACTTACTTAATAAGAATGGGAACATGGACAGATTTTGGGAGAGTTAGGAGCTGAGTTACTCACCACAGCACTCTTCGTCTCTAACCTGCTCTGAAGGCTACAGTATTTATATATATATATATATATATATATTCTTTTCATTTATGGGACATGGGTGTCACTGGCTAGTCAGCATTTATTGCCCATCCCCAGTTGCCCTTGAGAAGTTGTGGTGAGCTGCCTTCTTGAATCAATGCAGTTCACCTGCTGTGGTTTGACCCATAATGCAGTTAAAGAGGAAATTCCGGGATTTTGACCCAGCGACTGTGAACGAATGGCAATATACTTACAAGTCAGGATGGTGAGTGGCTTGGAGGGTGGTGTTCCCATGTATCTTTTGCCCTTGTCCTTCTAGATGGAAGTGGTTGTGGGTTTGGAAGATGCTTTCTAAGGATCTTTGGTGAATTGCTGCAGTGCATCTTGTAGATAGTACACAATGCTGTTATTGAGTGTTGGTGGTGGAGGGAGTGGATGTTTGTAGATGTAGTGCGAATCAAGTGGGCTGCTTTGTCCTGGATAGTATCAAGCTTTTTGAGTCTCATTGGACCCATCCAGACAAGTGGGGAGTATTCCATCACACTTGTGCCTCGTAGATAGTGGACAGGCTTTGGGGAGTCAGGAGGTGAGTTATTCGCGACAGTATTTTTAACCTCTGATCTGCTTTTGTAGCCACTGTGTTTATGTGGTAAGTTCAGTTGAGTCTTTGGTCAATGGTAACCCCAAGCTTGGTGACAATGGGGGATTTCAGCGATGGTCAATGTATTAGATTGTCTCTTGGAATTGTATTGCTTGGCACTTGTGCGAATGCTACTTGCTAATTGTAACTTTATTATCACGTTGTCTCCATAATCCAATATTGGAATTCCCAAGCAACGATGCAGGTATTTAATACGTATGTTTCCTGTTTTATTGCAGACTGGTGGAAGTGAATGGGATGTGTGTACTCAATGCTTCAGAGGACGAGCTTATGTCATTGCTTACAACGCCAACTGCACAAATCCTGGCATTACGAAATTCTGAACCTTGAACCGTGACTAAACGCTTGCTGAAACCAGACAAGGTGCTAGAGTATAAGCCTTCTGCTGTTTAGAAAAACATATATATAGACTACATTTTATTGTAAAGGTATCAATAATGTTTCACTGTGTGGTGGAGAGGTAACTTACTGTGATGAAACGTATAATAATTCACAAGGTGGTCAGTTTCCTCAGTTTACCACAACAGATCAGACAGAATCCCTGAGCTGGGAAAAGGGGAGGGTCCTCACCAACTTGCTTTGTGACAGCCCATTCCACAGCCTAACAATGTGGGCAGGCTAAATAGGCTGCCATTGGAACCCCCCACCCCACCACTGGGCAGCAAGTACTAGCCTCAGGAGCTACTGGCCAATTGGACCAACCAACAGCTCCAGTGGCACCAAGAGTTCATTGTCAGTACCATAACCAGTGCCGAGGGAGGCAGCCCACAGAACCAAAAAAAGTTCAGGTCTTGGGCAGGCAAAGTTGGGTCAGTAGAGGGGAAAACTTGTGGCAGGGGTGTGCCATTGGTGAGAACCATAAGATCCCGCCACTGTGAACTGATGCTAAATTTCAGCACATGTATGCAAGACAGTACATGTCCACAGACCTAGTGACTACTTAATCAACATTGTAATAATTACTGAGCGGTTAACACTAGAATCATCTATACGCAAAAGAAAACCAAATTAAACAGATATGCACGCAGTGGTTAGCACTGCTGCCTCATAGCACCAGGGACCCAGGTTCAATTCAGCTTGGATCCCTATCTATTTGGAGTTTGCATGTTCTTCTTGTCTGTGTGGGTTTTCTCCAGGTGCTCCGGTTTCCTTCCAGAGTCGGAAAGATGTACTGATTAGGATTTAACAAATTAACTCTAGTGTTAGGGGGAGTTGCAGGGTATATATGAGGGGTTACGGGAATAGGGCCTGAGCAGGATTGTGATCACTGCAGACTCGATGGGCTAACTAGTCTCTAGCCTCTTGATGTCCCCTTGACACCCTTGATTCTAAGAGTTGTTAGGTGCCAATAATTGAAAAACGCATGGGACAATTTGATGAGCTGGAAGTTCCACTTGAGTTTTGTTTGACAATTCATAATCCTATACTGTTCGCAACAAAATTGAGTCAAAACTTACATCATTAAGTATGAAGACAAGACCAAAGTTATTTTAAATAAACATTGTTTATTTGTGCTTATCTGAGGTGTGGAAGTAAAATGGGCAGGCATTAGGAATATTTAGCAGTGGACCAGTGATAGATTGTTAAATCTACTACACCTTTGCTGATAGCAGACCCATTGCACACAGGGTTTAGTTCACACCTGCTTGTGTGTTAGTGATACTTCAGTATAATGTAGAATATGACTTGAAGAGGCAATGAAAACAAAATGAACTGAAGAAAAAAACTGGTCAGATCCTTTTGAGAAAGCAGAATGTTCCGTGTAAAAGAAACTGTCTCAATCATCATCCATCGTTGGTTTTTATCATTCTTATTTGAACCGTCTTATTTTATATCAAGTAATCTGCAAAAATAACTAATATTTATTCATGTGTATATGTCTCTGGTGCGGCCACACTTGGAGTATTGCGTACAGTTTTTGTTGCCGCCTTATACGGAAGATGTGGAATCTTTGGAAAGATGTTGCCTAGTATGGTGAAAAGATCTTATGAAGAAAGGCTGAGGGACTTGACATTGTTTTCGTTAGAGAAGGTTAAGAGGTGACTTGAGAGGCATACAAGATAATCAGAGGATTAGATAGAGTGGACAGTGAGAGCCTTTTTCCTCAGGTGGTAATGGCTAACACGAGAGGACATAGCTTTAAATTGAGGGGTGATAAATATAGGACAGATGTCAGAGGTAGGTGCTTTACTCAGAGGGTAGTAGGGGTATAGAATGTCCTGCCTGCAGCAGTAGTGGACTCACCAATTTTAAGGGTATTCAAATGGTCATTGGATAGATGTATGGATAATATTGGCACAGTTTGGGTTAGAGGGTCATTAGATTGGTTCCACTGATCAACGCAACATTGAGGCTGAAGGGCCTGTACTGCGCTGTAATGTTCTATGTCATCCTTCTCTCATTAATGGATTGTCCACTGCTCCAGTAGCACCAAGAGCCTATTCCTGGTACTGCAGTCAGTGCCAAGGAAGGTGGCCCATGGATCTAAGAAACTCCTAGGTCTTGGCAGACAAAGTTGGGCCAATGGTGGTGTAACTTGTGGCAGGGGTATGCCATTGACAGGACCACAAAATCCTGTTGACAACACTCTGACCTTGGGTTCTGAGGGTTCTTGCATAGCTGATCAGCCCAATCTCAGAGCCACATCTCTGACCACATGCTTGGCAGATGTTTCTGGGAGGTGGGTTCAGTGCTGGTAGATCACTATCAAACCTTTCTCATACTCCTTTTCCAGCCTCCTTTTGTTACCAGGTATCCCGGAAGAATTGTGTCCCTTCAATCAGGAAGCTCCTTCAAGTCGGTCCATTCTGAGCAAGGGTGTCCCAGGCATTGATGTCTCTGTCACATTTCTTGAGATAAGGCTTCAGGGTGTCTTTGAAGTGCTTTCTTTGTCCTGACCTTGTTGGGGAGCCTTCATATAGCTGGGTGAAGATTTGCTTTGTCAGTCAGAGCTCTAATATCCTGAGCATATAGCCAGCCCAGCTGAGTTGGTTTCAGATGATCGTGGCCTTAGTGCTGGTACTCTTGGTTTCTTCAAGGATATGATATTAAAACACCTGTCCTCCTAACTAATGCAGAGAATTCAGCTTCAGACTGTGTAAATGGAGCAATCTCTTAGTGCCCAAGTGGCATCTGTACATAGTCCAAGTTTGAACCATATAGAAGAGTTGAGAGGACAACTACCTTGTATATGAAGATCTTACAAACATGTTGTAGTCATTATGGATATGTACATATTGACACCTTCCCTACAGCGTAATAGGTTTACCTACACAACATGGACTGCAGCGATTCAATAAATCAGTTCACCATCTTAAGGACAATTAGGGATGGGCAATAAATGCTAGTTTAGCCAATGACTCCCATAACCACAAAAAACGCTAAGAATACAGAAAAATCATTACTTTGGGGAAGTGGCCAATCTTCAGTCAATGCCAATTCACATGGATGAGTCTTTAATATTCTTGGTTGAGTTACCAGGCTTAATATCAATATATGGAGTTATGCTCAAGGAGTGGAAGGATCTGGCCTAAATGGTATAGTAGAGGAAAAAATTAAACAAAATGCAGTTGAAGATTATTTTGCTCTCAATTAAAAACAGCAGGATTAAGAATAAAGTTGAGAGAGCAGGGTAACAAGTCGATCCCAAAATTTTCAAAAAGATGATACTACCAGAATTGTACACCAATGACCAGACATTATACCAGGAGCTTGATCAGCCAAGTGATAAAAAGGGCCCTGCAGTTAATGAGTAATAAAGTTTAAGTTGTCGGTTTATTAGTTCAGGATGAATGCAAGCCTACTTGTGACAATCAGAAACTTTAAACTTCTTGTAAATCTCCAGTTCAATAATTAAGGAAGAATAACAATTCGTTATTGCAGCACAGGAACAGCCCTTTGATCCTCCAAACCTGCACCAACCATGCTGCTAATCAAAACCAAAACCCCCTCCCTTCCAGGCACAATATCCGTCTATTCCCATCCTATTTGTCAAGACGCTCCTTAAAAGTCACTATCGTATCTGCTTCCACTACCTCCCCTGACAGCGAGTTCCAGGCATCCACCTACCTCTGTAAAAAAAACTTGCCTCATACATCTCCTTTAGACATTGCCCCTCACACCTTAAACTTATGCACTCTAGTAATTGACTCTTCCACTGAGAAAAAAAGCTTCTGACTATCCACTCTGTCCATGCCCCTCAATCTTGTAGGCTTCTATCAGGTCATCTCTCAATGTCCAATGTTTCAGTGAGAACAAACCAAGTTTCTCCAACCTCTCCTCACAGCTAATGCCCTCCATACCAGGCAACATCATGGTAAATCTTTTCTGTACTCTTCCAAAGCCTCCGCATCCTTCTGATAGTGTTCAATTCTGGTCGCCATATTATATTCCAAGTGCGGTCTAACTAAGGCTCTATAAAGCCACAACATAACTTGCCACATTTTTAAACTCAATGCCCCAAGCTGGTGAAGGCAAGCATGCCGTATGCCTTGACTACCTTCTCCACTTGCATTGCCACTTTCAGTAATCTGTACCTATACATCCAGGCCTCTTTGCCTGTCAATACTGTAAAAGGATTCTGCCATTTACTGTATATTTCCTACCTTTATAAGATCTTCCAAAATGCATTACCTCATTTGCCCGGATTAAATTCCATCTCTCTGCCCAAATCTCCAACCAATCTATATCCTGCCATATTCTCTGATGATTTTCATCACTATCTGTAAATCCACCAACCTTTGTGTTGTCCATAACCTTACTAATCAAATCTGTAATATTTTCCTCCAAATTACAAATGACAAAACTCCAAGCATGATTCCTGAGGAACACCACTTGTCATAGCCCTCCATTCAGAAATGCACCCTTTCATTGCTACCCACCATCTTCTATGACCAGTTCTATATCCATCTTGTCAGCTCACCTCTGATCCCATGCAACTTCACCTTCTGTCCCGGTCTGCCGTGAGGTAACTTGTCAAAGGTCTTACTGAAGTCCATGTGGACAACATCCACTGTCCTACCCAAGAAGTTGTGCAATAAAGATAATTGACAAAGATGCATTAGAGGGAAGATAAAGTTGTTGGAAATGGAACAGTGTTTACAAGCAGTGGTCAAGTACAGAATGTAATTTTTAAATGAGAGAATTGAGGGCAGTGGTCTTGTACACCCTTTTAATCACTCAAGCCAGATCTATCTACAATCGCTAACAGCTCTGTTTTCAGACTTCCTTCTTATTCGATTTTCTGCCCAAAGACTGTACCCACAGTATTCCACCACGGATAGGGCAAAGATACTGGCCCCAAATTCACCCCTAGATAAGTTGGGGATCAAATCCCCATGCCGAGAGCACCAATCTGTTCCATGCTGGGCATCCAGTCAACGATCTGATCGGAACCTCACAGCACAGCATTCTAAAAATGCCTGTCAACAAGGTATTGGTTTAACAGGACCAGCTCCTTTCGCTTTCCAACCATTCCATCTACAGTGCGGGAAGAACTCCATTTTTAAAAATAATCCAGCCACGTTATTTTTTATTTGAGACCCAAAATTGCTTTGGGAAAGAAACACCAGGTCCAATAATGGGCTATTAATCTGACATCCTTTAATGGACAGCAGTTTGGCATATGGTAAACCAGTCAAAGCAGCTTGAAACTGCGAAAACCATTGATCTACACCAATACAAGTCAACGTTTATAATCATCAATCAATTCTTGTAGCATTATCACATACAGATATATAGTGCTAGTCTGCATCCGTTTTAAAAACGGAAAAATGTATACATAATTAATGTTAAGAACCCATGATTATAGCAATATGCTTGTCAATTTAAGGCCATATTAGAAAGATGATAAAAACAATTTTCGAACATTAATTAATTACAAAATACAGTTGGGATTAAATATAGAAGAATTAGCCATCTAGTATCTTAGGTCAAGTTTGTAGAATTTTGTGCGTAATATTGGTGACATGTGGCTTTCGAGGTGATAAAGTGCTGCGTCTCACATCACTTGGAATGCTTCTTCTTCTCAATACTACAAAAACAGAACATTTAATATTTAGCACTGGAACGCAAGTCAATGGTATAGCTGCAAAACTGAGTTGGGCAACTGAAGTTGGCTTTGATTCTTTTCCTGGAGATGATTTCTTTTTTAAAAAAAGAGATCCTCTACCCAATTGCTCTTCTGAAGTTTATATGTCCTCCACCTTGATGGCTAACAGTTCCAGGATTGGAACACTTTGATTCTCAGTTTGATCACTCAGACATTGTCAGCAACCAGTATGGTTGGGTGAACTACAGGTGGGTGGCCTGGTGGCACAGTGGTTAGCACTGCTGCCTCACAGCTCCAAGGACCCAGGTTTGAGACCCAGCTTGGGTCACTATCTGTGTGGAGCCTGCACGTTCTCCCCATGTCTGCGTAGGTTTCCTCGCACAGTCCAAAGATGCATGGGTTGTTAATTGGGACGTGCTAAATCACCCTTAGTGTCAGGGGGGGCTAGCTAGGCTAAACGCATGGCGTTAAGGGAATAAGGCTGGATAGGACTGTGGTTAGCGCAGACTTGATGGGCTGAATGGCCTCCTTCTGTAGGGATGCTATAATTCTACAATAACTACAGAGGGTGCATCTGGGGAATTAATAAAGGGAAGCATAGTAGTTAGCACTTGCTGCCTCAGTGCCAGGGACCTGCGTTCAATTCTGACTTTTGGATAATATCAGGAATACTTCTCTAAATCCTGCAATTCAGCGTGAATTTGAGTTGTTGTAAAGCATAATCTTCCAAATGCTTCTTTTGAATTTGTACGCAAAATCTGAATGCATGAGTAAGTCCACCGCTCACTGCAAACAAGCTACATTTCATCAACACAGTTCCCAAAGTAAATCCAAAAATGTTCAGAACCATGCCCCACCCCCCCCAAAAAAAAACTTGTTTTCGAAAACAAAGGACACTTACTTATGTTTGATCAGCCGTCCTGCCTGAATGAGCTGTGCCGTTTCGTTGGTGAAATGACAGGCAAACAAGAGCCAATTTCTGGGCTGTACCTTGTAGGCAAATCGCATGAAAAGTAGAGAGTAGCAGCACAGTGCTGTGAGAGAGAATAGGAGCCGGTCATTTTGTATGCAGGGCACTGCATTATTAAACGGTTACGCTACATCCAGCCTGCAATCGCTAGGCAAACGCTAAACCCCCAGGAGTGTTAATGTAGAAATAGAAACCATACAGTGCAGAATGAGGCCATTCAGCCCGTCGGGTCTGCACTGATAACAATCCCACCCCACAGTAAGTCTTATCACCAGAACCCCACATATATACCCTACTACTCCCTTTGACTTAAGGATCCCAGGACACTAACAGGAAAGTCAGCATGGCCAATCCAGCTAACCCACACATCTTTGGACTGTGGGAGGAAACTGGAGCCCCCAGAGGAAACCCACGCCAACACAGGGAAAATGTGCAAACTCCGCATAGACAGTGACCCAAGCCGGGAATTGAACCGGGTCGCTAGAGCTGCGAGGCTGCAGTGCCAGCGTGCCGCCCCAAATATGATCAATATTTGATCAAATCTCAATGGTCCATGGCAAATATAAAAAAAATGCTATTTATTTGTATCTTGCATTTGATCAGTGATAAAGGTCAGCTTTATTTAAATTAGTTGCAATCGATAGCAGCAAAGGTCAGAAGAGTGATTAGAGTTTAAACATTAGGTTATTAGCTTAAAGACTACAGCAATCTACTCAAACACTATCAATAATCTACTGAATCCATGTAAACACATGCAAAATAAAGCAAGTTGTTATCAATGGTTCCCAGGATTTGCATGAAAAGCTAAAGTGTATGAAATAGAGACATTACAGTTGTGGACAAACACAATGGGTGGAATTTTACTGGCACGTCCACACAAAGTTCGTACGATCTCATCTGAAGCCAATGAAGAATGCCGTTCTCCAAGCCTTGCCCGCCGCCTAGAATCGGGTCAAGTGTGCCAGTAAAATTCCTGCCAATATGCACAAACGCCCTTCATACATCTTTCAGGCAATTAATCCGTTGCTCAGATTCACACACCACTTAGCCTAACTTCTAAAGACTGCCATCAGTTATCAATTGGAGGACATGTTAGCATATTTTGTCCAAGACTTCCCAATGAAACAAAGCCACCATAAAGCGGTACGAAGCACAGTAGCTTCCTCAGGGAAGAAAAGAACAGCATAAAATTCTTTCCCCACTCCTTCCAGTCACCAATTAAGAGTGGCTGTGGGAGAGTCAGGCCAGCATATCATAGCACCGTGCAAGGAAACCACCAGAAATATTAAAGCAAGAAAGAAGTGCAGGCTGTAAAATTGGAACTTATCATATTTCTAAACATTCATTCTTTCTTTCTTTGTTTTTTTTTTAAATTCAATTCCTGGGACATGAGCGTCACTGGCTGGCCAGCATTTATTGCTTATCCCTTGTTGCCTTTAAGGTGGTGGTGAGCTGCATTCTTGAATCATTGCAGTCCGTGTGCTGTGGGTTGACTTGCAATGCCACGGCGGGGGGGGGGGGGGGTGAATTTCAAATTTTGACCCAGCAACTGCAAAGGAATGGAATATATTTCCAAGTCAGGACGGTGAGTGGCTTCGAGAAGCATAATGCAGATAGTGGTGTTCCTATGTATCTGCTGCCCTGGTCCTTCTAGATCAGGGGTCTCCAAACTATGGCCCTCGGGCCACATCCAGATTGGAGTTTGGAGACATTGTTCTAGATGGAAGTGGTCATGAGTTGGGAAAGTGCTATCTAAGATCTTTGCTGAACGAAGTGTGAGAGTTTGAACAACGTCAAGCCATGGAAGCTTGTTCAGAACCACGGATTCAGTTTTTTAAAAAAGGATAATTCAAACTGTTTTAAAGCTAAGTTTAAGTTTTAAGTTCAGATTTTTTTAAGTTTATTTATCAGTGTCACAAGCAGGCTTACATTAATACTGCAATGAGGTTACTGTGAAAATAGCCTAGAACCACACTCCAATGCCTGTTCGGATACAGAGAGAGAATTTAGCACAGCCAGTGCACCCTAACCAAGACATCATTTAGACTGTTGGGGGAAACCAGAGCACCTGGAGAAAACCCACACAGACATGGGCAAAACGTGAAGACGCCACACAGACAGTGACCCAAGCCGGAAACTGAACCCAGGGTCCCTAGCGCTGTGAGGTAGCAGTGCTAACCACTATGCCGCCCTCTCCCTGCCTCATGTTTTACACGATATCCTGAGCTGCAGATTGTGAATTGACCATTTTCAAACAAATAAGAGGGTTGCCTGAGGATTTAACTGTGGGCTCACATGCACCATTTTTCTACCACACAGTATGTAGAGTTTCAGGAAGCTTTGATTTACCAAATGTCATCCTGCCACTGATGATCTCTGGTGTTTTCTTCATGTCGTTAATAGCAGCAATGGGCAGCCCCCAGTTAGCAACAGGACCCCAAAAGTGCTAGAAAACCATAACCAAAAAAAAAGAGAATCACAATCAAATGACCACATTGCTTAATGAATCAAACATTAAAAAATCACAAGCTCAAAACAATTCCACGTGCATCTTAAAAGTTCTCACCCTTTCATTAACAGGTAAAATAATAAACAGTATATCCAACAATGCAAAGATGTGCACGTTAGATGGATTAGCTGTTTTAAATTCCTTCTGAGTGTCTCAAGATTGTGAGTTAGCTGAATTGGCCATGGGATATGTGTAGGTTCAGTAAAGTTTTACAACACCAATTTTAAATCCAACCAATTTATTTGATAGTAAATCCGCGAGCTTTCGACTTTACAGCCTTCGTCAGGCAAATGTAGGTTATATGTAGGTTAGCAGGGATAGAGCAAGGGAGGAAGGCCTAGTAAGACACACTGTCAGAGCTGGTGCACACTGAATGGGCCAAATGGCCTCTTCTATACTGTAGGGATTCAGCCCATTGAATTTTATTGTTATAGTTTAACAACCAACATAGAAAAAAGATTTGCACTCTATTAAATTGGTCTTACACTGACAATATTAAAATGCAGGTTAATGAGCATAGGGATGAAAGGGGCTTGATGCAACATAGGATACGGGCAGCAGAGCTTTGGAACAGTCAGGTCTAAAACTAACGGAGCCGAGGATGAAGGACAGCCAATTTACGTCTCTGATGGTTTCACTGGCACTTGCCTAAAACAAAGCTAGATCATACAGAAGAAGCATCTTTTCACACAAAGGATGCCAGAAACCTGAAATATTCCCCCCAAAAGCCTGTGGAAGCTGCATCAATCCTTGCTCAAAACACTTAGTGATCTAGTTTTGTTGGGTAAGGGTGCAAAGAGAGATGGAATATAGTAGAAAGAGAAAAAAAAAAAAATGGCATTGCAGCGAGGTGACTTCTTATGAACTATCCCTAGCATAGCCTCTAATTCCATCTTTTACTGCCATTCTGTGCTCTTAGAATTGAACTCCAACTCTTCTGAACTTCAAGCTGATCTTTCTCTTCAACCTATCTGTAACTGCAACACTATATTTGATGGCACAGTGGTTAGCATTGTTGCCTCAGAGTGCCAGGAATCAGAGTTCGATTCCGACCTCAGGTTACTGTCTATGTGGAGTTTGCACATCCTCCCCATGCATAAGTTTTCTCTGGGTGCTCCACAAAGATGTGTGGATTAGATTGATTGGTCAGGCTAAATTGACCCGAGCATCGGGGATTAGCAGGATAAATGGGTGGAGTTACGAGAATGAGGCCTGAATAGGATTGTGGTCAGTGCAAGACTCGATGGGCCAAATCAAGTCTCACACTTCCTGCACTGAAGAGATTCTATGATTCTGCACTCTCTCTTTTCCTTTGCCTCTATGTACTTTATGAACAGCATGCTTTGTCTGTATAGTGTGCAAGAAACAATCCTTTTCATTGATTTATTATTGTTACATATGTTGGGGTATTAAGTGCCAATCCAATGCTTTAACTGAACGGCAGGCTGCCCTACACTTGTGCCCATGTGACTGCATTGCTCGGTATCCATGATAAGTTTACTCTGCAAGCTTCAGAACAAGTTGATGAATTGCATCATCCATTCAGATGGGCTCATCCACCTCACAACATAACTGCCCATGCAGCCCAACAGCAAAGCCTGTTGCGTTACAGGGAGGTAATTGAGACCACAACCAGATCAGCCACATTCTTACTCAATGCTGGAACAGGCTCCAAGAACAGAATGACCTAGTCTTGTTCCCAAGTCCCCCGTAGTAAGTTCAGATAACCTTTTGAAATGCAGTTTATATGTTTACAGTTCTTCTCATCATTTTAATGTGGTAGGGTGGGGTGCGCACAGAAGAAAAGGAGGTGTAACTCCTTATCCAACAAATAAGATTGTTAACTGATACCTGAGGCAAGTTGAAGCATCACTGAGAAAAATTACAACACTGAAGTGACTAAGCAACTTATTTAAAATGACTGGCTTACCGTGCTGATAAAGTGATCGTCCAGTATAACATTTGTGCACATAGAACAGAGAAAGAGGAAAAAAGAGATCATTAATTTTTGTAATGCACAAATGCTCAACAATATTGTACATAATTCAATAATCCAAACAGCCAGGCAAGACTATACAGTCTGTGCCTCTGACGCAAGCTTCAATGCAACACTGGAGGTGATTGGATCTTATAACAGTGCTCCCTTCATCCTTAAGAGTTCACAGGTCTCATCTAATTTTTTTCCTAATCTATACACACAGCTATCGTCGGAACCAATTCTAAAGAAGGACTGGCTTTGTTTAGCAGACAGAAGTACAAACAATGATCAATAAATAAAAGTTAAGCCTGACCTTGGGAAAAAAATTTAAGCAAAACATTCTGGGTGTAACAGTCAAAAAGATTATAATCTGCACATCGCCCCCACCTTTACAATAGTATCATATACATGTTACATGAAAGCAGTTTTCACGGTGTATCATATCTGCCCCCTTGCTTGCATAGATGAGATTCTTTAAAGCTCCTGAAGTTTAAGTTTATTAAAGCAAAAATAAAGTTTATTAATCAAAGCAAGACTTACATTAACACCGCAACGAAGTTACTGTGAAAGTTCCCTAGTCATCACACTCTGGCACCAGTTCGGGTCAATGCACCTAAGCAGCATGTCTTTCACACTGTGGGAGCAAACGGAAGCATCCAGAGGAAACACACGCAGACATGGGGAGAACATACAGACTCTGCACAGACAGTAACTCAAGCCAGAAATCAAATACAGGTCCCTGTGCTAATCACTGTGCCACCATGTCGTAAACTATGTAAAAAAAAGTTACATCTGCTCAGTCATCCATCATCCCCTGTCCCACTTCACATGAAGACCAATTGCTTTTTCACATTTTTTTCCTGTTACAACTATTTGATTGTAGATTGGCAGTGCCCCAATAAAATATCACAGCACTGTTTTGAAACATTCAGCAATGTGTTATTGACAAATAAGAGTGTGTTTTGGCCAAGATAGATGATATAGCTTCTTGTGTTAAAAGCAGGAGTTTTAAGTTGGATGTTGGCAAGATTTTTGAATAACACACAAGACAAGATACATCGGAGTGCTTAACAGTTATTGTACTGCAAGATTCCGGGTCCCTGGCGCAGTAAAGCAGCAGTGCTAACCACTGTGCTACCATGCCATCCCAGATTAACTTTATTTTGTGTTACAAGTAGGCTTACATTAACATTGCAATGAAGTTACTATGTAAATCCGCTAGCTGCATAAAGATCAAAGCAATGCTCCACTTGCATGTGCCCCGAGTTTTAATACTAAGAAGATATTGGTTTGCAACTGGGAATGAATTTATTAATGAGGCAACAGTACCAAGCAGATCTCTTTCAAACACACCAGACAGGAGTGATGGGTCAGCTTTGTGGCCTGAGATTTGAAAACCACCTGGCTTACGGGATGGGCATTTTTGGTTTTGGACTGTTTTTGCGGCATGTCTTGTTTTGAAGACAGTAATTACTAAAATTGGCTTTGATTAAAAAAAATGCAAAATTGTGACATCTGTCTACTTGGTACTATATCACTTCATTGCAAAATGTGAACTTTGAAAGAATGATCATTCTTTCATTCTGTTCAAGAAACACAGCATCTAAGTCATAAACGGTTACTTTCCTCCAAATCTTATTGCTTTCAGAAAAGTAATGAAATTAAGAAGGTAATATGACCAATAGCCTGCAGCAGTGAATATAGTAGATGTATTAAGAAATTTGCCCATGTGAAAACTTAAGGATAGGGATTCAAATGGATCTCTCAGACCTTCAAGTCTTCCCTGTCAGTCAACATAATCATGGCTGTCCTTCCACTTTATCTCAGCCCTGGTTAAAATCAGTAAAGTTTTACAACACCAATTTTAAATCCAACCAATTTGTTGTAAAACTTTACTGAGTTTACCCCAGTCCAACGCCGGCATCTCTACATCATAAAATCAGTATTAACAGATCTGGATGTGGTTGGGTATAGATTTTGAGGTCTTAAAGAGTCAAATCACGTGATGTTTACTGAACAGCCAAACGGGCATATAATCTCGCAGCTGACATTGAGGCAGATTGCCTGTCAGCTATTACAGAAGAACAGGCAACTCAAGCTCAAATTTCTGAATCTAAAATTAGACGCCAGCACATAACTCTGCGCAGTTTACTATTGTAGAGATGCCAGTGTTGAACTAGGGTAAACATGGTGAGAAGTCTCACAACACCAGGTTAGAGTCCAACCAGTTTATTTGATAGTAATCCCACAAGCTACACAAGGAACACCGTTTCCGAAAGCTTGTGAGATTACTATCAAATAAACTGGTTGGAGTTTAACTTGTTGTTGTGAGACTTCTTACCCAGTTTACTGTTACCAGTTACTGCTATTTTGTTGCAAGCTGAACCAAGCAAGAGTTTTCATTATCACTGTTTCAGAATTATAAATTGCAACACAAGTTTGTCAATAAAATGATGCATTTTGATGCAGTAAAAAGATGCATTTTTAAACTTTTTTTTATACATTTTAACAAAGGGCTATCCTAAAACCTGTGTTGCACTGCATTTGAAAACAGATGGAAATATTTGTGGCAACTAATTGAACATCATACAATCGCTCAGTAAGAGTTTTTGACTATTTACCAGTTTGCATTTAAGGAAAGTTCTGGCATTTACAACCAAAAATAAGGTGGGAAAACTAATATTAACATTAACAAATTAGATTACAGAGTAGTCTTTCAACTGGGGCTAGATTTTTTCTATATAATTCATCTACCAAATTCCTTGAAATACCGTCTAGGAAAAAAGCAATACGACCATCTTCAAAACTAATTCTGAACAAGATTTTTTTTAAAATGGAAGAAAATCCAGATATCATTGAAACACAAGACCATAAGAAATAGGAGAAGAGGTGGGCCCTTTGGCCCATCAAGTCTGCTCCATCATTCATTGAAATCATGTTTGATTGACCTGATAATCCTCAACTCCATTTTCTCACCTTAGCCCCATAAGACTCCATATTCCTTAAAAAAATCCAATGGTCCAGCCTTTGAAGTAGTACCGATTTCGAGTATGCTTTGTATATATGAGATATTGTAATTTGCATAAAGTGGGCAAAAATGAGCTGAGGCATCAATATTCTCCAACTCACCAGTGTGCAATATTATAAATGATTCTCTTGGAATGCATTAAAAACCCAAGGCCTGTGAGCACCGCCAACTTTTCCCATTATTTAGTAAGTTCTTACATCCAGAATTTGAAAGAAAATCACCTATGTAAACCTGTACCGTGTATCTGAAACTTACCAAAACCAAAGGAGTACTGGTATTAATAACAAATACTAATAATTGACACAAAATGGATGACTAAACTGAGGGTGGAGGGTGGAATGATGGCACACTGGTTAGCTCTGCTGTCTCAGTGCCAGGGACCCAGTTCAATTCCCAGCCTTGAGTCACTGACTGTGCAGAGTCTGCATGTTCTCCCCGTGTCTACGTGGGTTTCCTCCAGGTACTCCAGTTTCGTCCCACAGTCCAAAAGACTGTGGTTAGGTGCATCGGCCGTGCTAAATTCTCCCTCACTGTACCCGAACAGGCACCAGAGTGGGGCGACCAGGGGATTTTCCACAGTAACTTCATTTCAGTGTTAATGTAAACCTACTTGTGACTGATTAATAAAATTTAACTTAATAATAATCAGTCACAAGTAGGTTTACATTAACACTGAAATGAAGTTACTGTGGAAAATCCCCTGGTCGCCCCACTCTGGTGCCTGTTCGGGTACAGTGAGGGAGAATTTAGCATGACCAATACACCTAACTAGCCTGTTAGGTGTGGGAGGAAACTGGAGCATCCAGAAGAAACATACGTAGTCACAGGGAGACGTGCAAACCCCACACGGACAGTGACTCAAGCCGGGATTCAAACACAAGTCCCCAACCACATAGGGTAGCAGTGTAACCACTGTGCCATCGTGCTGTAAACGATAAAAGTTATATCTGCTCATCTTGGCTCAGTCATCCATCATCCCCTGTCCCACTTCACCTGAAGACCAATTGCTTTTAACAGTTTTTCTGTTATGAATATTTGATTGCAGATTGGCAGTGCCCCAATAAAATATCACAGCACTGTTTTGAAACACTCAGCAATGTGATATTGACAAATAAGAGTGTGTTTTGGCTAAGATAGATAATATACCTTCTTGTGCTAAAAACAGGAGTTTTAAGTTGAATGTTGGCAAGATCTTGAATAACACACAAGACAATAAATGAGGATCATATACATCGTAGTGCTTAACAGTTATTTTACTGCAGGATTTTCTAGCACTGGTTCAGATGTCATGTGACCAAAATATCTTTGTTCAGATTTTCTCCCCCACTCGCTGGTGTCAGTCACACGAGTATTTGTGTTTTCTTAGAAGTACAGGTATTTAGGACGGCATGGTGGCACAGTGGTTAGCCCTGCTGCCTCCACACCAGGCACTCACATTCGATTCCAGCCTCGTGTCACTGTCTATGCGGAGTTTGCATCTTCTCCCCATGTCTGCGTGGGTTTCCTCTCGATGCTCCGGTTTTGTTGCACAGTCCAAACGTGTGCCAAAGTGGCCATGCTAAATTGTCCCTTAGTGTCCTAAAACACAGAGATCATGAGGAATAGTGGAGTAAACATGTGGCGTTATGGGGATGGGCAGGGGATAGTTGGGGGAAGGCTGAGAAATCCTGAAATTCTCTGAATCCTGTCAGAGAATCGGTGCAGCTTCAATGGGCCTAATGGCATAAAGGAAAATCCTTTTAAAGAGAAATCACACAGTGTCTACGAAGTCCCAAACTGTTTTAATATTGTACAATTTCAATTTGTTCTTAATTCACTGAATCAAATTAATATTTAATTACAATATAACCAATTCAATTTTTGGCACCATATGTCTAATAAAAGTTTCAAAAAGCAGTTATAAAAATATCTCTCAAAGTCACTGCACTAAAGCCAGGGAGGAGACTCAATCACGCTTTCAAAAATAAAAAGGAATCAGTTAAAATTATATCACTAAGCTCATGTAATTATACACAGAAAACCAGACAAAAGGCTCTTCTGGCAATTCAACAACAGAATTATACACAAAGCAAGAACAGAGATGGGCTGAGTGACAAAGTATTGGAAAAGAATGACCGAGAGCACAGCACTAATAGGCAGAATCTGTTCCATAAATATTTCCTGTGCTAAAAATAATGATACCTTAAATGAATGAGATGCACAGACTTTGAGGCACTTCACTGTCTAAACTACTCAATAATGACATGGAACATCAGAACTTAAGACAGATATTTGATTGGTAAGGGGATCAAAGGTTCTGGGAAAAAGTCGGGAGAATGGGGTTGAGAAACTTATCAGCCATGATCGAATGGCGGAGCAGACTAGATGGGCCAAATGGACTAATTCTGCTCCTATAGCTTATGGTCTTAATTCTATGCTAACAAAGTAAAAGCTACACATTGATCAAATGGTGAGACTCCTTGGGAGCATCAAACAAGATTTGTAAATTGAGAACAGTGTCAAAATTTAAAGATGTTCAGAAAGCACATTGGTTCTCCTGGGCATTTTAATGCCCATCTCACCTCATTTTAGTTGGAGAAGGGATTTTGCTTGCTGTTGGAAGATAGATTGGGGCCCTGTCTGTATTTGGATACAGTAAGAATTTAGTAACACCAATTTTAAATCCAACCGATTTATTTGATAGTAAATTTGCGAGCTTTCAACTCTCTGTGTCTTTGTCAGGCAAATGCTCGCAAATTTACTATCAAATAAATTGGTTGGATTTAAAATTGATGTTACTAAATTCTTACTACCCCAGTCCAACACCGGCATCTCTACATCATGTATTTGGATACAGACAAGGGTCTTCTAGATAGTACGAGTAAAGTTCTGGCACAAACTGAACGATGCAGGAAGGGTTCTACCTGGCTGGAATTGAAAACTATAGCTACCGATTAATATAGTAACATACTTTACTGTAATCACTCCCTGGGAACACTGAATCCAAACTGTACCAGTTAGAACAACTTGGCAATAGGGATAAATTCATAACATATTTGGAGAGGAAAGGAAACAATTAATATACTATATGGGAGGAAATTAGAACAAATGACAATGCAGAATTCATGAATGCTGTGGATTCTTTATACAGCCAATTGTTCTGAGCAAAAATTCAGCTCTTGGATTTTTCAAAATCACCATAACTCGAAAATCTAGAAACTTTCTAAAAGCCTTTAATTCAGATCGCTTATTGAAAGGTTACATCAATTAGGACAGACCATTCAGCCCACAAATCTATGCTGTTATTTCTGCTTCAACACACCCCCTCTCATGTTTTCACCTCACCCCACCAATACATCCAGGTAATGCTTTCTCCCCATATATTTGAGTTTCTTCAGAAATGAATCAATATTATTTTCTACTATTCCCTGGTCAGCAAGTCCCATATTCTCAGCACTTAAGGGAACAAGGTTTCTTCTGAATTTACACTTGGTATTAAAGTTTTTTTTAAAGTTTATTTATTAGTCACAAGTAAGGCTTACATTAACACTGCAATGAAGTGTTAATTGTGAAATTCCCCTAGTCGCCACATTCCGGCATCCGTTCGGTTTATTGCACCTAACCAGTACGTCTTCCAGACTGTGGGAGGAAATGCACATAGACACGGACAGAATGTGCAAATTCCATACAGACAGTGATCCAAGCCAGGAATTGAATCCAGGTCCCTGGTGCTGTGAGGCAACAGTGCTAAGCACTGTCACTCCACAGTGATTCTCTTCTCTTTATTATCCATGTCCTGGTCTCCACCACAGATGGAAACATCTTCTATAGGTCTACCCTAGCAATCTCTTCCATCTGGACACTCCTTGGGCTTAATCTTTTCTAGAGTGTATTGTGCTGCCTATCACACTAAGACAAATGTAGAAAGCTCACAGATTGAGGAAGGGACAGAGATAAATGTCTCTATTTACATTACACTGGATATCTCACTATCAACCACACACATTCACACAATAAAGATGATGCCTCACAACAGATAGGATTTCCCATTAACAGTGAACAGAATTGTGATATAAGCAATGTAAAATTCACCATCAACAAATGCAGTGTTCACACTGTAAAACAGAATCTAGTGTATTGCACAACTTAAAACACAAATGCAATGTAAATCATTAAACAATTGCAAATAATAAACATTTAATGGTGGGTGTGCTTTACACGAAAATAATAATCGGAACTGGGATAAGAGAAGTAATTTTTCCAGGAGCACTTTGTCTCAGCAAAAACACTCCTGACAGAGTCAAGAGTCACGAGTTCATGTCGATTGTAAAAAATAATGTTTTAAGGTAGCATACCCAGGGCGTACTGAGTTGTCAGAAGTGCCATCCCTTGGACTAGACATTCTTTATAAAAGGCTTCTGTGGCACTCTTATAGACAAATAAAAAAGGGAAGAGGAAATCTCCTTGATCACAATTTATCCCTCAGCCACTATCATCAACAGCACATTTGACTCTTAGCAGCTTTTGGCAGGTCGCTATGCACAAGTTTGGCTCTGGTATTTGCCTGCAAAAGAGCAAGAGATACAGTGAATTGTCCATAAAGCTAGTGGGGAGATCCTGGTGGGAGAGGAGGGTGGGAAGCAATGAAAGCTGCCCAGAGAAATGGAAGCTTTTTTTTAAGGCTGATGTGAGATTACATCATGCCTTACTCTCCTGGGTCTCCAGAGGATACGTATATGTTTATGTTTGTACAAGAGTTAAGAAAAGCCCTTATACAATCTATCCAATTTCAAAATGAGCCCCTCTCACTTGCAGGGAGCAATCAAGGCAACTCAGGAATTTGACTGGACTCTGGGCTGTAAGATACAGGACAGGAAGGTACCAACAAAGCTCCATTTATTGCTTAAGTACTTCCAGTTGTGTTCTCAAAGCACTTAATGTATATGTACTTCAGTATTTGTCATGTAGCAACAGTACACTGAAGTTGTCATTTCAATATAACTCCATGCTTTCAATCAGGAGCTGGGTATTTGGCCCATTGAGTCTGCATCAACTCTAACAGAGCACCGTACCCAGGCCCTGGCCACATAACCTCACATATTTAGCATATCAATCTCTCTAACCTAGATACCTGTGGACATCAAAAGGTGATTTAGCATGGCCAATTCAACTAACCTGCAGATCTTTGGACTGTGGAAGGAAACTGGAGCACTTGGAGGAAACCCACGGGAAGAACATGCAAATTTCACAATATCCTGTTGAACATCCCCATTGCCTAAACCTGGTTATTTTAGTTAAAACACGATTGTGACATTTTTAACCCGATTATTTCAGGTTATATTATGCATGAATTTTTCTATGTAGACTGTACTGCAATTTAGCATCAGACTGTGAATATGTTTCTGAAATAATATGCCATTACTATTACATTATATTGTGACAAGCCACAGTCTCAAATTGTGACCGTGGCTTTCCAAATCAGTCCATCGTCCACACATTTAAAACCTACTCCGAGGGGTACATGCCTGATTGCTTCATGACCATTCACATTGGCAGCTGGAGGTGTTGACTTGATTGTTTACCTTGACATTGCACTGTGACTGCTTCCCTGGCTTTATGAATAATAAAAACGTACAGGTTGGGTAGATGCTAAATTATCCTTAGTGTGCAGATGTGTAAGTTGGGGATGTATTTTGCACAGGGTGAGGTAGTCATGGTAAATACATGAGGATACAGTGATAGGGAGAGGGTAAGATTTCCTGTTAGTGTCAGTGCACATTCAATAGGCTGAATGCCCTCTTTCTGCACTGTAGGGATCCTACGATTCTACAAGCCTGAAGTACAGAGCTTGAATATTGCTGAAAAGATAGATGGTGTTGAATCAGCACAAAGGACTCAGATTCAATTCCCAGTTTGGGTCACTGTATGGAGTCTGCATGTGTTTCCTCCAGATACTCTGATTTCCTCCCACAGTCTGAATGTGTTGGTTAGGTGCAATTGACAGTGCTAAATTCTTCCTCAGCATATCCAAACAAGCAGCAGAGGACAGCAACTAGGGGATTTTCACAGTAACTTCACTGTAGTGTTAATGAAAGCCTACTTGAAACACTAATGAATAAACTTTCTTTTTGTCATCAGGACAAATACCCAAATTTCAGAGCAAATTACAATGAACACTCTTCTGCAGCAAGAAGTCCCACAGATTCATCACTCGTTGGCTGAAGAAATCCCTCCTCATCTCATTTCTAAAGTGTCATCCCTTTATTCTGAGGCTGTGCCATCAGATCCCAGTCTCTGTTGCTAAAGGAAACAATCATCTCCTTAGCTTGAGATTGTGCCCTCTGGTTCTAGTTTTTTCTACCACATCAAGTCTATCCAGGCCTGACATTTTTCTATAAGTTTCAATAAATTATCCCTCATCCTTCTAAACTCCAACAAGTACAGACCCAGAGTTTTCGACCATTCCTCATACCATAAGCTCATTCCAAGGATCACTGTTCTGAACTTCTTCTGGATCCTTTCCAAGGTCTACACATCTTCCCTTAAATACAGGGCCCAAAACTGGTCACAGTATTTCAAACGGGGTCTGACCAAAGCCTTATACAGACTCAGGAGTACATGCTGGCTCTTGTATTCTAGCCTTCAACATTGCATTTGCCTTCCTAACTGCCGACTGAACTTGCACATGGAGGTTGTTGAAGACATGAAGCGACGTGGTCAGTGGCTCAATCACTGGGTGGGGGAGTCAGGGACCAGATCTCTCCCCCAGGAAGGGAAACCTGGGCCTCTCCCTGCCTGAATCCGGGGCTGCTCGCTCACCTCATGAGATAGTCGCGGAACTCCTTGCTTTTAATGTAGTCCACGGCCTTGCGGGCCAAAGTCCCGGCCATGGCGACGGCTCAGAGAGGTATCACGGACGGAGCGAATGCGATGCCAGCGGCGCTGAAGGACAAAACCAGCTCCGGTCACCAGCTTCACCTTTCCTTCCCGCTCGGGGACGCCGGGATAGCCGGGCTGCCTTTGGAGGACCATCGGCCATCCCAGCTCGCTGATTGGTGGGCTGCCTGCTGCCACTGCAGCCATTCGCCGCACAGAGGAGAAGGAGGCGCGGCGGAAGGGAAGTGCGCATGCGCTCGCCGTTGAGCCGCGGCTCGGGGCCAGGAGGATGGGGAAGCAATGCGCATGCGTGAGGCTGAGACTCGGTCATCGGGATGAGAAGAAGTGATCCAGGCGGGAGTCCGGAGTCAATTGGTTGCCTGGCAACCGTGAAGCGTGACGATCGGGAGACGGCGGAGTTGCCCGGCAACTGCTGCTAAGGTGGGCGGGGCAACGGGAGGAGGGGGATACAGCTGCGCGACCGCGCTTGCGCGAACGGCGAGCTGGTGGGGAAGGGGTCAGCGGCGTTGCCAGGCAACCTCTGGGGGATGCTGTAGGTAGGTCAAGTCCCCCTGGACAGGGCTGGAGCTTTGACTGAGTGACCATCAGAGTCAGAATGGAGAGGGGCATGAGGCACTCAACCATAAAACTAAGGAAACTTTCTTCATAATATAGAGTGCTGGTAAAAGCAAACAACACATTGCATAAAAGCGAATTTCCCTTCAGAGGAAGCAATATTCCACATTCAAATAACCCTTCATCTCATTGCTGTTGGTGAGATGCAACCCTCTGAATTCAATTAATTTGATTCATTATTATTCAATTTGACGTGGAGTTGCTGGCATTGGACTGGGGTAGACACAGTCAGTAGTCTCAAAACACCAGGTTAAAGACCAACAGGTTTATTTGGTAATCTGTTGGACTTTAACCTGGTGTTGTGAGACTACTGATTTGATTTGTTTTGATTTATTATTGTCACATGTATTGCGATACAGTGAAAAGCATTGTTTCTTGTGCGCTATACAGACAGAGCATACTGTTCATAGAGTACATCAGAGAAGAAAAAGGAGAGAGTGCAGAATGCAAAGTTACAGTCACAGCTGGGGTGTACAAAAAAAATCAACTTACTAAAAGGTAGGTCCATTCAACAGTCTGAGAGCATCAGGGAAGTAACTATTCTTGAGCCAATTGGTACATGGCCCCAGACTTTTGTATCTTTTTCCCAATTGAAGAAGGTGGAAGAGAGAATGTCCGGGGTAGCAGGTAGTGTAGACAGACTCAATGGTTTGCATGATGGACTCGGCTATGTTCACAACCCTGAAGTTTATTTATTAGTTACAAGTAAGGCTGACGTTAGCACTGCAATGAAGTTACTGTGAAATTCCCCGAGTCGCCACGTTCCGGCGCCTGTTCGGGTCAATGTACCTAACCAGCACATTGTTCAAACTACCCGGAGGGAACACGTGCGCACACGAGGAGAATGTGCAAACTGCACACAGATAGTGATCCAAGTTGGGAATCAAACCCAGATCTCTGGTGCTGTGAAGTAGCAGTGCTAACCACTGTGCTACTGTGCTACAGCAGGGAGAAAGAAAGGAAAGGGTGCAGAATGTAATATTACAGTCGTATCTAGAGTGCAGAAGAAGATCTGCTTAATATATGATAGATCCATTAAAACGTCTAATAGCAGCAGTGAAGAAGCAGTTCTTGAATTGACTGGTACTTGAACTGAAACGTTTGTATCTTTTTCCCGACAGAAGAAGGTGAAGAAGAGTATGTCCGTGGTGCGTGGGGTCCTTGATTATGTTGGCTGCTTTTCCAACACAGTAGGAAATATAAATGGAGTCAATGGATGGGTGCACGATGGACTCGGCTCCGTTCACAACCCTTTGTAGTTTCTTGCGATCTTGGACAGAGCAGGACATTTAGCACCGTCATAGAGCACATCAGGGAGAGGAAATGGAAAGGGTGCAGACTATAGCGTTACAGACATACCTAAGGATATAGAGAAAGATCAACTTAACATGAGGTAGGTCCATTCAAAAGTCTGATGACAGCAGAGAGATAGCTGTTCTTGAATCAGTCTGTTGTTTCTTGTGAGCTGTACAGACGTAAAACACCGTGTATAGAGTACAAAGGGGAGAAGGAAAAGAGAGGGTGTAGGACACTGTGTTGCAGTGACCAACGGGATGAAGAGGAAGATCAGTGGTAGGACCGTTTAAAAGGCAGCAGGCAAGATATAGTTCTCAAATTTCTCTGTAAAAATGACAGCAGCTCATTGATTAAATGTGTTGTAAATGTGACCCCCCAAATGTTGGGTAAATAAGGCATCTTCCTCTCTTTGTCATTACTACAACTCAACACTGGATGGCACAAGAACACACTTGTCTTTTTTTAAAAGTCTAATGTGGAAAACTCAATCTTCCCCAATTCTTCACTCTCTCAGCAGATGGTTTGGAAAATCCTGACCATACTGTACAAGAGGTTAATAATTGGAAAGAAGGTGCACGTGAATCCCCAGCGACGCAACTAGCGCATCCAGAGAGCTACAGAATTGAAATGTGCGTTCAACAAAGTGCCAATACCTCCGGAAAAGCAGAGCTCTTAACTTAGTGAGTCTGGCAACTTCTTTTAGGCTCATTAAGCTTCTTCTTATATAAAAAAAAAAGCTCTAGAATAGGGAACAAAATAAAACGAAGGGGTAAGTTTGTGAGTTCAGACTCCTGATGTTCTGTCTTGCCCAATGTGAGGATGCTTGCGGCAAGAACATGAACCAACATTTCCTATCGCTGTAACTTCCTCCAACCCCACAACTCTCTGAGATCGTTGAGCTTTTCTATCTCATTCCTCTTTTGCATTCCCAATTATAATTGCTCCAAAACTGATGATTGTGCCTAGACGCCGAGCTCTGGAGTTCTCCCCCCTCACCTCACATTCTTCCATTAAGGCACCCCTTAAAACCTACCTCTTTGATTGAACTTTTGCTCATCTGACCTACTGAATTTGGACTTGCCCAAAGAATAATTATGCAATTCTTCTGTTTTCAAGTTAGCTGGACGCTTAGAATTTTTCTCAAAAAATTCCATCCAATATCTGCTTACATGTTTATTTTGTGATATTCCTGAGAAGCTCTCTGTGATGTTTTATTACATTAAAGGTGCTATATTGATATTAATTATTGTTGCTTTAATTAAGGAATCAAAACAAGTTAGAAAGGGGGAGGGGACGGAATTTAACGAGAAAAATTCTAAGTGTCCAGCTAGCATGAAGTGAGAGAATTGCAGATCCATTTTTTGAGTTGAGTTTTTATTCCTAATCTTATGCACCTAGTGTATCAAAGGATGGGTTATAGTGAGGTGGGGGACAGGGCTTAATTTTCCAGCCAGCAAGATCAGGCAGCAGAGGGAGCTATTGCGCATGTGCAGATCTCTGTAGTTGCACATGCACAACAGCAACAGCAGGGGCATTACAGAGATCTGTTGGGCCTGTGCCGCTGGAGCTAGCATTAACATAGCACCCCCACATCCAGCAGTTGGCCCGCAGCTGATCACAAGCCCCACACTGCCCAAAAATATCACCCCTCCTGTTCAGACCAATTGTGCCTTCCCCATCCTCCCTTTCCCGATCATAGGCAGAGTGCCAAGTGGGCCTCCTTTCCCTCCCCACTGATCATAACGCAGACCAGCAGCAAGCCTCTCCTTCCTCCACCTCCCACAAGCAGTGTGCGTAGGACCCCCCTCTCTCATTGAGCCAGCCCTGGCCCATCCCCCTCCAGGTCCTGCTCTTTATAAGCTCTGCCAAGCAGTGCCAAGGTGCCAGTTAGACAATGCCAAGCTGCCAGTTGGCACTACACGAGGGTAACGCACTCCCCTGGCTCTTGGCCTTCCCAGGAGCCTCAATGGGCTCCGCTTCAACTGTCTAGGGCAACACGACTCTTGTCCGTTCATGGTGAGCAGGTGTTTTTCTCGCTGGAGAGAATCTCTCCCAGCAAGGAGCTTGAACGATTGAGTACCAGTCTCACAAAATGCCTAGAAATGATGTTTATCATAAATTTGAATAAATTGTTCAGCCTCTTGCTGGAAATCCAGTGCTGGTAAGGTTGTAAGAGCTGAGAAATCGGGTGTAACCCTGAATACTCTGGCGCGGTTTTACCAGGTCACTCTGCCCATCATTGGCAGGGAAAGCTGGTAAATTTGTGACCAATACCTTTATTGAACAGAATTTTATGTGAACTATTACAAGCATCACAAAGCACAGTTTCAAGAGTGGCACAGCGATATCACTGCTGCCTCACAGCGCCAAGGACCTGGGTTCAAATCCCAGCTTGGGTCACTGTTTGTGTGGAATCTGCACATTCTCCTGTGTCTGTGTGGGCTCTCCTCTGGGTGCTCCAGTTTCCTCTCACAGTCCGAAAGACGTGCTGGTTAGGTGCATTGGCCGTGCTAAACTCTCCCTCAGTGTACCCGAACAGGCACCAGAGGGTGGCAACTAGAGGATTTTCACAGTAACCTCATTGCGGTGTTAATGTAAGACTTACTTGTGACTAATAAGTTTTTTTAAAGCCTGACAACAAAAACTGAGGGCGATACTGACTTGGCTGAAATGTCTCCTAATTTGCTTCTAATGACACAAAAATCTCGCATAATCTCTAGTGATGCAACATTTGCCTTGAGCTTGTCCTGTGAGTAAGCCATGACCTTTCACCATTAATACTCACTCATTCTCCCCGAATTGGTGAGATTTCTCAAACAACTGACAACAACAATGACCACTGATGTGACGAGTCTGCCTTAGCCGTGCTTAATGCTGAATAACTAAAGCGGCAATAATTCGGATGTTCCGTGCAGTGGTTCCGTTGAGGAAGAATAGTTTCTGAAAATAGCGTATGGATTTCTTTGGGACAATGCTTCGCTTATGTAATAGGCTGACTACTCAGTCAGCACATAGAGAAATCTGCTCAAGGCCACGTTCTGGAAATATGCTTCTTCTACAATTCTGAAATGCAAGAGGCACAAAAACCTCAGGCAGATTGAGGAACTGCAAACAGTTTGCAGTGTAGAGCTTGTCAGGGTCTGGCTACAAATCCAGTGGTTTTACTTTTTCTGGAACAGCAGTTTTTAATCCAAAGATGTTAAGGAATATGAAACAAAGGCAGGTGGATGGAGTTTTAACCCTGATCAACCAGGAACTCACTGAACAGCAGTGCAGACCTGAGGGGCTGAATGGCCTCCTCCCACGTTCCCAGACTGGTGTGAAAATCGACAGTTTCTCATCGGATTCAATCTCAGTGAAAGGCTGTCACTGACCCCTATTTTACCATTTTGATTCTAAATACCGGGTGGACTTGAAATTGGGAGTGTTTCAGATCCAGCTTTTAGACCCGTTCTCAGGCGCCCCCATATGCACTCTGCCTGAAAAATATCAGCAATTCCAAATTGTGCTGCACAAGCCCACGCGCAGGGTTTAAGGCGTCCAAAACCCTGCAGTTCCGATCAGCACCTCCAACTGCGCATGTGCAAAAAAAAACAGAGCATGCTGCTCCCCTGCCACATTCTTCCTGGGCCGGATAATGCCTTGTCCTAGCCCCTACAGACATTGCCTGACTCCCAAAACATTACTGACCTCCTTATCCCCTCACCACTTCCCCCACGCCCCCATTACCTAGACTGATCATGGGCCTCTTCCCCCCTATCCACCACCAAACACAGGCAGCGGATCCCTCTTCCCCTCCTCCCTCACTAGTCCCAGGCAGAATGGCAGCGGACTGCCCCATGATCTCAAGCAGAGAGCTATCGGACACCAGGCACTACCCCCTCACCAACTGGAGCGCCCGGATCGGGCTTCTATGGAGCTTGTCTGTTTTGCTCCGATTCTGCATGAACGAGCACAGTGATAAAGGAGGAAGTGCAGCTAATGTTGGGCGTGGAGCCCACAAAGTCAATTTAGATGCAGGTAAGTGCATTTAAATGGCCATCACGGGCACAGTTCCGATCGTGGCCATTTTTGGTAAAGAGGGAACTGGGATGAGCACAGATCATGCTACTTGCCTCATATCCAACTTTACCAAGTTTTCGTGCCCGAAAATGGATGCAATATGATGGTAAAATCGGGCCCACTGTTTCCATTTCAAAGTTAAATTTTAACTATCAATTAGAGCTTTCAAGTTTAAAGTTATTCATGACTTTGACCGTTTAACTTCACCGGCAGGTTTAGCACCTGTTGAAAGTCTTGCTGTACTATAAGGCAGCTCAATCCATCCTTCCCTGTCCCAACTCCCATTATGGCATTTTGACTTGATTTTTTAAAAATTTGATTTATTATTGTCATATGTATTGGGATACAGTGAAAAGTATTGTTTCTTGCGCACTATACAGATAAAGCATTTTGTTCATAGAGAAGGAAAGGAGAGAGTGCAGAATGTAATGTTACAGTGACAGCTAAGGTGTAGGGAAAAATATGCCTAATATTTTGAGATCCATTAAAAACAGCAGGGAAGCTGTCCTTGAATTGGAGCAGACATGCCAAATTCCCTTTGCCTCCTGAAGAGTTGATGGGTTTTCTTAACTATAGCACTGGCGTGGAGGGACCACGACAAATTGTTGGTGATCTGGACACCTAAAAACTTGAAGGTCTTTCTGAATATGTGCTGAAAACAGCTGCTCAAGACCGCTCCCTCACACTGGAACAGAAGCAAATATAAATAGCATTTAAAGAGAATGGCAAACACAAAGTTTGCAAAATGTTCAAATATTAAAAGACATTAAGATTCAAGGAAGTCATCGATCGTTGCCTTGGCTCATGGTAACACTACTTGCATATACATAGCACCTTTAGTGTGATAAAACACCCCAGGCATTTCACAATCAAATAACTTCATACTGAACCAAGTAAAGAGCAGGACTGGTGACCAAAAGCATGGTCAAATGGTAGGTTTTAAGAAGTTCCTAAGAGGAAAAGAGAAGAGATGAAAGATAGAGAGTTTTAAGGACGGAGTCATGACCCAGGCAGTTGAAGGTGCGGCTGCCAATGGTGGAATTATGAAAATCTGGGGTGAGTAGGGGATGTGAAAGAGAATTGGTTGTCTGCAGGGATATCTGCCTTTTCTAGGGCTGGTTGGAACTTGCAGAGATTGTTGGGGGGGTGGATGGCACAGTGGTTAGCACTGCTGCCTTACAACGCCAGGGACTTTGGTTCAATTCCAGTCTCGGGTCACTGTGTGGAGTTTCCACATTCTCCACTTTTTTCCTCCGGGTGCTCCGGTTTCCTCCCCCACTCCAAAAATGTGCAGTTTAGGCAGATTGGCCATGTTAAGTTGCCCCTTGATGTCACCAAGGTGTGTAGGTTCGATGGATCAGCCATGCTAAATTGCCCCTTGGTGTCTAAGGTGTGCAAGTTAGGTGGACCTGCCATGCTTAAGTTGTCCCTTAGTGCCCAAAGTGTATAAGTTTAGATCGATCAACCATGGGAAATGTGTGGGGTTACGGGGAAGGGGCTTGGGTAAGATACTCTGTCAAAGAGTCAGTGCAGACTGGATGGAACAAATGGCCACTTTTGTACTTTAGAGATTCTATGAAGGGAGGGAGCATGCGTGGATATAATGGAAACATTGACAATACAGACCCCGTGATTACCGCTGCCGGTAAGGCTGGAGCAATAAGAGGTGGAAGAGACTGAAACATCCTTTCAGAAATTAGCCTCCAAATCCTCACCAACCCAGCTCAAAGATGTTGTTTGAGTACAATGACAGAGATCTGTTTGGGATCAGGGACTGCCTGATGGGTTTTTTTATGTTGTAAAGACACTACTTCGACCTCATCAGTGTTAATGCTAAAGGAGTGGAGAAACTCCAGAAGGCCAGTTGATAAATCTCGGCTCTGCACGCTGATTGATCTAAAAGCGTATTCATCAAAGCCGGAAAGATGAAATGGTCAGGTCTCGCAGGACAGTTTGAAGTTTACAAAGAGACAATGAGTAGTGAAAGACTCTTTCCACTAATTGGTATATCGTTAATGAGTAGGTTGAAATGTAATCTAATAAGAGGAAGCATAAAAGGCGAGGTGAGAAATATTTTTTATCCTACAAAGAGTTATTGAATGCAAGAGTGGCTGTTGAAGCCAATCATTCATTATGTCTCTGGGATTAATTAAACATTCAGAGAAGGTAAGCATTAATAGTAAACGCAAAATGCTGCAAATGCTGGGATCTGAAACAGAAAGAGAAAAATGCTGGAAAACCTGATCTGACAGTGTCTGTGACGAGAGAATAGAGCCAACATTTCAAGTCTTGGATGACCCAGAGCTGTACCCACCACAATCCCACTTGGGCACTATTCCCATAACCCCCCACATTCACTCTGCCAGTCCCTCTAACAGTAGGGTCAATTTAACAGAGCCAATCAACATAACCCATACACCTTCAGAAGTGGGAGGAAACCGGAGCACCCCAGAGAAACCCACGCAGACATGGGGACAATGTGCAGACTCCACACAGACAGTGACCCAAGCTGGGAATCGAACTCAGGTCCCTGACATTGGGAGGCAGCAGTGCTAACCACTGTGCTGCCCCTTAATGAGGAGATGTGATGATACTGTGCTTATAAGAAATGTATTTTAATCGTGTTTCATAGCAGGATGTTTTAGCAGTCCCTGGGATTTTATCAGCATCGTTTTGTCTGCATTCAGTGTCCTTTATTGTTACTGAAGCAGTATGATTGACATCATGTTCGTCTTAATCTGAACTAATGCAGTGCTCTGTTGCTTTAATGTTCCATTGGAATGGTAGAGTGGAGTTTGATTGGGGGCAATTGACAAGTCAGTCATAAGACCAGGGATAACTATGTTTTCACCGGGAAGTCCAGTTTTAGTTTTGTTTCCAAAAGAGAAAATGCTGGAAAATCTCAGCAGATCTGTAACAAGAGAAGAGAGCTGATTTTTTGAGTCCAGATGACCCTTTGTCAAAGCTAAAAGGCATAGAAAGTGGGAGATATTTATACTGCAGAGGGAGGGAATGAAAGATGAGTCAGAAACTAGGGGAAAAGGCTGCTGATAGTTGTCCACAGAGAGAGAGAATAATGAGTGTGAGTGGCCAAACGACAGAGAAGCTGTGATAAATAAAGATGCTGGGAGAGGGGAAAATATGGGAGTGAGATAGAATGTAGAAAAGGGGAAGTGGGGCAGAAAAGGTAAGGGAAGGGGGATGAAGTAAGGGGAAAGAATGGGGGAGGAGAAAAGACATTAAGAAAGACAATAAAGAGGTAAAAGGCAGAAAACAGTAAAAAAAATAAATAAAATAGAATGAAAACAAAGGGGTTGAGGAGGAATCGAGCAAATCATCTGAAGTTGTTGAGTTTGATGTTGAGACCGGAAGGCTATAAAGTGCCAAGCCGGAAGATGAGATGCTGTTCTTCCAGTTTGCGTTGAGATTTGTTTAGTTTTGTTTTTCAGATGTTGCTTGGAACTGCGAGAGACATCAACATTTTTCCCCCTTTCCGGAGGTGGAGCTTCTGCTGGCCAAGTGTTTTGGGAAGCTGCAGAGAGTGAAAAGAGATGTAGAGCAGTGACTTTTTACTCCCCTCTCTGAAGTCTGTAGACTGGAAGCTACAGGAATTTGACAGGGCAACGTATTCCCAAGTCAGGATGAAGTGTGGCTTGGAGGGGTTCTTGCAGTTAGTAGTGTTCCCATGTGTCTCTGAGGTTTTGCTGTTTCAAGGACATATCCTTCTCTGAAACTGCTGGCTTAAAATTCTGACTATAGATGTGACAGAGCTGAACATCTGGTATCACACGAGGATCTTCTTGTGCTAACTAGTTCGGAAGAAGGATGTGTGTCAATGGGGTGTTTTAAATTGGAACAACAGAGATAGCTAGCGCCTTTGTTTTTAAATCTCATATTTGGTAAAAGTTATACTAATTCTTTTTGTTATGTTCTAATTGTGTTCTGAAATAAACTTTAGTAAAGGCTCCAAGTGGTTCACTTTGAACACCCAATGCTCACCCTAATGCCAAAAGCAAGGGTATAGGCTAATTTCACAAAACATCTTGCATCTCTGGCCTGGGTCTTAACACATGGCAAATATCTGGGGTTACAGAGAAAGGGCAGAAGGGAGGTCTTGTTTGGGAGGCTGTTTTGGGGAGTTGGTACAAGACTCGATGGATTGAATGGGTCTTTCCCTGCACTGTAGGGATTCTATGATTTTAATTACCCATGATTGGTGAGCTGAGTTCTTGAGCTGCTGCAGTCCATGTGCTATAATCAGCCATGATCAAACTGAAGGGCCAAATGGCCTGCTCCTGCTTCCAGTTTCTTTGTTTCTACATTTCAATGTGGTGTAGGCACACCCACAGTGCAGTCAGGGAGGGAGCTCCAGGAATTTGACAGGGCAATGTATTCCCAAGTCAGGATGAAGTGTGGCTTGGAGGGGTTCCTGCAGTTGGTGTTCCCATGTGTCTGCTAGGTGGTAGATGTCACGGGTGCTATCAGAGGGAATTCAGTGCAGTACATTGTGCATGCTACAGCCACTGTGCACCGGTGGTGGAGGGAAATGACTGTTTGTAGCAGTAAGTGGGGTGTTGCTTTTGCCCTGGTTAGTGTCAAGCTTCCTGATTGACCAATTATGGGAACCTGCAAAGAAACTTGCACGTTTATGGGAACATTGATTTAATCCTTTGCACAGACACCACCCCACTGCACGTTCAGAGTGAAGATTGAAAGCTTGACACTTTCTGCCTCTTTCAACATCTCAGCAATAAAACCTTGAAATTGTTTCTCGCTCTGCTCCCCTTATCATTAGAGAGCAGGTAGCGCATTAATTGCCGGGAAGAAAATTAAACCTGGTATTTCTAAGACGATTTTCTATTGAATAATCTTAACGATAACAGATGAGAATATATAGTCAGGCAGAACTCAAGGTGGCTGTGAATATAAAAGAACTGTCAAGCATCAATTGGTAATTATTTTAATCTCCCTTTTCCCCCTTTACAATCAAGTAGGATATTTAAACTGTTGCAAGACAGTTTATTTAGATTATACTAATCTCCTTTAGGTTTGATGTTGTCGCATCGGCTGTTGGTTAAAGTTAGATGATACAGCTCGATGCACAGGCACTCACAGTACTGCTGTGACAGGTTCTCAAGATTGCTGCCTTTAAAATGTGGTTCCCCCTAAGAACCTGCTGGTCTAAGCTGAATTGGCAGCGCTGTCATATTTAATAACTCTTCACAATCAGAAACGGTGTCTGTGTTGGTGCTGTGAGCTTTTAACAATGATGTACTCATTTATAGGACCTTATATCTTTCAGCTTTCTCTTTGACAGCTTAGCATGACTGGAGCTATCCTTCAGCTAATGGCATCTGCAACCATGGAGGAAACTTGTCAGGTCTCTCTCTCACTCATTCTTTCTCTCTCACACAGCTCCCTATCCGGTTGGTGCTGCAGGAAATCATTTCTGTAATGCTGGCACAACGGTTAGCACTGCTACCTCATAGCGTCAGGGACCTGGGTTTGATTCCCAACTTCATAGAATCCCTCCGTTGTAAAAAGAGGTAATTTGGCCTATCAAGCCTGTATGGACCCCAATCCCATCCAAACCCTATCCCCATAACCCCATGCATTTACCTCTAATCCCTCTGACACTCAGTTTAGCATGGCCAATCAATCTAACCCACACATCTTTGGACTGTGGGAGGAAATTAAGCACCTGGAGGAAACCCAAGCAAACGTGGGGAGGATGTGCAGACTTCACACAGACAGTTACCCAAGCCGGGAATTGAACCCTGTGCCTGGTGCTGTCAGGCGGCAGTGCTAACCACTGTGCTACCAGGTCACTGTCTGTGTGGAGTCTGCATATCCTCCCCTCGTGTCTGTGTGCATTTCCTCCGGGTGCTCCAGTTTCCTCCCACAGTCCGAAAGATGTGCTGGTTAGGTACATTGGCCATGCAAAATTTTCCCTCAGTGTACCCGAACAGGTGCCGGAGTGTGGCGACTAGGAGATTTTCACAGTAAATTACATTTGTTTATTGTTTGTTAACATTTATTTTGTGGATCAACATCTTCTTTTGCTAAATAAACTTACTCAATGGTTAACCATAAAACAACATCCGATGTTGCAATAGAAAACTGGGGCAAGTATTTGGGGAAACTCAAAAGTATGTCATGCCCATGGATAAATATATGACAATTGCCAGGCAAAGTTCGTAAAATCCCACCCGAGGCCGAGGGAGAATTCTGTTCTGCGAGCCTCGTCCACCCGTCTCAGATTCTAGTCAATAACTCCAATCTGGCGTAATTTGTTTTCAAAGACAACTTATCATTCTTTATAAGCAAATAAACATTTTAATAATCCGCAAGCAATATAAGTTGTAGCTTTGCAAAGCATTCTCAGCACTGTGAAGGAGTTGAAATTGTGTTTTGTTTTATTGGCGAAATTGACCTAGATCGAGTACAAACATTTCTATTTCATTTTGAGAAGATTATATAAATTTAAATTTGGCCTAATAAACTGCAATTCTGTTAAACAGAAGCTTTCAAGGATGATTTGTATCCATCAGCTGTCTGCAGACAATCTACTTTTCAGTACAGCTATTATGTATGTTTCTCATTCCAACTGACAAAGAAGATACATGCCTTCATAAAACTCAGCTGGCAAAAGCTTGAAGCAAGATGCGCTGGCAATTACCCCATGCCTGCTTATTGAGATTCCAGTATGATGAGGACAGAGAGCTCTGCCAGACTCAGCCATGATGTGGAGATGCCAGCGTTGGACTGGACAGTAAGAAGTATCACAACATCAGGTTAAAGTCCAACAGATTTATTTGATAGTAAACCCACTAGCTTTTGGCATTTGCCCCTTCGTCAGATGAGTGGATTCTCCGCTCACTTGATGAAGGGGCAAACCCCGAAAGCTAATGGGTTTATTGTCAAATAAACTTGTTGGACTTTAACCTAGTATTGTGAGACTTCTCACTGCGTTTACTCCAGACTCAGCCTTGTCATTGTTTATTCTGAAGTTTATTTGTTCTGCCATTTGTTCTACCATTGGGTGATTTTTTTTTTAATCATCAACCTTCCATTTACTCTGTCCTGATGAGGATGAACTAACCCGCCGAGTAGACCCAATTTTTCTCTTCACAACGATTTGCCAGCATCTGTTTCCAGTGTGTGGCAGGAGGAGAGGAATCAGTGGAGATCGATTCTGCTAAGTGTCCACTCCCCGAGAGAGTTTCTTGTTCGTTTTCCCCAGAAGTGGAGATGGTCAGTGATTTCAAAAGGAAATTGAGTGAGGGAAATAAATTTGCATGGCTGTCGGAATCTGGTGGGGGATAAGGGACTGACTGAGTTGTTCGACTGAGAGCTGACATGAACTCAATGGGCTGAATGGTTCACACCCCTGCTGTAATGACTCTAAATCCATTAAGATACTCCTCAAAACCTTGGTGCTTTGACAAAGCATCATCTGAACTCAAAATGTCAGCTCTTCTCTCTCCTTATAGATGCTGCCAGATCTGGTGAGATTTTCCAGCATATTTTCTTTTAGACTCCTTAAACCTTATCTCTTTAACAAAGCTTTTGATTTGATTTGATTTGTCATTGTCACATGTGTTGGGATACAGTGAAAAGTATTGTTTCTTGCATGCTATACAGACAAAGCATACCATTCATAGAGAAGGAAAGGAGGCAGTGCAGAATGTAGTGTTATAGCCATAGCTAAGGTGTAGAGAAAGATCAGCTTAATATAAGGGTAGATCCATTCAAAAGCCTGATGGCAGCAAGGAAGAAGTTGTTCTTGAGTCGGTTGGTACATGATCTCAGATCTTTGTACTTTTTTCCAAAGGTGGAAGAGAGAATGTCCAGGGTGCGTGGGATCCTTGATTATGCTGGCTGCTTTTCTGAGGCAGTAGGAAGTGTAGACACGGTCAATGGATGGGAAGCAGGTTTGCGTGATGGACTGGGCTTCAATCACAACTCTTTGTAGTTTTGTCAGAGCAGGAGCCATACCAAGCTGTGATACATCCGGAAAGGATGCTTTCTCTGGTGCGTGTGTTAAAATAGATGATGGCTAGACTTTGGGGTATCAGCAATTGCTAATCTCTGGCAATTACTAACCATTACTAAATGGTTGATTGAGTTCCTGGTAATTGGTAACCTCCAAGATGTTGATAGTGGGGGAATTCGGTAATGTTAATGCGTTAAAATCAAGGTAAACTCTCTCATCGATGGGGAGCATGAAGATCACTACTTGTTATTTGTGTGGTGCAAACTTTGATGGTAAACATGTAAATGGACACATTTTGTTATTTCTGTATCTCTTTGAACAACAGATCGAACTGGAAGCAATGTGAATGGGAAATTGCACGCTAAACAAAAATAATCGTTATATTATTAATATTTGAATGTTCTTCTGAGAAGCCCTCATTGCAATAATGGCCCATTCAAAGGAATGTTTCGTTGAGTTTGCAGATACAATGGTCCAGTCACAATTAATGCAATCAAATACTCAAGAGAACATTTAGGAAGACCAAATTGTATTCTGTTATTAGCAATTTACGTTTCTTTGTATGGAATGGAGTAGAATCCTACAGTGCAGAAGGAGGCCATTTGGCCCATCGAGACTGCACCAACCACAATCCCATCCAAGCCCAATCCCCGTAACGCCACGCATTTACTGTAGCTAGTGTCCCCCAGCAATAAGCGGCAATTTAGCATTGCCAATCCAACTAACCAGCCCGTCTTTCGGACTGTGGAAGGAAACCAGAGCATCCAGAGGAAATCCATGGGGGAGAATGCTCCATACAAACAGTGCCCCAAGCCGGGAATCGAACCCGGGTCCCTGGTGCTGTGAGGCAGCAGTGCTAACCACTGTGACACCGTACCGCCCTAAACATGGGAAAATAAACAATAGCCATAGGCATCAACAAATTTTATTGGGTGTATTCCTGAACCTTACTTTCTCTCTATGTCTCAAGATGTGGAAATGGATTAGCATGGTAAATGTATGGGGTTACAGGGATAAGGTGAGAAGATACACCTGAATAAGATACTCTGCAGGACAGTTGGTGCAGAATAAATGGGCCAAATGACTTTTTTCTGCACCGTAGAGAATCTGTGGTCCTCATGTCGCTCAGAGTCACTCCTACGATGTACCTCGGCACATTTTACTGCATTACAGGCGTTGCTATATAAGTACAAGTTGCTGTTTGCTGCATGCACTCCAGTGCGGATGAAAAGGGCATATTTCACATTCTGTTCTCTCTTAGTTCTGGCCAGTCACACCTTTCCCAGTGAATAGCACCTTCTGAAAATACATGACAAACAATGCCCTTAAACCTTTCTGTTCACTGCTTCACTTATCTTATGTTTTAATAGTCATCCATCATCTAACTTTCGAAAAGGGATACTTTGCTTAATTGTATTTACGCTCAGAATGCAAAATTATCAGCCCAGCTTCTCACTTCTCAGGAATTTATGCGTTGGTGGGAATTTATTTATGGGTGACATCGGTAAACAAAATATAATTTTTAAGACACTCATTCATTCCTCTCAAAGCACATTTAATCTATCAAAGGAATCTGCAAAGGCCACAACCACAATTCCTGTGGGATAATGCATTGAATGTGCCTTGGTCAATCACAGATTCTGGTGCAGCTAAATATTGCTAAAAGCATCTGTCAGAAAAATTATTCTTTATCCGCATCAGAAGTTCACTGAAGAGGTTTCTCCAGTCTGTGGCTTGGGTCATTTTCACAGTTCCTTTCCTGTATTTGCCTCACATCTCGACATTTCCTTAGGCGCACAGCAGCGACAGAAAGCAGAAACTTGCATTTCTCATGACAAATTGTCCTGTTTTCCACTTGACTAAGGAAGCTTTTCTCATTATTTCTTCCTCCCTCCCCCCAACCTTTGCCGTTTCTGAAAGCATGATTTGCTTACATGCAGATGACTCACGTATTTGGATGTCAGACACGCTCCATCCCTCTTACCGGGGATTTGCTGCCCTCTTGACAAATTCGAGCTTCGGTGTCACATCTCTTTTAGTTGATCATTGGCAAGGGCTAGATTTCTAATTTTGGCCTCTGCGTATTCATTCCCACACTGAAGCCTCTGTCACTTGAGGGTAAATAATGTAGCTTGCCATCTCTGTCGCACTTTCAAACTGTCTCATTCATGAATGCATCTTTTGCTTTTTCTCGATCCCCTATCTTTCTTAGAATCTCTCAGATCAGTGCCCTCACATTTTTGTCTGCACATAACCCAATTGTTTGTCATTTCTCTGTAGCTTTCTGTCATGCTCTCGTCATCTCTGTAACTTCCCGAATCTATTGGTATTCTTCATTTCTCTGCTCCAAGGCACGCCTGCTGCAAATATCCCAGCCATTGCCTTCACATGCCTAAGTCCTGCAGTCTGGAACCTTATCTATCCCATCTTCCTTTTGGAATCATAGAGTCCCTACAATGCAGAAGGAGGCCATTCGGCCACTGAGCCTGTATGACAATAAACCCACCCAGGCCTTATCCCCGTAACCTGCCCCTAATCCACCTGACACTGAGCGTCAATTTAGCATGGCTAATCCGCCTAACCCGCACATCTTTGTAGTGTGGGAGGAAACTGGAGCATCCGGGGGAAACCCACGCAGATGCAGAGAGAATACGCAGACTCCAGACAGACAGTGACCCAAGGCCGGGAATTGAACATGGGTCCCTGGCGCTATGAGACAGCAGTGCTAACCACTGTGCCTCCATGGATCTTCCACTTCCCCAGCTCTTTGGCCTAAACTTTGGTCACGTATCCCAGCTTTCAGAAAGAAGACTCAAAAAGTTAGTTCTTGCTCTCTCTGCAGACGCTGCCAGACCTGTTGAGCTTCGCCAGTTTTTATTTGTAGCAACACCTTCCTTGGCTAGGCCTCCTTTTCTTACACCTCTTGGATCTTTTTCATCATGTACGTTTGTTAACCCCAGTACAGAAACGAGAAAGTTAAGTTAAAACTGTAAAGCATATTGATTTGGTCTTAATTGGTGCACTGCATCTAGTCCTGGGCACCACACTTTAAGAAAGATGTGAAGGCTTCAGGAAGGATGCAGAAAAGATTCATGGAAATGTTTCCAGGGATGAGGAACTTCAGTCATGTAGAAAGATTGGAGATACTCTTAACGGCTTTCCCTGGAGAAGCAAAGGTTGACAGGCCATTTTATGGAGGTGTTCAAAATCTGTGCACAGTGTACATCATTCTCTCATAGAAAGAAATATTATTAAACTAGAAAGAGTGCAGAAAAGATTTACTAGGATGATACTGGGATTTGATGGATTGAGTTATAAGGGGAAGCTGGATAGACTGAGACTTTTTTTCTGGAAGGTAGGAATCTGAGGGATGATTTTATAGAGGTCTATAAAATAATGAATGGCACAGATCAGCTAGATAGTCAAAGATTCCCAAAGGTAGGGAAGTCTAAACCTAGAAGGCATGAGAGGGAAGACATACAAATGTGTCCAGAGAGGCAATTTTTTCCCACAATAGGTGATGGGTGTCTGGAACAAGCTGTCAAAGGCAGTAGTAGAGTCAGGGTGCAATTTTAGCTTTGAAGAAACATATAGATAGTTACGTGGTACGATGGGTATCGACGGATATGGGCCAAATATGGGCAATTGAGACTGACTTCATAGTAAAAACTGGGTGGCATGGACAAGTTGGGCCGAAGGGCCTGGTTCCATACTGTAAACCTCTATGACTCTATGAGAGGTTTGGACAGGGTAGACAGGAGGATACTATTCCCATTGGTGAAAAGATTGAGAATCAGTGAACGCTGATTTGAGGTCATTGGTGAAAAGACACAAGAAGAAATATTTTTCAAGCAGCGAGTTTTTGGACTCTAAGATATGCTGCCTGAAAAGAGAGAGGAGGCAGGTTTAATCAAGATGTTGGAGAGGGAATTGGGATCGTTATCTGTAAAGGAAGAATGTGGAGGCTCACAGGGAGAAGGCAGGGGAGTGGTGCAGGTGTCCTGCTCCTTTGAAGAGCCAGTACAGATATGATGGGCAAAATGGCCTCATTCTGTGCCGTAACCATTCTGTGACATATAGCAAAACTGGGAAATTACTTGCATGTTTTTTTATTCATTGGTGGGACATGGGAGTCGCTGGTTGGCCAGCATTTATTGCCCATCCCCAGTTGCCTGAGGGTAGTTAAGAGTCAACCACATTGCTGTGACTCTGGAGATTCAAATACCAACATCTGCCGTGGCGGGATTCGAACCCTGGTCCCCAGAACATTAGCTGAGTTTCTGGATCAATAATCTAGCAATAATACCAGTAGGCCACTGCCTGCCTGGTTTATTGTGATGCTGTGGTGCAGTAATGGAAGGCATTTTGTCCTGAATTGTACTGTGTCTTCTATGCTGCCATTGTAGCTTATTGAATGCCTTCACTGCAGTGGACAATTGGCCACCCAGGTTATGTGCTTAGTGCCTGGATGGGCCATGAGCCTATGGCACCTCTTACTCAGAGGCAGGGTAATGTGTGTGACGATTCCCCTGTTCTCACCGGGGAGGGACGGGGGGCATTGGTTGTTCTGTAACACAAGGCTGGTAAGTGAATGATGGAAGCTAAGCAAAGAGCAGGAGGGAAAAAAGGGAGACGGAAAGAGAGACAGCAGTGTCAACATGCAAGGCCAAATTCCGAGAAACTGCAGGGGGCGAGCACTAAACGTAAAGCAATTGTCAGCCTCCAGAATCAGTGCGAGAGAGTAGATCTACAGTGAAATGTTTCACAATAGTCCCAGTTGTACGGCATATAAGAGTTATAAACAACTGAGTCACCAAACAACCCCACAGGAATGGTATACATTAAAACGACAACAGTTCTCATTAATTCCAACAAGCAATAAAAGAGATAGAAGACAGCAACAAGATTATATTCACCATACAACCTTGAGAACGTTCACTCTTCAACAAATGAATTTTTAGTGCCTCATCTTATATAATTCCATGATAGATTCTTTCTGTTGTACCACAGCTTGGTATGGGCTCCTGCTCTGACCAAGACCGCAAGGAACTATAAAAGGTCATGAATGAAGCCCAATCCATCACTCAAACCAACCTCCCATCCGTTGACTCCGTCTACACTTCCCTTGGAAAAGCAGACAGCATAATCAAGGACCCCATGCACTCCAGATATTCTCTCTTTCACCTTCTTCCGTTGGGAAAAAGATAAACAAAACCCTGAGGTCACGCACCAACTGACTGAAGAACAGCTTCTTCCCTGCTGGCACCAGACTTTTGAATAGAGTCATAGAAGTTTACAGCGCGGAAACAGGCCCTTCGACCCAACTTGTCCATTACACCCTTTTTTTTTAAACCCCAAAGCTAGTCCCACATTTGGCCCATATCCCTCTATACCCATCTTAACCATGTAACAGTCTAAAAGCTTTTTAAAAGACAAAATTGTACCCCCTTCTACTACTACCTCTGGTAGCTTTTTCCAGATATCACCCTCTGTGAAAAAATTGCTCCCTGGATACCTTTGTATCTCTCCATCTCACCTTAAACCTATGCCATTTAGTTTTAGACTTCTCTACCTTTGGGAAAAGATATTGACCATATACCTTGTCTATGCCCCTCATTATTTTGTAGACCTTTATAGGATCACTCCAAAGTCTCTTATGCTCCAGAGAATAAAGTCCCAGTCTATCCAGCCTCTCCTTATAACTCAATCCATCAAGTCCCGGTAGCATTCTAGTAAATCTCTTCTGCACTCTTTCTAGTTTAATAATATCCTTTCTATAATAGAGTGATCAGAACTGTACACAGTATTCCAAATGTGGCCTTACCATTTCAAAGTGTGGCCTTACCTTGTATTAAGGTATTGCATTGGAACAGACTTCGCATTAAGTTGATCTTTCCCTACACACTTGTTAGCAGTACATTCTGCACTCGCTCTTTTCCTTCTCTATGAACAGTATGTTTTGTCTGTATGGTGTGCTAGAAACAATACTTTTCACTGAATATGAATATATATGACAATAATAAATCAAATCAAATCAAAACATTGGCTCGAATCTTATAGAACATTACAGCGCAGAACAGGCCCTTCGGCCTTCGATGTTGCGCCGACCAATTAGGAAAAATGGTTGTAACAATGGTGAAATTGTCAGCCTTCTTACAACTGTGAAATTGACAGCACCTTCCGTGCTTTCTTCCAACTAAACAGAAGCTTGGGGAACTGCCATTTCCCCATTTGCCTTGACCAATCAGTGTTGACTGCCCAGGTTTGGATTTGAACAAAGCTGGGCAGTTAACTGTTTTATGCTACATTCTCCATGGCAAAGCCTGCACCTTACTTTATCAGAAAGATGTGACTGCAGTGGAGGAGGTGCAGAGGAGATTCACCAAGATGCTGCCTAAGTTATGAAGAAAGGTTAGTAGGCTTGGATTGTTTTCTTTGGCAAAGAGAAGAATGAAGGAGCGAGATGATCAAGGTGTATAAGATTGTGAGGGGTATGGACAAAGTGGATAGGGAGCAGCAGTTGCCCTTAGTTGAAGGGTTAGTCATGAGGGGACACAGGTTTAAGGTGAGGGGCAGGAGGTTTTTAGGGGGGAGGTGAGGAAAATCGTTTTTACCCAGAAAGTAGTGAGGGTCTGGAATGCGCTCCTGGGAGGGTGCTGGAGGCGGGATGCCTCACATCATTTAAAAAGTATCTGGATGAGCCCTTGACACAGTGTAACACTCAGGGCTATGGGCCAAGTGCTGGCAAGTGGAATTAGTTGGGAGTTCAGGTGTTTCTAATGTGTTGGTGCGGACTTGATGGGCCAAAGGGCCTCTTCTGCACTGTATCATTCTGTGATTCAGTGATGTTTTAACTCATTCAATACTCTTTCACTTGCTCGGGATTACAATAATGCCCTTTCTGTCAAACTTTGTCAATCCTAATCACTTGGTGTGTAAGAATGTTTTTATTTCTCTGTTTCTTTTTCCAATCATGTTGAACCCTCTGGTCATTGACTCCTCAGACATTGGGCACGGTTTATTAATTCAATTCAAACACTTCGGGATCACTAATATCTCTGTCAGGTGTCCTTTTGCTTCTGGAAACAAGAACAGCTTCTTCCCTCCTGTGATCAGACTTTTGAATGGACCTACCTTACATAAAGCTGGTCTTTCTCTACACCCTAGCTATGATTGTAATACTACATTCTTCACCCTCTCCTTTCCTTCTCCCTATGTACTCTATGAACGGTATATTTTTGTCTATATGACACGCAGGAAACAATACCTTTCACTGTATCCCAACACATCTATTAATAACAAATCAAACCAAAACCATCCTGGTAAATCCCATCTACGCTTTTTCCAAAGCTGTCACATCCGTCCTAAAGGGTGGTGCCCGGAGTTGGATATAATGGGCTGGATTTTCCAGCTGCATTCACCCCAAAACCAGAAAATACAAGGTCAACAGATCTTTCCATGGTCCTCCTCTTGTCTGCTTCGATTCCCACGGTGGGTGGAAAGGGAAAGTCCATCCCAATACCCTGATTTGAGCTAATTTAACTATTTATATCACGTAGGCACAATTGATGGCTGTGGTTCAGTTGATAACACCCTTGCTTCTACATTATAATGTTTTGCATTCAAGCCCCACTCCCCTTGTGGGAGAATCAAGGCCAGAGGACATAATCTCAGAGTAATGGGGTCACCCATTGAAGACAGAGGAATTTTTTTCTCTCAGTTGATAGTAAATCTGCAGAGTTCTTTACTGCAGAGGGCTGTAGAAACTGGGTCATTGAGTACATTCATGGTTGAGATAGACAGATTTTTAATCAGTCAGGGAATTAAGGGTAATGGACTGAGGTGGGAAAGTAAAGTAGAGGATTATCAAAACAGAACAGCCATACTCTCTTTCAATAACAGAGGAGATTTGATGGGCTGAATGGCCTATTTCTGCTCCTACATCCTATGGGCTAGGATTTGGGCAACAAAATCTAGTCTGACATTCCAGTGGGATTGCTGCACTGTTGGAGGTCCTGTCTTTCGGTTGAGATATTGAGATTTCCCTCAGGTAGGTATAAAAGGTCCTGTGGCACAATTGTGAAGAAGAGGGGGGGATGTTATTTGATTTGATTTGACTTGATTTATTATTGTCACATATCACATATAGTGAAAAACATTATTTCTTGTACGCTATACAGACAAAAGTATATCATTCATAGAGAAGGAAAGGAGAGGGTGCAGAATGTAGTGTTACAGTCATAGCTAGGATGTAGAGAAAGATCAATTCAGTGCGAGGTAGGTCTATTCAAAAATCTGACATCAGCAGGGATGAAGCTGTTTTTGAGTCGGTTAGTACGTGATTTCAGGCTTTTGTATCTTTATCTCAAAGGCAAAAGGTGAAAGGCAGAATGTCCGGGATGAGTAGGATCCTTGATTATGCTGGCTGCTTTGCCAAGGCAGTGAGAAGTGTAGACAGAGTCAATGGATTATCTCGAGTGTCCCGCCCATTACATTGAATCCTCAATCAAAAACATATCACTGAGTGATTACAACATCGCTCTTCGTGGGTGTTTACAGTCTGTAAAGTGACTACACTTCAAAAAAATTTTGTTGGCTATTGAGTAGTTTGCTATGCTTGCTAACGCAAGTGTTTCTTCTTTTACTTTAATATAACAGTGTTCTTCTGTGTGTTCTCATGGAATTGCATGCAGAGAGAGGCCATTCGGCCCATTGGCTTTCCAAATGAGCTGTTCACTCATGCCATTCCCCCCACCTTCTCCCCATAACCCTGCACATTCTCTCTTTTCAGGTAACAGTTGAATTATTTTGGAATGTCTTGGTTGAACCTACCTCCACCACAAACTCAAGCAGTGCAATCCAAATTCTACCTACCTGCTGTGTGACACATTTTTATTCAAATCGCCATTTACTTCTGTTGTCAGTTGAGTAAAATCTACGCCCTCTCATTCTCAATCCCATTTTATGACTACTTATGAATAACCTCTTTGTTATTTCTACAGAAAGACAAATGGCAAAGAGTCATATGGACTCAAAACTTTGGCTCTATTTGCTCTCCACAGATGCTGCCAGACCTGCTGAGATTTTCCAGCATTTCCAGCATGTTCCTGTGGGTGTTGCTGGCTGGCCAGCATTTATTGCACATCCCTAATTGCCCTTGAAGGAGCCATTAAGATCAACCGCATTACTGTGCCTGTGGAGTCACATGTAGGCCAAACCCAGCAGATTTCCTTCCCCGAAGAACCTGATCGAACTTGATGGGTTTTTCTGACAATAGTTTCATGGTAGATTCTTAATTCCAGATTTTTATTGAATTCAAATTTCACCATCTGCTGTGGCAGGATTCGAACATGGATCCCCAGAACAATACCCTGGGCCTCTAGATTACTAGTCCAGTGATAATACCTATTTGAGCCTCTAAGTTGCAATCCAGTAAAAGAAACACAAGTCCTGCTTCTTCATGAACTCTCTTCATTTTCTGACTGAACTTCACATGTACATTCAACACCCAATATCACATAGAATCATAGAGTTGTAGAACCCCTACTGTGCCGAAGGAAGCCATTCAGCCCATCAAGTCTGCACCACTCAGGCCCTATCCCCATGTATCGTAGCTAGTCCCCCTAATACTAAGGTGCAATTTAGCATGGCCAGTCCGCCCAACCTGGAGTGTTTGGAGTGTGGGAGGAAACCGGAGCACTCGGAGGGAAACCCACGCAGACACAGGGAAAATGTGCAAACTCCATACAGACAGTGACCCGAGACTGGAATTGAACCTGGGTCCCTGGCAGCAATGTGAACCACTGTGGCACCTTGCTGATCTTCTTGCCAGGTGGCACAGTCTCTGCCTAACAGTACAATCTGAGGAAGTTCGGAACCAAAGGATTTGAAGTTATCTTCCTACGTTATTGGTTTTAAAAAGAGCTAATTCATTTTAAATCAGTGCAGCTACATAGTGCCTGCCACTCAGTGTGAAAAATTTAAAGGTCAAAGCATTTGAAAAGCCTATTTCGAAAAGCGTCCTTTTCATACTCCACTATAATTTACATTCACATTAACTTATTTTTCACTCTTGTTCAGTTGTCACTCTAAAAGGGAATCTGATTTTTTTTTTTGCAAATATTCCTGCAAATTGATGCTCCTGCAAGCTGGTTATGTGCTGCAATCTGTATTCCAACTACCTCCAGAAAATTGACTGTATTATATAATACCTTGGGATAGCTTGACCTTGGGGAAGTTGTGGGTGCGAGCGCTCAGAACCACACATTTGAGCGGCAAAAGGAAACTTCGTGTGAAGTAGGTCCATTCACAAGTCTGACAGCAGCAGGGAAGAAGCTGTTCGTGAATCGGTTGATACGTAACCTCAGAATTTTGTATCTTTTTCCCAACAGAAAACGTTGGGAGTATGTCTCGGATGCGTGGGGTCCTTAATTATGCTGGCTGTTTTGCCGAGGCAGCAGGAAGCGTAAACAGAGTTAATGGATGTGAGGTTGGTTTGCGTGATAGATTAGGCTATGCTCACGACCCTTTGTAGTTTCTTGCGGTATTGGGCAGAGCAGGAGCCCATACCAAGCCGTGATACAACCAGAAAGAATGCTTTCTGTGGTTCATATCTCAAAGTTGGTGAGAGTCATAGCGGACATGCCAAATTTCCTTAGTCTTCTGAGAAAGTAGAAACATTGATGGGCTCTCTTAACTATAATGTTGGGGGGACCAGTGCAAGTTGTTGGTGATCTGGATAGCAAAGGTTGGTCCCTGGAGTGAAAGGGTTGTGTTGCGATGAAAGGCTGAGTAAATTGGGTCTATATTCTCTGGGTATTGAGAGAAATGAGGGACAATCTCAGTGAAACACTCAAATGTTATGAAGGGGCTTGACAAGATGGATAATGGGATGTTTCCCAAGACTGGGGTATCTAAAAGCAAGATGGAATAATTTCAGGATAAGGGACCAGTCATTTAGGATGGAGATGAGGGGAAACGTCTTTTCTCAAAGAGAAAAGTCTTTCCCCAAAGCGTCTTTGGAATTTTCTACTCCAGAGAGTTGTGAATGCTCCTTTGTTGAGCATGTTTAGGACTGGGACAGACAGACCTTTGGTCTCTTGGGGAATTAAGTGTGTGGGCAGTAAAATGGAGCTATAAAATCATAGAATCCCCACAGTCCAGAAGCAGGCCATTTGTCCTATCACTGCACTGATTCTCTCCAATAGAACATCTTACCCAGACCCTATCCCATAGCGCCATATATTTGTGCCACTAATCTCCCTAACCTACACATCTTTGGGCACTAAGGGGCAAATTAGAATGGCCAGTCCACCTAACCTACACATCTTTGGGCACTAAGGGGCAAATTAGAATGGCCAGTCCACCTAACCTGCACATCTTTGGGCACTAAGGGGCAAATTAGAATGGCCAGTCCACCTAACCTGCACATCTTTGGGCACTAAGGGGCAAATTAGAATGGCCAGTCCACCTAACCTGCACATCTTTGGGAGGAAACTGGAACCGGAGGAAACCCACATAGACATGGGGAGAAGGTACAAACTCCGCACAGACAGTTACCCAAGCTGAGAATTGAACCCGAGTCCCTGGCGCTGTGACGCAGCAGTGCTAGCCACTGTGCCACCCTGCTGCTCCAAGATCAGTTCATGATCGTATATTTAACAGCCTTCTCAACTGATCCTGCCACCGTCAAAGATAAGGTATAATTAATATGATAAGATCTCTTTCAACATTGCCAGGAACAATCTTTCTGGGTGCTCAATCTTTCAAGCTAGGGATTAGAGATAGGAAATGGAACTTAATCAAACATGAATCCAGACTCCAATTATTCAGGGAACAAAAACAGACTAATTAGTGTTTTCCTTTCCAGTATGAAATCCTGTTATGTGATGAACAAAGAACAATGAAAATTACAGCACAGGAACAGGCCGTTCGGCCCTACAAGCCTGCACTGACCATGTTGTCTGTCTGAACTAAACCCCTACCCTTCTGGGCATCATATCCCTCTACTCCCATCCTATTCATGTACTTGTCCAGACACTCCTTAAATGTCACTATTATATCTGCTTCCACTACCTGCTTCCAGGCACCCACCATCCTCTGTGTAAAAAAACTTGCCTCATACATCTCCTTTAACCCTTGTCCTTCGCACCTTAAACCTATGACCACCCCCCCAAGTCACTGACTCTCCCACCTTGGGAAAAAGCTTCTGACTATCCATTCTGTCCATGTCCCTCGATCTTGTAGACTTCTATTAGATCACCCCCTCAACCTGCGTTGTTCCAGTGAGAGGAGCAGACCAAATTTCTCCAATCTCAACTCATAGCTAATGCCCTCCATACCAGGCAACATCCTGATAAATCTTTTCTGTACCCTCTCCAAAGCCTCCACATCCTTCTGGTAGTGTGCAACCAAAACTGAACACCATATTTCAAGTGTGGCCTCACCAAGGTTCAATAAAGCTGCAACATAGCTTTTAATGTGCTTTCCAACGTACTGCGGGTATTGCTATCTTTCAGAGATAGTGCACGTTAACACTGGTCTCCCCCCCACCCCCACCCCCTTCCACATCCCACTCGATGTTTGAGTGCATTCTTCCAGGACAGAGCACAAACTATTACAGTTTCTCCAGCCTGGCGTGAAAGGATGGCGGAGTGTGTCAGGAGGCAGCTAATCGAGCATTGATGAGCTACAACTTGATGAAGAGGAGTAGAGCTGGGAGTGCGGATGTGTTTGCAGTCACCAGTGGCTCTGAGGATAGCTGTAAGTTGATGAAGTATGTGACAAATCTCAGTTCAGAGTCCTGAAGCAGTGTTTGACTGAGCACTTCATCAAGAGGATTACCATCTGCGATTAACTCTTCACCTCCTCTTTCTCCTCTGTTGCCTTCAATAATGGCCACTGCCGCCTCATTTGTATTGCAGACATGCTCCATTAGCACTCTTAATTTCTGTTTTTCTTTAAAGTCTAATGTTTAACAGGACCTGTCTTTCAGAGGAGTCATTACGCGGAGACACTGTGTGCTCTTTCAGATGGGTATAAAATATTTGATTTGATTTATTATTATCGCATAGGTAGCACAGTGGTTAGCACTGCTGCCTCACAGAATCCCGGCTTGGGTCACTGTCTGCGCAGAGTCTGAACGTTCTCCCCATGTCTGTGTGGGTTTCCTCTGGGTGCTCTGGTTTCCTCCTACAGTCTGAATTCGTGCTGTTTGGATAGCTTTGCTAAATTCTCCCTCAGTGTCCAAGCACAAGAGGGTGGCAACTAGGAGATTTTCACAGTAACTTCCTTGCAATGTTAATGTAAGCCTACTTGTGACACTAATAAATAAACTTTAAACATTAAAAAACTTTAAAACTTCATGCATTGGGATACATTGAAAAGTATTGTTTCTTGCACGCTATACAGACAAAGCATACCATACACGCATTCTCCCCGTGCTTGCGTGGGTTTTCTCCGGGAGCTCCGGTTTCCTCCCACATCCCAAAGATGTGCTCTTAGGCTAATTGGCAAAACAAATTCTCCCTAAATTGTATCAAATTTGGTTTTTAATCCATAGATCTATAAACATGGACAGGGATCGCGTGTAGAAGTGGGAACATCGAGGTGGCGGCGCGGGCTCGTTGGGCCGAAGGGCCTGTTTCCCATGCTGTTTTTGTTGTTCTTCTTCTTTAATACTTGGGGAGAAGGAAAGGAGAGGGTGCAGTATGTAGTGTTACAGGAAGGTGATGACCTAATGGTATTATCACTAGATAATTAATCCAGAAACTCAGGTAATGTTCTGGGGACTCGGGTTCGAATCCCATCATGGTAAATGGTGGAATTTGAATTCAATAAAAAGTATCTGGGATTAAGAATCTACTGATGAACATGAAACCATTGTTGATTGTTGGAAAAACCAATCTGGTTCACTAATGTCCTTGAGGGAAGGAAATCTGCTGTCCTTACCCGGTCTGGCCTACACGTGACTCCAGAGCCACAGCAATGTGGTTGACTCTCAGCTGCCGTCCATGGGCAACTAGGGATGTAGGGATGGGCCATAAATCCTGGTCAGTTGGTGACGCCCTATGTCCCACAAATGAATAAAAAATAAAAGCTACGGTGGAGAAAAACTTCAGATTAATGTTTGATAGGTCCATTCAAAAGTCTGTTGGTAGCAGGGAAAAAGCTGTCCTTGAGTCGGTTGGTACATGATCTCAGACTTTTGTATCTTTTTCCCAAAGGAAGAAGGTGGAAGAGAGAATGTCCGGGGTGCATGGGGTCCTTGATTATGCTGGCTGCTTTTCCTGAGGCAGTGGGAAGTGCAGACAGAATTAATAGCTGGGAGACTGCTTTCCATAATGGACTGGGCTTCATTTACAATCCTTTCTACTTTCTTGCAGTCAGGAGCCATACCAAGCTATGATATATCCGGAAATGATGCTTTCTATGATGCATAGAAACATAGAAGATAGGAGCAGGAGGAGGCCATTCAGCCCTTGGAGCCTGCTCCACCATTCACCACAATCATGGCTGATTATCCAACTCAATAGCTTAATTGTGCTTTTCCCCATAACATCTGTAAAAATTGAATAGTATTATAGCAGACATAATGAATTTTTTTAATCTCCTGAGAAAGTAGAGGCATTGGTGGGCTTTCTTAACTGAAGCGTCAGTGCAGAGGTACCAGAACAAGTTGTTGTTGATTTGGAAACCCAAAAACCTGAAGCTCTTGATCATTTCCACTTCATCCCCATTGAAGCAGACAGGAGCCTATCCTCCATTACGCTTCCTGAAGTCGATGACAATTCCTCCGTTTTCATGGCACTATTGCGAAGAGCACGGGAGCTATACCCCGGGGTCTTGGCCAATGCTTATTCCTCAATCAGTGTCGCCAATGAACTGGTTACTCTCACATTGCGGTTTGTTGGATTTTAGAAATTGGCTTTCCCATTTTCTACATTACAACACTTCAAAGGTACTTGGCTCTGAAGCACTTGATGTAGAAATGCCAGTGTTGGACTGGGGTAAGCCGTAACACCAAGTTAAAGCCCAACAGGTTTATTTGGTAGCAAAAGCCACAAACTTTCGGAATGCTGCTCCTTCGTCAGGTAAGTGGGAGTTCTGATCACAAACAGGACGTATAAAGACATAAACTCAATTTACAAAATAACGGTTGGAATGCGAGTCTTTACAGGTAATCAAGTCTCAAACGTACAGACAGTGAGAGCGTTAAGCACAGGTTAAAGAGATGTGTATTGCCTCCAGATAGGACAATTAGTGAGATTTTGAACTTGTCAGGAGGGAATATGTCCTGAGGTCATAAATGTAAGCCTTCTCTGTTTAGAAATAAATCTGAGGTGTAATTGCAGTGAGGAAAACTGACTGAAGGGATGAAAAAGCAAAGAGGAGTGCGAGTCAGGAAGGAAAGCCAGGAAATGAATAACAGAGAAAGAGAGAGCATAAGGACATTTTTACAGTGTAAACGGGGTGTCACTGTTTGATACATGAATCAAGAAAAGGTACTTATTTGTTTAATATCTTTGTCACATGCACAGTAACATATGTCAAGCAGCAATGGTGTGTGCTTTATGTTCAAAGAACCGGCAGTGTGATTCACCAGACTACGCATGTTGAACTGTAACCAAGCGGACTTGTGTTAGAATCATAAATCATGCAGTACAGAAGAGTGTTCTGGGTTCATGGTGTCTGCGTTGACTCTTTGGAAAATCTTTTCAATACGTCTCCTCCTGCCCGTTCTCCATAACCTGCAAACTTCAAGTATTTATCTAATCCTATTTTGAAAGGAATTAAATCTGCAGCCTTCCAGGCAGCATTAGCCAGATCCTAACAGCATTTTAAAAAATTCTCCTCATCTTGCCTATGGTTCTTTTGCCAGTCATTTTGTAGCTGTGTTCTCCAATCATTGGCCCTCCTGCACTGGAAGCAATTATCTTTTTTGGTTTTTCAAAGTCCTGTTTGATTCTGAACATATTTAATAAGTCTCCCTTCAATCTTGATTTGATTTGATTTATTGTTGTCATATGTATTGGGATACAATGAAAAATATTGTTTCTTGTGCGCCATACAGACAAAATACACTGTTCATAGAATACATAGAGGAGAAGGAAAGGAGAGGGTTCGGAGAAAGATCAGCTTAGTATATAGTAGATCCATTCAAAAGTCTGATGGCAGCAGAGAAGAAGCTGTTCTTGAGTCAGTTGGTACGTGATCTCATATTTTTGTATCTTTTTCCCAACCGAAGAAGGTGGAAGAGAGGGTGTCTGGGGTGCGTAGGGTTCTTGATCATGCTGGTTGCTTTTCCGAGGCAGTCAGAAGTGTAGATGGAGTCGATGATTGAGAGGCTGGTTTGCATGATGGATTGGACTTTGTTCATGACCATTTGTAGTCCCTTGCGATCTTGGTCAGAACAGAAGACATATCAAGCCATGATACATCCGGAAAGGATATTTTCCATGGTGCATCTATTAAAATTGATGAGCATTGTCACGGACATACCAATTTTCCTTAGCCTCCTGAGAAAATGGAGGCATTTGTGGACTTTCTTAGGTATAGCATCATCATGGAGGGTCCAGGACAGATTGTTGTTAATCTGGGCACCTAGGAACTAGAAGCTGTTGACCATTTCTACTTTGTCCCATTGATGTAGACAGGGACATGTTCTCTATATGCTTCCTGAAGTCGATGATTATCTCCTTTTAAAACAAAGAAAAAAGAAAAGTACATCAGAGCATGTGGTAGTTTTGAGCAGGTAATTTAAAGCATACTCAACGGGATGGCATGCTGCATCACAACGTCAGGGACCCGGGTTCAATTCCAGCATCGGGTAACTTTGAGTGGAGTCTGCACACTCTCTCCGTGTCTGTGTGCATTTCCTCCAGGTGCTCCGCTTTCCTCCCACTGCCCCAAATACATGCTGGTTTAGCATCGGGCTGTGCTAAATTCTCCCTCAATGTACCCGAACAGGCAACTGGGAGATTTTCACAGTGACTTCATTGCAGTGTTAATGTGAGCCTACTTGTGACACTAATAAATAAATTTTCCTTCAATTAGGCAAAAGGGAAATCTAGTGTGTTGGTATTTTATTGAACACTCTGAAAGTCCACGTAGCCAGCATCAACTTTCATCAACTCTATCCATTGCTGGTTATACCAAAGGCAGACTTTCATTCCCATTCACTTTAGAATAGAATCTGGTGATGCAGAGCATAAAATCAAGAGGCAAGAAATCTTTGGAACATGTTAGTCATGAATCTCATTTCAAAGCGAAACTGTACAAACTCACCCTGCGGGACCTATTCTCATTCCTTCGGAGACACGTTTCTGGAACAGTTCTAATGTGTTACTTTTCAAAAGCTTGGCTCGAGGGTGCCGACAGAGCTAATTTTTTTTTTCCGTGTGACCCATTAAGAGAAGCATCACTGGCGCTCTGAGCTGTGCTGAGTCTGACACTGCAGCAAGCCTTGTGTACGAGCAAAATAGACCTCCTAATTCCCGATTGCAATTACACAGATTTATGACAGCCAATTTAAAAATGGGCTGATTTGAAAGCCTGTCTCAGTTTTTGCAATGTACTTAGTGTGACAAGATGAAGCAGTACTTGCTGACCAGAAATATGAGGTTAGATTTGGAAAAGCAAGTCATGCAAAAGCTCAGCAAATGGTACGTGCAATTGTCCTCCTCCCCCAACATCAGAATATTTCTGATTTATTAATGTCACAGGTATTGGGGTACAGTGAAAAATTTTGTTTCTTCCACGCCACTTAACAAATTGAATGTTAGTCATTTAATAGAAATCACTGGGGTGTGTAAAGAGGTTACATGCTGGCTTCACTGCTGCCTCACAGCGCCAGGGACGCAGGTTCGATTCCCAGCTTGGGTCACTGTGTGGAGTTTGCATGTTCTCTGCGTTTCTCCGTGGGTTTCCTCTAGGTGCTCTGGTTTCCCCCCATAGTCTAAAGATAAAAAAAGCAGGTTAGGTGCTCTGGCCATGCTAAATTGCCTCTTAGTCCTCTGGGACGCGTAAGTTAAAGGGATAAAATGTGGGGTTACGGGAATATGGCCTGGGTGGGTTATGGTCGGTGGAGACTCAATGGGCCGAATGGCTTCCTCCTGCTCTGTAAGGTTTCTGTGATTCTATGATACATAGGAGAGAATATAGTGTTAGAATCATAGAATCCCTACAGTATAGAAGGAGACCATTCAGCCCTTTGAGTTTGCACCGACCACAATCCCACCCAGTTTCTATCCCCATAACACATGCATTTACCAGAGCTAGTATCCTGACACTAAGGGGCAACTTAGCATGGCCAATCCACATAACCTGCACATCATTGGAACTTGGGAGGAAACCGAAACACTCGGAGGAAACCCACACAGACATGGGGAGAATGTGCAAACTCCACACAGACAGTGACCCAAGCTGTAAATCAAACTTGGATCCCTGGCGCTGTGAGGCAGCAGCACTAACCACTGTGCCACAACTCCTGCCACAACTCGCCCCGTATAAGAAAATATTATCATTTCAGTTTCCTTTGTTAATTGCAATGAGCTCAGTCCTCTGGCCACTGGCCCTCCAGCCACTGGAAATGCTTTCTACCAATTGACTCTTACCAAAATTCCTCCTGTTTTAGGACAACTTTAGCAAACCACCACCAAACATTCTTTGTTCCAAGGAGAACAATCTCTGTTTTGCTCATCTCTCTACATTCTTTAAGACAGAGATAAATAGGTTGTTGATTAATAAAGGGACCAAGAGTTATGGGGAAAAGGCAAGAGAATGGGGATGAAAAAAATATCAGCCATGATTGAATGGTGGAGCAGACTTGATGGGTCGAGTGGCCTAATTCTGCTCCTATGTCTTATGGTCAAAGACAGGATTTATGTTTGTTTGCATTCTAACCTAACCTACCCAATGAACTTAATCTTGGACACGTGCTTTTATGATTTTAAAAAACGGAATATTGAACGTCAGTGGGCTCATATATTCCCTTGCTGCAGCTTTCCCACTCGCTCAGTTTCTGAAAGGCAAATGAGAACATGCATTCAAGCAGTTGGCGCTCATTGCTGCTGTCAGTAAAACCTCAAAGCCAGTCGACTGCCGTGTAGACCTGCGAAGAGTTTTGGTTACGAACGAAAAGCAATGAGAAGAACAAACAAAAGAAAAACATCAACCTTCCCAGAAATGGAGGGTTGGACGTTAATGTTAACCTGGCTGCCATTCAGGGCAGGGGAGCCATGGAAACCATTCACCCCTCCCCCCCTCTTCCCTCCACCCCCACAGCATGAGAAAATAAATCATTTTACCTCTCATTTTGAATGTTCCTTTGAGGTTGCCAGCTGTGCTGACAGCTGTCGCTGCCAGCTGATTTTTGACCAGACTGACTTGGCAGTTTCAAAGGTATTTTCTGAATCCCGAATATTTCTGACCACACCAACCACCAGCCTAACCCCCCCCGAACACACCTCACTCCTCATCACTTTCCCCTCCCCATCACTTCTTTGCATCTTTCAACGTAAAGGGCGTGCATCAGTTATAAAGACATCAGCACCAAACATTGACTGTACCATTAGTCTGGGTTAGAAACTCCAACATGTTCTATCAAACCCACCTGAACCACAAATTTTGCATCTTGAATTTGGCTAGGATAAGCAAGAGATGCTTCACTTCAGGTGTGATTCAAATAATCCACTAAGGAGCTTTTATCAAACAAAATTAATTTCGGGATATAGTTAACATGTATACCAAGAAAATTAGCAAGAACTTTTATCAATTACTAACAAGAAACAAAACAACCACTATAATACACAACTCTTACTGAATATCTCTGATGTGTTCCAATTAAAATCAAAATCCAATAAATAAATCCATTTAAATAGATTTACCACTGCACAGGCTAAAGCTCACATGATATTGGAATCCAGTTCCCTGGTTTGAATGTTGATTTCATATGATCGTGAAAACTCAGAGCAGCTTATAGTCTTTTGCTCCCCAAAAACACAGATTCTTTACTGCAGGATGACAATAAGATGTGCTTTCAGTCAACTGGTAAAACTAGCAAAATAAAAACGGAGAGAGACTTCTTTCAGCTATGTTTCTCACACTGCAGCCAAAATGAAACCATGAACAACCCCTGTCAGCTGATGAGCACATAGTCTATTTTTCTTCTCCCACCAATGACATCACGAAGATTGTGAGCATGATTTTAAAAAATCCCTTTCTTAAAGGGATACTAATATCACACTATCCAGTGACTGCTTAAATTTAAATCTGACTACGTGTGGAATCTTTTGCACTGTCAAGCTTAAGAGTTCAGTTCCTTAAGGGAAGACTCCCTGATCTTGGTATTAGACTAAATGTCACCAGGAGAGGCAATGGCTACTATATTATCACTAGACTATTAATACCAAATAATCAGCTAATGTTCTGAGGATCCGGGTTAGAATCCCACCACGGCAGATGGTGGAATTTCAATTCATTAAAAAACAAGCGTGGAATTAAGAATCTACTGATGACCATGAAACCATTGTCCATTGTCAGAAGAACCAATCTGTTTCACTAATGCCTTTTACTGAAGGAAGGAAATCTGTCTTCCTTACCTGGTCTGGCCTACATGTGACTCCAGAGCCACAGCAACATGGTTGACTCTCAACTGCCCCTGAGCAAGAGAACTAGCGACGAGCAATAAATGCTGGCCAGCCAGCAATACCCATGTACCATAATGAATAAAATAAAATATTGAGGACATACTGTCTACCTTATAGTGGGTCTATTAGAATCACTGAAAATAACCTGTCGGATCTGTACTCAGACAGCACACCGCCATGAGAAGGACTAAGATGGAGCATCGCAACTACTTAACAATCTGAATATTTGTAACTGTTAGCTCAATCCCTAGGCCATTTAAATATTTAACCTTTCGTTTCTACTTCTTGAGTTTCATACGGTGATGGCAATGTGCAGGGAATTCACACGGTGCGATAATTTGAATCCGTTCTGAGTCATTTATCAATGTTCCTGGACAGACGGATACTGGGGGAATGCCCAGGAGCCTGTGAGTCCTGCCTGTGTGATTTGCCACTCCGCCTTCTCTTGCAGTTGAAAATCTAGTCAGCACTCAGTGCTTCCCTGGGTCACTCCCAATGCAGATTGGCAAAGCCCATTTTTTTGTGGAGTTTTTTTTCAGTGGAGTTGTCCCACTGGCTACATCAATGATATTGACATGGTGCATTTAAATCAGTGTTTTTAACGTCCCGCAGGAACAAGTATCGGGCACCGAGCTGAAGAGGGAGACATTCAGGCAGACAACAACTGGACAGGTGACAAAAGCTTGGCTACTTTGGGAAATGTTATCCTTGACCGAGCACACTGCTCAACAGGATTAAACAGTTCAGTACCAGGTTTGAGCTTTTATAATTACCATAAGACATAGGAGCAAAATTAGGCCACTCGGCCCATCGAGTCTGCGCCGCCATTCAATCATGGCTGATATTTTTTCTCACTCCCATTCTCCTGCCTTTTCCCCATAACCCCGATCATCTCATTAGTCAAGATTCTATCTATCTCTGTCTTAAAGACACTCAATGACCTGGCCTCCACACCCTTCTGTGGCAAAGAGTTCCACACATTCACCACTCTATGGCTGAAGAAATTCCTCCTCATCTGTGTTTTAAAGGATCGTCCCTTTAGCCTGAGGTTGTACCCTCTGGTTCTAGCTTCTCCTACTAGTGAAAACACCCTCTCCACGTCCACGCTATGCAGGCCTCGCAGTATCCTGTAAGTTTCAATAAGATTCTCTCTTGTCCTTCTAGGCTCCAACAAGTACAGATCCCAAGTCTTCAACCATTCCTCATACAGCAAGCTCTTCATTCCAGGAATCATTCATGTGAACCTCCTCTGGCTCCTTTCCAAGGCCAGCACATCCTTCCTTAGATATGGGACCCAAAACTGCTCATGATACTACAAATGGGGTCTGACCAGAGCCTTATACAGCCTCAGAAATACACTTTGCTCTTGTATTCTAATCCTCTCAACATGAATACTAACATTGCATTTGCCTTCCTAATTGCCGCTGAACCTGCACATTAACCTTAAGAGAATATTGAAATCATTCACTGCTTTTTTCACCATGTTATACACATTTTCATCATCACCACCATCCCGTCCCCTTGCCATTGCCCTCTTCTTATCAGTATCAGAACAGATTTTCCTGAATCCTTATGATCCGTAACAGCCAGGAGAAGATCAAATGGATCAGAGTGCTAGTTTGCATTTGTTTCCCCATCTGATTTTCTCACCTTCCCTGAAATCCCCAGGCCATCCAAAGTATTTAGACACAGACCCACAAAAGACCTCTTTCCCAGGGAGGTGGTTGCCAATGGTATTATCGCTAGACTATTAATCCAGAAACTCAGCCAATGTTCTGGGGGACCTGGGTTCGAATCCTACCACGGCAGATGGTGGAATTTGAATTCAACCTTTAAAAAAAATCTGGAATCTACTGATGACCATGAAACCATTTTCAATTGTCAGAAAAACCCACCTGGTTCACTAATGTCCTTTGGGAAGGAAATCTGCCATCCTTATCTGATCTGGTCGACATGTGACTCCAAAAGTAAAGTTTGAAGTTAAAATTTATTTATTAGTGTGGCAAGTAAGGCTTACATTAACACTGCAATGAAGTTACTGTGGAATTCCCCTTGTTGTTCAGGTCAACGCACCCAACCGGCGTATCTACCGAACTGTGGGAGGAAACGCACACAAACATGAGAAGAACGTGCAGACTCCACACAGCTCCAATCTGGGATTCAAACGTGGCTCCCTGATGCTGTGAGGCAGCAGTGCTAACCATTGTGCCACCCTGCTGCCCCAGAGCAACAGCAATGTGGTTGACTCTCAACTGCTCTCCAAGGGCAATTAGGGATGGGCAATAAATGCCAGCCAGTCAGTGAAGCCCATGTCATCACTTTATATATGCCAATGAGTACTATTAAACAATTAACGTACAAATTAGGTCTATAGTGGAAGGTTGCAGTTAACCCATTCCTAACACTATTGACCTGTCTGTCTCCAACACCCAACTCGATGGGGCCAGGGAAGATCAATGCAAGCAGTGGGAAAGTGAGAGGTTTAGACTGTCACTCTTTTTACATTCTACCCAATTTGAAATCAATGAGTGTGAGAGTATTGAATCCACATCGAGAGTGAACTGTGGTGGTAAAACTCTTCAAGCGTCCTTTACTGACATTTATTCAGCTCCAGCCCTCCTTCCAAATACATACACCACACTACAATCTCATTCACATACACCACACTACAATCTCATTCACATACACCACACTACAATCTCATTCTCATACACCACACTACAATCTCATTCACATACACCACACTACAATCTCATTCACATACACCACACTACAATCTCATTCACATACACCACACTACAATCTCATTCACATACACCACACTACAATCTCATTCACATACATCACACTACAATCTCATTCACATACACCACAATACAATCTCATTCACATACACCACAATACAATCTCATTCACATACATCACACTACAATCTCATTCACATACACCACACTACAATCTCATTCACATACATCACACTACAATCTCATTCACATACACCACAATACAATCTCATTCACATACATCACACTACAATCTCATTCACATACACCACACTACAATCTCATTCACATACTCCACATTACAATCTCATTCACATACACCACAATACAACCTCATTCACATACACTATACTACAATCTCATTCCCTTTTCATCTGTTGCTGAGTGATGTTGGTACATGGCAAATCAGGAACTTGGGTTAACAAAAAAGTCAGAAGAGGATTCCTTAATGATCCTTATAATAAATAATATATCCCCGCATGAAATGGTTTGGGGTGGCGCGGTGACACAGTGGTTAGCACTGCTGCTTCACAGCACCAGGGACCCAAGTTTGATTGGGTTGCTGTCTATGTGGAGTTTGCACATTCTCCCCGGGGATTTTCTCCTGGGAGCTCCAGTTTCTGAAAGACCTACTAGTTAGGGTGTGTTAACCCAAACAGGCGCCAGAATGTGGCGGCGATGAGGGGATTTTCACAGTAACTTCACTGCAGTGTTAATATAAGCTTTACTTGTGACAAACAAATTTTAACTTTAACAACGGGCAAACGAATGTGCTGGGTGACTCAATTTTCCTTTAGAATGAATGCACTGGGTGGAACTTTACGACCCTAAAATCCCAGCCGAGGTCAATGGACCTTCCCTTGCTCTGCCCCTCGTTGCCCAATTCCCATGGCAGGCGGAGCAATAAAATTCCGGGCATTGTTTTTATCTGAAATATTGGAGGTTTTTTTGCCATTTAGCATTAGCAAATGGGCACGATGAACTTGAACTTCTTAGAATCATAGAATCCCTACAATGCAGATGGAGACTATTCAGCCCATCAAATCTTTTGAGATTTTTTAGGCATATACCTATAAGAGAGAACTTGAATTAAATCCCAGCTTACTGTATGCAGCTTTAGGCTCCCCCTATGGAAAGATATACTCAGCTTAGCGTATAGAATTGACTAGAAGCATAGAATCCCAAAAGTGCAGAAGGAGGCCATTCGGCCCATCGAGTGTGTACTGACCGCAATCCCACCCAGACCCTATTCTCATAACCCCACATTTTTACTCTGTTAATCCCCTTAACACTAGAGTTAATTTAGCATGGCCAAGCACCCTAACCCACGTATTTTTGGATTGTGGGAGGAAACCGGAGCACCTGGAGGAAACCCATGCAGACACGGGGCAAATATGCACACAGACAGAAACTGCAGCGGGAATCGAACCCGGGTCCCTGGCGCTAACAATTCCTTGCTGCCCTGAGGTCCCTCAACACCCATTCAAGAGGAAAACTGTTATCGAGTAAGTTGTGGAACATGTCACAGAAGTCTGTAAGTTATAATACTTCAGCTATTTTTAATTTTAGTTTTCGACATGTGAAGACAGGAACTAACAGTAAATATGCTATTAACAAGAAAGCATCTGTTGCTCATTACCCCCTCTCCCTCCCTTTATTAATGAAAGACATGTCTGTTAGTCTGTCTCATCTGGGAACCGGCTAAACAGATTGTGTCTGACAGACAGTCAGCCGGCAACTACTCTCAAAAAGAACTCAGAACAGATCAAAATTCTTTTTGATTATACAGAGCCTTGGCGGGGCTACACATAGAATATTGTGGGTAATTTTGGTCTCCTTTTTTAAAAAAGGATGTTCTTGCTCTGAAGGGAGTGCCGTGAAGGTTTACCAGGCTGATTCCAAGGTTAGTGGGATGGTAGCTCAGTGGTCAGCACTGCTGCTTCACAGCTCAAGGGTCCTGGGTTCGATTCCCGGTTCGGGTCACTGCCTGTGTGGAGTTTGCACATTCTCTTTATGTCTGCATGGGTTTCCTCTGGGTGCTCCAGTTTCCTCCTACAGTTCAAAGATGTGTGGATTAGGTTGATTGGCCATGCTAAACAATTGACCCTTATTGTTGTGGGATGTGTAGGTTAGAGGGATTAATAGATAAAATATGTAGAGATGTGGGGGTAGGGCCTGGGTGGGATTGTGTTCAGTGCAGACTCAATGGGCCGAAGGGCTTCTTTCTGCACTGTAGGATTCTATGATTCTACAATGTATGAAGAGAGATTGATTAGGTTAGGAATGTTTTTGCTGGACTTCAGATCAATGGGGGCGGGGGGCGGGGTGGAAGTTTGTATGGTTCTTAGAGACTTATAAAATTCTAACAGGAGTAGACAGGGTAGATGCAGGGAGGATGTTCCCGATGGTGGGGAGTCCAGAACCAGGGGTCACGATCTGAAGATTCAGGGTAGACCATTTCGGTGAGAAGACTTTTCTTCATCCAAAGTGTGGTGAGCCTGTGGAATTCATTACCACAGGAAGTATTTGATGCCAAAACATTGAAGAGGCAGCTGGATAAAGGACTTGACCTGAACAGGCGCCAGAGTGTGGTGACTAGGGGAATTTCACAATAACTTCATTATAGTGTTAATGTAAGCCTTACTTGTGATTAATAAATAAACTTTTTTTGGTGGGGGGAGAATGGGATCAAAGGTAGTGGGGGGAGAAAGCAGGATTAGGCTACTGAGTTGGATGATCAACCATGATCGCGGTGGATGGCAGAGCAGGCTCGAAGGGCCAAACGGCCTCCTCCTGCTCCTATCTCCTACCTAAAATAACAGGATGTGCCGCTGATCAATAGTTCCCTCCGGGCATTCCGTATTTCTCCTTTTTAAGAGTCGCCACAACCTCATGCCTGAGGTGCAGCGCAGAAGAAATCATGTAAATAAGGGAATTCGTTAAAATGCAGAGTGGGGAATGCTGGTAAAGTAAACATTTTGATGGGAACTTAATTTACACCAGCAAATGTGTTTTTCCATTTGAATGGATCTTGAAACACCCCAGATGTTAATTGAGGTTTGATGGGGCCTCCGACTGCACAATTTCAGCACCTTGCATAAATATTTATTCTGCCATGGCTTCTCACCAGTAGTTCTGCAATTATTTGAGGACTATCAATTTTAATAGTGTAATGATTTGACTTGAATACATTTCTCCTTTCTGTATTATCTCACGTTAAACAGGCAGAGACTTTTTTTTAAATTAAATCGTCTGCTGCTAAATGTATTTGTACAGCTCCCTTCTCCACGCAGAGTCATTTATCATGGTTAATGGCGTAGGATCGCAGTGATTTGAATTATTGTTTCTTAAACTTCTTTAAAGTCCCAGATTGACAGACAGTTTGCTGGAAAAAAAACACCCAAAAATTCTCTTCCTCCTGGGATTTGAATCCAGCTCACAGTGGGTCACCCTTTGCATTGTGAGCTGGACAGAGAAATGTCCGTGTGCTAAGGCCTGTTACTTTTTTTTAATTCATCGGTGGGACATGCTGGACCAGCGTTTATTGCCCATCCCTAGTTGCCCGAGCCCAAGTGAGAATCAAGCACATTGCTGTGGGTCTGGAGTCACATCTCACCTGATGAAGGAGCAGTGCTCCAAAAGCTAGTGGCGTTTAATAAGTCTGTTGGACTTTAACCTGGTGTTGTGAGACTTCTTACTGTGCCACATGTAGGCCCAGACCTAAAGGAACCAGGTGGATTTTTCCAACAATTGACAATGGTTTCACAGTCATCAGTAGATTCTTAATTCCAGATTTTCTTTTATTGAATTCAAATTTCACCATCTGCTGTGACAGGATTCGAACCCAGGTTCTCAGAACATTAGCTGAGCTTCTGGATTATTTGTCTAGCGATAATACCACTAGGCCATCACCTCCCTAATATATTATAACGTCTGTGCAGCTCAGAAACAGGCCATTTGGCTCTACAGTTCGTGTCAGTATATACGTTCCAATCATCCCACCCTCCTTTCTCATTGGCGGCACGGTGGCACAGTGGTTAGCACTGCTGCCTCACAGCGCCAGGGACCCAGATTTGATTCCCAGCTTGGGTCACTGTCTGTGCGGAGCCTGCATGTTTTCCGATGTCTGCATGGTTTTCCACTGGGTGCTCCAGTTTCCTCCTACAGCCGAAAAACATGCTGGTTAGGGTGTTTTGCCCATGCTAAATTCATCCTCAGTGTACCTGAACAGGCACCAGAGTGAGGCGACTAGGAGATTTTCACAGTAACTTCATTGCAGTGGTAATGTAAGCCTACTTGCGACACTAACAAATAAATTTAAACTAATCCAACCAATATATTCTTCTTTTCCTTTCTCCCTCATATATTTATCCAACTTCCTCTTAAAAGCACCCCCACCATTCGCCTCAATCACTCCCTATAATAGAGTCCCACATTGTCATAATGCTCTCAGGGAAAGAAGATTCCCTTAAATTTCTGACAGGATTTATTTTACACTTATACTTCTGAGCAGCATGGACAGCGCTGTGGCACGATGGTTTATTCCCTCACACGCCAAGGACCTGGGTTCAATTCCCAGCCTCGGATGATTGTCTGTGCGGAGTCGGCACGTCCTGTGTGGGTTTCCTCCTGCGGTGCTCCGATCTCCTCCCAAACTCCAGATTGGCCGTGCTAAATTGCCTGTTAGTGACCAAAGATGTGTAGGTTAGATGGATTAGCAGGGTAAATGCGCGGGGTTATGGGGATAGGACCTGGGTAAGATATTCTGTCAGAGAGTCGATGGGACGAATGGCCTCCTTCAGCACTGCAGGAATTCAATGAATACACCCAATTTAAATGTCACTGCATTTCCCATATAGTGTTTCTCAATAAAAATGCTGCAATGTTACCATCATCGCTAATTCTACAGTATTTTGTTACCCGGGGAGATTTCCTGCCCCATATTTATATTCGTAGCACAACTGTTTGTCAGAATAACATCTTTATGATTTTCTGACCACAATATGCAGAGCTACCAAAGCCTCTCAAAGCCGCGGAGGAGGGGGCTGGTGTTAGAGGAGTTAAATCAATCAAACACTGACAAATTAATTCCCTGCCGCAGCTTATCTCAAAAGTTAATCCTCACTATCACCTACTTAGCACCAGGGAGCTTTGCTTGAGGATGTCTGAGGCAAAAAAAAACCAAAATCCCACCGTTGTGACTCTTCAAATGTATCTATTAACTGCCAGAATGATTTCTTCAGACAATAACTTCCTCCCTTCGTGGTGAATAGTTAAGAAATACAGAAACTGAACTTCTGTCTCTCCCTCTTAAGCGAGCTCTGATCTCCCATTATTGATGACGCCCTCACTAAACAGTATCCGTGTCCATTTATTCCCTTCCATCACCGACTGGTTAAATTCTTTGTGCCAGAAAAGCCAGAATGTCTCTGGTGAATGTCACCTGATGCTGCAGGAAATACGTTCCAGGAAAGGATGTCCCGAAGCATGGTACATTGGGGAGACCATGCAGACGCTATGACAACGGATAAACAAACACCGCTCGACAATCACCAGGCAAGACTGTTCCCTTCTTGTTAGCGAACACTTCAGCGGTCACAGGCATTCGGTCTCTGTTCTTTGGGTAAGCGTTCTCCAAGGCGGCCTTCACGACAGCACAGAGTCACTGAGCAAAGACTGATAGCCAAGCTCCATACACATGAGGACGGTCTTAACAGGGATCTTGGCTTCATGTCGCACTATCTGTAACCCCCATGACTTGCCTGGGTTTGCTAAACGTCACTTACTGTACTGTTTGGAGACAATACACATCTCTTTAACCTGTGCTTAATGCTCCCTCCGCTCACATTGTTGGCCACTTTAAGACTTGGTTAGGTGTAAAGATTCACATTCTAATCAATAATCTGTAAACAGTCTGTGCTGTTATATGCTCTGTGTGAGGCTAGAACTCTCCATTCATGAAACAGCAAACCCCGAAAGCTTGCGAGTTTACTATCAAATAAATCGGTTTTAAACCTGGTGTTGTCAGACTGCTTACAGTGTCACCTGTACCAGGGTGTGCAGCTGCAGCACTGTTTGGGACGCTGTTTTTTTGAAGAGTATCCTCTCTGATTGTTTTCACTTTGTTGCCCTCTCTGCTTCAGACTGCAGTCTGGCAGATATTCCCCCCGCACAGAGCAGCATTTTCAGGTAGAGGCACGGGGAACAGCATGGTAACTTTGGCATGCCACTGATTCTGTAACAGCACAATGCACTGGGTCGCAGGATGCACGCGCTGCTTGATGCAATAAGACCAGGCACACACTCACAGCTCTCTCTGTAGGCATGGTGCTGAGATGCTACTGTTTGATTTTAAGTTTTGCTGGCTTCAGTCCCTTCCCACGCTCCTTGTGCGGTGACACCAGAACCTGGGATAACCAAAGTGGGTAATGGCTCATTCAGAAGCGGGTCATGTTACTTCTTTTCTGGGCTACGTTCAGAGTCGAGAGCGAGTGCACAAACCTCTGAACATCCCAGCCCTGATCAACAAGAGAGTCAAGGATTAAGGGAAGTAAGAATTGAGGGTGCAGTCTGATCAGCTACGATCTTATGGAGAGACTGAGCTTCTGTTCCCTCCTGGAGCATAGATAATGTAGATAGTCCAAGCCCCTCACCATCCCGACTTGGAAATATATCATCATTCCTTCACAGTCGCTGGGTCAAAATCCTGGAATTCCCTCCCTGACGGCATTGCGGGTCAACCCACAGCACACATGGACTGCAGAGATTCAAGAAGGCAACTTGCCATCGCCTCCTCGAAGGCAACTAGGGATGGGCAATAAATGCTGGCCCAGCCAGCAACACCCCATGTCCCACGAATGAATAAAAGGAAGAACACCTGGATATCCTGAAATCTGGGACAAACTCAGGCCCTCTCCTGCTTGTGTCCTTTGAGCAAATTATATGAAGTTACTTGCTCTGGAAGACAATGTGGCAAGAACACTTCTAAGGATGAGAAACTTCAGTTCTGAGGATAGAGTGGGACTTGTTCTCCTCGGAGACATGGCAGCTAAGAGGAGGTTTGATAGAGACATTGAAAGGGGCCTGGATAGAGTAGATGGAGAGAAGCTGTTCCCACTCAGAAAAGGATCAAGAATGAGAGGGCACAGATGTAAAATGATTCACAAAAAAAAAAGCAAAGGTGATGTGCGAAAATATTTCTTCACTCAGTGAGTGGTTGGGATCTGGAATGTTCTGCGTGGAAGTGTGGAGATAGATTCAATCGAGGCCTTCAAGAGGGCAGCGGATGATAATCTGAACAGAAACAATGTGCAGGGATAAGAGGAAAAGGTGGGGGAGTGGCATTAAATCATGATGCTTGTTTTGAGAGCTGGTTTGGACATGATGGGACGAATCGCCTCCCCTTCTGCCCTGAAACAATGCTGCGATTTGTTGGCGTACATATCTGTATGCCAGGGTGACCAGTTCCTGTAAAATAAAATAAGGTATATGGAGAGCATTGGACTGGGGTAAACACAATAAGAAGTCTTACAGCACCAGGTTAAAGTCCAACAGATTTATTTGGTAGCAAATGCCACTGGCCTGATGTCTTATTGCCTGCTCTGGAAATAAGGGTATCCCTTAAGTAATGTAGGACAAAGAGGGATGGTCATTTAAAATCTGGGATAGTCACTCACCCTGCTGTCGGGTCTGTTGATTGGCTGATACCACCACAAAAATCATAGAATCGCTACAATGCAGAAGGAGGCCATTTGGCCCATCGAGTCTGCACCAACCACAATCCTATTCAGGCCCTAACTCTGTAACCTCACATATTTGCCCACTAATCCCTCTAACCTACTCTTCCCGGGACATGGCAGGTCAATTTAGCATGGCCAACCCTCACATCTTTGGACTGTGGGCTGGATCGAGACTGGAGCAAATCCATCTAATCTACACATCTTTTGACACTAAAGGGCAATTTAGCATGGCCACTCCACCTAACCTGTTCTTTTTGACACTAACGGACAATTTAGCATGGTCAATCCACCTAAACAGAACGTCTTTCAGTTTGTGGGAGGAAACTAGAGCACTAAGAGGAAACCCACGCAGACATGAACAGAATGTGCAGACTGTGCACAGGCAGTGACAAAGCCAGGAGTCAAACCTTGGTCCCCGACACTGTGAGGCAGCAGTACTAACCACTGTGCCGCCATGCCATCCCACCGTTGACAACTTCTGCATGCAGTGTGTAATAAGATCAAGGTGAGTTCTGTTCTAATTCCGTGCAGGAAAGCAGGCAATGCATATCTGCTCAGGAGGCCTGTGGTGAGACTGCAACAGGACTGCGTGCAATTTTGTTCTTCCTGCTCAAGAAAGGATATAGTTGCACTGGCGGCAGTTGAAAGGAAGTTCCTGGGATGAAGGGGTTAGCTTGTGAAGGAAGCTGGAGCAGATAGAGCCTAAACACGTTGGAGATTAAAAGAATGAAAGGTGATCTTATCAAAACAAACCTTCTATGCGTCTATAATGGTGAGCTTGTGGAATTCATTACCACAGCAAGTAGTTGGTGCCAAAACATTGAGTGTATTCAAGAGGTGGCTGGATATAGCACTTGGGATGAATGGGACCAAAGGTTATGGGGAGAAAGCAGGATTAGGTTATTGAGTCGCATGATCAGCCATGATCATGATGAACGGCATGGAGCAGCCTCGAAGGGCTAAATGGCCTTCTCCTGCTCCTATCTTCTATGTTTCTATGTGTCTATATAAAGACCTTGAGAGGACCTCACAGAGTGGATACTGAAAGGACTCTTCTCCTTGTGGGAGGGGCTGGAACCAGTTTAAAAATTACATGTCTCCCATTTCAGACAGAGATAACAAAAAATATTTTCTTTTGCAGAGAATTGTTAGTCTATGGAATCCTTTCTCCCAGAGAGCAGTAGAGTTTGGGCCATTCAATATATTTAAGGTTGTGTTAGAAACATTCGTGACCAATGACAGAGTAGAGGGTTTAAAGCTTATTTACCAGTGTCACAATTAAGCTTACATTAACACTGCAATGAAGCTACTGTGAAAATCCCCAGTTGCCACACTCCTGTTCGGGTACGCTAAGGGAGCATTTAGTATGGCCAATCCATTTAACCAGCACGTCTTCTGGACTGTGGGAGGAAACTGGAGCACCCAGATGAAACCCACGCAGACACAGGGAGAATGTGCAAACTCCACACAGACAGTGAGCCAAGCTAGAAATTGAACCTAGGTACTGGCGCTGTGAAGCAGCAGTGCCAACTACTATGCCATCAAGGGGCAGTCACAGTTAGAAGTCTCACAACACCAGGTTAAAGTCCAACCAGTTTATTTGATAGTAAACCCACAAGCTTTGGGGGTTTGCCCCTTCGTCAGGTGAGCCATTGAGGGGGAGACAGGGGAGTAGAGTTGAGGGTACAACTAGATCAGCCATGGTTTTATTACTGGTGGAGGAATGAAGGGCCAAATGGCCAATTCTTGGTCCTTGTTTTCTTGTTTGGCTTGGCTGGTTTTATCAGTTTGTCCTTGTTAGTGTTCTATTTGCCTGACTCCTCACTTCCTCTAAATGTAAACTTGTGACAAAGACAAGTACTTGGAATCAGAAGCCATCATCTTCGAGATGGAGCAAAAATAAATTAGATACTAGGGCAGTGAAGGAGGTTTTTGGCAGCTGGCCTTCATCAGACAGGGCATTGAGTACAGAAGTTGGGAAGTTCCATTGTAATTGTATAGGACATTGGTGAGGCCGCACCTGGAGTATTGTGTTCAGTTTGGTTGCCTTGCTATAGGAAAAAGATGTTATTAAACTGGAGAGAGTGCAGAAGAGAATTACAAGGACGTTGGCAGGACTTAAGGGACTGAGTTATAGGGAGAGATTGGACAGGCTAGGATTCTTTTCATTGGAGCATAGGGGACTGAACAGGTGATCTTATAGTGGTGTGTAAGATCATGAGAGGTCTGGGTAGGGTGAATGCAGTAAGAAGTCTCAGGTTTGAGTCCAACCAGTTTATTTGATAGTAATCCCACAAGCTTTTGGAAACGGTGTTCCTTCATCAGGTGTGTGCAAGGTTCTGATCAGAACTGATCAAATAAACTGGTTGGACTTAAACCTGGGGTTGTCAGACTTCTTACTGTGTGTTTACCCCAGTCCAACGCTGGCATCTCCACATCATAGGGTGAATGCACTCAGTCTTTTCTCCCGGGGTTGAGGAATCGAGAACTAAAGGTTTAAGTTAAGAGAGGAAAGAATTAATGGGAAGTTGAGGAGCAACATTTTTACATGTATGGTATGGGTGGTACATATGTGGAATGAGCTGCCAGAGGAAGTGGTTTAATAGACATTTAATAGGCATTTGGACAGATCCATGAGTAAGAAAGGTTTAGAGGGATATGGGTCAATGCAGAGACATGGGGTTGGCTTAGATGGGCTTTTTGGTTGGCATGGACCAGTTTGGGCTGAAGGACCTGTCTCTGTGCCGTACATTCTTTGATTCTATATTAATGTCTATGTCCGAAATCGAGACTAAAATATTCCAATGGAGAAGAGTCCTACGGAACTCAAGACATTAACTCTGTTTCCCTCCTGTAGATGTTGCCAGACGCACTGAGTTTTCCCAGCATTTTCTATTTCTATTTCAGGTTTCCAGTGCCTGTGATTCTCTTTTGCTTTTGTTATAAATCTTTCCACGCCGGATGGATATCTTGTATTCCCTCCAAAGACATGGTAGCACCTAACTGGATCATTAATGTCTCTTTAGGGAAGGAAATCTGCCATCCTTTTCCGGTCTGGCCCACACGTAACTCCAGGGCCACAGCAATTCAACCACATTGAGGCTAAATAGCCTCAGGGATAGGCAATAAATGCCGGCCCAGCCAGTGACGCCCACATCCCAGGGACAAATATATTTAAAAAATTCCAGAGTGCGATTAACACCTTGGCAGCTGCAATATGTTTACCACAAGCAAGAGGTTTACCTTTCGAGATTCTGAATAAAACTTAAGGGGCAGAATTTTCCCATCCCACTTGCCAATGGAACTGAAGCACATGCAGGAGTGGACCATGCAAAGGTCTGTTGACCTTAGGTGGGCCTTGGCACAAGCGCGGCTGAAAAGTCTCGCCCAAGAGGTTTGAGATAATTTATGTGACGCCGTGGGATTTGCAAGAAATCAGTGCGATCAAATAATGACGAGACAGAGTACAGGAATGAAATAGAGAATCTGGTGAACTGGTGCGGTGACAATAATCTCTCCCACACTGTCAACAAAACAAAGGAGATTGTCATGAACTTCAGGAAGTGTAGTGGAGAACATGCCCCTGTCTACATCAACAGGAATGAATAGAAATGGTCAAGAGCTTCTAGTTTTTAGGTATCCAACCACCTGCCCTGGTCCCCCCATGCTGACACCATAGTTAAGAAAGCCCACCAACGCCTCTACTTTCTCAGAAGTCTAAGGAAATTTGGTATGCCAGCTACAACTCTCACCAACTTTTACAGATGCACCATAGAAAGCATTCTTTCTGGTTGTATCACAGCTCAGTATGGGCTTCTGCTCTGCCCAAGACTGCAAGAAACTACAAATGTTGTGAATGTAGCCCAATCCATCACACAAACCAGCCTCCCATCCATTGACTTTGTCTACACTTCCCGCCACCTTGGAAAATCAGCCAGCATAATCAGGGCACCACACACCCTGGACATTCTCTCTTCCATTTTCTTCCATCAGGAAAAAGATGCAAAAGTCTGAGGTCACGTACCAACTGATTCAAGAACAGCTTCTTCCCTGCTGCCATCAGACTTTTGAATGGACCTACCTTGCAGTAAGTTGATCTTTCTCTATACCCTAGCTATGACTGTAACACTACATTCTGCACCCTCTCCTTTCCTTCTGTATGAACGGTATGCTTTGTCTGTATAGTGCGCAAACAAAAAAATGCTTTTCACTGTCTGCTAATACATGTGACAATAATAAATCAAATCAATGCAATTTGTGTCACTTGAATTGAGGGGGGCATGTTTACATTAAAACTCACCCTACTGATTCACTTTTCACTTAGAATCGGGCAAAGAAACCAGAAAGCAATTTGTTCTGGCCTAAAAAAGGTAAGCAGATGGGGCAGCAGATGTTGGTATAATAAGAGCAAAGAGAGGGAGCCCACCTACTCCCATCAACCTTGAGATTGTGAATATCAAAAGATCACAGGCCCTCTTCGCACAGACACTGAGCTCCGTCACACAGGGAGAGCTGAGATTCTTGGGATCAACCTGTGCCTATCACAGTAGGAAGAACGATCGTTTCATCAGGAATTTACAATGGCTGAGCAATACAGGGCCTGCAAATCATCCCTGTCAATATTCTTCCACAACTCAGCAACATCCTTACACACAGACTGAGCTTATAGCTGTGAGCAAACACACTTCCTTCCGTGGCATTGTACTTAGCACTGCCACCTCACAGTGTCAGAGACCCCTGTTCGATTCCTGGATCTGTGTGGAGTTTGCACATACTCCCCATGTATGCATGGGTCGCTGCCTGACTGCGCCAGAGACCGGAGTTCGATTCCCGGATCTGTGTGAAGTTTGCACACACTCACTGTGTCTGCGTGGGTTTCCTCCGGGTGGCTCTGGTCTCCTCCCACAGACCGAAAAAGATGCTCATTAGGCACAATGAACGTGCTAAATTGCCCTTTAGTGTACCCAAACAGGCGCCAGAGTGTGGTGACTGGGGGATTTTCACAGTAACTTCATTGCAGTGTTAATACAAGGGCAGCACGGTGGCACAGTTGTTAGCAGTGCTGCTTCACAGGTGCCAGGGACCCAGTTTGATTCCCAGCTTGGGTTACCATCTGTGTGGAGTTTGCACGTTCTCCCTGTGTCTGCGTGGGTTTCCTCCGGATGCTCTGGCTTCCTCCCACACTCAAAGATGTGCAGGTTAGGTAAATTGACCATGCTAAATTGTCCATTAGTGTCTAGAGAATTAGCAAGGGTAAATACCTGGGGTTATGGGGATAGTGCCTGAGTGGGACTGTGATCGATGCAGACTCAATGGGCCAAATGGCCTTTTTCTGCACTGTAAGATTCTATGATTAACATAAGCTACTTGGGACAATAATAAATAAATAACAATAAATTGGATAGTGCTGCATTGATATGTCCAGGAGAAAAATGTCATTTAGTTTGTTTGGACTTCCGCAGACATATTAACCAAAAATGTATTTATCTATCCGAATGTTGTTTTTTAAAAGTCTCATTTGCAAGGCCATGCTGTGGCTTTAGCATGTAATTTTAATCTAATTTATTTTTACAGATCAGACTTTCCATAATGAAGTGTCATTCTATTCTGGGCCAAAAACAAATCATTGTTGCAAATTCAAAAGAATTTAATCATTCGCCCTCGAGCAGAAAGTGTTCCAATTCTCAGATCCAATTTTGCTTCCGAATCCAGTGCTTTTTTTCAAAACCTCTCTTGAATTCTAATAGGGAGATGATTTATTAAAATATAGATGGTGATTAGTCCCCTGCTGTGAGTCCGCTTTCGACTCTTTTACACACTGTGATGTTCGGCAGCTCAAAATTCTATGTCCTGCTGACTGCATTCGCATCTTTTTGAACTGTTCAGTGTTTTTAACCTGCATCTACTGGGACAAAGGGTGAGCTTGTGAGCACAGTGGGTAACAGTTCCACCCCAGAACCAAAAGCAAAGGGTTGGATTTGTATGGGCTCCTGCTCTGCTCAAGACCACAAGGAACTACAAAAGCTTGTGAACGTAGCCCAATCCAGCACGCAAATCAGCCTCCCATCCATTAATTCTGTCTACGCAGCCAGCAGCCAGCAGCCAGCATAATCAAGAACCCCACGCACTCAGGACATTCTCTCTTCCACCTTCTGGAAAATAATACAAAAGTCTGAGGACACATACCGGCCGACTGAAGAACAGCTTCTTCCCTGCTGCCATCAGACTTTTGAATGGATCTACCTTGCATTAAGTTGATCTTTCTCTACACCCTAGCTTTGAGTGTAACACTACATTCTGCAGTCTCTCATTTCCTTGTTTACGAATAGTATGCTTTGCCCATATCACACGCAACAAACCTTACTTCTCACTGTATGTTAATGCATGAAGCAATAATAAATCAAATCAAACATCAAATTCTTACCCTAAGTCTTGATGGCCAAGGAAGGTGTGTTGATAGGGTATATGGCATCAAATTTCAGAATCAGAGACTTTCTGTCAAATGGACTAGCTAGGCTAAATGCATGGGATTATGGGGATGGGGCCCAAATGGGATTGTGGTCAGTGCAGAATCAATGAGCTGAATGGGCTCCTTCTGCACACTCCTTCTCTGATTTTGCAGCGCAGAAGGAGGCCATTGAACCTGCATTGACAACAATCCTATCCAGGCCCTATCCTGCTCACCACTCAGATTTAGCACAGTCAATCCTCCTAACTCACACATCTTTGGACTGTGGGAGGAAACCAGAACACCTGGAGGAAACCCACGCAGACATGGGGAGAATGTGCAAACTCCACACAGACAGTGACCCAAGCTGGAATTGAACCCGGGTCCCTGGAGCTGTGAAGCAGCAGTGTGTCACTGAACATCTTGATCCCTGTAGAAATGTGAATATTATTGAACTTTCATGTTATGACGATTTGAAATGTTTTATAATGATTCTTTCAGATAAATGAAAAAAGATACTTTAGGTTGGCTTGCCCATTAGCAATAGAAAATAGATCAGCACTGAGAATCTGTCAGAGAAAGGCAATAACATTGCAGTCGGGTACTATTATGAGAGAGGAGAAATGGCCCTTTATAGCAAATGATTTCTTTCATTATCGTTTAATTGTGTTTTTTTTGATGCATGGCAATGTTTGGAGCAGAAGTGTGATAACTTCTGAAATATACAAGTGTTATTGCAGAGCCAGAGAGCACTTTTATAGTTTACTTGTGGCACAAGTAGGCTTACATTAACATTGCAATGAAGTTACTGTGAAAATCCCCTAATTACCACACTCTGGTGCCTGTTCAGATACACTGACAGAGAATTTGGCATGGCCAATGCACCTAACCAACATGTCTTTCAGACAGTGGGAGGATACTGGAGCACCCTGAGGAAATCCAGGCAGTCATGGGGAGGATGTGCAAACTCCACATAACAGTCAGCCGAGTTGGGATTTGCACCTAGTTCCCTGGTGCTGTGAGGCAATCCTTTCATTGCCACATTCTGGTGCCTGTTCAGGTATACTGAGAGAGAATTTAGCATGGCCAAAGCACCTAATCAGCACTTCTTTCAAACTATGGGAGGAAACCCATACAGACACAGGGAGAATGTGTAAACTCCACACAGACATTGACCCAAGCCGGAAAATTGAACCCAGGTCCCTGGTGCTGTGAGTCAGCATTGCTAACCACTGTGGTACCCGTGTAGCAACTAAGAGCAAGAAGCCGACTGTGAGATTTCATCAACGTAGCAGTTGAGTCTTGTTCCAAGTTGGCAGTAGAATCTAAACCAGTAAATCTAAATGGATAGACACCTGAACTCAATAGCACTCAATTGGTGAATTTCACTTCTTATCAGGTGGGATGATGGGTGAAGGAACACCTCAAGCAGAAGAATACTTTGGTTGCTCCTGATAATCACGCCACCAGCCTATGCCAGCAAAGGATTTCCTTGCCATTTTGCTAACATGATGACCTCTCCAAACCTTCCAATTTCCTCTCTTTCAGGTGAGATATTATACCCCGGAATATCTGATTCTAGAGATGAGGAGTTTGTTGTAGGAAGAGAAATTGAACAGTTTAGGGCGATACTCTATGGAATTTAGAAGAATGAGGGGAGATCAGATTGAGGTATACAAGATGATCAAACATCTGGATAAAGTAGACTTGGAGCAGATGCTTCCTCTTGTGGGACATTCTAGGACGAGAGGTGATAGTCTTAGGATAAAGGGCAGCAAATTTAAAACAGAGTTGAGGAGAAATCTGTGAATCTGTGGAATTCACTACCCCAAAGGGTGGTGGATGCTGGGACAGTGAGTAAATTTAAGGAGGCGTTAGACAGATTTTAATTGGTAATGGGTTGAAGGGTTATGGGGAGAAGGCAGAAGAATGGGGATAAGAAGCATCTCAGCCATGATCGAATAGCGGAGCAGACTCGATGGGCTCAATGGCTTAATTCTCCTCCTATATCTTATGAACTTATGAACTTATATCCAACAAGGGAAGAGGTGAGATGTTGGTACGGTCACACAGTCATAGCACTTGGTTCTCCTGGCTGAAACAGAAGAGAGTAGAGATGGGGTGTGGAGACATAGCGGAGGGAGGGAAATACACAAAGTGCAAAGCTAATGATAAAGGCTTTGGCCAGGTTTTGTCCTCGCACTAGCTTGGGGTTGGTTCAGTGAAGGGGATGGAAAACTCCATGACGAGACTTTACGTCGGGGTGGAAACTTGTCCTAATCGTCCTCCCAGCAGTGACAGGTGGCGTTTCCCCCTGTTCAACGTCAAGACCATCATTATAATACATTGCATCTCATTATCGGATGCACAAGCTGGAATCGTACGCCTCCCCCCATCAAAAAATCCATCCACGGCATGCACCTGACAAGCACCCCTTTAAGGGGGAGCTCGGAGGTGAATGCAAGCGCTTGCAGAGTGGCTCTGTGTGTTAAGCGGGTTGACCAAGGGCAGACTCAAAGGGACTGACTTTGATTTAAGGTGACCGGGCTTTGAGACAATCTGCAGGAGAGACGAAAATGTGAGTGGGAGTATGGTCCTTTGTAAATAGAATTGCATCAAGACCTTTGCAGAGTTGCAAAGAAGCAAGCTTACCTTGGGTTTCCAAAATGGACCCAGCTCAATATAACTCTCAGAAGATGAAGTTATCTTGTATGGGGAGGGTTTTGATAGCACGTTGTACCAATAAGAAGGAGGTTTCTTAATCTGGATTTATAAAGCCCATTCCCCAGTAAGAAATGGATCTAATAAATCACTGACACAATGATTGACTATGCTCTGTGTAAAATGGCAATGAAAGACATTATTGAGATAGAGCATGAACTCATTGCCCTGCATTTAATCGCACCATTGGCATGTCTGCAACGACTCTCATCAACTTTTACAGATGCACTATAGAAAACATTTTTTCTGATTGTATCACAGCTTGGTATGGGCTCCTGCTCTGTCCAAGACAGCAAGAAACTACAAAGGGTCGTGTATGTAGCCCAATCCATCACACAAACCAGCTTCCCATCCATTGACTCTGTCTACACTTCCCACCGCCATAGAAAAGCAACTGGCATAATTAAAGACTCCATGTACCCCGGACATTCTCTGTACGCCTTCTTCCATCAGGAAAATGATACAAAAGTCTGAGATCACATACTAACCAACTCAAGAACAGCTTCTTCCCTGCTGCCACCAGACCTTTGAATGGATCTACTTTGCACTAATTTGATCTTTCTCTGTGCCCTAGTTATGACTGTGACACTACATTCTACACTCTCTCCTTTCTTTCTCTATGAACGGTATATTTTTTCTGTATAGCACGCAAGAAACAATACTTTTCACTGTTTATAAATACATGTGCCAATAATAAATCGAGTCAAATCAAATCCATAGGTGACCTGGAAGTGCATGATATCAACATGGAATGTCAGAAATGGAAGTGTTCTTTTGATTTGATTTATTATTGTCATATGTATAACATACAGTGAAAAGTATTGTTTCTTGCACGCTGCACAGACAAGCATACCATTTATAGAGAAGGAAACAAGGAAGTGCAGAGAGTGTTTGAATCCCTTAGCCTCATAAACTCGAAGGTTCACGGCAGGGGGAGTGAAAGCAGTAATAAAAAAGAACTGAGGTTTAAACTCTGCACATTTAGCTGTAATGATGTTTTAAACTATCAAATGTCAGTCCCAGAAGCTAAATTAGAACACTAGAAATTACAGTGAAATTGGAAATGGTATAATTAGCTTTAAAATGAGATCCTGATTCCTCGTATTAAGGCAATAGCTTCAGAAGCGGAATAAGAGCTCAACAAATACAACAGGATGCAAAGCAGAATGAGGATGACAGAATATTGAATGGGAATCTCTGATCTCTTTTACGCAGTAATAGATCTGCAGATATGTCAAATGAAGCTGTTTATTTAGAGTTACAAATTAACTTCATTAATGAGCCTGCTACCGGCTACGAATTAAATCACCATTTGCTGAGTCAAATCTCAGCACTAAACCAAATAACTTTTCATAGAATCATGGAATCCCTCCAATGCAGAAGGAGGCCATTCAGCCCACCGAGCCTGCACCAACAACAGTCCTACCCAGCCCCTATCTGCATTTTTAAGGCAAGGATAGATACA